>CM060478.1:7810226-9104392 GCA_030544235.1 Lepturacanthus savala
TGCAAAAGTGTTAAAGTAAGTAAAAGTAAGTAAAAGTAAAAGTATGCAGAAGAGATTATTCCAGAGTCTTCTTATTATAAAATATGCATTAAAGTGTAAGCACTGACATTTACAAACATTCAACTCCAGGATGAATTTGAATCATTTCAGTGAGCGATCATCAGATTATGCTCATTGGACTTCAAATGCATAGAGTTTAAATGTATTAATTATCATATATTAATAGCTTATACACCAATAAACATCCAATGCCTGTTTATTCAACCGCTGACAGCATATTCATGATAGGTATATTCATATTTAGGTTGTTTTTTATTTGTATTTTGGAACTAAAGATGGTATGAAGTATTCTTTTATTATATATGGTTGGTGATAAGTGAAACTTGCCCAGACTTTACGCATTTATTTATTTCATATAGTGTTGAACTATGGCTACTGTGTTGGTCATGCACCTGGAGATGCAGTCAATCCATAAAAGGAATTATGCTTTATAAGATTATCATGTAAAATCTTCAATATAATTATATCTGTTAGATAAATGCAATGCAGTAAAAAGTACATTTTTTTCTTCTGAAATATAGTGAGGTAGAATTATAAAAGAACTAAGTGAAAATATTGGAAATAGTACCTTATTATAGTAGTTAAACTGTCAAAGTCTGGCTGTTGGATATTTTCTCTTTCCTGCATTCTATGATAACAACTTTAACCAGAGGTCAAATTGGGATTCGTTATGGGCGGAGCTTGATTTAGTAAGTTTAACAAGGGTCAGCCCTGTAACGCAGCAGCAACAGTGACGGATTCAGCTTGATATAAAATATAATAGACATAACAAGTATTACATAATCATTTTTAATTCATACACATCTTAGTTCAGTAATTTAAGTACCAAGTTCAGACGTCTTTGTCTGCATGTTAAATGGATTTCTAGCGAGTGCACATTATTTATTCAGAATATGAGGCAGACCTTTTTTTTTTTTTTCCTGGTTTAGCTCACTTCTGCATGACTGACAACATCTGACTGAGCGGCTCTCCACGCCACCCTCTGCTCATCCACACGTACATCAATCACATCATTATGTAGTGAAACAGCGCAGAGTGGGTGGTGAGTGGTGACTGACAATCATTTCAAACGAGAAAATTGTAAGAAGAATGGCCATTCAGTTCGGTGACTATGTAAATGAGAAATAAATGAGTGAATACATTAAACGCTGCTAACCCCCAACCTAAAAAAATGATATCAGGGCTCGTGAGCGATGGACACGTTTTATTAGATTTTTACCTGGCCAGACGCCCTGTATTGACCCGTATCTACACATCCTACTTATACAAAATATTTCGCTGCGTCTGCATTTCCCCCCGCAGTGTCTGGAACGAGCCATGAAGTTTTCATTCAACGAATTCCACCTTTGGCACCAGCTGGGCCTGTCACTCATGGCGGCCAGGAAGGTGAGCTCATTCCTCCTTATATACCAGCAACAGCTCCTTACAGACACCACACCACACCGGGAGACATCCATCTTCTGCCATGCCTCCGACCTGTAAACCGCAGGCCTCCTCCCTCGCCCTCGTGTGCAGGCGCGCAACAAATAGCGCTCACAGATAAGTGATCACTCAGCGTGAAGTGGCAGATGGTGAGTTATTAATTACAAAAAAAAAAAATGTCATTAAAAACATCTTCAAATACCTGGTTTCTCTAAACCATCTGGTACAGATTGTATTATCCCACAAGGCAAACTCCTGAATTAATGAATTAATACTGTAGATCCTATTTTCTGCCAAATGAAGCTTAACATGAGTGTTTTTTTTCTAAAATAAATTGGGCATTCTTCAAATGGTAGACCTGAGAAGGATCTAAAATATCCTACATTTCCCTTTCTCTCTTTCTCCTTATCCCTCGGAGTATGCGTGTGTGTGTGTGTGTGTGTGCATGTGTGTGCCCATGTGTGTGACAGAAAAATTGATCTGGGTTGCAGGATAAAGTGACACTGCAGATCAATGGAGAGCTCTAGAAATAGGCTGCTCCCTAGAAGGAGAAGGGGCCGCCTCAGTGTCGTCAGATCCGCTTCTATTTAGGGCCGGCCGGGTGTGTGAATGTGTGCGTGCGTGTGTGTGAGTCCACGCATGTGCGCATGCACGTGGTCCATTAATGATTGGCCTACATGTATTAAGTGACTGTGTGTCTAAATGGGTCTATTAGGGCTGCGCAGGGACACTTGATGTGTGTTTGATACACTCATTACAAAAGCGATCCGTGTCACCTGCGGCTATGTGATAACTGGCTGCTGCATTCACATTAATCACAATTTGTCACTGACATTTGTTTTGTGTGCGTGCATCTGTGTGTGATGGCGTGGGTGTGTGTGTGTGTGTGTGTGTGTGTGTTTGTTCTAGGGTGTTGGTGCTGTGTCTGTGTTTAAAGAGTGTGCCAAGATGAGACCAGAGGACCCTTCGTTGCCCATGTTGGCTGCTAAAGTCTGCATCGGTCAACTGCACTGGGTGAATTCACACACAGCATCACATCACACTTATACACCAGTGTAATACACATTCATGGACATGAACTCAAACACACACACACATGCAGTTGAGGGTCAGACCTGAAGCATTTACAGCTATTAAGAGTAAGAAGGTAACCTCAGAATCTTTTGTTTATGTCTTTTTTTTGCTTTTATGTTTAAACTGCATTTCCCAGAGATACTTGTTGCTGGGATTCTTCTCAATTGGGCATAGATGAATTTCTGTAGGTGGAGCTGTTTTCCATGTGGTGGCTTTTACTGCTCTTGCTCACTCCTTTATTCAGATAGCAGGTAACAGTAGATACACAGCAGTAGATCTGTACATCAGTGGTTCTGAACAGGGAGGGACTATAATAGAAAAATATGTTTAGATCACAAACTCCAATATATCTCATTTTAGTAGCTACACTAAACACGACTGAAATACCTCAAGAAGATTGTCATAAAATTAAATATTAATCCTAATACCTTGGCTCCTTGACATTTGTAGATTTGAATGAACAGTTATTTGGATGGATTGCCATGAACTGTTACCCTCAAGATGTGAATTTTTACCATCCTAAGGTCAAGATTTCACAAGGTTTATCCCCAAATCCCTGCAAAACTGTGACAAGAAGTCATAAGTAGATATTTTACATAAGAGGTCACAAGCAAAACAAACTGCAAATTGCTACAGTAACCACCCAGTCAATATCAGCTGAATCCAGACTTATAAATTTAAACAGCGATTGTATCTCATGGGATTAGTAGCAAGGATCCATTTTTCGTCCGGAACTAATGAAGTATTTCATATATGCACATGAATCACATATCATGGGCAATAATTCCACACATGTTAATGTTCATGTAGTCATGCCTGCCCTCTCAGCTTCATCTAACACTAAAACATTGATCAGGAAAAATGATTGAGTCATTCATGGACAATAAAGAATATTTAGTGTACCTGATGGGGGTATAAATGTCACTACACACCAACATACCATCCCTAATGTTTCTGGATTGGTACTCAGGTCACCGACTTCGCCGTGACCAGCTTGGATAGTCCTGCTCATGATCTGGGCAAGAGTCATCAACAGTGGTATTTAGGGTTTAGGTGGGAGAGAGACAGAATAAGCGAGGTTGAGTTAGACAGAGAGAAAGAGAGAGAGAGAGAGAAAGGGGTCAGAGATTAGAAAAGAGAAGCTAACAGGGCCGAGTGGAGAGAGCACATCTGTCAGTGGCTGTAGATCATGGCAGGCCGGAGACACTAAGGAGCTTACAGCCTTAATCACAATGGGACACTATGGCCATAGTGCAGTGGGGCATTAAAAAAATGGGCCACCATTATCCACCATCAGCTCCACTGGACATTCTGGACTTTTATTCAGCCAGCAACGTTTTTTTTTTACAGTACTTTTGTCGACAGTACTGTTGATGCTTACTGGCGAGGCCCACGAGGCAACAGATCTTTTTTTTTAATGTCTCTTTCTCTCTCTCTCTCTCTCTCTATAGAGAGAGAGAGAGAGAGATAGTGTTTGTATAGATGAAACTGTAAAGGATCATAAGTCATATGCAACCCTCACCAAACCCAATGACGTCACCACAAACTGCCAACTGGCGATCTGAAAGCAAAGCTGCTTTTCTAAATTCCTGAAGAGCAGTTTTTTGCAGATGCAAGGTTTTTACCCGACAACAGCGTGTGTTCTTCTCTCACGCCATTCAAGGGAGAGAGGGGGGGTGGGAACTTAATCCTCCTAAGATGTGCATGGATGGGCTGTGTGTTTAAACGACCGGCTATTGTGCGGAGGCTTTGAACTCGCAGGGGCTGGATTCAGAGGAAGAGAGGGCGAGAGAGAGAACAGGGGAAGAGGATGAAGGGAGGAAGAGGCGAAAGGATGAAGGGTGTCGAAGCAGTTGGCTTGCTGGTGCGCCGGCATGTTGCGAAGGCACTGCCCCCTCGCCCCCTCGCCCCCTCCCCCGACACACACACACACACACGCCCACCTGCCCCGCTCGCCACCAACCATACCTCACACGGAGTGACACACTTTCTCCTCAGCTCAGAGCACCTCGGCTCGACTCAGCCACACGCCGCCCGCAGTCTACTGCCGTGTGTGTGGGCGTACGTGTGTGTGTGTGTGTGTGTCCTTCAGCAAACTTTGTGTTGTCCTTCAGCCGAATCTACTCTGACTTTCCTCGCACTAAACTAACACCGGCCACACTCCATTTGCCGCCGCACCTCGACCGCATTAGTGCTGCGAAGGCCTTTTCACTGTCATAACAACATGCATGTTACAGGTCCTCATAAGGAGGTTTATTTTTTTCTGCCGGCATTTCATGCAAACGTTCCACATGAAGTTAACCGAGCATATGTTCATGTGTGTGTCCAGTACAAAGAGGCTGAGGCTCTGGCCCAGACTGTGGTGTCTATGGGGGAGGAAGCTGGTGAATTTCTGCCCAGGGCCTACCTGGCTGTGGGACTCTGCTGCAGTCTGCAGGCCTCTGACGGTAAGGATACAAAACCAACGAAAATAGACACGTCCACATGGGGCCTCAACCGAAAACTGACAGCACGGGTCATTTGTTCAAATGCCATTAAAACGACCTGTGTTCACGTTTTTCCCGGCAATCAGCCACAAGTGGCCGCGTGATTAATGGCTGTTGTCTCTCAGAAGCGAAGATGGAAAGGAGCAAAACCTCTTAAGGAGGAGTTGATTGCATCCTGTCTCCTACCACCAGTCAGCATTGGTTCCTTTCAACTGACCACAATCTTTACCCTAACCTAATAAGAGCTGTTGTCTAAAGTTAACCAGACCCTAAAGGAAACAGTTTTGAACATATACCAGTTTGCTTTTTTTTGCCAAAACTTGCATTAGAAGATCCATTGTGCCTGGTATGTTAAAAACCTGTCCAGTCTTTATGCTAAACTAAGCTAATCGTCTTGTGGCTGTTTTTTTATTTACTGTACAGACATGGGAGTGAGATCTTAAGCATATTTCCAAAACAATTTCTTTAACCATGATGTAGTTATGGGTCTCATGGCTCATTTTAGAAAGGAACAAATAAGGACTTGTTGAAACCCACATTGCTCACATTTTATACAACATATACCATTTAATGTGAAAAATATAGCAAAGCTGAAACTAAACTAAAGACATTTTTGTTTCTGTCCTCTTCTCGCAGCCACTCTGAAAGCAGATCGGAATGAATTCAACAAAAAGGCGCTCCAAGCCCTGAGCAAGTGGGTCCCAGTTCTTCCAGTTTTCTCCATTGTTTGTCATAGTTTATATCATACATATACATAACATTTTATTTTTAGCCAAGCTTGCCACGGCATTTGGACATCCATGTTTCCCCCCATGATGAATCGCAGTAACGTTGGCGATTCCTTACGTGATCTCGCACCATCATCACGTCCAAATTTCATGCTAACATGCTAAACTGAGATGGTGAACAGAGTAAACATTATGCCTCTTGAACATCAGCATGATAGCTTTGGCACAGTGAGCCTGTTAGCATCTAGCTAGAAGTATAACAGCCTGTCTCCTCCACAGGGCTCATTCATTGGACCCCCAGGATTCTCAGATCGCTATGTACCTGTCTCTACAGTTGGCTCTCGTGCGCCAGGTATAAGCAAACAAATGGGAACGCTAATATATGCTTTGTTAATTGACAGCAGACATTATTCATTAGAACCGGTGCGTGTGCCTTCCAGGTATCAGCAGCCATGGAGCCGCTGCAGGTGGCTTTGTCACTCCACGGAGATGACTTGCACTCCCTCCACCTGCTGATCCTGCTGCTCAGCGCTCAGAAACACCACCGCCATGCCCTGGACACCCTGGGCCTGGCCCTCAGCCAGCACCCCGACAACTTCAAGTAAAAGTCCACCACACAATCCCACACACAGAAACAGAAAATATCGGTGCAAGTGTTGGTGAATCGAGGACATGATCGATTTCTGTATAGGTGGACTTTTTAGACTGTGTATGGTGGTTTTCATGCGTGCATGTGTGTGTGTTTGTGTGTGTGTTTTGTGTGAGACACCCTATCCCTACGGAGAGGACACACACACACACATACACACTCAACGCCTTATTTAGACGTGCCAGAGTAGAGGCCTGCATTGCGGTACCTATGCCCCTCATACACCCTTACCCTTTTAACACTGCAGCTCTGACCTACTGCTGCTCACTCCACAGAACTGCCATCTTGACATAGAAACTATCGTACGCTACATTGACGTTATGATATCTTGAACATTTATGCTTTGAACTTTAAACCGAAAATATCACAGACAATTAAATGATTCAGATTTTTTTTTCAGAATATTGGTCTTGCATAGGGCGAAAAAGTGAATATATATTACTATACCCATCTTGAAATAAAATTGTTTAGCAGCAGCATAGGCCCAAACCTGTGGGTTAAGATCCTGTCATTATGTCATAGGAATGATTCCAGTTAGTCATCCTGACTAAAAACATATTTGCTTGCTGTGGAGGAGGCTCCATCATATCAGAGGAGGATGCCATTAACTGTCCGAGGCAATTAATATTTCACAGGAACCATAATATGATGCATGTTGCATCATCTTTCTGATGTGTTTTCTCTACCGCTTCAAAAGCACAGCAAAGCATTTCATAATGCAGCCATTTGGGGTCAGTGTTGGCCTCCACGGTCCCAGCACAGACAGATGGGGGTACATCAATGCATCAGGAGCGAGAGGAATAGAGAGGAAATGTAGAAAAAAAAAACAAGAACATTGATGAAACAACGGAGGGGAAGGACATGAAAGCCGAACAGGAAGAAGACAACACAGATACAGAGCGTGCCGACTGAGGAAAGATGATGATTCCATGATTACACAAGCTCCGCGCTGTATAAACAATTGGAAAGAAGATGAAATGTGTTCTATCTCCATCCAGATGCACAATCACACACGTAGGGACGCACTCACGCCTCCTCCGTGGAGACACTTGACTGCTTTGACCCATTTAAGTGCTCTTTTCCAGGCTCAGCCAATCATATCGCTCTCTGCACCAGGAATCCCCATCGTCCCGGTAACCATGAGGTCATGCGGGTAGAGCCGGCAGCATCAGTTGTTGTTCCCAAACTGTTGTTATGGAGCAAGACACATTGAGTCAGAGAGAAAAAGAGAGAGAGAGAGAGACAGAGATACCCGCAAATCTGTAGATCGGCAGTTTACTGAATGGAAGAGTTGAGTCACATTGCTATTGAATGTTCATCATTATCTCTAAGATTTATTGAGCTGTTACTTTGTTGATGTCTAGACTACCTCATTTAATTTGACTGCCTTGGCAACACAGTCTGTCCTGTCAGTAAAGCTTGTTTGAACTGGGACTTGAAGAGGGAGATAGGTTTTTGTTTTATACCTCGACCTCTTTCTGATATACTGTAACGCGCGTCAAATGGTTTGCGTCCAGCAGGTCTAGTCTAGCTTCAACACAGCCTGTCTTTAATGATTTTTGAAGTAAATAATGTTAAAATATAACCACGAGTAATCTTAAACAGTAGCATTAGTTAGCCAAACATTTCTACCCACTGACAGAATGACAGCATGCTCTAAAATCATTCATAACAAGGACATGATGAGTAATATCTTAAAGCATTTTTTTATTAAGAATAATGGATCATAAAACTATGTTTAAGGCAGAATTATCACCTGACTGAGCATTTAAACCTCCTTGTTTTGGTTCTTTTGGTACTGTATAATATTTAATAAGCACTAAAAAATATATATAAAATATATATATAAATATATATAAAAATATATATAAAAATATATATACAGTATATATATATATATATACATTAAAGGTACAGTGTGTCATTCCTGGCAGCATCTATTGGCGAGGTTGCAGAGTAACCCACGCGTGTAGGAGAATGTATGGTGGCTGCAAAAAACAGGAAAAGCCATTTTTAAAGTGGCACCATTAGACAGATAATGTTGCTTCAAGTCTGCAGGAGTTCCTGTTGTGGTTTGAAACAGCCCTGTTAACCCAATTTATACCCGAAACACAAACTATCATGAAAGAAAACCGCTATGCGACTGTCTCCAAAATGACTCCTGTGCACGTTTGATGACATAGGGATGAGGAAGAAAAGAGGATTGTCACTACACATTGTAAATAATGCATCGCTGTAAATGAAATAATGAAAGAAATCCCCAATATAACCCAAACCTGCTGTGTGTTTGTGTAAATGGGTCTAAACCATAGAATCTATCAATACCCTCGGGCTCTGTTGAGCTTGTAAGGCCGAGTACGCAGACCCGAGAGCCAGAGAATGAGAGATCGAGACAGATCGAGAGGTAGATATGGAAATAGAGAGAGAGATAGTGAAGGGGGGGGGGGGGTGTTTTCTCTATAACAAGCTCATTGAACATCCTTTGCTTTGGATGTGTGAGCGAGCATCCGAGATCAAAGCTTGTATCGTGCGCCGTGTTGGGCATTCCACAACAGTCGCGTGTGCGTGTGGTAGTCATGGGAGGGAAGTAGGGGGTGCACATGTCTATAAGATCGTAATCTTGCACATGCATGTTTGTGTGTCACTGTGTGTGTGTCTGTGTGTGCATGCATGTGTGTGATCCTTGTTAGCCACTGCCTCTCTGCACCACAGCAAACTGTCAGCTCGCTGTAGCATACCGAATTTCTCCTTCCTCCTTTTTCTCCCACATCCTCTACCCCCGGCTTCTGTCTGTTTTCTCTCTCCCCTCTCGAGCGCCTTCCCTCGCTTTCCGTCTCACACTCTCTTTCTCTCCTTGCCTTTTCTCTCATCTTTTTTTATCTCTCCCGTCTCCGATTCTGCCTTTTCTTTGAAATTTTAATCACCAAGTAAACAGGCATGCATTTCAATGTGAAATGGGATTCTGCTACAGATTGAGAGAGCTGAGGCGAGAGAGGGAGAGAGAGAGGGACAGAGGGAGAGAAGAAGGGGAGGTGTGAGAGAGAGAGAGAGAGAGAGAGAGAGAGAGAGAGAGAGAGAGAGTGATCGTGGTCTCACAGTTTGTACTAAAGAGAATGATTAATCCCAGCCTTTGATTCTGCATTCATCTAACGGGATGTTGCAGCATGAGCAAGTGTGCATGTGCGTGCATCTGTGCAAGTGGCGTGCACATGCAGGCCTGGCTTATGCTGGGCTACACAAAGCAAACATGTCTGCACAGGATTGTGTGTGTGTGTGTTAATCTCTGCACATGTTCTGTACAGTACATATACAGTATATATATATACTTCTCTATACGTGTGTGTGTGCCTTTAGAGAATACACATTCTGATCTGTGGGAGTGCAGAATGAGTAATGCTGTAGATGTACCACTTTTTTTTTCAAGGGAACATTATTGGCTATTTTTGTATGGAGTTCACGCTGGCACTCACCATTCTTAGCCGGCCACCAATGAGGGCTTTTACGCTGAGCAACACCACTCGCTGCCATCCGTCCTCAAACACTACGTATACAAACGGCTCGTTCCCGGGAGGCTGGAAAATGACAGCCTTTGTAATCTGAGGTGTAGTTTTGAGTGGTGTAATCTTTATGAAATCTATCTTTTCACGGGAGCTGCGAGGAAAACACTCGCTCTGATATAGCCTTGGATGACTTGGATCAATTTGACGCTACTTGTTATGATGTGCACAATGAATTCATTTTGTAAAGACTTGTGGCGTCGTACAAGGTGGGTAAATTGCATGAGATGTAGGTGTAAATTATAAATGGTGAATTGTAAGTGGACTGCATTTTTATCGCGCCTTTCGAGTTTTCCAACCACTCAAAGCACTTTACACTACACTACCACATTCACCCATTCACGCACATTCATACACTGATGATGGTGACTACCATACGAGGTAAACAACGGGGTTGCTCATCAGGATGTAATCTAATCATTAAATTCATGTTAAGTATCTTAAGTATCTTCGACCTGTGGACTGGATGGGACAGTAATTGAAGAACTGATCTTCCGATTAGAAAAGGATGATTAGTGAGCGCCAGCCGACCCATAGTGCCTTCACCTACAATGAAAGCCAGGCCTTTATCTGACACAGGCATATATTAGTGACAGGCCTTTATTCCTGTTTTCATAGCTACATATCTATTTCTGTCTTCTAATATTCTGTTCAATACAATGTTTTAATGTTGCTGTTCATACTTTCTCAATGTTTTTTAGCATTCGGTTCTATTTTTGATCTGTGTTAAGCTACTGTCAATGAATCTCAACACTTCCTGCACAGAAGTTTCACAGTAAAAGTCATCCAGACTTTTACTGGATGAAAGCCTGGGCAGGCTTTTGATGTGAAGACGGCAGAACTAGTGCACGTCCAATCCCAGTTGGGTACAGGTGCATGACAAAAACACACTTATACATTATAAAGCATTGTATAATGAACAAATAACAACAAAAATAACCTCCTATAAAGAAAAGACTAGATCTTTATGATTTTTAATGTGAAACAGCCGCAGGAAGTGTTCATTTTCATTAATGGGAACTTATCAAAGATAGAAAAAAATCTGCAGATTATAGGTAATTGACTGAATTTGTGAATGATAGAGATATTTGTATTAAAAATAGATCAGAGTATACTACTATAGATATAGACACACACACATTCTCCAGTTGGCCCTTGCCGGCAGGTGTGTCCTTACCACAGGGTCCCTCGGCATCACTTGTCATCCACATGGCTGAAAATCCAACCCCCTTTCTTCCCCCCGCACACAAGCATAGCCATGCACACTTTCTTTTCCAGCATGCCTCCATCTTCTCCACACACCCACACACACACACACACCCTCCCCTCAATCGTCCACCGACCCGCAAGTTGGTAACGAGGCGCATTTCACTGAGAGTTTTCTCCCCTGACACGGGCTCGCCTCATTCCACTATTGATCCTCACCCTCCCCCCATCCTTTCATCCACCTTCCCTTCCTCCTTCTCCCCCCCATCGCCCTCTGACAGGAGAGTATAGAATAATTGGAGGAGCCTTCAACAACAGGGAGGCAATGGACAGCGAGGCTGGCGTCAGATGTGGTGAGCACCATAGTCTCCTTGTCTCTCTCTCTCCCTCCCTCCCTCCCTCTCTCCTCACACTCATGGATGAGTGATGCCCATGACAGAATGCATCCTCTGAGAGCCCCTTCTGGCAATTACTACAACCACACATACACACACACACACACACACACACACACATACAGACACACATTCGCACAAACACACACCTTCACATCAGAGACTCCCATATCACTTAACCAGTTGTCTTCAAATAAAAGGGTTGAGCGGAAACACTCTTTGGCTTCTAGTCACCAACCTCTCAAGACGTGTGTGCACACACACACATGCGCGCGCACACACACACACACGGACACACACTTAAAGCTTGTTGTTGTTGACTACCTTTACCGTACACCCTCAGTTTCCTATTGATCTACATGCGCCTCAGTCCGCATGCATCAGTGATGTATTGATAGGTCCTCAGCACTTTACACAGCTACTGTAGAAGCTCAAACACTTATACAAGGACATAACTGCGTGCATGTCTGCAGATTTACATGCTCCTTTCTTTATTTAAACAAAAAAACAGATGATTTCATATTGGATGTATCGTTTCAGTAGGGGGCACTGACAACTATTGAAAGCCCACAGTCCATTGCAAACACTTGTTTCCTCTGAAAATGGTGTTTTGTGTTCATATCGAATGTGATCAGTAACAATAAGAACGAGTTTGACCGGTTTTATTTACTCAGTTTACAGTTTGACTTCAGTACGGGTACAGAAACAGCACATAATGTGTGTCGGGTCCATTGCGCTGTTTGAAGTGTACATACTGTAAGTGCACGATGTGGTAATAAAACAATGAAAAAAAAAGCATCATAAGATCAAAAAAAAAAACATGCCTGTTTGTATTTTCCGGTCCAGTTTGCTGTTCACAAAGGTAAAGCTTGAAGAGGCCCTGTTTGGCCCAGCTGCAGCTCTGCAGACCTGTGAGGAAATGCTGCAACGTTGGCAAAGCCGCTATGATGTCAGCAGGTCCAAGTGAGTGTGCACATGTACTTTTTTGCTTTTATACTGTAGCATGTGCCATAGCTCACTGCTCATGCGTGTGTTTTACCGCTATGCATGATGAGGCTGGGAAGTGTGTGAGTGTGCGCTCGTGTATGTGTGTGTGAATAGCCATGTGAATTCATGCATTTCTGATATATTTTATTTATAAGGATCTATCTGCAATCTTGAGCTTCAAAGTTTTGGCATCATAGCAAAACTGATCAAATTCTCTTTTTCATTATGATAACAGAAACCATAAATGTAGTATTAATACATTTGATCAAACCACATTTTCAATAGTTTGTTTTATAGGAACATAGATACTGTGCAATTATACTGTAAGGTTATATCTGCTAAAGCATAGCAAAAGGTTTCTTAAAAAAATACTTCAACTTAAACCTCATGTTTTGAAATTCAAACATTTCCAAATAAAATAATAATACAATTTAGAAAGTTGTTATTAACAAGGAAATTGTAAACTATATAAATTCAAGAATCATTTCTCTTCTTAATTGTGTGCTGCTGTCTAGTTTTTCTCTGGTCTTCATTTCTGCTTCCAAATTTGCTTTTACAGTTAAGCCGGCAGAGCTCGGGGTCATCACTGTCTGAGCTCTTAAGTAGTCGCTGTCATCACTGTATACAAGTTATAAACAGGCACCAACGTTGTTGTGTGATGGAGTTAGCACCGGGTCACAAACATGAGCTAGCTGTTTAGCATAATGGCTGGCTGTATTAAAAAGAAAAGACAACATGTAATAAAATGTAATGTGATGTTTCTCAAGCTGACAGTGTAATTTATAATGCCTGATGAAACATGTGTGATTGACTGGAAACGTGCTTTGTAGAGGAATGCGCATACGCAATAAAGCAGCAGAATGTCACTGAATGACGAGCAAATGATGTGGTATTCTTGGATAAATCCCCAAAATAACAAACCGTTTAATGTGAATAACTCAAGATATTTAGTGTATTTTTATTCATGTGTGTTTGTAATGTACATGTGAATGTTGTGCACATGTGTTGCAGCGAGGCAGATGATAGCAGCACCATACCAGCGACTGAGAGGCCAGATGTCAGCCCCGCATCCAGGAAACCTTCCATCCACCTCACCCTGCCGGACTTCCAGGACACCTCCACCGGTCTGCACTCTCGCCACTTAAAATCCTTCTTATGAGGAACTGTCGCTGGAGAAATTGATTATTTTAAATTAAACACATCCTCCTTTCTCTCTGGTCACGGGTAAATAGCAGAGAAAAAGGTGAATGTATAGGTCAGTCCAAATCCCTCGACATTTGACCTATTCTGAATTAAAACTGTGTTTGCCTGTCTGCAACACAGTTTTGGGGAGCAGCTGTGTGGTTTAAATGTCAATGACCTGACTCACCACCACATCTGTTATGTCTAGCAGGATCAGGAGGTCATTCAGTCACAGGAAATCTATTGAGGGTTTGGGGAAAAAAAGCCGCAGAGTGTTTTTCTCAGCACTTTTCTCTCCTGTCATTATTTGGAAAATGAACAAATGAGCTGTTTCGGTCTTGCTTGAAGGATATCGAATTGAAATCGAAAGTTTCCACCTTTATTTGTTTTGTATCTCTAAGTATTTGCTCTGTTAAACTGACAAGCTGTTTACCAAATAAGATTTTCAATATTATTAAAATTGCAAAAAGTTAATCGGTGAAATCACTCCAACAGTTTGTGTTTCTTGTCTCTTCACTGTCAGCTTCGTTGAGCCCTTCCTCGGTGGCAGCTTCTCGTCTGGAAGCGGCGCTCTCTGAGGTGTCAGACATCAGCTCCTCCCATCGCCAAGGACCCACCTACATCTGGACCACCCTGGAACGCATTTGGCTGCAGGCTGGTATGACAGCTGCATATATGACCTATTATACTTTTTTTTTTTAAATTGGAAACCTGGTGTCTATTCTGTATCTTTTATCAAAAAAGACTACAGCCTATAAATGTACAAAAATAATATTTAGAGATCGATTGCATGGAGATGGATACCATGGGACTGTTTCATATAGCGGCTCATTTTCTAATAATAAGTCTTACTTTATTCTATATTTGAAGTTACTCACTCTCTTCTGGATCTGTTCTTGCTGCTTCTGAAAGAACATGTGGCATTTTGAGTTACAGCAAAACTGCTCTTCGAGGTATCAACCATTTATTGATGTTTCATAAGTGGCGATTCAGGAGGTTGCCCCCTACCGGCCTTAACCTCGATGTGGCCTTTGACCCATGTAATCCCACCACTATCACTCAACAGATTAATAGGAAAATTGTAATCTAATCCCATCAACCAGAGTAAGCACCACGTTCGATTAAGCATATTATCCATACATCCATACATATCATACCTCAACGGTTACAGTGGAAACCCAAACTAACCATAACCCCTTTTAGATGAGATGATGCCACGAGATGAACCCAGATCTACTCAAATGTAAATTAGAATATCCCATGCCAATCTTTGAATGAAAATCCCCTCCACACAGGCTGTCCTGTGCAGATGCTACTATAGGAACTATGCAGCTGGCGTTCTTACACAGCTTACTGACCTGCTTACAAGCTCAGCTGACGTTCAGTCCCTCTGAGGAACGGGACATTGTTTGTGCCCATTTATTCACATTTTTGAACGTTGCAGTCACAGTAATGTGGAAAAACCTGTGACACAAGGGTATCCAGTAGCCACACAACAAAACAGTGTCTGTTAGACATGATCTATTTGGAACTGCTGTTTTAATACTACATAATTTAACGTGATTACCGCTTTCTGCTATCTCTGCCTTCACAACACACGTAGAGAGAGATTTTAACTATTTAGTGGATAGAACCATTTCTGTCCGGCTGAATACGGCCCACCTTATGTAGGAGTGCACACGGTGGTACCTGCATACATGCGGCCCCTGCTCTATTAAGGACAGAATGGCAGTGATGCATACCGCTATTACTTCCACTCCTTCAGCCTTCGGTCTGTGGAAGTTCGCAAGAGAGCAGAGCATTAGCAGGGAGTGAAGGAGTGCAGAGATGTGCCGCGCACACCACCCCATATCCAGCCACTCAGCTATGGAGTGGCTGGTGCACCGGAAGTGGAATCCACACGGCAGCAGAGAAAGAGGGACTCGAGAGAAGGCAGCGATGCGACCAGCAGCATGCCAGATTGTTACAGGACGCAGGGGATGGGATGGATGGGATGGATGGGTTGGGTAGAGGGGAGATGCATGGGGGGTCATTTCCCCTGTGGCCTGCTGCAATGTGAAGGTTATTTTCTACATCCAACCTTTCAACCCCGCTATTCCTCCGCTGAGAAAATAGAGCCTGCTTGCTGACGACTGGAATTTAGTGTGTGTGTGCGTGTTTGTGTGTGTGACCAAGGGGTGTGCCTTCTCTAACTTGAGGCCGGGTCTCACCCTCTCCTTCCCAGCATTCCTCTTTTCATCAGTCACTTCCTCTCTCAATCTCACATCCTGATCGGCCACATAGGAAAAAAACACACACACACTGGGCACTCTAATGGCATGTGGCCTCTTTGCGACTTCATCTAAAACACAGTCACACATACGCCCACATACCTGCAACATATAAATGGAGTGTATACATGCATGCACTGGTCTGAACTGAGCATTCATTGAATCCTTTTTTCCCCGGGAATGATGGAACAAAGCTGCAAATGAATTCCGAGTCTTGGGAATGGCTGTTTTTCATCCCGCAGAGGTAGCATGAATGCACCAAGTATTTCCCATCTGTGCATCTATGAGCCACAGGTAAACAAACAAAACATCCGCTACCAAATACACACATGGGTTCATGCGGCGCTCAGGAGCAGACGGTGCTCACAATATATTTGCACAACTCTACTTACTATAACACACACACACACACGGAGTGTATCAGTGTGCACAGCCAAAGGTTTCGGTTCTCAGGGTTTCTCTGGGTGTTGACCCAGCTTCCGCTCTCGAGGATGACTGACAGCTCCCCTCACAGGCGTCCTGTCCACACATTGGTCAGCTCCAGCCTCAGGGGAGGGTCCTTCAATCAGCCTTGGCCTGAGGTCTTATTGGACAATGCGGTGTTTGTAGACTTGTGTGTGTGTGTATGTGTGTGTGTCTGGGATTCGTCCTCCGTCTTCCCAGCAGCAGCAGTAGCAGAGAAAGTAGGCAGGCAGCTTTAGTATGCGATGGCCATATTTAGGCAAGAGATTCATGACTTCCCAGGCACTACATTTGCGCATGTGTGTGTGTCCATGCAGTGTTTTGTGTATTTGAGTACTGCATAGTTTACATTTTAATATGGCGCTGGTGAACCCGCAGTGAGGTCATCTCTTTCACTTTCACCAGTGTTACTTTTGGGATTAATACATTTTTCCTTTCTCCTGATAATTCTTCCGTCTCTTCCTCCTTCTTTTCCTTCTCAACCTGCATCTCACCTTTCTGTTTCTCCACCTTTTAACCTTTTACTTCCTTCCCGTGCTTTTCTAAATCCCTCCTAATTTTCCTTTCTCCCCCCCCCTTCCTCCCGCAGGGGAGTTGTTCATGGTGGACGGCCGGCTGAAGGAGGCCCAGTTCTGCATCGCCGAGGCCAGCTCGCTCTTCCCCAACTCCCACTCGGTGCGGCTGCAGCGGGGCCGTCTGGCCGAGCTCCGGGGCCAACTGGACGAAGCCAAGGGCCTGTACGACGAGGCCCTGGCCATTCATCCCACAGGAGAGCGCATACTGGTCCACATGGTGAGGGCTGCAGAGGCTGCTGAATTAAATTAAGATTTATGTAACGTTCTACTCTGTGAAGTGTCCCACACGCACAGTCAGTGGTCAGTGCACACATAGACACGCAGGACATGCATGGATACACTAACGTATTTTAAGAGGTTTACTGCAGTCTATTTAATTGCCACTGACGTAAGAAGTGGTGTGTGCAAACATGCATGTATGCCCCCTCTCATACATTTGGAAGGCTTTACTTGAATTCACTAAATGACATTAAACAGAGCGTGTTATGTAAGAACTCCCAAATCAAGTCACACAAGCAGTCAAGTACCAACACACACACCACTCCCACACATGCGAGCCAATTTAAATGTTTTTTATCAAATCAATGAATTTAATTAGAAATTGCACAATTCAGTCTGCTCTCTCCTTAACACACACACACACACACACTCCAGCCAGTTTGCTCAGAATATAGTTTCATTCCCGTGTCATCATGCAAGATCTTTACATGCCAAATTATTGCCTCTCACCACGTTCAAATCTGGAGTCTTATGAGAGTGATAACATTCCTCTGTTATGTGGAGGGCAGTAATACAGCGCTGTGATGTTGCATAATAATACAACAAAGGAAGAAAGAAGTCGTCTCGCCAGATCAGTCGTCATCTACATCACAGGAAAAGTGGCTGCTCCCAGTTTGGGATGTTTTTGGAGACACAGAATTTGAACCTGTTATGATGCCATAACTTGCCGTGTAAATATCTTGCATAATCACATGCACTGGAAACGGAATGTTTTGACTCTAACTTCTGAACTGCACTTTTTTGCAGTACACTCATGCACTATTTTTACACCAATACACATAAGTGTTTGTGTGTGTTCACTCTAAATGCATTTTTTATAGACTTTCTAAAGTAAATTCTGGGATTTAACCGTGTCATCTCTTTCTCACAAACACACCCCCACACTCTCACACACACACATTTACACGGACATACCGTGTAAACATACCAGACGTGCTGAGACACATTGAGCACACACATTTATACTGTAACTGTGCTTTTTGACACTGTTTTGATAAACATTTTACTCACAGGCATTCAGGTCTGTCTCACACACACACACACACACACACACACACACACACACACACACACACACACACACACACACACACACAGTGATGAACGTGATGCTGAATATATGACAACTTTATTATGCTAACCTATTAAGGGACAACTTAAATGAAAATTAGAATAAACCACTTTTTGTACACTTTTGAGATTGAATGTATTAATTAACAAACAAATAATATTGATCAGACGCTTCCTATACATGACAACATCTTTGCATTAATCAATATCAATCTGTGATTAGTCTCACCATGTTTATGTGTCCTCTTATACAGAATCAATATCTAATCAATACCTTGTTAAGATGACTCAGATGTGCTGGTAGTAGGACTGAGTAATTTCCTTAAAATGACAGTGGTTAGCCTCATATAACCAACTATACTCTACATAGTATTAACTGTAATCTGTTTCTGAAAAGGCATGTTATTATGTTAGCTGATGACGTCAGTGTTTTTATTCAGTAATTTGACAGATTTTAGGAGGCTGGTAAGTTATCAGCTGCTAATATTAGCTCGCTAGCTGGCAGCAGCTGCTCAGAATCAGGACTGTTTTTCTCCCGTGTGCAGCGCTGTAATGTGTCACTGTCATTTTCTTTATGCTGCAACTTAACCATGCACAAGATTTTGTCATTATAGCCTTAATTATATTATGTTGTTCCGTTACATTCTGGAATGTGTTAATCATGTGTCGGGCAAACGTCAAATTTCAGAAAATAGAAACAAACTTTGGACCATAACCAAAAAAACAAAAATGACAAAAACAGCTCTCAGATCTCTCTGTTTTCTCTCCTCTGATCACTCCCCCACATTTCTTTCATCCGAGAAGATCCTCTCTCTCTCTTGCTTTCTCTCTCTCTCTCTCTCTCTCTCTTGCTTTCTCACTATAATGATCCTCTCTCGCCCACTTCCACCCACACTCTCTCACTCAGTCTCTCTCCCAGTCTGTCTTAGATGATACACTGGATTAACCAAAGCTGCTCTGACCTTTGAACTCTCTCTGTTGTCATGGAGAAGGGACCAGGGAGGGATATTCCTCAAATCCAAGACTTGTACCACTACTCCACACACACACACACACACACACACACACACACACACACACACACACACACACACACACACACAATCTGGTCTCCATAGTGACCAGAGATGTGCTGGTTGATATCGTTTTGACTAAACTACTGGCCACCTTGTGACCACATAAGGCTAATGCTTTTGCTCCTACTGCGCACTTTGGTGTCTGTGTGTGTGTGTGTGTTTCTGTGTATGTGTGTGAGTAGTGCGGTCCCGTTGGGGCAGAGAGAGAGAGAGAGAGAGACGCATCCGTGTACGCGTCTCTTCCATATTTGGCCTGTGGGAGAACCAATCCCAAAGGGTGAAAAGTTGAAACAAAGCCAGCTGGCCGTGTCCTACTCTGGGTCTCTTACAGGGCAGATGTGTTCTCAATGTGTGTGCGCATGTGCATGTGTTCAGGCATGATTGTGTTTGCGTGTGCCTTCTTCCCTCCATGGATTTGACATACATGTGGACTATGTGTGCTTTTTTTCTTCTTGACTATACTGTATTTGTGTTCACGTGGATTAAGGCTCATGTCATAGTAGGCACTAATAGGACAAAATATAAGTGGAACAGCGTGTGGGATATTGTATTTGGAGCGCTTCCCATATTTCTGGCATGCATCAGCCTGCTAGAACATAACCTACAGTTGCTGCTTCTCTGTGGCTCTGGCTTCATTGCATTTATTTTTATACTGTATCTGCTGTGGACACTTTGTGTGCTGGTGGCCCATTTATTCGTCTCTGCCTTAAGGGGGATTCTGATTATATTCTTGGTTGATATTCTTACACTTGAGCTATTATTCCGCAAAAGTACGTACTGTACTTTCCTTGAATGTCCTTAAGATCTTTTTTTTTTTTTTTTTATTAGGGCTATAGATAAAAGACGATGTACTCCTGCTGTGGCTTCACAATGACGTTCCTCTAAATTGATACAGACACACAGTCTCATCATGAGGCTATAACTTGTATCAATGTGAATCCTGTAGAGATTAAAAAATGTTACTGGGCATTTCACCTTACTAGACACATTTAAAGTGCAGATATTGACATCACTAGGCCAGAATGTTTTTGGAATGCATTTTGGGAAATGTACTTATTCACCTTCTTGCCAAAAGTTACATCGATAGACCAATACCACTTTCACGTCTGCACGTTCAGTGCAGAGCCAAGAGGAAATTAGCTTAGCTTAGCATAAAGACTGGAAGCAACAACAGAAAAAGAAATATGATCACAGCAATCTATGGTTTCACCGGAATTCTTGAAGTACTGAAAAGAGCCACAGATTCCCGCCACACTGTTGCATGACAGTATCACATATGTTCTTCCCCTGCTTTCACAGAGCGTAATATTTATATATTGTGGCAGCTCCATGTCCTCAAATGGAAAATATTCCTGCAGCTATTCTTGAGATACAACAGGAGCATTGTTGAGGCTGTTGTCCCACATATTTCTTGTGATTTTGAAAGTATGTGAGACTGATGTGAATAATTCACTTTAGAAAGGCAGAACAAGCGCCGGCAGTACATGAAGACTTTTCGGTCGTTTCAGGCAGCAATGCGGAGCTTCCACGGTAGCCATAGCGCAGTCGTAATTCTCTCCACAGTAGCCGCAGTAGATGGGGGGGAAAAGGGAAATGTGAGTAAGGGAGACCCATAACTGGAAGCCACACAGAGGCTAACTGCGGTGGAGTAACGTTACACAACCACCATCTTTCCTTATTCCCCGCATACCACTTACTCACTACAGGGCTACATAAGAGCATCAACTGTGTCCACATGGCTTTTTGATGTGTGTGTGTGTGTGTGTGTGTGCGCGTGCACGTCCGTGTGTGTGTGTAAATGCAGCGATCAGACAGTGACTCACAGTTCTGGTCAGCTGCTGGTATTTTTGGAGAGATGAGGGCGTGGCAGTGAGGGAAACCTGTATAGGACTACAGTGTGCTGTGTGTGCTGTGTGTGCGTGTGTGTGTGCGTGTGTGTTTCTCAGTCATTACAGCCCACAGGCTAATTCTAAGCTTTCATTTGTTCCTTATCATGTTATTAGCCATGTCAGCTTTTACACATTTGGCCGTCTCCGCTGTTAACCTCATTATGGTAAGTGTTTGGCTGACGTGTGTGTATGCGTGGTATGTGGTGCATGTGTTTGCATTCTGATGGGTAGCTGATCCTGAAACATGGCCCATCCTTGCTTCTGGTAATGGTATGAAATGAATCTTACCCACTCCCAACATCCTCCATATCCTACCCCTCCTGCTCTACAGTGAACAACCACACACACACACACAATTACACTCACAGACACACATCCTTTAGAAATTCTAGTATTTTTGTGACTAACATTGATCATTTGTCCATTATTGAGCGCAAGCTTCAGCAGGCAGCTTGTTTTTGTTCTGTCAGGCTCAGATTGTTATCTGACAAGGAAAGTGAACACAGGAGCTAGCCACCTGTAGCAGCATCGCGGTGCCCTGTTGCCGCCAGGTTCGGAAAATCTACAAGTGTCAATGGAATTAGAGTAGTTTGTACTACAAACTTGGAAACATGCAGACATGAACCATTTTATTTTATCCACTAAGATACTTCTTCTCTCGCATGGAGAAAAGCTTAGCTAGCCAACGTGCAAACAAACGTCCCCCACGCCGTTAGCCGTAAGTCTAATACAGCCGCCGCGTTCCTGTGTTTACTGTCATTGTCAGAGACATGATAACAATCCGAGCCTGTCAGCGGCATTAAACAAGCACGTTTTAAATGGACGTACTTTGGGGAGCGCAGTTGTCCCCGGAGCATTACATGCAATGTGCACTTAGTCAGTTAGACCCCATATAATGGGGGAAAAAAAGGTCCAGTTTGAAAAATACCATAATTATCCTTTAACACGCACACTTTACTTGTCCTCCTCTCCAACAGAAGCATATTCATACACAGCTCCACATATGCAGGCATACTCTCAAGGACGAGGACTTGCGCTCATTGAATTAATCGCGTTCCAATTATCAAATGCCCCCATCTCTCTCTCTCTCTCTCTCTCTCTCTGTCTCTCTCTTTCTCTCTCTCTGTCTCTCTAACTCTCTCTCCTCTGTGTGGATGGGGGTGGTTGTTAGCTGATTAGATAATGCAAATACATTATTTATAACACTTTGCTCGTTCTTGCCGCTTTATGGGATTGCCTAGCAACCAGGGAAATATATTCTATTGAGCAAGACCTCTGATAACCAGAGAAAGAGAGAGGAAGAAAAGAATCAAGGGGGGGGGGGGGGCAAACAGAAAGACGATTGGGAGTTGGCTGGTGCCTCCGTTGCTATGTATGGCTCATCTGGGCTCACTTATTTTTTCCTTTTTCTTTGACGCCTCTCTCTTTTTTTTCCACTCTAACTCCCTCCCGCTATTCATTGTTCCCAGTTTAGCTCTTCCTCGCTCGCTCGCTCGCCCTCCCTTCCTTCCTCCCTTCCTTCCTTCTTGTCTTCCTTTTCCTTTCCCCCGACGGCTTCTGTATCACCACTCTCAGTCATTTCTTCTTCCTTCTCTTTTCCCTTCCTGTCACCATCCTTCCATGCCAGCGTGTGTGCAAGTGTTTTTTGCACCACGCTGGCTTTCATACTGTATTTATCTGCCCTTATCTGTAGAGAGGTAAGAATGCACGCTCCCATGCAGGGATCAATTCTAGATGTATAGGAAATATTGTCCATCGACACCACAACAGCAAAAACTAAGCGTTCCTTAGACTCCACTACAACCTGGAAGTGGCTTAGTCACTATAGTTTAACTTCAAGTTTCCAAATAAAACCCATTCCGTTTCATATATTGATGCAGCTTTAAAAGGTCTTGATAGATTAGATTATAAGATAAAATAGATTATCAAATAAGGTACATTTTTTCAACTTTAAAGCCAATTTAAATTCTATATAATTTAGAAAATGCATTCATTTCCTTTCTCACCAAGAGTTAATGGCGAAATGAAAACATAGTGTTTTGCTAGTCTTTAACCTAAGCTAGGCAAACTGTGCGCTGTCTCTAGCTTTAACCTAAATTTGCTGGTTAGAACTACTTCTTTAAGAAACAAGATAATAAGAAGACCGTATATTGACGCCTAAATACATCTGAAAGTTCAAGCCAGCGTGGCCTATGTAAAGAAAGCAGCCCCCAGGGCGACCTCACCTCTTGCTGCCCCGACTGAACCACTGATGGGATTAAAGGTTCAGGTAGAGGCTCTCTTCCTGGTTCAGTGGCAGGGCATTGGGCTACTGGGTTACGCTGTGTGTATATGTGTCGTAGATGTTCGCTAACAGGGGCTTAGGAGATGGATACTGGGTAATATAAGCCTTCTGGCAGCCATATTAGTATGGACCTGAACTATGCCACGCTGACACTTATTCATCTCAGTTGCAGTTTCTAACCTTGCACCGAACTCTATTTATATGATATTTCTGTGGTTTGCCTGGTTAGTCAGAGTTCTTTGGATCTGTAAGTAACATGGCCGGCAACAGCAGATTGCAAGTCTAAATTTAGAGTTCAGCTGTCGTACACTGTCTAGAAGACATGAATTTATGAGCTGTTTTTCACTGGGAACTAATCCATATGACCATTGTGTCATTCATTTTGATTATGTTTATGTTGTGTATGAATGTAGTTAACTAGCCATCAGTCTTTCAGTATCTGCTTGGATCTACATCTAATCACACATTGGTTTAAAGCCTTTAGATTCTAATCAGTGTGTGATTAGACACATTAGATGAATTTGCATCTAAGTATTCAAATGCAAACTATGATGTAATAAAAGTTTTAATACTCACTTGAAACATAAAAAGTTATCCAAGTATTATTTGCATAAATAAATCTCTCGGATGGCCGGAGTTAGACTATTACAGAGTGGATTCATTTCTGCATTTGCACAGTAGCGGTAGGAGTTATATCAACTGAAACCCAAGAACAAAAGACTAATTTCCTCAATCAATTCCATGATCACATTTCTGTTGGGTGCGTTTGTGACATAGAGGCCGATTGAAGGAACCACACCGAATTAAATCACATGCATTTCACAAGTTTGCTCAAATTTAGCTTGAGAGACGGACGAAAACACAACTTGCTCGGTTTGGCTCGGCTCAGTTCGCTTGTGCTTTAATGGAACAACATGAAGCAAAACCTGCACTGCCAAGCTCGATGGGATCAGCTGAGGTAAAACTGCAGACAGATGGCTGGGAGTAATTAAAGCAAAACCAATAGATACCAGTTTTATCAGTGTAATGCCAGAAACACTCAGTAGCAGTCTAAATGTTCTTGAACACCCATTTTTTTCACTCTCCTCATATCTTCTAACTCCTAACACCAGTTTATTCCTTGTCATTATTATTCCTTTCTCATACTGACTGAAAATATCTCTCACTTTGTCTGGAAATCTGTCCTGGTCATATTTCCTCAGATTATGTCTTTGTTTTCCATCAAGTGAGCCAAAGAGTTTGGCACTTTACCAGCTTTTTTTTTTTAGACTGTAGACGTTCTAATTGTCAATCATAAGCAAACTTGTAAGATGTAATAAAAAAGATAATAAAAAAAAAACAGAAATAAAACCTTGGACATTTATAAGAGACAATTGGACAGAAGGCTTCAGGATTATGTTTCAATCGGGCAAGTTCTTTCATGTCAACCACTATAGTGTTGGTCATGTTTCATACTTTTTTTCATGATATGAGAATATCTGTGAAACGCAGATAGCTGATCAGTACTTCTATCAGCTTGCCTTGTCTCGGCCTCTCCTCTCCATCAGACTGCTGTGCTGCATATAGTGTTTATTATTATAACTTTTCCATGGTTGCGACTCGCAATCATAACTGACGTGTGGCATTTGTTCAGCCCCGTCGTTGCCTGTGTTTATGCTAGAAACGTTGGAGTGATGTACCACCCTGTAGGTCTGGAGACAAGAGTACAGACAGTAAGCTGTGGAAGCTAGTGGCCTAACCAGCAGCAAGGAATACATCATACACCCCCCCCACACACACACCCACACAGACACACATCATGTAGGCGCGCACATGAGGTGGTAAGCCTGTGTGTGCATCCTGTGACAGGTTTTTTCCATACCCAAGAGTTTCGATCTTCCTCTGTGTTTTCCTCAAAGCAGCAGTGAGCAATGAGGAAAAGGAGAACAGGGGAAAGGAGGAGGAGTGTGTGTGTGTGTGTGTGTGTGTGTGTGTGTGTGTGTGTGTGTGTGTGTGTGTGTGTGTGTGTGTGTGTGTGTGTATGTGTGCATGCTTATTGAAAGTTGCATCAGAGCCCCTAGACAGCTATGTGAATTTCAGCCCAATTAATCTGGAGCTTGTGAGCAGAGACTGCATAACAAGACTCGTCTGTCTGACCTCAGGCCAGTGTGTGTGTGTGTGTGTGTGTATGTGTGTTTGTGTGCATAACAGATAATCAAAGTAAGGGAGGGGATGATATTGAGCTAGAGTGGCTGTTTATTGTCACCTTTAGCGTGCATGTGACACTGTAGCCTGTGTGTGTGTGTGTGTGTGTGTGTGTGTCGAATGTGTGTAGATATGATGATATGTTTGCGGGACAGATTTGGACTCCATGCTGTCGGTCAGTCGCGTGGCTTCCTTTTCTTCTGGGCTCTTAGACACACCTCATCCCAGCTGGGCCGATCTCCAAGGAGACGGAAACATGCACACACACAAACACTCAAAATTGTGCGTGACCTTTCGCATGGTGACAAACAACCAGCAGACACCATACATGACATGACGTCCTTCTTTGTCTCGTTTATATTCTCCTGCCTTAACAAACATGTATTCGATTAATGTATCCATGCAGTTTTTGAAATATCAGTATACCTCAATCCTTTGCTGACTCACACACACACACACACACACACACACACTCAAAAACACACACATAGTACAGTATATGTTCACACAATATAAAGCCAGTGAGCATAGCGATTGCATGTCTACCCACCACTCTTCTTGGCAGAGCCCTGGGCAGCAGCCGCCCAGCACGCCACTACAAGTGAACTTTGGACTGGCATGCTTTTTAAAGGAACATACCAACTTCAGCATCAACCATGTTCTGCTGCCTTCTGATCCATTAGGATGGATCCATTTAAAAATACCAGATGAATATTATAAATTATTATAACTTTAGAGGAGGTTTGGTATCAGATTTATTTATTTTGGTTTTAGTTGACAGGAGCAGTACTTTTAGGGAAGGAAGTTGGCCTCCGATGAAATAGAGAATTTACATGTTGTGTCTTCTTAGCTGGTAAAACCCTTATTTTACTCGAAGAGTGCTGTCGCCTGCTTGTTAAATTTTGTTTTCTATTTCTACATATGTTAAACAAAGAATGCGGGACATGTGGGTGAGGAGGCCTCAGAGTGGTTAGACAGCAACTTTAATCCAGCTGGGTTGGAAAGCAATGTGGCATTGAGTGAGTAGTTTACTAATATAATAACTTTTTTTCAGTGAGTAATAAGTTTCTTAGAACCGAAAAAAAGTAAAACTACAGTTTCTTCCAACTTAGGTTTTAGTTTTTCTACCCTGGGCTGTTAATGATCACATGTTGTGCTCCCTAAGTTAATTGCAGAGATCTGGGAATACAGCAACACCACTTAAAATAATTCCTATAGGGAAACAAGCAGTCAGACAGTGTTACACGTTGAAAACAAACCTTTAAGGTTAGCCAAACTGATTTGGAAGAAAAAAAACAAAGGCGAAGAATGAAATTTCAACCAAAACAGTAGCATCCGAATGGCTGTTCTGATCTGTAGTAGTCCAAATGTAGAATGTAGTACAGTACAGTATTGTAGTGGGTGTTTTATCTGTTGTCATCCTAAACTAGTCCACAGGACAGCAGACATTATAATCCAAGATTTAGACTTTTGTAAAAAGCCACCATCTGCTTGTTTGATCTCCTCATGCCATGAAAAAAATGTTTTAAAGGTTGATATTTAGGGTAAAAAAAAAACATATTAAGTGAAATCAAAATCACTGTTCTGTGTTGTGAAAATGAGTGATCTTCTGAAATTGAACACGACTCGATGACATACATATCGAACTGTGATTATCGATGCAGATTTTCTCATTTTCCTTATTTTCTTTCATCCCATCTGTCCAACCAGGGCCGGTTGCTGGTGAAATCCGGGCGTGTCCTCCTCGGAGAGAAGGTCCTGCGCGATGCGGTCCAGGTGCACAGCACGTCCCACGAGGCGTGGAGCAGCCTGGGCGAGGCCCTGCAGGCTCGGGGCTCCAGCCAGGCCCCCGACTGCTTCTTGACCGCTCTGGAGCTGGAGGCGTCCTGCCCCATCCGGCCCTTCACCATCATCCCCAGGGAGCTCTGAAGGGGGCTCGGGCCAAAGGTGTAGGCTTCGGTTTAGGGTCAAGGAATTGGCCTGTTTGCTGGATGATTATACACAAATACAGTCATAAGTGGTGCAGAGTGGAGAAAAAAAAAAAAAAGTTCTTTAATGGAAATGGCCATTTTGGGTAATAGGCTTATTCGTTAGATGAGAAGATTAATACCACTCCAAGAGAGTGGTATTAATCTTCTCATCTGACTCAAAGCAGATAAGCGTAATTCCTAAAATGTCAAACTATTCCTTCAGCAAGTACATTTTCAGTAACAAGGAATGTGACAAATTTCTGCAATAATACCTCCCAACGTCTTAATATCTTCAAAATCACTATACTGTATCTGAACATTCCAAGCCTCAACTTTGTATAAGCTATCTTGTATGGAAAAAAAATAGCAGGATATTTTATTTTTCACTGGTGTTGAATTGAAACAGTGACAAGAATATTGGATATCAGATATAACGGTAATATGTAAAGTGTTGTAATGTAAGTATTGTTACAAATGTAAGTACTTCTCCTGTGGAGTACAGCTGTAATATAACAAGTGATGAGCAATATTTTTTAATAATGAGAATCGCTGGGTCAACTCAAAGCTAAATCTGTCTTTTGAGTATAAAGCACACGCGGCCTCTGAAGGAAGTGAACGTTTCATTCTCAAAAAAGATTGGAATTCTCTTTGTACTGACCCATTTAATTTGCTAAGATGTGCTGGTTACATCTTCTGATAGAATGAATGTTGTTGTTACGATGTGGGAATGCGGATACAAACTGTAGATTATGTATAGGCTGTCAGTCACAGCAGCCCCACTTCATCTTTATTTTAAACCTTTGATGTATTTTTGATGATCATGTTGATTGACGCAGCTTTTATGTGTACACACACACACACACACACACATACACTAACGCTCCCACTCTCTCATCTTCAAACGAGAGCTCATATATTTCCCAGCATCCACATATTATTCCACTTGTCCTTATTGCGTATGTGTGTGTGTGTCTATGTGCATGCATGTGTGTTTCCATACAGTATGTCTTTACTTGACATGTGTTACTCTTAAAGGATCCCTCCGGGGCTGTTTGGTTTGTACGATACAGTAAGGCGACTCATAAAGTGTGTGTTGTGTTCTTGTTTTGTCTTTTTTTTTTTTTTGACTCATCTGTTCATAACGCTCTCCATTATAAACAACGCGACGCTTTTGATATCGCTGCTGGATGCCGCGTCTTCACCTGCCTTGTCACTTGTGACTAATGGACATCACTTCCGAGTGCCTAACCACATTAATGTGAGCAGTGGGACTGGGCTGCCGGCTTATGTAATACTGCCAGCACAGTTTTCTGCCTCCAAACTCCCTCCTCTCCTCCTCCTGTCTCTCTCTCTCTCTCTCTTGCTCTCTCTCCATCTCTATCTCTTTCTGTGTGTGTATGTGTGTGTGTGCGTTTCTCTCTCCCAGCTTGCCTGATGTGATGTGATGTGGCTTGGTTGCCTAGCAGCCATCCCCTTGTTTGAGTAACTGGGGAAAGCGAGGAGATATCTGGTCTGCTGAACAACACACACACACACACACACACACACACACACACACACACACACACACACACACACACACACACACACACCGAGAGGCAGATAATGCCCCCGTTGTGTGGTTTTACAGGCTTGACAGTGTCTGTTTGATGTCTGCTTTTACCATGTGAGGTATGAGCCAGCTATAATCAATGTCTCAGGATGGTGAAAATTGATTTGTGTTATAGGAAGAGTTCCTTTGCTCCCAGCAAACCCCCTTTTCCTTAACCCTTTCCGTCCCTGTAGGAGAAGCTGTGCTAATCTTCTGTCATTGTGGGTTTGTTTTTTGTTGTTTTTTTTTAAAGCTCCACAGTCGCCCACGCTCCCATCGCTCCCGGCCTGAAAATCCCTCATTCATCAATACTTCGATTTCACGTAGGAATTATTGATCACCGCAGCCTCTTTTCTGCTGTCTGAAAAGAAAATCTATTTTTACTTTTTTTTTTTTCCCCCTGCTCGCTCACCGGCTCTCCCTTCTTCCATCCTCCCCTCATTAGCGCGGTGTGTGACACCTACACAGGGGCTTCGGGAGATGAATGGTCTAATCCCTGTAGGTAAGGAGTGAAATATTACATGGTGTACTCGCACAAACACACACACACGCATGCACACATGGTCAGTGGCATGCAGACGTGCACATTGACAAAGACAGGCACATGCACACATTGTTTGGCACGTTACACACACACACACACACACATAGCATGGTCTTGACAGCTCTGGTAAAAGGAGACAGATTAATGGAGGACGCTGCCCCGCTGCAAAGCCTCTCAGAATGACAACGGGCAGATGAAGCTCTAGCCGCCGGGCCAAGTGTCACCGCACACACACACACACACACACACACACACACATACTGTATACACACAACCACACACATGGTACATACACAGAGGATCAATGAGTTGAATGTAAAATTGAGTACCAAGTAAGTACATCTGCGTCATGGTGATGTCAGAGCACCCAGGCGTGTCGCTCTGGTTACGCTCTCACTTCCACACCTGAGCGGCACAAGACACTATCTGTGATATGATGGGGTGGTGGCAAGCGACAGGTAGCAAGTGTTTACTGTACATTTACACCACACAAACAACCTGCGTTCATATCATGAAGTAACTGGTTGAAAGCGACAGAGCACCCACCATATTGTAGGTGGAGGTGCGTGTGTTTGTGCGTGTGTGTATGATTCGGTATGTGTGTATTGGACTGGTATTCAGGTCATGGTGGTGTCATACGTGTGTGTGTTGGTGCCACACGGAGGGCATGGGGTGGTGCTAGTGGACAGCGCCAAGGTGGAAACCGTAAACCGTTATTGTGGTCCAAACACGGCCGGGGGGGTCATGATGGATGGGGTGAGGGGTGTGACGGAGGTTACGAGGATCAGATGTGCTTCCATAATCTCATTTATAAATAAAATGACGTGTTCCACCAGAGTTCAATGCAAGAATGTTTTCCAGTGTTCACATGTTGACATGAGAATGTAAAAAAAAATGCTGTAAAATTGCCCCAAAATGATAAATACACTGAACCATAATCATGCATTCTTTTAACGGTCCCATATTTGACACTTTTTCTGAGTTTTATTTGAAGTGAGTTGACCTTCTTATAATCAAAAAGATATTAAAATCTCACTTTCTTTGATATGGGCACTCTACAGCTTTATAGTCTCACATGTAAAAACAGTAAAAACCCTAAATACAATACAATACAAATCTATTAGCTTACTTTTTTTTTACAGGTTAATGGGAACGGTTATAATTTGACATTTTGGGAAATTTGAAGCTACAGTCAGCTATCTTAACTTAGCATGAAGACTGGAAACTAGTCCAAAAAGCTAACTAATAAATGTGTTCTTTTTCATGCATACAAGAACTGAAGTGTAAAAGTCACAGGAAGGCCCACATCCCTCTTTTTTGCATGCATTAAACAAACAAGCTGTAAGATGTTAAGTTATCTTTAGATGTGCTGGTGGATAACTATTTGCTTCTGGTTCCCTGCTGTTTTTTAAGATAAAGTAAGGTAACCAGCTGCTGGCTGTAGCTTCATGTTTATCACAAACTACAGCTCATACAGCTGTGAATAGGAACCGTGTGTGTGTGTGAGGGCAAAAGGTCACAAGATACTTTTTTGCACAATAAACTCGTCTGCTATGTGAGCCACCAGCAGCCGTGCTAAACCTGTTTAATGATATTAAGTAAGCGCTGGATTATTCTCACATTGTTGCCACATGGCCATCATGCCTCAGGTTTTGGACAGGCTCCGGTGCCTATTTATGCGGGTATGGGGGAATCGTCAAGCACCGGGGCCCCGACAACGGCCCGGTAAATGGCAGCTTGGCCGGGCCGTGCGCTCTCGTCCATCACTCCCCGCTCACCTGATCGCCCCGCGGCGCTCTTGGTCCACGTCCACACACACACACGGCGCGGCGGGTGCCAGCGCCATTACCTACCTAAACAATGACCCTTTTGTTCGCTAACAGTTGCCCGTTGGAGCTGATTAAACTTTTAAATGTCATTTAATAGAAGCGTAATGTTCCTCCGATGCATCTGTCAGCAGCTTGCGGAGGGGTGTAAATGGATACCTGTTCTCCCTCCTGGTGTGTCACGGTGCCAGCTACATTCCTCAGCTGGCTAGTCATCGCCCTCAGTGTGGGATGTGGTGATGAGAGTGAATGTGACCTGGACTTAAAGGGGACTCAAGGGAGCAGCACCTCTGAACCTGCCACCTCTTTGTTTGACCCTCTTGCTGATGGCTGGAGTTTCTCATGGAGCTCATGTTCTACAGCAGGGGAGGGAGACAGACAGAGCCGGGCTGGTTCTGTGACACTGGGAGGCCATTTTAGCTCCGCGCAATGTCACCGAGCGAACAATAGCTGCTTCTGTTCGCGGTTTGTTTGTTTGGCGACCTTTAGCTTGGACTCAGCATCTGATAATGGCATTTGTGCCTCAAACAGTATTGGATTATGGGTATTTTTGTGCAACCTCACATTCTTAGGAAATGCCAGCGGCACGGCTTCGTCACCGTTCCGCACTGTCACATTTTCTCAGCATGTTGTCCCGAGTTAGCTGCTAATTTGACATCCTTGACTCCTTGACATCCTTGGCTCAGCTGCGCCACGGAGTAGCAGGGTCACCTCCTGTTGTAAGCTGCCAAAAACACAGATTTATTCCCCATCGATGTACCGTGCAACGCTGCACGGCACATCAGCGGATTCCTGAGTGTTCGCCGGATCTTATTAAGCCGTTCCCGGAAACCGGAGCTGATGTTTGAGGCTACCTGCGCGACCTTCCCTGACACCAGATGTTCTCATGACATTTTAAATGAGATAAATCATCTGTGCCAGCACAGCTCGCATCTTAAATCGAAACTCAACTTGCCTCGTCCTGACAGGAAATAGCACAGATGAAAAGATTGTGTTTGTGGTGGGTTCCGTGCAGCGCACGCTGTGAGCTGTAGTCTCTACCGAGGCGCCTGCTTTGTCTACCGTCATGATCATTTTCCCTGTAGAGTGCTGATGCAAGGTCTACTTTAATCTTTCAGAGGAGGTTTTATTTATTTATTTATAATAAATTGTCTTATTAGTTATTATTTTGACCCATTTAAGCACCAATTTTGGGGGTTATGCGTATAGTTATATTAGTTAACAATCATTCTATTTTTTTCCCATTTTGTGCTTTGAACTGGCTGTCACTATAAGTATGCCCATAAACAAGTGTTGTAAAATTAATAGAAAATATAGTCAAGACATTGACAAGGCTAGAAATAATAATTTGTATTCGAAATAAAATAATTTTTTCCTTCAAACTTTGCTTTTGTCAAAAGAAGGTCAGTTGTATAGCTTCTCTAACCATCTAAACCATTAGAACACTTGAGTGATAGTTACTGGGAATGGGCTTCTATACACCTATGTAGATATTGCACTAAAACCCAGACATTTGCCGCTAGAATAGTCATTTACCACATTAGCAACGTATAGAGTGTATTTCTGATTAAAGTTATCTTTATTGAAAAAAAAAAACAGTACTTTTCTTTAAAAAATAAGGAATTTTCTAAGTGACCCCAACAGTATTGAACAGTAGTGTATATATAGATATCAGGTTTGAAAATAATAATTTAAATTTGTCATATGACAGGAAGCAGTTTTGGCTTTTTTTTTGCTTAATACCTTTCTTTAAGTCGTTGACTATTATATCATTAAAACATTGAAAAAGTAACATTTGGATTTTTTCATTTTGTGTAGAAAATGGCAATCATAGAATTTGGCAACTACATTTGCCAGTAGGGTTATATGAGATAAAGATCTTTATTTAAAATGATTGATAGACGCTGTATATTTTCTCCAAGAGACTTGTGTGTGAGAGTTGATCTGATCACTAGCACTAATGAAACTAGAAAAGCACATTGAGAGCACAGACCTCCACCAAGTATATGGCCAAGCTCACCACCAGGTGACCCCAAACAATGGGGCCTGTTTGAAGGTCCATTTACCGCAATGTTACCAAACAAGAGAGAATTCAAAGAGATCCAGAAACCAGGATTTCTTCCGGATCTTTACCAAAATTTAATCATCTGTTCGTGGTACCATTCCCAACATTTGCTGAAAATTTGATGAAAATCTAGCAAAAACTTTTTGGGATATCTTGCAAACAACCCAACAGACAGATAGACGAATGCATCACATAACCTCCTTGGTGGAGGTAATGATGTAATGTAGGTTTGTTGGTTTTTGTTTTTTTGAAAAGTGCAATCATTTCTTTATATGCACCCTTTGGAGCAACGCGTGTGTACGAGGGAGACCTTGACTGACAGAGGAAGAGCGGGTGCCTGGCCGTGCCTGTGGTGGAGGCAGGCTCTGGGAGATGGAGGGTGTTAAGTCGTCAGTATGAGGCATATGTCAGAGATCAGTGCTGGACTGTGGAGATCACTGAGATGAGAAGGGAGGAAGGGCTCCAGGGGTTGAAAGAGACATAGATTACCAGGGGCTTGGTGCCTTGACCACAGGCAGAATGGCTGCTCATCACTTGCACAAACACACACACACAGACACACACACACCCACACACATAAACACACACATCTCTCTAATTGCGTCCTCCTCGCAAGCAGTGGATACACATGCCCAGCCCTCCAGAGGATGTGTGCAAAGCCCCGTGTTAATAAGATTGTCTTCCTCTTCGGGTGGAAGTGTGCACTCCTTTGTCTCCACATTAATGACACGGGGAATAAGAGCCCAGCTCTTGAACCTCTTCAAGCTCTTAAGTGTCTGCAACTGAAGGAAAACAGAGTGGCGGGGATTAAAGTCGAGGCCGAGTAGATGTGCCGTGATAACGCTCTGGACTGTTATCCCCAAATAAAACACTTCACCGATGTCAACATGTAGAGGAGTTGATCCAATGGCTAATTAAACTGAGTTATATGAGGTCACAAACCTCCCCCAGGTCTTCTCTTATCAATAACAAATTGTTCTTGAAATAATCCCCTACAGTCACTCCTTCATGCCTGTGTTCGTCCTGCTGAAGTGCCCTTGAGCCTCCCCAGTGGTTCCAGGAATGCTGCGCTGTCAGAGGTTGAAATGTTAAGTGAAAATGAGCATGACTTCACCAAAACAAGCACTGAGCTAGCGCCATCTTTGACCTCGGCGCTCTGGACGTTACTCCATGATCGGATCACATAGAGTTCCGAACTTCAGACCCCTGAGAATTAAAAGGCTATCTTCAATGTAAACAGAACATTTGATCTTATAATCACCTAATACGGCTGTTGTAGCTAAACTGCTTGGATTCCCGCTGGAAACGAGGCCGACCTGTTTTAGCGTCAACCAAAACAAGGAAGCTGAAAGACACTAAAATGCTCAGAAGAGCTGAGGGGCCAAACCGCTGAGTGGTTGATGACTCATGGCTGGTATTGTCACCCAGAGTGACCCATAGTCATTTGATCCATTGTTAATGCAAAGAAACATTGATTACTGCAGCTGGAAAAAGAGAAAAGCCAAGTTTGTTCTTATTTTACTGGGAAACTGTGGCCACAGATGTGGCTCGATTGCAGCAAGCTGCTCCACTGAGGGAAACCTACAAAGACTCATCATATAAAACTGAGTTATAAGAGGCCACGCTTCTATCAAAGCCAAGTGTCCCATTTGCTATTAATGAAAGAGGTGGGTTATTGTTTGATAATGGCATTAGAAAGACTCCAGGCTGTATTGTTAGTGGCTGCGGGTGATCACTCAGGCTCGTAAATCAATACAGAACTAAAATAAAGCTTAATAAAGTGGGCTTCAATTACTGAAGAACATGTTTTCATCCTTGGATTCGACAGCAGAATCTGCGTGGGCAGAATGGATGAATATAACTCTCCACTCCCTCAACAACTGTCTAACTGGCCGTGGCACAAATTTCTGCTGCTCTCGGGCATGACTCTCTAACTCTGTGAATGTGAAGCAGTGCACGCTCAGCAAAATCCTTCTCTGAATACACGATAATAATTAAAAAAAAAAAAAACTACTACTCATAGAAATAACAAATCTGCAATGTGTTTGTTTTCGGGTTTTTTTGTACCCGCTCCGTAATCTACACCGCCATTATCGCCGCCGCCGTGTCCCGACATTATTGCCCATGTTTGTTTGCTTCGTCGAGAAAAAGAAAGAGGGTATGCGGAGTAGGTAGCGATAAGAATAGCTGGTTTATTGTGTGCCACTGCCTTGGCCCCTAATACTGAATGTGTTATCTGAGGGTGCAGCATGCCACATTAAGCTATGTGCATGTGACGCATGGCTGAGCAGCATTCCTCCTCCTGAGTGCATCGCAGGGCAGAGATAGTAGGAAGGAAAAGCAGCCTGGCTGCCAACAGAGAGGGAGAGAGAGAGGGGAGACGGAGGGGGGGAGGAGGGGGAGGGGGGGGGCAATACCGGGAACATGTAGTTAAGTGGAATGAAGTACCCTTTGTTGCAGATAAGATCATTCTGCTTCCCTGGCCGGCGTCACTAAAGCAATTTGAGCACAAGCGAATATAGCTTATTATGTTGTCGGCAGACCACAAAAAGCCCAAGTAATAAGAGACTACGCTTTTGTGCATTCATGCCGTTGCTTTTATTTTCACCAGTAAGGCGGCAAGGTCACGTGTGATCCGCCAGCGAACCGACGGGATGAGGAGACACTGGTGGAATCGGGGGGGGGGAAGTAAAGTCCAAGCTAGGGAACATTACGGAAGAAGAGGCTGAATGACGGGTCCATCGCGGAGTCCGCGCTCAGCCGGTCATCCAACTTCCAGCTCGGGTGATAGGCCCCTGGTCCTGGAGTCTTCTGTGGTGTACAAACACACACACACACACACACACACACACACACACACACACACACACACACACAAACAGACAGTACATTATAGTGTCAAATAATAAAAGAAAAACATGATAGACTAATTTGTTCATTACCAAAACATTCTGCCACATATACAATATATTATAGTGCTGAAGCTGTTTGCATATAGTTTCTTATCTGTGTGAGATGTTTTCTTGGCCACATCCTGTTATGTAATGGGGTGAAGTCTCATTTGACTTACACAGATTACTCCAATGTTATCTAATACGTTAAACGTGTTTATTTTCCATCCAAACCCTGATACAAAATTTTATAGAATATAAATGAAAATATAAATGTGTTGCATTTTTTTTTTAGAAGCTAATCAAAAATAGCCAGGATCTAAAACATCACAGGTCTATGTGCTGTTGTTGATGAAGAATACTGCAGTGTAACTCACAGAGTTCACATAGTGGAGACGCGGCAAAGTGGACTTGAAGCAGGAAGTGATGCCTTTTGCTGGTCTGGTCTGTGGGTTGTAGTGGCATGGAGCAAGTCCCTCTTTCTGAGGTGGTCAGAGATAGTTTTAATTATTCACTGAAAAAAAATTATTGAATTCCATTCGTTCCAGAAAAAAAAAGTCAGAATTCTGACATTAATCTCAGAATTCTGACATTTTCCTGGAAAGAATAGAAAAAAATATATATCCTTTATTTTTTTTAAGTTCTGAGAAAAGAATTTTTATTTTAATGTCAGAATTCTGACTTTTTCTGGAATAAAAAAAAAACATTCTTTTAATCATCTCCGAATATTGACACTAATCCCAGAATTCCCATTTTTTTTTCTCGCAACTGAAAAAAGTACTACCCCTTAAATTTTAAATTTCAGATCTGAGATTAAGAGTTTTTTTTTCTGAAATGTATAAAAAAATATCCCTTTTTTCAGTTCTGAACTGAAGGAGAAACAGAAAAAAATCGTAAAAAATTTGACTGACCAGAATCTGACTTTCTTCTGGAATTAATACAAAAAATATTTGTTTTTAGTTCTAAAATAAAAATTTATAATTCAGATTTTTCTGAAACAAATAAAAAACAATTTTCCCCTTAAATTTTGTTCAGAATTTTAGTTTCAGAATTCCTATTGGAATTAATTGCTAAAAATTACCCTTTAAAAATATTTCCTTTTCAGTGGCTCCAGGTTCCCTCAGAAGAGAAGGCGGACTTTTATTTTTTAAAATGCTGCCTGAAGTGAAATGGCTTTGATCTTAACCAGAAAAACACAAGTTTAATTTAATTGAACCTCCCCCAACACAACGAGCAGCCCTGAGGTCTGTATTATATTCCCATACACTGCATCATGACCTCTAACATTGTTAGAATCAATTCCTCCATCCTTGGCCCTAAGCTCATGCAAACCTATTGTTGTATTGTCACGCTGATACTCCAGTCATGTAAAGGATGCACTAACAGTATTCACCAGACCTATTTTGAGGTCCCAGTCTGATGGTTTTAAGAGCTACGGTGTATCAATTGCCTCGTGTCATTATGGCGTTTGCCAGTAGATCTGTGGTTAAGGGTTAGTCTCTGTCAAAAGTCAGTCCTTCTCTCTTCCTGCGTCTTGCCTTTCACTTCTCCTTTCCTCTTACCCACTAACACACATACTGGTCATCACCAGCGGCGTGCCATGCAGAAATAGCATCACTCCCCCCTGCACCCTCCTTCTCAGACATAAAACTGTCTCCCTGTCCCCGAACACAGGACCAGCCTTTCATTTTCAGCCGCTCTCTGATTCTGACAGGGTGAGACAGGAAGGTGTCTTTTCCTCTCCTCTGCTCCTCGGAGGGATGACTGTTGCCATTACATGCCATTCGATGCCAGTTGCCAGTTTACTCGATACGCTACAACTGGCCAGCTGGCCCTGCACGATGCTTCTGGAGGCGCTAATGCAGGTGTATATCACTGTTGGGCAGGACGAAAGGAGAGAGACTGTCCTACTGCCATTATGGGACCTCTTGTGCGTGCGTGTGTGCGTGCATGTGTGTGTGTGTGTTCGAGCCAAGGCATCTGGCCTACTTTCCTTCCCTACAGTGGTGCACAGCACGTTTGAAACGTTCTCCTGTGTGGTGCAGGTAACTGGCACATGATGTGAATGTGAAACTTTTAAACTCAGGCCTATTTTTGAGCCAAGACCTTGCTACACAGTGCTCCTTGAAAACTCATTGCTGTAATAAACTATTATACGACATATTCTTGCTTCCCTTGATTTGTTACCATTAAAGGTATCCATTCATGTATCCCAAAAAGATTTGGAACGATAGCGTCCTTTAGGATAAAAATGTATAAAAAGGGTCTTTCAATCAAGGCTGCAAAATGAAGCCAACATGTCCACTAATGTTTACAGCCTGGCACATACAATGGTTTTGTCTCTATAGATATTTTCCTTTGGTCAAGACAACTGTATGGAGGGGGATCTTTATACAACTCAGTAATTAAAATTTACTAAGGCATAATATTTGCATAAGTAAGGGTATAAGTGGCAGATAGCTAACTATTAGGTGGCTAACCCTTTAGCTGGTTGGACCCTGGCAAGCTCCACACTCATCCAAATATGGTTAATTCTGGCTCCGAAAAAACAAGATGGCAACAAAATGTCAATCTCAAGGCTTCAAAATGTAATTCTACAAACCAAATGGTGATGTCACATTGGCTGTGTCCATTACTTTTGTAAGGTCAATGTTTAGAACCCATTATTCCCATCTTGCCCCTGGTGATGGTGTCAACGGAAACATGGTAAGAATACCTGCAGTCTATCTCCTTTAAGTAGATAAGACTTCCAAGATGGCAGACATCAGCATAAATACAATGGGGTTGAGGTGCTTCTTCCCTTTATAATGGATGTCTGTAGCAAACCGCATGGTAATCCAATAATTGTTGAAATATCTTAATCAAAACAACAAATGTTAACCTAGAGTGGCACAAGAGGAAAGGTCAAGAGGTCAACAAAGTCATTAGGACTCATTGTCTGAGGACCGTAAATAACTGTACAAAATATTGTGCCAATCCATGTAGTAAATGTTTAAATATTTCCTATTGGCACCAATTCATGGCAATCTATCCAATAGATGTTGAGGTATTGGACCAAAGTGGTGGAATGACTACCGCCAGAAGGTGTTTAGAGTAGCCAGTTCTCATGCAGTAGTTAAAAGCTGAATCACCCTTTAGCTACAGCAATAGGACATTTATTCATAAATGTCTTGGATTGTGAGTTTAATTCAAACAGGCTTGAATCTCAAGAGAGGATTTGTTCCTTCAGAGCAGCACGTGCAGCCGATTTTGCGAAAAAAAAAAAAAAAAGTACAACATGTAAATCTAGGACACACAGAGGCCTGAGGATGGAGAAATTAAGTCAAAATCAGAAAGAAAGAGAATGTACATGTTTCTTTTGTTCCTAGCATTTTCGATTCATCCGAGGTTCCTCTCTGCGTGTGTGGACATCGGTCCCGTTGCAACCCTGGCTGAGAGGCATGGCTCCAAAAAAAAAAATCTCAGGATGGACCCGGAGCTCCTGCTGTAAACCGTTAAGACACCTCGACGCTGATCGGCTAATATCTCCTCCGGGTCGTGATAAATGATCTGCGCTTTCTGTAACTTCGCAGCGGGATTTGTGTAACTGCTTAACCTTTGACAATAAACTTGTCTCGGAGTCACTGTGACACCACTAACAGCAGAAAACTGCTCCCAAGTCTGCAGTAATAACACCCTCGGGATTTCTTAGCGCCTTTCCTTCTCTGTCAACACTCAGCAGCTGCCAGCACGGATCAAATATCTATCGGCTACCAGCATGGACACACTGCTAAGGCTGCAACACTGCAATATGAACCAAAGCTGACTGGTCAGCCAGAGCAGGGCCATAACAGGCCCTCGAATGATACAATCAGACAGGCTGTGGGATTGGTTTTCTTTGACCCTAGTGGTTGTCATAACTAGCTCATGTATGGCACATACTAGATACACATTACAGTAGGTCATCGCTTGTAACCAGAACCTATTGAAAGTGTATTGTAATGAAGCCTTTTGTGGTCAATGGAAAGACTGAATAGTCCTAATAACCAGTCTTGGTGACTAGATACTTACAGGAGGAAAGCTGATCCGTTGCACGGTCGACCGAAACATCACATGCCTGCAAGGAGAGGAGACAAGAAAGGAGGGGAGGGGCTGTCAAAAAAAGAAAAGAAAAGAAAAGAAAAGACAGAAGAACAGTGAGGGGAAGATAGAGAGAAGAAAAGAATAAGACCGTGCACGATCAGAGGCTGAGAAAATGAGCGAACAGGTTGGAGATTGCTCCTCCATCTTTGAGCTGCGAGAGAGATGAGAGAGGGAGGCAGAAGTTGTGTGAAGAGGAAGGATTCAGCGATCAAGGGATGATTCATAGGTTGCCTGCTATGCTGTGATCTGAGAGTAAAAGAAAGGCTGCTTGTCAAGTGCTTACTTGCAGGGAATCTTCTCCACCGGTTTCGCTGTCACATCGTAGTCACACGGTGATGTGTTTATATGCTGGCACGGGGAATAAAGACAAAGACGTGTTGAAATATATATGACAGTATCGATACAGGTTTGTTTTGTTCACTGCTGTGTTACATCGCCAACAGGCTTCTCTCTCCAACATATCTTCTGTTTTCAGTTGGTCTGCTGCAGGGGCTTTTTGTCAAGAGCACATGACTATACATTTAAGCCAGGTACCTTGAGCTAAGCAATGCATAGTACAACCAAGGTGATGCAGTGACAGATCCCGCTAATAATAACTCTCTAATGGTATTGGCAAATAATAATAATTACCATTATGCTTGTTTTAGGGCGGCATACCAAACATCCAGCTATTAGATCAACATCTAAGATATAAAAGGAATAGTTCAATATTGTGTTTAAAAAAAATCGCTTATGAAAAATTGCCATGTTAGATGAGACTATTAAAATAAATATTAAAAATCCCATTTCCTGGTTTTTATTTGAAGTTTTGATATCCCTATCAGCTCAATATATTTTTACATCTCCTCTCTCAAGCTTCTCTCTGGAGCTCTAGAAAGAACAAGTCGTTTTGTGTCTCTCGTTAATATTTATGAGCCTCTCATCCGATATTCTGATTTGAATGGCTGTAAAAGAGGGTTTATCAGGGACTGTATTGTTGTGACATCACAACTTCACAGAAGACCATTTAAAGGCACAGTTTCTGAATATGGACTGTGCGCATTTCTCTGTGGATTGAGAGTTTTGAAGCGTGACAGTATTTATATAACATCAAGAGCTTCTCTCCACAATATGGGACCTTTATTGCCACTCTCATGCCTGTACATTAAGTATGGAGCTAAAGCCATGAAGCAATTAAGCTAGCATAAAGATTGAAAGCAGGGTGAAACGGCTAATTCTATCCAAAGTTCACAAATCTACTTATCAGTGTAAAAGTAACTGCCTATTCATCCATCCTCTTGACTACAGGACCTTAAACCACCAAGTATCATTTTTACATTTCTGTATCTATATTATTTTCAGTTTTAATGGTGCTAGTAGATACTTTTAACTTGGGAGAGAACCATAGTTGGCTTCTTTTTTTTACTCCTGCCTCTAATTTTCATGTTAAGCTAGGCTAATCACCGCCTGGTTCTAGCTCTGCAACTTAAGGCCTTGTTTAGCCTCTTGAAAACAGGCACCTGAAATCTGAATTTCACAACATGCATGTGGTTGCCCTGATCTTTCAACGCATGGGTGGATTAAGAATTAGGACGGATGTAATTAATCTGTCTTCGTTGATCAATCATAGTGCAGCAAATCAATATATGTTGTTGTTTACACTCAGACGGGATGAAAAATTGCATCTTCCCAGTACACACGGCAACTGAAAGGGTTGCAATGTTGAAAAATTCCACTCTGCTAGCCTGGCTAACACCAGACCTCTGGGAACCATCCGATTTCCTGTTCATATTGGAAGTGTGTCCAAGAGCCTTTTATTGGACGCTACAGATGTCAAACATACCTGATGACGAAATAGTTTGGCGTTGCTGAATTTTCAAAATAAATTTTCGTTCTAAATTGCTTAGACCACTTTCTAAGGCTGCCTCAAAAGGTAAATTACCATCCGCCGCCATGTTGGATCCACAGTTATCAGCTAAGTTGCTTCTGTGTTTCGTCATCGTCTTGCTGCACTGTTCTGTGATTGGCTGCCTTCGCTAAGGGGAAAATTGGGTCCTTGGTGTCCAGAATAAATAACTGGTATCAAAAGATTGCATCCTCAGCACCCTGCAACACCGTTGGCATGTAAATGAAAGGCCCCGAATGCACCGAAAGCTTCCAGTTTTGTGCCAGTTTTGTCGAGGCCCACAGTACTGTACCGTTTTCCTGTAAACAGCTATATTTACTGTCAGCTTTTTCACCAAAACACATTGTGTGTACCTTTGAGGCGTAACAAACTTGTCGGGTCTAAGTCCTACATCTGTGTTTGCTAGCCAGCTAGCTCATAGAGCACCTTTAACGCATGAAAATGGCAGAAAGATCAATCTTCGCATTTAACTTTCAAACAGAACGCAGATAAATATTTTCCCCTTATATATATTTCTCAGCAGCAGGAATCCTAGAGGTCATGTCCGAACCTCACCTTGTCTCTTATGCCCAAGGTGAAGGTGTCAGGCCGTGGGCAGCTCTTGAAAGCGTAGGATGCCTTTTGCATCAGGGCCGCCTGGGTAGTGTCAATGTATTCATACGCCCCAGGCAGCAGCAGGTCCCCCTTACGCTCACCCAGGGTCTGGCCTTTCCTGCCCACACCTTTAAACCCATATGTCTTCCTCACTGGGTTCAGTTCAGCTTCTTCGATGAAGTCCCGAATGTGGTAGACACCTGGGATGGGTGTGTCCTGGAATAAGATGGGAGGAGAGAAGCAATAATATTTGACCACATCGCTCTGGGATCACACTTTATTGTATTTTTACCATGTCGCCACCACTGGATCACTACACTTATTATTACCTAACATTCATACTTTCTACCTTTATTTCCCATGTTGCTTTTCGAATATGATTAAGCAAGAAACTTTCAACTTCAGGCCTATTTGCCTATAAGTAGTGACTCAGCATCCTGACTAAATATTAACAATCTATATTTAGACAGTTCATAATGAAATTCCTAATGTGTATTTGCAGAGTATATACAGTAAATGCATAGCAAACAAGCTATGTTTGCTGTACTAACGCTAAGCGACCTGGTCTATATTTTAGCTGTATAGGACACATTCATAGACAGAAGAAGAAGTCAGCCAGTTAACGAACGAGCCTGAAAGCTGAGATCACATTAAAATAAACTGATAATTAATTAGGTCTACGTGTCATTACCGTCAATGCACTTTGGGACTGGAGGCCTTGCAGCGTGAGTGCTTGAATTTATTTCTATCGGACTGCACATTCTGCACAGAAACAATGGGATAGTGCTGTCCATTAAAGGCTATTAACAAGACACATTACGCCACCATGATGTGTTTGATGAGGGGAGTGAGGTATCTCAGGAACGCTGAAATCGCAGCTGTTGGAAGCTACCTGAAGGCAATATCTACTATTGCTGCTATAGTTATGCATGAGCTAATGAGCCACTTCAAAATGGTAAATCAGTGGACAAATGTTTTTTTTTTGGACAGCCTCTTCTCTAAAGAGAGGCTATGGAAGCATGCCGCAGCATGACAGGCACCTACTTTCAGCGTTCCCAGCCACCAGCTCCCCCGGCCAGACGGGTCCATCTTGTCATCACCCTGGCGATAAAAGCAGGACATAAACCGAGAGACGTTAGACAGAAGCTAGATAGTTTCTGCTGTGATGACTTTGCTATTCCAACAATGTGTTGATGCTCCTCGTCACGTATCATCCCGTGCTTTACCAGTTCTGCTTGTTCTAATTTACACATTTACAAATGTAAAGCCTTTAAAGGTAAGGCTTTAAAGAGCCTTACCTTATCTGTTCTATTACCACCCCTGGACATGTCACTGACTTTACAGGCGGCTTTGTTTTTCCATGTGTCCGCACCCTGCGCTGTACTCGTTGCCGTTCACTATCTGGTTGACTGGAGATCCAGTGACACCTGACCACCACTAAAACCGTGGCCGTTACTATAGCAGCGGCACCACTATGGATCAATTTTTCAACAAGCCGGCCTGGTGGTGGAGGGCTAAATTTAGACTCACCGACCAGTTTGACTGGAAGTTAGATACGACGGCGAGCAAGGGCCGAGGGAACACGCTGTATTCGCTGCTTAGCCCTCGTTATTACCCCTGTGAAATTTGGAGCCGTACCGTGATATTGATCAAATGTTGTCAGCACAGTGCTAATTGCAGCGCAGTACAAGACAAAACAGGAATTCATGTATCATTCTTTCCAGTGTCCAGAAGGGGAAACGCTCCTTCCAAGTTCCTAAACTGGCATCTGGAGACCATCTGGGGTCCTCGAAAATGTTCTCATGTACAGGTTTGAAATGTAGAATTAAACTTCTTCTCTGTGTATGAAGTTTGAACTATCTACCCGCTCGTGGCATGTTATGCACACTCACAACTCGCGGCACCATCACCTGAAGTTAAAAAATCCCCCTCTGGGAGCAAACGCGCAACATTCGGCCGTGTTGCTAGGCTACATGGGAACAAACGGCTCGAATAAGCCAAGAAATCATGTTTATGAAGCTCGTCAAGATGTCTCCTGTGATCCGATTGTACATAATACATCCACATATGTCCCTTTCCATCGTAGTGTCTCGTGTACGTCCAGTTTTCTATTTGCTTGAGACGAGCGTTGCATGTGAAGTGTAATTAACAGCTTTTTATAATTAGACCGCGGCGACACCTCAGCTGAGTTTTTTGTGATAATTGGTTTTGACAACATGAGAGCCACTTGTGTCATCAATTCACACCTGAAATTGCTGTGGGTAGTAGTGTTCCTTTTTGTTCTGATTTGGAATTTAAACACTTTTAGCAACACAAACAAGATTAAGGAAAATCAAATCAGGTGACTTAGTTGCCATTTTTACATTAAAGCCCTTGTTAGTTTATGGCTAAGTTCATTTAGTTATGCTGTAAATATTTGAATATGTATCTACAGGGACTATCTGCATAACTGACCAAGCAAAGTGCTGGCTCCTTATTCCCACTATAAAATTCGTTTTTTTAGTTCTGATCTAGCATTATAGAAGTGATAATTCAACCATTGCATACATTAGAAGCAGCTTGCATATCATTGACACAGGAGGCAGAGCAGAGGTCCACAATAGAGCTTTATTTTGTCATTCATCAAAATAACAAACTTAGTATCTCTGCAAGCTACTGTAACAAACTCAATAATCAGAAGTTTAAAAAAAAAAAAAAACCAAACAGGTACACCTCTATTTACACCATGGTTTCTGATGTACGCTCGATCAGCACCTCGTGATTGGGGGCAAATGCCAAGTAAGACATGAGGCAGTCAGCTTCTACATTGTGCTGTGCCAACAGCAGCAGACAACACATGGCCTGTAGTCAGTGTCGAGTACCATTGTGTGCACTTCAAAATAGAAGTCTTTGATCCCACTCAGTGCTTTTATTTTAATGACAATACAGATTTGATCTGAGCTTATCTGAACATTAAGAGGCATTGGCTGATGCTCCTCAGTGCTTTTGGGAATTAACAGGGGACACTTTATATTTCAAAATGGTAAACATTTCATGTGTATTCTAAGCAAGAAAAAAAAAAATCCTATCAAAAAACGGAGCATCCTGTCCTCAATACAAAAATGGGAATTATTACAGGGTATACAAACTCAAGGATCCATTATAACTGAGAAAACAAGACAATTTTCAAATCCGGGTAGATTGTAAATTTTATTGGAAAACAAAAATATACAACTTGGAATGGATTATTTGAGGCATGACCCAGAGGCCATAAAAAAAAAAGAAAAAAAAGAAAAAGTAGTGAGTAAAACATTAAAAAGCATGGTAAGATTAGTCGTTTTCTGGTATATAGAACCGCAGATACAAAAAGAGTTTGTACGAGTACCTAGGAGATACACCCGTGTCATTTTTTTGCAGTAGTGCAATGCTGAGATTTTCCATATATACTTTGTCCATAGTCCATGCAGAGTTTAAACTCCTCTACATTGTTTCCATGCCAACAGTGTTGCCAAGTGACAACCAGCTGACAGGTTTCCAATGTCGCCACACGTGGAGGGGCCCCGAGCACAAGACAGGAAGATTCGAAGTTCTCCGGCTCCCAGGGGCCTCCACGGGCATCTGGTTGCATGACCGTTCCGTCACTCCAAAACACCATGACAGCAAAAGAAAGGGACATGGGGACAAGAGCCTATGCAGTTTACATGCAGTTCCTTTGGACAGCAGAGGGGGCAGGGACGAAGGGGGGCTATTAAGATTTTACAGATAAATTACACAAAGAAAAAAGGCAAATTATTTATATACCAAATCTGTACAAGGCCTTCACTTCGCCGTCATCATTTGTACGAACTCTGCATGGGGGGGAAAAAAAAATAAAAAAGAAAAATTTGGTGACTCAGTATCAAGTGAGTAACCAATTATTTATTTACAATTCTATTTAAAGTAACATCTACCAACCTTCATAGTTGACCTGTCCATCTCCGTCAATATCTGCTTCTCTGATCATCTCGTCCACTTCTTCGTCAGTCAGTTTCTCCCCAAGGTTTGTCATCACATGACGCAACTCTGCAGCACTGATGTATCCATTACCATCCTGAAAATTTGATCAGTTAGTAAGTGGCTTTAAAAGGGGAGAGAAAAAAAAGCTGCCAAACATACATGTGTGGGAGTGCAGACAGTATATTTACCTTGTCAAAGACACGGAATGCTTCTCTGATCTCCTCCTCGCTGTCTGTGTCCTTCATCTTCCTCGCCATCATGGTCAGAAACTCTGGGAAGTCTATCGTTCCATTGCCTGAATTAAAATCAAGACACGGTGAGGGTTTCCTAGTCGGCATATCTACAGTAAATATTGTTAGCAGGGTTTTTAAAGCCAGATTGAGTTCTCACCATCAGCATCCACTTCATTAATCATGTCCTGCAGCTCTGCCTCTGTAGGGTTCTGGCCCAGAGAGCGCATGACTGTGCCCAGCTCTTTGGTGGTGATGGTGCCATCTCCATCCTTGTCAAAGAGCGAAAATGCCTCCTTGAACTCTGGTGGTAGAGAAGTGAGGGCTTATTTAGGAAGGAAGAAATGTCACCTTAAGCTAGACATGCATACAAAAACTGGCAAAGAATGAAAGTGGGTGTGAAACACAGAAGGCTGAATCTATACCAGAAAAATATATTTTTAGAAAATCCATGTAAAGGCTGTCAGACCACCTGGCATAAACTCATTATCCACAAGTCTGCCAATCACATTGACACAAACCTGAAATTAGCTTACGACTCAAGGGGCATTACATCACTCGTGTTTCAGTTATAAACACGATGAGCCCTTCTGTTTGGAGTTCCAACTCCATTCGTTTCTGGCTAAACAAGGATACTGACCACGAGGCCAAGCAGAAGGGCAAAGTCTGCGGCGAATGACAATCTGTGCATTTTGTTGCAGCCGTGAGGGATGAGAAAGGACGACACACTCATCAAGCGATGAGGCTAACGGGCAAATGTGTAGTGGCACACAGCAGCTTGTCATAAAAACTACAACCTGCCCTGCAATTTGCAGGGTCAAACACACAGGGCAACACCCTTTTGTCATGAGGAAACGCCTGCTGTCTGAACCAACTGTAAGAAATTTAAGGGAAATCCAATAATATGGATTAATGAAATCACCGCAGTTGCAGAAGTGTTGATTTCCACATAAAGAGGACCTTGGGTTACAGTTTGATGTATCATAGAAACCGACAAAATAAACAAAGGGATTACACACTAAAAGCCGATTCCATGAAATGCAGCAAGAATATGATCAGGGTATTGTGAAACCTGAAACCTAAGCTGACAAGTTAATGGAGGAAGATATTAAAACCACTACAAATGCACCATGTCACATTTTAGACATGAGAAGTGTGCATTAAAGCAAGCAAAGAGTAGCCTTAACACTCTCCTACATCTTATCACTAAAGCCAAACTTATAATATCAATACTAAGCCAAAGTTACTACTTCAATTGCATCCTATGAGAACACACCCAGGGCAAAGGACACATCATGCACCTCATGTAATAGGCAGCTGCCAACACAATCACCAGAATGCACGGCCCTTTCTAGATTACATCATTTATTATATAGCAACCATGAAAATGCAAATTTTCCATGAGGGAGTCCTTCTGTGCGCCAAAGCCAGCAAGCAACAGCCGTTTCATTCATTCCCGTTTTATGACCAGTAGGCTGCCCTGTGGAACGCCTTAAAAGGCAAAAGTATAAATCCACTGCGAGGGATGCAAGGATCCATAACGCAGGCCACTGCAGGATATGAGGAAAGCAGATGATCAATGCAGCGATGTCTTACCAGCAATCTGCTCTTCTGTAAGTTGATCAGCCTGAAAAGGAGAAAAATCAGGGCATTAATGTGCATATAAAGACGCATTTCAATTCTTAATGAAAAGCGATGCATTTCCGCCTGATATTTTGCAGCAGTATTCGAGCAACTGTAACATCACGCATGAACAAGCTTATTTCATATAGCTAGCTGTCAGTGTATGAGAGCTTGAGAACGCAAAAATACTGGGGGGGAAAAAACGTCACATTTCACACGCTGCACGCGCCCATTTAACGGCAGATATCAGTTTGAACGAGCGGTGACGTCCAGACAACGAACAACACGCGATTTGGCGGTAAATGTTAGCCGGGAGAGCTAAGAGATAGCAAGCTACCATCATGTACCGGCTCAGTTAACGTTACAGCCCTCAGAGACAGACACCGACGATCCTCCGCGTTAAGTTGACAGAACGCCCAACTGACAACGTTACCGACAACCGACACAAAACAAGGCAGCGGTTGTTAAATAAGTCACATTATGCGCCATGACGGCCACCGTCACTTTCAGGAACAATTAGCTTGAACGCTGTTGATATTCATTAACGTTAAAGCCGTTATGACTCCGTTATCCGTTATAACACCGATTACACAGCTTTAAGAGGAACCGGCGTTGCGGCTTCAGCCCACGTTAACTCCGCGGGAATGTAAGTATATCGCGCCGGTTTAATATTCAGCTTAACGAGAGGACGGAGAACGTCATTAATGCCATTCAATTCAAATATTCCAAAAAAATATATATATGAAAAAACAGCAACTACGTCGGTACTTTTACATGGTTATAAACTGTGTAATTACGATCCTGTTTTTTCTTACCATTTCGATGCGGATGCGACGGCCGGTTCACGACAAAATCCGTAAGAAAGCCAAAGCCTACACAAACCGTTACCGGACTGACTCTATGAACACAGTGAGGAAGAGCCAACTGGACTCGCCTTTAACGGCTATCCTAAACTCCTCCCCCTTTTCGATATCACTCCGCCAACTTCCCCGTTTCCTCACTTACTAAATCCATTAAAAACGCATTTGCGGAAACAAACCGCAACGCAGTTAAATCGAGAAACAACCGTAACACCCGCGTCTGGTCGTTTTGCATATTTCAACGAAGATGCGCGGAAAGATATTGCGTATCGCTGGCGGTCTACATGGCGGCGTATGAATACTTTCTGCTACTCTGTGATGGGGCGTAAGACGTAGCTGAAAGAAATCGCGCTCTCTGATTGGTGCGTTTGTACCTGCAATGCGTCACTCCCATGGTCTGCGCTGCCGCTGCATCTTATCCATAGACATCCCAGTCAGTGCCACAGGCATGGCAGACAAGCTTGTTGCATAGTGTGTATACATATGGGCATCATCTTTAGGGAGACCCAATAAGACAGTTTTGATAAGTAATTAGCTACCAGGAGCATAGTTTATCATTTCTAAGCAGGGTGTTACTGACCCACTTTGTGCTTCTGTGAGCTTTTCTTATTTCCTGTTGCTGCAGTTTGTCTCATTTCTCATTGCACTACTTGTATTTTTCAGTGGCATATTGATTCCCATGCACCCCCCCCCCTCCCGGATTGTTCTTTACAAGGTTACAACAGACTGATAGAGAGTTCAACGTGGTGCTTAAGTAAAGTTCCTCCTGTCTCTTATGCGTTTTATGCATAATGAGATGCAGCGTCAGGGCTGAGGTGTTTTGGATATAATAGCTTGTAATATGTAATTATTGGTGCATGTGTGTATTGTACGTGTGCATGCACATTTAGATGTGTGATGTATGTGACATGGTTTGTTGCAGGCGCTGCTGTCGGATGACTGGATTCTCAGGTCTCATTATGCTGCTGGTATGGATGGGAGTATCTGATGGCCTGATTGCTTATGCCTGACTGCTCCTGCTGTCTCCCAGTGACCACCTGTCTCTAGTCTGGTCCCATGGGAGATGCTGAGGAGGAGGAGGAGTAGGAGGTGGAGGAAGGCAGACAGAGATGTGCGAGAAGGAGGATTTGAGGAACCATGCAGAGAATGCACTAGAATCTCAACAGTATGTCCCAAAACAGCCCCTCTTACTCCCAATTCTACCGCCTCTCTTATTATTAGACATGGATGTCACACTATGTCGAGAGCTCGGGATTGTGAAAAGTGGTTCCCACATCCATCTGCGCTGTTTGCAGAGGTGATGGTGCCTGTGTGCCATGTGATCAGTTGAGCAGCCTCAGAATCCGCCAGGCTTTTTGCAACCTACCTAATCTAGAGCACATTGGATTCTTTTCATTTAAATCTGTTTTTCTGCTACTAGGGTTTTTGTAACCCTGCAGATTATGTAATTCCAAAAGTGACGGCATAAAGGCCTAAATCTGTCACAAGAGCCAGATAAGCTGGAGCATGTGTATGAATTCACCTCATGCCTCACTGAAAACACTTGGAGACTAATATGTGTAAGTGGTTATGAACACTTACCCGCAGTTCCCCTGTCATTCACGTCTTTTTCTATATTCACATTATTGTGCCACATCTGCGGTGAATTGGCCCAATAAAACTGTTGTCTGGAGACAACAGTTTACTGTTTGGTCATAAATATTTCAGAATAAGAATAGCACTCTACTTTGTCCTCCCGCTCAATTTCTATAGCCGCACTTCATCCGAATTGTAGATTCAGCTGTTTGGTTGGTTGATGACATGCGCTTCAATGATCCCCAGGTCTCCGAGGACCTGCTGCGGGTCAAAGGTGATGGTAGGTCCGGGGTTAATATGGAAAGGGCATATTGTAACCCAGGAAACGTGACTTAATGGTCTATAAAACCTGAAACCAATCTCCATGATGTAAGCCATGGACGACTTGCTCACAACACGGAGGACAATACGTGTTACTGTGTTGGTTTTGCATTATGAATGTTGGGTGTTTGTTATCTCTGTTCTCCCATTTTTCACCGAGGTCAATCAGTGTGTGTGCACTCCGATATAAGTTATTCCTTTTATGTTTCACTCCGTTCTTATCAGTTCTGTGAATATGTAACTTCCTCACATAATGAGTCCTTATCGGATGCAGTTCAAACCTGAACATTTTTATTTTCTGGAAGAGGAGCTTTCATTTCTACACTGCCGCGGGGGGGTCAAAGGTTGCTTCAGTTCGGCAGAGGCAAGGCCGGAGTCATCCCTCCATCTTCACTAATGTCACCTCTAAAAGCCTGTAACATCATTCCAGCTGATAGCAGTTAGCATTGCTCCCTTTGCAGAAAAAAGCTACCATGTGGGTCAGTTCAATTTTTGGCAATGGGGGCAGGCTGGCACGCAGCACGTGAGACATGCAGTAGTACAGTGCAGAGCGGTAATATTGCGTAATCACTTTCTTAAGAAAAAAAAAAATGCAGCTTCCACGTCCAAGCCTGACGAGACGGCTAATAGTGGCATATGGTGACTCTGATGGATGAATGTTTGGTCACAAATATGAGAAGATGTTTACCTGTGTAACTGAAAGACGCGGCCGCCATTATTAATGAATGAGGCTTTGTAATGCACCTGCTGGTTCCATGCCAAGGGAGCGGATCATCTTTCATGGGAGAGAATGGCAATTGTTTTGTGTGTCATGCATATGACGCTACTATCAGTGAAAAGTAGGGCCTGTAGAGCATTGTGAGGGTGTTTGTCCTTGCACATGCAGGTCTGCATCTCTTTACTCTCCGGTGTGTGTTTGAACATCTGCGTGTGTGTGTGTATGTAAGATTAGCCTAAATGTACACAGACAGATATAGAGGAGGTGTGTTAATTTGCCTTAATTTGAGAATAAGCATAGAGAAAAGGGAAGCATGAGGTAAGAGAGGGAGGGGGGGGGGGAGTATGACATGCAACATAGGTCCCCTGGCCAGGAATCAAACCATGTGGTTATGAGGTATGCGCCTTAACCATTAGACCATTGGGATGCATACATGTGCGTATGTATTTTTTATGATGCATTTCCGAACTGTCCTGCTTCTAAGGAGCACAAGTAATGTTCCAAGCATTAGCCGGCTAAAGGTCTGGCCCAGTCAACGGACAAAGTTGAAAGTGGATGATTTTACAGCCACGCAATAAGGGTATTAACCTGTAAGGGCCAGCTACAGCTGCATATGTGCCAATCCCATCGCCATGCTGGCCTACCTGTTACTAAGATATTACTTGTTTTCCAAAATCACACCATGAAGCTGACATGATTTATGACCCCATATCGGATAAGAGGATTTGATCAGGCCTGTTATTCTTTGCCTGTTTATATCATGTGGTGATGAAATGGATATAGTGTTAAGCATGCACTTAGTTTTTTTTTTTTTTTTATCCACTAATGTGTTGTGTTTGGAGGGTCTGATTCAGTAAACCTGCACATGTCAGTTGTTTTATTTGAGAGGATCTGAGGGACAAAACCTTTTACTGGCTGTCAAATAGAATCCCTGCGGTTGATCTTTTCTCTCTCACTTTTCATTTCCCCTCCTGTCATCCCTCTATCTCCCTCTCTCTCTCTCTCTCGCTCCTTCTTTCCCTCTCTGACTCGATCTAACTCTGTCGCTCTCCCCGGCTCCCTCATTCCCTCACTGGCTTGCCTCCAGGTTGTCTGCTGCAGTCAGTGTGGAGCTGGAGTTCAAACACTGCACTGCACATGAAACAGTGCTACTTGGAACCTTCCAGAAGTGTGGCACTAAAAAGCTCCCTCGCCAAGGTGACTTCCTCCCAGTATCTGCTCTTCCCTGTTAAGCTGCGTCTTTGTCTATATTATCACAGGTGTCAGGAGCTCCGCTCGCTATGGAGTTTGATTCTTTCCAGAAGTTTCCTTCTGAGAATTCTGTATGTAGTGTATGCGTAATCTCAGTTTACTCTCTCGATCAATCCCGGAGTAACTGAAACCAGGGGAAACCGAGAAGCACTGCAGAGGTCGTGCAGGAGTAGTTGTGTGCATATGAGTGTGTACTTAAGTCTGTAACCACAAATAAGGAAGTGACATGGGCATGAGTGTTTACCAGCGCCCTGTCCTTGACCCTGGCTGTAGCATAGGCCAGGTCTGACTCTGCAGTGGCAGGGACCTGCAGGGCTGCCTCCCTCCGCGCCCCTCTCAGATGATCTCATTCTGCAGGGAGCAGCGGGCTCCACCGCATGTTGTGGCCACTTCTTCCAGATGAAGACTGCAGAGCAGGTATCTTAGTCATGTGTGTGTGCGTGGATGTGCGTGTGAGTATGTGTGCGCGGCTGCGAGAGCGTGTATGTGTGTGCGCGTGTGTGCGTGCATGGCTATGAGCGTGCTGCGTTTCTTCTTAAACCCTGGTCATAAACAAACGTGATTGATCTGCCTCATTTGGAAAACTCAGCTGTGACACCTGGTGGCTGGAGGAGAATCTGCAGGTCGCTGCCTCAACACGACTACAATGAGCTGGTTAAAGGAGCATTAATCAGAGGCAGTGGTGTGACGTAACTGTGTATATTTGACTTAAGTACCGTTTTTTTAATAACTTGTACTTTACTTGAGTTTTACATTTGAAGCTTCTTCCTGCTTTCTACTTCACTACTACTACTAGAGAAGTATTGCTACTCCACTACATATGTTTGACATATATAGTTACTAGTTAACTTGCAGATCAAGATTTTATTCTCAACACATGTGAGAAGTTATGTCATTTTATTATAAGTAAACATACATGAACTCAAGTGCTGTTCATAAGTAAAATTATGAGGCATTTTAATTAATATGCTACTTCACACAATATTCCACTTTATACACCACTACTCCACTTTATATGACAGCTGTATTTAGTAGTTGCTGCACAGATTCAGATTTTATATAAATTATATGATAAATTCATAATGCACTGTTAGAAATTATACTACCAGAACACTATAAATGCATCAGTAATATTAAACCAATAATATGGTATACAATCACACGATAGGATCCATTGTGCTGGATGAATACTTTTAATTTTGGTACTTAAAGTACATTTGACTGACACATACCTTTACTTATGAATTTAGGACTTTGACCTGTAATGAAGTATTTTATAATGTGCTGGTGCTACTTTTATTTAAGTAGTGCTCCTTCCCCCTCTGCCTTTTTAGTAACCAGGTAAAATGATTATTATTATCTATTAGTATAAAGCAATAAATAGGAGTCCCTTTATGTTTAAAACTGTATTCTGAAAGCAAGGCTTTTACTTGTAATGGAGTAGTTACACAGACATGTACGATATGTGCAATAATTGTTATTGTTATTATTATTATAGTATCCATAGTGGTGTCCTTGATTTCGGAATGTGAGAGGCTTTTCCACCCTAACAATAATTATTGTGGCATGTTTATTTTTAAATAAATTGAGTCCTTGCACAAAGTATCATGCACCGGCATCTTCAGTTCAATCTGTATCACCTAAGAAGAAAGTTCATTGTTCTTGGAATAGAATCACCACTGCACAATATAATAAAAATGACTTTTTTAATGATTCACATATATTTACACATCGTTTCACTTGCAGCGACAGCCCAGCTTTCGGAAAGACAGCTCCTAGTTGAAACACTGAATTACTCTGCTGTGGTAAATAAAACGGGAAACAATCCCCTATAATAAACAATAATTTAAGAGTGTCTGTGAAGATTCTCAGTCATCCAGGTCATGGTTATCCAAGGCAACTGGTAGTAGATAATCGAATTTGAAGTTGATATTCTCCAATGAGATATAAATGCTTTTTGAAAGTGAGGACTGTACATAAAGTTCTCTGTGTTAAATAATATCAATAAACTGAATCAAGCATCTGTTGGTGATTATGAGTGATACTGAATTCCAAACATGGCTTCATTACATTTTGGATCAGAACCATACATACAAACTTTTATGAAATATAATTCGGAACACGAGCCTGACGCCAGGTATTCTGGTAAATGCTAATGCTGCTATCAAGGAGTCTGTTGGCCTTGGATCAGCTGGAAACTGAAGACCACTGCAGTGGTTTACTTTTCATCAACATCTCCAGCCAAGGCATTGTCGAGTTCTGCTGGGTCAGACTCTGACTGTAAACTGTTGTCCAGGCGAAAAAACTTCTAGCTCAAACTTGGCAGGTCCAGCGGAGAGGACTGGAAATAATTGACTTTAAAAGTCACTTAGGTTTAATTGCTTGTTTGTTACGATATAAATAAGAGTCATTCATATTGTCATTATGAAACATATACAGCCAAAAGTGCTTGAGCTGTGTGTGCTTTTGTTTTTTTTTTGTTTTTTTCTGTGTGATCGATTTTGCACATGTATGTGGTTTCGGTGTGTGCTATCTGAGGCGTTGCCGGGGTATGATGGTGTCTATGATGCGCGGGCTGCTGTGGGTCATGTACTGCAGGGCAGGGTCAGCGTAGTTGAAGGGCGGAGGGTGGTACTCCTGCTGCATGTAGTCTGGCAACGAGTGTGGCAGGCTGGAAGGAAACAGACGAACCAATCAGAACGCAGAAGCAAGCAAACAAACGAGCAGAACACAGAGATGATGTAAAGTGGAACACATTCGGAGGAGAGATGCATAACGACCGTAGTCGTTCTTGCAGTCTTTGCGCCGCATGCGAGAAGCTGACGGCTTTAACTTTCACAATGTGGGTCATTCTGTGCTGTGAAGCTGCAGACTAGAGCTGATATATCTCCATCAGTTCTAGTCAAAAGTCTCATTTTTTGTACGTTCTGTACCTCTCACAGTGAGATCCTGGCTCTGATTAGTGTTGCTGATAATCCCACATGCAGTACACAATCATTTTAAGCCATTTATGGAAATGTTTGGATGGGCAGCAGTTGTTGTGGAATACTCAGCGACTCATGAATATTCACGCAGGCTCTAGCCTAGATATTCTGAGTGCTGAAAGATGCTGAAATCTGGGGCTAAAGCTGATTAAGAACATGAAACACTCATTCCGAATGCCTCTCCAGTCTCACTGTTGTCTGATTCTGCAGTTCAGATGTTTTGGGATTGTATATCATTATGTTTGTTCTCTGTGCAAATACGTACAGTATATATATATATATATATATATATATATATATATATATATATATATATAGTCTGATGATGAAGGACAGACTGTGTAACTTGGTGTGCAATTAATCATTCTGTGATTAAAAGAACAAAAGGAAAAGCCAGTAAAGAATTCTAGCAGAAGATTCTTTGCAAATTTGTTGGTTGTGCAATAATTTAACATCTTTAGCATCATAAAAGCTTCTTCTGACTAATTTTGTGATAAAGCAGCGTTCAACTCTCTGATTTTGTACAATTTTACAAAAAATAATGCTGCACAACAGTAAGGAAAAGCAATTTACCTACATACGGATTAATGGAAACATTCAATCAAATCATAGCTTCTCCATTATATCACATACATCTGGGACCTTAAGCGTTATTATATCATATAGTATAATCCAAATACCTCTATCACGATGTTTTGATAATAGAACACAGCGTAAACTCCTCCCTGACTTTGCTCATTCACTCATAATCTAACAACGTAATCCCACAATGCTGGCGCCAGCCATTATAGACATAGGGTCTAGTTTACTAGCAGAGAAAGCAGGCCAGTCATCAGGGGGATTATGTGTCTCTATGGCCCACTAACACCTGGCCCAGATGCCATACATCTGCACACACGCTTGGGCCAAGGACACATGCACATTATGATGCACAAAGTCGTGAACAGATGTATCTCAGAGTGTTATTTCATGCAACCTAGCACCTTCAGTTTCTTTATTAAAATCCCACAGCGATATGTTATCATTAGATGATTTTACATTTATTTCAGTTCACCAAAATTACACTGAGTTCTTTTGGTGATGCCGTTTTAGTATTTTTTTATTTTTATTATTTTTTTTAATGTGAGCAAACATAAGCACCTCTAATTTGAATTATGATGATATATATATAGCTTTCTTGATTGACCACAGGTGGATTTTTTTTTATTACTTTTGATTTACAGTCTATTTTATCAGCAAATATTGCTCAGCGGTGCCCAAGTGCAGTTTCATAACTCAGACCAAAGCTGGTAGTAGGAAGTGTTTTTGTTTAATATAGTAAGAGAGTGGGCAGTCCGTCCTCCAACGGAGAAGTTAAATATGAAGAAGAGAGTGCTGCAGCAGCGTTACAGAGAACATGACTTAAATCCTTCAAGTTGATGTAGAGGATTGTTTCTGGGCAGACCTACTTAACTACTGTACCATGAAACAGCGTGTATCTCTGTGTGCGTGCGTGCGTTTGTGTGTGTGAGCGTGCACGCGTGTGTTTCCTGATCCTTCTCTGCAGCGGTATATTTTGTGGTGACCTGCAATGAACCCGGGCCTCATCCCGCCCAAAGGATTTGCTGACCCACCTAAAAGCAATTTTTTTTTATGTTTATTCATTTAAGTTTTTTACGACCCGTAATGGTTCACTTATTATATTGGGGGCATGTGTGGCTATAATTGTCTTAGAAAGACTAGTGAAGCTGTAATGCTGACTCGATACCAGAAACCAAGTCTGAAGACAATTATTGTTGATGCCTAAATGAAAAGCTCTTAATCTCTGCACAGCTGCCAGCAGCTCAAGAGTCTCCGGCCATCTGGGAGCTGTAAAGTTTGCACCCCTGAGGAATCAAGTGCCATAGTTGTGCTGGTAGTTTTCAGTGCTTATGTGGCACGGAAAACTGGTGGGAGTGATGGAAGAATCACTCATGACTGACTGTAAAGTGACCAGCATTATAAAGCATAGTCGTGTTTCACAAATGTAGACAGTTAATCACACTAGTCACACATGGAGTCTATGGATTTAAGGATATTCAGGAGTGAATTATGTTGCAGGACTGGGTTGAGAATTGCAAAACTGGGTTACAGGTGTAATCTATTGTCTTTTTCGTAAATCCTAAATGATCACAGCTGCCACCATTCCAGAACCACCGTAACACCGTAAATAATCGTATGTCAATTGCTCCCAGTGTGTCATTTGTGTTACTTACTCTCCAGTGGTCGTCTTCTTGCAGCAGCAGAAACAGGCCAGCGCAACCAGGAGGAGCAGCAGGAGCAGGGGGAGGCCGATGCCCAGGACCAAGCCCAGGACAAGATCTAGCTCCTTATTGAAAACTTTTTCTCTACCTGCACAGATTCAAGTCAAAGTCAAGTCATAACAAACTGTTTCATAAAATTCTCTTTTCAAAAAGCAAGGCAAGGCAAGTTTATTTCTATATCACATTTCAACAACAAGGTAATTCAAAGTGCTTTATATAAAACATTAAAAGCATCAAGATACAATTAAAAAGCAGTTGATTAAAAGGGAACATTTTAAACATTTTAAAATGAATTGAAGTAAGTAAGATTAAAAATCAAGAATTTTAAATTGGAAAAACAAAAAAATTATAACAGTTGATTAAAAGGGGAATAATAAAAAAATTAAATTACAAACAACAACAAAGTGACAGTGCAGTGGAAAATAATAATAGTCAATAGCACTAGGCTGCAGCAAACAGTCTTCAGTATTGACTTAAAAACAGTGAGAGTTGCAGCAGAATTGCAGTTCTCTGGGAGTTTGTTCTAGATGTGTAGAACATAGAAACTGAACGCTGCTGCTCCGTATTTAGTTCTGACTCTGAGAACAGAGAGCAGGCCTGTCCCAGACCATCTAAGAGGTCTGGATGGTTCATAGGGGATCAGCAGGTCAGAGATATACTTAGGCCCTAGACCATTTGGTGCTTTATAAACCAGTAAGAGTGTTTTAAATTTAATTCTTTGGCAGAGAGAAGGCCAGTGCAAGGCTTTTATTCCTTGATATATTCTTCAGGTGGTAGTGTGCTGACTTTGTGATGGTTTTAATATGACTGTTGAAATTCAAGTCTGAGTCCATAACTACACCCAGATGTCTAGCTTGGTTTGTGGGCTTTAACATCACTGATTGAAGCTGAGTGCTGACTTTTAATCATTCCTCTTTGGCTCAAAAAATAATTACTTCAGTTTTATCTTTATTTAATTGGAGAATGTTCTGGCACATCCAATCATTGATTTTCTCAATGCATTTACTCGGTGTTTGCACAGGATTATAATCTCCTGGTGGTATGCTGATGTAAATTGGTGTTTCATTTGCATAATTATGGTAATTTATTTTGTTTTCCTCCATAATCTTAGCTAGTGGGATTATGTAAATGGTGAATAGTAGAGGACCCAGAATTGAACCTTGTGGGACTCCACAGGTTTTTTTCTGTCACATAGAGTCACATATTGCTTCACAAATGTCTAAAAGGAACTAGATTTCACCAATTAAATGTTTCATAGCTTCAGGATTCAGCTTTTGACATTCTACTTATACTATTAGCCTTGGTGTCATTACTGTAACTGTGAGACAGATGCTAAGTATGCAGATCCTCACCTATTACGCAGGACTGGCTATTCTCCACATCAGTTGTGCCATTGCAAACGCATTTGTAGCCTCCGTAAGTGTTGGTACAGAGGGCAGGGTGGACACACACAGCTAACCTGCCCTTACACTCATCCAGATCTGTAGATGTGGAGGATCCAACAGCAAGTGGGACAGAGAAAGAAGCAGTCTTACCAACACGTTGCTATCATTAACAATACTACAGTATATTTTATAAATCAAAATTACAAAACTTATGGTAAACCTGAACCATTGTAAAGTATAAGATAACAGTTCCATTTATCATGTTACAGTGTCCTATGAATGAAAACCATCGAACTTGTAAGTTCATAAACACAGAATTAACATACATGGGGGGTTGTTCCTTATAACAGTTGTTCTCAAAGTGGGGTCCGGATTGACATTTACTGGTATATTTATGTACTAAGTCATTATTTCTTTATTTATTCTTGATTATGGCAGTTTCAGTTGTTCATAGTTTTAGTTTTAGAAACACCTTAAAGCACAGATCTTATGATGAGATGGGGTCTGTGGTCTAGTTTTTGTGAGTTTAAGGTTACTTTTAAATTTTGAGAACCACTGCCTTGTAAAGTGCTCAGCAAGTATATATATTGAAATGGTAGTGTTTGACAGACTCAAGCTCAGTTTAGTAACGATTATCAAAATTTAAGAAAGAAAAACAAACAAACGTGAAATTATTAAAAGTAGAGCAAGTTTACCGTGAACTTCTACAGCCCTGATGTCATAGTGGCTGCTAACTCTGGCCAGGTAGTCTCTGATGTACCAGTGTGGTGTGTCACTGGACACGTTGATGAGGTATTCAGGCTGACGCTGGACAGAACCCTGTTCAGGTTCCTTATTACTGGCATTGTAGAATTTGTTCTGGAAGCCCATGGACAGGATATCTACAAGCTGAGGGAGGCGGTGTGTGTGTGTGTGTTAAATTAACACAAAAATAGTTAGAAGTGTAATATCATGACTAACATGTAATTAATTCATATTTGACTTGCTTTTATTGACATGCACACACACCTGTTTGAGTCCATCAGATCTGCTCTTTCTCCAGTTAATCGACACGTTGAACACATTACACCCTGCAGACACACAACAACAGCAACAACAGCTTTGTGATGACCTCCTGTTACCATATATGGGCATGTTTCACCATGGTAACACCAGAGGCAGAGCTGAGTCATTATAATCCCAGTGAAGCCATAAAGAAAACCACAAGGGATCCCTTACCTGGAGGATTGGCAGAGTCACCTGTAGAGAAACACACCATTCAGAACTGCAGTAATATACACTGGACATGTACATAAACTAGCACAGCATTAAGTGCTTAAAGTGTAGGTTTAGTCATTTTAAAAGTTCCATCACATTGTGTAGTATCTTGTGTATCAATGCTAAGACAATCACACTGATGAATTAAGTTATTTTGGCTAAATAGACATCTGGGAAGGCCAGTAATTAAGTTAAACAAAGGGCTATGCAACCATCTTGCAGAATTGCAGAATTGTGAGGGTTCAACAATAATGCACAGGGTCAATCCCTGTGCATTATTGTTGAACCCTCACAATTCTGCAAGATGGTTGCATACATCCTGAGTATCCGATGACGCGGAAACAGGTCATAAACAAGGAGGGAGCTTGTTTTATTGTTGTATATATGTGCACATACCACATCCATCAGTGTCCTCGGTCTTCCGGTATCTACAGTCACAGTCGACAGAACCCGGCTTGTTCTTGCACTCAAATTTGGCATTAGGACAAGTTTTGATGTCTGCGCACTCATCTATATCTACAACAGAGACAAGAGGCAGCTGTGTAGTTAAATTATTATAAGTAAAGGTGTGATTATTCTTACTGACGTGTCAGGCGTTCTGTACCTGTGCAGTTGCGGCCGTCTCCTTTAAATCCAGGTTTACATTTGCAGGTGTAGTTTTGTTTTGTGCTGTAGCAGTCTGCATATTTGTTGCAGGGGAAGGGGAAAGGAGGCGCGCACATGTCTGAGATGGTTACAATGGGGAAAAAAGAACAGGGTTAAGTTTCGGTACGTGAGGTCAGAGGTTTCGTCCAAACTTGATAATACTATATGTATTTGTTACTGACCATGCTCAAAGCACTTGTATCCCTCTTTTCCATGGGAGATAGTATTTTCGGGGCACTCTCCACAGCTGAACTGGTCGGGCACTGAGCCGGACTGGCACTGCACCCCTCGGAAACATGGCTTCCCTCGACAAACGTCCGCAGCGCTCCCACAGAACTTGCCGCTGAATCCCTTTGGGCACAGGCACCCCACCACCTGGACAGATGAAGATGAACAGAAAGGAACACAGTCGGTTTACAGTGACTGGTTGGCCCTTCCTGTTTTTCAGCAAGAATCCCATGTCATAATTATCAAGAACACATTTACAAAAAAAAAAAAGTATATGTACTTTATAAAAAGTATAGGTGAATGTGAAAACAAACATGCATCATTCACAACATATTCAAACCCCCTGTAACTGTAAGAAAAGTATGTTATTGAATAGAGGGGGGACGTAAACACAGAAAGGACTTCTAGTGTGCTCTTAAATATTTCAATTTGGCACAAACTGGCTATTTTTAAATGGAAGTTCTATATGTTTTGAACGAGTGAGCATATAAGGGATCTTTTGGAGTTGAGAGGATCAGCAAAAAATTGTACCTGGAACATTCCCTGCTCGTGGCTTTCAGCGATGCTGCCATACTGGCAGGTTCCTCCGTTGAGGCAGTTGCAAATTCGCAGGAGGGGGGTGAACAGGGAACTGCTGAGCTTGTCACTGACCTTGATGGTCAGCTGGACCGGCTGGACAGTGAGAGGCTTCCATGTTAGATAACCATCACCTGGAGTGGAGAGCACAAAAGGGGTCTGTGTAAAGCTTGCACAACAGGAACTGTGTTGGACATAGCCAATACCAGGGGAACATTATGGGATATCTGACAGGCTATACATTGTCTGAAAAAGAAACACACGACACACACGTGTTTATTTAAGTTATAATATTATTAACAACACTACTTCATACATGCTTTCTGTGCACTTGTGCATGTTTCCCTCTGTGTGACCCATCCACTGACTCATGTCCCATCTGCTGAAAGATTACTCTGCTGGTTACAGCGGCAGCATCACCATCCCACTAACAAATGTCAAGAGTAACGTCATCTGTAACAAGGACAGGGCTCTTGGAGGTTTGAGGGAGTGTGTCAGCATTTTACCGCGGCCAATGAAAGCCTGTGGAGGTCTGGGGTGGAGCAGTGAGTAGGCGATAGCGTCTTTGTTCGGGTCCTGGGCGACAATCTGAATGCTGACAGTAGCGTTGACCTTACAGCGGATCACTGTGGGTTCTGTCACTATGGGAGGCATGTTGCCTGGAAACACATCAATTTATTAGAATGTCAGTTTGACACGTGGAAGGAAAAAAAAAAGTTATTCCTTCCACAAATACTGAAACCTCTTTACCGTAGATCAGAGCTCGATTTTGGTACTGCTTCTTGGCATCCAGGGTGGACAGACCCAGGTCAGAGCTGCCGGATGCCAGGGTGTCGTGGACACACTGCATGCTGCCTTTGCAGGTTCTCCTCAGGTCCTCCGCCTCAGCAGGACTGACAGTTTCCAGCAGGTCCTTAGAGGAGACAGGCTCCAGTGGAACCAGCGCAGGTGAAGAGAACAACAGGCTCTCTGGTACTGGAACCGCCCCTGGAGACACACAGACGGATAGAGAACTGCAGATCTGCTGCAACTCTGACTGTTTTTAAGTCAGAGCTGAAGACTTTTCTGTTTGCTGCTGCTTATTGCTTTTTGCTTTCAAACACCTGTTTTTAAATTGTATCTTGATACTTTTAATGTTTTATGGAACACACTTTGAATTACCTTGTTGTTGAAATGTGCTATACAAATAAACTTATTGTATTATTTTATTCTACTTAATCAATGTTTTACAGTTTTAAAATAATCCATTTAGTTTGTCTAGTATATCTTTTTTAAGCCAGTAAGCCTGGTTATGAATTAGCAGGACTGGCTGCTTTAAATACAATTAAATATCATAAAAACTATCTATTGGTGATGCACTTACAGGACAGCCCAAAGACATGCAGGCTCTCCTCTGAGGGGGGGTTGAGGTCGTCTGAGGGGAGGAGCCTGCCGTCAGACATGAGGAAGTCGTCGGAACGGTTAGAAGACCAGAGACCCATTAACCCCACGGTGCGGTTGTAGAAGGTCTGAGGAACCTCCACCATGGCCGACAGCTGAGTGTGGCCTACAACCCGCCACACCACCACATTGAGGCCATTGGCGTACACTGCTGCACAGCGGCTCACTGACATACAGCGCACGGCAAAGTCCCTCTCCCCCGTATGCACGACACCTGAATAACAGCATATTTATCAAACAATGAAAGCATTTGTTTACTGGTGTAGGTGCGTGTGAGTTTGATTATGGACAAACACTTTCTTAACTGTTATGTAACCATAAGTACATTGCTCCTGACTGCATACAATGGGCTTTTTATCTGCTTCTGCAGTGCTTCTGTGGTGTTTCATACAAAGAAAAACTGAAAAACCTTTTAATAGTGTGTCAAGAGCATTTATGTGTGTATTATCATTACCAATAGTGACTGGGACCTCAACATCATCCACAAAAACCTGCAGTCCTTCTCTTTTCTTTGCACATCTCCATTCAATCTGAAAATATTCAAATATTAGAGAGAATTGATACAAATACAGTATTTTTATTAACTTCAAACATGCCAATAAAATATCAAACACATTGTATGTTCTTAGTTTATTCCTCAAGCTCAGATATGTAAAAACAATGGTTTTAGGGGCTCATGTTAAGTGATGAAACTATTTCTTGACAAACAGCAGTTCATCCATTAGCATCTGTGCAGGTTGCCAAATGTGGTCCGAGGTTGGTCTTTGTACAGATATAATTGAACCAAATCTGGCAACCTTGTGGTGATTATAAGACTTAGATGTGTAAAGAAAATTTTGGAAATGAGATGCAAGAAGAATGACTTTTAAGGTTTGTACAACACCATCTGTTTCCCACTTCCTTATGCTAAGATAGTCTAATTGTCTCCTGGCTCTAGCTTCATACCTAATGCACATGGCAGTAGTATCAATCTGTCTATAGTTTTTTTTAAACAAACTATTCCTTTAGAGCACATAAACTCTCTTTCTCTTTCTTTGTAAGACACATACATGCACAGAAAACACACTGACCTTGCCGATGCCCTGGTAGAAGGCAGCCATACGCACCACCACTGGGACCTCAATGATCCCCTTTGTGTCTGTGTTTAACTTCTCAGTTTGTCCTTGCAGGGTGAAGATATTGGAGCCTGTGTTGGAGGAAAGGCGCACGATCACAAACTCTCCCAGGGCCTTGAAAGAGTACTCTGTCCCATCAAAGGTGATGAAATGGAGGCTGCCGTACACCATCGCTGGAAAACAATGAAGACGTAATAAAGAAACAAGTTCATTTTATCCTAAAAGATGCAGGTTGATGCAGTAAATGTCTTCTTATACAGAAAGTCAGAAAAAAGGTAAAGTAATTCTATTAAGACTAGGAGGCACCATTGTATATTATATTTGGTTAGATTCGATATCACACACTATAAGCACAACTGTACCTTTCACCACTGTGATGTGGTAATGTGGTAGATCATTAGAGATTGGTAATGGACACAAAAATGGTAAATTAATGATAGTCTGACATGTGCATGCTTGCACTTCATGCCACCCAGTGACCCAATCGGGCCAACCCAGCCAAAAAAGTTTGGATCTTCCATCGTTCTGAAGATTTCCTCACCTACACCCTGCGTTGCCGTCTGGGTTTTGGCACTGCCTTCGTCAGGCCCGGCCCAGCTGTAACCCTGACAGCGGTCCAGGGGCCTCTTTTCAAGGTATAGGTGGCATAGAGGAGATTCAATGCAACACCACTGGAACGGCAGGAGATCACCATCTGGAGAGAAATGGTTTATTGAACACAAAAGTGAGTAATTACTGTGTAGTACATCCAGGGTTCAGTAAAAGCACCTTTAGATACATGTGCAGTTATTTTCATACTAAAATTTAGTCTTGAATTTTATCTTGAATACAATGATCCCATTTTGTTTGCAGCATGCAACAACCCTGGATAAGATCATCCCCTACTGACCATCAGCAAGTTGGGAATGGTTGATCAAAAAAGGCAAAATCACATGTATTACCGATATGCTTTTGTGTGCTCTTTCCGGAGAAGTGGCGTTCGTGGTACCCCGCCAGCAGAGGACCCTCCAGTTCATACACACACCTCTTCCCGGAACCATGGCCGTTGGCCAGAGTTGACTGGAAGGTGTGGCCCCCAGCGCCACCCCAGCGCTGACCCCGCAGCATCTTCACTCTCGGACCTGGATCTGTGGTATCCTGCAGGAGGGACAGGTCCTCCACAGCCTGGGTGCGGGTACAGGGACATGAGGACAGCCCTGTAGTCCACACAGTGGGGTCAGGCTCCTTTATCGCCCATGCCTGGCACATGATTTTGGGATCCACGTCTGACCCTGTTGAGCTTGTTGATCCTGTTAAATCGTACACCAGCTGCCCTAACTTCCCTAATGTCCCGTTCACCTGCTGCGGCCTGTATCTGCCCCGGGGGCCAAATAGGTTTCCTGGGGGGACAGTGGGCTCCTTGTGGAAGTTTTTTCCGTCTGTGTAGCCGATGATAGCGTCATTGTATTTCCTCTGGCCTGGACCCCAGAGCATCTCACCGTATCGCAGGAGGGCAAATGAGCGCACGCCATCCGTGGTCAGGATACACTGGAAAGTGTTAGTCTGAAAATAATAAACCAGAACATCATGACGTTAATGATTTAAATTAACTGAATTAATCAAATAAATGATGTTTTATGGTTTTGTTGTGGTTGACTAACAGTGTACAACCCAATATATAACTAACTAACACTAACACATGGGAATAACATTTCCACAGTGCTGGAACAGGACCTTGCAAATAGGCAGAAAACACTTTTAGCCTCAAGGTGGCAGCAGAGTTAAAAAAAAATAGCATGAGTGTTGAAGGGATTATGGCTATGTGGGCCTGTATATTTGATGAAAATGTAATTTTAGTGAAAGATAAAGAAGTAAAAATCCTTTAGGCATGCAAAAACTGTTCAAATATCTAGATAACTGACATATTGTTGCTAAAAAAGACCAAAAAAAATCCTAATAATCCTAATAATGCAGAAAAAAAGACTAGGCATTTCCTAAAAATAAAAATAAAAATAAAATTTAAATGTGTAGTTAAAACCACTCTGTCAAGCAAACAGGCCAGTGTGAAAATTATGTCTGTGAAGCATTTCTCTCAAAAAGAAACATTGATTGAAGATTGTTTATTCAGGAATGTAAAGTTAAGTACCCTAGAAAAAATATTGTTTCCAAAATATATTCTCAGTGTTTTTTCAATTTCTGCATTGGAGTGTTTCATGATTTAAACAATTTATTTACCTCTGAGAAATTGATTTTCTGGTAAGCAACTGGCATCACATGGTCCCAGGTGATCTTGAGGATCCAGGCAGGGCTAAAGGCGGGCTTGCTGCGCCGCCCCTCAAACTCTGTCACTTCATCTGCTGTACGATTAAACACTATCTGAGAGTAAACATCTGCCATGTCCAGCTCATGGTACTCCTTGAAAAAGGAAACGAGAAGAGAAAAAGGCGAGTTGCAGCACCAAGGCAGTGAATAATTAGATATAGACAAACCTTCCTCTCATTTTGCTCCAGCCTGACAGTTAACCCTTTGTGACATCTAACCTGATAGAGCAGCCGTCCATCCCCTTGATTGAGGTCTGCATCATCCCAGAATACTGCCAACATAGTCACATTCATTTTCTTGGGGAAACCCCCGGATAAAGGAGATGGAAACAGGTACTGCTCATTCTCAGCGAGAGATTGAAACTGGACAAGGCCGTTATCAGAGAACTGAGAAAAACAAAGAGACACATAAATTCTAAAAAAAAATTATGAAATGAGGATCAAAATGCAAACAATTTTAAAAAGTCCACTATTTAAAATACATAAATTTTAGAAGATTATACAATCTTGACATATGCACTTGATGAGATCATTTTAGTGTAATAGACAAATGCATTTAGAAACTCACATAAACCCTGTCATATAATTTCCCCATGATGGGGAAACCCAATGGCGGTGTGATGTATGGGGAAATACCATCTTCTGTATCCACCTTCACTCCTTTATCACCAACCTCTTCTCCATAGGGATACAGGTTGCTCTCTATTTGAGAAGTACAGACAGGTAATAAGTGGAAAAACTAATGACAGCTACGTTTTTGCAGAATTATACTATCACCAACCACAATGTTTGATTCATTGTTTAAACCCTGTGTGAAATATGGCAATTATGCTCACTTACCAATTTCTATTTAAATTTCAAACAACTGCTCAAATGTGGAAAAAAATGTGTTTCAATTGTTATTATCTTATTAAAATTCAAATTACATGATGTGCTACCCTGGTCTAATCATGCTTTACTAGGCTGTTGAATTACTCTTTGCTAACACAAAATTGAGAAAAATAGCAAGATTAATCTTGACACTAAACCACCTGAGATGGAATGGGACCTGATAATTGTTGCTATCATTACTGCAAAACCTTTTTCTTTCTCCAACTGTGGTGAGTTTTGTGTTTTGTATTTCCTTTTTTGTTTGTAACTTGGAATCATGGGCGGTTACAAGGTTTATAGCAATGCAAGAATACCAGAAAATGTTGACAATCGAAAAGAACTATTATAACTAATAGAACTAATTTAACGGACACAAAAAATCAGTGTATGATATGATTATTATGACAGTTAATTAGTAAAAGCATAGCCAACCCGTCAATCCTTTGCACACTGTGCTGTTTTTTGGACAGGAACAGGTGTAAGACCCTTGCAGGTTGGTACAGGATGTTTGCCCTGGACATGCCATGGGTGACACACACTCATCCACGTCCGCACACCCTCTTTTTCCATGACCATTGTTTTTGGTGGTGTTCCAGCCCCGACTGCAGGAGCATTTAAAACCTCCTACATGGTTGGAGCAGGTGGCTGCAAAGTGACACTGTCCATTATCCTGTTGGCATTCATCAAAGTCTACACATAGTGGCCCGATGCTCATGAAGCCGGGCATACACACACATACAAATGATCCTGGGGAGTTGTAGCAGTGAGCAAGAGGGTGGCATGGATTAGTCAGGGCGACACACTCGTCCACGTCTTTGCACCAAGTACCGTTTCCGGCGAAGCCCAGAGGGCAGTGACATGAAAAGGAACCAGGTGTATTCCAGCACCTTGCCAACAGGTGGCATGGTGAATTCTCACATTCATTAGTGTCAACACATGCCTGTTTCTCTTCATGATACCCCAGTGGACAAGAGCATTTGTATGCACCAGGCATGTTGGTACACACCTGGTCAAAGCGGCAGGTGGTGTTGTCTTTGCATTCATCAATATCTTCACAGCCCAAAGTAACAGGTGAGTACCCTGGAATGCACAGACAGTGGTAGGACCCTGCTGTGTTGTTACATAATGAGTGCTCAGGGCATGGGGTACCATCTGGGTCATGACACTCATCCACATCCTGACACTCTGTACCATTGAGAATAAACCCATTATTACAGGGGCAGTAGTAATACCCAGGGACGTTGATGCATGTAGAATGGGGTTGACATACTGACGAGTTGAGGGAGTCTGAGCATTCATCCACATCCACACATTCTGTTCCATTACTCAAGAATCCTGTGATGCATTCGCAGTAATAAGAGCCGACAGCATTTAAACATGTCCCATTGGTGCAAAGCACCCCAAGCTCAGTGTCATTGCATTCATCAACGTCCACACACAAGTCGTCCATTCTGAAAAATCCAGTGTCACAAGGACACAGGTAGCTACCATTGGTGTTGATGCACATGCTATGCTCAGGGCAGGCAGAGTTGTCATAGCACTCATTGATATCCTCACAGCCAGTATTGTCGCCTTGGTAACCTTCCCAGCACTCACAGAAGAAAGATCCATCTGTGTTTATGCAGTTGGACAAATTTGGGCACTGGATAAGGCTGAGGGAGCACTCATCTATGTCAAAACAGAGGGAGCCATTGCCAGAGAAGCCTGGATCACAGGTACATTTATAGCTCCCATCTACATTAGTACAGGTGCTGTTGTTAGGGCAGGTGAAGTTCTTTGTCATGCATTCATCTATGTCCTCACAGTGTGTCCCATTGTCTAGAAAACCTTCCCAGCACTCACATATGTAAGAGCCATTAGTGTTGAAGCAATAAGAGAATGCAGGGCAGACTTGAAAATTTGATTGGTCACATTCATCCACATCCAAGCATTCAGTGCCACTGCCTTGATAGCCATCTTCACACTGGCAGTAGAAGGAACCCTCATGTAGGTGGCACTCAGCAAAGGGATGACAGGTGCTTCTAGAATTCAGGCAGGTGTCTTCACTCACACATGTGCCCTTTTCATAGACCTGACCTATGATACATGAACAGGTGTAGGAACCAGCCGTGTTGTTGCATCTCATGTTCCTGCTACAGGCTTCCGGCAGCTGACATTCATCCACATCCTCACAAAAAAAGCCATCCCCCTGGTATCCTTCCTGGCACTGGCAGATGTAGGATCCTTTTGTATTGTAGCACAAAGCCTGGGCACTACAGTTGTGTGGCAGGGTGGAGTTCTGCTCACACTCGTTTACATCCTGGCAGTCAAAGCCATTGCCCTTCATGCCGAGTGGGCACGTGCAGTTGAAAGATCCGGGCGTGTTATTGCAGTTGGCAACTGGATGGCATCCTCCATTTTGGACTTGGCACTCATCAAAGTCTATAATTCATCCAAAATGGGACAGTGTCAGGGAAAAAGCCCCAAATGGTGCAAAAAGAAAACTCACAAGAGAGTTCACTTATGGGGGCAAAAGGACGAATTGGTGTTACAGATGTGTACAATGAGAAATTGATACTTACCAGAGCAGTTTTTCCCATCACCTGTGAAGCCACTGAGACAGAAGCAGGAATGGTTGCCGACTGTGTTTACACACTGGGCAAAATCACTGCACTCATGTTGTCCTGTCTTACACTCATTGACATCTGGAAAGAGGGACAGAAAGAAAATTAGGGTCATTAGATTAAGTGCAGTTTGTGTATTGTAAAGGTTTTACAGATTAACTTTGGAAGCAAGCTAAATATAAAAAGCCTAAAGAAAAATGGGACATATAAATGACACGGAGGGGTATGTGGGATTTGAGCATGGGGCCCCCTGCATTGAGGACTGTGGCCTCTCTACATGGGGCATCTGTTCTACTATCTGCACCACTTGCCCCCCTAAGATGTATTTTTATATATCATACTGGATAAGGGAAGACCCTATGAAGTTAATCTTTTCTACATTCAGTGAGGTTCAGAATTGCATTTCAGTTCAGCGTAGAACTACTTTTACAATACTTTATAGTCAGTCAGTAATTTTCTATACCCGCTTCCTCACTAGGGTCACGGGGGTCTGCTGGAGCCAATCCCAGTGTACTGCAGGTAAGAGGCAGGGATACAATGCAGACAGGTTGTCAGCCTTTCACGGGGCACACATACCATTCTCTCACACACTCACATCTACAAATAATTTAGACAATGCTTTATAGATTTATTTAAAACATTTTACCTGCACATTTTGTTCCATTGAGTGTGTAGCCTTGTTTGCAGGTACAGGAAAATGATCCTGGTATATTCACACACTCAGTTTCATTATCAGGACAAATGTTCTCCTTCTGACATTCATCTATGTCAGAGCAAGTCAGCCCATCACCCATGAAACCCAGGTCACACACACATTGGTATCCAGCAGGTGAACGGTGGCACAATCCATGAATGTGGCAGGCTGGGTCACACAGCAGACTGGGTGGCACACAGGTATCATTCAATGCCAGTGTACCATTTAAACATGAGCAGATTTGTGCACCAGGTGAGTTGACACATTTTGAGAAGGTTGGGCAAATGGTATCAGAGCTGGCACATTCGTCCACATCTTGGCATGAGACGCCATCACCGATGAAACCATGCTGACAGGAGCAGAAGACGCCTCCTATATGGTTGGTGCATAGAGCCCGTGGGTGGCAGGTACCCTCCACAGCGCACTCATCTATATCCGTGCACTGGGTGCCATTTCCTGAAAAACCTCGCTTACAGGTGCAAGTGTGGGACCCGATTGTGTTGAGGCATGTGGCGTTCACGTGGCAAGGGTTATCTTTACACTCGTCCATATCAACACAGTCCATATTGGCGGCAGGGCGGTAGTAACCATCCTGGCAGGGGCATTCAAATGATCCGTCAATGTTGTTGCATTTTTCATTCACCCTACATGGATTGTTCAGTTCCTTGCACTCATTTATATCCTGGCAATAGGTTTTGTTAACCAAGACAAAGCCCGGAAGGCACAGGCAAGTGAATGAACCTTGCTTGTTGACACATGTAGCCTTGTTTCTGCAACCTCCATTATCCACAAGACACTCATTTACATCATTGCACTGGACCACGCCATCTCCAGAATAACCCACCTGACAGGTGCAGTTGTAGGCACCAGGGAGGTTAGTACAATAGGCATTGGAATGGCACCGCATAGCCAGCAAGCATTCATCCACATCTACGCAACTGAAGCCATCTCCCTCATAACCTGGTGCACACCGACAGGAAAAGGAACCAGGTGAATTTGTGCAGGAAGCATATGGGCTGCAGTGGCCTGTTGCACATTCATCCAGGTCATGGCATGTAGAATTTTTGAAGATGAAGCCTCTGCCACAGTCACAGAAATATGACCCACCAGTGTTCACACAGTTAGTGGTAGAAGGGCAGATGTTGGAAGTTGCACATTCATTAATATCCTTACACACTCGTCCATCTCCTACAAACCCCCCCAGACAGGAGCACTTATAACTCCCCAGCCTATTGATACAGGTTGCGCTCGGGTCACATTGATTGGATTCATTGCATTCATTTATGTCTGCACATGTCACTCCATTTCCTACAAAGCCCCGTTTGCAGGTACATCGGTATGAACCCATGGTGTTTACACAGTCTGCATATAGACTGCAGATGTTGCTTGCACATTCATCAATGTCTACACAGCTTTGTCCATTACTTTCAAAGCCTATGCTGCATGTGCAGCGGTAACTTCCGGGCAGATTGACACAGCCTTTGTAGCCAAGCGAGGAAGAGCACACCTGTGGAGTCTCGGAGCATTCATCTATATCCAGACACAGGTAGTTTCCATTTCCTTTATAGCCAGCATTACAGGTACACACATAGGATCCAGGGTTGTTGGTGCAGGTGGCATTCCAGTGGCAAATCCTTTGGTTAGCACATTCATTAATATCAGTGCATTGGAAACCATTGCCTCTAAAACCAAGTTTACACTGGCAAGACCGTCCGCCTTCGTAGTTAGAACAGACAGCACTGGCGTGGCAGCCCCCATTTTCTTTTTGACATTCATTGATATCCTGGCAGTTAGTGCCATCTCCAATGTATCCTTTGTGACAGACACAGCTAAAGCTGCCCAGGGTGTTGTTGCACCGAGCCTTTGTGTGACAGTTGTGTAGGCCACTAAGACATTCATCAATGTCACTGCACACAAGACCGTCACCTTGGTAGCCCATACGACATGCACAGGTGAAGACATTGTCATTGATCTTCAGACACTCGCTCTGGGGATGGCACCTGGTGCCTGCTGCCTCACAGTCCTTCGGGTCAGCAACTGAAAAGAACAAGGTGGAGAATGTGAATTAGATTGTTTCAACTCAATTATTTCTTAAGTATGTAAACAAGCATTTTTAATTTGGTGTCTACTCTTGCTGTGTAAAAACATCAATGACAGTTTCACTGAAGCGATTATTCTTGACAAGATGACTCACCTGCACAGCAGTATTTCAGCACTGCCAACAGACTGATAAGCCACAGGAGTGGAGAGCTGTGAGGACAAAGGAAAGTAATATTAATCTTTAATCTTTGTAATTTAGTACAAGAAACATATTTTTGTGCAACAGATATATTAAATTTTGGCAAATGTGATGAAACATGAAGAGTTTCATTCACTTTATGTGGCCGTGTATTTAGGATGCTTGAAACATCATCCAGGTGTGTTCAGATCTTGGAACATTTTGTGCAGAATATGTGTAACATGCCTTACTGTTTTGTGTGTTCACAGCCTACTTTCAGCCCCCTGAACAATGGAGGGGTGTCTACCATTAAAGGTCTTGTGACACACATTAACCTATTGTCTTATCCTGACTAATCAACCAACGTCAACTTGCTTTCCCAATATCATAATTGACTCCTGTAAGGTTTGCTGATGTAGATATCTGGATATAGAGTGGGAATGAGGTATTTTCATGTGAACGAAATCCATAAAATAGCAATAAAATTTGATTTAAACATCAACATATATAACATAAACATATATAATCATTCACACCCTAAAGGAAAAGTTAATTCAAAAATATAATTTTGCCAACATTGTATTTTTTTAAATGATACAACATGATTCCGACTTGTATCCAAGTGTAAAATATTTACTTCAGTATGTGCATGTTGGTTTTTAAATTTTAGTTCTAGCCACCAGAATTAAATACATGTAGAGCATGCTACAGTTAATAACTTGGTAAGATGGTAATTGTAACCCTAACCCCCGTAAAACCAATTTGACCTAATGCGCCATTTTTGCTTAGAAATATAAATGCCAACATTACTTTTCACACAAGACTTTTAAGCTGTCTAACCAGCAACACAAGAGGGCTCTGGTTTAAAATCTCTTCTGTTTTTTAGCCACCCCAGCATTATTATTTTTCTTTTTTTTGCCGACAATGGCTCAAAGAAGTAGCTAAGCCGATTTACGAGAATTATGACAATAACAATACCTGTTTGTTCTGGGGTTACCATCTAAATGTCAGTGTTCCCTCTTAGCCATGTAGGGCTATTGTCTGCATCTCAGAAGAATGCTCGTGATGGACAGTAACAGTACTGGGTCAGATTCCCATTAAATACAGTAAATGTAGAAATATTATAAATCATATACCTCCTGCCTGACAGACTGTGCCCAGGACAGAAATAAGTACGATATCTGAAACAATAGCTATAATCTCACCCTTATAATTAGCTTGAATAAAAACAAATGAAATGTGGGGAAGCATATACTGATAGTGATATTAATGTGCTCCAAGTCAATCATTTCAAAAACACCAATGCTTTAATTATTTGGCATTTCTGTTGTTTTCTGTTTTACTCTATAATAATAAATATTTTTTATCTAAGAATTTAGTTATATAGTATATAGTATCAACACCAGTGAAGTCAACTTTAAGAAAAATACTATAATATGCAGGGTAGTTAGATGATAAGAATGATACCACTTTTGTATGTGTCTGTTAGACATGCAGATCATGGTACTTTTAGGATTATTCTATACTTTATTTCACTGTGTTTTTATTGTTAGTTGCTTTATATTGATATATATATATATTGATATTATTATTGAGAAATAAAAATGGTTAATAATAATAATAAAACAATCACATACATATTGGTAATTGAGAGACACACCAGGTTTAGCTCACTAAAAGAACATTAATTAACATAAAAAATACAGCTTTACAGTATGAGATTATCACTCACCACATTTTTCCCTGTGTTCTGATGGTCTTGGAGTTTTTTAACTCTTGGAGTAGGGGGTAGAAGGTGTGGACTCCCCTCTTCTAGACCTCTCTCTGCCAGGATTGAACCCCTGTCCTCGAGAAGGCTTTCCTGCTTCCTTCTCGTCCAACTCTTTTTTTGACTTCTCCACCCCTGGGACTCGGGACAATGGCCCCCCCAAACATACCATGCAATGTCCTGATATCTTAAACCTCTGAGAAGGGGAACACCCATCTTGCCCTGCTTGTGTGTCACCTCTCGCACAATAAGAGCGCCAGTTCCCGTAAGGCTTTCACTTGTTCTCTTCACTGTGGTTAAGAAGACAAAACACACACACACACATGATCACCTGGGGAGCTGGTGTGTTACCTTCTACAGTTTGTTCTGTTAAATTCGATTGGAGAAATCGCTTTGTATAAAGGGTGTGCGTAAAAAAAACGTGTGTCATATTACAAATCACGATAATGGCAATATAATAACATGAGAGTTTATCCCAAATAGTTAGATCTTCTGTCCTTGATTTCATCAACAAAGAGTCATCTCCCTTTCTCATTTAACCTATATTTGGTAGGTTGGGTGTCATTACATCAGTCAATCCTATGTGACTCTCCCATCTTTTGAAATGATTATTATATTCACTGTGTGTGACAAATCCCATTCATGGGGCATAAATATAAGACAAATTTGAAATATTCAATCCATTTCTACTGTTATGTGGAAGGTAAGTTCTACTCATCTTAATTTAGGTTTCATTACATCCCGTCATGTCTTCAAGCAGTTTCATGATGCACCTAACAGCCGGCACTGGGTAGACTGAATGTAAAACAAGTAAGAAATCCTTGGCACCAACTACTGGAGCATTAAGGAATGCAGCCAAAGAAGGTTTAATGACCTCTGTCCACAGGTGGCATAAGTGGGACTGTTTTGTTTTAACAGCCTATTGTAAAGATTTAAGTATCTGATCAACTGGGCTTATACAGGCGCTTATCAGTATCTGGCTGTAACACAGATTTCTACTATTATGTCCAGTTCAGGGAGGCGCCAAGCAAAAATCATGCATCCACTTCAAGCATATATATATAGATATCCAACTGCAATTGCTATTTTCAGAAATTTAAGATGCCAACCAAGAAAAACATCATGGATCGTCTGTATCTTCTTCAATTTAGCACAATGAAATTTCCTATACTTATACTTTTCTATGTGTGTGTGTGTGTGTGTGTGTGTGTGTGTGTGTGTGTGTGTGTGTGTGTGTGTGTGTGTGTGTGTGTGTGTGTGTGTGTGTGTGTGTGTGTGTTTTAAATGGGTTGAGTGAAGGAATATTGGAGCATATTGCTGGTGTAAATGGTTTTGCTGCAGACCTTGATATGATTTACTTTACTTTAATTAGGATGCCCATATGTTTAGACATTAAATTAAAACATTGCATTACATACAATACACAATATCAAAAGTAGGAAAAAGATAGTTCCCACACATTCATAATGGTTATAGCAACTAATAATTAGTAAGCCTCTAAAAGTATATAACTACTTACTGGGGTACAGGGTAATATTGTGTAATTTAGTACCACAAATATAATCAATCTTCACATACAGAATATAAAATATCAAATGAAGCCTTATCTGATTTGTTTTTGAATATTTTACTACAATCTGGGTTGAATGTAGTAGTAGGTTTGTTCCAGTTTCACAAAGGCCTATACATTACAGGTCTTTGTTTTTTTTAAACATTGGTTTTATGTAAAGGTAACATGAAGCATCCCTTGAAGGCATGTCGGTTATCTGAATAATGCTGGTTTGTGTGTGTTAACTGTAAAAATGAGTATGTAGGTTTTCTTAAAGGTACAGTGTCTAGTTTTCTGGCAGGCCTTGCCCTTAAAAAGTAGAAACACCTTCTGTGATGGAAATGTCTGTACTCATTTGGCATATTCAGAATATGAATGAGTTTACCATTAAAGTTTTCCCTCAAACTGTACTTAAAGTACACTAGCATTCAAAAGTTTGAGGTCACCCAGACAATTTAGTATTTTCCATGAAATGTCACACTTTTATTTACCACTATGAGTTGTAAAATGAATAGAAAATGTTATTACATTAACCTTCTGATGCAATGAGCAAACACATTGTACCATTAGAACACTGGAGTGATAGTTGCTGGATATGGCCCTCTATACCAGGGGTGGGCAATCCTGGTCCTGGAGGGCCGGTGTGGGTGCAGGATTTTGTTCCAACCAAGAAGTTACACACCTGATTCTACTAATGAAGGCCTTGGCAATGGTTCTAGAGGTTGATTAGTAGAATCAGGTGTGTAACTTCTTGGTTGGAACAAAATCCGGCACCCACACCGGCCCTCCAGGACCAGAATTGCCCACCCCTGCTCTATACAATACCTCTGGAGATATTGCACCAAAAACCAGACACCAACACCTCGACCTCCATTTCGGGTCCTTGGTCCAGCAGAGCGGGGTGTACCTGCACCACAGAGCAGGGACCCTGTCCTTCTACAACAGTTGCATGACTCTCATGCACAGAGTCCAGACCACCTTCACTCAGCGTGAAGACGCAGATGAAATCTGTAAATTCAAATAGACAGATGTCATTTCAGACTTCATTTGTTATTTGTTCAGGCTTTGTTGTTTCTGAGATCTGCTGTCAATCAAACTGGGATTGTCAGCACTTTTAGTGTTGTTCTGTTGTTTTTTAGTTTCTTTAAATGTGACTTTGACTGACAGTTCTTCAGATGTAAAAGTAAAGTCCTCTTTGTCTGAAATGTTAGTTTCATGTTCGTGCCAATGTGTTTTCGTGCTGTCATTTCAATTCCGCTTCAAGCATCAAACAGAAAAAAACCTCATTATGTATATTTTGCATTCACCGCTTTGTAAATCCATAAAGAAATGCAATCAAAACTGCATTTATTACAAGTATAATCAACAAGGAAATCATTTATGATGTTATTATTCTGGGTTAATGAACCAAATGTGTGGATGAAGTGAGTCTGTACATGAAACCACATTTCCACACATGAACATTAAGAGACTTAACTGATTGTATTCATCTGAATATGAAGCATTTGTGAAGAATAAAGATGGTTTTCCACTATGAGCGAAGTGTCTTAATCTCAGGAATTCAGTCAAAGCTTCTGAAATCAAAATGTTACCTGAGTAAAAGTATGTGCAGTATTATTATCATCAAAATGCACTTCATGTATAAAAACTCAAATATTTTAATTTACTTATTCTGAGAAGCTCCCCATAATTTAATGCTAATATACCATTCTGGATATATAATATTGAATGTCTTGCGACATACTTTGTTTTTGATCCGTAAACTATCCTATCTGTCCATTATAAATGAAACGTACTTAGCTTAGAATAAAGAATTTAAAAAAAAGGTCACCCTGACTCTTTCCAAAAGGCAAAAAAAGAAAGAAATAAAAAAAAATAATAATAATCTGAGCATAAGTTCTTCTTATTCTTTCCTTTATTTCAAAGGTGTACAAGCATCCAATTCAGACTGCTTTCATTTTTTTCCCTTTCAGCTGCCGTTGCTCCTCTTTCCTGCTCTGAATTGACCACTTGATCCTTAATCGACGTTAACTAATGAGTAAGGATAAAAATATCAGGTGTACTGAGAATATTTCTCAGACAGATCACCTGAGGCTGTGACTCAGCTGTGTCTACCTGCAGAGCATGACTCATAACAAAAGGGTTTTCTCAACCTCTGGTTTCAGTGTTGAAAAGACACACCTACTTGGATAGTTGTAGGTGTCATCATATCACTGTTTATGATAAAAAAAAATCATTTATATATATATTCAGTTTCAGTTGCTGCAAAACAGTGATATAGTTATATATAACTTCCTCAACATATATGGTGGAACAGTAGATCCTTGTCTAAAGATGTTTAATATACTTGAGTATCATAATGAGACAATCAAATATATAAAGACCTTAAATATGAAGTATTACCAAGTAGTAGAACAAAGGAAAATAATAAATTGTATATCTCCAAGTTTTCTTTCTTTTTTTTTAAAGCTACATTAGTTACCAGAAAGTTATATATTTATATATACAGTTATATATTTATTTTACTGTTACTGACGATCGAAATGAAACTATCAACAGAGAGGGGGGGGCAACCCATATATGGTCATTCCGGGGAAAAGGTGAGTTTGTTCCCCCTCTCCTCCTCTTTCGTCATCTATGCAAATGAGAGTGACGTCACGAGACCACAATCGTTATAAATGTAGTCCTCAACCTCTCCTTATCAGTTCAACAACAACAGGGACGTGAAGGGAAGAGAACTACAAACGCCTCTTACGTGCTAACGTGACTCTGCCCACACTCGCTCTTGTGCGCGCGCGCCTCGTTGAGTTTCTCTGAGAACAGGTTCGACCAGGGCACACCTGTAGGAAGAAAAGAAGCCTTGTTGTTGCGCTTCGACTCCATTCTCTACTCCATCTTTGACCTCTGTGGACGACGGACGGATAGACAGTCGGCAAAGGAAAAAAAAACACTTATTTATTTTTTTATTTTACAAACTTTTTCATTCGTTTTGAGCTTATCAATTATTTCCATCATGTCGAAGATTTGGATTGCTCTTGTAGTCGCCGTCTTCGCGGTGGCAGCCTCAGCTCAGCAAAGCTGTAAGTTTAAATTTGTTTTAACTTATGTAGTTTGAATGTATCCGTGGACGCTCTGTATGTATATGTATGTATATATGGTGTGTGTGTGAGTGTGTGTGTGGCCCACTCACTTTATTACACGACTTGCCTATAAAATAATTATTTGTATTACCTTTTGAGCAGCTTTAGAAACCAACCGTTGAACTGAAATATAATATTTTACCTTCCTTCTTTAAATGGCATTGTCGTCTTAATTAGTTTTTGTGGGGGGGGGGGGGGGGTCATTAAAACAGTATAGGACAGGAGGAAACGCAGTTGGTTTGGTTGCTGAGTGGGGGTGGGGAGGATTTGTGCAGCTTTTCCGTAGCTGTTAAGACAAACCAACGCCCAGGTGTTCAATAAACCTGCTGGTCTACATGCTAGTATTTCAGGCCATTCACTTTATAGGGCTTTATAGCAGAAGATAAAATAAATCCCTCAGAAAACAGTGTCTACGCTAAGACTATGATTAACTTTGTGCACATCAGTGGGTGTTTTTTTTAAGAGTAAGACTATTGTGCAATTATGCAAGAGACATAATAAAAGTGAACAGCCACAGTATAGTGATAAAGTAGTTTTTGGACACAGTGACTGCTGTTCTATTTAACATGCACATCAGTTAAACTTCCTGAATGTCAATTTAGTTTAATTCTCCATGTCAACTCTTTCTGTTCTGCTTAGGCTCATGTAACAGTATGAAGTGGGCCACCTGTGACGGAAACCCGTGCGAGTGCACCTTGCTTCTCGGCTCCAGCAATAACCAAAAGCTGAATTGCACCTCATGTAAGTAAAAGATTTCAAAACAAGAATATAGATTCATTTACTTTTTTAACCTTTTTGTGAGTCGATGATGATGGTCCGATGTGTTAATTCGCTTCAAATCCAGTGATCCCCAAGTGCTTCCTGATGAAAGCGGAGATGTTCAGGAAGCAAAAGGGACAGCGTGGAATCGGAGGAAAGCCGGTGGAATCCGCCTTCGTGGACAACGACGGCATCTACGACCCGGAATGCGAGAACGACGGCAAATTCAAGGCCAAGCAGTGCAACAACACCGAGGAGTGCTGGTGCGTCAACAGCGCCGGTGTCCGCCGGACTGACAAGGGAGACAAAAATCTCAAGTGTGAGAAGCTGGTGGAGACCTAGTAAGTCGTTTCATCCCATCATCAGCGTGGATAGCTGGAAGTCTAATTACAGCACTGGAATGTTAACCGTGGTCTTGTTTTTTCCTCCTTGTAGCTGGGTCCGTCTTCAGCTGACACACAAAGAAGTGAGCGGTGCAGTGGATGCAGAGAAGTTGAAGACGTAAGCGTATTCAGCATTTACCGTTTATTAAAACAACCCTTGTGTTCTTAGTGTATCCTAATGTAATTTCTTGCCTTTTTAATACAGCGCCATTAAGGATGCCATCCAGTCCCGGTACAGCTTCGACAAGACCCTGGTGAAGGAAATCGAGGTGAGTAAAACATGCCTTTTTGTCACATTTAAATTTTTTTAAATAGTTTTTTTTTATTTAATATAAAGCATCACAAAATATCCTGTCTTTCTGCAGTATGACCCCAAGGCCCGCCTGATTGTGGTGGATGTGAACAAGGAAAAAGGAGAGCGCAAGACTGACCTGGCTCATCTGGCCTACTACATGGAGAAAGATGTATGTAGAAGCCCCCCCCCCCCCCCCCCTTTCATAATTCATAGCAGGTATAAAGACACACTTATTGACTTCTTCTCATGTTCTCCTGCAGGTGAAGGACTCTCCCATGTTCAAGAACCAGAACAAGTTTGAGCCCATGGTGGGCAACCAGAAGCTGGAGATGGAGAACATCCTGGTGTACTACGTGGACGAAGAGGCTCCCACTTTCACCATGAAGAACCTGTCGGGCGGCATCATCGCCGTCATCGTGGTGGTGGTCCTGGCTGTGGCTGCCGGCCTGCTGGTCCTGGTGAGTGTGTCTACCGACATGTCATTATCTTATCAACTGACTTGTACTGCTTTTATGTGAGCTATCAGTTAAAATTTCCCTTTTTTTTCTTTGTCTCCATCTAGTTCTTCGCCAGAAAGCGACAGAACCACAAGTACAACAAAGCTCAGGTGAGATGAACTTCCTGTAACTTTTTGGTTTTTCAATGATGCGACTCAATTCGTGTGAAAGATGACTTGAACTGCTGTTTGACTTTTTTTTTTGTTTTTTCCCTCTATAATTTAGCCAAGAGAGATGGAAGCCATGTAAAGTTTTCACCTCAACGGGAGTGGATGAAGAGTCAGCTTGTAAATCAGCCTTGGAACTTCTTTGCAGTTGGAGTGTGCCATGTTGACCCTTTAACCTGAGGAATATGGATTGTAAAGGAACAATCAGCTTCTTTTTTTATCATGGGAACTGTTGGTACCTCCATTTATTTATGAACTGTGTAAAATCTAAAGCCTCATCCAATCTTATCAATATGCCATAAAGAACTGTGCTTTTTAAAATATGCTTACATGTCGCATTGTACTGTTTTGAAGTTGTTGAATGGGTTAAATTCCACATCCTAGATTGTACAGTTTCTTACCTGCTTACTAATGTGTTTTAATGGATTGTTTTTAATAAAAAAATATTTTAAAAATACTTATGGTGCAACTTTCTGTGTTCTAAAATATCAGTAGAGCAGATTTCGCCTTGACCACAGTGGAAAAGTACAGCAGATCGTGTGGGGGAAGGTTACAGTGGCGGCCATTGTAATACTTGTGTAGTCTTAAAACATGATCGGAATCACCCAGACGGCTACTTACTGTTGTTCTCTTGAAACTGCCCTTCTTCTCAGAGATGGCACCTGTGGATTGTATTGTAATGGGCCCTTTGTTCTCTACTCGGATGTGTTGCTGAATGGGTGTGGCAGCAGTGTTTTGAATATCAGTCTTGGTATAATTTCTGTCTTTGAAGAGAACTTTATTCGCTGCTTTACATGGCATACACAATCCATATGGAAGAGAAATCCGATAGCCTCCCTGATGTTTAGGGAGGCACTGAACATAAAACATTCAATATTCAAATGAGCTGAGCTTGTCTTCTCCTGAGTTTCTGGATAAAATCCTCAAATACATGCTCCCAGAGTTGGTTTAGAGACTTGACAAGATCACACCAGAAGATCTTAGAATAGCCGTTTTTTGGTGGTTCATCAGATTTTTTTCATGCTTGGAGATGTTTAATCATTAAACAGACCGGATCTGCAGAATGTTGCAATCTTTTTTTATGTATCAAAGGATGCAATTGTCCTGGTGTTAAAAAATAGAATCAGATAAATCATTGAAATGCTCTCAATGACAAACTACATGTATTTGGAACATCAGCACCATGTGGACAGTATTAAATAAAATGGACAACGAAATAAGCAGCGTTTAAGTCTCTCCTTGTGTGTTCTAGCAGCAAGTTTTAGTTGCAAAGACCTTTGTGACCTGCATTTGTTGAGTCAGACAGAAAACACAGCGAGTTGTTTCTCTTCCCAGCCTGCATGTATGCCGTTTGTAGCCCAAAAACAGCTGAGACCATGGAATATGAGTGTGTTTTATTTGTGGACGACACCAGATGACTGAAACCCTCTTGCTGTGAGCGCACAGGGAGGTGGTTTCTTCATTTCTGCCCGTCTCTCTGAGACTGTTTGGCATCATGCTCAACCTGTCGGTCGGGTTGTGACTCACTCATTAATGAACACATGCGGTATGTACACAACAAATACTGACAGAGATGTTTTTAAAGGGAATTAGTAGTGTGCGGAAGGAGCCTTTATTTACAGGCCGGGTGAAAAGTCAAAGGCTAGTATAGGCTCAGAAATTAAGCTTTTCTCTTATGATTAACCGCTCTTCTTTACTCTATATGCTTAAATAGAGAAATTCCTCCAGGTTTCCTGCTGCAACATGATCACAGTGTGTCAACGTTTGCTCTTGTTTAACCTTTAAGTCCATCTGAAGGTTAAGTAGTTATCTTTAATGTGACACAATGGCAGCACGGTGACAAAAACTGTTTGAAATATGAACGCAATGCACCGCATTTGAATATGGACTTCCTCTCTGTGGATTCTCTCTTCTTCTTTTCAATTTCTCGATTTATAATGCCCACCGTGAGCCAGCCAGTCATTTGTTTATTACTCTGTGTATTTCCCTTTTTGCTTCACCAAGGTTTTGTTTTTTTTTTCTCCACCCTGCCAGCCCTCCCTCTCTCCATCTCCATAGCAACACGGCCACAAAAGCATGTCTCTGACTAGTTAAGACAAGTCGAGTATCGTGTGTCCTCCCCCTCCCCCTGCCCTCTCTCTTTCTCTTGTGTGAAAGAGCGCTGGAATGAGGGTGTGTCCATCGCTGTCAGGCACCTGTTGCAGGTATCAGCACGTCAGACTGATTCTCACCAATCAGGAGGCTGGATAGTTATGTTGTGGTAAAGGGGCATTGGTAAATATATATATATCTCATGGTTTCTATAGATGGTAATGGAAATGTACCTTGTCAGGAACAGATTACTGGTTTGTGTCATTGGTCTTTGTCTTGTTTGCTGTAGTTTAATTTATTCAAACATTACAATAATTAACAAATTCCAAAAAAACCCAAATATTAAATACAATGTATTTTATGGAAAAAAAATACATTTAATACTGGACAATAGTTACTGTGTAGAGACATAAGAATACTGTGAGGGAAAGTCGCCTGTTTTTAAGTACCTTACAATAAGAAATATCTTGTATTTCCAGTTTACCTTTAGTTTAGAGCGTGGGCCATACCTTCCATACCTGACACAGGACATCCTCCCTAACCCTCCAACAAACAACAAACATCCTCACCATTCTGCTCTAAAGACAGCTTTCAACTTTCTCTCACCGCCTTCCTCGGAAACGGCCACACGGTTGATTTAAGTTACTTCCCTGAACAAATTCATGTTCCATAAAGTGTGGAGGCATCTTGCTGCTTTTTAGTCATATGCTCCACCTGAATGGTATTTGTACCTGATTAAAGTTTCACTGCTCTCCTGGCTATTCAGTAACTAAAGAACATACAGGGTCCAAGCTGAGTTTCTCTTTAAGCTGCAGCATTTCTCAGCACACAGCTCATCAATCACACGTACTGCATCGCAAACAAACTAATACATACATTTTTTTAAACGCTTATCATCATTTGCACTCTATGTCATCCTGCTGCGGTTTGGTTTCTTGTTATTGCCTCCTGCTTTCATCATAGCGTTGAGTATCTTTCATTACACGACAATACAAAACAGCGAGGGCTTCACTTCCTGCTAGAGCTGTTGTGCCCTACAGGAGGGCAGAAAAAAAAAAGATACAAAAATATCCTTTAAATTATTTCTCAATAAAGCATCATTACTTTCTAGCGTATAGGGAATACAATAAAATTCCCAAACAGCATCTGTACAAAAGGAAAACTACCAGACCAGCACAGATTAATGAGACATTTCAGTCTGTCAATAAATACTGTTGACTTTTCTCTTTGGTGTCGGCACATGAAAAGTGATACTTGAGCCTCCCAGTTGTTTCCTGGTACCAGTTCAAAGCTCCAGTCGCAGCTTTGAATCTCATAATGTTCTATTCGGAAGGCACCGAGTGACCTCTCAGAAGATTAACTGCTTAAAATGAATTTCACCTCCAGTCAGCAGAGAAGTGACCATCTTTTACAACAGAAAGAAGCGATCTGAGAAACAAGACACATCTACAGACTGATGGATGGAACTATAAATAAATTCTACATATTTTAAAATTTAAATTAGATGAAAAGTAAGATCAGGAGGCTGATGTTTCCACGCTGTCACAGCAGAGTGGGGGCCTTGCTGGGACGGCCCAGCGCTGGAGGAGATTTGCTCCTCAGCTCTTTGCTCTTCAGACTGACGGGTTGCGCCACCATCAGGGCCGGGGCAGAGAGGTGGTGGGCGGCGGATTTCTGCTGATGAGCACTGTTGATGTAGCTGGAGATGAGGAGGGTGATCTCTCGGATCTGTCCATGAAACAAAGCAGCGTCAGTACTTTGTGTGTTTGTGTGTCTCCATGTGTTACTGACTGTTAATTCACTGATAAATCCTTATTATAATTGAGCTAAATTGTGACCAGTAGTCCATATAACCCACCATTTTATTGTTATATTATGAAAGATTATGCTTGCTTGTAACTCATTGTAAACAATGACAGAGGAATATAGGCTAAGCAAGTTTATCTCTATAGCTGATTTCAACAAGGTTGTTCAAGGCGCTTTACATAAAACATTGAAAGCATCAATATATAATTTAAAAAGAGGTAATTAAAAGGGGAAAAATAAAAAAAATAAATTAAAAAATAAGAACAATCCAAAAATGATTAAACTTAATTTCAATTAAATCAGATTAAAGATAAAAAAAAAGAAAAAAAAAAGATAGCATTTTAAATTATGTACAGCTGTCTGAGTGACTTTTTAGAGAGGCCTGTAAAGACCCTGTGACAGTAGTAAAATCTACTGAAAATAAAAGCATGGACAAGCTTTTCACAAGTCCTGATGTACATTTGTATGTCATCTGCATAATTTTGATGATTTATTTAGTTTTCTTTCATAATCCTAGCTAGCGGGAGCATGTAAATGTTGAATAGTAGAAGCCCCAGAATGGAATCTTGGGGGACCCCACAGGTTATGTCTGTATGTTCAGATGTGTAGTTACCTATGGACACAAAGTAGTTTCTGTCCTTTAAGTAGGATTCAAACCACTTTGGTGGTGTGCCAGTAAGTCCCACCCACATCTAAATATCTAATACTACACCAGATTCATTCATTGTTTCGTTTCCCCTCATTAACTTCCTCTCAGCCACATTGTTTTTCCAATAATCAGAACAACAGCATCTGCTTTCAACACCAACCTTGGAGGCGTCCATGGCGAACAGGTGTTTCTCTGAGGGTTTGTCTTTGGCGCCGTTGGCACAGATGCTCTGCCCCACCACCAGCATGAAGTCCTGTTTACAGCCTCCAAACGTCATCAGGCTCTTGTAGGCATGGGACACCAGCGGTTTCTAAACACACGGATGATTCTGTTATCACGATGGAAGTTATGATGTCCTGATAATAAACTCTCCACAGTAACTGTCACACTGTGGTGAGGTTTGTTTATCTTGTTTTTTCCCCCTGTCATTTCCTGTTTTATTAGAAAATATTAACATTTCAGAGAACTTGCCCTTCCTCATGTGTCACCTGCGCTGATTACTGCTTGTCTCTACATGTTCCCCATTATATTACTTAGTTTTAATTCTCAGGGATAGTTTTTGTTCTCTTTATGAGTGATTTTGAAGTAAAAGTTTCGTAGCTTACCTTAGATCCTCCACCCTTTGGTGTAATTCTTTATCAGGTTAGAATTTCCTGTAATTTCATAACCAGTCATTCCAGTTTTACAAATAATCTCTGCTACCACTAAATTCTCTGCGCACATTTTGCATTACAGCATGTTTAACATCTGGCGGTTATTCAAGCTGCAGCTCAAGTCCTTTATTGTCTCCTCTTTTAATTAATTCATTAGTGATTTCTTTTATTGTATCTAAATCTCATTTTATGATGTTTTTCCCTTTTTTTTCTTAATGCGTTTAATGTTTTAATGTGCAGCACTTTTGAATTATCTTGTTGTGCTGTAAGAAAAAAGCTTGTCATTGCCTACTCAGTAATACTGTAAGTACTGTACAGCAACTGTCCGTGTGTGACAGTCTGTGATATATGTTCTTCGCTAATATATTTTTGATGAAGAGCTACCGTTCCCTCAGTCCATGAGTGAGATGAGAGCACGACTCATGTGATTTTGTGGCAGCATTTTCGCATAATTTGTGAGGAATTTTGCATTTTTTAACTTACTTGTAAACCCAACCAATTTGCTAAAGACAAAAATAAACAATTTCCTCCCACTATTGTGTAAAATCCATCGCTGATTATGTGGGAATTTCTGTAATTGCAAAATTGCGAAAAACTGGAGGGAGTGTTTAGTGATGATGATGTGAGGGGGAAAAAGACAATTTTCTTCTTTTGAACAATTGACTGGGATGCAATAATTGGTTAATGGTTAATATTATGTTTTTGATGTATTCACTTTGAGTGGAATGTGATGCTTGGTACTTTGTTTTATTTTAATCATTGGGTGAACATTAAGTGAATGATTAATCTAATCACTTCTGATATCCTATTGTCTTATTATATCATACTGAATCTTTTTCAGGGCGACACGGTGGCGCAGGGGTTAGGGGTTAACGCTGTTGCCTCACAGCAAGAAGGTCGCAGGTTCAAGACCTCCTTGGTCCTGAGTCTGGGACCTTTCTGTGTGGAGTTTGCATGTTCTCCCTGTGTCTGCGTGGGTTTTCACCGGGTACTCCGGCTTCCTCCCACAGTCCAAAAACATGCTGAGGTTAATTGGAGACTCTAAATTGCCCGTAGGTGTGAGTGTGTGAGTGAATGGTGTGTGTGCCCCACGATTGGCTGGTGACCATCTGGGGTGTATCCCTGCCTCTCGCCGTAACGTGCTGGGATTGGCTCCAGCAGACCCCTGCGACCCTAATGAGGAATAAGCAGGTATAGAAAATGACTGACTGAATCTTTTTCATACTTCACCGGTTTCCTGCCTAAAGTCGACATGTATTGACAAGCGTATCAAGTCAGTAGAGTTGAGGAATCGTGTTTCTGCAGTGCAGAGATTCTCACAATAGAGTTGTGCTCCAGAACGCTGATACCATCTTCATGAACCGCAAGCCAAACACGAACACCCTGCTCTGGAGAGGGAGTGATGGACTACACACAGGGAGGGAAACAAAGAAGAACAAGTCAAAATGGATTTTCAGTGATTTCTTGTGCCATTATCGATAAACTACAGAAAAACCTTTTTCACATTTTTGAACCTAACATGAACCTGCGTAAAAAGTATATTACTCTATAATGGACTCTGTTAGAATAAGTAAACACATATAAATCCACAAGTAGAGTATCAATTAACAAGAGTAAATTCATATTGATTCATATTGATTAATTCATATGTTGGTTTTCATTTGTTCCACACTATTATGTTTTGGCAGTTTATTTTTTATTTGAGAGCAAATAATGATTTCTTTTTTTCTCCATTGCTTATATCTAGCTGATGATGAGATAACATAGATTACAGTTAACATGCACAGAAACTCACTTCTGCTTCAAACAGTTTGGCACCAAAGAAAGGCCACTTCTTGGCGACAGTCAGGTAAATCCTGACGCACTCCGACAAACCCCGACCCCTGAGCGAGGCCCAGCGGGCGGAGAGACGTTGGAGCAGTTGTCTGGGTGGGTGGGAGGAGGCGTGGGAGACATGTTATTACACGATCAAGATGGATTACAGGAAAGTGAGGATTTAACTGTAAGTGGGCGTCAAGATTCACCTGAGCTGGTCGTCAGATGTGGTCCTGCGGTAGTGTTTTGGGTAGAATCTGTCCAGGACCTGTTTCAGCGTCTGTTTAGATTTGGTCTGAGCTGAACCAGGAGCAGAGAAGGGACGTTCGAAATCCCCAAACTCCACCTGAATGTAAAAAGAAAATACTATAAGTGTTATACTGTGAATTTTCAGGGCTGGGTTATAAATATAAATATTTTTTCCAGTGATTCGGTGATGCTGGTGCACAACCTGCGTCCATTAAAGCCAGGAATAAAAAAGAAAAAACAGATTCGTTCTCGGACCTGGGCCAGCAGGGCGGCCATCTCCAGCGCCAGCTCCTTGTTCACAGGGAAGTGTCCTGCAACGATGGCTTCGTTCGTCTGATAGGCCAGCAGCAACCTCTCCCGCTCTGACTCACCTCTCACCTGAACAGAGAAGTACAGCCTGCGGGTGGAAAGGTAAAGATGTGACCGTTGGAGAGAAACAGAAACAGAAAGAGAGGGAGAGAAAAGAAGGTGCGGATAGATAAAACACTGAACTTCCTGAGTTTGTGTTCCGAAGAAATTTAATTCATCCAAATTACAATATCAAATTTCCAACCAAGTGCACGTGAAGGGTCATCTGGCTCCTTCTCTACCTGTTCTTGTAGGTGAGGCGGACAGTCCTGGTGTTTTCGGATTTGCCGTTGTGCTTCTCCTTAGAGGCTTGTTCCCATTTGGAGATAATGTCACAAACCTGCAGGTGACACCAAGGGGACAGATGTGGATTTTTTATTTAAGTGTCAGGTGATGGTCATATCCAAATTTAAAACACCTTCATGAATGAAGGATGCACCTTGATGCTTCCTTGATGCAGGCAGTGTTCCAGGTCGCGTCCCGTAGGGTCGTCGGTGTACAAGCTGAAACCAGACAGCCCAGTTTTCCTCATACCCGTGTCTTGGTTGAGGCGACACTGGAACTCGTCCACTGTGGTGGACGCGTCGAAGCTCACCACCTGTGGGAAGGAAAGTCATGACAGAACAGGGACACTTTCCTTAAAATTATAAATTCAAACTTGTTCAGTTTTGACTGGCAAAAACCTGGGATTTAGCACATAAAATACTGACATACAGACACATCTGACTGCAACGTGTTGATGAATACACAGTTATACAACACACAGGAATCACCCATTATCTAACAGGAAGAGAATCATAAAGCAGCTCTGTGAGACTGGTGAGACATGGTGGTGCTTTGAGCTATGATGCTATGGTCAGCATGCTAACATGCATACAATGACAACGCTAACATGCTGATGATATTACCGTAATCTCTGTTTCGTGGGTTAGCATGCTAACATTTGCTCGAAACACAAAGTACAGCTGAGGGTGATGGGAATGTCAGTAGTTTTTTTTTTTTTTTTTTTGCAGGTGTTCAGCCATAAATAGCCATAAATTTTTGTTTGGTTTATCCTTTGGCCACCATGGACATCTATACCAAATTTCATGGCAATCCATATAACAGTTGTCAAGATATTTCAGTATTAAGCAGCATTGCTAACCAGAGAGCCATGTGGCTAGCATGGCTAAAAACGCTAAAGACCTTTATGGGTGTAATAATTCTCTTCTCAGAACTTTATACCATTGACTGAAGTTATAAAACGTAATGTGGCCATCATCAAATTTTGCGGTCTTGCACCAATACACACTTCCTGGCCAAAAAAAAACAAGGTCGCACCTAAAAATTAGGTCACACACACATTTCATTGGACCACTTTTAGCTTTAATGATGGCAGGCGTTCTGTGTGGCTTCTGCGATGGTACAACATGTATTTCAATCCAGTGTTGCAATCGTTTTTCATCAAGATCTCGTATTGATGATGGTAGAGTCGGACCACTGCACAAAGTCTTCCCCAACACACACCAAAGATTCTCAATGGGATGAAGGTCTGGACTGTGGTGACCAATCCATGTGTAAAAATGATGTCTCATGCTCGCTGAACCACTCCATCACAATTTGAGCCTGATGAATCCTGGCATCGTCATCTTGGAATATGCTTGTGCCATCAGGGAAGAACCCATCCATTGATGGACCATAACCCTGATGCACCAACCATCACCCTGGTTCACCATGGTCCTTCCAGTTTTTAATAATGCATTGCACCAACAATGGACCAATAATGCGTTCAAACCAACTAACATGTCCAGTTGCTATTACTCTAAACTCCACAAGAAAAAGAATATCTGAGAACCTGCAGGGACAGTTCTGAAATCTCCTTAGATTTTATTCTCTGCTTGAAACCAATGATTTGACCCTTCTCAACCACACTAATATCTTTTCCACAGCCATGAGATGTATTTTTCCACATGGTTGTTTAAGGAATAAGAAGCTTCTCATTGCATCCGTTGTGGATAAATAAATTATTGCCACCTGAAAGATAATCACTCATGTGGAAATGATCCAATAGAAGACTCTGTTTACTTAGTTAAATCCAGGTGGTGGCTTTTTTTGTCCAGGCAGTGTATCTTAAACAGCATACATGAAACAGGTTCATGCATCCTAGTTTGTACACGGCTGCTATTACAGCAGGCGTCTAAGCTATGATCTCACCACTTCCTGAAAGCACTCACAGAAAACAGGACGACAGAGTGACGACAGCCGAGGAGACATTTTAAATCAGAGCGTAGGGGTAAATACTGCGGTGAGGAAGGGAAGCAGAGCGATCACGGTTTAAACATATGTGTGCGCTGCGATCGCCACGCCTTATTACCTGGTAGGTGTTGTTGAGGAAGTGAACCGGCACGCTGAAGGGAAGGGAGTGGTGGTAAGGATTCCTCAGTAGGATGGACAGGATTTCCATACGGGACGGTCTGGCCTGCCTCTCGGCCTTCTGCTGCGTGCGCTCCATAGAGCGCTGGCAGTAGATGGCATATTTACCCACCTCAGTCCTGAGGACAACATGTATATTATATAAATTTCAAAACAGGAGTGAAATTGAATTAAAGTTTTAGTTTCAGGTTTTTATCTGTGAATCCACATGTGTATTTTACATTTTTGTTAGTTCCCCCTTGTAAAAGGTAACAATATATGACATTTTAACGCATTTTTCTGCCTTAAAAATGTCAATCAATCAATCAAAACGCAATTATCGATCAACAAAAATAAATAAATAGATTTAAATATTAATAAATAAAATGAAAAATCAAATAAATTGGAGAATTATACACAGATACATTTATTTTATAAAATAATTTAATGAAACCTTAAATAATTTTTTATTTATATGTACTGACTCATTTATTTATGTTTTCTTGTTTATGGCAGTTTCACTCCTCCGTATCTTGACCTTTGGTTTCCTAGGCTTTCTATTATAAAACATCTTAAAGCAAATAACTTATCAGATGGGGTCTGTGCTCTAGTTTTTTTGACTTTAAGGGTCCTTTATCTGGAAAAGTTTAAGAACCACTGCACTAAATCCTGCCAGATTCACAATCGTGATAGCAAAAACAATTATTTGGACTTTGTTTAGTTTTGGTAGGTGTTTTTCGATAGTTATAAGAAACACATTTAGAAGACATAAATAAAAATTTCCAGACTTAAAATTATTGTCTGGAAATGTCTGCTGCTTGGCTAGCAGGGGCCCCCATCTGTTTTCTCACCTGGAGTCCCCGTGTCTTTTGAGGTGAACCTGCAGCAGCCAGAGGAACGGATGCTGGGGCAGAAACAGTCCGACGCACAAGGCTAGAAACTGCCAGCCCTGAAAACCACACACACACACACACACACACACACACACACACACACACACACACACACACACACACACACACACACACACACTGTTACTTCACTAACTGGGATGAAATTGACACAGATGCTGTTTTACTACGAAACATGTGTCACTACTATAACCAGTTTTGCTCACATATAATGAGCTACACATCGTTCATTCATTGTGTCACATACCTATTTATAGCATAGAAGCGACGGGACTGTGTTGTGACACATTCTGTTGGTGGTGGAAAGCTACTCGGTTACTCACATTTCTAGGACTTGTTAACATTTTTCCCTCTCATCTGTTCATGTGGTTTCATTTCTATAAATGTTCAAATGATTTCACCAAAAATCAAAGAAAAAAGTGAAAAAAAAAGATTTGTACTTTTATTTTACTATAACAGTTACGATGCTTACCTTTGTTATAGTAAAGTAAAATTAAAACAGCACAGGATTTGTAGGCCAGTGTGGACAGATTCAGAATTTAATGAGGTCATGTATAATAATATAAGAGATATATAAAAAATATATCATATATTCCATATCAGGCCAAATCCACTGCTCTTACTGCAATACTTTAACTACATTTTTCTGCTAATACCTAGGTACTTGTCATTTAAGAGTTTTACTTGTAATGGAGTATTTCTACTTTAGGTACTTTTACTTGGGTAAAAGATCTGAATGATTCTTCCACCACATGCACATCAATCAAACTTTGGAAAACGACCATTTCTGCCCTCTGCTGGTGACACGTCTGCAGGTGTTACAGGTCTGCCTGCTTATTGGATGTGGAAAATCACATGACCACGGGGAGATGGGAGGAAGAAGAAACCAGGTGTTGATGGACTTTGAAACGAGGACAATCAATCCCTTTTCTGAGAAGAATACTTGAGGCCTTGTCTTTTTTTTTTATGTGAGCTTCTTTTGGTAACCATGCCAACTGAAGGGATGCAACTACAAAGCGCAGTTTTAAACTTTGAGCTACAGCTCGCCACATATACTAGAACTGCAACGCCTCAGGTCAAACTGTTCTTGCCCATCCCAAACGTCTCAAACAACAAAACACATGCCGCTGCTGCCACCGTGTGGTGAGCGTGTGCACCTGCAGGGGTCCGGCGTGGCCGTGCGGCTGCCTCTTGCGGGTCTGCTTGATGAGCTGGCAGAAGAACTCATTCTGAAGCTCGGGGTGAGCCAGGCACACCTGCAGCGCGCTCTGGGCCAGCGAGACGTGGTAGTCGATGGCCGGAGCGTCGATGGCCACGTTGATGAAAAGCTGACAAGTCTGAGAAGACAGGATGAGAAATAACCTGTGATAATTAGTAAATTATATGATTTTTGGGGCATCTGAGCTTTCACAAAGACTTTAAATATATGCAGAAAGGTGTTCTGAATGCCTATGCAAGAGCATGTACAGCTCTGGAAAAAAAAATAAGACATCGCTGTGAAATTATCAGTTTTTCTGATTTTACTACTAAAAGGTTTGTGTTTGAGCAAAATAAAAATATTATTGTTTAGAGCATTTATTTGCAGAAAATGACAAATGGTCAAAATGACAAAAAAATATGCAATATTTTCAGACCTTTACACTGGCAATTTACACAAGAGTTCAGAAATCAATATTTGGTGCAATAACCCTTATTTATAATCACAGCTTCCATGCTCTCCACAGTCTTTATCATTGTTCTTGGGTGACTTTATTCCTCTTTAAGCAAAACGAGGTGTGCATGTGCTGGAATTCAACAGACGGTGCAATGGAATTGCTGGAATGCATGTAGAGATGCTGATTTCAGAAAAAAAAAAATGCAGTGGTCCCTTATTTTTTTTTTTCCAGAGCATGTATATCTGTGTACCTTGAAGAGTTTGACAGCCTCTGTTTGCAGGGCCTGTGAGGGCAGTGTGGTGAGAGGAGACGTCAGAGCCTCCTTACTGAAACACAACATGGGGTGTCTCCAGATCTGAGAGTCTGAAAGACAGAATGACAATAACAGGCGCGCATCATGCAAATGAATCAAATACAACGTTTAGCGTATGCTAAAAGAAACAGGATTAAGAGATGAGGCGAATAAAAATATATCAAACATCTATGAATGGATTTAGTATAAGTAGGGTTGCAAAAGGGGCTGTAAATTTCCAGTAAATTTCCAGAGATTTTCCATGGGAAGGTAAAAATGGGGAATTTTGAAAGCATTTATATTTATCTAACTCTGATACAGCAGATTTATTTTCTCCTGGACTGGAGCTCTTGTCTGCTGAATGTCTTGAGTCTCGAGGAAATTTTTGGCACTTTGCAACATGCTGCTGCATTTTTGTAGCATTCTTCACGTGTCTTTCCACACAATTTTTTACACATAAAGACTGTACTTCAACATTAGCGACAGAAACACTAATGCAATGGCATGAAAAGAAATATGGCATAATATAGCTAAACAACTGGAATGGTCTTCAAAATACTGTATTGTATGGTTACGGAAAGAAAAAGTCAATGAAATGAAAAACAGTTTCCATTTACCACCCAAAGTTAATATTAATACCATTATAGATCAAATATATTTACCCTATGATATTAACAAAACTTACTTGATTTTATATAGTTGGCAGGCTTTTTTTTTGCCTTTTTACATGCTAAATAAAAAACCCAAACAGAATACAAGTGAGTTCACTGATTTGTATTGAAAGCTGCCTTTGACGTCATGTGTAGGTCGGCAAATGCCAAGAAAACACGACCCAGTTCATTCAGGAGCAGCCCTGCTCCATTAGAGTGTGAATGGGTGCAATCATAAATATTAAACGGCCTGTGTTTGCAGCTCCTTTCCAGTCCTTCCATACATTCACGCACGTTCATACACTCGATGGCGGCAGCTGCCTCGAAAAAAAAAAGGCTGCCAACGCTCATCAGGATGTAATCTAATCATCAGCACACGTTCACCGGGAGCAATTTGGGGTTAAGTATCTCGCCCCAAGGACACTTCGACATGCGGTCTGGAGGAACCGGGAATCAAACTGATTAGTGGCCGACTGCTCAACCTCCTGAGCCACAGCAATTAGGACGAGCGATAACTCACGCTCACTCTTATTTATAGATCATTTATGTCAGGGCTGCAATTATGGGGCAGATATTACGGAATTATTCCAGATCTTATGTTGAAACCAACTCAAATTACTTAATTTGGAACATATTTAACACAGGCTTTCACTTTAGTTTTGGAATCCCGTTTATTTATTCTTTTTAACTAAACTGACTTTTCTTTTCTTCAAATATTCACATGTATACGGTTTATCTTCTCCCTGCACACTGATTTGGTACTTGTGTGCATTTGTTAGATTTTAATTGTTAAAAGCGTTGTAGGTTTGGAAGAAAGGTAGAGCCGGGTGTCATCTGCGAAGCGGTGGAAATTTTCACAGTTTATAGTGAGGACTATAATTTCTCTTATTAAACATCATTCAGAATGGTCTAGTTTGTATTAGAGGGCATTTTAAAAGGGTGATTATGAACAGGCATGTTCAAAATATGTTTGTGTTAATGTTGCAGTTACGATTTTTATCCAGTTTGGTGCCGTATGACAAGAATTTTTCATCTCAATAAAACAATAAATGTGAGTAGAGAAAGAGGCTATTAATAAAGCGAAAAGACACAACGTGAAAGGAAATACTCACTCGGATCTCCATCCAGTTGAAAGAGTTTCCCCACCAGTTGTTCGAACTCAGTGCCGACTTTCCCCACCATGCTTCCTGCTGCCACAGACAGATGGTAGAGCCACGAGTCCTGTAGAGACAAAACACATCAGTGATTCACCAGTTCAAGGTCCTACTGGCTTTGGATTTGCTGTGCTAAACCGAAAATGTGGTGCATGTTTCCTTTCCAATTTGTTCATATATAATAAACACAAACAGAACATGAAAACGACTTGTGACACAGTAGCAGGAAAATGAAAATGAATAAGATTATCACTGTCTTGAAAATAAAAAAAAAAAGAAAAGAACACTGAGCGTGGTCCCGACCTTCTCGTGGTGGGACTCGATGAGCAGGTATGTCGGCCCTTGCTCCTGCGGGTGGATGGCGATGGTGAAGGGCGGCACCTGTAAACCCCGCCCACACGCCTTCAGGTCGTCATCTGAGTCCCGGGACCTGTCCACCTCCTCAACCCGGGCCTCCCACAGCTTAATTTGGCCCAAAGGGAACTGGGAACACACACAAACAGCCAGAAACAGCCAACATATTATACTGATGAAATAAAAGTAATTTCCACAGAATCATCTGTTGCCACTTATAGTGACTGCTGTGTTAAAATCTAACATACGTCATGTTTTCACCAAGTTGAGACTCACTGTTTAGTCTTGCATGGGATTTTAAGGCGAGAGCACAATCTTAAAGGTACAGTGCGTAATTTTCTGGTCGCATATAGTGGTGTTGAAGTACCAAAATGGGTAGAAGAACCATGAAAACATGTGTAAATGTGAAAAGCCACGTCTAAAAGCATAAAAGCATTTGGTTTGTCCACTCTGGGCTACTGTAGAAACATGGCAGACTTTGTGGAGAGAGACACCTGCTCACCATGTAGATAAAAAAGAGATTAAGATAATGAATAAACAACGATTCTTATTTTGATTGAATTATATTCTAATTAAAACATCCGTGCTGATAAACAACGCTTAATCTTACACACTGTACCTTTAAGACTGGCAGCTTTTCATGCTGAATCCTACCTTGTCCTCTTGACTGCGAAAGTAGTACAGTGTTTTTCCAATCAGGGCGCACCAGACCCGCTTAGAGTAGCCGTGTTTGACCTGCCACAGGGAGAACAGTGGGTTTCAGGAATTGCTGTGGTTTTATTGTGCTAAAAGTTTTGACGGCGCAAAAAGAGTTGGTTCTGTCAGACCTTGATGAGCAGTCCCTTCATGCCGGGCCGGATGTCGGGCTGAGTGAAGAGAGGACTGGCAGCTTTCAGCCTCAGCACGCTCTGCAGCACCCGCAGCCACTCCTCCAGCAGGTTAGGAGAGTCCGCCTTCAGGTAGTAAACACGCTTCCCCGTCACTATCTGAAGGCGGGTAAAGATCGAGAGCTGAATACTGGTAGATATTTTTAATTATCGACGTCTTCATTTTGGAGCAATATTCTTCCCTTGTAAGGATTATTAGATACCTGGAGAACTTGTTTTCCCTCCCCACGAGCGATGCTGCTGGTGGCGTTGACCTCGATCTGGCCCTGAGGCTTCCTGATCACATCACTCTGAAGATGCATTGAAGGTGCATGTTAGTGCAAGACACTATAGAGCAATTTGTTAAATACGAAACTTCGGCACGTTTAAAGAAAGCACTAAAACTTGAGGCGGTTGATTTGATTTCCAAGCATATGAATAAAAACAAGAGAAAAATAAATAATAAAAAGATCAAATAAATACGCAGTAAATCTCACAGGTGATTTGTAGTACAGCAGCTCTCCGTCTTTGAGCACAAACCAGCGTCTCTTCCATGTTTTCTTCCAGGTCTTCACCATTTTCAGCAGGTAGCCCGACTTCTCCATCGGTTCCTACAACATACGACCCTGTTCACATCTTTTGTGGCACGGTGCGGAACACAGAAGTAATAATAATGTTCCTTAGCATTTAGGCATTTTAAGTTTTGGAGTAAATTTCAGTTTGAGGTTTGCATGTCTGCTGACTTGAGTCCTGAATCAATAAAACAAAGTAATAGACCAGCATGTCAGCATGTAACACAAGGGGTTGCCTTGTAATCCACACGAGGGAGACATTTGGCTGATGTCCCAAACGCTGCATGTTTTCTGTAGATGCTTTTACACCGACTGACTTACACTCCTGCCGTTGTCACTGGCCGAGGAGCAGGTTTTGGGGAGTTTCTGCTCAGGTTCGGAGCACTCTGTGTCAGTGGAGTAGGCGTCAGGGGGGATGGCGTAGTCGCTCTCCGATGTCATGGAAGACATGGACACAGCTGGAGGAGATAGCACGTTGTCGGTATATAACATATATCAAAAATAATAATAGCCATAACCCTGACTCTATACACCTATGCCGATATTGCATCAAAAAACAGACGTTTGCAGCTAGAATAGTCATTTAACACATTAGCAGTGTATAGAATGTATTTCTGATTAGTTTCAAGTTATCTTCATTGAAAAAAACTGTGATTTACTTTCAAAATAAAAGAAAATTACTAAACTTTTGAATCCTTTAATTTATGTGTTTAATATGAATTTCATGTAAAATTTGATTAGCCTATAATACAGTAAAAAAGTTTTTTCATAATGAAATAATACAATTTTATACACATAGGTGTAGATTTTAGAGATGGAGGGATAAGTCCCCCTCAATATTACCAATAAAAACTAAAGAAGAAGCAGAACACTTTTGTCTCTATGTCTGTCAACTAAGCAGGGATCATATTAAATGGGAAAGGTTGATCCGCAAGAAATACCAAATGTCTGAGAGCCAGACTGCATTTTATATATATTCCATTATATGAATTGCCACCTAGTTCCTGAATGTTGTGTTTTCCTTCACATAAATAGATATTTCAACCGTAAATGGGTGCAGAAATGCATCAAATTTCCCAGAAAGCAAGGACGCGCCATGAATTCTAATGGAAACCTGTGATTCTTTTCTAACATTGACCCTTTTACTTCCAGCAGCTGCTGTGCTCAAGGACAAGTCGTCCCTTCAGCCGCTGTGGGAATTGTAATAATCCTCCATGTGTTGTGTTGTACCTCTCTTGAGAGAGCGTGGGCTGCCCGGGCTGCTGTCCTTGCGGGAGCTGGAGGACGTGTGGGAGCTGCAGAAGGAGCCGTCCTCCTCTCCGGAACTCGACGAATCTTCGGAGCTGGACGACTCATCCGAGAACGGGCTGCTGCTCAGTAGAGTGGCTTTCTGCAGAAACAGAAGTGGGGTCAATGACGCGCGCTTACGCACTCATAGACACACACGGGCCCGAATGAGCTGTTTACAGCAACCAGACGTCGTACTCACCCCCTTCAGAGTAGTGTAAACTGGTGTAGTCATGTTTCTGTAGATGAGTGATGTGTACATTACAAAGGCAGGATAGGAGGACTGCAGGGAGGGGTCTGCAACATACATTAAAGCAGTGTTCAATTTAGTTTTCAACTTAGATTTATCAATCAATTAATCAATCTTTATTTATATATCACTTTTCGTACATTTAAAAACATGTATGAACATGTATGGGGGAGGGGGGGGGTGTAGATAAATATCTCCCTGAAATGACTTTTTGGAACTTCAAATGTCTGCTAATAGATTAAAAGACATAATAAAACTAATAATATCTTTTAAAAAAATTATTTTGGCCTGTATAGTTTTAGTCAAAGAAAATCTAAAGTCAATTAGTCAATAGTCTTTCTTTAGTCTTTGACAGCAAGTTGATAAGTAATCTTCATCATAATTAATCTAGGCAGGTTAACAAAAGGAAATATTGATAGGAACCTTTGTTGAGTTCTGTGTGACACAGACATGTTTTGAAGTGACACCGCTGCAGTTATCAGACTGAGCTGAATGTACAGGTAACGCAGCAGGTTAAAACAGTAGCAGAGAGTAAGGTTCTCGTGATGAAGTAACAGATGTCGCCGCATTTAGTGCCGACAGCAGTGGTGGATGCTCCTTACAACAGCAGCAATGCTAGAGGAGAAATAGAATTGATGCGCATCCAGTGAAGGCACCTTTTTGATTGGATTTTAAAAAGTCTGTGATGAAAAAAAAGAGACATTTAAAAAAAAAAAAAGGTTTTATTTGAAGGGACAAAGTTTTTGTCATGTTTTCATCATAAAAAAAAAAAAACATCGTTGATGAACATATTTCGTTAAGTTTGATGAAATTAATGCCGCATTAACGTTTATTCAGCTCGACATCTCTGCAGCTGAAGACAGTTTGATAAGTTGCCTTTGTTTTTCCTGTCTCACCTTTGCTGGAGGCGTCTGTGCATGAAGTCTCAGACAGTCTGATTCCTGATTTAGCGACAGCATAGATACGACTCTCCTAAAAAAAACAAAAAAAAAAAACAGATTAAAACTTTTAGAAAAATAACTTGCCGCCAGGCAGGTTTTGGAGACTTTCATTTGTCCGGATGGACACGTGTTTTTAGTTTCATCCTGTGACTGGATCTTGGTTTAATTTTAGTTCCATTCATCCATTTTCTATACCCACTACGGGATCTTCTGGATCCAATCCCAGGCTATTTAGAGACATTCTATAGAAATAAAATATATATAAAATAAATATATATATGTTTTGCCAGAACGAGTTAAAATGTTAACTTTTTGTTCTTACCCAGGAGGGGAGCCTGTGTAAAGGTGGAGTAGGAGGTTTGTTGCCGGGTGCTGAGCCGTCACAGTCCTGGTTCATCTCCGTACCGGGCTCAGAGGGGATGTTGGAGATCTGTAAGGAAAGCAACTGGGGCGCGGCCCGTGACCCGGGGCGGTTTTGGGGAGATGCGTTCCTGCCCGTCTCCATGCCGACTTCCTGCTCCCGGTCCAGGTCGGTTTCCTGCGGCCGGAGGGGGCGGAGCATGCTCAGGGCGTTGCGGGTCTGCCCGTGCGCCGCCTCGGTGCTGATCGGCGGCTGGCTCAGGTGCTTCTTGGCCAGGGACCCCGCCGGGGTCCGCAGCCGGGGCTGCTTGGGCGAGGCCGGGTTGTCCCTCAGGTCCTGCGGCGGGTTGGGCCGTTTCGGGGTGAGGGCCGGCGTGAGGATGGGGCTGGGGGTGGTCGGCTCGCTGGAGGACGAGGAGTCGAGTCTCTGCGACTGGAAGCGCTTGTTGAGCTCCTCGGAGGTGCAGTCCTGCAGCTTGGCCTCCTCCTCCCCCTCCTTACTCCCCCCCAGCGCCCCGTCCGACGCCCCCAGCAGGCTGAACCTGGGCCGCTCCGTCCGCTGCATGTCGTCGTCGAACAGAGAGCTGCTGTCGTCCGAGGCCGTCAGGTAGGTCTCGCTGCCGGGGCGGCTGAACTCCAGACCCCCGCCTCCTCCTCCATCTGCTTCCGATGCGGCGTTGGGGGGGGCAGCGGAGACGCCGTGAGACTCGGAGCCGCTGGAGTTCTGCGCAAGGCTTTCGGACGCGTCGTCATCTTTCGGAGGAGATCCCGCACCTCCGGCCTGGTCCGACCTCTGGACTTCACTGTCCGTCCCTGAGGAGGCCGACTGCTTACCGCTCGGCTCTGTCAAAGCAAACATGAAGCCCTCTTTTGGTTTTGATCATTCCTAAAAACAGCCTTTTAAGCAGATTTAAGTCAATGAAGTGACAGACATTCCTCTATGTGAATCCTATTCAAAGGTTTCTGTTCTATAGCTTTAGTTGACCTTTGACCTTCCCAACTGAGAGGGAAGACTGACTGAGTCACCTGTTCGCTTCATTTCAGTCGCTTAGAAACAAAGCAGCATGTGCTCTAAGAATTAAGTAGATTCTAGCCAACAATATAAAGTGCCGTGTCTGTTTTTCTACTACAGCTACACTGCAAAAAAAAGAGCAATGAGCAAGTGGAAATATCTTGTATTTGGTACAAAAAGCCCAATTACATAGAGTTTATTCCATTTATTCCATTGTCAGATAATTTATCACATTTAAGTTTTTTTTTAAATCCTGATTTTCATCAACATCATCTTGTTTTAAGAGAAATTTAATCTTATTTTCATATCATTTAATAAAAAATGTAATTATGACAATGGATAAATATTAGACTAATTGTTAAATGAGATATTTTCATACATTTTTAAAGTGAACTAAATGTTTGGTTGCATTTTTCTGTTTTAATTAATTATTTAAAAGTCTTTCTAGGAGACTTTTAAATCATCAGATATATAAATGAATAAATACATTTTCAAAATAAAACAATCTGTACTATTGCATGTCCTGCTGTGGATTTATTCTGTAATATGTCTCTCCAGTTATGTGACGTCTCCATGTGGCTAAAGAGAACAGCAGCGAAAGCCTCCAACTATGACACCATGAATATGACCTTATGGCGAAAATGTTCCTCTGAGTCACTTTCCGGTTTTCACTAGTAACCGAACACACAGATGTGTCCCGAATCCGCAGCTTCCAAACGCGGATCTTACCTGTTTTGTCCCTGCCCTCTGTCTCTTCCTGGGTGCTGAGGGTCCTCTGGGAGGGTGCTGGTCCGGTGAGGACCTGGGGGCTCTTCCCTCTCACCTGGAAACAGCCAAACGTCAGGCTGCTGAGACGCTGGGCCTCGCCTGGTCTGCAGAGCACTCCTCGCCCGCCGCCACACCTCAGCTCAAACTCTGAAAAATGAAAAAACAAAAAAACAAACGCTGCTTACAATCGCTTAATCTGGCATCCTACTTCAGCATAGACACATATGAACAGACGCCTTTACCCTGCACTTGTTTCTGTAGCTCCAAAATCTGAGCGTCCTGTTGCTTGTTGGTTTCTCTTAGAGCAGCATTCTCCACTTCAAACTGAGGAATAAACATGTATTAATAAAAAAAATTTAATCAGGACAAATTGGAGACATCAACATCCAGTTTACACTGCAAAAACTGGTGCAAATATCTTATTTTTGGTATATTTAGTCAAATAATGAGTAGAATTATCTTATTCCACTGGTCATTTAGCTTATTTCAAGTATTTTTTTTCTTCATTTTAGTCAATTTAATGTTTATTTAAGAAATGTTTGACCCAAATTGGCCCAAATTAGGAAAAAAAAAAATCTAATAATAAGATAAATAATCTATTTTCACCTGTTAGGCTTTCGGTTTTTGCAGTGTATATTTTTCCTTCTCCCATGTGAAAGACTCTGTTTGGTCACGATCTTAATATCTGATATTCATTTACCTCGGACAACTTCAGCATCACCCATTCCTTGATCTTAGCTGCTTTCTCCTCCACTGTCTTGGCGTCCTGCTGCCGTATTTGTTTCTGGCGAAAGAGACATCGGGGTCACGGAGGCGCAGACGTCAGCCATGTTTCCGTCTGGTTGAACGTAAGCGGCCTTAAAATATTTGGGGAGTCAACCCCCGGAGAATAGAGAGCCCTTGCAGATAGAAAATTAAGGAAACTTGGCCCGGAGGGACTCGGTAGATTTCAATAATGACATGTCAACAGCGGAAAAACTTCCCGGTTGACATCTGAACGGGTTTTAGGGTAAAGTGACACGAGGGGAGGATGGGTTCAGGAAGCGGTCAGTCGGATTAAATAACAATCTTGGATTATCCTTATTTGTCCATATGAACCAGGAGGGTAGTCTGACTCTCTAAATCTCGCTTTTATTAAATTCACTGGGGATAAGAAGAGGTTTTTGTTCCCAGGGTTTGACAGCAGACGTTGAGCCAGGTGAAAGGACGTCGGAGACGACTTAAACGACATGCTACATACTTTGTTTCTTTCATATCTGAAGAAAACAACACCCACACATCAGATGGCGGTACATCTGTTGCACTGATGAAATTGAGCGTGTGTGTGTGTGTGTGTGTGTGTGTGTGTGTGTGTGTGTGTTTTCTACCTGCTCCTCCAGCTGCTGCTCCAGCTGGGTGATCACCTCCTCCTTCTCCTGCACGAGCGCCTGCAGCTCTTGGCACCGTCGAAACAAGCGCACCTCTGAGTCTCCGGACTGACCGTCTGGAGCCTTCAGCTTCTCCTCCATCCACTGCACCTGAAATCAAACAAACACATAAGACTACATTTGCACACACACACACACACACATGCAGAAAGGAAGAACAGGTGAACACACTTTTGTTCGGAGCCTTACCTGCTGGTGAGCGGTGAAGGCCCGTTTCTCTGCATCGATCACCTGCGTCTCTAACTGCTGAATCTGTCAAAGGAAAATCAAACGTTTAATTTAATTTTAATTTAACCTCTTTTCATTTTGCGTGCGTTTTTCGTCCTATTTATATTTTACAACTCCCGTTACTTATTAATACGTATTTCTCCCTAAACAGTACACAGGCTATAAAACCCACAAAATAACATTCTCCATCGCCCTCTAGCTCTTCAGACCGGAATGTTTATGTACACATGGAGGTGAAATATCAACTCCACAGTCTGAAGCCAAACACAACAGCACCAAATAAAGACAAAGAAAGTGCTGCATGCCAAAGGAGTAATGAGGACGCCAAGTGAGATAACTACGCTGGGAAAGAGCAGATGCTTTTCAGCTGGGATTTTTTTTTCCCCTCCACTGTTTCTGATTCAAAATAATGTTGACAATAGGGATTAGAAGGCTGATGATTTAAAGATGCACGGCGCGTATAGGTTTACATTTCGGGAATTCAACAAAAAAACCCAATAGAAAACGGATTATGATTTATTTATTTATTCCAACACATATATAATAATGTTCCTTCACGTAGATCCTTGTGTTTATTCCTGCTCGGGAGTCCTGGAAATAGCCCGCAAGGTGCTGTGCATTCAGCGGACGCATGTGAAAACAGCCTTCTAGTGTTAAACTCTGCACATGCATCATTTCGCACCGTGAAGCTTAAACATTGGGTCCAGGAGGAAAAAAAACGCACTTCAAGGTATAACATATTTCCAGCTCTCCATCTGGACCGGCTACCTGCTTCCTGGCGATGGCTGAAAAAAGCTGCAAAAACAGCAAATATTTTAAATGTCATAGGATCTGCTGGTTTCCAAGAACAGGCCGCCAACTCTTCTGGGGAAGGGATTTGTTTGTTTACGGCACTTACACTTAACGTCTCAGGATCGACGAGGCAGTTTTACTGCATGTAGCACGTTCAACCGGCCGCGTAACGATGATGAGGTGTCACCGCTGTAAATGTACAAACCACCTCTTTGTGCAATAAGATCAGAGCAGCGCACGCAGGACCTGGTAGGAGTGTGTTAAACCTGCAGAAACACCAAAAGGTCAGCCTGCTTCCACATTACAGTACAGCACACATACACACACACAGGCAGACACTGGAGTGTACACACACCTACACACAGACTGGGCGCGTGCACAGGGATAAATAAACCCTGCAGGAATTGAGGAAAGAGAGAGAGAGAGAGAGAGAGGACTTTATGAGCAACATTCCTCCGAAATTCCTCGGCTCAAAGTGGCGGAAGCAGCAGTCGAACCAGTGTCTTTTCGGAGCAAACTCACTTCAAAACCTCACTGGCGTCACTTCACGGAGGAAAGAAAAAAAAAAAAAACAATTTTTGGAACGTCAATGGAAATTCTCTGCGTAGCAATTTTACAACCGCCACGGCTGGAATAATTTCGCTACATGTGCAAATATGCACGTACAAATTAGATTAGATTAGAGGAAACTTTAAAAGTTGGTGTAGGGAAACTTGGGCCGACGCGCCAAAGAATCGGAGGAAGCTATTACAGGAAGTCATTCATTGTAGTTGAAAATATGAATAATGTCGGTAGTAGTCGTGACAGATGGCTCCGTTTATTCTGTTTTGAAAAGTAATTCGTGTAAGATGCGGTTACATTACATTACATAGTCTAAATTTGTAAAAAGAAAAAAAAATGCAGATTATGAATGTGCAAATATATGCAAATGTGTGCATTTTGTTTTAAAAGTTAAACGCTAGAAGCAAGGCGGGTTTAATACTGAAGATGCTGTACAGTTATACATCAGCTTATGATGTATAATCAGAGTGTCTTATCCTTGTAGTATAATTAAATTGTATATTTGTGTGACGTGGGGAGACCCAGGGGTGTCCCAGACCCAGGACCAAGGAGGTCTTGAACCTGCGACCTTCTTGCTGTGAGGCAACAGAGCTAACCCCAGCGCCACCATGTCACCCCCTATGTAGATATTGCACAAACAAAGAACAAATATTTGCAGCTAGAATAGTCATTTACCTCATTAGCAATGTCAGTCAGTCAGTCGAGAGGCAGGGATACACCCCAGATGGTTGCCAGCCAATCGTGGAGCACACACACCATTCACACCTACAGGCAATTTAGAGTCACCAATTAACCTCAGCATGTTTTTGGACTGTGGGAGGAAGCCGGAGTACCTGGCGAAAACCCACGCGGACACAGGGAGAACATGCAAACTCCACACAGAAAGGTCCCAGACCCAGGACCAAGGAGGTCTTGAACCTACGACCTTCCTGCTGTGAGGCAACAGCGCTAACCCCTGTGCCACTGTGTCGCCCCGATGTAGATATTGCACATTAAAAAAAAGACATTTACAGCTAGACTAGTCATTTACCTCATAGTCATTACCCTGTATAGAGTGTATTTCTGAATAAAGTTATCTTTATTGAAAAAAAACAGTGCTTTTCTTTCAAAAATCAGGACAATTTCTAAGTGACCCCAAACTTTTGAACGGTGGCGTACATGGTCTGATATTTCTCTCAGCTACCTGTATCTGAACCTGCACAAAGCTCTGCAGCCATAAAGGTGTCATTTAATTTTTGTTCCATTTCTTCCTCCAACCAGAATTCTTCTTCACAGCAATTCAGTTTTCCTTTCGCCTAAGACGTTTCAGAAGTAGAAAATCAGCTACCGGTGTCAGAGCTGGAATTGAGGAACGAGCGCCGAGATGCAGCTGCTGCTCTGCGGCACCTGTATTTAGCTGCAGTGCGGCGGCCTCAGTCAGCGGAGACTGGCAGCGGTGGCCCGGCTCCAGTTTTCCCCTCGGCTTCTGTCGGCTTCCAGAGAGCAGCATGAACGGACGCGGTTCGGTCCAAGAAGCAGCCACACCCTGCCAGGGCCACTCACTGTTTCCACTGCGAGACGCCTTTCTGGATCAAGCTGGAAGCGAGGCCTTTATAGTGCAGCCACAGGCCCGCTTGTCATTTCGCTGTGATTTTTGGAGAAGCCAAATCTGAGAACAAGAGTTTATGAGATCACGTCAACTGTAACCAACGGCCTCGGCAAGCTGAAAGTGACTGTTCATCGGTGTATTATATTTCAGTAATCAGGCAGTACGGCTGTCAGTTGATATTTGAAATTCTAACATGTATTTGAACAACAAAAAAAAAGAAATTCGAAGGTGAAAATGAATATTCAAATGTGGAAAAAACACAAAAAATGGCTGCCGTTTAGGTTTATTCCCACATTATGTGACCCACAGAGACTGGGCGGTATTAATTCGTATTAATTTGGCCTGTTATTGACATAATGCAGGTCATTGACAAAATGCCAACCAGGTGATATTTTTTTGAAGGAATATATAAACATCTTATTTTTTGAGCAATTTTGACAGCCCTATTGGGCAGTGAAACCAATTTACAGATCACAATACATGGATATATGGGGGATGGGCAGTGTATTTTGCTATTTCCTTTTATACAGTTGTTGTCTATACAGTTATTGACATGTCTGAATGGACTGTGATGATATTTATGATGGCGAATTGACTCATATCGGTATTTGGAGGACTAAAATCCAGGTTAAGCGTGCAAACTATTGCTCTGCGGGAGACAGGTTTAATCAAGTCGATCGATTTAAGGGGAGGTGCATTGTTTAGAACGAGGGGTCACTGCGACACACCCGCCGGTTCAAGAATAATCCGAACTAAATGTGCTGTTTACGCGACATGGGCGCTGGGCGTGAAACTGACGCTTGCCCGGAAACTGTTGGAAAGTAGCAATTACAGCCGCGTTTTCGGCGCTCCGACCGTTTTAGAGCCGTCTAAATAGGTCCCTCGGAAGAGCAAATTTATTCCCCTTTAAAAAACGGCAGTAACATATCACAGCTCTATTGATCTATTTCTGTACTTATTTTGATGGTACAAATCACAGACACACACTAATCCCCTTCACTTAAGGGAAAAGGCCTCCGCAAGCTGGACTTAACAAGCCCTGATCAAAAGCAGACACGAGGAAGGTTAATGTATCTCACACACACACACACACACACACCACACACACACAGGCTCCCTCTATCTTCCCTATATAGATCCTTTGCTGCACCGCAAGCGACAAAACCACATGTGCCTCCCGCAATAACAGATATAGCATCTGGCAGAAAGCAACATGCTAATTACAGGGCATGTATACTGAAGGCTACAGCTGGAGACGACGCACACACACACACACACACACACACATGCACACACAATCCATACACACATACACACACCAGACATAACAACGTATAAAAACCCATAAACACGTGACGACAATGATGATATTCGGCTTTGCATCAGACCATGCCTGTGTGTGTGTGTTTTACTCATTCTGTATGTTATATATAGGAGGAATCAGTCCACCGGTGTGTGTCCTGAGCAGCTCGGGATGAGCAATAAGAGGCTCTGGGTTTACATTGTGGTCGTTTTAACAGCCACCTGCTGTACGCTTACTGCTATTTCGCTGAGTTTAGGCCTGACAAACACACACCCACACACACACGATATCCCCCCCTCCCTCATTCACCTCTGTACGACACTCTATCACCTCAGCGTTCAAATCCCTGCTCGGATCCAAAAAAACTCCAGTTCAACTTCCATTCCTGGAATTCCACAACTGGCGCTCTGTATGCAACCTCCCCCTGAACTCCGTCCATCCCTCCCTCCCTCCCTCCCTCCCTCCCTCCCTCCCCCCCACCCCAACCCCTCCATCCACAGCCAGACAGCCAGCTCACAAAGCCTCTCTCTGTAGCCGCCGCGACCCCGCGGGTGCCTCGCCCCCTACGTTACCTACAGATCCGCCGGTTCAACACCAAATATAGATATAGCCGGAGCTCTTCCTCACGCCAAATGTGCTCCCCAGAACTTTAAAACTCTATAGTCGGGACTTGTAAAGTGTCAGAAATGCTCAATAAAATGGGAAACATACACACATAAAAACATAAACACGTGCATGGAAAAAAAGAAAGAAAAGGGAATAAGTGGAGGTTAGCCGGAGGCAGATATGCGGTGGTGACTTGGCAGCTTGGAGATGAAAATTAGAAGCGGATGTTTGTGTGTAGCGACGCATGCAGAGAAGGTACTGGGATAAGTCACCTCTCTTCTTTTGCACTTTAACCTGTTTCGACCCTCTTGCCTAACCTGGCACGTGATTGGTCGACACGGGCCGGTAAGCCCCGCCTACCGCGCAGGAGGATGCTTCTTTCCAAATGTGGAATCAATTAGAACGCTGCTCCACCCGTTTTGCGGTTTTGTGTACTGTATAGCGGGGGACGCGTGTGTGGAAAAAAGTCAGAATGTTCCTTTATAGGTGACAGATACACAGGGAAACAGATAGAATTAAAAATGGTCAGTGAGCGTGTGAGGTTGAGGAGGGGGAGGCTCACGGATCCAAAGAAAATGTAACACACACAGCCTCTTTGTCTCCACCACGAGATGTGTAGCCTACTGTTACAGCTGGAGGCCCCGCTGGCCAAAACTAACGTCCCTCCCAAATAACTGCACCCACACACAGCCACACCATCACTTTACACTTTAGTGAAAAAAAAAAAAAATCTAAGTTAAACACTCTTTTTGACCTGCATGCATACACACGCACATGAAGAATAACTGACTGCTTAAGTTTGCAAACTCACTTCCTGTGAACCACACACACACACACACATTTTCTAAACCGGGTATTTCCTCCCTCGGGCAGCTCAATCTTTACACAAGACTTCATTTTTTTTTCCTCTTTTCTTTTTTCGATTTCATCCCTTCGTTCCCCTTTCTATCCCGTCTCACTGGCTTTCTAGGATTTCAGCATTCTGCCAGAGCTGCCAGGGTTTATTTTCAGACACGTTTTATCAGTTAGTTTTCAAATATTTACCATTTATAGTTTGGATATACAAAGCTTTTGATTTTTTTTTTTTTAAGAAATCCCAATATCTTTGAAAAGTCATTTGATTTCACCAATCTCCCTAGAGATAAAGCTAGAAATAAGTGAGATAACTACATGTTTCTTTTAACAACCATCGGTTCGTGATCTTTCTTATCTGCTTTGAAAGCTCATGGGAAACATGAGAAATGATCTACAATAAAGCGGTATAGTATTTTACATAATCTCAGGAAGAAATACTCAGCGCTATACGAAAGCAGATGCATTTCTGATACAAGGCATTAGCCATAATACCATAATTGCTTCCAAAGTAATGAGATTTTGTTGATTTTACTATATCAATTGTTAAAATATATTGTCCTGAAGTTTTAATTCTGCTTATAATGGTTGTGTGTTTATGTTAATGGTGCAGTTGCATAAATAAATAGACACCAACCTACTGTCGGTGTAAGGGGCTTCTTCAGCAGAGTGACAGTGAAAACAACTCCCTCGTCATCCTTTTATTGCCCCCCCCCCTCCACGTTGAGATATTAGGGGGATTTTGCAGTGACGTACATGTGCTCCCGCGCAGCTTTAAAACAACAAGCTCTGGCTGAGGTGGTGGGAGCCGCAGAGCAGAGAAAACACATCGGCAGGGGACTGGATGTTAGCGCGATGACCTCATAACATCAGCAGGTCCACTGGCGCAAGGTCAAAGGTCACTCTACGACAAAGCTACATGAGAGAATGACGACATGCGTGCATAAATACATCCTGATCTAATCTCTAGTCTACGTGCTTTGATAATGTATCACACTACATGAAAATAACAACTTGAAGTCACTTAAGATCAATATCTGGGCTAATTTAATACAAATCAGACATTGACCACTCACGGTTTCATGGGTTTCTGATATGATGTACATATTCTGATTGATTCTACGCTTAATGTGAACTTGTTCAGGTCTGTGGTTGTCAACAGGAAGCCCTTCAACATTCCGGTTATTACTCACTTACTGGGTTTACAGGACGAATACTAACAAACCCAAACCACTGGAAGATCCACTGACTCATCACATTCTTTTTATTCATTAAATATAAGAGCTCATAAACAAAAGATGCTCAACTTCGGCGTTTAGTACATTAGTAGTTGCCAGATTCAATTCCAAAAAATATTTTCTGTTAATACTAGTCCTTGGTAAAACAAAACTGCTGAGCTCTGGGTTGAACTCTGGATTCATAGGAACTAAATCACTGATTTAGTGAACCTACAATATTGTTGCTATAACTCAAGAATTTTTGTCTTCTTGTTATTTCATTGGAAATTATGTACGGTGGCCAACTTACTTTTTGATCGTGTTTAAATTGTACCATAATTCACATATATGTTTGTCTATTTCAGGCAAGACAATTGTGCAAGTCAAGAAAGTCTGTGAAGAATTAAATCACCGAGTAGCTTCACACAAAACTAGTAAGAACTCCACTATTTTAGACATCTTTTTAAACAAGTAAGTTTTTGTCATGACACAAGTTCATAAACATCATCAGCTGCCGATAACGTAAATTTGCCCTCTTTAAAATGTAATATGCCAAAAACTGTCCAATAATGTAATACTTTTGGGTGATAATATAATAACTTATTACCTTATTGGCTGGTTATTACGTTATTGGCCTGGTAAAGGAAAAAACAAAATGTTTTTACCTTATCACTTCACGACTTTTATTACATTATTGGCCAATTCTTATATTATGGGCCGAAAACATTTTAAAGAGAACATTTTACTTTATTACGTTATTGGCTGCTATGGATCGCAATCGCCATACATCGCCTTACATCGTTACCCTAAAAAAAAAAAAAGGCCTCACATTGATGGATTCGGTCAAAAATATTTTGTCCATGTCGTCCAGCCAGTTTAAAAAAAAAACAAAACATTGCAAATACTCTTGACCCAACGTGCAGTTTAGAATCGAGACAAAACCGACACAATAACTCTAGACTCAGTAAACACCATGTAGGGAACGACAAAGTTATAATTGTGCACGGGCCTCTCTAAAAAAACTCATTGTGTGTTATTATAAGTTTAGTAGTATGTTTTATGATGTTGAGTGAAAAAATACTTTAAATTCAACCTGTCAAATACGATGGATAAAACCCAAACTATGTGGCCGAGACGTTCGCATGTGCTACACACGGGCTGCGAAAAAACCCACCGAAGCCAATCTTTCTTCCAAGTCTCTCCGGGAGTTTGTTTTGCTGTCCAGCTGAGCTTACTTTGACTCTGTAATTGACTGGAGCTGGGTCAATCCCATCATGCAGTGCGTGGCGGAGCCCTGTGGTCAGACTGCTGTTTACATTAGAGGTCTAATCAGCCTCCCTGGAGAGCAGCTTCAGATCTAGGCCACTGAGCAGTTTGGTCCGGCCCAGTGCCGACCAGCTGGGAGGGACGGGCGCCTCTGTGCTCGCCAGACATACTTCAACTTTCTGTTCGGGGTATCTGCCTTGACCGCCGCATTTAAAGAGGCCGATGCTGATGTTTTTCCAAATCATGACATTGTCCTTGATCTTTTTCTCAAACACATTTTGACTTGTCTAAAGTCTAGTTTATACTTCTGCGTACGTAGCTATACCGTAGCGTCTTCGAAATCCTTGAAATCCTAACTACACGTCCCGTCAACGTGAACCGCGAGCGCTGTGATTGGTGCGGTTTAGACTTAGCGGCAACGACTTCTCTGTCACCTGCATTTCAACATTCTCAATAAAATATTTGCTCTTTGACATTGATGAGCTTGGGCGACACGGTGACGCAGGGGTTAGCGCTCTTACCTCACAGCAAGAAGGTCGCAGGTTCAAGACCTCCTTGGTCCGGTTCTGGAACCTTTGTTTGCATGTTGTCTGCGTGGGTTTTCACCGGGTACTCCGGCTTCCTCCCACAGTCCAAAAACATGCTGAGGTTAATTGGAGACTCTAAATTGTGAATGGTGTGTGTGCCCCACGATTGGCTGGCACACACACCATTCACTCACACACTCACACCTACGGGCAATTTAGAGTCACCAATTAATCTCAGCATGTTTTTGGACTGTGGGAGGAAGCCGGAGTACCCGGTGAAAACCCACACAGACACAGGGAGAACATGCAAACTCCACACATAAAGGTCCCAGACCCCGGTATGCTAAATAGTAAACATTATATTGTCTGCTGTTAGTAGGAAATTCACAGGTGTTACTGATAACCGTAAGAAATGGCTTTGTTATATTCAAGTAAGTCATGAAGGTTTGTCAGTGAGCAAACATCTACAACACAAATGGAATTCAGCCGTCATTTCTTTTATCATTCACACCTGGAGCTCTTCCTACTGTGACGCATCTAATGTGAAAATGGCCTCCAAATCCACCCACTCGTCAACCTCTTGTGAAACAATGTGGTGAGTGGGAGTTTTTAAAGGTGAATTTTACTTGATGGACTCTGCTGACCGGCCGCGGTGGTTTTCATTTGCGCCGTCTCATCGGGAACTATTTTAAACCTGGGATGCAAGCTGAATGGAATGAACTGCAATTAAACACCTGAGGCAATGGAAAACCAGCAGCGCTCTGGTCCAGCGTCGAGTTTGACGAAAGTCCCTCAGCAAACTTTTATTCGCGGAAAACATTTGGACATGTCACAGTGGGAAACTACCTTCAGAGACCCAAACTGAGGTCTGCTGTTCATACAGAGAATACTAGAAAATACTAAAAACAGTAATGGCGGGAAGGTGGAGAGTCATCCCTTTGTGAAACATGGTGTGTGTGTGTTTGTAGCATGGATGCAGGCCATAAACACAGCGATTAGAACAAACTGTATTAGTGTGGATGGAGCCATAGACTCTGAGAAGTCAGGAAAAGACGGTAGGAAAAGCTCAGGTGTAAACAATGAAATTGCTAATGGCCGAATTCCATTCAGCTACTTGAGTTTCAGAGTCCTGATATGGAGCACGCTGGCTCACTCACTGGGACACTCGAATGGAAGGGAGCCATCGTTAATGTGATTAGGAACAGCTGCGCTTTTCCTACAATGACAAGTCCTGATGTCTGCTGTGGAAAATACCTCATCCCCTTCCATACACTTGACATTAATGACGGGTCATGGATTTAGTAAGTAACAGTGAATATTTTAATACAGGAATATTATCATATTATCATAAATATCATAAACTATTTGTGTTTTAAGACAGCAAACATACAGAGGCAGAACACGCCTGAATCTAAACAAAATTAGGTGAACTTCCAGGTTAAAATTTCTAAATATGTTCAATATTTTACTGGGTTGTGTACTTTTATGATCACAGATTGTTCCAACAATTTAAAAGCCTATAGAAATCAATTTATTGGAATCTAAACAAGAGAGCTTCTCAATATCCCCCTACATGAATGCGTCAATGTTGTCATGAATTATCCAGTTTCAAGCCACTTTTTATGATACTTCTTTATTTCTATGAAATTTCCTTATACATGACAACAAATTGAGGCTAAAAACACACACATTCCATTATTCCGACATCGTACTCGTTCATAGAATTAAAACTGATTAATCCTTCAAGAAATTAAACTTGTATCATAGCAGAAGCGACACATTGTATATCCCAGGAGTATTGTTTGATTTGTACATGATTTAAACATCGCGATTACCATGTGCATGTCCTTAACAGGGTGGAAAACATCTGGAGAAATATACACAAAAACACGCCCCATAATTATAATATTTTCAACCCCTGATCTTGGCAAACATGCATTCTTCATAGCTAAGTATGGTATAGTCCTGACAAAGTGTTTAAAACAGAAAACAGACAAATATGTGGTCCAAAACAGGAATCACTCTGGCTTTTTTTTAAAACTCTTTAACCAGATGAAGGATTTCAGTCATGGGACGTCTGGATGTTGAATCATCAAGAGAAACAAGCTGCACAAGCAGCATATTTTTTAAACCGTGTTTTTTTACCTTCAATCACGGGGCCTGTGTGTTTTGGGGAGTGAGATCTCAGAGGATAAATCGGCTTTTCGTACCCCTCCCCCCGCCCAATTTGCTCAAACCTGACTATATGAGCATATATTTATCGGTCAATAACTCCTATTATCATTTTAGTGGTTCAGTATGAACATCCCTATTTGGTTTTATGGCTCAGGCTTGGAATATTCGCGAGAACCAACCTTGTCAGCGGTGAGTTCTCGAATCTTGATGATCTGCACCCTGAACTTCATGAGCAGAGCCTCCAGGACGATGCACTTCTCCTTCCAGTCCTCCTGGCTCATGGCCTCCTCCTCCTGCTCCATAGCGCCTCGCCCTCTGGAACAGAGACAGTGGACGGGATGGACATTAAAACGCTTTCCTGAAAGCCGTCTTTTGAAGCGAGAGGTCAAGGTCAAGGTATTGTAAGTCTGAAATCACATTCGGATTAGGCCTCCACGACCTATCGATTTAGATCGGAAACTACGATTTTAACGGGCGACACGGTGTCGCAGGGGTTAGCGCTGTTGCCTCACAGCAAGAAGGTCGCAGGTTCAAGACCTCCTTGGTCCTGGGACCTTTCTGTCTGGAGTTTGCATGTTCTCCCCACGTACTCCGGCTTCCTAAACAGTCCAAAAACATGCTGAGGTTAATTGGAGACTGTAAATTGTGAATGGTGTGTGTGCCCCACGATTGGCTGGCTGGTGTATCCCTGCCTCTCGCTGTAACGCGCTGGGATTGGCTCCAGCAGACCATGTGACCCTAATGAGGAATAAGCAGGTATAGAAAATGACTGACTGCGATTTTACGCAACACAATCCTGAGATCCTCAAAGTTGTGATTTTTTTTTTTTTTTTTAAACCCAGGTTTTGTTTTCTCCAACTATTTTACAAAACCTTACACTACTTTAAGGTAAAAGACTTTTTTCCCCCTCTACTTTAACATCAGACATAGACGGCCCTGTCACGTTTCTTTTTAATAAATAATAAATGTTTTGCACTGAGACTTGACTTGAAGATAATCGGGAATAAAATCACACACACACAAAAAAATCGCAATTCAAATATTTCTTCCTAACAAGCATTGTTAATCATTATTAACTCCATTATTAACTATTCTACCAGCATTTACCTCTAACGGGTAACGGTTTAATTAGGATATGTCACAAGTTTTTCATAAAGAATTCATGTTCAAACCTTTTCTTCATGTTTCAAGTGTTTCTCTCAACATATTTTACTTTTAAATGTAGTTTTTGTGTGTATGTGTGTGTAAATATGCCTCAGAGTTGCAAATAAATATATTCTGACATTTCTGCCATTTTTATTTGATACATTTATTATGCTAATTAACGCAAGATGATGGGAAAAAAAACAAAACTAAACACTTTTAACTATTTTTCCTAGATCTTCAACTTCTAACATAAGAGCAGGGTTAAAAAACAAATTAAAACCTTAATAACTCGTGTGTTATAATACGTTTGAGTTAACAGGAAACCCCTCAATCGTCCTAAAAGTTTTACTTTAGACCAAACACAGCAGCAACAAAGCCGACAGACAAAGGGATTGTTGTTGCGCAGATGTTTTGCCACCAGCCAGCACCTGAAATATTCCAGGGTCGGGCCCAGCTGGACCAGCGCGGGGTTGTGGGCGTATATCGCTGAGCTCGGCCAGAAACAGAAAAAAACACACACACACCAGCCCCGTTGGCTCCAAAATACCCCCGTCACTCTTCCTGACGCGCATCACGTTTTCCAGCGCTATCGTTGGAATACAGGTGGTAAACGCACCGAGAGAGATAGAGAGGGACAGATGAGGATCTCTGATGGAGGAGAGACCAGAGGGAGGCAGATAGAAAGCCTGGGTTTCGCTTCCAAGTAATAACCTCTCATTACCAGCCTGGCCTCCTCACAAAGAGACTGCAAACATGTGTGGAGGAAAAGGCCGTAAACCGGTTTCCACAGGATTATTTCTGTTGCGTGTTTGCTGCGGTAAACACTGACGAAGGCAAGGAGAAGAAAAAAAAAAGAGGAGCTCTCACCCCACAAAAACAAAACAACATAAATAACAGGGCAGATTTAATATGAGATATTGCAGAGTTTTACAGATACGGATATGTGAAATCATTAACTTACATAAAACAGCTACAGCAAGTTATATAAAACTGATCCATCTTAGCTTCTTTATAGTCGTTTAATTGTCTTTTGGGATAAAATGAACGAATAAAAAGTATTATAGAGTCTCTGATTGATTGTAAATGATGCTTTTGTGGATCTAAATAGCATCACGTGAGAATATTAGTCAATTTTCTGTCGTCTGGGGGTTAGATCATCATCCGTTCCTTCATTCCACGGTGGTGATGAAAGGATGTAGCTGGTCGGACCAGTGAAAGGCCATTTGACCCCTGAACCCTGACTCTGTTGGGTTTTTTTTTTCTTTCTTTTTTGTCCCTCTCTCTTTCTTTCTCGCTTCCTGTCTGGTAAAATCAGTGTCAGCGTACAGAGAGAGAGAGAATGTGCTGTCTGAGAGCTTCCCTGTGTTTTGGTCTGGACTGATGATGTAGTAGTGAGCAACTAACAGCGACAAAAGCCTCATTACTCACCACTTTATGTGAAGATGTACAAAAGATCATGTGTTACTGTAAAATCAACAGAAATATCTGATATATATATATATATATATATATATATATATATATATATATATATATATATATATATATATATATATATATATAAACTATTATGTCAGACCTAATAACTTTTTGTATTCATACAGTGTAGCTGTGGTACCTTCAAGTGCATCTGTAGAAAAGTGTATTGTGTTATTATATTGGTTTCATACTATATATATATATATATATATATATATATATATATATATATATATATATATATATATATATATATATATATATATATAATGATAAACTTCATTTTTATAGCACCCTTCATACAGAAATCAGCAGCTCAGAATGCTTAAAATAGACTAATTATCATTAAACAATAAAAATACTTGTTAAACAGCATAAACTACTTTTCTTACAGTTAATTCACGAATTATTACAAACCACAGCATCTAATATTCACTCTATTTTCCGCTCATTCACGTATTTCACATCGTTATCACATGTAAAAGCCGACAAGTGAAAAATGAATGTTCAACTCGTCCCCCGAGTGAATAAAAAACATCGTTTGAATGAGTTTTACTATAAACAGGTCAAACACGTTCATTGACGGACGCATCTATCCGCCGTTCCCTATTAAATATTTTTCTTCAGAGTTTTTCGACTTACCCTTGAGAATAGTTTGATGAAGCGACACAGTTCATGCGACTTCACGTCATGTCGACTCCACAGTCTGTGTGTTTCTTATTATTCCCGTGCGGGTGAATCCTAATTCATGAGTAAAGATGATGAATTTCTCCCTTTCCCAGAGGTTTGCGTTTCAGCTTTCGGGCAAAAGTTGGGAGCGGGTTGGAGAGACGGTGTGGTTTGGTGAAATGCAGCCAATCACGTTTTAGGTGGGCGTGTCCCTGCGCTGAAGAACGACGAAGTGTGTCTTTGAGTGACGGACGTTGTCCGCCAATCAGAAGCCGGAGCGCTAATTCGTGCGAAGAGGGTGGGTTGAAATTTTCCGGAAGTGACGTCTCACACGGCAGCATGTGTTCAGTGTGTCAAGATTACAACAATAAAACAGGAAAACTGTATGAGTATACCTTCAAACTAAAATTATTCACGATTCAAGAGTCAATGTATTACTGCCACTCAAGCAATGTAGGAAAGTAATTAAGTAAAGTTACTCAAGTACTTGTATTTCCATGTGATGCTATTGCCCTACCATTAAAAGTTAGTTTTGTTCATCTTGACAGAAAGTTTAAAGTTACTTTTCAGATGCAAATGTAATACTTTACATACTTTTCATATTATAGTCTATTATCTAAGTTCTATTAAAATTTAGTTTGAAGTGTATTTAGTGATTAAAAACTAAGGATAATACACTATAATAATGTAACATATTTATTTGTATGATGAGTACTTTTACTTTTTGCTAATAATACTTCTGTATTATTATTAGCACTGAGTAACATTTTCAATTCAGAACTTTAACTTGTTATTGAATGTTATTTTACAACAGTATATTATTTTAGTCAAGTAAAGGATCAAACTACTTTGTCCACTACTGCACTTTGGATACATATGCAAGTATATTTGTTTGGAAAACTCAGGCTCCATCACAGTAAAAATAAGGTAACAAGTAAAGTGTCACCTTCATACAAAGTGGAATGTTTGGAACATAACTTCTCTGCAAATGGATGAATTGTAAAATGGTAATTACCAATTTAGATTTCCTATAATATTCTACTAAAACTATTCTATTTAAATTATTATTAGAAGTAGATTATTACCCCATAAATGTCACCAATTACCCTTTTTAATAGAAATATTGCATGAATTAATGAACCACACTTAATAAAACTAACTAGTAAATGATATGCTAAATGTGCACAATCCCCATTTCAGGAAGTAGAGGAGATTCAGCACAGTTTCCCTACTGTACACATCCAGGCAAATGTTCATCACCATAAAAGTTGAATGGTATTAATCTACACTGGGTCTTATTTTGATATTATTTTATTATTATTATTCATTTTCTTTTCATTTCTTTTTAATATTGCTTATGTCTATTTTACGCCTGTTTAAGTACTTTGAACCTTTATAAATAAAGTTGATTTTTATTATTTCAATCGAGATATGGGATTATATACTATAATTACAAGTTATAGTCCACTGGCATGAACCGAATTTTATTCTGAAAAATCAAATCACCGGAAGTGGAAGCTCTACTAGCCTCGAGCTTAACGTTGCAGTTCTCAGCTGAAGCAGAAAGCTCCAAGTAAACCACATGCTGAACTAAGGTGAATGATGTTGATATATAACTCCACACTTTGGCTACTCTTTAACTATTTTTACGCATATTAATATTTTACTGTCATGTTGTCTGTTGCGTCCGTGTCGCCTTTTCATTGTGGACGTAGAGTCAATGCCAGGGAGCTAAGTTAGCAGCAGTTAGGAGATGCTAGCAGCAAAGAAACGTTAACAGCGAATACTGCAGTACAAATAGAACGAGAGGAGGTCAAGTATGTGTGGATGTTTGTTATGTCTGTATTTTATAAGTAGTGTTTCTAACATGAAGTGTTGGTGCTCCTCTTACAGGGCAGAGTCATGGTGGTGAAGAAGAAGACAGCCAAAGTAGAGGCTGTTGCTTTGGACGAAGAGAATCTGCACAAATTGATAGGTAAGGTGTCCTCACTGAAGACATGCTCATACTACAGGTGCTGCTGTTGAACCACTTAGGCCTAGTTTTCAGTTTTCCTGCTATACTTGCTAATAAATATGGAATATCTCTACAACCACAAAGGTTATGTACTTAACCCTGGTATCAAAAGAAATCTACTGTTGTTACAGAGCAACTATAGTTAGAATATTGTAAATTAAATCCGAATGTGTTTTACTATAGACGCAAACATAAACTAACCCAAATCAGGGGAAAAAACTGGAAATAAGCTAAATTATCTGCAATACAAGGTTTACTGATTAATAAAATAAAGGTTGTTATAAATCAGACTGAGGATCATTACAGAATATAAAGATTATATTCTGTAAAATTTTTAAAAACGAGATTATAAATAAAGAATACTTTATTTAGTGTTGTAGCTGAGGTTTTTGCATGTGATTATATGTATAAAACTCAATGCTGCCCCTGTATCAGGAGGTTTTGAAACAGGTTAACAATGTGTGCGTGTTGGTCTTCCTCAGCATCGCTCTCTGTGGCCGGAGGAGAAGATGAAGTCAGGCAGGTTGCTCAGACCCTACAGTCCTGTCTGGAGCTTACGGAGCCAGTACAGCAGATCCAGCTGGTTAAAAAGGTGGGTTTAGACAGCAGCTTCATGCTTATCAACAATGTATAGCAAATGATTCTTTGTTTTTCTTTTTATCAGACAAAGAAATTCATCAGAAGCATCAAATCACAGCAGTGATCTGTAAATAGCTGTTTTTTTGATACCAATCCAAATTGTCAACATCTACTATTACTTTGTCTGATTTAAAAGAAACAATCATTTGAAATAAGAAGAAAAATTAAACCTGACTGACCTAGCAGTATGGATCAACAAGATTCATGTGTGTCTGGTGATGTGCATTATGTCGTCAGATATCCTCTGTTAATTGCTGCAGTACACTATACACAGACATTTCCTTATTTTTTAAAGAAAAGCACTGTTCTTTTCAATGTGAATGACTAGTGTGTGTGTTCATTCTGCATCAGGCAGGATCCCAGCTGGAGGCACTGAGTGAAAAGCAGTCTGATGGAGCCCTCTTAGAGGCCTGTCTACACACCCTGGCCCTGGTCTACACCTCCCTGCAGGCAAAGAACCCCCTACGACGAGCTATCGCCAGGTAAAAGGCTGAGTTTAAATATTTTTTGTAAGGATGCACTAAATAACAACATACAGTGACCTGGCGCCTTTGTTAAAATATCAGCAACGTGGAGATATTTTAATTTAGTTTACGAGTGTTCGACCAAACTATCCAAAGGGGTTTCCTCTGCAAAGAACTTGAGCAATAATGCTTTAATTTGTTATTTAAAAGCCAAACAGTCTGAACAGCAGCTGAGTACGAGAGAGAGACGGCTACAGTAGCTACAAGGAAAGCTGGTTACAGAGTGCCAACGTCTTTGAAAAGTAGAAGAAGAGGTGATGGAGTTCATGGCTTTGGATGATCAGCCGTTAAGTGTTGTGGAGGAAAAACTTAAGAACCGCTTTTGATATTCGGTATTCGGCCAAGCGTTTTAATTTCATTCGGCTTTGGCTCCCGCCACAAATTTCCATTTCGGTGCATCCCTAGTCCTCAGCTTGAAAGGAGAAGACAGACGCAGCCTGTGTGGTCTGTGGTCACTTGTTAGGAGAAAACAAGTTGGCGTCAGATTTTATTCTAAAAAAAAAAAGTGTCTGACTTTATCTTAAATTCTGTTTCTCTTAACAACAATAAAGATTTCATATCATTTACAACAAATTTCCCTTTCATTGATCTTTTAGTTATAAAACTGTTCAGTTTATTTTCGTTTTCATTATATCTGACATTATCAGAAAAATTCAATTATAACTGTTTGTATTTGGTTGTTATAATATCATTCAGGTGGAGTCTGTAGGTTGTGTGTATAGTATCTTCCTCTGTGTTCAGCCATATGTTTTAAAATCAAGATTATTTGTGTGTGTGTGTATGTGCCTGGGTTTGGACTTCGGGTAGGCCTTGTTTTTAAAACACGTAAAGCACTTTGTGCTACATTTTATGCATGAAAAGTGCTTTAAAAACAAATGTATTATTATATTCTCAAGCTCTTTGTTCTCTCCTCAGTGCCCTGAGTTCAGTACCAGTGTGGCTTCAGCAGCGGGCTGTAGCCTGTCTGTCTGCCTGCCTGTCTCACTGTCTGTCCAGCCCAGCCTCAGACCAGTATCCACACCTCGTAGACACCATCGCTGCCTATGCAGACGGCTTCTCTCTCGGTGAGCGGGTGACTCACGGCCTTTGCTCTTGCTGCTGATTTCTAGCTGCCAGTCATATCTGATAATTCTGTTAAGTTCAATAGTTGTTTATCTTTGTCATATCTGCAGGTGAGAGATGCATCAACGTACTGCTGCCAGAAGGTCGGTATCCAGCTTTCTTGGTAGAAATGTTTTACAATAGGGCTGTAACTAATAATCTCTTTAATATCTGATTAATCTGCTGGTTATATTTTGTACAAAATGTAACAAAATTGACTTAAAATTGCCCAATATAACCTGTTCAAATTACTTGTTTGTCTGACCAATAATCCAAAACCTAATGACATTTTGTATACAGTGATGTTAAACTGAAAATACAAATTAACACAACGTAATGGAACTAGTAAATATTTGTAAAAAGGTCTAAAATGATTATTTGGGATTGTTTGTTCTACTTTCAATCAGAGTTTTAATTTTTGGGACGATATTCTCACTGTCTTCTTATCTTTGCAGTGCTCCAGTTCCTTCATAAGGGATTGAGTGAATACCTTCAACAGAACAGGTATGAATGCGTATACTGCATTATTTACATTGCGCTTTTAATACCTTTACAGGTACAGGATAGGCAAAAAATAAGCCTGGGGGCTTCAGCCTATTCCTTTTTGGGTTGCCGTCTGATAAATTCTGTTGTAAAAGCATGATTTTGCAAGTATTACCAAAGTGTAGAAACTATTTGAGATGAAGCACTGCTCACAGTTGCTAACGGTGTGTCTCTGTCGCCCCCTGCTGCTGCCTCAGTGGTCTGATAGGCCGCCACATTGCTCAGGCCCAGCTGATGCATCACTGTCTGACTGCGGTGAAGACGTCCATGCTGGTGGTTCAGAAATCTCAGGAGAGCATCGGTGTCGCTCTGCAGGATAACTGCAAGCTGGAGGACACACTGAGCAGCCTGCTGAGCTGCTACATACACATCCTCACTGATGGTAGGAAACACTTAAAGACACACAGCACTGACATTTCCAGAGATTCATCTTAAAGAGTTATACACCCAGACCTGCTATCGTCTTATTGACAAAATTGTGTGCTTGCAAGTGAAGGACACAAACACTGACTGTCGTTTCAGCGTTTCTCCACTCTCAGACATATATACAAATAAGTAACAGCATTTGCTTTTTCTCTCCCTTCTGTCCTCCTCCGTTCCTCTTCCTGCCTGTAGAGGAGTTCATCCAGTCGGTCCAGAGCACCGCCGGCATGGCTGTAGTCTTGTTATGTAGGTCTGTCATGGGTTCTGGAGACGAAGTGGCTTCTGTGGTGAGTTGAGGTTTAAAAATTTAAAAAATGTTGGCTATGTATAAACATATCTTGGAAGTGACAATCTTTCTTTCTACAAGTGTAATCTTCAGGATTACACGTAGAAATTAAAGTCACATCAATATCCAAAATCAGAAAGTCATATTAATCTATATTTCTCATTTGAATTTGAAATTACCTCTTAAAACACACCCCGTATTTCAGTCTTAGTTATGAAAATGGTATGCCCAAGTAGTACTAATTACTACTAAGTAGTAGTAATAGCACAGTTCCCACGTATCAGATCTTTTGAAACACATCGTCATTTGAAAGCCCTGTGGCTATTGGCTATCAGAGTTGGATGGTCTCGCCATGGGAAATTTCCATTGGGTGGCACTGCTGTCCATCAAAGCAAGTGGTCAACCTTGCATAGCCGATCCACATTGGCTTTTCAAGGTGGCTGTCTACCAACCCCATGCTTGGATTGGCTTGTGCATGGTGTCAGTCAATGAGAAATACAAACCGGCAGTTCTTTGTTTGAATGTTCTTGCTCTTTGTGTGTACCAGGTGTGCAGTTTGCTGTGTAGCTCGGTGCAGGGCTTGGACTCAGCCCCTCAGTGGCTCAAGCAAAGGTGTGAGGGTCTGTGCACCAGCGGTCGCCCGCCGGGCGTCTCTTTGTATCTGTGTCACGGAGCGCTGGCCATGTTGAGCTGGAGGTGCGCCCTACCAGGGCCACAGTGGGAGAAACTGCTGCTGTTGGTCCCAAACACCCTGCTGGCTCTAGACGTCAGGTACTTCTGCAAAACTGATTTTGCCTTCATTACCTCGTACTACTTTGATGCCGATCATCTTTCTGTAGGGGAATGATCACAATTGAAATGTGTTTACTATGGCTTGTATTGATTGTGATTACAAATTCATTCGTGCTGTGCAATTAACTGAATTTTGATCATGATTTTCTATTCATATGGACTCATATAATCACTTTGAAATGATTTATTTGCCATTTTTCTTTACAAAATTTCCACAAGAGACAGGCATGCTCAATACATTGCCTTCTACGTGGCCCTGCTGACCTGTAAATGCTTTTAAGCCTGCTTTTAAGCCTAACAGTTGCGCCATTCCAGCGCTGACTATGGTGTGATCATATCCTATGTAGAAGGTTTTCTATCCACAGTGGAAGTCGTGTCTCTTTAGGAGTGGCTTTGTAAAATATATCCATATGGGCATTTCGGATATTGACTGTCTTATTGTCCATATGTTTTTAATTATCAATCATATATTGCAGCAAAGATTGATGCTAGAAGAAGCACATAATGTGCAAGGTTTGCTATAAGATAATATTCACAACTCTTGGCAACACAACAAATATGTATCAGCACAAAGTCACCCATGATGAATAAATGCATCATGTAACTAAAAATCAATCATTTGAATAACTGTAATTTTAAGATTCACCAAAATAATCTTGAGAATGCCTTTTTTAGCGAGTAGCCCTAAAGTAACGTGTTTATTTCTCGCTGCAGCATAAAGGAGTCCAGCACCGCTATGGTGGTGGCCCGGGTGCTGACCCTGTGGAGCAGCGCTGCCCTGGACTGCCTGCAGGGGGAGACGCGGCCCTGCCCCCCCGGCCTCCAGCAGGCCCTCTGCGGACACTCTGATCTACAGCGACGCCTCCTGGAGCACATCTACTCCCACTGGGAGCACCCGCTGGACGGAGTCCGCCACCAAACCCGCTCCCTGTTCCGCAACCTCCTCCTCCTCCATCAGCACGCCAGCCCGGCCGCCTCTCAGCCGACCGAGGACCTGTACATTGCAGAGCTCACCCGGAGTTTGCTGGGACTGGAGTGGCACATGAGGGGGAAGTACGGCTCCTTGGGCTGCCTGGTGGAGCTGTATGGAGCGGAGTCCCTGCTTGAGATCCAGCCACAGCTGCCTTCGTGTCTCCTGGGCTTGATGGGGGACCAGTCCCTGGCCCCGTACGCCGGCGACCTGCTGGAGCGGCTGTTCGTCAGCCACAAGTCGCAGCTCGCCGCTGAAGCCGGCGCGGCGGTCGAGACGACGGCCACGGAGGATTGGATGGAGCGTTGGCACCGAACGTGGGTCACCCCCTTGCTGCAGGTGCTGTGTCGCGCCAGACCGGACCAGACCACTTACATCCTCGACTACTTCCTGCCCAAGCTGCTCCGCTGCAGCCCCTCCAGTCTGGCGCACATGGTGCAGGCCTTGCAGGGCACGCCGCCCTGCGGCACGGGTAAATCAAAAACACACAGACGTCTGCACAAACACGTTTACTTCCTATACATCTGTGTCTACTTTATTTCCCCCTCCTTCTGGTTGCTCTGTTTGTCTCTCTCCACTTAAAGTGTTTTTGTTGAGGCACAAAAAGAGTTGGCTCTTCTCCACACAGTCCTACTGTGTCACTGCTGCTTTCCCACTACACTGGAAAGAAATGAAATGTGGAATGATTTTGTGAGCACTTCTTTGTTTTTATTCTCGTTAGGCCCTTCAGGCAGCAGGGGGGCACTAGGGGCTCTGATGACATGCCTGCGGGCAGCCAGGGCTCAGGGTGTTGTACCGTCCTCAGAGGAGGGTCTGTGGGGGGGACTTGTTCCCCTCTCCCTTCTTCAGCAAGCACTGGTCCACAAACATGATCAAGTGAGTGTGTTCTGAAGTGGGTATACTCTCTGTTACCAATATGATGAGCCTTGTGTATGTCTTGTGTATGTGTAATTTCAATGGGGCAAAAAAGTCATTTATCAGTCACCAATTGTGCATGTTCTCCCACTGAACTGAAAATGAAAGGCCCGTAATTTTTATGATGGGTATACCTCGGCTATGAGAGATTTAATGAGAAAAAAATCCCCCAAAAATCACCTTGTCTGATATTTAAAGAATTCATTTGCAAATTGTGGTGGAAGTATATGGTCAATAACAAAAGTTCATCTCAATACTTTGAGCTCACTGCCAATAAACGGTTTATAACAAACATTTTTTGGAAGTCTTCACAAGGTTTTTCGCACACTGTTGCTGGTATTTTGGCCCATTCCTCTATGCAGATCTCCTCTAGAGCAGTGAGGTTTTGTAGCTGTCGCTGGGCAACACAGACTTTCACTTCATCTTTCACTAAAAATCCTACTATGTGATTTCCTAGATTCTTTCCCCCCCCATTCTGTTCTTTCATAGTTGAAGTGTACCTATGATGAACATTAGAGGCCCCTTGTCTTTTTAAGTGGGAGACTTGCACAATTGGTGGCTGACTAAATACTTGTTTGCCCCACTGTTATTTTTTCTTATCTTTCTTTTTTTTATGTCTTGTATTTATTTTTTTCTATCTCTTTCTGGACAGGTGAGGATGGATGCGTTGGGCTTGGTCTGCGAGAGCCACCGCAGAACCGAGGTTCTGACTTCACACGAAATGGACCTCATCCGCCACTTCCTGCTGCCCAATCTCAACAGCCAATCACCAGGTGTCAGACAGCAGACGGTCAGCCTGATAAAAAAGGTAAATGAGGGGAAAAATGCCTCTTTACGGATTTAATTTTCTCATCAAATTGGAAAGTGTTAAGTTCCTGTTCTTCTTCGTTTCATAGTTGCTTTGCAGAGTAAAAGACAGCAGTCAGCTGCTGCACAAGAGACTCAGCCAGGAGAGAGAGCAGGAGCAGAGAGACAGAGACCAACACACACTGCATCTCTACAAGGTATACCACACACACGACAAACATTATCACCACAGCTTCTTTAGTTTAAATAAACACTTTTATTTGTGTGTTATCCAGGAATTCCTATGTTGGACGTGTGTGAGTCTGCTGGAAGTTTTGCTTCCCGGAGCTTCCTTCTCTAAATGCCTCATGTCCCTCCACCTGCTGGTTCTCCTGGGCCAACACTTCACCTTCAGCACTGGTATGTGTACTGAATACTCGGCAGCAGAATCTCTACATTTCTCAGGTTAGAGCTGTGTAGAAGAATTAGCAGCAAGCCTCTATACTTTAATGCAAACCTGATGCTGCAGATATCTCGCCGTGTTCTCTGCCTCTTCTCACTCTCAGTCTCCTCTCATCCTTCTGTTTGTTTTCTACCTCTCATCTTTTCCTCAGGGCCTGATGGCTTTTCTCTGGGTGAAGTTGTGACCGCTACCCACGCTCAGAACGTCCTCTACTGTGTAGCCAGCAACTTCCTGGAAGTCAAACAACAGGCCTCGACGCTGCTGCGGCAGCTCCCTCCGTCAGCTGTCGGGCTACAGGTTAGCGTGGGGTATTTTTCAAAATGATACCGGTGTAAAAGTATTTGACAGTATTTTTTTCATGCATGACCATTGGTCCCATAAGCATTTTATTATTATTTAGAGAATAATTACTGCAGTAAATTGGCTTAGACTTGCTTTTCCTATCATAGGCGGTCTCCTTAGCAAATGCGTCTTTGAGTCTGACCAGCGTTTTGTGTGCATTGCCAACGTTAAAGTTCATGTTTTTTTAAAACCAAAGTACTTCCACACAACTGATAGAGCTCCTGTTTTTGGTAGAAGTTCCTCTGTGTCTCTGTGACATTTTCTCCATCCATGTTGTTCACTGCTCACCACACACAGAATGTGTTCCCACATGCGGCTTGTTTCTTACAACTGCAAAACAGTCCCCCTCTCAAATTCCGTTTCGTGCTCTGTTTTATTCACACTCACCGGTATTTGGATAAATGAAAAATTCATATTACTCATATATATATTCGTATTCTGTATGAAACAGTGTACCACCCAGCCCTTGTGTGTATGTCAGCCACTCTACTTAAAAATAAAGTATAACAATCCATTATTTAAAAAAATAATCAGATAGCCAGATTCCATAATTATCAACTTCTGCCATAGCATTCAACCGATCTCACCATGCTTCGTGATGTTAGGAGCCGGAGCGGCTCCACTCTGTTCTGCAGGCTGCTCTGGGCCTCAGCACCAGCACCAAACCCTTTGACAGCGTTACAGCCGCCCACCTGCTCAACCTGCTGCTCCACCAGCCAGACCTGACTCAGGCGCTGCTGCTCTGTGCCCAGGAGCAGGGCGTCCATCTCCAGCCTCCGTCCGTACCACCCCAGGCCTCTGAGGCCCTCATCTTGGAGCTCAACACTCTAGCTGGTAAGATCCAGACGCATAGCCCTACTAGAATGCATAGTATGCTTTGATGTGCTGATGTGTTGTTTTCCTGTGCTCAGTGATTCAGTTCCTGCTGTGCTGCCTGCAGTCGGAGGTGTCGAGGGCTGAGTCGTCTCTCCTGCAGGCAGCTGCTTCCTATCCTCTCTACGGCAGAGCCCACTGCATCACTGCTGTCCTGCAGCATCTGGACACCGAGTGAGAACAATCAGCACAACTACACACATACATACTCTACTTCCATTTATGCCCCAGCTAAAAAAAAGAGAACATGTAGATCCAATTGACAAATATCTCACACTACACAAATACAATGTTAATACCTGCGTGAAAGAATGTTTTGAACATGCATATTGCATATAGCATATTGATAGTGATTCCAAAAAGTCGGGGGAACTATGCAGATTATATAATATGAGGATCTACTTGCACTTCATACAGTAATCTTAAATTCAGCTGTAAAGCTGCAGATGATACCAAAAGTATAAAAAGCACAGACATAACCTAAGACCTGTCCGCCATTATTGTTGTTCTGAACACAACGCGCCTCGTCTGTGAGCATGAGAACCGTGCTTTGACATCATGAATCCGAAAAACATCCAAGCTGCACTAATCTAACTAATCTAGTCTGATATAGATCTGGTATTTTTTATCCTCTCCACTTATCTGGCTTGACAAATCTCTGTATAAGTGCCGTGTTGGTGTGCCAAATTGGATAGAAAAATGTGTGGATTAATAACAAAATGTAGATGTGTGTATTTGGGGGCCTTAATTCATTTTTTTTTGCTGTTGGCACCAAAACTCTAATGCAACAGCAAACTGTATAAAGGAGGAAATTCACACTTGATCTCAGTCACATAGTCAGTGTTTAAACTAATACGTGTATGGATGTGTGTAGGAGTTTGAACCACACTGAGCAGTGGAGGCGTCTGGTGTCGGAGCTGATTGCGACGTGCTACCGGATGTCTGATGTGGTCTCCCCTGTAGTTCAGAGCTCCTCTCCAGAAGGACTAATCCCCATGGATACTGACTCAGGTAATCTGGCTGCCCAACCTGAGTTTATACTGTGCTGCATGCACTCAATGGGCATCATTCAAGCACATGTTCATAATGTTATCTTAAACCTTTTAATTAAGTTCCGTACAGAGTCTCATTCAGAAAAGTCTAAACTGCACAAACCTTTCCTAAGTTGTTTATTTGAATTTGAGCAGTAGATGAGATTATCTTATTAGCATTTATAAGGCTCGAGGTGCAATTAACCACCTAGCAACCACAAGTTTTATCCACAGCTTTACAAAGCCCTACTGCAAAGTAATTTAAAAAGGAATCGTTTATTAGGTGAAATGCCAAAAAATAAAAGCTTTTTAAAGCAAGGCATGACTGAAATGGGAACATTTGAGGGGACATGGGGGAGATATGGTGATGTTGGTAATGCACAGAAAAAGTTGCATGAAGACCCTCAAGCAGCTCAGTTTAAGACCTTTTCCAAGACCTTTTAAGACCTTGCCAAAATTGGACTGATTTGTCCATGCCAAAATATGGCAACAAAATAAAAAAGGCAAAAGGACCTCTCTGTAAAATTATCATTGTAAGAGATAATTTTCAAATTGAGAAAATGGGTGAATACCACAAATTGTACATGCCAATTAACAAATCTTTCTGTATTGATGCTCAATACCCCATCAAGTATCGGGTATTGAGCATGAAAATCAATTGTTTGGCGGAAAAGTTTTGTTATCAAGGATCAGGTTTTGTAGCAGAAGGATTTATCCTGAAATGAACAAAAAAAGATTCATATTTTATTATATAGATGCATTCAAAGATACAGAGATTTCCAACACGACACAGGGCTGATTCTGAAATTCTGATGTGTGTGTGTGTGTGTTTGAATAGACACTTCAGCAGGACTGCAGAAGATCTTTCAGGAGATCCAGCCCAGGGACAACAACGATTTCTTCAACAATGCCAGAGAGCTGGACACACATGATCACATGCAAACACAGACCACACACACACCATCACTGGCTGCAGGTGGGTTACAGATCATTATATTACACATACAGGACAATACCCAAGGTTGTTTTGCTCTTTCTGAGATATACATGTGAACTGAGGGTACCGCATTTTAGGCTTGGCTCTCTAATTTTGCGTAAGCCATGCCTCATTAGTCTAAAGAGTCTATATTTCACTAGTATAATTTTCACTGTTTACTAGACTGTGGGAAACCACTAAAGTCGTCACTGCTTGTGGGTGCTGTAATAGTGATGTCCTGATGAGGGCAGTGTTTGTCATTTTTTTTGTGGGGTATATTTACACAGTGGAATCTTATTTAATGATACTTAAAGTACTGCAATAGTGCAAAGAAAATGAAACGGCTCTGTTGTGTATGTGTGTGTGTTCACTGTGTGTCGTATATGTGACCCAATATAAACAACACAAGCACAGACTGAGAGACTCCTTTTGGTTTCCATTGAACAGAAAGCTTCAATGTGGCATGTTACGTAATAAAACAAAAACATATTTTAGCGTAAATTATTAACGGTTTCAAAAAGTGATCAAACTTTTCTTCTTCTTCTTCTTTTTTTTTTTTTAATGTCACTGTGTGTGTGTGTTGGCTCCAGGTGGTGAGGGCTACAGGGTGACAGCCCAGATGGTGCTGGTATGTTGCTGGCGGAGCATGAAGGAAGTGGCCATGCTGCTTGGACAGCTGTGTCAGAGCCTGCCGCTGCACTACACCAACGACGACGTGCGCACACACCCCGGACTCATCACACAGGAACAGGTGAGACCGTGACGTGACATACATAACACACTCCTGACTCGCGCTTACTTTGCACCGGTGCCTCATATCATCATATGTCTCATTATGAGAGTCAGAGAGCAGCTGTCAGTTTCACTGTTCTTGTGAGTGAACCTAAACCACTTTAATTAATCACTAATGTTGGCCTTTTGACCTGCTAGTGTGGCCTGTTTCCTAATATTATGAATATGATTCAGTTTATATTATGCAGAATTCACTGCGTACATTTTATTAAAGGTCTCATATTAGAGAATGTGAGATTTTAATTGCTTTTTAGTTATAGGGAAGTCTAGGTGCTACATAAATACTGCTCCGTGTTTCAAAACTCTCATTGAGAAATGAAGATGTTCAGAAACTCGCTGAATTTAATATGACAACTCTACAATCACAGTGCATTTGTAGTCATTCAGATTAGCCAATAAGAAGAGAGGCCCAACAGTATTCTTGTTGTTCTTGTAAGGCTATAGAGCAGAGATGTAAAACTATATTGAGATGATTTTTGCTATCAAGGCATCTAATAAAACCCAGGAGAAGTGTAAAATATGTGACCTTTTTAGACAAGTATGTTCTATGTATTCGAAGCCTGTTATAGCTTATTCATCTGTGCCATTATTGTTGACCATTATAAACATATAAGCATACTGTTTATTGGATAACATGTTTCTTTATTACTATGATCACGAGTGCTGTTTGTTATTTTGAGTAAATCCCACATCCACCGTCCTGCTGCTTTAAATACTTGCTTGTTCACCAAACCTGTAGCTGAATATAGTCCCAACGAAAACACTTTTTCCTTCTGTTTGAGTCACGTTTTATGTTTTTATAAGACTATTATTTCCTCTATATTGGCGGTTTCTTAATATAGAGACCCAAAATATGAATTACATATTCATATCAATAAGTATGCTCCATTCAAATATATCATTATCAATGATGATGCTAACCTTTCAGTGTAAAATGCGTTTCTGCAATCCGTTGCATTCATTCAGTCCCAGCAAGACACTGACTCAGTTTTTTGGTAAAAACCCTTATTATACATGGGGAGGAGAGTGACCACTGGTATTGAACTGGTAATCAAAGTATCGAGTGTAAGAAATGATTATCGGCCTGTTGTGGTATTCCACTAGTTATTTTACTTTTCGAAATAGACCAAAGCTATGCTCCCTCCATTGAATGATTGTTGTATGTCTTTTATCGCCACAATAAAAGCTGCTGCTTCTCGGCAGCTGTGTCTTGTCTCTAGACTTCCTGCTTTGAGGTGACATATAGGGAACAGGATGACGAACAAGCTACGACATCTGAGTTGCGGTGGCGTGTTCCTGAGCACAAAGACAGACATTCGGGAATCGGTGAACTCATTCAGTAGCGATCTAAAAATGCAAACGACGGTTCAGCCCTAATGCGCACACTGTGGCAGACATTTACATCCATGCCCTATGTATTCCATATAAAAAGCTGTCATTTTGTTAGTTTATGTATGTGTTAATGTACTGTCGGTGGGGAACGATGTGAATGTGTATGTTTGTGACACCACGCTGGGAGGCTCTTCAATTAGCATCCGCCCTTGTTAGCGCCACGCTTTCATTTTGAGGCCCGACCCTGCTGGTTTAAAGGCTGCGACGGCCCTCCCTTTCCACTGCATTCTTTCCAAATCACTTCCACCACCAGCAGGAAAACACACACACACGCACACACACACATACATACACAAATACAAACACACTGGCTGATACACAGACAAACTCACACAGGAATAGTTGTCTGAGTGGTTCAGCATGTTAACGTACATAATAACAAGGGTACCAGACATAGGCTGTGTTTGTCTGTGTAGGGGGTCGTGTGTGTGTGTGTGTGTGTGTGTGTGTGTGTGTATGTATGTGTGTGTGTGTTTGCCTATTGACCATATATTTACACTCCTGAGAAAGTAGGATGTATGTGCTAAATGTGTGTTTTCTATGTATAGAGGACAGTTTTTTTACCATTCAGGCTTTACTTTGTTGCGGTTTTCCTCATTCATATCATAACTTTATTGCATTTGAGTTATATACTGTTGGTCAAATATTGAGATATTTAAAGAAGACCTTGGGGCTCTTACTATGACTTATCCTACAATCGAAAAAAATGTATTTAATAATAATCTGTGAATGATCACATATGTAAATGGTTATTTGCTTTAATCAGAATTTGTCCTTCATTGCCCTGTGCTACATCCTAAAAGTAAAAGAAAAAAATGCAAACTTACGAAATGAAACCAAATGAAATCCAATCACAGATGAAGATTGAAATGACCTGAAGACATTTCAGGGTCATGACACCTGCAGATTCTCTGGTGGAGCGAACTAACCAAATCATATCTAACTAAATAATCCTGTTTTAATTTCCGTTGACCTCCAGATGCTTGCATAACAGGCATAGTTCAAATTGTAGCCGCAAAATTGCGATGAAAATTATTTTCCAGTAACTTTAGCTGAAGTGAGTATTTCAATTGCGAAACAGGACTCAGTTTGGCGCAGTGCGGACTGTAAATTAGTTGAACAGTTCCACGAACGCATCCAAGAGTTACTGAATATCCCCCCGTAAAACCGATGGATGCAGTGAGAGGTGTTTCCTGTCAGAATATCAGGCGCTAAGAAGCAACCGGAGTCTCATTAGCTGCAGCTACTGAAATGGACACGATGGTGACGTCACCACCATAGTGTCAGGAAGAGATAATTGATGGCGCTGTCATGGATACCGTGTTTTCCTCTGCGGTAACTATGGCGGTGGTCCTCATTACGTAACCGAAGATTTATGAAACGTACGGGGCAAGAGGAAAATCTGAACCCTTGTCCTCTCTGTCCTTACCGCATCCTTTTTTCTTTTTCATTCGTTTGTCAACAGTTCCACACTTTGTGTGTGTGTATGTGTGTGAGAGAGAGAATAGTGTGTATGTAGCATTAACAGTCAGTGGGGGTAATTCAATAGTGTTTGGAAAGTTGGACCTGGCTGAGTCTGTGTGGACAAAAGTCATTCTGCCCTACCGCAGCGATGACATGCATGGGCATATGTGTTTAGTGCGCGTGTGCGTGTGTGTGACCAAAACACATCTTGTTCCAGGCAGCATCCTGTGTTACATCCTTGTTGGCCTGGCAACACTTGCAGATGTTTCTGTCACTGGGTGGCACCATGGCAACAGTAGCAGTTGCGGATGATGGTGACTTTTAACTTTTTTCTTTTACTTCTATCAAGTTAAGGCAGCAAAAGAGATTTGGTTTAATTCGTTTCTGTTGGTGAGTGGAGGCTGTGTGTAGTGAAACCTGCTGATGGTTAAGACAGATGCAGTAGCAGTTTGACACTGAATAGGTACTGTAACTCACACTTGTACTGTACGCAGTGTGTGTGTGTGTGTGTGTGTGTGACAGACCACCGAAGTCGGTGGTCAGCTGGAGTTTGACAGCTCTGGTGTTTATTTGGCATGGCTCAGCCTGGATTGGTCGGAGCCCCGGTTCCACAGAGGAGACGGACCATTAGTTTGCCGGCTCTGTAGCTAAGTTAAAACACACCCACACAGACCGCTATTAACACAATAGGAACCCTGTGTGTGTCATCACCGCTTACTTCCTACCTGGCACGACCGCACGACTACTTACTATTACTTCATGCTATTTATGAGTGTCCATATTTACTGCTTTTTAACGTTACCCTTAAAAATCCCCACAATCAAATGAAATATGTTCATAAAGTATTTTCTCTGCCAAGTGGGCAAATTGCCTCTCCACAACAGAATCAGCTTGACTTTTTATTAGGGAACAGTGAAAAGGGTGAATTGGGAACACAGCATTAGGAGCTATAAAACTCAGGAAACTGATAATCTGTTTTGCATGTGTTATCATTTTATATGATGAATAATGCCATTTACTATCCTTTTGATATTTATTTAATCAATCCCTGTTGGAGACAATTTAAGGACAATGCATGACTAAAATGGTATTTTCTTTTACAATACTCTGGAGGGATTAAACTGCTGTGAGTCTGAAATCACCTGTAACCGGTTTATCTGCCGTTTCTGTCACTGAGCTCCACTAAAATGCATTTTTCTTCGTGGTTCCATAAAATCATATATTTAGGTACTAATATAGATCATAGCTTTCTAGAAGTGTCTGGGTTTTACTTCCTCTCTATACAAAAGGCTCCACAACATAAAAATGTGGATTTTTTTTTTTTTACATAAAAAAGGCCATAATCTGCTGTTTCGGTTGTTAAAACACTTGTTTCACATGTGTCCTCCATTAACAGTCACTGCTGGCCTGATACTTTCTCTGGATTTAATCAAGTCTTAATTTAATTCATTTAACAATTACAAAAATAAAAACAGTTATACAGCTAGTATTACACACATGAAAGTCTTTGCCTGATGCCAAACTGTTTACAGTAGACTTGTAGCAGAGGAAGGGAAGATTAAAATGTGTTGTATATTTGTTACTCTTATTGTAATAAGAGAATCTGAAATATAACTTTTTTTTTTTCTTTTTTCTAACCTCTGCACTAACTCTAAACCAGAATAATTCCTCCCGTACATCACGGCGTCTGGCTCGAGCAGCAGCAACAACAACAAACACTATCAGAGTGCTGCCTAACCCTCTGCTGTCAGGGGAGAAGACGTCGGCTATTTGGGTCACTGTCACGGCCCCGAGCCACACGTGTAATTAGACTTGGGAAACTTCTCTCTCCCCGCATGGAAGTTTTTTCTGGGAATCGGGCACATTCGCAAACAGGAAGTTGACGTCTAAATAAAGCCCTCCCCTACCCCCCGCCCTCCTCCTCCCCCCCCCCACCCGGCGCAGGAAGCTTGCTCGGCCCTTTTAAACAGCTACACAGACGGGAACCTTCAGGAGGGGGAAGCTTTAAATAGGCGAAAGCCGCGGGCCCGGCTCGGCCCAGCTCAGCACCGCAGCGGTCTGGGCCCGGCGGCCACGGACATCTAACAGTGACTGTCGCTGCCATTTTTACTCCGGTGAGGTCAGGCCTGTCCTGGGAGTCCACTCTGGCCACCAATGTGATAAGTCATTGGGCTTGGTACCGCTGCGGTTTACTCAGTCCATATTTTGGTGTTTAAGTTAGTCCACTTTAGGTCTGCAGGGTCAGTCGAGTTTATTGACCAGTCATGTGGCCAAAGAAACGGGCTGCCTAAGCCCTACATATTTGCTTAATTCATTTTCACTCTTCGAATCCTTTTTTTTTTTTTTTTTTAGCACACACCCATTTCCAACATATTTCTCATTCATTTATCTAGTCCTGTTCCAGCGCCTTCTGCCGCTTTTTATTCCAGCTGCATTTCATGCATCATTCTGACTTCTCAGTAGCATCATCAGGGTTCAGTGGCGGCGATGGTTTCGGTGACTGTCGTAATCCTGGTTCATCTGCGGGTCTGCGTCTGTGTTAGTTTAGATGTTGTGTCTAACCCCACATCCCCCATGGGGCCGGCGGGAGTTTTTTTTTTTTCTTCTCCCTTTTTTTTTTCCCTTTTCACACAGGGCTTTTTCGCATCAGGGCCTTGCCACCCCTCCCTGTGCCCTCCATGCCACCCCTGACTAAGTCGGGGCCTGGCCGCCTCAGTGGTAGCGGTGATACCACAGCCGTAATGACAGGGCAGCGGAGGCCGTGCGTCCGCCTCGCCCTGCCGCCTCACCTGCAACACACTCACCAGTTTACACACTGCCACAGAAACGCCACTCAGCTTGTGTGTGTGTGTGTGTGTGTGTGTGTGTATAGTTAGAATAATGTTGCTAACACTATTACTAACTGGATGGTTTTACTGACAGTGGCCATTATGCGGATGTCTCAGCATCCTTATTTGAACACACTTGTCACGCTACTGACACGCCGCTCTCACGCTTGACACGCTCAGCGCTCACTGGCCGAAAACTCAAGTGTCTAAAAACAAGAGTGGAGCCAGCTTCACTTTTTGCTCGCCAAACAGAGGAAAGGCTAAAGTGGGATTAGGTAACACGGTTCATCCGTGTATAATCATTCTTTATATACGCCCCTGCTTGTTGTGCTTTTAGTCTGAATTCTTGGAAGAAAATGAACCGTTTCCTATCTAAATGACACAGCTGGTTTAAGGAAAATGTGCATTTTACCATTGTGTTCCAGCATGTGATTGGCCATGAGTAAGATGACATCATTCACAGGGATGTGGTTGGGGATGGGAGTGGGGGTAATTGTTTTGCTATTATATTGAGTTTATTGCATATATTTAGATGTAATTAGTAGACCTCACAAAATAATTCACACACAAACACAAAGTTGAGCGTCCAAAGGGGCGGTTGCCTGTACAATTTAATGCTTTCCTCTTGTTTTCTACCACCAGAGGAATTTACACTGGAAGCATGTATCCATGAGTTCATTTCGTTCTTTTGTGTATTAGGGCCAGAGGAGGAAAATTTATTTTTTTGCAATTTGAGAGTAAAGTTGAAATGTCAGGAATAAAGTGACTGACTGACCTGTCTGTGTTCACGATCAATGAAAACGATCGTCTTATTTTGTTGTGCAATCTTATTTACACGGTTTATGCTTGTGATGCAACTTATCCTCTCTTTGTTTGTACAAATGAAGCCAACCCTTCATGATTTCTCCTTCTGAACACAATTTTCAGTGCAATGTCTCATTACCACTCTGTTTATGCACGAAAAGATAAAATATTTTTCTTATTACTAAAACCCATTCTGAAGTACAATTTCATCAATTCAGCTACACAAAAGCATTTTGTAGGCACTCATATGCACCTGTGTTTGATTTACTGCCAAACATTTAACTTTATTTTGAAATGTCAAATTTATTGCAACAAAAAAAACACCTTGTTTCTTTTTTATACGTGGTCCAAATGTAATTTCACAATGGATTGTACAAAGTCAACTTTCGCTAGTTAATCCAAAGAAAGTCTCTGTACTTTAACACATGAGCTGACATGAGTCAATGTGTGAAATGCATGTACTTATGGCAAGTTTATCTGTATAGCACATTTCAACAACAAGGTAATTCATAGTGCTGATATAAAACATTAAAAGTGTCAAGATGCTTTAATGATGATTTAAAACCAGTTAATTAAAAGGGGAAAAATCCAACATTTAAAATTAACGACAAAAAACAAGGAAGATATAATTTATTAGTTTATAGTCCAATTATTATTCAAATTAAATGGCATGAGAGAAATTAAATATTTAACCTGCTGATGCACTAGATGAATATCATCAAAGTTCTTACAGTTCACAGAAATCCATCCCGCAGAGGTAAAATGTCAACCAAGTGATGAAGTGATTTATGGTTTGCAGAAAATCCGCCTTCCTCCAGTGAAAGCAAATAGTCCGTCTACCTCAGGGTTCACCCGGTGCAGAGGGACATATCGCTCCTCACCTCTATTGTTAAAAATGTTCAGGTGGTGTTCAGTTTCACATGTCGCTAGGTACACATAATCCCTCTGACTGTCATTTTAACGCACCTAGAAAGCAGCATTGGCCCTGTTGCAGTTGAGCCGCTGATCGTCTCTCTCTGTGTTCCAGGTGGAGGGTGTCGGCCTGTACTTCCGTCAGCAGCTCCTGCAGTCCCGTCATCGTGGCGCCTTTGAACTGGCTTATGTGGGCTTTGTACGCCTCACCGACATGCTGTGCAGGTGTGTGTGTGTGTCTGTGTGTGCGCGTGTTCACGTTCGGGGCAAAAGGCTGAAAGATAATACCGTCGAATGTCTGTGGGCATTAGCTTCTCTCATGACACGGAGTGTTACACTGCCTTGTAATTAGCAAGAAGGCGAGTTCTCCCAGCATCACTCTTTGGATATAATATACTGTAATTACATCAAGATTTGATAAGTGATATTATTCTTCATCTGGAGCCTTCTGGACGGCCAACAGACACATGGGCCTGAAGAAATGTAACCTGCTGATAGAGTATGATCCGCCAGTAAATGCATTAAAATGTTTGTTTTATTGAACGACAAGATTCTAATATAATAATTTAATTAAAGGAGCAGTCCAGAGCTTATAAGAAGTATCTCTGGCTGTAGAACAACTCACCAGATACTGAACTCACCAAGTACCATTTTCTATGACCGGTGGAACAGCTTTCATTTCAACATCATTAATATTTTAACACATCAATCCAAGTTATTTTATTACTCAAATTATTGTGGCCGTGGATTTATTGTATTTCAATAATAAGTAATTATTAATGTTTGAAAGGTGGCATTTTTATACTTTATGCTTTCAGACAAAAGATGATGGATCACTGATTCATTAAAGGAGAAAATGTGTTTGAAAGTATGACCAAATTAATATTTCAGTTTTCTGTTCCAAAGCTACTCGTGCACATAGACCAGTATGAGACAGATGGAGCCTCTATGGTGACTGTGCTGGCAGCAGCAACATTTAAACTCCATCACCTCTGCTACTCATGGAAATAATCCTGCCGTTTTCCTCGGTGGGGGGGACGCTGTTTAATTCCGAACATGAAAGAATTCCTCGCCTTCTTGTTACCACTGCCCTGTTTTCAGTCAACGGCTGGCTGCAGACGATGTTCTTCAGCGCTGCGGCAGGTGACGAACCACAAAAAACGTCGCAGAAGCAGCGTTGACTTCGAACCACCCAGGCCCGAGCACTTGAAACCAAACTCACTTGTTTTGTTCTTGTACTGAAACCAGCGAACGGCTAAGTGTGTTGTGTAATGAGGGCGACATTCTAGTGGTTGTGTGGACGAGCTGCGTCTGTGTGTGTGTGCGTTTTCAGGAGGGGAAGAGCAGTGTGTGGATGGTATGCAGGCCGTGTGCTGGGTTATGGGGTGTTGATTGCGGGGTGCTTAACCACGGCCTTTTGATGCTCTGCCTTGGGACCTGGCTCTGCTGTGTTCCACTGTGTTTTTTCTCTCGCTCTCTCTCTTTCTCTCTCTCACCCTCCACTTCTCTTCACTCTGTTTTTGTCTCTCTCACTGAGTTCCACACTTCTCTGGTTAGTCGTGCATTTATATCTCCTGGTTGTTTACAGGGTATACTTCACTGTGTGTGTTTGTGTGTATGTTTTTTCACTGTGTGTGTGACCCTTGTGTGTCCAGAGTATTTTGACAGAGTAGTATACCGGAGTGTGTGCACCGCGCCCTCGCCTCGGCCCTCCACACTGGATTGTTTTAATCCGTCCTCTTCGCTCCACTGGCTCTTCTTAAACAGCTGCTCCTTACAGAACAGGGCAGCGTGGTTTCCTGTGGGTGTGTGTTTTGCCAGAACCTGCTTCTGATCATATTCTTAGCGTTTGTTTTCAACCAGATTAACCAGAGCTCCAGATGCAACAGAGAACAGTGTAAATGTGTCAGAAAAACCAGCAATTTTGTTTTGTAATGTGAAGGGAAAGGCTCGCATGAGACAACAGCTCCGCATTCAATGCGATTTTTGTTGTCTCAAAGGACGATATGTGATACATGTCTGGTTGTTGGATGAGGTGATGGATGCAGGTGGAAGCCCTCAGACACCATCATTGGTGTCACTTGTTCAGAGTATTTAAACGCGAATCAATATATTGTGCTGTTCATGAGTCATCTGATACTCCCTGTCACTCAGGGGTAGACTCCGTGAGAACCATGACCACATTGGTCGGAATTTGTTTTATGCAAATAATATAATGCAAAGATTTGCAGCTACTACATGATCTCAGTGCCTACAGACTGTTGCAGTTATATTGTGGGTGGGAATGTGTAAATATTTTTTTTGCAGTATTGGTTAATAGTAATAATTTTGTCCATAATTCATTTTAGGTATTGACTATTGATTCTCATCAGGTGAAAAAGTTGCTCAAGAGTATAGTGTTGTTGCTTTACTTAATCGTTTTTTGCTCGTCAATCAATTAATATTTAGGTTTTGGATCTGGATTTTTCCAGGCAGACCTACATTTCTCTTGTATAAAATCTCGGTCTGCGGACCTGACCAAAGATTTACCTCGTCCACTAGTGCTCGTTAGTTCAAGCCATTAGTCAACTAGCCATTGCATGTTTATAATATTAATTAATTTATTTAAACACATTTTTGGGAGAGAACAGACGGCAAGGAGGCTAAGTGGCTATTTGGCCTACTTACATCATGTAGCAGGTGTTAAATCATGTTTGAGGTGGACGGATGAATTACAGGCGTAACGTTTGCATGATCTCACCATTTAGGGTCGTTTGACACGCTTGAAATGATCCCACACTTTATATTTCCTGTTCTACGTGGTTCAATTCTACAACCACTCATTCAAAAAAGCAAAAACCGGCGTTGCTGTATTCATGACGGTGTTTATTTTTCTGTGTGTGTTTGTAAGGAGTGGAAGTCGGACTCTGCAGCAGCTTCCTGCCCGCTGGCTGTCAGAGGTTCTAGAAGAGGTCAAATCCAGCGACCCCTCGTCCAAACTGTGTGCCACACGACGCAGCGCTGGAATCCCCTTTTACATCCAGGTGTGTAAACATGATTTCGGGCGAGAATCGTACCGAACAATCCTGTTTGGGATTTTTTTTTTCTTTTAATTTTCAGGGCATTGTTTCCTTTTGGAGCAGGGCATTCCCCGCCAGTAATCACACATACGACACCTGCCTTTTCACCACCAAAAACGGATGGACGGACGGTCTCTTGCATTCTTTGTATGTGTTTCATGTAAAATCTACCACAGTCTGAAGCCAAGCAAAATGCGTGACCATATTTTGAGCATGAGTTCTGAAGGAGACAAACCGGGATACATTTGCCAATTTCCAAATTTTGAACAACAAAAAGGTAACATGAGGACAGAATTTGAGATAAGATTTTGGTCCAAATTAGGGCATGATGTGGAATTCGCTGGGGAGCAAATATTGGAAAAGTTGTCAGAGGTTTAGTAATAGAAACCCTGTGTGTGTGTGTGTGTGTGTGTGTATATTTGTGTTCCTGTTTATTCCTAAATGTAGTGCAATCAGCAGTTCTTGGCATGCCACTGGAGCACTCATGCTCTAAGAACAACAGGTTTTTTTTTAATCCATTTGTATTTTTTTTTCTCTCACTGATACACTCACATGAGCATGCACTCACGCCCACATGGCCGCCCGCTGTCCTTTGCTTGACCCCTCTTCGTAGTCACCAGTCCCACACACCTCTCAAATTGTATTGTAATCTCTGACTAACCCACCTTAACACTTGACTGATTCACTCTGTTATTTAGCCGCAACCCGCCTCCCCACTTCCTCTGATTACTGATATTAATACTAGACATGACAGAGTTCATGTTTTATCATTGTAGTCATTTTGGCTCAGGTTTGCTCTTATTAGTGGTTGTGGAGGTGCTCTGCTGCACCACTGACGTCACCGACTCTCTTCTCTTCTCACACATTTGTCTGCCTTTTACTGGTTTGGATGGCAGTTACACAGGCATGTGTGCTGGCTGAAATGCAGGGTATCTTTCCAAGTTGTTATTTAGTTGAAAACAAAAATTGAATACAAATGTTGGGTTCAAAAGACCTAATTTGACATACTGAGGCAGCCACGAAATAGAATAAATATGGGAATTATCTGCATGTGAGAATCCTAGTTACATGTCTATGAGATGAATATATTATTTTTTTTTTTCATTCAACCTTTATATAATCGTTGAGATTAATTCTTTGACAGTGATGTTGAGTACATGCAGGTGAAGTCATGCACAAAACAAAACACAACCAATGAAAAAAGAAATAACAGAGGTCCAGCTGTGTCAAGTTTAAATGTCTGTTGCAATGTGCAGCACAGATAGTATGTGGTTGACTAAAGGGAGAGACGGGAAGAATATAATGAGGCAGAAGGGCAGGAAAATGGGGTTGGATGAAGGGAGCCAGATAAGATAAAGGATAAAGGAGAGTCGACACGGTGAAGGAATTCTGCGGAGAGACAGAAGTGGACACCTTGGCGAAGCTTCACCCTGCATTCCTTCACACCGAGAGACAGACTCCGGGAAAGTCTGCCTCCTGCGCTCCCCTAGTGCCGGTCTGGTCCGACCCGAGACAGACTTCACAGGAACCAGGCTGAGACCTCCTCTTCCTCCCACCTACCCCCCCCCACCCGCCCCAAGAGTTCATAGAAGCCAGACTGCGCCACCTCCTCCTCCTCCTCCCTACCTTCATCTCTCCATCTCTCCATCCCTCCCAGGCCCGACTCTTAACCATAACCCAGGCCAGACGCACAGCTGGCTCCCATCAGCTCCCACAGTAAAGATAACTCCTTTCTTCACACAGCAGCCAATTGCTGTCACCTCCTCTCGCCCACATTCCTTACTCCTACACTCCTCCTGATGCATATAAATGATGTCATTCATTGAGGTTATTGGTATCAACAGACTCGTGTAAATATATAACTGTGGCTTTATATGATTTATTTATACGAAACATTAATATTCAACGGATATTGTTGTTGAATCTCTAGTACCGTCTCAGAAACTGGAAAAAAATATCGTCCACCCAGTGGATAAACGGCACAATTGTCTGATGTATTAAAAAACTCTATTTAATATACTGATTAGAGCATTAATGTACATGCCTATTTCTTTTATTCTTTCTGTTTTTGCTGCCATTTGATTTTCTTTTTGTACTTTTCTGCAGGCTCTGCTCTCCTCTGAGCCCAAGTCATCCAGTTGCAGCCTGCTGAAGATGACCATGAGGGAGCTGATTTCCCTGGCAACGCCCTCCACTGATAGAAACACCGACAGCTCCACTGTGCCTCAGGTTTGACCACCCGGAGCTTCATGCACGAGTCCTAGATCTTGTCAGATCTTACACGGGAGAGACATGTGTTGAACACATTGAAATGTCATCATTCTAAGTATCTTCAAATATTGAATAGTGATAACTGCAGATCAGCTGTTTATTTCTCTTATGTCCACCATATAGTTTCTGGTGAGGCACTGCTGCTCTTGAGTTTTTATTTCCCTCATTGTCTTTTGTGCCTTTGGTTGTCTCATCTGAACAGTTGAGTGTTCTCTCATCACAGGTCCATGCTCTGAACATCCTGCGAGCTCTGTACAGGGACACTCGTCTGGGAGAAAACATCATTCCCTTCGTCTCTGATGGGATGCAGGCCGCTGTGCTCGGCTTTACCTCCCCTGTCTGGGCAGTGAGTTTCCACTTCCATGTCTCCTGCCTCTCTACCTTTTTACAAGGGCCGAGACATGTATTTATACAGTTTCAATATCGGAAATGCCTCATATACAGCGTAAAATTCAGGGTCGGAGTTTCCACATGAAGTATGGTGGGTTGGTACACTGTTCTATATCTCTACTGCTTAATTTTAGAAGAAAGAAATGTCTACATCATAAAAATGTAGTTTTTACAACATACACAATAAGGTTAGTTTTAGATTAGCTTGCTGCTACATTATGCATCTTAAACCAGTCCTGTAGAGTGTGATAAAATAGTTCGACTTCATGTGCACCTTTTTCAATGAACAGAACTAACTTTAGTGTAGCTGCTCCAGCTATTAAAAAGGTTTATTAGGCATATAGCTTCCCAAATAGAATCGCAATCTAAATATAAGCACTCAATTTGTGTTTGTTGATGAAATATTATCTGGTTATGAGAATAAAAAAGTGTGATCATACTTTGCCTGTCCTCGTTCTGCAGAAGATGAATTATTGAGCAGATGTTTTTGCTCTGTCTTTACTGAAAATGATTATTAAACTGGAGGTCTGTACTGAAATATGATGTTTCAATCATGTTTTAATCACCCTGAATTCTGCAGGAAAACAATGTATTAAAATTGTGGATTAACGGCAAGCTTGAAAAAAGAATCAAGACTTTACTATTTAGCCATATCACCTAGCCCTTCTTCACACCTCTCTAAAACTCAACATAACATCTTTGCAGGCAGGATTTGTTGCATCGTTCATGTGCGTACAAAACTAGTGCTGCATATATATATTCGGGGTATGTGTTGCTGCTGAACTGCACAATCAGCAAATTCACTGCTTTCTAATCTCTTATCCTGTGATGCACAAACAAACGCATTATTCTCTCACCTGGCTTTTCATTCAGTTTCCCTTTTCTGTGCCCCCTCCCTCCAGGTGAGGAATTCCTCCACTCTTCTCTTCAGCACCCTGATCACAAGAATCTTTGGAGTGAAGAAAGGGAAGGACGAGCACTCGAAAAAGAACAGGTCGGCTGCTTTTCCCTCTCCAGCACAGCTGTATCAGCTCAAGTTTACCATCATGTATATCGGTGTTTGTATTGGCACTTATTTTTTCCTCGTGAATTAAATCCAAGTTAGACTTTCTAGGACCGAACATAAGAAATTTAAATATTTTGCAAAAGAAAGTGGATTATTAAAACCTAGGTACTGTAAGAAGCAACAGTGGTTGTTGTACACCACCAGGGGTCACTGTTGTAACATGTCTCCACGGCTGTTAACAGATGTAGAGGTGCAGCTCTCCACTGCCGCTTTCCCAGCTATTGGGAAATGACACTTGAGGCAAAAAGATAAAGATTCACGTTAAAAAATAAAATAAAAACACATAATTTCAACTTTTGCTATAGAATTATACACAAATGACTCTACTTTCTAACTTTCTGCCTACCCAACAAACGACTGCAAACTCAATGAGACAGGTGCATCATGGGGAGGGGGGGGTTAAACAGAAGCTAGGAAGCTAGGATAAAAAGACTGAAGGAACATCAACCGCTTGAAAATGTGTATCCTCTAATTGTGCAATCATAAACGTGACTGCAAGCGTGGTCTGATGACGACTCGAGATGTTTCCTCATGATACATTTGCGAACAGTACGGTCTGGAGGAGAAAAATAACACATTTTGTCACATTATTCCTGAATGTTCCTGTCAACATGTATCTAACCTAGAGACACAGAGGTGGAATCGTAAAAGGCTGATAGATTGTTGTGCTTTTGTCAATGAAACAACAATCATCAGCTTGTCTTGTGGTCCACTGACATTAAGGCTTTCCTTCTGCTTGATATTTAAATATGATTATTTTGATGTGTGTGTAAACAGCTTCTGTGGTTTGGTGTTGCTTGTTTCTACAATTTTAGTCAGCTGAAGAACAAGCCTAAGGCAAGAACCCCCCCCCAAAAAATGTCACAAACAACGGCTCAATTGATAATATCTTTCATTTTCTTTTCAGGGCAAATTACTAAAAACTAAAAGCCTACAGCCAGTAAATTAAATGCTCCCAGTCCACTTTTTTTGTTATGTTTACATTCACTGTATCTCACAAAAATCCACTGTGTATCCTTGAGCTATAATAAGCTTCACCCATGTTCACACTATTTTTGGAAGAGTTTGAACTCAGTCTTCTTCCTGTACAGGCTTAACAAAATTGGTCCATAGCACTACTAGTGGTCAGAGACATCACATGTGACCTTTTTAAACATCTAATATATCCTGTCTGTCTTGTCAGTGATCATTTTGTTGGCTCAGGTGTTTCATTTGTTGGGTATTTTAAGTGAAAAATTATTTCTCAACATTTTATTATGGTCTCACACCCAGTCAAAATAAGGCTGAGCCATGCAAATGATGAATCTCTTTAGAGCCTTAACTCTTTGTTTTATTTGGATTATGATCAAGATTATCATCTGTTAGTCCTGCTTTGCACTCTGAACGAATCATTTCCTGTCAGGAGTCGTTTGATGAATTGTTCGATCGTTTGTGGGGTTTCTGGAAAAGAGTCTTAAATTATAACAGCTCCACATTCTTTATCAAACAGCCACCCAAGTACTTGGAAAGTGATGCTGAAATTGTGATTTCCACATATATTTCAGGATCTGTTTTTTATCTAACCTAGATACAGGAAAGGTGGAGTTAAACACTTGGGGATGCTGCAATGATTTCCAAACTGGTTATACAATCAGAGAGAAAAATGCCATTCAGAGCTTATTAAAGAAAATCGGAACTTTACTGTACATGCTCTGGACAATATGATAGCCGTGTGGAGGTCTATATTGAGCTCCAAAATGATTTGTTACCTCACTAATAATCCTGGGTTAAGTTTCACAGGGTTTTGAGTCCTACTCCAAGAAGCTGTCTGGTTCCCTTTACTGTGTTTCTATTGGCCGGTTCTCAGAAGGCCCTCTTTAACTGAGCCAAGGCTGCTGCTGTTTATCTTGTCTGTTTTCACTCGTGTTTTTGGTCTGCTGTCCCTCCCTCTGTGTAGCTTTGAGTTATCTCCCCTCCTCTTGTCTGCTGCTTTCTTTCTTTCTTTCTTTTTTTTTATTATTTTGGGGTTATTTTTACATGCATCTGGGGGAGCTGTTGCGATGAATGAGCGAGAGAACGATAGAAAAGGAGCGTTTCTGCATGTGTTTGTGACTTTCTGGTGCTTTCGCATGTTTATCTTGTGATATTCTTTTTAATTGAAGGAATCAGGTTATGTAACAGTGCATAATGCATTTGTAGCGTGCATGTAAATCTCATTGGATTCACCTGAAATCGCGGTACAAAACTGTGCGTGTATGAGCAAGAAAGCTGCAACTCATTTATAATTGTGTCTTTGGGAGTTTGTCTTTTCCTCAGTCTGTTGTACGTCTGTTCTCTGTTATTACCATGATTTTATGGTTGTGATCTCTGGCAGCAGAAAATGCATTGTGACAGCTTGTCCACTCTAATATTTTTGTGTGTGTGTGTGTAGGTCCCTCAGTCCACAGAAAACTGCGAGCGCATACACATTTTCTTCTCCTGCTTATTTACATTGTTGTGTGTATTTGTGTGTGTGGAAAGACGAAGAGAGAGAAGAGAGAAGGAGTTTCTCGCTGTCTGTGGGAAATTCTGCTGTGTGTTTTACACAGTTGCTTGAATCCAGGCGTGTTGTTTGCTTGCGGATGACCGTTCCACTAAGCCCGGACTCAGAGGGCCTCTCTCTCCGCTCAGTGGCCGCGCATCGATGTTGATCCGATACCGCCGTTTGAGATAAATGCGACTGTAAACAAAGCTGACAGAGCGAAGATTGCTCTCTGCATTCCAAACCAGAGCCTCCGGCTTTATCTCCAGCCCGCCTCGCTTTTCACCACGCGTGCTCTAAGACATGCAGGAATGTCCAAATCAATGCGACAGATGTGTGTGTGACAAATGTGCATCTTCTTTCTTCAGGGAGCTCGATCAAAGTCACTTTCGCATATGCAGCAGCTAATCCTTAACACACTCTTCTTTGCGATCACCTCGAAGGCGACACAGCCTGCGAGTCCACTAACGCGACCAGGCCTTTTCACTTACACCTCCTCCTCTCTGTTCTCTCCTCGTTTTGTGACCCTTACCCCCTTGTACCCCATCTAATCTGCTCCGACACAACCTCCGACCTTTGTCCTCCAGGCAGCAGAGTCTTGTCAGACTGAGAGACCCTCATTAGAGAGAGAGGAGAGGAGAAGAAGGTGGGGAGCACACGCTCTCTCTCGTATAATAAAAACCATCCTGTATTTGCACATAAATCCAGTCAACATCAAATGTTTAGACACACTTACACACAGATTTTTGAACTTGCGTCATTCAGTGATCATATGCAATTATCCCGTGTGTGTGTGAGATGGGTCACAAGAGTTGAGGAGTGTATCATCCAGGTTGACGGGGCTGAAACGCGAACACACGACCATGACAGTGTCTGCTGCTAACTTAAACCAGATCGAGAGAGAGAGAAAGTTGGTGAAGAGCTAACAGCAGTCGTGACTGAAGCAGTATGCGATGTCTCCAGTCTTGTGATCATGTGCTTGGCAGCCCAGACTCTCTTCCCCTTCAGGATTGACTTGATTTAGACGGGCTGAGTTAAATAAAAACTTTATTGGCCCTGAGGCTGAATGGCGGTTGCAGCAGCGGGACCGCCAGTGTTAAATATAAAGTTTGTCATTTTATTGACAGTTGTGTATGTGAGAGAGTGAATACACATGTGACTTGTGCACATGGCAGTATATATGTACACACACAAATATGACTATATTTGGAGCTGTAAATGTAGTAAAAGCAAACGTAAAGGCTAGAGTTGTTTTATCACTATAGCTAATGACACTCTTTCACTTTTTATATTACTTTATTGTGTCACTTTTCCTGCATCCTTTGTCGAGCGATATTTGGGAAGATAATGTGGAACATATTGAATTTTAAAACAACAGATGATGTGGCACTCAATTCAATAGATCCTTGAAGATGTGCATTGTATTTTAATTTAAGTGAGGAGTGATCTACCTCAGCTTTCAGTGCTTGTGGGTGGCATAATTTATCATAAGTCAGGTTTTATTTGGCCTATCAAAAAAAAATAAAACTGACATCTGAACTTTCAACATAAGTTGTAGCTTTTTTTCTTATAATAACTGTATTTGCATGTCTGTATGTCCATGTCTTACCCAGTAAAAACAGTCCAACATACCCTCATTTGGCCAAACATTAAAAATCTACTTAAGCTTCCAATTTTCTATAGGAATACATACTTCCCATGTGGTTTGAACTAATATATATATATATATATATATACAGAATTAAGACTTCATGAAAAATGCAACAATGTTTACCCATTCAAAGTTGGCTAGTTGCCATCTTGAAAAATGGATTGCCTGGAAATATGGAGAAGACTTTCATTTTATTTATCTAATATTTTGGATTTTTGAGCCAATAACAAAATGTTGGCGTGCAAACATACTAAACTAAATCGGTGACCATGATACCTGTTGTCAAACTGGTTCAGAGCATTGTTCTTTCCATTAAATGCTGTTCTTTTATATTCCAAATATTAACTGCTGAACATTAGCATATTATGTTGGCATACTGAAGAATTTAGAACTTGGCTCAAACCTCCACCTGTGACTTCGTCAAGTCATTCTATTTTAACAATAATCATTTACACTAAATCAGATTTGTCTGGGTTTATGCCATTGAGTGTATGCTGCATGCTGCAGCTCTTATTATCCTTAAGTAATCTGTTCATCTCTGTCTCCCCCCACAGGATGACGGGCCGGGAGTTTTTCACTCGTTTCCCAGCTCTCTACCCGTTCCTTCTGAACCAGCTGGAGGAAGCAGCCGCCACAGTGGAAAGGTGAGGTGTTCCTTTCATTTAATCCACACACACACACACACACTCCACATTCTGCCCTTGCCGTGGCTTTTCACACTTTCCTGATCCCATTATAGCTTTAATTTCACTAACATTTAAGCCATACAAGACAACTTGTTTTGTTCAGTTTAGCTGATATAAGCAGAGGAGCTTTTGTGCTGATGGAAGCCCGAGGGAGACGAGAAAGAGGTGAAGTCAGTGCAATGTTTTGTGAGTCTGAAAGTCACATTCTTGAAGCCCAAATTCTCTTATGTGGAACATGAACTCTGCCGCTTTCTCCGATCATGTAGCTTTACCCTCGATTGCACCCTAGTGGGCCTATTTTCCAAAATATCACTTGCTCAATTCATAGTACTATTTTTCTCTAAGCACAAGACTTTATGACTGAATAAACATCAAGGTTCCATTTTGTTCTTTTGCATCAGGGAGTTGACTTAACTGAGGTTCATTGGCCTTTTCTCCATCAACTCAGCCCAAACTCCCTTCTTAAAAGCCTCAGAGTCGTCCAACATTCCCCAGGCAGCCTTATCTTAATATGGATCCAATTAATTGAATGCTCTTTCAGAGCGGCTCTTTCACAATTCCCCTCACTCCCTTTTGCCTCTTGTTAAAACATTTGCAAATGTTCCCACAGAAGATCTTGGCTGTCTGACTTCCCCACATCCTCGCAGTGCATCGCGCCACCCAAACACAGCCACCGCACCATTATGTAGCAATACACTGCAGGACAGGAGGTACAAGAGCGGCTGTTAGTGGTTTCCAAGAGTCATGTGGAAGTTGCAGTACAAGTGCCTTCCCAGAATAGATGACATTATACAAAAGAGAGATTGAGATCGGGAAATATGATTTTTAATTGTAATGTAATGTAAACATATACGATGTAATCCATTACTTCTCAACAAACGCTCTCCCAAAGAAATGCTGTAAAGAAGAAATACTAATTCCACTGTTGGAAATCAATCACCATTTTCTGACAACTAATCGATTAAATAATCAACAGATCAATCAATAATGAACATAACAACATTAGTTGCAGACCACTGAAGACAAAACGGTCAGTTTTGAAGACTAATTGGATTTTGTATGAAGTCGAATACTATTAATACCACACCATTAATTAGTTCATATAATTAAGACTAAATCTAAAAATAGCTGCTAAGATTAACATTTAACACATATAAATGCCTAATTTGAAGAAAAAATATGTGGTCTAAACATACATTTTGTATACATGGGGGAAGATGTGAAGAACTGAGACTCAAACATTTCAAAAGTCTAATATCTATTATCTATTATTTTGTACTTTATCTGTAAAATTATTCCAGGTCAGCTCCCACATTTGAATCTACTGTGCAGTGATTTGTTGTGGTCATCTGCTGCTGCCGTCTCTTCCGAAAGAAAATGGTTCTCATACCATTCCATGTATTTTTCCTCAATTTTTTTTTTTTTGATTTGTTTATAATTCAGTCTGAGAGCAAACTTTAATGATAAGCTTAAAGGCCATTATTTTCTTTGGAGCTTTGTTTATCCTCTGCTAATTTGTTATAAATAAGGAGCAAACATAAAAGGGAAAGTGTTCTTTTCCCACCTTCTAAAATCAATAAAAATAACCTTCTGAGCAAACAACGACCGGTGGCAATGATGGAGTTGAGGGGAAAGAGAGCAGAAATTTGTTGAAAGACCTCAGCGTGGAATTTGATAGCGTCATTAAAAGCCACAGTCTCTTTTTCATCCTGTCAAGTGCTTGAGCCTCCAGCTGTATTCCAACGAGGTCGAATATGTTTGCAATTCCCCTCCATCTGCCCCCCACCTCTGGAGTCTCTCTGACATCACATCCTGTCCCGCTGTGCTCGTCTGAGTTGTGACATTAAACACGTTAGACCTGTTACTAATTGGGCCGCTATTACGTTTCCCATCTTGCCGATCTGTAGCCGGGCCCCGGCGGAGGATGGATGCGTGTGTGTTTTTGTTGAACGCAGTAATGAAAAGCACAAGTTGTTTTCGCAGGGGGTCTGTTGTTCTGTGAGATCCTCATGACTAATGACAGGGCCCATAGGACACGCTGCTCTCCTGAGACACACACACACAAAGACCTACACAGAACTCAACTACATGCACTGATTGATGCTTTTCAGGTATTCAGAAATGATCCTGTCACCTTGCACACCACAGAAGTAACACTAAAAAAAAGTTGTTTTAGAACTGAGATCAAATCGAAGGCCTCCTACTTCAGCTGATGTCAAACTTTTCGGAGACTTGATTTCCACTTCATCACTCAAAGAACTGCACTCTGACAGCAGGACAAGGAGGATTGAAACTGTACTGAAGGCAAAGCCTGGCCTGGCTCCACGTTAGATATCTGATATTCATGCATATTTTGCAGCTTGGGTCCCTGTCTGTTTCTCACCGTTCCTCCGTTTGTCTCCCCCTTTCTTCACTGTAAGCGAGTGAGTCAGTGGAACTGTGAAAACTGCTGGCAGAGATGGACAGTTTCCATTGTGAGTCAGTTGGCAAACGGCGAGATTGGATGGAGCAAAAAGAGGGAGGTGAAATACTCAGCTCAAGGACGGATGAGGAGATGCGTGTGTGGGTGGTTTTAGATATGGAGTGTATTAAAGAGCTGGAGGAATTTAGGGCCGTTTCATTCTCGGTTGAAGTTTTTATTATATGTGGGTTGGATACAGCAGCTATTGGGATGTTTCTGATGACTGATTTCCCAGTCGGAAATTTCAATTTAGACTAGTTGGTTAGTTTAAAAGTAAGAAAACACTCAGTCACAAAAAAAAAAAACCCAAAAAATAAATGGCAGCTCCAGGCAATCTAGAGCAGCAGCAGCCTCCAGCAACAGGATACTCTGAAAAGGGCCTCTACGGGGTTCTGGTCAAGATCAGCCGGCAAAAAGTCATTAGGACATTGACATGTGGCCTAGCCCAGCTCAGGTTAACAGCCTGTAGCCTCCATCTGAGCAAAATGGTTCATAAAGGAGCTGAGTTAAGTTAAAGCTCCTATTTCTACAACTGTGTGAATCATGACGATGGGCGAATTGTCAAAATGTTGATCTGTCGCTTTAAATCCAAGATTATGCTTCAATATATTTTCCCCAACTGTATTTCAGTTCCCTGTTAAAGGCCAACTGAGAATTTTGTAAATTTTTTGATTTATTCACATTTATTCTGATATATATTCCATTTAATTCCCATTAACTGGAAAATTCCCTGAATTTTGCCACCCTACTAATGTTAGTGGCCAACTGTTGCAGCCCCACTAGCATCAGTAAGTTGCCAACTGCTAAGGACCGAAAAGATTTGCATTTAATTGTTGAAAATGTGTAGGTCACTCTTCCATTAGGAACTACAAGTTGGCTTTTTTGCAGTGTTGTTAAATGTGACTTGTGTGTGTGTTTGTGTTTAGTGACAGCGGTCAGGTGAAGCTTCACCCCAGTCTGTTCTTGCTGCTGCTGGTGCTCAGTCGGCTCTACCCTTCTCCGATGGACGGGTCCTCTTCACCTCTGGGACTTGCCCCGTTCATGCCCTTCATCATCAGGTGGGTGTTGGAAATACACAAGCATGCACACACCTGTGTATGTCATATACAGTCTTCAAACAGTGCACCAAGTAGACATATGTGTTTAGTTTCATTGTCTTGAGGTCTTAAAGGTAAATCATGTTAATTTCAGTTTGGAATATAATTTCCTTATAATGTATTAGGAATAGAAAACATCACATATATAATTGATATAACAGGTTTACTCTTCTACAGACATCAAATCATCAAAATAAATCTGACCCTTTTTGGTTTATTATCTTGTAAAAATACATTGAGTCGTACTATTTTTTGAACTTAGCATCAACTTAATTTATTATTAAAGGTGACAAAGTCTCGTCTTAGTCTTGTTTATCTCCTCTTCTTGCAGTATGTGAAAATGTTCGTGTGTCTGTCAACCCTCTCTGTCCCTCTTAAGCGTTGTAGTGCCCTTGAACAAGGCATTCAACTGCTCCCACATCCCAACAGAGCCCCTCAATGACCAGCGCAACAAAATGCAGAATGCGTCTGATGTTTGCTCCATCAACAGCTCCTTCCTTTTTTGTCATCGCTATCAATGAGAATGTGATTCCAGTCCGTTCTTGTCTGCTTCTATAAAAGCTAAAAAAAGAGATTAGTAGGGAGAATGCTCCATCCAAACCAAGAGGCTCACACACCTGCTCTCTTAGCCAGGATCAGCCTCTCAAACAAAGTTTCTCTGAACTGCAGCTCTTTCTAAGTATAGAACCTTTTACGATCACCAAGACAAAACACCTGCAGTCTAAACATTGTGTGTGTCCTTTTGTTTTGTTTGCACAGGTGCCTCTGCGTATTTTACATAAACACGCATAATTTATTTTTCCGTTCATTCTAACGTTACGTTCTTATGCTCCTCTATACTAACGCATGGCAAAAAAGCAAAACAAGATATGTCACCTGCATACAAAAGTCTGGTTTGAGTTTGCTTTTTAAAGCGATTTGCTCTGTCGTTTGCAGCATCTCGTGCCACAGCGGTTGATTAGATTGTTTTTTATCAGGATTCCGCTCACTATTTACTAGGGAGTGAGGCTTGCAGGCGAATGGGAAAACTGCGCTTACAGCCTTCCATTTTTTACATTCCTGAGATGGAGAAATCTACTAATATTATTGGAACATGTTCATCCCCTGCACCTGCAAATAAGGACCAGAGCTCACACCACAAACATGGGTTTGCAATACTGTACTTGTGAGGTCCCAACATAGCACTAAAAGTAAATCTAAACCCACCAAGAGCCCCATGCTGCTTGTCTGAAAAACACATTTAATGACAAGAAGCGCAACAATAAACAGTCAAGAGGAGATAAAAGGAGAGTGGAAGTAGCTCGGAGTGTTTTCACTCCACCGCTGCAGAACATATCTGTAAATTCTTTACGCTGTAAACCGACAGATTAGTTTTATACAAGCACCTCGTTGCACCGAGGTGTTGCTGCCTCCATCATAACCTGGCACGCCAGTGAGCACATCTGGTGATGTTTTGATGGGAGAGACTTTGAACTCCTTGCTGTCAGGTGAAAAGAAAGTGTTGGTTATTCTGTGTGCGTATGTGCGTGTCAGAGAAGGTTCTTCGTTTTCTACATAGAAAGCAACGGCAGCGACTCAGACTGGAGCCACAAATTGTTAGTTTTTTTTCCTCCTGAAATCTAAAACCACGTCACGTCATGACGTAGGGACAGATAAGCTTTTACATGCTTGAATCACTCTGGTGTTCTGTACGAAGGCAAGATAAGAAACAGCATCTTTCTTTTTCTTTTTTTTTTTTTTTTTTTTTATAAAAAATTCTCCTGTCAGACGATAATCTGTTGAGTTAAACGCAGTATTTTTACAGCTGGACAGGGTGGAGCGGAGGGATGAGAGCTGTAAGTCAGACAGTCGTGTTTGTGTGTGTTAAGACCTTGACGTTGGAATGTTCTACTGACTATTTAGATAACCACTTGAGGGCCATGTATGCATGAACATGTCTTTTTAAATGTTGGTAGAACATGTGAATATGAGTATATATTTAGATTGTTGGTAGAATGCTTTAGTTTAAATGTTTGTCTGCTATTTTTATAACAGATAACTTTTTAGACCTCAAATTCACATGATTAAGGAGGAGTCTTACATCACCTTTATTTTCCCACTGTCCATAGTGTTGCAAAATCATTTAACCTCACTTTTTAAATGAGGCTAGAATTCAGCTTTCCTGTTGTTCAGGAAACATTTCCTTATTAAATATAATGGCTCTATTTATTCCGATATGATCACCTACCAGTGAAGAAATAAGTCTGTGCCAAATTGGCAAATCTTCTCCCTCTTAAAATCGTCTAGACACTTATCTCTGTACATTATATACAGAACATTCTGCTTCGTTCTTGGGAAATAATGTAATAATATGAAATAACAAAAGAGATACTTGTTTGATCATACCACAGCTACTTTGTGAAACAGTCAACTGTAATATCTTTATATACAGTGAGATATTGGATGCATGGTTCTTCCAAGAATCGAGCTTCAGTGGTTCCACATTGAACCCAGGGCTGTGACGACAGCTTTACTGCATGACTGCAATATTATCACAGTTATGTGATATCATGGCAGAGCTGAACTTATTACAGCATCACTGGGGAGGGGAAAAAAAAGTTTTGAAAAATTGTCATAAAAATAATGTATTGTTGCATATATTAACCCAACGGCACGTCATGGTAAATCGATCACTGCGATAAGAAACAGTCCATATTGTCCTATAATAGAATCTTCATGCTGTTGCTAGGGAAATGAGGGAAGTGTTATCTGTTTACAAAAACACTTGCCTTATTTGCTTTAACCACAGAGTTAAGTTTGAGTTCCACAGCTCTCGACTCTCACTGGGATGCCTCTGTTCATCCTGTTTGCCTGAGCGAGTTTGCGGTTAGAAAGTGACGAATGGAAAATTACGAGAGAAGTTGGAACGGAACTCTCACTTTAAAAAACAAAGAGCGAGCGAACAGTCGACTCATCAACAGTTTGACATTTGCTTCCTTTTGGTGTAAAAGGATCGCAGACTGGCAGTAAACTCAGTAAACACCAGTTAACCATTTGGAGCTGTGGAGCGTAAAGGATGTAAATTCGCCCTAATCAGTCAGCTTTTGTACTGGTTTTTACCAGACTTTTTTCTTTTTAATTGAACAGATCAGTGTTTGAGTAACATTTCAAAGCGATTTCTTAAAGAGCCCTCTCCTCTGGCTGCAGTTAACAGGTTGTTGATAGCAGGGCACTGACTCGCTGCTCGCCTGTCAAAGTTATGCAGCGCGCACATTCACCCCAACGAAGCCCACATGTTAAATATAGCCCAGCCCCGACTTCTCTGGCTACAGTCGTATTTCTGTCTGCCACCCTCCCATCACCCCCCCCCAACCCATCTTCCCCAAAGCGTGTGCGGACGTGTCTTGACGAGCTCGGACTGTCACCGCCCTCCTCCTCATGATCCCAGCCGCCACCTTCAGGGATTAGCTGTAGCTTAGCTCCTCTTCTGTCGACAGGACGGAGCATCGCGCCCAATAATTCTTCTCCTATATCCCACTCCTGTACACCATGAAGCATTCAATCTTCATATCTCTCCCCAAAGCACGAGATGTTTGGCGCTCCTTTGCAGCCGAAAAAACCTCCGCATGCGTCACACATGCAGGGAAAATGACGAGGAGGAGGATGATAATGACGACAAAGGGGAGGAGGGTGATCAGCGGACACGTTTATTGCGATGACTGATGGGCGCTTTATCCCGGGCCCTTGACGTCTTAATAGTGGTGTACGTTTTTTCTTATCTCCTCCAGTGTCTCTCATTCTCTCTTATTTTCCCCCTCCCTTGTTCCCTCTCTGACTTAAAGGCAAAGCTTCTGTGATTATGATTAATGTCCTGTGATATCAGTCCAGGCATCTCTTCTCACCCTCCCTGCCTTCTGTTCCCGTACTCCCCATCTCCTATCTCGTTTCTTGAGAAAGGGCACCGCAGTGCCCATAAACTTAGAAGGGAGGACTGCCATTTCCTTCCCGAGCGAGGTGCCGTATATTTTACCTCACTGCCGGTGTTATTATGGATGTTGTTTGCTTGCACGGACACTGACAGTAGACCGTGACAAATAGTAAACAAACGCCGTGAGAAAGCCTGACTCACCAGCAGTGGCTCAACGCCTCCACCGTACCACACACACACACAAAACTAATAGTTTACTGGCATTTTCCATGATTTCCAAAATGTAAACCGATACTAAACCTTAAGTGGTAATTTGGGCCCAACAGCATATAAAATGACGTGCAGTGGTTCAGTATTGTCATTAAATTAAGTGAGGAGGTACCCTTTTAGATGTTTTTTTTTTTGTTTTTTCCCTCAAAGCTGCAATTATATTTTATCCAATAAATGGTGGAATTAAAGTTACATTTATGTTTTGGATCATAGGCATTCTGTGTATTGAAGTCTATCAAACATGTTGAGTGCATTTCCTTGATTTGTAAAAATCAATACCTTGTAGCTTTCGGTTTCCTTCTTTTTTGTCTTTTCACATCACCGCTTGAGGGATGAGGGCTCACGTCGAATACAAGTTTACGTCGCATACATGCGCCGGTACCAGGAAAATTGAAAAAAAAAAAACAAAAAAAACATATCTGATTAGTTCTATGCATCAGATCTTCCTCTAATAAACATTGAGGAGTCATTTATTCCAAGAAATGTGCTGAATCTGTTCAGATAGCATTAATGATCAGAGAAGGATCTGCAATTACCTTTATAGAATTTTGGATCCACCGATTCGTCAGAGGGCCAGATGATGGTGAGGGATTGTTGAAAATGCGTGGCCTGAAAACTTCTGTAGCTTTTCTAAGAAGCTTTTCTAATTGTTCTGATTGTAAGGTTTTTATTTGTCCTGGTTAAAATCAGTGTAGACTACAGTGTATGTTGCGTCCATCTAGCCCTGAAACAATGAGTTGATTGATTACTAGATCAAGATTAAATAATGAAAATGAAATGAATGAAAATTGTCCATTGTTGTGAAGTCACCTAAGACAGAAATTGTCAAAGGTGTTTCTTCTTTTGAAAAAAAAACGTTGACATGTCAACGACAGAACTCTTAATTGTGTTTTATTAATATTACGGCATCTAAACTGAGATGAGCAGCAGTTTTCTACTACTTTATCTGTCTGTCTGTATAGACATAGTCACACATTTGCTGTCGGTGCCTTTCACCAGTGGGAGGGGAAGTGGGAAGATGACATTACATTTGTCAGGTGTTGGATCTGTGGGTAGGTGAGCGATGCATAGCTGCACACCACAGTCTTTTTATACTACTAATGGGAGGTGCCAGGGATTCTTCTACACATAATGGTTTGACAGCAAACTAAACAAATGAGGTGCAAGTTTTGGTTGTGAGGTTCCTGGTAGGATTGTTTCCAAGCCTCCACATTCTTGTCCGAATGAATGAATCAAACTTATTTTTCTCGCTACCTTCACTTCCTAACTTGCCTTCTACTGCACACTGCCGGACTTTGTTGCTTGAGCTTGTTTATCCAATGCGCTACAGTCTCTCTGGAGGAAACCGTTCTACCAGCCCTCCAAAATGAGGCACAGATGAGCCCCTCCGATGCCAGTCTACAGTCTGCCTCCTGACCCCACAAGGGACGGCCGTGTTTCTAAAATTACACCCTTCCAAACTGTCATTTCCTTTTGCAAAAGAGTTTCATTGGGACAAATTAGCCCAGATAGTTAACATATGGGCCCCGAGTGGGGGCTGGGAGAGGTGGAAAGTGAGGAATGGACATTTTTGGTCGTTAAATGTGTGCGCGCGTGTGTCTGTGCGTGTGGAAATACACGTGTACAGGCGTGTAGAGCTCAGGAATGCAAACTGTTGTCTGCGTTTGATACATGGGCTTTGGTTGTCTGTCTGGCCATAGGTCTGTTTGTGTGTGCATGTGCGTGCGTGTGTGTGTGGGGAGGCATGCGAACAGCAGCAGGTGGAAAAGCAGTTGTTGACAGTTGACTTGTTGGTCCAAACGTCTCCCCTCTGTTTATCTTCACTTTTTTATTCACTCTGTCCATCTTCTTATCTGTCACTTTTACAATCGCCGTGTGTGCAAATCATTCTAAGATGCAGAGCGCACGCACTGTGTTTGCGTACAACTCTCACCATCCTTTATGCCAGAGCCGTAAAAAGCCAAGCTTCATTTTCATCTCTGCATACCGCTGTAGTGATGAATCGACGTTTCATGTTGCACTGGAAGCTCCTGCTGGATTTTCCACAGTGAAGCCGTGACACTTGTTTGACTTCAGCATCCGTCCTTGGTGCCATCTCACACCTATAAACAACCCGCAACATAAACTTTTGACTTTTGCTCTTCATGCATGTATGTCACTGGGTGTGAGACTATGTTCAAGTAGACTGTATACACCTCTGCGTATGTCTATATATACATCCAGCATATTTAAAACAACTGCCCCAATTCTGTATACAGTCCAATACAAACATATAAATAACTACATCAGATAATATAAGAGTAGATTATATATAAAATTGTAGTTAATAACTCCTAGGTAGCACTCTGCTGACTTAATTGTGGATAATAATAATCTAAATATTCTCATGATAATTTAATCCTGACACTCAAAACAACTTATCCACAAAAAATGTCTGCATTGTGGCTTTAAATGTATACCATTTCATGCTTTTTAGTAGTGTTTAAAATGTACAATTTCAAAACTAGAACTTGAACTCTAACTCCTTTTTGCAAGTATTAAAAAATTCTGCCTACTCAGACTTCTCCCTACTTGAAGAAACTCAATGGTCTGCCCTCCCCCCCTTTTTTTTCATCCTGCTCAGGTCTTGGTCATGTCCTTCCCTCTTGTCAGTGATGGTAGTGTTATGACACTGGAGAAGGAAAGACTATCAGCTTGTAAACAAGGTTAATTTTAGCCTGCTCTCAGGGTGACTGGCCACATTCTCCATCACCGGTGCATACTGTAAATGACACTCTGTGCAAGAGGAGAGAAGGAAAGACAGGGAGAGAGATCTGTGTGGGCCTCGATAGGTAATGATTTCAAAACAATTGATTTGAGGGTTTATCAGTTGTCTTCGGGCCTGGGAGTTGCTTGGAAACAGACAAAGAGAGAAGGATACAGACGTTAAAGAACTTTTGAATGAAAATAGCAGCTACCCTCCAAAATAAAGAAGTCATGGATTATCATTCATAACTCGAGAAATAACGCAACTGGAATACAAAACAATTATGATTAATATGGCTGCAAGTGGTGATTCCCAGATTCAAACCAATACATATTGAATTAATAATATCCACCAAGTTTGCCGTTGCTGGGACAAACTGTCATTAATTTATGGACAAACCTGTGCCAGGCCCATGCACGTGTTCAGTGGCATCTCTTGTTGAGCAAGTTCGAAATAGTAAGAGAAATAAGAGCTTCCACTTTTCTATAGGAATGGAACTGCCATTTTTCAGCTTTTGATAAGCTTGGTCCAATAGTGATGCACAGAAAATTTGGAGGCAATAGTAGATGTCAACCTTGTGCTTTTCAAACAATCAGACATGTGAAGATGGATTTCTTTACAGGTTTTGTTTAAATCAGACTCACAGAAATAAACTTATGACTTCACAAAGTTGACATTTTTTGACCTTTAGTTATTGCGCCCCCATCAGGCTGATTGGAGCCATATTTCTTGTGCAGCACTTGCACACAGCCTCCAAACAATGAGCACAATCTCATGTCTCCACCGTTTTTCCATCTCACTGGAACTTGTACAAACATTCCTGACAAAGTCAAATAATAAACCGGCCCAAAAACAATAGTTTTGCCCCTTCGAGCTTGAACCCTTAATTAAAAATGATAATACACATGGTAATTAGATTATTTTTCATAGCAGGGTCAGAGTTGTAAACTCAAACTGAAAAGTTACAATAACAACCTTTGACCTCTAATAATGCGAGACATTATAACTCGCTCCATTAACTAATGCAAAACTAAAATATTATCATAACAATGCTGCTACTCATGTTCCATGTAGTAACTTTCCATGAGACTAAGGTTTCTGCTCTGCATGTGTGTGTGTTGTGCAGATGTGGCCGTTCAGCGGTGTACCGGACCAGAGAGATGGCGGCTCGGGCTCTCGTTCCCTTCGTACTGCTCACTCAGGTCCCGTCCACTGTTCAGTGTTTGCTGCAGGAGCTTCCCTCAGAGCCAGGACCCAAAATCCAACACAATCACATCCACGGGACTCTGCTGCAGGTCTGCCCCCCCCACAAACACACACACACACACCAACATAAACCGGCACACTCATATATACTGTATATAACATTCAGTGGAGGCTTTAATCACGAGAACTGTAAATGACCACAAGTGTTTGTTTAGTGATGGTAAATTCAGTTGGAATCAAACCCTGGACCATTTGCAGTTTGAGCAGTTGTATGATCCAATGTCTCACATAGCTGCAGAAGATCTGTTGTAGTGAGCTTGTTTTAATATTGTTGGAGTAACTGCTAGCACATGTGGCTAAAGCCGTAATCTTTACCAAGACTGCTCGGAAATAAAACTGAAGCAGAACAAACCGATTCCTTATTTTTCCTTTTTTTTCTATAATTTTGTTTTATATCTTTTTGTGTTTGAATACACTTTATTGGAATTCATTGGGTTGAGTTCTTATATTCACCGTGAATCTCCTATGTTGAGTTATACAATATGGGCCTGTGAAGAGACTGTGAGTTAAAACAACAGAACCATAAATCAAAGTGTCTGCCCAGCTTTAAAGGACATTTTTTGCAACCACTAAAGTGAGAATATTTTGTTAAACCACTAATCCAAGAATGAACTTTAACTCTCAACATCTGTCTTCAGAGACGCTCACGATGACAGATTTGTGACGACGACATCTTAAATATATTATCAAGTCATATAACAGTACGTGTCACATTATAGACACTGTATGACAAGGCAATGTATCACTAGGATTTAGACTACTATTATTTTTTATTATTTATTCTATTTTTCGGCTGTGGTCATGTTGGGTTTTAATTTAACTCTTGTGACACAGTAGAAATGCACTATATTAAAAAAGTGTAGAATAATGTCGAATATTTAATACTATTAATTTCACAAGTTATTACATATGTCATTAGTGTTTCATCCAGCTCTGACGGGATTGATCTGTCTTATATATATCTCATATTTCATAATATATATACATATAAGTACTATGTGTACAGTTAAGACTTTAAAGCATGATATAATCATGTTTGTGTGATAAAAAAATCAAGTCCCTGTCATTATTTTGTTGTTGTACAGCTGTATTCTAAAAATATGCAATTCACATACATGCCATGATATTGTGTATCAGCACTTTTCTATAATAGTCATCAGTCTCGTGCAGTTTCAAAAAATATAAACCTTCAGAACTTAAAAAAAACAGCTTTGTATTTGTATTTACAACATTTTAAGGGTTGATTCTCCCCAGTTTATAAGTTTAAATTCCTTTAATTAAAGTTAGAATTAAAAAAAAATATTCTCAGCTTGACTTAAGAAGCCAAGACAAAATATAAAATGCAATTACCGTGCAGTTATGATAACGTGTGTGTGCACACTCACAAAGATTATAGATATGGTGCTTCAAGCCTCAGCATATACACACACACACACACACACACACACACACACACACACACACATAGTCCCACACACCCTGTTTCCACACAGAGCCTGTCCAGACAAGGTGGTTATCGCTGGGTAAATACCAGTGTTTAGTTCTGTCACCACACTCTGACAAACACAACCAAACTGTCTGCCGGTAATATCAACACACGCGGAGGAAAAGGGGAGCGGGAGTTTCCCAAGCCTTTTATTGAACACTACTCCTGGGGTCGGTGAGGGAGGAACCGAGCTGAGGGGTCAACACAAAAAATGAAAACTGCACGGTTTTCTTCAGGACCTCTGCCTTCTCCTTGATGGAGCACTTATGGTTTGATAGCGGTCTGGACTGCAGGGAGGTCCTCTGTGGGATGAAGGCAAGGATCCTGGGGAGGGGGGGAGGGGGGGGGACCTCTTAAAGGCTTAGAGGAGATTTCAGGAGGAGAGTGGATTTGAGTTTGCTTTTCCTGTCATGACTGCCATGTGTGGAGCTTCCCCAGATGTCTCCCGATATCTGTTTCTTCGTTCGTCTGCTCACATCCATCTCCATCGATTTCCTCTCCGTCTCTGTGTTTCCCAGCTTCCTGTGTCTCCTTTTTTAAAAAAAAAAAAAAATGTCTTCACTAGCCTTTTCCTCCTGCTCTTCTCTACCTCTCCTTCTGCTACTACTTTTTCCTCACTCGCTCTTTCTCCTTCCCACACAAAAGGGTGAGATCATATTTTGTCCTTTTCTCTGTGTAATTTAGAGTCTTATGTAATGGATGTTGTAACATGAGGTAGCTTCTTTGTCCTGTCATGCATCCTTTGTGTCTTGATTTTCACCCGTTCTGTCTTGTGTAATGTGTGTGGCCTGTATCACCCTTTCCCTCTCACTTTATCAGGCAGCAGCAGCAGCTGTGTTGACACTTACCAGTAGTTAAAATGAACTTGAGAGCCACATTATGATTTACATTTCCTCCGATGCAGCTTTCTTCCACAGGTGCACATTATGGTTTGCTGAAAGAAAGCAAATACAGTTATTGTTGCACATTACCGAACAAACTTTTAAGATGTTTTTCCAACTCTTGACTCATGCAGTCATGCAGTTGGACTTGGAAGTTGGATCATGAGGACTGGAACAATGTTTTTTCTGTGTAGCCTGCTGTTTTAAAGCAGCCCTTGATATAACCATTTTGAGTTGTCAGAAAAATTGCTTACAATAGCAGCCCAAATCTAAAATGTACCTCATTGGATCTTGGAAGTTGACCTAGACTCAACATGTCTCTGGACTCAAACTCGGGTAATGAACTTGACTTGGACTCAAAAGTTGGTGAATTGCCTCCAACTTATACATGCACCCAGAATGAATGATCAGAGTCTAACACACAAAATACTAATGACCTGCTGAATGATCCACGGTATTACTATAAATGTCTCAATCAAAACTTGTAACCTTGACAACCTTACCCACCAGAATGAGGTTTAAGCCCGGTTTCTGTCTATTCTGTTTTTTTCTTTAAACCATTTATCTTCTCCTGCAGAAAAGAGATGTATGTCACAAATACAAAGACACTATCATGTCTGTATGAGATATTGCTGCCCGCAGCCCTTCCTTCATCATTTCATTTCCTTTTTCCTTCCACCATAAGCACATCAGCTCATTTCCCCTCACACATATGCAATGCTAATGTAAGCTTCACTGCACATGCACTCTGCTTACATAGTTCCATACATCAAGTCATCTGCGTAACATTCCGCAATTATGATTCTGTGCAATTCCCCATTAACGGTCTTTTGGCTCATTAATTTTAGTATCTTGTGGTTGCTGTGGTAGCCTGTTGCAGTTTTCTTGTTTCCTTTTTTAGCTAAACATTTTGCACCTTGTGGTATAAATGTGTCTATAGATCTTGCAGAAGCAAATACTGTTTTTTCAGAAAACCTTTTTTTTTTTTGTTGTCCTAAAACCTATGAGGATTTGAAGCATCTCACCTGTGACCGATTAATTTAAATGTACTGTGGTAATCGTGAAATGTAAAACCTCTGGGATAGCACAAACTTATCACCTATTTTATGATCCCTTTTAGAGTTTCAGTGACTTCTGTGAATTCATTTGGAAGGTATGCACCTTTTTTGTGATAAATAATCCACTCCCATTGTCAACACACATGCACACTTGGCAACCACGCCAAAATTCAGCTTCCTAGGGTGAAAACTTTGCCTGCCAAAGTTTGGGAAAATAATTGAGGACCGACCATTTAACACAGGAGTAAGACTGGAAATACACCACACTTAGAGCCTGTGAAAGAAAAAAATGTGAATTGTGCAGAAGGAAAGGTTGGCAATTTATTTTTTCATACTTTTTCAATTTCTTTTCATGATATTGTTGACGTTACCTCCCAGTGTGGGTCATGCCCTCTTTGATACAACGGCTCCGTTTTTTATCCCGACATCAAACGGCTTCACCACACAACTGTAACACATGGACCAAAAACATTTGATTTCAATGGGTTTTCCAACATACTGACAAGAGTCCTGATAGTGTCCATGTGTGTCTGTGTGTATATCTGTAAGGACGCTCTGTAACCAGGCTATAGATGGTAGGCGTATAGGTAGGTGGGTCGGTAGGGGCGTTGTGGAGAAGATGAAGGCAGATATGTGAGGTGTGTTTAGTTGTGGGAACGTTATAGCAGGGGCTGCACAGTTGTATGCAGGTGAAATGGTCTAAACATAGTAACATAACAGAGATAGAGGTCTGTGGCGTACGTGTGGAAGGCAGCATCATACACACTCGCTGATAGAGGAGATAGTAGCCATGCATGCTGTGGAGTGTGTGTGTGTGTGTGTGATGGAGCGATATGATGTTCAAATTAAAATGTGTAAACAAAGTGTAAGAACTAGTCTGTGTGTAATTGTGGGCAGTTTATACTGAAGGACATTGTATTTAGCCGTTGGAAACGCCTAATGTATGTTAATACGCTTCAGTGTGTGTGGTGCGTATGTGTGTGTGTATATAACAGGTAGCAGATGTTTCTGCTCGAGGGAGAAATGACTTCCTCTGTTATTGTCAAAGAACAACTTTTGGAGTGTAGAGCTGGGAACCATCACAGCTACCGAGACAGGCAGAACCACCCCGCTGATTTTCTCACACACAGTAAAGAAGTTGGAAAACGACACGCGAAAATGGTTCCATCCAACCCCGTTTATGCTTTCTAATGTTGCGGTTCTTCTAAGTCACTGCGGACAGGACCTTGAGTTGTATCCCAAATTGAAATACAAGTAGATGTTTTATTTTTGTTTTTTACTTACATTTGAAGCTTCAAAACGCTTCACTGCGCAGATATCCTTTAAGAGTTCTCTGATTCAGTATTGCAATCCTATTATAGTGGTGGACTTGCGATGGACAGTTTGAAACAAAAAGGTCTAAGGTCTCTTATTTCCCTCGTGCAGTGCGAGTTGGGAATCAGTCTAATTCTTGATCCAGGGCGTCAAGAACCGCTCAGCACCCTTGGGTCTGAAGTCGGTCAAATGAACAGTTCTCCAGTAACGTGAAGGATAGTCATGCATAGTTACAGACAGATCCCTTATCCCTTAAGTTGTTGATGGTGCTACAGTGTCACGCCAAATTTGAAATGGTTACTAAGAGATATATTCATCAAATGTGGTTATGAGGACGAGTGGTGAATAAACAGCTTTTAGACAAAATCCTAAATGGCAAAATATCGATATAGATAATGGGCATGACTAAGGTGTACCACACCCAGATTTGTCTTTGATTTCCCAGTGAAATTATTAAAATGTCTGTGTTAAGAACCAGTATCATCATTACATTTCCCAGGAGTCCGGACTGTTTCTATTTGAAGTAAAGTTAAGAAAATCTTTTTTTCATTACCCCCCATGAGTAAGATTTGCTGTGATTATGTTTCATTTCACTTAAAAATGATTTTTGCAGTGAAAGTTAAATGACTCTAAATGATGATGATGTAACCGGGCCTACATAGATACAGACCCTCCAGTGATATCTGCTAATACTACACTTACTGTAAGCTCTTTTATTTAAAGTTAGATCACATAACAGCATATCAAGATGAGCCTGATTTATCGGTTTATCTGGAGGCAGCCCTGTCCTCTGGAAAGCCTAAGTAAAGCCTTTGTCTTTGATAAATCATCTCAAAACACAGGAATCACTTCAATCACTCGAATATGCTCCAAACCTTTGTTGATATATCCTTCGCTGAGCTTAACAAGCCCATCGGACAGAGCGGCACTAACCAAAGCCGACACTGGACTGTGCTCTTGACACGCGCCAGCAACAGCCCTGGCCCACAATGCCTGGTATGGGCCAGAAGTATTAAAGCTGTGGCCTGTGGTGGTTGAGGAGAGCCAACTTGACGGATATAATCCTTTGTGTATTTCCACAACAGAGGCGAAATGAGACTGGGGAGAAGGAGGCTTGCGAACCAGGAACATCAGCATCTTTTTTCCTGTGGTGTTTTTTTTTTGTCCAAATCTTCACTTCCAATCATTTTCTTTTGATCTGCTGTTACAAATAATATATTGTAGAGAGGGAGAGACAGAGAGAGAGACAGAGAGAGAGAGAGAGATTTTAACTTGTAGTGTATTTATTACAAACAAGCAATACACATAACAATATGACACAATACAACGAAAAAAATGACACGCTAATAACAAAGTGGTGTTATATACTATACTTTCTTATTCTAGAACAATGGATGTCTTAACATAGAAGCATACAACGAAAATAAATGATTACCGAAGTAGTCAATGCTTGTAATGAAGAAAAAAAATATTAAAATAAATAAAGGTTAAATTTTGCCTTGATCTTTTTACTTTGTTTAGAGAAAAACAGGGGAAATAAATCTATGTTTAAATTGAAAATGATTTAGTTTAGGTCAGGTGTCAGCACAGGGGAGAGCGAGCCATGATGCAGCATGTGTGTTTGCCTGGCTTGTTGCCTGCAGCAGCAGCAGTAGTCAGTAGTCAGCAGGCACATGTGTATATACTGTATATTATAAGTTCCCTGGCTCTCTGCTTCAGAGCTGCCCACCTCATAGTGGCTGTCTGTTGGCAGGCGGAGGCTCAATCCCTTGCTAACTACAGCGCCTCTTGAGGCCTGTGGGCTTCATCGTGTAATATAATCCTCGGCAGTTTGTAAGTCAATGTGTCTTGAAGTGAAGCGGTATTATGTGTATTTTGTGATTGTCAAATAAAAAGAGAGTGCCCCAGACAAAGCTAGTAAGTAGACACCGCGTTCCTTGAATGGAGACCTTGAACATTTTATTATACTATTATCAAGGGCAAGAATGGAGTATAATCTGCAGCTGCCCTGAAGTCTGTTTTTGCCACCTACATTTGGAATTTGTTTACCAAATTTAGCCCTTTTAGAGTTTGGAAACTCTCTCTCTATTAAGAACTGTAGAAATATGTGTTATCTGTTTTTTTTGCATTGGTCTTTTGCAAGTCTGATAAAAGACTGAGTTCTTATCCAGGTTTCTGAGAACTTGTCAGAACTTGATAAATGGGTCAGCGTTTTTAGCCTCTACAGTGTACATTTTATTCTGTCATTTAGTCACACCTACTGGTTTGCATCATTCTGTTGCTCAGTTGCCATGGTCAATACTGTAAAAATACAACTGTGTAGGCTGACCTATGTTGTGGTGGTTGGATGGCTGTGTGCCAATAACGGTTTTGGACTTTGACATTAAAAACTGAATGATCTGTTAGCTGTTTTTTTTTTTGTTTTTCTGTTGTTGTTGCTGTATGTAAAGTACAAGGGCTCTGTCATTATGTCAGTACAGTTTCAGTACTGTCAGTGAGGTGGCTCCCATTTTACTGATCTAACAGAAATTGGCATGATTGATGGCAACTGAATGTCACCCATCCACGCAAAAACACACACAGCTCATGCTACCAGTACAAAAATACATACTCGTCTGGAAGACATAATGGAAATAACAAACAGCTCATTGTGGGCCGGTTGATGCAGCGTTCTATCATTGACAATGATAAACTCTAGTTATACAGTTCTTGCATGCATTCACAGACGTTCAAACACCAGTTATTTGGTTCGTTGTCACGCCTATGTGCATATGAATATATGAGGGAATATGACTTTGCTTCTAGAGGGCACATATATGCTTTTTTGTGGGAGAATCTATATGTAGAGTAAAACTAAATTTATCCCATCTTTATTGGCATCTAATTTTGCCTAATTGGGTGCGTCCACACTTTGCCTAATCTGTTTTTTTGTGAGTGCTGATTTATGTTTCTTTGTGGATGTATTTTACTAGACTGAATTGAATTGGTGTGCAATTATTTGCACTTGTTTTTTGTGTGCGTGTGTGTGTGCGCGCACTCGCTGCAGCATGTGGTCAGTCTGTGGTTGCGGCAGTGGGAGGGACGGCAGAGCAGGCTGATAACAGAGTCTGAAGGGACCTCACATCCACCACCACTATTTTTACCGAGCCAAAAAGAGGAGTAAGGCTCGTTGCGACACACACTCACACACAGAAATACACACTCATACAAGCAGTTAAATGTCTCAAGGCGAGGAAAACAAGGGATACAAATAGGTTTTGATATTTTTCATATCGACTGCTGCCTCACCAGCGAGTGCAATTGCTCCAAACAAGTTTCAACCCAAAGCTCAAGAGCAGGATTCATTGTGCTAATATGATTATAGCAGAAAGAACATCTGGGATTTCTAGCTGCACTAATCAATATATTATTGTAATGAAGCCACTGGCAATTTATCACTGAACTCTATGGTGTCTTCCACCTCTGCTTTTAGATTTTCTGAAGAACTGTTTCCATAAAATACACCAGAACCTCAAATATTCTAAAGAATATGATCCAAGGTCAAGGCTTGAAAGGCAGTTTCATCGCTATAACAGTTGTGTTTTAAGCTTTAAAATGAATGGCAATTAAAGCGTCTTTATATAAAACATTAAAAGCATACAAGACAAAGTGCAAAAGAAACGCATCACAAAAAAGTTAATTACACACCTGCATTTTAGAGTTTTAAATGTCACTGTATTTGTCTCTGTATTTTTTAGTCTGGTCACAAATATTTATGTTGAAATAAAACTGATATTTAATACATCTTCTAAAGCAGAATCGTAGTAAAGTCTGAAGGCTATACTGTAACTCACTTCATTTCTCACGCAATAAGTAGTTGTAAGCAGGACAATCTCAGTCACGGTACTTTGCAGTGACAATCATAACAATTACCAAAAGAACTGCCTCATTCAGATGCTGGTTAGTTAGTCAAAAAATGGTCAACTGGTCATTGGCAATTTGAAATTTCAGCAAAAAAAAATCAGCCTGAACCAAACGTCTGTCTTATCGTCTCCCATTCATTTGAGTTTGATCCAATCCCAGCATCTCCTCCCACACGGGGAGTAGTTCTGCACTCCATCTTCAGGAGGAGGAACAGGGAGGCAGCATTTTCTATAAATATTCCGGTTTTCTTCATGCTGGGCTGGATTGAGCCGGTTGAGCCTCCCATGCAGGGACTTCCCAACCCGGTGGATGAGGTGTAGCCAGAGAGCGCAGGAAGCGGGAATGAAGACATAAGGTTTCCTCTGACACTGGAACCATTGCTGGCACCAGTTGCTGCTGCTGAACCAACCATTTAATCAGCAGGCCTGTGCTTCCAAATGAGTCGACTGACTTCATGACTAGATGTAATGGATCTCCCAGCAATAAACACAAAGAGGCATACCAACAAGCGTTGAGAATCACATACTTTGATCTGTGAGCTCTGCCAGCCACTAGCAAAAAACCTTAAGTCTTATCAAGATTATTTTAGGTAATGTCAAATTCACTTATTTTACCATTTTGTTATTGGTACACTGACTTTTGACTATTAACCTTTTTTTTTAAAACATAACCTTAGTTTGGGGATTGTTATATGTATATATTTCTGTTATATGTGTGGAATGGAACATATTTCTTAACTTAAAACCTTTCCTCTTTGATCTTGATTAAGGCTTCTGTCAAACTTCTATGCAGTCCAATAAAATTGACTCACATTCAGCATCAAAACAGTGTGATATTCCAGGTCCAATGTAGGGAATCATTTATCAATGATGCTCTATATGATAAGTCAAACTTAACTTAGTATAGGAAGAAACAGGGTGTTGGGACACTGCTGCAGTACTGAATTTCTCTGATCCATTCTCAAGAAAAGATTAATCACAATATGTCAAATCATCCAAAATGTAAATTAGCCGGTTGAACTTCAACATAGAGGTCAGCTGGAAATGGAAACACGTTCTTGCATTTGTCAGTCGCATTGGATTTATTGACATAAATCCAGAGTCTTAGATAATATTTGCACAGACCGGCTCAGGATTACTGATCCCTCGGGACCAGTTTTCCAGTGGAATCACTTGGAATGATTCAATATTTGGTTTGGGAATCTGCTCCACCACTGGCTCATTGTACAGTAGGGGGGAAAAGCCCTTCGAGAGTGACAGAGGAGGAAGAGGGACTCAGGGGTGTGGAAGTTGTTTGTGTGAGCCAGTGGGTGTTGTCTGGGCGTGGAGACTGGACGAGAAGAGAAGGGGCAGGCCAGGACTCGGTGGCCAGGCTTGGTGCTACGTGGTCGGCCTGGTTTTTCCCCACGTTGCCTTCCCTGCGCAGCGTAATGAATGGCTTCCTACTGGTCTGTGGCCATGGCCCCGGCTTAAAGAGTATACTTACCAAGGCCCAGAATACACACCCCAGCCAGTCAGTCAGTCAGTCAGCGCGCCAGCCTGTGTCCTGGCCTTTGAACACTCCCAACCACCAGTCCACCTGCTACAGACTGGCTCTGTCACAGTCACACACTGTCACAGCAGCTACAATAAAACGGATGAAACATAATCGCTCTATCCAAGAATTTATTCGCGGTTGCTTTCAGCATTGGACTTGGCGTTACATCAGCGTTTCTCTTTACTTATCCTTTCCTGACGCACATGAACACCATAGGGGCCAGAGGTCAGATGATAGGAAGGATGGTTCTCTAAAGCCAGTTGCATGTTTTTAGGAAGGACACTTACTGCCTTCTTTTAAGATCAAATTTAGGTGTATTGCCACAAAGTCTTAAAAGACTCAGGTCCTTGACAGTTCCACTTAACATTCAGTTTTTTTTGTGTCCCTGGCACTTGCCAGTGTGGAAAGGCTCCTCTAGTTTCAGCGGTTAAAATTCGCTTGAGATTGAAATCTTGAAACTTCCAATGACAGTTTCGCACAAGGCTGTAGGAAACAAAATGCAATGTCGCTTTCTGGCAGTACCTTAATTCTCATACAAAAGACTGATAAAAGAATTTTTTTATACAACATTTGAGGTGAACTGTTCATATACTAACAGCAAAACACAATTACGGCAGATGATGAATGCACTAATGTTATATTTTGAGCTCCACCTGAGGGCATTGAGGAGAAATTAGTACATTTCTGCTCATTGTGAGAGTCTCTACTGCGTTGTGAAGAAATTTATGATCACGGACAGAAAAGAGAAGACAGACAAACTTTATACTGTCAATCCTTCCCTCGCTGTCCTTTATTCTGTTATTAAACGAGTCGAACATAGCTGTGAGTGGAGGGTACACATACTGGCAGACAGCGATACAAAAACAAGAACCCAGCTGAACCCGGGACCTTTTCGCTGTGAGGTGACTGTGCTAACCACTTTCCCATCATGTCGCCAATACACATACAGTATAGAAGTGTTAACACACCCATGGTTTCAACCTTTTGGTTTCAGTTTCTGTAGTTTGAGAGTCCAGGACATTTTTCTTGTTAGCCACAGTAGCAGCACGGCCCTATGAATGGCAGCGTTGGTTTGCTGGTTTGTTGGTTTGTCGGTTTGTCGCTCCAGGCTGAAATGTCTCAGCGACTATTTTTTGATTGGATGGACTGCTATCCAATCAGAAACAGGCAGCTAAACGTTCATAACCCCCAGAGGATAGATCCTAACATCTTCAGCGATCCAGTGACTTTTCCTGTAGTCCCACCTGCAGATCAATCCAGTAAAGATAAAATATCTCATAAGTTGGATATTTTGGTACAGGAATTCATGGTCCCCAGGAAAAGTGTTGTAATGGTGATCGTCCAGTGTTTACTCTCAGGCCACCTTGAGGTTGATATTTGTGATTGACAGCAAAACGTCTTTATGACTATGGAATGAATTACCATTACACCTTCAGGATCTTTGTGAACTAGACATATCCATTGACTTCAATAGTCCCAGTACTGCGGTTTCTAAAAGGCTCACAGAGCAGCTGTAGAATTTTTTTGTAGATGGGTAAACAAGCAACTTTTTGTCCTTTCGGCTGACCCTGACTCATGTATAAATGTTTGGATAAAGGTAATGAATTGTGGTCCTCACAAGCATTCTGTATTAAATCATTTGTATGTGTATTTGTGTGGATGCAGGTGCTGTTTCTACTGCGCTCGTACCAGACTGACTCACACAGACCCCTGCCAGCAGGAAATGGCATCGGCAAAGCCCTCTCTCAGCGCATGTGGCTCGCCTCTAGGTAATCTTAGACACGCACACACACATACACATACACGCATGCACGCACAGATAAGCATCCCTCCCGCTCTTCCAGCTCCCTCACCAGAAGAATAGCTCCTTGTCTCACCGTTCATCCCCTCGCTGGCCGTGTCCGCTTCATGTCCTGCCCGGGCTTCCATTTCAAAGGGACCGCCCGCTGTTCCATCCGCAGACCCCCCACCCTCCCCAATCCTCCCTTCTCCCTCTGGCCCTCTCACCCAAGATCGAGGCCTCAAGATGGGGCACAGATTACCCTGTCGAACCCCCCTCACACACACTCCCCCCTGCCTGGCTGAGGTCAGACCCGGGTCTCCGGTCTCCTCTGTGCTCAGGCCTACAGCAGATAACACCAGGGTCGCTGGGTTAGCAACACTAGCCCCGCTAGCTCCGCTTGGCTACACTGATGAGCCTTTATTAAGATGACGAGGTGGATTCTTGCTCACCAGAGCACGCCCGGCGTCCCTTCTGTTTGATCATGCAGCACCGCAGCGCCTGGCGCTCAGATCTAAGGACAGCACAGGTCAGAGGATCTCTGTTTTTGGGAAAAGAAACCTCCTCTCTCTTCCAGAACACCACTAATTTGATGCGGCCACCTTCCAAAAAGGATGGAATGCATTGTTCATTTGGTGTGGAGTCAGTGTTCGGTTTCTGGCCTCACACCGTTTCTATGTTGTGTCATTTTGGACTTTTCCTGGCTACTGGAGGGTGTCAACGCTGGAGCAATGACTGCAGACACTACTTTGGGGCGACAGCAGGCCCCATAATCAACCTGTTAGGACATCTCCAGTGTATCCTCTGGATTATGATCTAATGAATCATCATATTCCAGTGTCTTTTATAGTGTTGCCTCACATTCTTACACAAACAAACACAGTCAACCACTTCACATCCCTGCCCAAATCTGTTCTCACTTAAACCACACACACACACACTCTCCCCCAGCCCTCAACCCATGCTCCATCACGTGTATTGTGTATGTGTGTGAAGTGTGCGACGGATTTGTGCGGGGGCGTGTGTGTGTTATTAATATCTGAGTGATGAAAATGTGACGTCAACTTTGCACACTGTCTCCCTTGTTCTCTCACACGCGCGCACACACACACACACACTTGTGGGCTCTCTCTGATTGAACACACACATAAATTGAACGCGCACACATGCTGTTTCACTTAAACACAAACATACAGATGGACCATATTCATGTCAACATTCATAAATAATATAACAGTAAGAATTTTAGATCATAGTTGTTCTGAAAGCAAAGAGTCGTCGGCTACATAGTAAATCAATTATTGCCCAGTATGAATAGAGAGGAAATAAATACAGCCGGTTTCTCTGTTCAAGCCTTTGCTTGTTTGTGTGTTTTATATTTTAAGTGAATTACTCCAATCCATGATTGTAAAGCTGCAGGGGCCTCATGTGATGCTCCCACATTTCTTTGCTTCAAGGATTCACCACAAATGAAAACAAACACAAATTAACCGCTATCCTATTCAGCATCTTATTTAGTGACACTAACTTTTTGTTTGGTTGCTCTCCATTTAAACGAACTATGCACCAATAATAGTGCTTAAAAAACAAGCAGTTTTTTGGTTAGTTGATTAATACAACCAAGCATTTTTTGAAGTTTTGATTTTTTGACAATTTTGAAGATAAAACATTGGGCTCAGAAAAATTATAATGGTAATTTTCACTATTTCTGACATTTTATAAACTAAAGCGACTTGTCTTGTTTTGACGTCGTGAGCATCATCACACATGAATCACCTTGGATTACTGGGACACTAGATCAGAAAAAGTCACCGTTAGTTTTATTAGTGCTTTTCTAACTGTGACAAGTAAAAATGTCTAAAAAAAAGGCCTATTTTGGTAGCGTACAGCATTTTTCAGTCCTGAGACAATGCTTCCCTGCATGTTTTAGATGGTTTCCTGCTCCAACACATCTGATTCAAATGACTGGGTCATTATCAGGCTTCTGCTGAGCTTGATGGAACTGATCATTTGAATCAGGTGTGTTGGAAGAGGAAACCATCTAAAACACGCAGGGTATTGAGAAAACATTGGTGTCCAATGTGCATGTGTACACAGTTTTAAACATTGCAGCCATTTGTTGTACAGCGCCTGCAGCTACATAAACTGTCTAAACACATTATAAAATAGGTGAAATTCTGGTTAAAAGCAAAACTCACTAGTCTTGAAAAATAAACATATATATACTGTATAACATATATAACATACAAAAACTACTTCTTTCTTGCATGAAAGGTGCTATGCCAATAAAATGTATTATTATTTCAATTAAAAACCAGATACATAAAACTCCTTTATGGGTCAAGGATGAACTTTCATCCTCATTGAATCCTTTAACATAGGAGGCCTTCATAACTGGTTTAAAACCACATCAGAAGGTCATTGCAGTGGTGCACTGATCTCAACTGGGGGAAATTACATCAGGCTTTGACATTACACCGAATCCAAAGATCCTCACAACTATAGGAGTCATTGAAGTATAAATGTGCAGTGGCTTAATTTGATATTTTGCAGTAAGACATCAGTCTAAGAATTTAGTGTCTCTGATCTTCAGAGAAAATCAGATAATCAGTGACTGGAGACTGCAGTGCTATCATTTTAACGTAATAACCGATGAGGAATATATAAAAAAGGTGGGGGCCTTTATTCAATTATAAAGGATTCTTAAGCATGAATTTGGTGGCATTGTCATCAAAATCCAGAATTGAATCAAAGGTTAAAACATTTTATCCAGGTGACATTAGTTGAGATTTTTTGTAAACCTTGAAGTTTTTCTCATTTCAGACAGAATAGCTGTGTGGTGACCAGAGGAGCCTTTCTGGATGTCTTGGTCTGCTTGTGTGGGCCGAAGATCAGTCTTCTGGATGGTGAGTACAGCTCAATAATAATATGAATAGAATAAGATACATTATAACCATTAGTGATACGAGTCAATATACATTTGAGTTACTATTTTAACCATTAATGCAATGTAGTGCATAAACCAAAAACAAATCTTCTACATTAACCCCTACAGTACCTTTTGTAAAGTTTAAGCTATTGATTTTGTGTAGTGCATGCTTTTTTCCCTGTCTCACAAAGCTATTGATCTTTCACACAACCCGGTTCTTTCCCTGGTAAGAGCAGCATAGCTCACTGATCACTGATTGACCTCCAGACATGTCACTCAAAACAGTTCCAGCACAAAACACGACAGCAGTGAAAGTGCCTTTACAGCACAAGTATACTCCATACTCCATATTGAATATTAAGTAGTAACTTAATTAGATAGGAATCAAGATGTTCTCAGGTGTGATAATTGATCATGCAATTGTCAATCCCATAATAATAACACCAAATAAAGTCAGTATTAATGACGAGTGTAAAATAATTGACTGATGTCAGTCTTGAAATGAGTTTGCTGTCACTTGTTGTCAGTCTTATCTTGTTTTGGATGGTCTTTTGCTATCAGCCAGTTGCTGTGGACTTTAGCAACTGTGTTCCCTCCACATTTGCTGTGAAATTGACTTTGAATACTTGTGTACGTATGAACAAACGCGGCCCACGACGTTTGCTGGCGAGGCTGTCCCCCCCCCCACGCTCTCCATTTAGACCTGACTGTTGAAAGAAGCCGGCCTCATGTCTTGGATAGTTCAGAGAAGCCCCCCGGTGCGTGTGTGTGTGTCTGTGTGGATTTTGTAATTGTGTGTGTATGTGGTTGCGCGCACATGTGCGTGGACCGGCGGGGGGTCTCCGCAGAGGAGGAATGTGAAACCAAAGGCAAGCGATCTCTGACAGATGGTGGGATTGTGCCTATGACCCAGTTTATGGAGGAGTGCTGTACGGAGAAGGGGGAAGAAAAAAAAAAAAGAGGGAGAGGAGGGGGAGGCACTTATGTTTTCAGTCGGCCATGTGCTGAACACATGTTCACATTTGACAGTGGAAATACCGAGGATTTCTCAAAACAAGCCTGTAGATTCAGGGCCCGGCCTGGCCTGACGCGGCTCGGCCCCTTACATAACAAAATAAGCACACCTCCCTCTAGCTTACACACCTCTAATGCCTCTCTATTATTATAATAATAATTGTTATTATTTACATATATATTATTAAGATATTATTAGGTCTGTCTTTGCCTCTGCGGATGTTTCAGTCCTCTTTCGGTCTCTCTTTCTCTCTCCTTCCTTCTATTTCTCCTCTTTAATCCGTTTACCCTTTTCCTGTGGTGTAATTGCACTTTCAGACGAATCAGACGTTGAGTTAAAAAGCCGCAGGTTGTTTGTTCAAGTCCAAATGAAAGCAGCAGGGTCTTAAGAGCACCTGGCACTCGGGGTAAAGGAGGTGAAACTACTTGCTTTTTTAAAAATTTTACTTCTCTTTCTTTGCTACCTTTAAGTAGGAACTTTGCATTCACCAGCCAATCCCTCTCGGCTCTGAACAGAGGTCTTTGTGCGCACACACATTTCTTCTACCCCACCAGCCCTTTGATCCATGCACACTCATAAAAAAGCCACCCCCCCCACCCCTTCTACCCCATCCATTGCTTCACTTCTACCTCTGCCAGTCTTCCGTTTCTCTGCTCCACAGCCATGCCAGTAAAATGAGGAATAGTTTGGAGCAAGACGGAGAGGAAAGTAGAGACAAATGGAGAGAGGATAAATCAGATGAAAGCCTCTAAAGAATTTGAGCTTGTTGGAATTTTGTGCCTTTCCATTAGTGTGGTAGCAGATGATGATGAAGATGGTAAAATATGATGTTATAACAGTCACTACTTCTTTGGCAGAGAATCTGGAATTAGACATAATTCTATTCCTAGTAAATCTTAACTGTCTCCATAAAGTCAAAAATTTAATCTTGTTATTTAATATTTCATTCTTGAATTCTTGAGTTCCTGTAGTCATTGTTCCTCTTCATACTACTCTGGTGGATGAATACACTGTAGGAAATGGGGACAAATCTACAGTCCTTGCTATGTGTAAGTATGTATTCCAAATTTTATCTTAATACCTTGTGGAGTTACTGCTACTTGCGCTAATAGTTCTATGGAACAATGGTTTTACAAGTGGACCCCTGTTTTGTTCATATGTCAGACATACACATGCCAAAGGTTTCACACTATTCCTCTAATCCACAGCTGGCCGCCAGGATGCACACAATGTGTTTTACACCATGTCTCTTCTAAGCCGGCTAAATTCATATACGCGCCTTTCACCTTTTCGACCTCCATCCTGACTAAAACAATGTTTTTCGTCCTCAGGAACAGAACGTTTTCTAAAACGGCCTCCAGAATGTGTAAATCTGAAAACATGTCCTGCTGTGTACATGTGCCATCCAGCTTAACACAGACTCTCTTAGCCAGAGACACTGAATGAAAACGTATTTACAAAAAGATTACACATGGTCCCTTTAAGCTAACATGAACCTCCAGCAGTCTGAGTAAGACGAGTAAAGCAGGAAGTCACGTTAAAAGTAGCTTTAATGCAGGCGTTTAGTCCCATGATTGCAACTAGCAGAGCGTATCTCTGTTTAAGCAAACACTGTGGAAATGTGAACAGGTACCAAAAAAGTAACTTTGGAAAGGACTCAGTCAATTTAGCTAACTCAAACATCTGACATTTGGTAACTTTTGTACAGTGAGGCCTGTGGTTTTGTTTCCCGTTTCTAACAGTCAATTTAGCCTCCAAAGGTATTACTTCATAGCCAGTATGGAGAGAAGTGATTACAGCAACCTTTAAGTCTTTGAATGGTTCATTTTTCGACATGAAAGTGTCACATTAATATGGACTTCCAAAGCAATCCCTTAAATCAAATCTGTTTTTCTACAGTTACAATAATTCGGCTTCCTGCAGCTTTAGTGCATGGGATTGATTGATTCAAATTGCCAAATTAGTAGTTCCATATTTAGTACATATTTCAATTAAAATGTGTTTATTTTGTCATAAATATGCACCAACGACTAATCCAATGTCAAGAGAACTTCCTAATAAACTCCCTCTTCTATGAAATACTACAAGATGTGTACAATTTATGCCCAGCAAGGGCATGATACATCAAGATACAAGATAAATCTGAGGGATCAAGGATACAAAAGATACAAAAGATACTGAATAAATCTAAGAAGGGACTATCACTCTTTTGGTTGACAGCTCGTTTTGCAGGATTTTTTGAAAGGGATTCGAGCCTTTAAAATATTCATTACTTTCATTTATTTATATATAAAAGATATATGAAGTGTCTTTCACTTGTTCACATCGCTGTCAAATCGGTATTGATACTTTGGTAAAATAGAGAGCAGAGCGTCAATCTGCCAATTCATGTTTTCATTTGCACATCATCTCCCTTCCTCACTCTGCCTTTGTCATAATCATTTTCCAGACAATCTGTGTTACCTTTTTAACTGTAATCTGGCTCGTAAAGTAGTCAAACTGCAGCCAATGAATCTAGGAATCCGCCAGCTTCTGTGGCTGATTTTTCTAGCTCGCGATTATTTATTCCTTACTTTTTAGGACGAGTATAACACACACACATATATATGTAGGGACAGAGCTTTTAGGGTAATTAGAGGGAGGGCAAATTGTAAAGCTCCATCAGTATAAGAGGGAGGTCAGCTTTCAGTCAGAGAGACACACACACGTCAGCGTCTGGGGTTTGTTTTTCACAGTTTGGGTAATGACGGTGGAAGCTGATGTGAAATCCAGCTGTGTGCTTGCATGTGAGAGCACGTGCAAGCGTCTCGCCAAAGATCTTGCTTGACACAGCAAAGCGCCTTTACTGACAGCTTTTAGTGGCTGTGTGTATAGGAGAGCCAGAGCACTTACACACACACACCTACATAGCAGAGGCATCCAGTACACCTTCCTTGGGGGAGGTTTTCAGGACATTGTTTATTTCCCACTGACAACTCTTAAAATACAGTTTTGCGTGTCATCAAACTCAATTGAATTCCCATCGTAACCTAAATGACCAACTGTAAGTCATTCTTTAATTAAACCAGATGTCGTGGTTACATTTAGTTTAAATTTATTTGATCTGCGTTATAACTCTTATGCAGTTTAGACAGTTTCTGCTGGACATGTGACCCACACATGAATATCAATCCAATTTTCTAAAGCTTAGCTTTATAAGGAATGTTTTGAGTAATAACTTCCTTCAGTGGTATTTTGTTTGTTGAGTTGAGTTGATGGAAAAGTTTGGATTGCATTATACAGATTGCTGCGCCACTATTTTCATTGAGGGCGTCTGCACAGGAATGCTAATAACACCAGGTTAAGGCTGGCTCTTTAAAGTTTCAGGTTTCCTAGAGTAAAACATGACAACTGCACTGCCGAGGTCAGCATAACCACAGACTTTGATAGATTTTTTTTTCCAGTTAACCTGTGGCATTTCTCCACCTTAGTCTGCTTTCTTTTCATGTTGTGTTTCCAGGAATGATGTGGCATGGACTGGATTAACATTGGAGATTGTGCTCAAGTTTAGAGGCATGGCCAGCAATTATATTGACTTTGAGGAGATAATAAGTTTCTTTAGGCTGCAACACACCCATCCAGACATGTGTCCGTAAAGCAGAAAATAATCTTTGTTTATCATGGATAGTGCTGCAAACCCTTCAATCAAATTCTGAACTAATCAATATTCCTATACTGACAATGGGTCACATGACTAATGTGATAGAGGTCGCTCATATTTCAAAATCCAGAGGATCATTACCTGACTCAGTTCTCCTTTCCCAGCACCAAATGGCAACAGGACAAAACCAACATTCATCTGCAGCCACTCTGATATGAAAACAAACCCTTCAAGCTTTGTTTTTGAGAAACCGAAAATCCTCTGAAGCTGCATTTTAGAAGATTATAGTACATTACAAACTCTCCACCGAGAAGTGCACCTTTACACCACGAGCCAGACCTCATCCCAGAGTATCCTGGAATATAAGATAGTAATCACAATTTAACAGGAGTCTGGACACAATCCAGCGGCAGGTTTGCACATGAGCAGCATAAGGAGACGCGAGTGTTGTAGATACACAGATTTAAATAAACACAGCTGTTGGAGAACAATGGCTGTTTATAATCAGACATAAAAAAAATCACATTGAGACGGTTCCTCAGGGAAAGGCTGACTGCTCCCCCTCCTCCTCAGATCGTATTTTAATGAATGCCATCATAAAAAACAGCTTTGCATCCCGACTAATGATGTTTTTTTCCCCCCGTTTCCTTTCCTTTCTACTTTCTTTTCTTTTTTTCAATTGTGCTTTTCTTTCTTGTTGCTGCTTGATTTGTTTTGTGTTAGTAGTAGTAGTTAGTACCAGGTACTATAACTTTACAGTTGAATGAAAGAGTGTGAAACAGCATTCTGCGACACTTTAACACACGCGCGCACACACACACGCACACACACACACACTCTCTCCTTGTTTCTCTTCACTCCACCATGACAGACAGACGTTTTCTCTTTGACACGCTCCCATTCTCCTTCAATCATCCTCCTCTCTCTTCTCCCTTCATCATTGGTGTCATTACTGTGCCCCTACCCCCCTGCCCCCCCATTATAACCATTAGGCTATGCCTATTTGGCCTCGGACCCCCCTTTGAGGATCAGGTTCCATAGTAACCTGGCCTGTCTCCACGGTAACCCGGCCCATCTCTGGAGGAATGCGGCAATTCCCGCTCTTTTGTCAGGCCACGTTTTGAGTGGCGCTGCAGGGCCAGATTGAGTTGCACCAGGTCTCATAAGCTCCTGTATATGTGTGTTTGTGCATGTGGGCGTGCATGTGTGTTAAACTAATTGAGTTGGCTGTCAAAGCAGGGTCTGTGTGGAGTCTTGGAGGAATACTGTAGGGAGGAGCACAGCTTTAGAATGGCATTGGGTTACTCTGTAGTTGCCCTGCCTTTGGATTATACTTATATTTCAGAGGAAGTGTATGTGTGCGTGGACATGTGTGTGTTTTTGTGTGTGTCCATCGCTTCCCCAAGGGTGTATGCGCACAGGTGGCTGGGTTGGCACCAGCATGGGCATTTCCAAACAGACACGGTCACAAGCTTTCCTATAAAAGTCAAAATAGAAAGGAACAGAGGACACTGGCTTCTTCAGTCTGGCCTGTTTCTGCATCTGTTGGCTTCACACTGGGTTTGTGTGTATAGATGTAGGAGCGGAAGACATGAAACTACAGGGAGTACCATGATGAACTCACATCCTTATGATGTTAAAGATACATGGATGAGATATAAACACAGTCACAATGATAAAATTGTATTGATCCTCAATGAGAAAGCTTGCATCAATAGTTACCAATAGTTAGACCAAAATCTACAATAAATTGACCCTAGTACTGACTATCATTGAAGGTCTGATGATTTTAATGCCGTAAAGCTTCATTGTTGTCCAAAAGTGATTCAAATATTATCATTGAGTTGCACAGGGTGCTGAACATTTTGTAATATAAAAGTGCACTATCCTTCTGCTGTAAAAACTTACCAAAGCACCAAATCTTTATTGTTTGTGTAACATTATCTCAAAAATGTTATTGTTTTTAGACAATTTCATAGCCTTTTTCAAAATCTTTAAATATTGTTGGGGCTTAATAACTATATAAATGTACAATCATACACAAGACTAAATCAGTAAGTTAAAAAAAATGTGGTTTTATTCATTACATAGGATTTTTTAACAGTTAAACAGTTATGCCAGACTTGTACTTCAATTCAGAGTATACCCGTATACTGGACATTTAAAAGATGTACAGTCTGAATTAAATGGAAAACTGTTTTAAAATGCATTCTTCTAATTTATGTTACGGACCATCAGAAATCAGCTGTAACAATAATGTCATAGCTTCTTGATTAGGGGTGTAATGATTTATTTTAGCAATGATTTGATTTGATTCACGAATCATTGGTGCTACTTTCATTCAAGGATGATGTTTGCTGATCTTGTCCCATTCAGGAACTTTCAGGGAAATCGATTCTATCTTTTTACCCTAAAATTCAACCAGTGTGACTGTGAAATAAATACCTGAATACTTGACAGTGCAAATGAAGTTTCATAGATTCTTGTGGTTTTGAGTAGCATTTAACATCTTTATCATTAAAAGTAATTAAAAAAACATCCATATAAAGTCTACCATGCTTAATGTTATATCCTACTATCGGTACAATTGATTTATTACCTTTTAAAGCGATATGTCGTACAGAAGGCTAACTTGCCAAGCACAGATCGATATAGTTGGATCGCAGGAATATAAATCGATGTATCAATGAGGTAGATGAACCGTTACGCCCCTAGTCTTGATCTAATGTTATAAACTAATATGTAAACTTGTGTGTTTGTCAGATTCTGAGGTCAGCGGGCTCCGTGGGGAGTCTCTGTCCGTCCTGATGTCCTCCGACCTGGTCGCCTCCTGCGACTCCTCAGCCCCCCTGGGCCCCGGCAGCACCCAGTACCTGCTCAGCCTGGCTCAGGTAGCCCTCAGCGCCAGCGTTGAAATCCCCGAGCTCTGGGGGAACCCTCAGCTCTCGGCCCAGCTCCTGCAGAGTCTGCTGCGGTGCCCGCAGTACGAGGTGCGGGAGCGGGCGCTGGAGGGAGTCCTGAGGAGGCTGCAGGAGGAGGAAGAGGAGGAACAAGAAGGGACGAAGAGACCTCCGTGGACGGATGAGACCACCCTGTCTAACTTGACCTGCCTGGCTCTTCACGAGACACACCCACGGTGTCTGGCCAAGGTGAGACCACACATGCACACTTGCGCACAAAAAACACTACAGGACATGCATTTGTTTGTCGTGTGTTTGTTAGTCTGTATATGTGTCTGGTCGATTTTATTACGGACGAGTGCGTAATCCACTTTTCATCCCTGTGTGAGGCCGTAAGCAGTATAATCTTACAGCCCTGTCATCACACAATGAGGAGCTCACTCTGAGAAATATGCTTTCTGTGTTCATCGCAGCTTCGCCAGAGCCACGGTGTCGTTCGCTTGCAAATTGATTAAACGTCCAAGTTCATCTCGCAGAGGCTTGCGTGAGAGGCTAAGGTTAAGAGTACCGCCCGCTGGCGTTTTGTTGAACCACTTACCAGTGACTTGGTGGCACATGAATGCAAACTTACATGCTAAAAGACCACAAATGTGGATATATTGAAACAGACCCAAAAGCAGCAACACCTAGAGGCCGTATAGGTCAGAAACACAGAAAGAATAACGTTAGGAAAAGCTAGGTAGACTGCAACTTTTATCACCGTTAACATGTGTGTCTGTTCTTGCCGGGTGGGCGTCACTGTTTATTTGCATGTTACAGCTATGAAAGTCTGTACGCGTCTACGCTTGAGTTGGCATGTTTTTCATGCGACTGTGTATATTTGAGTGTGTGGGCAGTCGAGTGTGTTGCAAGACGGGAGCTCATTAAAGCAGGTTGTAAAAGTCAGAAGCGGCAGAGATGGTCAGACCAGCTGCGTAAGAGCTCACTGCTGAATAGCTGGCAGGCAGACGGGCAAACAGCGAGAAGCACAGGCAATAGCTGCTGGGAAGTTTTTCAGTTAAAATAACAATAAAGAGAAGAGAAATGCAGTGGCCAAATAAATAATGACAGTGGTTTGGCATGACGGGCCCAGTGATTGATTCACTTTCATTAGAGTTAAAAAGAACCAAAGGACTTTGCGACCGCAACCTCCCATACAAGTGTAATGAGCCGCTGTGGGTATTGGCTAATCCTTGTTGCTGCATTAGAACTTTTCCAAAAGACTTGTAAACATGATGAAATATGGAGTACATTAGCTATGCTGGTAGCTGCTATTATCAGGAAATCTAAAAGCAAACTATTAAGTCAATGTGCTTGTAGTTTGCTTAAAGGTACAGTGTGTTAGATTATTGTCACGTAGCACCATCTATTGCGGAACAGTTTCTCAGAAATGGAATATATTATTCATAAGTAGAGTGACCAGATGTCCCAAAAAATTCAGGACAGTCCCGAAGTCTAAGCTGTTGTTCCGATTCCGGCCTAAAATGTCCCTCAAACAGAATACTTGTAGTTATTTTCCAATGAACTTCAAAACAACTTTGTAAAGAGGTTTAGTCGACTGCAAACAGCCCCGGATTTGAATGCTGCATTTGATTTCACTTGGAACTCGGAAAGATCCGAGTCAGAAATTCTGACTTCCGAGGTAAATGCATTCCATTGTGCATATTCCTTAAAACATGGCCGGCCACATCAAGGTTGTGTTTGTTTGGATGTACTTCAAGCATCAAAGAGTACTGCCGGAGTAGTCTATTAGCTACTTGAGGGAGAAAAAGAAAGAGAAACGCCATCTGCTGTTAGTACTAACAAATATAAAAATAACTTGCGCTCTTCGATGCAGCAGCAAGGGAAATCCTGCGAGCTGTGCAGATGTCAACCCTTGTTGCATCAATGCCATCTTGCTTTGACGTCATTCCCTCTGACTCGGTCTGCTTCGATCCTGCCCAAATTCCAGAGTCAGATTTCCAAGTTCAAGGGCCATTCTATTGCACTTTTCCAACTACGAGGTTGGATCTTTGCGAGTTCCATTGTTTATTTTTTGACATTCTACAATTAGATGTGAGTATTTTCATTCATTTGAATGGACATATGGAGCCCCCTCCACCAGTCTGCAGGTCCCCCACCACCACCACCAAAAAAAAGTCCATAATTTCATCCAATCTCATCTGGTCACCCTTTTCATAAGTATTAATTAGTTAGTTAATTAGTCCATGATAATTAAATTGTTGTTAATTGTTGTGTTTTATTATCTTAGATTCAACCATTTTTATAGACATGGACCTGATCCAGTCTCCCTCTGTGAAGCGTGAACATGTTTCTACATTAGCTCAGAACAGATAAACCAAACACTTTGCTCTAGAGACGGCCTTTTACAGTTGTCACACCACTATAAGTTCTCCTATGTGCTTGAGGTGCTCAGTTTCTTGTGATCTGCATTCCAACCACTAGATGCTGCCAGAAACTACGCACTGTACCTTTAATATTTACTCTGTTTTTGTCTAGTCCTTAGGGGAATATCTGACTATTTAGCTACTAAATGCTCAGCTCTGTTAGCAATCACTAGAGATAGCTTTTTACATATCAAGCAGGATTAGTTGATTGAGTTTTACTTAGAACAGCTGCCTGCTGTGACTGGAAATGAGGTTGTTGAGAGTGAGGTTCTGTTGCTAAGCACTTGTTTTCAAACCTAATAATCATTTAATTATAATTTGATTCACACCATCCAGGCTGAGAGAGGAGGACAGACAGAGAGGTCTCTCTTGCTACTGTGTCTTTTTACTGCTCCCATGCACAAATATACAGTCACACACACACACATTCAGATGTTTACACACAGACATCGCATGCACCCTCTCGCCCTGGTCTCTGCCCACACAGATCCTATAAAGCGAGCTTTATTTTAAAGCTCTAATAACAGGTTGAGGGCTTGAAAGAAATAATAATCATTGAGATATGCAGCAGGAATGTCAACATGTGTTCTCAGCTGGATGTGTGTTTTTTAGCCGGGGTCTCACGCGGTGGAAAACAAGTCCTTTCCTTCTCAGACCCGGTCAGCTGCCTCCTTCACTGGAGGAGTGACCGGGCAAAGAAAACCTGCACGGGAAGAGATGGGGAGGAGAGGAGTGAAGGAGGAAGACGAGGAAAGTGTTGCCGCACATGTTCTTGTGTACTCTGCTCCATCCATATTCATGCTTATATTTGCGTGCACATGTGTGTGTGTGTGTTAAAGAGAGAGCGAGGCAGCTGTGTACCCGTGGTTTGGGCGTGCGTTGGGAGGATCTGACCGGTGTGGTAAAAATACCCTCAGGGCAACTTGCCAGCCGTACTGCAGAGAGGACACCAAAGCTGTGTTGATGGACAGCCCTGAGCAACTCCGCTCACCAGTACCTCTGAGTGTGTGTGTGTGCGAGAGATGGAGATGAGTGACTTCATCAGAATCTTCCATCTCTTAATTGTCTTCTCTTTCCCACCTTACAGGTCCTCCAGATGCTGTGTGTGTTGACCTCCAGTAGCAGCAGCAGCAGCAGCGAGCTCCTCTGGAGGGACGGTGTTCAGATTCTGTCTAAAGAGGAGGTTCTGCTGCACCTCCTCACTCTGGCTCAGAACTCTGTTCACAGGTCAGAAAACAGTCACATACACCTGATATTATACATTATACCAAAGTCTTAATGTGATCCTCTGTCTGGGCCAAAGCTTTAGACAGTTAATACATTTCTCCAGCGGAGAAGGCTTACTTTTAGTCCAGTATTTTCCTCAAGGACACTGGTAAAAAAAATAAATAAATAAATAAATAAATATAAAATATGAATTACAGCCATTAAACTTTGGATCTGGAGACGAGTCTCTTTTAAAGACAAAATACAAAAAAGTGTTTAAATCATTTTAGCTCTTTGGGTAACAGTCAGACATAACTGTCATAATATTTTATGACAAATCCTTAACATCTATTAGCTTTATTTATTTAATGTTGTTCATGATTCATAAAAGATATATAAAAATACCCATAGTTTAGATAACCCCTTTTAATTTTAAAATTGTTACAGTAGGCAATTGTTACACTTTTTTCAGAGGATGCTTTCAAAAATAATACCATGAATATTTTTTATATAAGTTCAAACTTTATACCAAGCTCAGTAATCAGAAGAAACTTCAATAAATTCAGCATTTTGTGTAAGCAGCTTTACCTTTCTTCAGGTTCTTGGCAGGTCAGTTGTTCTGCATCTTGGAGAAATTGCCACCGTTCTCCTGTGGATTCAGTTGCTTTTGTCTCTTCATGTAATTCCAGACTGACTCCATGAAGTTTAAATCAGGGCTCTGTGGGGATCACACCATCTGTTGCTGGACTCCTTGTTCATTTTGTTGCTGAAGATAGAGCTTTATTACTCCGGCTGTATGTTTGGAGTTGTTGTCATGTTGCGGAGTGAATTTGTGACCAATCACACACCCCTCTGATGGTATTGCATAACAGATACGAAGCTAAATATCTAAAGTGCCTAAAACTTTTCCACAGCACCGTCTGTGTGTAATTATAGTTTATGCATGCAGTTGTTCTAATGCACCCTATTTATGTTTGTTTCTTGGACATACACCCTGACCTCTTTGCACTGCAGCATGCAGCAGGTCAGCACCTGCTGCATCTTTCATTTTAAGGTAAATGCAGCAAAACAGAGGTAACCCCGTGACTCCAAAACGTCTGCTGCCACCTGAAAACCTGCTGTCAAAACAGTTGTCCGTGCAAAACCCGAGTGGAGCTTTTTAAACTGTGATGGATGGAGGCGTCATAAGGGGCAAGATGCAACTGCACACTTCTTCTCCTCCTCCTCCATTACCCTTGTTTTTTCTGGCTCCCTCCACTTGTGAAAGAGCCCTCACGCTGCTGTGGCAGGCCGGCTGTCAGACTGGCTGTCAGGCCTCCATTCAGAGCCAGAGTCCATGCAGGGGAAGACAGACGGGTTCACCGGCTGCACCTTCACCCCGCACCTGGGGTGTACTCCGCTCTTTCTGCACGGCTTGCATGTGTGTGGCTCACGAATCGTCTGCGCTGTTTGTACCCACATTGTCCACAAGCCACAGAGACAGGTCTACAATAGAAATGTAGACGCGAGGGGGAAGGCTTCCATTTTACCCTCAGAGGACTTTATCATTAGAACATTATTCCTATATTAGATTATTCACACCTGTCAGGCTCAAAGCATTATTTGTGCAGTTTCACAGAGTGCTCCTTACCACAAACTGATTTCGGCAGCCACCGTGCGTCATGTGTAAGCCCTTTGACATCCATTGACAGACATGCACACCTTCCTTGACAAGCCACTGCTGTACTTTTCTCACCCTGACAAGAGAATACAGACTTGAATAAGGATTGGATTACAAAGGCTTTTATCCCTGTAAAGCCGTTTCCTGGCCACAATCTCTGGACCCAGGGATCCACTTTCCCTTTCGAGCGGCCCCAGGGTTATGATTAGAGCCGGGGAGGGATGAGATTGGGTTGCCGGCTGCCCTTGTCTGCCGTGTGATTGAATGGCACCCAGGCTATTGTGATACATAATGTATTGTGATGTACCAGCACACTTCTTTTTGTGGACTGTAAGTCAATACAGTTGAGTGATGTGTGTGTGGTTGAGTGTTAGGTGCATGTGTGTGTGTAATGGTTTCCACAGAAAGGCCTGAGGAGCCTATTATCATTTTTCAGACGTTCACACTTCACTAATATAGCTAATTAAAGGGTATGTTCACCCAAAATGACTAAAAACATTTAATCACTCACTGCACCTGAATTCTATTCATTGAAAGAAGGAAATTGAGACCCTTTGAGATCCATTATAATGAAAATAGTCAAGTCTGTTTTAACGTAATGTCCATCTTTAGATCCCTGCTTTTATTCCTGAAAAAACATTTATTAGAAAAAATCAGGGAAAAAGAAGCCTGGAAAGCAACAGACTCAGGCATTTCGGCCAGACATTAAAAATAAGCCAATAATATATCGCTCCCTTCAGAGTGGCTTTCAGGGATGCCAGCTTGACTAAACCACAAACCAATATGATAGCCTTCTGTAGTCTGTACTCTTTTAACGAGAAGAATGATACTACAAAAATGGAAGGATGTGTCACCACCTGTATATGGACACTGGATGAAAGAGGTCACATTTTAATCGACTGGAAAAAAAAAAATACAAAATAGTATTTAAGGGTCAATTTAAAAATTCTCTGTTGCATGGCACCCACTTGGCGAATGTGAATGCAAATGAAATTGGATTATAATAGTCAAGCATGTACATATTTACTATATATCTTTATATATAATTTAGATTTAATTATCTTATATAATTTACTGCTATATCTCTATAATAATTATTATTATTTTTCATTTATATATTTTTCATATTATTTATTTTTGTGTCCAGCAATTGAGTTTGATGTTAGTGTTGCAGGCTGGGGATGGGGGTGTGAGGGAGAAAAAAACCTAACATGTATATTGTTACTTTTCTTAACATGTTAATAAAACGACTTCGACATAAGCCAATAATCATTCAATGTCCCTATTCAACCTTTTGTGTTTCAGTGTGGAGCTGCACTGTGCTGCCCTGACCCTGGCCTCTCAACTGGTGGTTCAGCTGGTGAACTCTGACCCTAAGGTAAAGATTAATACTAATGATTTCTGAATTCGCAACAACATCTTTTGGTAGACTAAAAATCACAGTTTTCACCCGCAGCTTGTGCGAACCTCAGTCGTCTCTTGTTGGAGGCTTTCTCTTCCAGAGATTGGTGTGAGGGAGGTATATTGAAAAACCTTGGATAGTAGAGATTGATTCCTAAGATTGAAACCATTTGCTCTCGGATGATGAATCATCCTCATGGCATATCGCCTGATTCTGGCTCATGGCGCACACGGTATATCAGTACTGGCGAATATTACTAAGAAATGTCAGGAGAGAAATCACAAACATATGTTTTGTCAGACATTTAATTTACGATGATATAATACACAGTACCAGTCAAAAGTATGGGCCCATTTCTCTTCTTTTTCTTTCTTTTTTTTTATTATGATTTATTTGTTTTGGCATTTTTGCCTTTATTGAATAGAAAGCAGTAAAGAGGTAGACAGGAAATAAGGGGAGAGAGAGATGAATACGGCATGTAACAAAGGTCCTTGTTGGAATCGAACCAGAGACGTTGCAGTCATGTGGCATATGCCCTAAATTTTTGGCTACAGGAGCAGACTTCACCCTTGTTTCCGCTGTCGGTACGGTAAAGTACGGATCAGTATGGTTTGGGTCAGTAATGGACAGCTTTTCATTTCCACTATGTAAGGAGGTCTTACACTTACACACTGGCTCCTCCCCTAGGGTACCAGTCCTGTGTGCTAGGTACCCCAACCACGGTTACTACCGGTAAAATGCTAATGGGGTAATGGAAATACTAAAATAAGCTAAAATTCAGTACCACATAGTGCAAACAGTTTCTCACATGTACTGTAATGGCGAACAGCACGCTTGTTGATGTGGAACACTCTTCTGTTGTCACAACATGTAACACAGGACTGTTGGATAAAGAAATGATGTTGAGATGGCATGATCCTATTATGTCATTGTCCTATAAGTCAAGTGAATTTCATTTTATTTGTAGAGCACAAAATTGCTGTACAGTAATACATCACCTGTCTTCAGACCCTCAATTAGAATAAGGAAAAAACTTATTAAAAAAGAAAATAGAGAGAACATAAGAGCAACAGAGGAGGGAGCCGTCACCCTGGGCGAACCAAGGTTATAATAGTTTTATAGATAGTAATAGATATTTCAGTTTAAATTTTAGATTATTTAATAATTATTTTTATGGGTTTGCTTGTGTTAATTTATTTTTTTCTAATTCTTATATTATGCTATATGCTAGCTGGGAGAGTTTTAAAAAGGTCAGAATAGCTATTGTCTAATTAAAATAAAAACAAAAAATCATACCTTTAAAATAACATAAATAAAAGTATTTACTCAGGACAGATGGAGTCTCCACAAGACACTATTACCCATGGTCCATATAAGGTTCTTCCTTCCTTCCCATCCTTAATAGTGCTCAATCTGTAAGAGAACATTGATTAAGTATTGATTTCAGCTCTCTGCCCTATTGCAACATTAAATGTGGACCTTCTTTTGTGAAGATTTATGAAGAGAACTTCTGGATCTAAATGAGTAATTGTCAGGAAGCCATCTGAATTTTCCTAAAAATGTTAATGTTATTTTCCTGGATAATCTGTCAACCAGGGTGCGAGTGCTCGGGTGCCTTGCTTATCTCAGTGGGGGGCGCTGGTGTCCTCGTGCTGCAGCGAGGAGCAGCCAGTGGAGGTGAAGCTGATGGCCGCCAAGGTGCTGGTCAGCTCTACTGACACTCTGCTGACCAGCTCTGACCTGCCACTGGGTGAGTCTCAAATTATGGAACTGCTGACTTCCCACGCACCGAAGAGAAACATCAGGTATAGAAGCACAGGATCTATATGTTAATTATTTGTCTGTGTGTGTTTTAGGTCTGTCCAGCACAGTCTCTCTGTGGAGGAGTGTGTTCACGCTGCTGCAGGATGAAGACCAGGAAGTCAGAGACTTAGCCTCTGACTTCATCTCCAATGTACCAGCTCATCTGTTCAGTACAGGTACACACTCACCATCAAGAATCTCTCACACACACACACGCACAGCGGTGAAGACAGTAAACCAGGTGAATTAAAAGATAAAGTTACTCAAGTTGTCGACAATTACGCTTGTCCCTTCAAGTGCAATAAAACCTTCACAAGTGATGAGCCAATCAGAGTATTTATCAAAACACCAGTTCAACCAGCATAAACATGTAGAAAAGACATATTTTATCTGCTTTCTCTGTAGCAAAAAGGAAAGATGTTGCTATGTAGCAGTTTCAAATTCCACTCCCTGTTTTGATATCAGGAATTATTTCACTGCCATTTTAGGTTTGTGTCCAGTGAGATTTTTCTAGGTTTTCTTTATAGCGACTTTGCAGCTCTATAAACATTATTTAGTTTTATTTTTTAAAAGATCTGCTTCTCCGGTGGATCTTTTCATCTCCTGGCCCCCTCGGCAGGTGGGTGGGACACCACACACACATAAACACAAGCCGGTGTTAAAAAGAGTTGATGACATCATTTTCTGTTAAAAGTTTGGTAGCATTCCTGGAATGAAGAGCACTAATTATAAGTGTTTGTGTGTGTGTGGAGGTGGGGTGGGGGGCGTGGGTCGGGGGGTTATGTGTCACATTGTTTTGGGAAAGTCTGAGGTCTGTTTTCTGAAGAGCAGTGTGATACCCCGCCTTACCAAACGGCTTCACTCACAAGTACTTTATAAGTATACACACACACCCCGCTCCCCACTAATGACCATGTTATCCCCCTCAACTACCCACACAATGCTCTCTCTCTCTCTCTCTCTCTCTCTCTCTCTCTCTCTCTCTCTCTCTCTCTCTCTCTCTCTCTCTCTCTCTCTCTCTCTCTCTCTCTCTCTCTCTCTCTCTCTCTCTCTCTCTCTCTCTCTCTCTCTCTCTCTCTCTCTCTCTCTCTCTCTCTCTCTCAGACACACACACACACACACACACACACACACACACTGTCGGAGGACTGACAGCTGCCAAATCCTAAGTGCCCCTCACAAACAGCCACAGTGCAACTTCCTATCCTCACAACACTCACTTCCTGTTTTTTTTTTTCTCCAGCTTTCCTCCAGGAGCCACCCTTATTGTCTGTTGCCACCGATACTATCTCATAACAAAACACCAGATAAGCAAAACATCTCCTCAAAAGTCTCCACAGACCCCCAATGGCATGCTGTTCATGGATGAGATTGCAGAGTCATGGGGGAAGACTCAACTCCAGTCGACTCCGATTTCAGCTGAAATGACCATGTTTTGACCGGAGTCTAATTTTCTTTACTGTCCCTATAAGACAAGGAAGAATAAAATCAAAAGCAGAGCCCGGAAAATGCATTTAAAGTTCCTGAAAATGTTTAGATTTTCATCCAAAAAGCAGCATGTGTTTTCTATAGGTGTTTATGTTCATAAGGCCAGACAGGGTCAGATAAGCTGTCAGCTAAAAATCAGATAGGAGCTCAGCAGCATGACTAAGATGGAGAGGTTTTTCTCTCCAACAGGAAGAGAACACAATAGGTATAATTACAGACTGGATGTCCTTGTGTGTGTATGTGTGTGTGTGTGTGCGTGGAGAAAAGAGGCAGGGGGCCTGCGTCCATCCAATCTACTGCTCATTTCAGTTTTTAAGGGGAGGGGGTGGGGTTATTTACTGTAAAATGGTGGACATTTCCTCCTGGACACACGTGTCCACTGTGGAAAAAGAGCAAAAGTGTTTGTCTCCATACTTTTGTGTGAACTCTTGCTCTCCGGCCAAGCCGCTGGAAGCTGTCTGCAGCCTCTAAAATGATCGTGAAAATTGCCCTGAATTCCCAGTTTAGCTTGACATGTGTTGTACGCGCAACTGGAATGTATGGAATGTAACACACAACACAGAAAGAAAGAAGAAATGAGACGGTAAATCGGTAATCTTGAATTAAATCGAATGAGTGACCGGGCCAGGAAAGTTGAATTCCTTTAAGTAAATGAGAAACAACCAAAATAACTCACATTCCACTGACTGTTAAAAAGAATGTAACCCTAACCCTTCAATTAGAACATATGTGTCTGTTTTTTCCCCACTTCTGAAGCTTAAATGTATGTGATGTTCTGACATTAAGTAAGTGAGAGGAAAGTTTGAGGAGCTATACCTCTAACTTCAGTGTAGTGAATAAGGGAGAGTTTGAATTTGCAGTTTCTTATAGAAACTTGGTGACATTATAGGGCTAGTTGGTAAACTTCTTTAGCTAAATGAGCTAAAAGCTGCTACTCAATCAAACTTTTTTTTCTTTATTGTGCTGCTTTCTCTCGACTGGTGGTTTTTAAAGGTCAGTAGCATTTAAAAACCTCATAGTTTATTCAAATATCATACTACTGTCTCCAAACCATTCTTCTTCTTGGAGCAGTTTACACTTGAGTAGTTTATAACTTGATAATGAAATAGGCTTTGGGGTGGTTGAGTAAATATTGGCAGAGAGAGAGGCTGTTTTTTTTTGGGTGGAGATTTTTAGGGTTAATTTTAAATTAACATACTATAGTGCTACACGAGTAGCAAAGTCCCCCCAAGGAATAACTTGTGTGTATTGAGTGTGCAGCCGAGAGAGTGATTGTGATGGTGATGCTGGCCACCAAGAGCAGAGAGTTAGCAGTTGTAAATGAGATTTTTGCAGGAAAATGTGGTTTGCAATGTAAGAGAGCCAGAGTTAACCAGAGAGCTGTCCCTGACCAGATGTTTAAAGGCAGCCTAAAATTACAACATTTCAAATGAAATACAATTAAAATGCATATTGTTACAGAGCTAAAAAAAAAAAACTAAGTGAAACTAAACTAAGTGACAGAAGACAGAAAATAAAACATGAAAGGACAGAGAAGCTGGATATTTGTCAGTGAATAAATGCTATAACTTCTAAAGACCCAGACAAGTTTCTGTGTGTGTCCTCAAATGACGGGTCAGTGACAATCCACAGCTGATGATTTTAAATTAAAAAAATAAGTCTTTTTGGTACATATATCATTATATCATCACATTAGAATTATAATATTATATTATTCTGCCTTTTATGTAACTGAACTTACTATGTCGGTTCTATGTCTTTTGAAATATCTACCTGATCCTGTTGTTGGATGTAATTTAGTTAAATTTACATGCTGGTAGCGGCAGTGACCTTCATAAGGTCAGGTCATCAGATCCTCTGCTGTCAGGGAGTCAAGGAAATGGAAACTGAATAGCAGCCATGCTAATCCACACCAGCGGCTCCAATGTGCAATATTGTAGCAATGGAAAAATAACATTACCGTATGTTTGAATGGATCCAGGTCAGATTGAGTGTGTGTTTCTTTGTGTTTCTTTCCCATCCCCTTCAGTCCTGTGTGTGTGTGTTTTATGACCTGCCGTTGCAGAGTCAAGTACCGAAGGTGTTAGCTGCTTGATTAGGAGGCCCTAAGACTCCCGGCCCTTTGATATGGAGGGCAGACAGAGACGGGTTCTGAGGAGAATCATTTGAATTTAAAATTTAATGTAGAGGTTAAACTCATTGTTTCATTGTGGGTCAAATAGTCTTGACTGACTAAATTAAACTGGGAATGCTGATGCAATAAAACACACACATATGAGATATGCTATAAAAATATAAATTAAATTAGAACTTTTTTTTCTGCAAAAACATTTAATAAGAGTTAGTAATTGTTTATCACATAGGAGTAGGGCCTAGCCTGCCTTTGGTGAAGTAGTATGTGCACTGAAAACATTTATTTTCAGTTAAAATATTATAATTTTCCTTTTACTCTGGCAGAAGTGTCGATTTGACACCAGCTATGATCCAAATAAACCTGTTTTTCTCTGTGGGAGAGAAATTTGTGTAGATTCCCATTCAGGTTAGTTGGGGCTCTTCTTCCCAGAGCTGTGAACCACAGTGGAGCCATTGTCCTGGACAGGAAGAGCAAATCTAATTTAACCATATCCCACCCTGCAACAGCCCCCCATCCCCCCCCCCCCCCCCCCCCCCCCCCCCCCCCCCCCATCCCCCGCCAACTTTACCACCGCCACCACCACAACCACCACCCAAATACCTCCGGACTAATTGGGTCTGAAATCAAACTCCACTCACCCCTCGCTGGACCTCCAGCACTGCGACAGCATCAGGGCAGGAACAGAGAGATCACTTTATATATAGAGCCCAGAGGGATTTAGTTTTCACGTTCACTTATAAGCGACCGTTGATTAGAAACGTGATCAGAAACACAAACTGCAATCCTCCATTTCAAATGAAGTTCCAAGAAAATCATCAAAAAAGTGGACGTGACACCACAAAGTGTATAGTGGATGTAAAAACGGGGCTTTACCTTACATGTTCTGTAATCCTGAATACTGTATTCTTGGGTTGGCACGGCGAAACATAAGTAGAAAATGACTGGCCGTCTATAAATACATAATTTGTGTGGGAATCTCTTTCTCCCACCGTTCTGAAGGAGAGTTGAACTCTCAAACTCTGCTGACTCGCCCGTACTTTCCAGGCCACTCTCAGTGAACCATTATCAACCAACTCACCCTGATTAACCTACTTTGCACACTGTGTAGCCAATAAATGCCCGAGCAGAATATGCCATTCATGCGTCCTTTCCCCCAGTTCATTCATTTACAGTGGATGACGCAGATGAATGGAAGCGAGCGACCTGACACAGCTGAAGGACACTCATTAAACAGACCTCGTCCTATTTTAGCACAATGCCCACTCAACCAATAAACCGCTGTCACATGTCACCCACTTGAGCAGAAAAAGAACAAAAAACACAGAAACTGTGTTCAATTTGCAACTTTAACATTTACTTTTAGGACAAATAAGCTGCTGCTACCCCCCTTCCCCCTCCAGTGCAACTTTCTCCACCTTTCACCCAAAAGGCAGTGTGTGGGAATGAGATTCTAATGATAATTTGGTGTGAAATAAAGTCATATGTTTTCAGTAATGTCTGGTGTTAGGCAGTGTTAAACACTGTTTTTTTTTTCCATTCTGCAGCACTGGGCCCTGAGACCTGATGTGTTTTGAAGATAAAATACAATACAGAATAGCTCAGTATGAGTATTTCGCAAATGGCGTATAACCCAGTTGGCCTCGTTATGCATCCTCTGTTATTGTCAAACACTTGTAAACAGCATTCTAACCAGATCTAGCTATGATAGCAGCTGCAGGTCAGTTATAATGTCGGCTGTAACCTTCACGCACAGTGGCCTTCGACTCCTGAAACCTGGTCATCATAAACCCGTTTTCACCAGCGAGACTCCTCCCAGAGAACGATGCTTTCTCTGCCATGCAATACACGTGCATGACAAAAGAGAGTATAGCAGAGCAACTGGATAAAAGGAGAGATCAATACACTAGAGTGATTCCTCTTTGTATTTAAAATAATCCCAACCAGAGTCAGACTACACAAAGTAGCCTGTACTATGTGTCTTATATCACAAATACAGTTAAAATCAGTATTTCATTTTCCAAAATAAGATCCCTATGAGAAATTTCTAGAGCATATATATGTGAAACTAACATGAGAGGCACTAGAATTCACTATTAGTATTTACATACATTGACAGTATATTTTTGTAATTTTATTGACATTTTTATGTGTTTTTGAAAAACATACAAATCTATAAAATAGTACAGAAAAAATCTGGATTTGTAGATCTGAGTAGTTACACAGGTTTATGTTGAATAACTACAGGTGATGCTGGTGTTTCTTCAGATTTACAGATCTACTGTAATAGAAATGTTGAGCCAGCCGTTGGCGATGACGGCCACATTCTTTCCTTTATCACAAATTCGGTGAGCTCGGACCAGCAGTGTTTTCTTAAACCGTAATTTTTATGGTAATTCTCATCTTTTTGATGATAATGTTTCCTGCCGGTGTGGTCGCGGCTGCTGCTGCTGCATATGGTCTCTGGGCTCCCTGTTTCCCGCCAGCCACCAGAGGAAGTCAGGGCTGTAAATGGTTTGTTTTTATTTCACACCTCGCTCTCACACCTATGCTTCCTGATCTCTCGCCTCCACCGTCTCGTCTCTGATGCTGCGTGCGGTAGAAAGAGTCCCTTTGAGCCTTTGAGAAGATTGATGTTGTGGTTGTTGTTTCTGTCATCTGGTGAAAACTTTATCTTCAGATTTTCCACCACTGAGGATTTATGTTGTGTGAATCTTTCCAAGGATGCACTGAAATGAGTTTTCAGGAGCTCCATCTGATCAGAGGTTAAATCCAGGACGTGTAGATGTTGGACAGGCGTCTTTGACTGGGCTGTTTGGAATAAAGACAGTGGGACATGGCAGGTGTAGCTCAGGGACCCGTGTGGTGGTCCGTCTGCAGGTTACAGCCCCCATGTGGGAGAGGTGTTAAGGGGGGCTTCTAATCCAAAACCTTTCAGATGTGGGTGGCTGAGCGGAGGAATGAATTCCCACTACAGTGATCATGATGACACCACCAGCGAATGGAAGATTGCAGGGCGGGAAGGGATTTATTTCATTTCCCCCGTCCCACTCCTCCTCCACCTCCTCCACTCAATAGGACATCTGACACCCCCTCCCCCCCCCCCAGCTGCAAAGGCTCAAGCGAGGATTTACTGAACAGCAAAAGTCTCTTAACTCTCCCTTAATTCAATTCAGCACCTTTAATGGCACGACTGTTTGATCAGACACGATGTGGCTGCAGCCGTGTGTGAACTGTGGATGATTACAGAGCAGCAGACAATGGTAATATTCACGTTGACCATGTTTTCATTGTGCGTGAAGTGGATTGCAAACCTAATAATTCACTAATATAATTTAAAACAAGATGGTACTAATGTTAACAAAATGAGTTAACTTGGAAGTAGACATGAACACAATGTTATACATACATTACCTTTAAATACAATCAGTTTATTTAACTCTTTTTCTACTGTCACACAAAAAAAGTTTATCCTTAAAGGATAGCTACACAGGTTATTAAACTCTATCATATCTTATAATACTCACATCATGCCTCCTGTCCATGCTGGCAGTGAAGAGATCACTTTCTAATACAATTCCTGTGAAAGTGATGAGTGATAAGATCCACAGTCCTCATTCAGCGTTGAAAATTCTTTCCAAAGTTCAGCTGAAAACTAACACGAGGCTTAAACAGTCCCAGTTAAACAGATCAAGTTGCTGTCTTTTAAGTGGAAAGTTCCCACCTAAATGGCGACATCTGTGCATACAAAAATGTATGAATGTACATTCAAAAATGTGCAAAACAGACACCACACACTCATAATAACACAAGTGTTTGATTCAACATGCTTAGAAAACTTAAAATGTAAAAGAGATTAATAAATTTTTATTGTGACAATACATACAACAGCTATATATAGGCACACAGCAAACATGTCATGCTCAAAGGAACCGGTTTAATAATGCCAGAACCCATAATATACACACACGTCCACACAGTAGGTGAATAGGCCAAAATAAACAAAGCAAAATTAATAACTGTAAAGTCTCTTTTAATGTTGTAAATTATATGCAGCACCCTTAAATAATTCCCTCAGCATAATTCAAGGAAAACTTAAGCCTCGAGTGTCATACTTAAATAGAAAACTTAAGGTGCTTTACGCAGGGCTTTAGATAATGGAGCCGATTTCAGATCCAAATCTACAATTCCTCTGAAAAGATAATAAAGTGTGTCTGGTAAATATGTGTTTAAAGCTTCCATCAGATTAACCTCTGAAGCATTTTCTAAAAAAGCAACCAAAGATCTTAGTTCAGTTAAACTCCTCAGAAGCTCAGAATGGTACAACTGTTATACTGTTTCCACAAGTGGCACAAGGTTAAGTTTTTCCCTCTGTCTGCTGCCCTGCCCAGCTCAAATGTACTATACGGGTGCCAGTGGATGCCAACAGCAGGCGCACACACACACACACACACACACAAACACACAGCCTCACCCCGTCTTACCCATTGACTAACTGGCACTGTTATATCATTTCAATGCAAACAAATCCAACGTAGGTCAGCTCTCACGCCAACACACACACACACTCACACATGCCAGTAACAGCATGAAAGACAATCCCCTTGAGAAACAGAGTATTTTTGAGCCAAAAGCTTGAGGAGGGAAATCGCGGTTAAGCGATGTGTAAAACCTCCGTAGAAAAGTAGATAAATTGAACGCAGCTAAAATTTCCTATTATGTCCCTTAATGTTGGGGGGGGGGAGCATGTGAAGGCCTGACATCAGAGGCTTGGCCTGTCCCGGAGAAAGGCGGCTTCTTGGTAAAGAAAGGAATTTGTCACTCAAGCTCCTAAACTCTTAAATCTCCTCTAATACGGTACAATCAGCAGCCTCTAATGTTCACAGAGCGGGTTTCCCTCTCCGCTCACCACTCAGACTCCAGGCTCTGCTGCGATTTTACGCCTCCTCTCTGAAGAGGAAAAACAATCTGAGTTCCCAATAGTGTGTGTGTGTGTGTGTGTGTGTGTGTGTGTGTGTGTGTGTGTGTGTGTGTGTGTGTGTGGGGTGTGTGTGTGGGTGTGTGTGGGTGTGGGTGTGTGTGGGTGTGGGTGTGTGTGGGTGTGTGTGTGTGTGTGTGTGTGGGTGTTATACTGTATGTGTGCCGATGGGGGTCTGTATACCTCCTACCCCCCCACCCCTCTCTTCCCATAGTGGTAGTGTTTTGGCTAGTGGCTCTGAAAGCCTTTTGAAGTCTCTGCTGTTATCTTGGTGTCAGCTGCGTTGAGGATGGTCAAGGTGGGAGAACAACACTCTCACACACACGTGCGCGTGCACACACACACACACACACACAACCTCTGTGTCATATAGTCGCTGAGTGGACAACTGGAGTAGTTAAATGAAGTCATACGTTGTGTTTCCTCCGTTTGAAGTGTGTGTCCTTGCACTCACACCTCATCCTTCACCATATACAACTGTCTGGGAAAGTTTGAGCTGAGTATACTTGTGCGTGCGTGTGTGCGCGTGTGTGTGTGCGTGTGTGTGTTAAAATATTACGGTGACACATCCACAGCCTTCCAGGAAAGACTAAGAATAACAAGTTTTCTACAAGAAATAGTTTTTGTATCAGTCATTTCTGCGATTACCCATCAGTCGCCACATGTGAAGAACTTCCATCGTCACATTCACATATGTAGGCAATCCATTCATCCATCCATTCATTAGCAAGTAAACAGGAAGTTACAGCAAGACCCTTAAAGAGTGTGTGCACGCACATATTGGTGCAACGTGTCTGTGAATCGCACACTCATACACACACCCTGATGGCGGTTGGTTATATGAGTTATAGTTTTGTTTCCCTGAACGCCTTCCAAACCCAGAGAGTGTGTACACACACACACACACACACACAGACACAGTACGGAACATGCTGTCAGCCTTGCATCATTCAAACATCGAAATGTTTTCAGCAAGAGTTATTGAGAGAAATAATATGAGAAGGCAGAAAATTGTAGGGAAATGTTTCCACACAGGTGGCCTCAAATCTGATATGTTTATTACCAATTTGATAATTCTGCAACCTCAAGTTTTATTCCCTGTTTTTGGAATTTGCGGCACAGTGACAGGCACTTTTTCCTTCGAGAGCGTCTGAATTTTACAAATACTCCACTGTTCAGCTGTGGAAACGGACTTATTTAGAATTATTTATTTCAGTTTGAGTTGCAGTCAGACTTTGGATTTAATTGTTTTGGATGCAGGGACACACCACTACGACTAATGGTTTTTCCTCTCGAATCACCGCAGCACACAATATTCTAAGTGCAGGGTCTACATCATGCCGACGCGCCCACTTAGGAAACTACCAGGAAATCAGATTTCTCCAGCACAAATCTTGCTGTAATAACCACATAAAAACAAATCCCTTACCCTGATTGAGAAAATCCATGTTTCTCTTTTACATGGTTTTTAAGAAATCATCTGATTGCAGACACATTTCTTCACCCAGTTTTTTTTTTTTTTTTTTTTACTTTTTACACTTGCTTCTTTAAAGCCCAGCACAAACTGCAAAATATGAACATCCATTCATTCTTTCAGGTGCGAACAACGTCGGTCAAAATTAATATATTACAATATTACAGATGTTTCCTACAGATTTGCACATAACTAAAATCTTAACTGGCTCGGGCATTCCTCAGGATTTAACCTGATTTCACATAAATCACCAGTTTAAAAGTAAGATCAGTTAGTGATGGATTTACAAACAGCTGGTGCAACCCAATCCTACATCTCTCTCTCGGAAAGCTTTCGTTTTGACTTCTGAAATCCTATCATTCAGCTGTTTTTTCCCTCCTCGGTCATATCCCTGACCTTTCACCTCACCATGTGCTTGCGCACAACATTAGATCCCAGGGCGAAGGTCATCTCTGGTCATTCCTAAAGACTAAAGGTGAAACCACCATTAGCACACAGTCGGTTCATGACTTGGGCACGAGTCATGAACCCAATGGGCGAGGGTGGAAAAACATGAGCGCCAAAGCCGCTTGTGATGATTTATGACTTGTCAACAGATCTGCTATTGTTCATTCATGTTCTGACTGTATAGATTCATTCTTGCTTCTGTAAACCACGTTTGTAATGTGTCTTAAACGTATGACACTGTTTTGTATAAACACGCGGCCCTCGTCTGTCCTCAGATGTGGCAGGTGTGTCCGTGTGTCCTCCCGTAGCCCTGGCCATGGGCGTGGAGCTCCTGTGTCGGCTGTTTGAGCTGTGGGAGGCGGTACCGGCAGGTGTCCTGGCTCTGACAGAGTGGCTGCTGGGAGAAGAGGAAGGCAGCGAGGAGGAGGAGGCAGGAGCAGACGAAGCCTCCAGTCTGGTGAGAGTCTGTCGCTGTTAATCTGTTGTAACTCAAGTGTCCAGGAATTTGTCTTCTCGTGACCTCCCAGCTGACGCATTGTCACAAAGTTGTGTTCTACTGCGGTACAAGAACTTCACAGATGAACAGTTATACTGCAGCACGAGGACGTCAGTGTACAAAGAAGCAGCAGGATATTTGCAAGAATGTAGACCGCGATAAATATATTTTAGGTGATTTCCATCGATGGAAAGTGAGTCTGTTGTGGTTTTGCTTTCATGGGTGACAAGGTACTGATTGTTTCCTGTTTTCTTTCTACTCAAGACTTCACAGATATTTTTTATACAGCTGAGAGGCATCTTAACGCCATGTAACTGTAAACTTTGTCTGCGTAAATATCTTTATTCACTTTTTACTTACGACCTGGGCTGGGACCTTTCTGTCTGCGTGGGTTTTCTCAAGGTTCTCCAGCCTCCTCCCACAGTCCAATAACATGCTGAGGTTAATTGAAGTGAGTGAATGATGTGTGTGCCCCACGGTACACTGGTGACCTGCCTTTACTGCCATTTACTTACTACATACAGTATAAGTGGTGACTCTGCCTGCTGTCAGGCCTGGGGTACTGTATTCTTAGAGCTGAAACAATCAATACTTTTATATTACATATGCTTAGCGTAATGTGAATGAGGTTCCTCATAATTAAGAATTATTACCCAACTCAGCTCACTGTTTTGTATTGGTGTTTTGGTGGCCAGAAAAATTATTTGATATGAATGCAACTGTTGTCCCTCAACTGCTGGATTATTGAATACGAATTCATTTTGCTTGATTTGTAGGATGAAGAGGACTTCCTGTTCGAGAAGGGCGACCTGAACCTCTGGGCAGAGCCGGTCCAGTGGGTTAAGCTCCTTCACAGGCACCTCAGCTCCCTCATCCCGGCCTACGAGCAGACCGGACACCCAGGGCCCGCGGCAGACCCAGACCAGCTCCTCCGAATCCAAACGCTGTCAACCCAGGCCAAAGCCAAGTCTCTGAGCTCCCAGCAGGCCCTGGACTCCCTCCCAGCCCTGCCCCAGTTCTCCTGCGCCATGGAGCACGCCCGGCTGGCGCTGCGGCAGCAGAGGGCCGCTCTGGCTCTGGATGTGCTTCAGAGGCTCAGGTAGAGTCAGCGGTTCTAGCAGCAGCAATTGTGGCGAGTAAGAGCTCCTCGTATTTCAATAAAGGAAAAGTTATCAGATAAATGAACCGCTTCAATGAACCAACACAGACCGGCTTTGTAGTCGAGTCTTTTTAATGTCATGCTAAAGGAATGAAGGAAAGAATTGTGTGTGTGTGTTTTTTTTTTTTTTACTCTGTACTTGCCTTTTATTGTTTGTCTTAAAAATTTTACCCTCGTTGATGACCAGATGTATTTTCATTTTTACGATCATTGATGTCTTTTTTAATTAAACGCCATGTCTGAAATCACGTCATGTTTTTATTCCAGTCTTTTTGTTTTTCCTACAAGGGAAGACACTAACGTCTCACTGTCACTTTAGTGAATAATAGGCTCATAATAACAATAGAAGGTAGATGATGCTTGTCCTCTCAGCACCTCAGTTCGGAGAAATGTGGAAATCGTGAAGCCATAACAATAATTCAGCCCCAGTTTGTGCAAAACAACACTTGATGCTCTGTTCTCTTATCAGTGGCGATATGTCACATGACCAACTTCCAACAGTGTAAGCTATTGAGCGCACAGGCCGTTCTGCTTTCTTCATGTCTAGCGGGGATTTAAGGCCGGAGCACAACAACGCAGCGCCCGAAGCTGCGCTGAGCACAAACTTCAATGGTGCAATTGTGCAGCCGAGCCTTACGGCCGAGGCGTGGGATTGTGAAAGTGTTTCTGCTGACACGTCACCAAAGTTGTATTTCAGTATACGCTCTGACTTCTACTGTATGTTTATACGAGGTGCTATTTTCCTGTGATATTTAATTTACTGCAGGATTCTTCCCATTGGACTGTGCCTTTATGCTTCCCTCTAGTTTTCCTGGTTATGTAATTAGGAGGACAGCACAATGAGTTACTGTCCTCTGCGTGTGTACACGTGTGTGTGTGTGCGTGTGTGTGTGTGTGTGTGTGTGTGCGTGTGTGTATTCATGCTGCCCGCTCATACAGCTGGACCCTTCTCCCTCCCTGGTAGCCATGTTCCCTGTTACAGTAAAACTGACGTAATGTTTTGGAACGACTCAACATCCCCCAATAAAAAAAAAACAGCCGTGTGATGGGAGAGCGGTTTCTGCGGACGAGGACATGTTCAAGGGATTTCTCAGGAGCTTTGCCGTGTCTGTCCTTCACATTAAACTATTTATCACAACTGCAAAGCGTAAATAATCCCGGGGCAGCCCTCAGCCTAATTTTAGGGTTGGTAGTAGTAGATTCCAAGCTCTTATGTCACTTGTTTTTCGCTTGTTGCTATTTTCCCCCCCTCTTTTTTTTTTTTTTCCCCCACCTCCAACATCTCTCCCTCCCTCCCCAGCGGATCCATTCGGCCCTCTAGAGAATATCGAATCATGTCACAGAAAGACCACTCCGATTGTGATTCGACACGCGAAAAAAAGACTTAATTGTTGCCAGCGTCGAAGGAAACCGGCAATTGCTGGTAATACGTGCTGCACAATGTTTTTACACCCGCCTGAACCAAAATATCTGCCTTTTGTGGAGATATAGAGGCCTCTCCTTCCACTGCCAACTCTGCAATCTTTCCACTGTTTTTTTTTTTTTTTTTTTTTTGACGTAACTCCAAGAGTAGAGTGGAGTACTTTGACATTTTCGATGTGAACATTCTGCCATCCTGTGAAGGTTACATCATGCTGAGACAGGAGCGGCTTATTGCAAACCTGGTAGCACTCCTTGACTTTTAGAAAAGGGGGAACTGAGGTGAGCTTTTTTTTATGTGGGCGACCGGAGGGAGCGGGTTTTACTGAAATGACCTGAATCCTTTACAGAATTCATCAATGTATGACTTACTCCATCCAAAACATGGCCTGAGTGTAACTTTAAATCTTCCAGCTCTGCTCAGCAGGTGGCGCACTGTTATTTTCCAGCCAGTTCCCTTTTTGCTCTCATGGGGGCAGTGTTGCTCTGCTGTTCCACATGGAAACCACATTCCTACAGTCTGAGCTCTGAGATTTGGGAAAAACAAGTTAAGAGAGGAACTCCAAGAGGAGTGTTTTAAGATTCAAGTCAGAGTAAATCCGCTTCTTTTTTAGTTCACAGTGACTCGACATATAGGTTCTTTGAAGAATCAGTGATTTCTTTTCATCTTAAGGTGAAATCCTGATTTATTTTTTTAAGCTGGGATACAAAAGTAGGTCATGTGAGCTCAGTAGGAATGAGCTGCCCTGTTTCTAGATGTGTAGTAGACTGGAATAGGTTGCAGTTGCACTGTGGAAGTCGATTATGCAACCGGTGGATTCTAAAAATTGTACTGCACTCTGCCTGGACTCCTCTCCGCTCATACTTGCGGTCTCACCCCATCCACAGGGAGAGGGAGGGAGAGGCAAGAATTTCCTTCCATTACAAATACATGTGTCAGCGTCCAAGTGTGGTGGTCCAAGCGCCTTTGCTGGGAGGCCCGGGGGGTGGTGGGGGGCTGGGGGGGGGGGGGGGTCATTGAGGGAATTATTTCCTCTTTATTCAATCACTCAAGGAGCTTTTTGAGCAAGGCTCCTTCTCCTCTCCCCCACACGCGGCTTCAGTACAGGAGGTGGAAGCGCTGAATGGTTAAATCAGTGAAGAATAGCTCACATCGCACCGTAGACTCCCATTAATGGTTCTACATTCTTTCCCAGCGAGAGTCAACCCAAAAAGCAAAACCAACTTCCACAAAATTGGGTTGTGTGATTTAAAAAAAAAAAAAAAAAAAAAAAAAGTTTGGAGGGGTGTGTTGGAGTGGGGGGTAGAGAGGAGGGGAGTGGGGGGGGGGTTGCTGGGGTTGGATTTCAAGGCGTGGTGTTAAAGAATAGGCGACCAACCGGTGAATGGAAGTTTTTTTCAGAGAGGAGGGGAGGAGGCGGCTCCTTGCAAAAGTTTGCACGTACTTGACATCGCCCCTCCCCGGCCACCGCCAGGCATTTATACTGGATGCAAAAAGGCTGGAGCGCACAGTGAAGCACTCTGGTTCAGCGCTTCTCCAGGGGAGGAAATAAAACCACCAACAACTCAACAATACAAAACTTACCCCCCCCTCCTCTTTCCCCCCCTTCTTCTTCGGACTTAACTTTTTTTTTTTTTTTCCAAACCAACTTTTCAAACAACTTTTCCGCAACCAAAAACCAGTCGTGGCACAAACTAGCACCCGTCGCCTTCAGGGATCCTGGTCGGTCCTCCATGAAAGAGGGAGCGCGGCAGCAAACTTGGGGAAACGAGATGTCTGCGACGGTCTTGTCCGCTTTCTACGACATGGAAATGCTTTACAAGGTAAACACCAGCAGCAAATACGCGGAGATTTCCCGATTTTTTTTTTTTTGCAGCCGGTGAGAAAACCGCTCGAAACGCAGCCGGCGACATCGCCTGACTTGTTCGCCTGCAACAACTTGTTGCGCTGCACGAAAAAAAAGTTGTCTTAAAACATGCCATGTGCTCTTAAAAAATGGTGATTTGCATTGCTAACTCGTGTCTTGTTTGTTCCCCCCCCTCCTTCCTCGCAGCAAGATAAAAGCATGAACATGAACGCCCTCCACATCAACAGCATGCTGGATAAGAAAGCCGTGGGCGCCCCGGTCACTTCTCCGGGATCCGGCGGCTCCTTCGCGCCGGGATTTTTCCGCAGAAACTCCACCAGCAACATGGAGGCGATGAACAACGGCAACAAGTACTCGCTGAGCTCCTACAGCAGCCTGAAGGAGAACATACCGAGCGGCAACGGCAGCGCCACGGCCCTCATGAACAAGGAGAACAAGTTCCGCGACCGCGCGTACAGCGAGAACGGGGACCGGGGCGTGCTGCAGCAGAAGCCCGGCTCCCAGATCAACTCCACCCGCTACAAGACCGAGCTGTGCCGGCCCTTCGAGGAGAACGGCTCCTGCAAGTACGGCGAGAAGTGTCAGTTCGCCCACGGCTACCACGAGCTCCGGAGCTTGTCCCGCCACCCCAAGTATAAAACTGAGCCGTGCCGCACCTTCCACACCATCGGCTTCTGCCCCTACGGCCCCCGGTGTCACTTTATCCACAACGCCGACGAGCGCCGGCCCGCTCCGGCCGCCAACGCGAACATGCAGTCGGGGGAGCCCCGGTCGGCCCGGGAGCTGTGCGGCTACGGCCAGCGGGACGTCCTGCCGCCGCAGCAGCAGCTCGCCTACACCCAGAGGGACAGACCAAAGCTCCACCACAGCCTCAGCTTCTCCGGCTTCTCCACTCACCACGGACTCGAGTCGCCGCTGCTCGACAGCCCCACGTCCCGGACCCCGCCGCCGCCCACCACCGCCACCACCGGCGGTTCCTCCTCGTGCACCTCCGCCTCCAGCTTCTACGAGGAGGTGCTGTCGCCGAACTCGGTGTCCTGCATCAACAGTGCCTTCTCTTTCCCCGGACAGGACTTAAAGGCGCTGCTGGCGCCGCTGGCCGTGCACACCCCCGGCGGCTACGGCGGCGGCGGCGGCAGCAGCAACCACTCCGGCGGGGCCTACTACGGGAACATGCAGGGCAGCGCGTGCCCGCCCTCCCCTCCGACCTACAACATGAGCCACTTGCAGGCGCTGCGCCGCCTCAGCGAGTCGCCGGTGTTCGAGCCTCCCCCAAGCCCGCCGGACTCGCTCTCTGACCGGGAGAGCTACGCGAGCGGGTCCCTCAGCTCTTCCGGGAGCCTCAGCGGCTCCGAGTCCCCGAGTCTGGACGCAGGAAGACGGTTGCCAATCTTCAGCAGGCTGTCGATTTCAGATGACTAATCATGTATTTTGTTTTTGTTATTTCTTTTCAAATGGATTATGGATGGGCCAGGGTGGGGGGTGTTGGAGGAGAAGGAGGTGGGTGGGTGTTAAGACTGTCCTTTATAATAAAAAAATAGAGGATCCCGGTTCCCTCACCTGCCCCCTACCACCACCCCAACCCCCCTTACACACACCCAGCCCTTCAGCCCCTGTTTTCAGCAGCATCCACCCTGCTGAAGTGCCTTTGAGCAGCAGAGACATTGAATCCCTACCAGCTCCAGGGGTGCTGTGACCCTGCTCTGACCTCCCTGAAGGGGGGCAAGAGAAGAGAATTTCACCCACAGGGATCAATAGAAGCATCACACAGTTTAAAAAGTGTCCTTGACCTGGCATTAGTTTAGACTTTTTTTTTTGTTTTTTTTCTTTTGTATGTAATATAGCTGTATTAAAAACTTAGATAGCAAACAGAAGGCATTCCATCAGTGCCTTGCCCAAGGGCTCGCGGCAGCCCCCTCTCCCAAAATTTGCTCTCAGGCAAGCCACACTTTTTTCCTGGGATTAGATGTGTGTGTGCGTGTGTGTGTGTGTGTGTAACATGACTTGACAAGAAGAAGAGACTGTAAGCGGTTTCAGATTTCCTCCCATCCTGCCAAGAATATGCCTTGACTCAAAGTAACATTTTTGTCTTTTTCTTTTATCAAAAGTGTGTTTATATATATATAAATATATTATTTTTTGTTTTCCTCTCTGAAAGCTTCAACTTCCATTCCAGATCTGTCTTCTCCCAGCGCCACCCAGTGGTTCGTTTGGTTAGTCTATAGTTTGTTGCTTGGTTAAAAAGCACTCTTGAGTTGGGTTTGTTCGGGGAAATCACTGCTGATGGTTGAATATATATTTTTTTAGCTGTTTTTGAGTGATTTACATAGCAGTGCATAACTGGCTATGGACTATTTAACTTATTTATTATCTTGTGAAAAAAAGTATAGGCTACATTGGTAATTTGTGTCCATACTGTATTTATCAAGTATGATGAAGCAATAGATCTATATTCTTTTATGTTTAAATTATGATCGCCATTATTAATCTGCATAAAGTGGAGTGTATGTTCTTTTCACAGTAATATATATATTTTGTTTTTTTCTCCTTTTTTTGTAACTTCACTTCGTTATTTTTATTGTAAATGAGTAAAAAAAAATCTTAATTTAAGAGACCGTATGTGATATTTATTTCATTAATTTTGTTTCCTTGTTTACGTTTTATTAAAAAAAAAGTTTGCGTGATTGCTGTTTGCTCCTGAGGTTGTGTGTCAATGCTGTAGAAGGCTTTTTTTTTTTTTTTTTTTTTTTTTTGGAGGAGGAGGATCCCTATTTAGATGTTTCTGTAGAATGTATAAACAATGTGGTTGTACAGACCGTCCAAACCTTACTTCTTTTGTTTTTACCTAGATCAGACTTCAGTGACAAAGAACCCAAGTCAAATAAATTAACCAAAAAGTATTTTTTTTTTTTGTTTTTTCTCTCTGTTTGCACGAGGTCACACTGTGATTCCAGCCACGTGCTAAAGAATGTAGCAATCCCTTGTGCCCCAGTATTATTGTGTAGTGCCTATGGGGTTCACCATCTTGACATGCCTTAAAATTAACCAAATAAAGTATTTTTCCTACATGGCATCTTTTATACACAGGTTGAACTGAATGTAGTGTTGGATTTTTTTTTTGTTTTTAAAGGTTGTTACCACTCAGACACTCTGACAAAAAACAACCGTAACCTTTCTAAGTCCCCATTCCTCTTTATTTTGAATTTTTTTGCTCTGTTTTTTCTTTTTTTTTCATTTGATATTGAAATCTAGTCTGAGTCTTGAGAGTTTGCTGGAGAGGGAAGTGGTTGAACACGTTTGGTTTGTACATAGTAGGTACAGGGGGATGCGCACTATGTACTTTTGACTACTTTATCAGAAGTAAAGCTTTTTGAATGTAACAAAAAAACGGACAAAAAGACAACAAGAGTTGTTAATTTTTTTTTCGGGGGGGGGGGGGGGGGGGGTCAGTTCACTACAAATTGAGTGTGAGACTGTTAACTTTGTACTGTACATTTTTTTGTAGTTCTCCCAATAAAAATCATTTTTGAAAAAGGTCCAGACAGTCGAGCTGTGATTTCTCTTAGTGTCTAATCTGATCAGATCGAGCATGAGAGTGACAGTCTGGGTTCTCACATAAACACATCAAGGGTTACAGTGCATAGTCATCTCATCTAGTGGGGAAAAAAAAATAAACTGGAGGCATGATAGTGAGTTTTTCCTGGGCACAGTAGAGCGTCAGCTGCCTTGACACTACTTGGCCCGGGGCCCTTGGGGTACTGGCCCTCTGTCCTTAGTCTGCAGTAAAAATAATGGAACAGTTAGAGTCCAGAAAAGGGGGCATGACCCCGAATTCCCTCCAACAAAGGAACAACTGAGCCGTACGTGTCCTCTGTGACAGGAAAAATCCGATTCTTAAGAAAAAAACAAAAAGCAACAACCACCGCGGCGGCTAACGTCCCTGAATAAACTTGATGCAACATTACATAACGCTCTACTATAAACAGAGGGCGGCGAGCGATACGTCTGCGCCATCCGAGGAATGAGGCCTGGAATTTTAAAATGGAAAAATGTGTAGGAGCCCGGGAGCCTCGAGGAAGTCAGATGAACACGCCGGTGGCTCGGGCTGGATCCTCGCCACCGAGATAAGATGTTAATCTTTTAATAAGTCGTGCACTACGGTCCCGTTTTTTCTGACATAACGTGAACGGTAGTAGAGACAGACAAGACGGAGTCTCTCTGAAGATTAAAGCGGCGAGGAGTTCCAGCTGGAGCGATTTCTCACAGGCCGACGTGCTTCGGACGCATCTTCAACGGTCCTATGTGTTTTTTTTTTTCAAAGGAACCGGTTATTGCGGGTGATGTCATCCGAGATGGATGTATCAGGCTGGGAACTGAACGCAGGCCATCAGGCCATAACTGATTAACTCCGCGGCTGTAAATGTGTTTCTACTATCAACCGCCCGGGCGGGTAAAACGGGGACAAGTCAGACACAGACACCCCCTCCTCTGCCCTGAGTCGGAGCCTTCTCTTCCCTCTCTTCAGGTCCGTGTCTGGAGCAAATAAAATTAAAAAACTGGCGTATATTCGGCGTGAAGATTAGTAACTGCTCCTGGTTTTCCGAGGAGCCTCTCGAAAAAGATGAAATGTTGTATGCAGGTTAAGTTTATGAACTTATCAGCGGCGGCAAAGGCATTAAGAAAATAAAGGGCCACGGGAGTCATGTGGTGAACTTCATGCCTGGAGTTCACGCCAAGATAAGGTAGGCCGATAAGGGCAAATATTTACTGTGTCCTCAGGATTTCATAATGAAGTGTTTATCAGAGCAGAGCCAAAGGGCTGCACAATGCTCTGGGCCCCCGCCAATAGGATCCACGTACCTGTGACTCAGTGTCTGTGTGTGTGTGTGTGTGTGTGAATATGAGTGTGCGAGGCTCTGTGTGTTAATCAACAAACATACAATGTTTAAATGAGTGCATGATCGTTCATGTGCAATGCCTATAAAAGATTAACTTTTCTACATAAGGATGTGCATGTGGTGGTGTGTGTGTGTGTGTGCGTGTGTGCGTGCACGCAGGGGTCTTGCTGGTTAATTTGTCTGGGGCTCCTACAATGAAAGGAAATACTCTGACTGTGTGATTAGGGCAGGAAGAGCCCCGGTTCCTGACCACCACCCATTTCCACCTCTTCTCTGTCCTGCTGTTTTTCCTCCTGCCTCGGTTTCCCATCTCCTCTGTAGTGGCGGGCCTCCGGCGGCTTCTAGAAGTTGCTATTTGTGTTCCGCCGCAGCGCTGGGAAGCTCGGCTCGTCCTGGTATTGTTTTCGGGCCGCGCTCGGTGCAAGACCCCGGGGGTCAGAGTAGTAGCGGCGCATACTTTTCGGACTTTGTTTCAGGCCTTATTATACGGGTGCCAGATGGGCGGAGGTTTGCCAAAAAAACGGAATGTTGTTAATCATTTCAAAAGTCATATTAGACCTGTAAGGCAGACTCTCCAGCAGGTTTTGTTTTTCTTAATTTAGTAATTAAACAGTGGATTGCAGCGGTGGAAGCGGACTCCTACCCTCTCTCCCTATCCTTAACGAGGTATAATTGCAGCTTATTATTAGGGTGAAAATATACATTCACAACTCATTTTAGCAGGGACAGCCCCTTCGATACCAACTCCTGAGTCACCGGTGTCATAAATCATCGAAGAACCACTTAAAAGCCCCCTTCTATTTGTGTGCGTCATTACTGGCTTCGAAATGAAACAATGTGTTCATATGAGTGTTTGTGAAACTCCCTCGAAACCCCACCCAACTGGCGCTACTGCAGGGTTCAAACAAACACGTGCAGCTGTCAGGCTCCGCCGTTCAATTGATAAAACGCGTTTTCATTTCAGGAGCAGAATTCGGTTACTGCTGTAACGTTATGTAATTAAAAAGGCAGGTGATAGCCGAGTCTCTCCCAGGCTGCCAAGAGGGACGGGACAGAGGGTTACAGTTGGATTTGCCCAGCTGTCTGCAATCTAGAGACAGGAGGAAGCCTGCGAGGCCCGTAACTTAAAGGCCCCCTCCAAAAAAAAAAACGGGAAAAAAAACAACACATTCCTTCTTTTTTGAAGAAGAAAAAGGAACTTTGAAATCAATATTTATAAAACAGATCCTTTGTGGGCTGACCGGAGATTTGCTGTGGCAGACCTAGGCCTATTTTAGTCTGGTATGACCAGGAGCTAACGGCTAACGTTAGCCGGATTTTAGCACGCTTCTTCTCTACTCGTGCCCATGTTACACTATGTTTAGCCGACTTTGCAGTTACCCCTCAACTCGACACTCTTTCTTTTTGTTTGCATTCAATCTCAAGGCTCTCATCGTTAATCCCAACAGCAGCAGGCACTATATGGTACCGATCCAGCATCAAACTAGCGACTAGCTGGTGATTGTAGCGGAGCCGTTAGCATAGGGGCCCTCATTTGAGATTTTGAGAATGGAAATGAAAATCTTATAATTCTCTGTGTCAGCCTGATGTGTACTCAGGCTCCTGTTTACCATAACACTGGCATAAGGACCCCAGATGGACAAAAATAAATCAATTAAGGATGTAGCGGCGCGGTTGCAGATTGCATGCAGCTAAGTTCCCCCAAGTGTTTAGGAAAACCTACAGTGGCAGTGTCTCTAGAATCAATATTTAGTTTGTCTGTTCTGGGCTATGGTAGATCCATAGTGATGCCACATGGCAATCTTTGAAGAAACCCGCTCCTCATATTGTTAAAAACGTCTCAATCTAAGGTAATAAAAACATGACGATTCTTAGTTTAACTGAATTATACACAAATTAAACCATACATGGTCTGTTCCACTAGGTGTTGCTAAATGCCGCTACATCCCGGACCTTTAAAACGCCTTTAAAACAACCGAATCCAGGGTATCTTGAGAAACGGAGGGAAACGCAGTGTATCATTATCCTATAATCACCACTTGCGGCCACAGTGGCCGCTGTTCAGCACGTGGTGATATCCGTGTAACGCAGTCGTCGACTGCTGCGTTGCACCATACTTGGGTACGTGTTCTTTTTAAATTTGAAAACAGAAAACAACAAAAAAAATAAAATAAAAAAAATAAAATACCCACGTGGTGACCGAGTTTGGCACTAAAAGCAACAAACACGTCTATTTGCCCTAAAAGCAGTAGTTCCATACGACGATAGGGGGGGGGGTTAGAATCAACAACTTCTTCAGTCTGGCGAGGGATCAAACTCCTCTGAAAGTCTAAATATATAACCCCCCCTTTTTTTTTTGCTGATTCGTAAATATTCAGCTCACCACTGCCTCTCTTATTGTGCGGGGCTAAAAACATAAAACCCGCTTCATCGTTCGTTTCAGGAAGCGGCCTCCTCCGGCCCCCCCCCCTCGCTTCAGCTGAGCTGACCTCCCCAACTGCCGCAAGGTAAGCCAAGGTAAGCCGCAGTGCACAGATGCTGAATAAGGTAATGTTGTTTGCCCAGTGGATGTGAAGTCCGGTGATGGGGGGAGGAGGAGGAGGAGGAGGAGGAGGAGGAGGATGGAGACGCGGGGGTTGGCTGATGGCCGGTCACGTTCGACCTGCGCTGCATGGTCCACCATGTTCCTCTCCCTTCAACGCCTGCCGAGCTGTAAATATTTACAAAGCATCTTGTGAGAGGCCTGAGTGTGCCAATGCTTGTGGCTCCGCAGCGTGCATGTGTGCGTGCGCGCGCGCATGTGTGTGTAGGTGCAATGCAGATGAGATGCTTCTCTTGGTCATCGCACAGTGTAAACCCAGAGCTGTGTGTGCGTGTGTGTGTGTGTGTGTGTCGGATGAGGTACTTCCCTTGGTCTCTCCACAGTTTACTAACACTGGCCCCTGGCTCTTGTTCAGGTCCCGGCTTCTAGAGCTCCATCTCTGAATCAGGCGCTGAAGATGCAGGGATGCAGCCGCACCTCCATCTACTTTCTGCAAAACCCCTGCGAGTGACAGACGGGGAGGGGATCAGGGAAGCGCTTGTTTACCTCACCCCACCCTGTGCACGTGAGGTTGGACGCCGACATCACGTATTCACATCATTCGCGTAAAACCTGTTTTCTTTACTCCATTTTCCACATGTAAATAATACGGAGGGGTGTAAATATCATTAAGGACCCAACCAGGCCATTTTTGGGAAAGCAGCCCTGTCTGTTTTCAGACCCGTGCACTCCGGTGGGTTGCTGAGTTGCGTGGGCGGAAGTTTCACTGTGGTACGGTTAATGAGGCACACACACATGCTAACTCGGCCCCGGCTCTAATTCGGTCCCCCCGGCTGCTTTATTTTAGAGGTCAGAATATTCTTGGCTGCCCTTTAATCAGCTAGAAAGACCATGATAAACTTACAATACAAGATAAAGCGCAGTTACACTCCCCAACTGGGCAGAAAACCTCCCAAATTCATGCAAGCTAATTAAGGTTAGGAAAAAAAAAATCACATTAAATTGCGTGCAGGCTGTCACTGAAAAATACATTTTTTTCTGTTGTAGAACGTTACATAAGCCTTTGATAATCACTCACATCCACTTGCTTCAAATATTTGTGTTGGTTAAAACATTTTATGTTGGATTTCCACCTAATATGTCACCTGAATTTTGATCGAATTTGCTGATTTAATATACCCAGCATGAGGAAAGGGATGTCAATGTGTAAACCTTTGCTATTTCCTTATAGAGAGTAAAGATGTTTCTGGTTGAACTGTGTAGTTATGCTTTAAATGAGTTTCCTGCTCCGTTATCTTTATTTAGGAATTGAAAAATGTTTCTCTAACTCTTATTCTGTATGTTTCTTACTCTTTTCTCTATGCTTTTACTCTTTATTGTAAGATTTTCTCTGCTATTTTGTCCCTTTTTCAGTTTTGTAGATGCACTATATACATTTTATTAGATTATATAACTTATATATAACTTTGAGTAGTGGCAACTGTGGGTAGGAGTGACAGCGAAGTGTAATCTTAAAGGCAACGCCTAGTGTAATGCTCACATTAGTCACTATAAGCTACTGCTCATATCAAGTATAAAATACACTTGTATAACAAAAAGTATGTTTATATCTTCTTTAACCCATTAAAACCTATGAGCCTTTAAGTCCATGGCTGTCATTTTATACTTAAAATAAAAATTCCAAAACATGACTCATACAGCTTTTTTTCCCTGACATGATAGTAGACAACTTTTTATGTTTTAAGCAAAAAAAAAAGAAAATGTCCCTTCATCCTGGAAACATGGCGGAGACAAACCCTCCCAGAAAGAGTAATTTTATTAATATTATTATGATTTTTAATCCTAACAGGTATATATCCATTTAATCATTCAAGTCTCTAGAATAATCTAATTTCTTACATGGGATAAATAGATTTTTGTTTAAGGCTATAATTGCACAAGTAATAACTGTAATAGCCATTAAAATGCTATTTTCTGCAAAGAAAACAGTAAAAAAGAGAAAAAAAATTGATACATAACATGATTGTTAGTCAACTGATATAATAATATACATGAAATCTTTGGGGAAAAAAATCTGGGCTTAAATGGGTTAAAACCTTAAAATAGTCTCACATGAAGTTGAAGAGATAACGGTAAACGTTTTATCTATAACGCCGCTTTGTCAAGAAAGATCTGATTAGCGCAGCAGTTCAAGCACCCACCATAAGAAGAGGAGCCTGGAAATAACAACCGCTATCTGCGCGCTATATGTGTCCGAAAAAACACGACGGCCGTCTGAAACTCTCGCACGGGGCGAGAAGGAGGAAGAGATGGAGGGCAGGCGTGAAAAGGCCCCGGGCCCGGGCCGCTGGAGAGACGCAGCTGCAAAATTTAACATGTCCTATCTAGTTCAGTAAGGGGCTTTACTTAGACCAGGCGCGGCCTCAGAACTCGTGATTGGCAGCCGAGCTCGGAGGGTGATAAGGAAGTAGCTGTGAGGCGAGGCTGGGGGTGGGGGGGTGGGGGGGGCGAATGTGTGTGTTGACATTGCGTGCGTTCGCCCTACATACACGTTCTGACCAATGGCGTCGAAGACGGGCAGAGACACACACACACATCTCCAGATCTCACGCCGCGATGAATGAAGCTTGACGTTGGAGCGCTGCGGTTTGAGAGAGCAGAGAGGCAGGCGCGGAGAGGGAGTGAAATTATGGAGTATGGCAATAAGTGGAGAGATTTACAGTACATGAAAATATTTAATGGGGGTGTTTATTTGGAGAGGATTTTGGCAGCGAGCATGTCCCTGACTTCTTTCATTTGCCTTATTACTCAGTAAACACTTTTCAGCATGGAAGAGAATCCCTGAGGTCAGTGTGCACAGGTTTGTGTGAGTCCATCCGTCCATGTGTGTGTGTGTGTGTGTGAGTCAATGTGGATATCCGTGCACCCGTGCAGCACCAGGTAATTACATATAATCATCCAAAATGTTTATACTGTACAAACTGCATAACTATGCAGAGTGGGTGGCTCTGTGGGACGGGTATTGTGAATGAGCCCGGCCGCTCCGTGATTAACCAGGCGCGGAGCCAGGCTCAGATTGTCGTGCAGCAAGACAAGAGAGGCTGTTAACCCTCTTCACGGCTGCCATATCACACTGCACAACCCAATCATAAAGGCACGCTGTATAATGCACGCTGCATGGCCACGCTTAGCCTATAGCGGGAATTCCGCATTCATTAAACAGATACTTTCATGTAGTTTCAGCTACAAAGCTGTTTTTCCTATTAGTCCAGTCACATCTTGGAAGCTAAACGCATTGTTTCCTATTGTGACTAATTCATTTGGCCCATTTATCAAAGTGCCCAATTCGGTTTAATAGGAAGCATGACTCGTTTTATTTTTTTTATTTTGAATAAACAAAATAGTAAAAAACAAAGTTTGACTCATGCTTCCTATTAATGTGGCTTTGATAAATAATAATCACAAAGCGACTTTCATTTTAGAGTAAGCAAAATCAGGCTTCTTTATTTCTGGGTCACAACAACATAACCATGTGATGGTTTACTGCATACATGTGGCAAGTAACATACATATTTATTTCATGCATGTACAGAACCCTATTTTTCTCCAACAGTCTCCCTGAAGTCAGATTTCCACTTGGGCAAAGTGGAGAACCTCACCAACGCCAAGTTCAAGATGGCGGCTCCGTGCGTCAACAGTGTAAAAGCCGTTTATCTGCACTTCTGTCTTATTTGTGTAGCCTAATACCGCACAATATTGTTATCAACCGGTATTGCTAATAATAGCTAATCTCGCTAGGTTTGTTTTTCTTGGGTTTTCTGACATGTTACTGGAACACGTACACCTCGGGGGTGGCGTCATTCCCATCTCTGACTTCCGAGGTAACAGGAACCTCTACTAATGGGTAAAGTTTGCTCTCTCGGGTAATAAGTTTGGTTGAGGGTGTATAAAGAGAATATTTACCCTGAATATTGATTTAGCAGCATATCTTAGCTTCCATATAAAGCAAGTTCCTGTAGCCTACCAAATGTGGATTTTTCAAAAAAGAACCTGTGAGCCAACAAAATAATGTATTTAGCTAAGGATATTGGCTTTGGAAGTAACACTTGCTAACTACTGCAGGCAGGTACTAATCCACTTAGCGTGCATGCTAACATTTTTAGCTTACATTTAGAGTGGACACACTTTTTAGTCCATTTCTTACAATTTAGCTTTTGTAGTTTAAGTTTTGGAAAGGAGAAAAAAAGAGAAATAAATCATCCTCCAAATTATGACAGGTCTGTTGTGCTAAGCTATTTAGTATTGGACAACAGTGATCTTAGTGCCTTTTCCAGAAACATGTGTTTTTAATTATTCCTATGTAATAACAGAACATTGTGTTCTCTTATTAAACATATTGGAAGACATTTGTACATAAGCATGTTGATCTATCTTGGACTATTTTCGTGAATAATGTGAATGTGAGTCTGATTTGTTTCTAACAGAATGAATATATTAGGAATGCTCATTAGTGATTATGAAATAATCAAAAAATTAAGTATGGAGGCCTCTCAGAGGTAGAGAGTTCAGAGGCCTTTGAGGTTTAACCTGCATCTGGCAGGAAGTTAGAGGGTCGCCAAGTCCCATATATGGTGCTCGTAAGACTGTGTGTGTGTGTCTGTGTGTGTGAACAGAGGAGGAAGGGTAGTTTTTCTCGGTCAAGTTGCAGTGCTCTTACTCACGTCCATATTTCATATCTGTGGCTTTCAAACAAAAGCCGTATGTTGATACAGTCTGCTGGCCAGCGAGAGGAAATGAGTGTTTGTGTGCTCACTAATGATGTTTCTATTTCCCTTTCTAATGCGAGCCAGTTTTTTCCACTGAGCTCATTAGAGCGCCCCGTTTCATTTCTCAACATAATCGCACATCTATTCTTTCATCATACTCATGTGATGATGAAAGAAAGCGTAGTGAGAGGGTAGTGTTATAGAGTCAAATCCTATGATTCAGCATTCACACTCACATGCAATAGTAGTAGTATTGCATTTGTTGCCGAGAGCAAATAACGTCGCCAGTGATCTGTAGGTGTGCATGTTTTTTTTTGTCTGTTTACCTGAAACTCTCTTGTGCGTGCCATTGTGAGACCGTCCTTCTTTGGAATGATGTGTTCAGACAAGTATCTTATTTTAGAACCGGCATGATCGCACACAAAACGAATGGAAACATGTGGACGCAAATTGACATGTGGCGAAACTGAGGAAATGAGTTAAAGATGCATCCAAAAGACTTGGAGATGCTTCGACAAACAAAAATGGATTAGGTTTTGAGATCCGTCATCCAAACCTGCTATATTATATCACCATGTCCTCTATTTTAAGCTACATGATGAGAGCCTGCAGCGTATGGTGCAGCTATGATTGGTTCCTGTCTTGAAGACAGGACTTTTTTGTCCATATTCCTAAACTAGGAACTAGGGAGGAGGCAATTGGAGATCCACCAGGTCATTTTTTGTCCTGTGCCCTCCTTAACATAATAATCCAGTCTTGGCGTTTGAATATTGGTACAAAAATATGTGTATCAGCCATTTAAAAATCTAATTTCTGTCTTTTTTGCAAGTGTGTCCACAAGCAGACTCATACACTACCGATGAAACGTTTAGGGTCATTTAGAAATTTCCTTATTTTTGAAAGAAAAGCACAGTTTTTTTCACTGAAGATAACTTTAAACTAATCTGAAATACACTCTATACATTGCTAATGTGGTAAATGACTATTCTAGCTGCAAAGTCTTGTGTTTGGTGCAATATCTACATAGGTGCATAGAGGCCCATTTCTAGCAACGCATCACTCCAGTGGTCTAATTGTACAATGTCCTTGCTCATGGCATCAGAAGGCTAATGTAATAGCATTTTCTATTCATTCTACAACTCATGGTGGTAAATAACAGTGTGACTTTTCATGGAAAATACTAAATTGCCTGGGTGACCCCAGACTTTTGAACGGTATTGTGCAGTGGAGCCTGTGGAGGCTTCACGTTGCTAGAGAGCCTGGCTGTGGTTGTCCACCGAAAGATCTGATATTTGGCAGCCTCTGCCTTGTTCACAAACTCACTTCTAGGAGTCTTACGGTGCGAATCGTAGAGCCGTGCCCACTCCCTACCCACTCCATCCTCAGCCCGGTGTGCTGCAGAGGGGATGCAGGTCCTGGAGTTGCAGCAGCCGGCCCAGGTCCTCCCATCAATGCCTCCTTTAACAGTCGGTGGAGCAGAGCTGCAGCACAGACCACCTTTATCCGGCACTCTCAGGACACTCATTCATAAACCAGAGAGGGGGAGCTATCTGCAGCAACACACACACACACACACACTGAGCAAAGCCTGTGTGTGCGCCCGCTTACTCAAACACTATCGGGGAGCGAGAAAACACACCTCCTGTGCTCATTTGCAGACTCCGTATGTGCATTTGTGACTGTGTGTTTAGCATCTGGGACTATGCATACACACACCCCTGTTTACTGTAAATAAAGATAGATTTCATTTTACAAACAAACTCATGTTTATTTGAATGATCATTCTGACACTCCTGCTTGTGTGCAGCCATTCAGGAGTTTGGGATTTATTTTTTGGTGTGTGCCATGCGGCCGCTTCTGTATGATGTACAGGAGACAGAGTTGGACGTTTCCCATGACGTTTACCTCTATATACTCAGATTTCTCAATAGTGCATATATATTAGTATAGTATTAAATGATTACTCAGGACCGATATTAACCATGGACACCTGGCTATGTTTTAAAATGGGGGAGCACACAAAGGTGCATAAGGATCTTTGGCCAGAGGCCAGACTGTGGATATACATTGAACCAATGGGCTGTTCCTCACTTTGACCCACAAATCAGTTGGCATTTGGCGACAGTGCACTCCTGCGTTTAGTTAATTTAAAGTTTGGCTGGAGTCAGTCGGCTCAGCTGGTTCATTCAGCATATGCTCGCCTATTTTTTCACCCTGTATTCTATTTTCAGTCAATGGCCGCAGTTAAACTAAATGTTATGTTTCTCACCTTTGCAAACAGACGAAGCCGCTGCGCCAAATGATCTCAAAGGGTGGTTAAAAAATGTGTGATTCTGTTTTTATTACTTTTAAATTGCTAATAGAAATATTATCATTAAATTAGGCTGCTTATATACATTCTCTCTGATTGCACGGGCTATAGGATGGCGAGTTTATTTTTAAAAAGACAAAAAAGTGGGTTGGCAAAAACCATAAGTTTAATCCCCCTAATTGAATAATGGGGATGCATTTGCTCCACTTGCTCCGCTGCTCAGGCGCCCTATGCCCACATATTCACTGTTGGGTTTATTTGATTTGGACACACACGGCGACCCACTAACACACACAAACATGCTTCTGTTACTGTAACTAGCCTATTTAAAAAGTTGAGTCACCTTATAAACACACAGAAGATCCTCAAATCACCCCAGTCCAAAAAAAATAGGAGAGTGGATGTTACTAATCAGGAAAACATGTGTTCTCGAAGTATTTTTTTTTTTTTTTTGTAATTGCACTCATTCATTCATTAAAAATTGAAATTGCATTTCTTCAGTCAAATAATAATTGCATTTAGGTTTTCAGACGCTGACCTGCAGCGCAGACAAAACTAGTTTTGGTTCACTTGTTGCAAAGAAAACAAACTCTAAAGCTTGAATACAATTCTACGCCATAAAACCAGAGGCACCTGATTAGCGGGTTCAAGCGTGGCACGGCAGCGACAAATTCTCTATGTCGCAACGCTAACTGATGGCTATAATGAACATAATGACAGATGGTGAGTCATTAGGCCTGAAGCGTTTAGACTGTTTGACCTAAATTACAATCTGCCTCTCTCTTTCTGTGTATGTGTGTGTGTGTGTGTGTCAGTATAGTACAATAATACATCAGCTATTTACCCAGGGCCAGACCTGATGCAACATTCATCTCTGCGAGAGGCTGCGTTGGAAACTCCTTAAACCCTGTATCCTAAAAAGCGAGGCCGTAAATCACAAGCATCTCAACAGAGGAACTGGATGAGAGCGAAAGAATATGATAACTGTTTTTACTCTGAGTTGTGTGATCAGGATTTACGATATAAGCTTGTAAAGAGGTAGATCCAGTTAAAAGAGGGCATTCCTCCTTCTTCCACGCTCGCTTCCTTACTGTAACCGAGCGAGCGCTAAACCCCCCCCTTTAGTTACTAGCTGCTCTGCCAAGTTTGTGTTCTGGCACATTGCAGTTTACAATTGTGTCACGTTTACTACCAACTCTGAAACAATGGGTCCATGATTTCAGACCGAAGTACCATAAAAGCAGGCTTCTCATTTTTAGCTAGCTACGCTCAGCTCTGCAGGCTGAAATGTCATTTCCCTCACTGGTAGATGGTGCTAGCTGTGATAGCTAGCAAGCTGATTAGCGTTATGGCCTTTACTAAGCTGAAAACATTAGCAAAACTGTCTCTGACTGACATTTTAATGTTTCCAGTAGACTTGTATTTAATAAATAGCTATATACACAATGCCATGCTAAAAAAAAATGAAGATATATGTCCTATATATGATCCACATTCCATCCAAGGCAACGAAATAAAGAGACAGGATTTTTCTTTCTTGAAGATTATTTGCTAGCTGAGCTTACTAGTGTGCTACTGTTGATTTTACAAGAAAAAAAGGCATTTAGGGTGAAGACTAATGTGTGAAATGTGATGTTTCCCAGGTATGGTTGGCTGGGGGTTGCTCTCACATAACCACAACAGGATAATAGCACTAATAGTCTGGTCTGGCTGCACCCGTTTTCATTTCTGCTATAGGGGAAAAAAACTGCTCTGACTTGTTTTTATTTCTTCAAAACAACACAATCCTCTCGGGTGGTGCTGAGCAGAGGATGCAGCAACAGTGTCCTTGCAAAACAGTGTCAGGGGCGCCGCCGCTCTGCCTTAGAGACACTTTTTTTCCAGTGGTGGTATTGCAGAGAAAACAACGTAAAATCCCCCTTTTGGCCCCGAACCGTTTTCCCCACACACAATTATGGGAAAAGGAGTGTTAGTGGGAACTGAAACTGTTAATCTTGAACTGCGAAACAAGGCCAACGACTCGCTCCGTTATGAATTTTTGATCCACGGAGGTTTTATAATTGGAGAAATATTTCTCCAGAACGAGAAAAAATATATATATTTGGACTTAAAAAAAAATGGCTGAATCCCTGCGAAATAAAACAATACATAAAACAATAGAAAACATATGTCGGCCTGTTAAGAAAAAGACTAAATTAACTTGACGTGTTCAGTGTGGAGTCAGCGGAAGGGGAGAAGCGTTCCCACTGAAACAGTCGGCCAGCGGCGATGCATTCTACAGCCATGGAGCCAAACTTCTGGAAGGTAAACTTCTCCAAAGCCAATAAAGAGCACGACAGAGCTGCAACACATTAGGAAGCAGAACGTGCCAACAACAGCATCTTACATTAGAGCAGATGAACATGCTGTTTAATCCGTTCCTTACAGTTTCGCTCCTGTTTCGGGTGTTTTTTTGGAACCTAGTTTTTATTTTTTTTTTTGTAATTTTTGGACAATTTTTGGAGTTTACCGAATGATCAGTTCCAGCTGAGGCGTTCGTCAGTATTCTCTTTGAAATCATTTCGCTGGGAGGGTGAATCATACCCGCATTGCCTCATATCACTCCGAAATTCCCCACCACCACCGCCGTGCTCTCCCAAGGAAATGAGAGGTGCGAGATCTCTCCGCTGATAAAGCAGCAACCTGTCACCGCGTGTTTACGCACTTTTCTTTTTTTTTTTTTTGCTGCCTCACAGCGCCATCGAACAGGCCAGAACTTCCAATTTAAGTCCTTTTCCTCCGCCGCAGTTTATTAGAGGAGCGTTAGATAAACTGTTTATGAAAGAAAAAGCTTGTTTTCTTTCTTTTCGTTCCCGGGGAAGTGTATGAAGTCTTTCATTACAGGTCCAAGTGTTTCAGCCGCTCTTCGGGCTCCGCATTAATTCCTTGTCAAACATCTTGGCATGTGAGCTCTTTTCCAGGTTGGTTGAAATTAAATGATGGGATTTTTTCTTTTTTTTTTTTTTTTTAACACGCTCGTAAAAGTTTTTTCCAGGAGAGGTGAAGCTTGTTAGGCTACCGAGGCGAGAAAAATCTGTGAGGAATTCGTGTGAGAGAAACGAGGACGAGCCGAGGAGGAGACAACCATTTAAGTACTGTGAAAGTGGACTAGAGTTTCTCCCTCTCAGATGTTGATTTCTCACTGGAAAATGTTATTCTCCACTGATAGGAGGCATTTGATACAATTTGATTTAGTAATTGAGTGTGGGATTGATTACATTGCTTACAGGTAGATAGACACGTATTATGCCAACAGAGAAACATTAACATCTGCCTTCTAATTTTAAAATATCGTATTTTCTCCAAATAAAGTTTCCCAAATGCACTTTTTATTTTATGTTAGGAGTACAGTTCAATTAAAGATGCACTAATTGATACTTTTATATGGAATAATGGATCGATGCCTGTATAATATGAAAGTTATCACTCATGGTGACAAACCCACAGAGAAATATCGCTAAATTTTGCATTTACTCTCAGCTCTGTATATTTTTACTGTCTTTTACTACATTGTCTCATGTTTTTCCAGTTACAGTTACATTTGTCTCTTTTCACCTTGTGAAAAAAACAGAAACATTAACATTACTTTAAGTTTCTGCTACAAATCTTCATGATTTATAAAAAAATAATGGATTGAGTGCCGCCCCGATGGGGTCTAAATGTTGTTTCAGAAGATTTTTCCCACCAGCCAAATATCCCGGAGGATATTATGTTTCATCATGTGTTCATCATGTGCTCCAATAATCACTAAATAAAAATTGGGCCTGAAGCAAACTTTAGTCTTAAGACAGCAGTGTCAGCATCAAGTCTTTAAAAACCCTCATCAATCAAACAAAGATTTCTTATAAAACTCATCCAGGTCCAGGAGGGACACTATGAAATGGATTCCCCCTCCCTGGCACAGCTGCTCTCCCTCTGGCGCTGGGTTTTAAAGGGATTACACCACCTTGTGATGCAGAGGAGTCGCATTTGTTGCTCTGGCGATAGCGAGTCAAGGCCTCAACGGCGGCAGATCCCGACCGGGCTTTCTATGAAAGACACGGAAACACTCCGACAAATCCCTCGGTGCACAAGCGGAACAGGGAGTGTGGCGAAACTGACCTAGATTCACACTTAAAGAGGTAGTAAACGCATAAAAATATTTGGAGCTGTAAACTAGATTGTACGACTGTAGGTGTTGACAGCGACGCCGAACTGATCAAAGTCTGCGTTTTACGGGTGGAAAACGGTTACCTGCAGTTAAAAATCAGTTTCTGAAAAGGCGGAGCCAATGCGAGGCGTGTTGCTCTAAGTTGTGAAATTTACATAAATGGTGCAACATCACCCCCCCCCCCTCCTCCCACAGCCCCCAGGGGTGTGTACGCGTGTCATGTTGAAGAGGACGCGGCGCTGTTTGTTCTGCAGTTTTTTTAACTCCTCAGCTGTCTGTTCCTACAGTTATCAGCTGGTAAAACCCTGTTGTAAAGCGTTAAATCACCGGTGATTGAAGTGGGCAGGGTCAGTAGGTCGTTTTGCCGTTAGCTCCTGAAGCTAAAACTGCCTTTCGTGTTGAAATAGGCCGAGTCAAACTGACACGGGTTTATTTAAAAAGTGGAAGTGTGTGTGGTCTGGAGGGCGAAAAAAAGTCTGTCGCTCTCCTGTTTTTTCTGTGATGCAACACCTGCGCTCCTGCGTGCCACACATCCCCGCCACCGCTCCCCCTCCGCAGCCCCTCCCCCACCCGCTCTCGGGTATTTTTTTTTGCGTTTATCAAAATTATGAAGTGGGCGGAGTTAGCCTACACTTCGAACATCACCCGTGTTTGTGTGTTCACAAGAATGTATGTAACTTGATAAGAGACATACAGCAGGTAGTCACGATGCCGCTCTCCATCACATTTTATTATCATCATTTTATTAAGACCACAGGCCGACTTTGTCTGCTCGCTGCACTGTAAAACTCAGCCTCACACACTTAAACACACACACACACACACACACGCTGTACTGTACTTATTGACTCGACTAATGCCATAAGCCTTTACTTGACAAACAGAAACCGACACATGATGAAATGTACACATGCCTCATGTGACTGGCAACAGTGGAATCTGATGTCAGAAATAAAATGACCTAACTGCGATCACATGATAAAGATCATTCATTTGTTGATCGCATTTGAGACTAAATGATTACCTGAATTAGAGTTCACACGCATTCAGTATTTTAAATGGCTTATAAATATCATCATGCAAGAATTAATAGAAATGTTTTCACTAATATTAAAAAATGTAGGTTCACACACACTCATAGTAGTATTAAATCCCCCAACAGCATGTTAAAGCGTTTAAATTCCTCACTCTTACCCCCTGGGTGTACTCAGAGGAATCTCAGGCCCATCCAATAAAACAGAGTGTGTTTGTATGACTCCTGACCACTGAGGGCTGCTTTTCACATTACCAAATACTGTACATTCCTCCAAATGGTAAACACATCCCCATCCTGCTCACACACATACACGAGCTGAAATACTGCTGCGCTTGTGTGTGCATGGCGCGCTGCACATAAATCTGGTGAGTCAGGGACAGCTGATGTGATAACTGTGGTGGTGAGCGTGTGAAATGAGTGTGTGCGTCCACGTGTGTGTCATTACGGGCGAACGCCCGCCCCAGCTCACCTGAGGAGTCAAGGTAGGGAACAGCTGGAACCAGGCAGCAACATCTGTCAGTCGCGTCAACAGCACACCTACTGTCTCTATCCTGTCTGTGTGTGTTTCTGGATGTGTGTGTCTGTGTGTAGAGGGGTTGCATGACTGTTTGTATACCCGTCGGTACGACCCCGGTGTTAACCTCTAACGTCCTCACAAGTGCAAAACCTGTAGAGGTCTCTGGGTTAAAGTCATATCTGCCCCATATAGCCCCTGATACTGTTATCAATTGGAGTGTTTGTTTTCTGCTGGGAATGAGTGCATGCTCCTGCTAGCACTGTGAAGATCCTGATAAGACAGTCGCTAATATGCCCTGATCAATTTCCATGCACCAGCATTGAATACTAGTGTAACAATTCAAAGTCAGACAAACTTAACTTTCCCTTCTTCAGATATCGTTCAAGCATTCCAGTTCAGGTTTACAATAGATTAGTCTAAGGGTCAGTTAGTAGCATTCCACAAAAGTGAGGGAATGCAACTTTAATGTCTCCCAAGATGTGTCATGCACCATAAGGTGTCCAGCCTGCATGAACGTACACTAAACACAAGAAAAGTGCAAATTTAATGCAAACTGAGCTCGAGAACACTGTTTCTTAACAGGAAGTGAAATCTATATTCGTCAGACATAGAACAATTCAGCACATTCTGTTGACATTTCCAGGAAAATCCTATAGGCTGTCTAAGATGACATAATAGGCAATGGAACAAAAAGTACATTTCATTTTCGACCTCTCCCAGATCACAGGTGACACTTTCTATTCTCCTCTGGGATTGAATGGAAGCATTTGGTTTCCACCGCCAGAGGCAGGATCCCACATCTCAGCTGGGCACAGACGGGCCTCTGTGCTCTGGTCAGGTTAAGGGTGACGAAGCACTCAGACTGCTCTGTACACATCATCAGACTGAACATGATTCCTTCACTTTTGGAATTTTCAAACAGCTTTTGAATAGCTCTTAGTAATACGGTCATCTAATTATTTCTAGTATTTAATGTATGACAGAGAAGTTGAACCAAAGTCAATCTTAAATGTAGTCTTGAATTGTATCGTGTTCTTTTGAACATCAGCAATTCAAATTAATGTTAGAAAAAAATGTCTTATCTTGTATTCATGGAGAATTGAACGGTTTAAAACTTGTTTATCAAAACTGTTTTGGATCACTGACAGCAACCCAGACATCAGATCCTGATTGTTTTAAACTTGTATCATCCAAACATCAAATGCCATTAAAAACCACTTCAAACCAGCAGAAACATAAATACAGAGACCTCTAAACATGTTTGTGCTCATGTAGAACAACAAAGATAGAGATTATATCAAACAACAGAACCATTTCCTGTTTATGTGCCAACACCTACAGTTACAGAAGGATATGCAATGGCACATTTCACCTATTTATTTATTTTTGCCTTCAACATGAATGTAAATAACATCAGATTTACAGACAAGAATACAACTCATGACACAATTAAGTGTCTTGGACCGACTTAGGTGAATTATTTGAGGGAAACGCAGCTAAAAAGGTTGAAGATCAGTCATGGGATTCGTCGGAATCGAGCTCGGGAACGGGATCAAAGTGCAATCAACATTTTTCTTCCTTTTTCGAAAGGTTCAGATATTGTTGTGTCTATATCCGTGTCCTTGAAGCGTCATTTCACCCAAACTGTAAACATATACAGATGTCTCGGTCTCTGCAGATAGTTTCGGTTTCATTCGCTAAGGTTTTCAGATAGCCATCTCTGAGACTTGGCTGAATGCTACTTTATTCATGTCATTTGAAGAAACATTTGGAAAATTGTATTATTTTCCCCCCCCCTAGTTCATTTCAGTTCAATGTCCTCTGGATGTCATGTGTCAGGTCTCATACCAGACTTGAACCCACACGTCACACTCTCCGGGTGTATATTCCTAAGTCAGCTGAACCGCTGTAAAAAAAAAAAAGAAAAAAAAGAAAAACATAGTTGTGACACAATCGATTATCCAACCAGACTCCTGCGTTTTTGCAGAGGTATCATGGGAAATAAATCCGTCTCCATGTATCACATGCTGGTTCACACAGCCGAGCGCTCTTATGGCTCGGACACGTCACCCTGCATTCAACCGCTCAGTGAAAACAACACCGCATCCCATTCAGCCTTTATCAGTGCATCAACAGTCAGGGGAACACATGGCTTTCCTCAGTGCTGTTGCTCTCTCTCTCTTTCTCTTTCCCTTTCTCTCTCATATTTCCTTTTCTCTATCCTGCTCTATCCCTATGCTCCGAACAAAAAACGTTCTATGAAGTCCCCGGGAAAATAGATCTTTTTTAGAAAGGTCAACAGCGAGTTATTTATTTGATTTGCCTTTTTTTAAAAGGCAGATGAGGGGTTATCATAGCTACGTATAGACCCGCTCACGAAACCAAAGAACCGCTGGAGACTCCTTTTTGTTTCCGGAGACGTCTGAAATTCAGGAAGACCGTTTTAACCTCTGGTTTGACTTGTTTTCAGTAGCGCAGGTCCCAAAAAGTCAGACTTTCATACAGTTCAGGAGCTATGGGTTGAGGGTGGACGGCATACTATTTGCGAGCCTACTACCTAGTATTTTTGATGAGTGTAAGTGTGTGTGTTTTCCAGGTTGCATGACTTTCAAATGACTATTTTTGATGGTTTTGGTTGAGTGTTTGTGTGTGTGTGTGTGTGTAAGAGACAGAACGTGTGTTTGCTTTGTGTGGTTTTCCTCCGGGTGTGGAGGGCTTGCCTCAGCCTCCTTCACCATCATTATAGCCATCAGAACGGGAGGGAAGGAGAACGCAGGCAATATATTACATTCACGGAGACGTCAGTTTGATAAAGTGACACTCAACGAGTCATCTCAACATGAGAGGAGAAGTTTTGTTCATGTAGTGTTTGTCGCAGAAAGCATAATCAGACAGTTTGCAAAGTATGGAAGCCCAGATTAGGCAAAATTAAGATAAAGAGAAGTGTCACAGCAACACAAACACATGCACACACACAGTGGAATTATATTTCCATCATTTTAGAGGACATTACATTGACTTAAACTCATTTCCTGGCGAATTACCCTAAACCACAACCCTAAAAACTACTTCTACTAACCTTAACCTTACACCAAGACTGCACCCTAAAATTTAAGGATTAGGTTTTTGGGACTTATGTCCCCAAAAGGCAGGTGAGTCTGCAGAATGTGACTTTGGAAACATGGTTTATGTCCATGCCACATCGCTTTGCTTTGTTATTATTTGTCTTTATTTTTTGCACAACTTATTGTGACAGAGTGTGATGTTTGGCTCGATTTTAAATCTAACAATAAAGCACGTGAACGTCTCGAGGTTGACGCTTGTGCAGACATTTACGCTCAAAATGCATCACAGAGTCTTAAGTCAAAGCATCAACCGTCACTGGCGCCCGTTTAAAGTGCAGCTATTTGATTAGCTTTGCTGCTTATGGCTGAAAAATGGAACTAAGTCCTATGCTTTTTTGTGTGTGTGTGTGTGTGTGTGTGTTTGTACCGTTACCGAGTTGTGACAAGCCAGGGCCCGCCCTAAAACAGTCAGTACTAGGTTTCAGCTACAAATATCATACATGTCTGGTGGCAATAATAGGGTGAACGACTCGAGATGTGAAGGGAAGCTGAGGCAAGGCAAGTCTCGAACAGGTTTAAGGTTACGGAGGTGACACACACAGTCACTCCCAGCAGGTGGGAAGGAGGCCTGGTGTGTTTGTGTGTGTGTAAGGGGTCGGGGAGGTCAGCGGGTGGTTGCTTGGATTCCTTCATGCTAGTATTTAGCCATGCTGCTGCAGACCCTGTGTTTTTAACCGTGACAGCTGCTAATCTCTTGTCCCGACAGCCTTCTGACAACCTGACTGACTGGAAATAGAGGCGTGTGTGCGTGTGTGCATAATGCATGTGTGCCCGTGTGAAATTTTGTCCTTCATATTTACATGCTTGAACTTGAAGTGTAAGCTGACACAGCAAAGTCTTCTTAATTAGCATGGGGATATATTTGCTTTTCCCTTAGGCTAGCTGAGGAGACACATGGGTTAATGTCATCAACAGGATAAATACACAGAGCAGATCAGATGCTGCCATATTACATCACTTACTTATTACTTGCTCTATTATATAAATATGTGTGTGTTTAAAACTAATGTATGTGTATCTGACATTGTAAGTGATTCTTATTGCTCTCTTTTGGAGAATCATCAGTAAACACAGTGATACTAAATACTGAAATAATTAGCTTTTTCTTTAAAAAAAAAATGTTTTAAATGAGATTACCAGCTGATTTTAACATCTATTGTCACACCAAGGAATTTAAATTTATGAACCCTTTCAATATTACCCCTGTTTATCTGAACCTGCACTTGGGTATTTACCGAATAACAATATTTATTTAACTCTGAGTTATTATTATCTAATTTAACGTCTACTGTTACACTACCACACCAAAATATGCTTAAAAAACTCTAATTATTAGACTATTAGAGTATTGCTGAGTACATAGAGTATTAAATGTCACTGATATTATTTTTTCATGTAAGGTATTAGATTATTGGAAGTGGACAGTGCAGCGATAGGTGTCATAATGATTCATTTGAGGCACGTCAGCATCACATGCTCAGAACAACGCTGACATGCGGATGTTAAGCGGTAATGTTTACCATGCTCGCCGTCTTAGCGAAGGGTGTTGCATGTAAACATTCGCTAAATACCGATGAGCGCAAATACAGCTGGGGCGATGATGTCATTAGTTTTGCAGATATTGTGGCCATAAACCGAAGCATTATGGCAAAATAAAACCGCTGGTGGCGTTAGATGAAAAGCCTTTAGGACTCGACATCTGGGGACCATGAATACCAGTGCGACATTTCATAGCAATGAATTAAAGTAGTGGTACGCTAACTGCTCTTCATAATAGTGGATACCACTTCTAAAAAGCTGCTTCTGAGTCTTGATGTCGCAAGATTCGGCCTTTATGTTAACATGTCATTCATGTCTCTGATAACATCTGAATTCTTTGGCATTTGTTTAAATTAAAACTCACAGTTATTCAACACTATGTAGGTCACACAATCTGCTGCACACATGATCAGACACAGTGTTATTCCAGCTCCTCGCCCACAATACTGGATTTGATGTCTTTCTATGCTTGTTCAGCACACAACTTAATGACAGCCTAAGTATATGTGTATGTTCCTCTCCCGCAGTCTCTCTGTTAACTGGGCCTCTATATGACGTGCCTGAGTGAGTGGCATATGAGTGAGGTGACTGAGTTCACAGTGTGTGTGTGTGCGTGTCAGTGTGTGTTTGTGTGTGAGTGTGAGACAGAAAGACAGAGAGAGAGACAGAGAGAGGAGGGGGAGGGAGGTAGAGATAGACAGGACAAGCGGGGTCGGCTGACCACAGAGGAATTCTCCCTGCAGGCCTCAGGGCCCACAGCTGATCGCAGCACATGGTAATTAGTTTATCTCAGTGTACACACACATGCACACACACACACAGAGGAACACCACCGCACTCACTTAAAAAAAAACACATATATTACACAAACATGGCATTTACTGACTTTCCTGAAATCCATCAGAAGGTGACTGTGACTCTCTCTCTCCCCCTCTCTGTCTCTCTTTCTCTCTCTTAGTTTATCTCAGTCTACACACACACACACACACACACACACACACACACACACATACACACATACAGTGTACACCTCTGCATACAGGGTCAGTCTATCTCTGTCCTTGGGGAAAGTGGTGGCCAGTCCAATGACACAGCACTTTGTCACACACAACCTCGCATTGAGGAAGTGGGTCAGGTTGTATTTGCAAAGTGGACTTTTTTCTTTCTTTCTTTTTTTTTTTTTTTAAACGTGTGGAAACCAGATGGGTGAGGTCCGTCACCTTTAGGCCCTGTTCACATCCAGCAGAGACTGTGAGATTTCTATGCATTCGAGCCTTTTGTTTGCACAAAAAACGAGCTTCGAGTCACAGAAAAGTCATTTTGTTGTCTGAAAAATGACGAGATTTGGAGAAACTCTGCTTTGCACAGAGACAGGGGGGAGCACGTCGCAGCAAGCGACAGAAAAATGCAGCCTTTGTTTTATAGTTTGTTTAGCTACTGGGATCAAGATGGATGCTGTTCAAGCAGCGTCGGTTTTTACCGTTTGTCCAAATGCTTTTGGCCTGTTTGCGTTTGCAATCACAACTGCTCTGTTACGCAGAGGAGCGGACCCACTTGCCATTTCGGAAGGACCAGGAAGTGTTTTTTGCCACCTATAATTTTACGTACTCATAGTAGCTCTTAACGGCACATTTATGTGGATTTGACCAGACAATCCGGTGTGAACTATGTCATTTTTGAAAACGTAAAAGGGAAAATATCCGTATTCATGTAAATTCCCTGCTGCGCTGTGATATTACATGCCAAGTAGCTTTTACAGGACACCGTTTGAGGTACTTTCCCACCAGTTAAAACATTTTATCTCGCCTGTTTAATCCATATAGATTTAAAACCGTTCCTTTAACGTGTTGTAATTCTGATGTGATACAGATTCCCTTCAAATATGCAGGATTATGATTTACTGCTGCAGGTTCCATTGGGAAACTTGCAGAGTCCTGTGATACTCGAAATGCAGTTTGAGATACTTTCCCATGCTCATTCTGTATACAAAAGTGTTTAGATGCTCTTCAGGGCGACATGTGCTTATTATAGAGACTTGATTTGTGTACTTTTCTAAATTTGATGGCGTTTGACATCAGCTGTCCCGGGTTAGGTGACAGACTGCGCCCATCTGGTTTCCCGGCATGATCAAAAAACAAACACTTCACTTCGCAAATACTGCCTGACCCACTTCCACCACGCTACAATGTCATGCGTGTCGAAACCAGTTGATGACAGTTGATGTCAGTTGCTGTCAAATTTAGAAAAGTACACAAAGTTGAGTCCCTGTAATAAGCACATATCGCTCTGCTTCCAAAGTTTTATACTTGTCAGTGTGGGAAAGTATCTCAAACTACATTTTGAGTAACACAGGACAGTTGTCCAGAGAAACCCACAGCAGTAAATCATAAATCTGCGTATTTGAAGGGAGTCTGTATCACATTAGAATTACATAACATTATAGCAGGAGAGGAGTGTCAAACATGTGGCTCGGGGGCCAGGTCTGGCCCGCTAAAAGGGTGCAATCCGGCCACTGGATGATTGTTTCTTCACAGAAACATGTAGTCAATGAGCATCTTTCAGACCTCGAGGAATAAAATGTGTTTTTTTAAAGCAGAAGATAACTTCTGCTTATTATTCTGAATAATACTTAGTGAATAATTTATTCATTGAGTAAATGTTTCGAATTGAAATGCAAACAGTAGACTGACTTAATATGGATTAATCGATGTTTCACTTCTTTCTTATGTCATCTTTCCTGTTTCGTGAACTGAATGTTAATTCATTGTGTACATATTTATAATGTATTTCTTCACATAAAAAGAAGGGGAGAAATTTGTAGTTGTTGTTATTTATATGTTGATTTCTACTGGCCTGGCCCACCCGAGATCAAATTATGCTGAATTTAGCCCTTAAACTAAATTGAGTTGGACACCTATGCATTAAAGGAACAGTTTTGAATCTGTATGGATCAAACAGGCATGATAAAACATCTTTCTAGTGAACTTTAGATGGGTTTTGTTACATTTGGACCGAGCCAGGCTACATATTCCCCTTTGTTTCCACTCTTTGTGCTAAGCTAAGCTAACCAGCTGCCGGCTATAGCTTCATATTCTCTGTACTGAACTCTCACTAGGAATGAAAATTTTTTTTCCCAAAACGTCAGACTATGACTTTAACTGATTTCCATAGAAAATTCTAGTTGAAGTGATAGTCTGATGCAAAATCCTATAAAACAAATGTCATAGAATGTCATGGAGGAAGATAGGAGAGCATCAACTTATTAAATTAACATATTTAATATTCAGTTGCAATTAATTAATAATGTCATTAATCTGTCAATTTATTTTCATCAACTGATTGATTATTCTATAAAATAAATAATAAAAAATTCTGAAAGACCACTATGATGACTACAAATATCTAGTGTTTGGCGAACAGTGGGAAACTCAAAAGATATTCAGTTTAAATTATTTAAAAGACATTTGTGATTATTTTCTTAATTTTCTGTTGACTGATTAATTGTTTCAGCTCTAACAGTTATATTATTTAAAGAAATAAAGAGGTAAATTGAAAAAAAACACCTCTGGATCATGAATTGTAATTTGAATTCTCTGAAACAGCAGAAATAAATGCATGAGAAATAATATAGTAACCAGAAATATAAAGAAGAGACATTAAAAATGAAAATCTGTTTTTCATATCCTGCTGCCTTGAGACTCTTTTCTATGATGTCTTGATATGTTTTGCATGTTTAGTGTCTCACATCTGTCCACATCTGTGATGTTCATGTACTGTACTGAAACTCCATGTGTACATCACAGGTAATGTGTGATGTAGAGGTGTTGACCATCATATGACCGGATCACTGCACTATAAAAACACAGCCACATGACCTGTGTGCACGTACACACACACACACACACACACACATGTGCACACAGAGGCACACATACTGGTTCAATGGGAAATATCACACCACCTCTTTCTCTCTTGACTTTTCAGGCCGCACCCGCCGTTCACATGGCAACCCTTGACGAGTCGGACGTCACGGCCACCTTGACCCCACCTACCTCTCCTCCTCTGTGTGCTAATTGATCATGAGACTATGGAAACACAGAAGAGAAGAGGGTATAGAGGTGAAGAACGACGCAGATGTAAATAGAGATTGCGAGAAAAAAAAAAAAAAAGAAAAGATGAGGAGGAGGAGAGAAGGGAAAGTCCGGCGCTTAGAGGTTGACTCAATTTATTGAAGAACTCATGATGTAAATTTTTCAATTACTTTACTCTACAACTCCAGGAAACTCAGGTCTTCGGGAATCCTTTCATAATTGTGTGTAAGTGTATTTTGCTGCATGCATGAATAAGGATTTCAAAAGGAAACTTCATGAATTAAAATCTGATTTTTTAATGAAATGTAATAATAATAATTCCTTCCCTGTGGTTTCTTTACAAGAACAAGACTTTTGCAGCACTGCGGTCCCAGGAAAACAAGGTCAGCCGTTGCCTGTCTGGATTTCCTTGTGACCTATTGGCTCCATGTTACAGCCGAAATTATGTGGCCTGCAGTCTGCCTACAGCTCACTCTGCTTATATGATTATATGATATACTATTCTATCCCAATTACAGTACAGGGCAGAGTAGGAGCCTCTGGCTGCAGTTTCCTGTGATAAAATATTTTATGATGCATCTCACTTTATGTAACACAGTACTTGGTCCTTGTCATCTCAATGGGAAACACATGACACTGTGGATTGTACGTTTGTTCTAAATAAGGGCAGCTAAAGGCATTAACGAGTTGATTAAACCAAATAATCAAAATTGAATTTTACTCTTATCTATATTGATACAGACATATAGATAGAATATCTTCCTCTATCTCAAATCAGTTTTATTTGGCATTATTTCTTTTGCAGCTGACTTCGCCTCCAGGCTAGCTGCTGTTCCATTAACTTGTCTAATTCAATGCAATTTCACATTCAACACCTTCATTAATCTTTCTAAAAAAAAAAGAAACACTGTCGAAAGGTTTACAATCCATATTCTGAGATAAATTATTATTTCCTACAACACTTTATTCAAAGTTTAAAACCTCCTTTGACCCCAACAAAGTTCAATTAATTCGCAAGCTTACAGAAAACCGCAGTTCCCATGACATTTGTCAGTCTGGCAACGTTCATAATTATGTCATCATAACTTGTTATTTCCAAAAAAGTTTTTTAGCTGTAATCTCTGCTGTCTGAAATCTAAACTAATAGATGTCTGAATGTCTAAACTAACCGAAAAATTAAATAAACACCGTAGTAGTAGACCTTGACTATGTTCCAGGGCTGGATTTTTTTTGGTCATTTTTATTAATACAAATCTTAATCGTAATTTTGAAATGAAGTTCCCTTGTGGAAAATGTTTAAAGGTATAGTACACTCTAACCTCTTATCTGCAGGTGTTTAATGTAACTTTTCTTAACATCTTCCCCATTATACTAGAACTAAAAGCCACAAAAGGATTTTTAATAAACTCATGAAACTTAGTGTTTCATCAACAATGTTCCTGTGACAAACATTAACATTATTGCATCATGTAGCAGCCAGGACAGTCACATTACACCTATTACTCTATTCCTTCTGGCACCTTCTGACTTCTGCCCTTTGGCCCTACAAATGTGGTTACCATGACCTGTCTGATTGACGTCTAATAGAATCATGTAATGCCGCATGGCTCACCTGATGTGTGTGACTGTCACTTCATGACTATTGACAGGCTGAAGAACTTGAGTCACACACTAAAATGATCCACGCGACCCCACAGTGGCTCCTGGCAGCATACAGGAAATGACAAAAAAGATACCGTGTGTGTGTGTGTGTGTGTAAAAATGTGAAAAGAATTATTCAATCTCAGGGGTCAATTGGTATGTGTGTGTGTGTGTGTGTGTCATATGATTACATTAGTGAGACACTGAGTACATGTCAGTCGCTCTGACTGCTGGCAACAAGACTACAAATATAAAAAAAAAATAAAAATACACAAATAAGGATCATAGCTCAGTGTTTTTAAACCAACCCATTTCTTCCAGTGTTTTCATACATGTGGCCTGCCAACACATGTACCCATGTCGCATTTGCATATTGTAAATTTGCATGTGAAACCATGTAGGGACTGACATTTTTGTTTTAACCCATGAAGCGCTGACTCAAATTAGCCCACGAGGGAATTGGCTGTGTCATGCTTTTGCAGCATTACTGAGAAGCACCCTTTCATGTTCTTCTCAGAAGGCTCTGGTCGGATTTATTTGAATCAGTATTCAAATTACAGTGAAATTGAAAAACAAACCTTTCAGTCTCATCTGTCTCCTCTGAGTCGATTCAGACACTCGCTCCTCGCCCATGCCTGCACATCACAATGCATAGTGATCACCCGTCTCCCGGCAGATGGCTCCTCCACATTTTTTGGGTAATTGAAAACATGGCCTGTTGTCCCTACATAAACCAGGAGGAAAGAATAGAAAGATAACACCAGGGCTTTCTGAGTTTTTGCTTGAATGGAATCTGAGGCGAATATTGATAAATATTAATCTACAGGATATTTAACAGTATGCCTGTATCCAGATGCAAAGTTAATTACTCCATGTTTGGGAACATGTTTTTTTATTTTTTTATTTTTGTATGTATGAATATAGTCCGGGCGACACGGTGGCGCAGGGGTAAGCGCTGTTGCCTCACAGCAAGAAGGTCGTAGGTTCAAGACCTCCTTGGTCCTGGGTCTGGGACCTTTCTGTGTGGAGTTTGCATGTTCTCCCCATGTCTCCGTGGGTTTTCACCGGGTACTCCGGCTTCCTCCCATAGTCCAAAAACATGCTGAGGTTAATTGGCGACTCTAAATTGCCTGTAGGTGTGAGTGTGTGAGTGAATGGTGTGTGTGCCCCACGATTGGCTGGCGACCATCTGCGGTGTATCCCTGCCTCTCACTGTAACGCGCTGGGATTGGCTCCAGCAGACCCCTGTGACCCTAATGAGGAATAAGCAGGTATAGAAAATGACTGACTGACTGAATATATTCCCTAGTGATGGATAGCACAAAGTAGTAAAGGATCGCTTCACAGTTTTTGAAGTGTGTCTTAAAACAAGAGCCACGGTTTTCCTGGCTGTAAAGCCTCCTGTACATATTTCCTTCAAATGTGCTTTCATCATAAGTGATGGACAAATCCCACGGTGTCCACACAGTTATTCTATGCAAAAAATGCATTTAAAAGTTGATCTGAAGTTTATACAAGACTTCAGGAGTCATATGAAGTGGATATCGCCCACGTTTTCATTTTTTTAGCAACAGCTTCTGTGTTTCCTCGAACAGTGTTTCCCTGTTGAATGGTAGAATTATAGTAACAAAAAGAGGAACTTTGGCACAAAAACAGAGTGTAGCGATGAAAAACATCCACTGGATTTGATTCATTTGGATGGCTGATGCTTACATTCAAATTAACTTTTGAATACAGTTTTCCACAGATGGAGGATTGTGCAGTTTGGCCCCGTCTCTCAGTATGAACATGAGGAATGATTACAGTAAGAACAAAAATATATTGCAATGTTCATTTAGGCTCCTGAAACTGTGAATCTGTCTTTTAACTCAAATACTGGACTAGAGTACTTATATTTCGCTTTAGTATTTCCATTTTATTTTCCATACTCCAGTATATTTAAGAATAATATTATATTTGTACCGTCCTACATTTATTTTACAGCTACATACCGTAGTAACTTTTAAGGTTAAGTACTGTACAAAACAGTTCATAAATTATGATATAAAGTGAGCCAATGTAACCCAACCAGTTTAGGCAGATGGCCGCTCACCTAGAGCCAGGTTCTGTTCGGAGTTTCCTCCCATTTAAGAGAAGTTTTTCCTTGCTGCCTTTGCCAAGTTCTTGCTCATGGCGGAATGTTTGGTCTTGTAAAGAGTACGGCCTAGAGCTGCTCTATATAAAAACCATCACGAGATAACTTTTGCTATGATTAGCGCAATATCGATAAAATCTAATTGGCTTGTACATTTTTTGCAATGACATCCGTTAAACTGCTAAAATGTGGTGTAACCATAGCACGAGTCTATGAAAAACTCAATGAACTGACTCGGATAATTGCTCATCCTGCCTTCTGGACTCTCGCTGCATGCTATCTCTTAGTATCCTTGCGGCTGCCCATTGATATATCAGCTGTTCACATCAGCTGGATGCATCCAACCAATAGCACAGCTTCTTTGTTAGCCTTTCACAAGACCATTTACTACCTCATCTTCCCTATAAGAAACAATTAGCTTTCATTCAACTGTCTCAACTGATTGAAATGTTACTGAAACAGAATTACCACATCTACCCAAAGCTTTGCTAACACAGGAGGTAGCATGTGTCTGCACAAGGTATTGGTCATACAGAAACAAGGCTGTAAGAACTATTTTAAAATGATGATTAATTTACGGTGTGTTCTGACTGATCACAAAGCAACTTTTCAACCAGTCTAATTAGCAAATGTAGTGTGTGTAGACGTTTTTTTTTTAGCACTGTTCGCAGCAACTGTAGCTAGCAACCAGAGCTCAGATAACCAGGAGCTATTTTTATGAAGTGGTGTCATACAGGCTCAAGATAAAAGCCCATTTGTTGTCTCCTTCAAACATAGCACTGTTGTTTAAGTATATATATTTTTTTGCTAATACTTCAATATGTTTATTAACATAACCCTGAAATGCAGTAATTGGGATATAGCACATTGTGGTATTTCCACTTTGAGTAAAGGTTCCAAATATGTCTTCCCCTTCTGATACACTTGTCAACACATACCATCCGATTCTATTAATATCAGATGAAATTTCACTAAATCCTGAAAAAGACTAATGATAAATTGGGGGGTGGGGGGGAAATAGCTCATCACAAGAGCAGCGATGAGGCCAAGAATAAGACAAATAAAGGGGAACTGAGAGAATTCAACTCTTTATTAGTCATAAGTATGGATAGAACATTTATGCGATGACTGCATGTGGAGATTTTTTTTTTCTACAAGCAGCTGTTCAACTTAATAAAAAGATACAACTTGACAAATTACTAGACAAGATGTTAAGTGACAAGTTACTGGTATCTTTGCATTACAAAGTACAGAAATATGCACAGATGTTGCTGGCTATCACCTTGTAGCTTTTGTGCACGCACCCGTGCGTGCGTGTGTGAATGAGGCGGATTCAATACTATTCTTGAACCATATTTCCTGTATTCCTGTGTTCTGTGACTCTGTCTGTGGCTGCAGAGGCCCAATGTGGGACAGAGGGCCCTGGGGGAGTGGAATAAAAGTTGGATAACTGTATCTGGTTGTGGTCAGACCAGTCATAACCCATAATGCAGCATGAGGAACATATCTGCCCTGGGGGGGAAAAAAAGGTTATGAGACAATACTCTGGCTAATGTCGTTTAATATGGCGGGCAGCTGTCTATCTGGACGTCTACCTGACTGTCTGTCTGCATCTAATATTACATCTTTCTCTTTTTTCCCTTTTTTTTTTTTGAATATCTGGTGCTGCATACCTGATCCGCAGCTTGTTTATGGAAACTCTATCTTCCTCGATGTGATTGCTTCCTCCTCTCAGGCCTCCCAGTCATGCCTGACTCACTTTATGAGCAGTCCCCACAGACAAACAGGCTTTCAAGCTTCACGTAACACTTTGTGTGTGTGTGTGTGTGTATTGGGAAAGTTTTACTCATTTTTAATTGTTTATGAATGTTCACCCGGATACATCCTGCAGTTCTGCAGGAAAGTTCGGGAAACGTGTTGTCTCGGGACACTTGCTGCTGGAGGATACACTTCTGAATCTTTACACTCACACACCTTGTATCGGTCTTCTGATGTTGAACACATCCCAGTATGAAGGCCAGATGAAAGGAGTGGCGGTAGATAAGCAGTTATCAGACAAATATCAGGAAACTAATTTCCCAGCATCAATCAGTGTAGTTCTGCTTAATAATGGCTGACAGTGTGAGTTATATAAGAGTTATTCACCCTGTTAAACTCGCAGCGAGTGCTCCATTATGAGCCGGTGTGATTAGAGGTGACCTACCTTGGTACAGAAGAGCTTAAGCTAGGTTCCAGTTGAAAAAGGCGGGTTGGTTATGGTCCAGAGTCCAGGGCCGATATCTGGAATGGATATATGAGAGGAAACAAGGGCCTAGTTTAGATTTTTAACCTGGGTGAAAAACGTTAGATCATGAATGGGTCCTTGCTCAGCACTTTAACATGAGGTCATCATGTGCATGTAAGTGTTACAGGCTCTTGTGTGGTTTAACAGGCTCGGGTACACGAGCACTTGCAGCAGTTTGGGTTAAAATCTAACTGATAAACTTTGCAATGTCAGCTTCTGTCTCTCTATAGGACTGTATAACTGTCTGTACAGAAAAGTACCCATACAACTCATTTTTCTATAAGATAGTGTCAGAAAGTAAACGGTTATAATGGAAATACCCATTAAAGGGGTACAATTCTGAAAGAGAAAAAAAAATGTCAATGCTTATGTGTAAATATTTAGGTCTCTGTTAAGAAAATGCACGCATTCTTTTATTGCTGTTCTGGTCTCCTCTGTGTAATGAAATCAACCATTTAGAAATGTCTCTGGTTGTGATGTCACAACAGGGATGGAGGTTATAGTAACCACCCCTGGATCCATTTAGCCACCTTGTTCATGACTTTTGTTTCGGGACATTTTTTCCAGTAAAGCTCATGGAAGTGCAAAATAAAGCAATTGCTTTATTTTGGTTACAACACGGAGCATTTCCTTTTACTTTACAGTGTAATAATGCCATATAAAACAATACACAATTCCATGAAAAGTTATAACATGTACCTTTAAAATAATCCACAAAGGCCATTTTCTTGCGATTTAACACAACATGAACCCATTACAAACTGCATACTATTGACTAGTATAAAAAAGTATTGTGTATGTGTTTGTTGTCCCATAACAAGACACTGAAGGTGCTAACCACAGCAAGTTGAATTGGTTATTTTTCATTTAATTGTAGCAAGTCAAACAAACTACATTACATATGACAATTAAATGAGAGCACAATAAAAAAATCTGTTGAGAAGAAATTGGGCTAATGTGGTTTGACACCATGCTGCTATCTGATACAACACAAGCTTAAGGAATTCCCCAATCTTGTGTTATTTTATTTTTTTTTTTCAACAAAACCTACAAATGGCTTTGGGTATTTTTCCCCCATAGTTTTGACTCGCATTCTTATCGGTAATGACAAGCTTGTACTCAAAACGTTAATTGCTGTCATCTAGAAACATAGTGACCTTGCTAATAACGAACACTTGCGTTGGAAAAAGACGAATGTTAAAATTATTACCTAAAGTGTTGTTTTTTTTTTTTTTTAATCAATGTTTACAGACTGATTCTACAATGTTATCATAACCATTGGACATAGAGGCCAAAACTGGAAAAAATAAGACCTAGGTTTTAGCGAGCTAAGAAAGATAACAGTTCAAAAACATGAACAAAGCTGCTGAATGGGGTCATGGAGAGTAAACTTAACCTAATCTAACCTCAACCAGCCGGCCTCCATGACGCAGGATCGCCATCCTGTTCAGTATTCATCACCATCTGTAGTCTGCTGCCGCTGTAAGACCTGGCCACAGGCAGAACATATAGTGGTTAATATGGACGTGCTGGAGAGAGTGAGAGATAAGGACAGAGTGTGGCCTGAAAGGACACCAAATGAATAATTTGGGTCGAAAACGAACAGGTTGTGTTTATTTATAATAATTATAATAAAAAAAAGGTGCATATTCCAGCTTTGGGAGTGCAGACACAATCGCTGCAGAATCAGATTATGTAAAAACAGCTTGAAATGTAATTAGCTGTCGGCACTAAGGTCACACGGAAGGATGGAGGTAGAGAAAACACCTGAGGAAAAAAGACATGAAACTGAGGTTGCCCCTCGGCAGGAAGTGATATCACTGGACGAGGATATTTCACACCTGTGTGTTACCCAGACCTGGCGATCTCCGACCATGTAGATGTGTGTGTAGCGTTGTGTGGGACAGTGAAGGGGTGACTGACAGGCACAAACAGGCTAAACAAACATTCAGACCTGTGTGTGTGTTTGTAAGTGGGGGGTATCTGCCCCTCTCTGGGTGTGCGGGTGTGTGTTTGGCGGTGGTATGTGAATGAGTGTGTGTGTGTGTGTCATTGTGTATGGTGCCCTGCTGACAGCAGTGTCCTGGCTGTGATGCGGACGGTTGAAGGTGCTGAAAGGCTTGTGTTGTCTCATGGTCCTACAGGGGGCTGTCAGGGCAGGTCGGGGGCACAAACGGCTCTGCCCGCCCCCCCTGCTGTCCCCAACCTGGAAGGGCACAGAAGTTACATACACAGCTTTCCTAGCCAAGCAATGAAAATTGATCAGCGCATTAAAAAAAAAAAAAAAGTAGTTCCTCAAATGGCCACTTGAAGCTTAGTCCAAATATGAGTCAATCCCCATTGACTGCCATGTTAAAATGCCAAACTTTACAGCAGATTAAAGCTTTTGCTTTGAGTGACAGGTCAGCAGGGGAGGATTTCTTTGCTGTTGAGTATCATTACATTTAAAGCTGCACTTATCAATATATGTATATTAACAAAAGATTAAATAGCTTGTAAACATAGTAAACATTTCCCACTGAAATGTACTGGAGAGGAAGAATACAGTAGCATTAAGTAGAAATACTCAAGTAAAGTACCTCAAACTTGTACTTAAGTACATATTTGAGTAAATGTACTTAGTCACTTTCCACTGCTGGTCTGGTCAGGTTTAAGTGGAAGCTTAACACATTGTTGAGTAAAATCCTTAGTTTTCAGACATCTGAGATATTGTTGGACTCTTGAGGGATGGCTAATCAACATGCAGCAGCAGGAGGGAGGAACCTCCGTCGCATTAGAAGTGACGGCTAATAAAAATGTTTATCTCTGTACCCAATAAATCAGTCTTTGCTGTTAACATCCTCGTCTGTGCCGCTGTTTTCCGGAGAATCCTGCCCCGTGAACCTGGATGTATATTAGTCTTTGTCCTGCCTGTCATGTTTATGTATCGCTGAAGGTTGTCAGACACTGTAAATGTCAAAGTCATTTCCATCTTCGCCGCAAAGGCTGCGCGCGGATGGAAGGGAACCTGAACCGTATTAATGAACGTACGGACGGTGTGTTCTGTAAAGATCGGAGAGAGAGAGAGGGGTCATGGAAAAAAAAGAAGTGAGGAGATGTGAAGCGAGAATTACCTGGAAAAGGTGGACATCTGATCGGGGGCGACCGGGCCAGTGAGAAGGCCAACAGATCTTTCCATAGCCGTCATTTCCTGTTATGAAAAAGAACAGCGAGGAAGGAACGCATTAAAAAAGAAATCACACACGCAAATGCACTCATGCTACACAGACTGTATGTTTTCTATATCTTTATCTGCACATTTCCTATTCCGTTTGTCTTTTCTCCATCTCATTTTTCAGCATCCGCTGTCCCGGCTACAGCGGTGTGTGTACTTTTCGGTGTCTGGTGCGTAAACGTTTTACATTAGCAGGCGAGACTAATGCTTGACAAAGAAAAATCTATCCGCTCCCGGTTTTTCTTGTCATACTTTGGTGTATCCCTTTAAGCGGGCTTGTCATCACGTGCTGTCATCCCTGACTGCCCTGGAGTCGGGAGGATGGAAAAAGACAGAGAGGAAGGAGGAATGAGGACGAGGACGATGACAGATGTTGAGAACATCACCCCTGACTCATGAGAGGAGATGACGACGAGCCAAAACTGACATTTGTCTCTGATTTAGCTCCGAGGTGCAGCTCAAATTGTTCTCAGTGCTCCGCTCGTTTCGTTATATTTCCGTTCATTCCATTTTCATTCATCATACTCCAGTACTGCTGCTTCACCGAAGGTCAAACCGACACAGCTCTTTAACACTATCTTTGTTTCTTTTCTTTTTTTTTTAACATTCCACTTTTCCTCCACATTTTCTATCTCTCACTTCCTTCTTTTTTTTTTGCCCCTGGAGATATTAGCCCACACTGAAGGATAAGAAATTTGCCAATTCTAGGAAACTAGACGAGGACGTCTGTATAACTTACCGACACACACACACACACACACACATACACACACATTATGCCGCTCTGTTGAGGCTACTGCTGCAGAGATACTTGCTGGTGTTGTTTGAAAGAGGAGACAGTAGTTCAGAGAAATGCTCAACCTGTCATCCATTCTGTGTGTATATGTGTGTGTGTGTGTTTCTGCTGACTCGGTGTCTGCATGCAAGCGATAAACTCCAGATTGCTGGTTAATAAACTCCACCTATGTGTGTTCATTCTTTTAGTGAAAGCTTCAATGTCTTTTTTTTTCTGTGTAATAGCTGCTGCTTGTCAAGTGTGTAGCCATATTCTATTCCAAATGTTTCAGTCCTTGTTTGCTAGAAGTTGGAGTTAGTCTGGCGGAGGTGAATACAGTTTAAATAGGGCTTGTCTTTCAGGTATACTTGCTGTGTAGGTGACATTGAAGTGGAGTGTGTTTCTGTCTGGAAGGCAGCCCAGGAGTCTGCGAGGCCATCTGGATTGAAGATTGACCTGTCATACCTGTGAATGATCTACAGCCGGGCGAAATCTAACGCACACACACACATGCACACGCCTGCACACAGACGGTTGTCATCTATAACGACCGTGTGTAATCCTACCGACACAAATTAAACATTCAGTAATAGGCACAAAACCTACAAGACGCTCACACACAGTACAGGCACCACACCCAAACCCTTAACACACAAACCCACTGATAATCTCTGTGACCTTCACTGTGGAGGCAGACAAACACATGCGGACAGTTCCACTTAAACACACACACACACACACACACAGGTACGGATGCAGTAATAATCAGTTAATACACAACTCAGCAGAACATAAATAGTACGAGTCTCATTTTTAATATAATTTGGAGGCAGATAATGTATTGTATGCTGAAAAAAAATGTGAACATGTTTTTTTACAGTGTGCATCTAAAGTAATGGGAGATTTATGTAAGTGAGGCCACCACACCTGCTAACACACATGCTGCAAGGCTGCTGATAGAAACAGAACCGATGACTAGTGTATGCGTCCATTGACTGGTTGATATTTTGATAATTAATGGTTTAATTGACATATCAAGGAAAACCGCGAAACACTTGTCGATCTGTTTCTCTTCTGTTTCTTCCATATGAGGATATGTGTTCAAATTATTAGATTTTTGGACTGTCGGTTAAACAGAATAAAATGTTATTAATGTCGTAAAAGATTACATATTAGGCTCAGAGGACGAAGAGAAGTTTCCTATTGGATATCTTTGCTATCCATGTATGTCTCAATTGTGGCTTGGAATAAAATCTTGAATCCATAAATGTTTATGTGTTGGAAAACATTTAGATCATTTGAAAAATGAGTTGTCACAAAGGTGAAAACAGCACTGTTCCTCTTAGCTCATAAAAAGGTAATGTTTTGTTTTTCATTAAAATAGATTAATTGAGGTTCTCATTAATGATTGCGGTGATATAATGTGAGTAAACAACCAAGAAACATTGTTAGATATGATAGGCCTTAAATCTAAATTACCCAGGTGACATCACCCGGTAATAAAGTTACCAGATTAATGGTAAAAAAAACAAAATGATAAAGTTGCTATAAAGCTGCAATATTCAATTAATAAATCAATTTACCTTCAGGTTTATGATGTTTGTTAAAGTCTCAACTAATCGCTTTAACTACATCTGTGTGTTCTGCGATACACAATAAACAAACAAACTGACCTATGTGTACAGCAGCCATGACAGGAATGCCACCAGTGAAACCAGTGAGGGTCAACGACAGGTCAAAGGTCACAGCCACATTGGAAGGGGCAGAGGGAGAAGATGAGAAGAACAGAATGGACAGATAGAGGGATGACTGAGGAGGTGAATAACTAAGTATGTATATAAGTATGTAGTAAGTAAGTATGTAAAGCTGCTGTTTCAGCAGTGTTGGTGTTCCTGGCTGCATGTTAGTTGCGTGTGTTGGTGATGTTGTTGTGTTAGTGTATTATAGTGTATGTGTGTTTATGCATGTGTGTGTGTGTGTGTGACATACAGTAGACGGAGAGAGTGACAGACAGAAAGCAGCTAACTAAACAACAGCAAAAGGAGAAAGATGAGTAAAAGTGCAGTTCTGCTCTACAAATAGCAAATGGCCTCATAGTGGAGAAACCAGATGGGTGTGTACACACATACGCACATGCATGCACGCACACACAAACACACACACAGGTTTTTTCAGTAATTATCCCCCAAAAGGCAGCTGCTGTACAACTCTTTTTCTTAAGACATCTCTTTAATGTACTAATATGGAGCCTTGACACCCAAAACTGCAAAATGAAGACTACGCATTTTTTACCAGTTAAAAATCTTATTCTTGAACATCCTTTTTTTTCCCTTTTGTATGTTTTGCACCGAATGGCAACAGACTCTTTGTAAAATATCCTACGAATTAACTATTAAATGCCTGCTCATTACGTATGACTTATCCAGAGATATAGTATGAATGAATGAGCTGTAGAGTTCTCCATCTTCAAATCCCAAATTTATCATGGGAAACAGCAATAAGAACTGGAGATTTTCCGGGGAAGTGAGCAGTGCCTGTATGTTTGTTTGTGGCTTACGTTAGTAGTTAGTAGGCAAGCTGGCTTATTACATCCTTACCATGTGCATATATATATATATGACACTGTAACCAGACTGAGCTGTCATTTCTATACATAAACTCTTCAGTATGTAATATAGACTGTGTGTACAGGAACTCAGTTGTGACTTCAGTGTGTGTGTGCATGCGTATTTGTGTGCCTTTGGCCGTCTGTGCAGTTTCAAGGACGGGTTAAACACTGCTGTCTTTTTATAGCACCAGCAATTCAGCTTTGTGTGTGTGTGAGGTGTGTGTGTGTGTGTGTGTGTGTGTCTGTCTGTGTGTGCATGTGCATGCAAGCGTGTGTGTGAATGAGAGAAAGAAATTCTTGTGCGTCTATGAGAAACCGAGTGTAAAAAGATACTCGCGATATCAGTTCAGTGATAGTAAGAAAATTTGGAGGGAAAAACCTGTGTGTGTGTGTGTTTATGTGCGTGCATATGCGCATGTGTGTGTTTGCTAGAGAGACTGTGTGTGCAAGCATGTAGACTCCTGCATGTCCTTGGGCCTTTCAGCGCCGCTTTGTGCCCCGCTGTCAGGGCAGTCATAAAAGCGTATGAATCAGCTCGTGTGTGTCCTCCGCTCGTACACACACAAGTGTATTTTTCCATTTGAGTGTGAAAAAACCGACAGCGCTGTCAGAGAAGAGAAGATGACTCACCTGACCTGCATTTCACACACTCATTGCACTTGCCTGGGAAACAAACATATCACTGTTATTTTCAACATGTCCATATGTCTGCTACGGAGGGATATGCTGCATATATGATAAAGAATGCCTGTCAGGTGATCAGATAGTCGAGGTTGGCGCTCTAAGCCGTGAACAGATCATTGTGTCTCTAACCTTTACAAAGGAGCCATTGCATTTATGGAATGCAAATGGTGTATTTTTATATTCTAATTGGCATGTGCTTCTCTAATAGAGTTGCAAAGTGGAAGGAGCTATTTTGGGCAACATCCAATTCACTTTTTTTTTTTTACCACAAACAATGTTAAGTGACTCACGGTGAAAGCCCCGCGGGACCCAGATCATCACCAAACTTTACTGGTTAAATCATAATGCGTGTGCGTGAAAAAATCCATAGCAACGGTAGCCGAGGCTAATAGGTAATTAAGTATTTTTAGCTGTCCGCTTTGCCAAAATGAAGGACAAAACATCATTTATCGGAAGCTAAGTTGAAATCAACTAGTGGTCATGACATAAACACATGAATACCATATTACCTGTGAGAATCCTCGGTCTCGATGTTAAATAACTTCAAAGATAAAATTAGGATGAGAAGGCAGAATGGGGAAAAAAACAGCAGCAATGGTCTAAGCTACGTTAACAGGCAGGTAGCAGCTGCAGTTGTTTTTATAAAACTCATTGTATGAGTCAGTGATCCTAATGGCCTCCGTATCATCAGAAGCATCAGGATATTCAGAAGCACATCTCCTATATTGCTGTTTTTTTTGCATATTAGTAAGTTTCCCTTTTCTTTCTCTTGGGTCCAATTAAATTCTTCTGTTCCCAGATGTTTTAGCAACCCAGCGGCTCACTTTCTCGTTAATATGTCGTCATCGGCTTCAGCGACTTCTGTTTGATGGTGACTCAGGATTATAATTTGCACTGGGAACTATTTAAAGACTTATAATTAGATGACAAGCCTCCCGCCTGACACCTTGCTTCGGTCTATCTAGTCTTCATTTCTGCAGCCCGGAAAAAAAACCACAGGCTCAAAGCTCCGCTGCCTCTGCTATGTCTGGAATGACAGAAAGGGCTGCGTGTTAGTCTACTAAGTCACTGCGCCTGTTTCTCACAAACTGAAGCTCCTCCCCTTTAATTAACCCCTGTGGCTCAGGCTGTGATGTCAAAACGGCCTTTAAAGTCCCTACCTCTGTCTGTTAAGGTCAATGGCTGTTTTTCAGAACGCCGTGTGACACCTCCCTTGTATGTGATTAAACTAAATAATACAAAACACAGACAACCGCAAGTCGATACATGCGCCTTCGCGATACACACCCATTTCAATAGTTCCTCCTAAAACACCGCTGTCGGCTCCGTGTCGTATCGTGTAGATTCCAGATCTCAGCTAAGTAGAGGCCTTGGATATTGTCACGGGGATGAAATATGAGCAGCTACAGGTATGTTCCTATTAAGGTTTAGCAGTGTGACAGAGAACTGTGGTTATTAAGCTGGCCTGATAACAGGAATGAAAAGGATACCCTATTATCTTAATGCCGTCAGTCATCTTATTTTCCTGCGCTTGGCTTGCAAAGTGGTGGTTTGAGGTTTTTTGTTGCACAAATGTAGTCTGCCTATGGGAGATGGAAGGTCATAAGCTCACGGCCGATGTGTATAAGAAATCCAGTCTGGGTCAAAAAGGATAGAAACGACGGTGCTAAGAAAACAAAAACTCCTGAAAAAAGTCATAGTTTTCCTTTCAGTGATATTATTCCCTTTCCATAGCACATCTTAACGGGTTCATCCAAATAAATCGATTTGAACAACAACAAGCAGGTAGCAGCAGGTACAGCAAATCCCAGACATGGTGGTTTCAATCCCTGGCTCCTCCTGTCCACATGTCTTACTAACCACAGTGGTTATGTTAGTAGCCTGCCATCCGTGTGTGTGTGTGTGTGTGTGTGTGTGTGTGTGTGTGTGTGTGTGGGTGAATCAGAGGCTCATTGTAAAGTGCTCAGGATAGAAGTGATCTACGATGAGTGACTTATTACATTCCCGTTGACCAAATAGAACCGTCTGGAAAACGGTTTTGAGTTTGTAATTCAGTTCAATTCATCCTGCGTGCAATCTTAATTAAAGCCAGACTTCATAGATATCTAGTGATACAAGTCATGTGGAAAAAAAAAAAAAGTCTAAATTTCATTTTTGAATGAACTTCCCACTCTTTTCACACTTTCAAATCTTTCACCTGTGAAGATTGTTTATGACTCATCATGGTTTCTCTCATGATTACATTCTCACAATTCAGATGATTTTTTTTAAAAAAAGCAAGATATTTAAAATAGCTATTGTATGTGGTTGAAAAGCAAATTTATATGTACGCTCAAGACAATGCAGTCCGATAAATGAGAGTAACATTCCTTCAGGAATCCTTCAGTCAAGTGATACTTCTGTTTGTCAGCCTCTCTCTCTCTCAAACCCTCACCTGATACACTCTAGCAATCTGGCACTTAACTTTACACATAATCAGAAACCGGTATGAGCACACACACCCACACACACCCACACGCACACATATACACAGGCTTTGTTTGTGGCCACTGATGCATGCCAGTGAAAACAATGACGGTTTGTGAGAAACAGGCGGGAATCAACCTATCTTTGATATAACAGGTGCAATAGCAGAGCCTATCACATTACTCTCATAATCATTAACTACTTGTGTTCTGTTGTGTGTGTATGTGTGTGTGTGTGCACTTCTGTGCATGCATGGCTGTTTCAGTCAATCACTCAGACCCTGTACGAGTTTTTATGCAACAGGTCATCGCTTTGTTGACTAATGGCTTTATCAGGCCTCTGTACACAATGATGTCATTCCCAGGTGTGTGTGTGAGGTCTGAGTCTCGGGGTGGTGGACGTCTGGTTTACTTTAGATTGCAAAAAAAATATTAATGAGAATTCTATCTTAACTGAACACAGAAACACATATTCCCCAAGATTAAGCTGCACTGCATTGTAAGCAGCGTGTAGCTGCTGTGGGTCATTGAGGTCGTTCATTATATTTGCACTTGAATAAGTAACTGTGCCGGGCTCTAAAGGCTGCTAGGGGTATAATGAATGAAAAGTCCAAGTTTCACATTCATCCCAAAAGAAATGAATCACTCTCTGGTAGAGCGGGGCCTGGCAAGTTTTACTGTATCAACAGTTATCAGCTAATGTGGAAAAATGTGAGGATTGGGAATATAATGTTAACCCTTGTAAAACCTCTGCTGTCCTTTAAAATCCAACATTGCACGTTGGTTGTGGAGAAGTGACTGATACCTGAAGAAGTATATGTTCATTATACAGTAAAAAGAGTCCTAAGCGATTCTTAATTACAGGGTTTGGTTCGGTTTCTTTTCACACAGAGAAAGATTGAAGTGAACCAAAGTGCATCAAGTTCACTTCCCTTATTGGTCAGATGTGTCTGGGGGCAGAATCAAGACTAAACAGGGAGAAGGGCCTGAAGGACACCTCACCCATCCCCGTCCCATCAGGCAAAGCACACCTGGTTTGTTGGGTCGGATCATGGTTGGCTCATGTTCCAAACCACAAATGAACCGTTCCAGAGTTTATTTGGACCAGACCAATACTTTCTAAGGTCTTGGTTGCTTTAGTCTGAGCATGAGTGTGATTACTGTGTTCCTTCCCACATGAATCATACCAAGAGGGAAAAAAAAGAACAAAAGTCCAATTGAATCGGAGTAAAAAAGTGCAGGTCTGAAAGGTCGATCAGTTCCGGTCCAGTGGTGTTCATACTGACTCAAAGTATAGTCACATGGGCTGACTCATTGAATCAATCATTGATCGATTAGTTTGGATGACTTGAATACTGGCAGGTGCAAACGGTGAAAAGAAGTACTTGTACTATAACAATGCTCACTGTGTGATTGCTACGACTTTCAATAAGGAACCGATGGAGCAGGAAACGTGAAAAGCAGGAAAAGTGTTTTAACCCTTCGCTCTCTGAGGTGTTTGTATTTCACACCAGTCTGAAGGAACTGACTGGGAAACCACGCCTGAGTTTGTTTTAACCATACCCAAACATGTGAGGTGGGAAAGCACCCTTGCTCTCCACCTTAGCAGATAAAAGGCAATCTGGCACTGATTGCTGGGAATTGACGTAAATCTTCAATCAGCGATAGTCCAATATAAAAGTAACTCCCACGAGTGCTAGTTGTCTATGTAAGAAGTCTATGTTGAAATAACTGAATACAAAGCAGCACAATTCTAGAAGTCAGTCAGTCATTTTCTATACCTGCTTATTCCTCATTAGGGTCACAGGGGTCTGCTGGAGCCAATCCCAGCGCATTACAGCAAGAGGCAGGGATACACCCCAGATGGTTGCCAGCCAATCGTGGGGCACACACACCATTCACTCACACCTACGGGAAATTTAGAGTCACCAATTAACCTCAGCATGTTTTTGGACTGTGGGAGGAAGCCGGTGAAAACCCATGCAGACACAGGGAGAACATGCAAACTGCACACAGAAAGGTCCCAGACCCAGGACCAAGGAGGTCTTGAACCTGCGACCTTTTTGCTGTGACGCAACAGCGCTAACCCCTGCACCACCATGTCACCCAATTCCAGAAACAACTGTATATTTTTATGATGACCATGAGTGTCAATTTTCATCCAGTCATCCAGCTTTAAGATGACACAGAAAGAGTTTAAAGTTTGTAGGTGTTGCACAGGTTCTTTTCCATCCACTGACTGAGATGTGGCATCCGATTAACCTGCGGTGTGCATCTAATGTTAGTCTTGGAGCAGCATGGGGGAATCTCCAGCTGCCTGATTTTGTTTAGTCAAACTCTTTCACTCAAACACCAACACGCACATTCACACGCAATCGCCACGCACACATACTGTACATACTCGCACAGAAAAACTCTCAGGTGCCAAGAAATTCCTGTCTAATTGTAGAGCTCAGGAAAATTAACTATGACAAGTGCAAACCAATCTCTCTCTATCTCCCTCTCTCTCTCTCTTGCTCCTCATCTGTCTCTCTCTGTGTTTGTCTTTGTTTGGCCTTCATTCAGTCCTTATGTAACTGTGTTGGTGAGAACCTGCTGGCTGTTCAAACAGGTCGGCATCACATAGGATTAGAGACTGACAGACACGACCCACATACTGAGTCACTTCTCTGCAGGTAGCTGTCAGCTTGTCACCCTCCACCTCCTCTGACACACACACACGAGAAACAGGGGATATAATGAGACTTATATTGTTTAACTCCTGGTTTGAACATGTAAATGTACATACTGTACTTTAGTGATACGCTTATACACCCAAGGCTCAATAATACAAATACAAGCCAGTCTGTTCCAAACGTTTGATCCCACACTTCCCCCCTCCATACACACTCCCTCGCAGGCTGATACCTGCTGCGAAGAGCACAGACACACACAAATTTGGACACAAATCTTCAAACATGACGCCTGTCATGTTTGGAGATTGGGGCGTTACATTGATAATAAAAGTCTGGCAGCAGTGAAACGGGTGACAACACTCTTACTGTGAAACCTGTCCTCAGATAGACCTCCCATTGTAATACTCGGCTTTTGTTTGAGCCATGACTCATTACAGATAAGTGGCCATTCATTCGGTACAGGAGTACCTTGCGACTTGCTTGTCATTTTTTTATTACTAGAAAGTGTCTGTGGGCATGCTGAATTGTATTTAATCAGGCAAAAAACAAACAAAAAACAATATATACAAATAAAGGATAATATTGGCAATATTCTGTATTTTTCTTATTCATCAATAAATTCTATGAAAAGACCAAAACCAGTGGAGCATTTGTCAGAATATTTTCTGACTTCCCATGTTGCTCAAAGTCCAAAACCAACTCTTTCCACTGATCCATAAACCTTAAGCCCATAAAACTCACATTTCACATTTATAAAATACTTTCCTAAAACAGCTGGGTGCTGCACCTTTTTGGAAAACATTTCTCAAACAGCAGTAAATAGTGTAGTTGGTGGGGACTAATTTCAGCTGAGAAATAATATGTGTGCCTGAGGTCCCCTGATGTTTCATCCAGCACCACCAATAGGTCAAACTTTTCAATTTTATACTTAAAATATCTCTGCATCTTTTGATGGATTGGCGCAAAATTTGGTACAGACATTTATGGTTCCTATTATGTACTCTAATTATTTTGATGATCCTTTGACTTTTTCTCTAGTGCTACCATTTCGTTGGGTGGTTTGCCAGTTCAGGTAAGCATCTTCAGATATGGGAACAGCTGCTTTGTGGCTGCATTTGACTTTAACAAACCTTTGTTAGTTCTAGTCTTCTCTGTGGTGACTCATATGGAATGTCATAATGTAAATATTCACAAATATTCGCAAATATTCACATCAAATGATACACTCTGAATTTACTTAAATAGTAAAAAGAATAGGATCCAATCATATCTGAAGCGGAAGACAATGATTGACGCTCTAGACTCTATTGAAGTTCAGTGCCAGCTCATAATATCAACACATGATATTGTCCAACCCTAACAACACAACATAACACATATAAACATAAAGCATGAGTCATACAGTAGGTTTTTTTTGCACTTTGGGTGTTACCCTGCCCTGAAAGCCAGATGAGTTCCACCGCACCGTGCCACAGAGCTTCTATAACCACATGTTGTCTGTTTGTATTTATGTGTGATTAGCAGCTTCACTGACAATAGCTTCATTACCTTGCTGCTGCTGCTGCCGCTGCAGACTACAGGCAGGATGACAAAACGTGAACTCAGGCCTCACGAAATGCACGTCCAGAGGGGCCAATCCAAGCTCATCCGCTTAAACCGTCACCGTGACAATGTGTGCCCGTTGGTAGGTAACCACGGCGACGGGAGAGGGGTGCACAGGCACTTAGCCTGCCCAGCATGACATCGATCACATCTACATGACCTGTTGAACAGACGGACAGCATCAAGTACTGTGTGTGTGTGTGTGTGTGTGTGTGGGTGTGTGTGTGTGTGTGTGCAGGTCTAAAGCATGTGATCATAATCTGTTATGTGTTTTTGTGTCTTGTAGTATTTGTAAGTGGTTGCTTGTTTGTCAATGTAAAGAAGACAATAAGAGGAAGCGGCTCCAGGGATAAGTGGATCAGCTGCCAACAATATTACAGGTATTGAAAACAGGTAAATTCAAAACCTGTAAAGGAACAGTTGTAGAATAATACATTTTTTTGTCCGCAGTTAGATGAGATGATGCCACTCTGGTGTATATCTTAAATATAAAGCTGCAGCTTAGCAAAAAGAGAAGAAAGGTCTCTACACTGTTTGAGACATTCAGTCACTGAACTGATTAAACAAATGAGCTGTAGAGCACTTTTGCATGGAAAACAGCGTCAATCAAAACATCACTGTTAATGAAATTTCCGGGGGTGATTCCAGTGTGTGTGGGCGTTTCCTAATGCAGCAGAAGATCATGCATACTTATAGAGAATTAATAGTTCTGCACAACAACCCATAACACTTTATGGGGGCTTGAGGTAAATGTCATTGTTCTCAGTTTCGGTACGCATGTAGATTCTTTGGTATGGCAGAAGATGCGGCATAGTGGTTGGAAACCCATTTCAATTCATTTCAAAACAAGAGCTTTACTGTATATGTCAAAAGCTATAGTCACTGAGTGAAACCTCAGATTTTATCTTCCTTTGTTAACATACACCTAATTGCAGGCTTAACTCTAAAACAGTCTAAATATACATTTACTTTTGAGTCAGGAGAGTTTAAGAGTTAAAGCTACAATTACTCAAATGTATATATACGTATATTTACTTTTGTGTATATATTTGTGTATATAATTATAGGTGTAGGAATTGTTTAATTATACTACATCCTTGTGAGGACATTAATTAGAAATTACAGGCATGCACACACTGAACCAGCTGACCACTGAAGACTCTGCAGGCCTGACTCACCACGCTGTTGTTATTCTTGTTGTTCATGGAGTCTGTTGTGTAATGACCCTCACCTTTGCACTACTTTCTCCCCGGGGGGTGAGCGAGCATCTCTATGTACTCTCTGCCCTCCCTCTCTCTCCTTTCAGAATTTTCCTTCTCCTCTTCTTTTATCTGGAGTCGGAGCGGGCTTCCTGCTTAACAATCGGAGGAACCCGGCAGTCAGAGGTGTCACGCTCTCTCATCTCCCTGTATCTCCCTGAACACATGGATGCACAAATGTACACACACGTGCGAGGCAGCTGGCGAGGTGAGGGAATTCTGCAGGAAGAGCTGCTTCCTGTTTCAGGACTTCACGGATAATGACGACTTTGACCTGGAGAGGTAGCGTGTGTTCAATTCAGAGTACTTTTGCAATCGTACAATAGCTTAAAGTGAAGTATCATCGTGTATCACATGATTTCAGTGCAAAGGTGTCCATCATCCCAGCAAGAGTAGTTCAGTTTATTGCATTTTATCACATCTGATAACATTGTACTCTGTATTTAGGTGAGGTAAGAAAGATGAGATGAGTCAGATGATTGCACAGGTGTTAAACTCCTAGAAGGTCAGCCAAACATATTTGGAAGAGAAAACAAAGACAAACAGTAAAAATGATAAGCCAAACTGAATGATCCATGTCTTAACATAGTATTTTTTCTTGTCCAGTGAGGCATACATGCTATTTCTGTGGTTGTTTTGGAGCTCCCCACCATGAGGTTGACATTTTTGTCTCTTAGTGAAATGTCTTCACAACTGTTGGATGGGTTTCCATGAAATCTGGGACAAATATCCGTGAAGCCCAAAGGATGAATCCATATAAAAACACTCAATTATCCTGTAGCCTACAATGGCATTCCCATCACCTAGTGTTAATGTTAGCATGCTAATCCGCTAAGGGGAAAAAAATACCCGCTACACACTGCATGCTACATACTGCATGCTACATATTGCATGTTAGCCTGCTGATATTAGCATTTTTCAGTTCAATGTACTGCAGCCTCATATAGCTGCTAGCATGGTTGTAGACTCTCATGACTTGTCATCCATTCTGGTTTCTCCAGTGAAGTTGGGTGCAGTTGTTGCATCACCTGTTGAACGATGGCCAAGCCTGTTAAACAAGGCACGCAGTTTTATCTTCTCCCCGATCTCAGCAATTACTTTGGTTAGCACCATGTTATCATGACCGATCATAACCCGATCAAAGGCCAAAACTATGAAAATGAGGCCCAAGTTGGAATAAACTGGAATTATCTCCTCAAGAGCAGGACAGTCACACAGATAGAAGAGTCAGACAAACAGAGATATATATAAAGACCTGAGCTCCCACTGTGTTTTCAGACCACTGGTTGAGGTTAGGGGAAATCCTACGCCCGCTCCATTGGACTACACTTTGTTTATCGGCTACATTTTCTAGAGCATTCTGCAGCGGTCATGGTGACTGTGTAAAGTTTGTCTTTTCTAAGTTGTGGGTAACCGAGTCCTGAGTAACTGAAATGGCAGCGTTCTGTGTTTGTGTGTCTCCCCAGTTGCCATAAGTGATTATACTCTTTTTTTAGAAAAGGTTAAATATGCTTTTTAATAACGATTTAATGGGAAACCAGAATCGCAACAACTCATGACCGACCTTACCTAACGCAGTCACACAGAATCAGCACACAGAATATACACACACGCTGGAAAACAGCTGGAGGTGGCCCTGGGTCCAGTGGTCCACTGTGTTGATTGACAAGTGGTTTAACAGGCCGTGATTGGCTTTAATCTCACCTGAGATGGACCCGTTGCTGACCACCGTCTGTGGTAACAACACTTGACACACACACACACACACACACACACACACACACACACACACACACACACACACACACACACACACACATGAAAGCAGTCATGCATACACTTATACACCTACCTAACCCCCTGCCTCTCTAGACTAACAATAGCCCCTCGATGTCTCAAACTGTGTCCCTCCAAATTTCGTCCATCCCACGTTCATTTGGAAATGAAGACATTCTGTTTGATCTGCATAGGAATTTCCCTCTCTCCCATCTCTAGGACAGAGGAAGAGAGAGTCGCACAATGCACCAGTTAAAAAGACTTGGTCTCCATTGAAACTGGGCCCTCTAAACTCCCTGTAGAGCCCCCGGGGCCCCCATTACAGTTCTGGCCTCTATAGAAGGAGTTGCGGCGCTGAACACTGGGCCTCCTTGTATTCTCCCGGTGCCCCAGCAGAGAGCCATTGACAAGCCCCACAATGTCCCGAGTGCTCCTTTACAGTAGAGAAGGGCTCTTTTCTCTAAAGGGTGGCTCGGGACTCAGAGAGGGGGACCTACTTTTTCACAAGGAGCCCTCTCCAAAAGAGGCATCTGCAATCTGCTGCTTGCCCCCAGCCCAGTCCAGCCCCTTCTCCCCTTCAGCTCCTTTTTATTGCAAACTGGCCGCAAACAAGGACAAATCGACCATGAATTCCTCAGCGCCTGGCAGCCGCTGCCCGCTCCGTCTCTGTAAACCCTCTCTCTCTCTCTCTTCTCCCTCTCTCTCGGCTTTTCTCTCTCTGAGCATTCAATCTCCCTCCCTCGCTCCCTAACTGTCTTTTGTGCAAAAAAAAAAAAAAAAAAAGAGCCCCGAAGGCCTGATTTTTCCAAGACTACCCTTTTACTTCTCTCCTGCTCCCTCCTCATGCGTATCTTTCAACTGCTTCCCACTCTCTCTCCGGGAGTGAAGTGGCAAATACAGGAGGTGAGAGGGCTAACGAACAGAAATCCCAATAAAAGGCCTCTATACAGAGCTGCTGAAATAATGGCCTGTTTTACAGGGCATCCACCCATCGACCAGCAACCCCATCCCACGTTGCGTTCCCCCCCCTGTGAGACAAATACAGATAACAAAAGACAGCAGTGAGGGGACCAAGCCTTAACACAAGGGGGATTACAGTTCGGATGATGGCACTGTTGTTGAAATTCTACCACATTAAAAAAAAAAACCTTTAATGTGGGTAACTCAAATCTTTGATTTAACTATTCTTTCAAATATTCAGGAGGGAGAACTCTGCCATGCTGTCTGCAAATATCCATCTATCAGAATGCGTCTTCCTGTGTGTCTGTAAAGAAACGTCCATGTAGTGGCTTGGCGGCTGAGGGTCACATAATAGCTGCCGTATAAAAGGACCAAAGGCTCAAAGGAGGCTCATTCAAGCCAGAACACCATTTAAACCTGTTTTCCTCCTCCTTCGCCTCCTTTTCTCCATCCTCACATCCTTCCTTTAGAGAGGAGCAGGCTGCAGTTCCAGGGCTCTATAGCTTTTGCTCTATGGCCTCCGATTGCACGAACACACACGCAATCCCAGGAACTGGATGCCCTTCTTTAACATCAAAAGCTGACGTGCAGTCTCCACATATAGGAACTTTGTGAAGTTTTGCCAGCCTAGCTGTCCAGCACAGCAGATGGAAATTTCAATTTGCATTCAAATCCAACAGGTGTCGGGCAGCTTGGATGGTACAACCGGTCCAAAGTTGATTTTCAAGACTTTTTAAGGATTGCGTCATGCATACAAGTATGCCCAGTCTGCATTGGCTTGCAACACATCACGAATAAATACAAACCAGATCCACAATGGAGCACATAGTTAATAAAGGTCCTGCGTAATTCAAAATGATATTTGAACTTCGTTTTGACTTTAAGAAAGATCAAGTTGTATTGAGAAACCAGGAAAAGTGAACGATTTGGGGCCTTTATAACAAAGTCCCAAAAATAAAGAGCACAGAGATGCCTCAGGGCTAAATCAGGCACTCCGCTCACATGCCGTACTCCCCCCCTCACTGTAACATATATCCAACGCACCCTCATAATCAAGTTGTCAGTGCTCCGCAGCGACACTCTTGCTGCATGCCTGCCGCCTCACCACTGCTGCCATTCATAGCGTTTCAAAGGCCCCGAATGAACCCCAGCATCCACCTGTAGCCTCTGAGTCTCTCTCCCCTAATGTGGACGTCAGTATCACAGCTCCCCACTCCCTGCTGTGTGAGATCAATGTTTCCTCGCGGGGAACAATGACATCAGAGCCTATGGATGCCAAACGCTTATGCTGTATGGCTTCACTCCATGTGAGTTGGCTGACTGAACTTGCCCAATAATATTTTACAACCCTCTTGTTTGCGAAATCAATAAATTTCTTATTACATCACATATAATTGTAGCTTATAAAAACAATCTCTAAATAAATATAATCCTTGCCTAATTTACAAAGCTTTTGAGACACTTAAGTGTCAGTGTTAAGTTAAGTGGCACAATAAGATTTAAACAGAAAATGAACCTGTCATAGTTTATACAATTAATGTGTAAGAAAATAGAAGCTAATATTTTCTTTACATGACTAAGGCAGTGTTTTCAGCCTCCAGCTTGAATGGAATTAACCATAAAGACATTTATATTAATCTCTTTTTTTTCCTCTCTCTCTCTCTACACTATATGAACTGATGAAAAACAAGCAGAATTTCATTGACATTTACAGTCAATGAAATGTGTAATATTAGGAGCAGGTATAAATATAATGCGACGAGGCTTGTAAAAGTAGCGCCGCATGGAAACAAATCCACAAACACCCAAGTACACACTCCTACGGTAAATATAAGCTCTCCGCAAACACAGGACCTTGGTCATACAAACCCTCTGTCAAGGCCACTCACGTCGTCTTTCCTCCTCCCTCGCCCGCTGTAAAGCCCAGGGGATCCAGTCAACCAAGGCCACTTCTCTGCGCACATCTGCTGTGCTGGACAGCCAGGCTGGCAGGCGAGGCGAGGGGACGATTTGGGGGGCCGATTCGAGGGGACCGGCGGTCTGGGTACTTGGCTTTGGAAAAGCTTGGGGTGGGGGGTGGGGGTGTTGGCGGCTGGATGGAGGGGGAGGGGGCGGGGGGTGAGATGCCACAGAGCAGTGCGCGGGCTTCCATGGAGATACTGTCTTACAGTGTTTACAACCTCCCAATAGTGTGTCCGACCTCTCCTCCCCATCCCTCTATTCCTCCACAGGCTCACTGTGTCTTTCCTCTTCTAATGTAAATGTCGGGGGCTGGCAGGCTGATGAGTGTGTGTGTATGTGTGTGTGAGAGCACACACAGAGAGAGAGAGGGTGAGTAACTTGTTTTGGTGATTCTCTGCCGACCCTCTGTGTTCTTGTTGGAGCGGTGCTTTACGGCGTCAGCCTTTCATTTTTATAACACTCCCTCTATCTTTTCTCCGGGTTTTATAAGAGGTTCTGTTCGGAGGCCTGCTGCCCGCCAAAGGCTGGTGTTCGTGCCATCGGGCATTCACACTGCCACCTATTAAAGTGAGTGAAAGGTGGCAGGGCTTAAGAGTGCAGTCTGGCCCTGAGCAGTAGGCACCTGGCAGTGTTCATGTGCCAGCCTGGACACCAGGCCAAAAACATCCATCTGACCAAGTCATTTAAGTCTAAGAGCTAAAAATCGTACTTTTCTCCAGGCAAGTGAAAATAATCCGTCGGTGGGGAGGCATCACGCCATTTGTTTTCAGTGCACGAGAAGTTATAAAGCCACGGGTTTGATCCTCATGTTAAACAAGAGTTATAGAGTAATATTTTGAAACGAAAAGAAGGTTAATACGCAGTGTTTTTTCCTCTTTTTCAGCAAGTCCACATTGATTATCAATATTTGGTGATCGGTCTGGTGGTCTGAGGTTCCAGGAACTTTATTCTATGGAAAAATTACTTGTAATCATAAGTTCTTTAAGCAAAGAATTGTATATTTAACTAACCTCTTCCTATGTAAAGGATTTCTTGAAGCACCTCAAATATATTTTTAAGTTCTTCGGGTACCCTATTGGATATTTGCGGCACTTTGCAGTGTACTTATATCACTTGGTTTTGTCCTTATCCATAAAACTCAATGCTCAGATTTGACTTTGAATCTCTCTGTGGACCTAGGTGAAATTATATTATACACCATCTTTACTGCATATCATCATATCAAGATATTGCAACAAATAAATATTTATACCTCTTAAGGAACACAAGGGGATTTTCCTCTGAAAAAATAATTATTTATTTACTTTTTTTTTTTTTTTTAGTTAATTTTACTTTTATCTGTATCAGAAAGAAGGCCACATACAATTCCAGTTTGACTTTAATTGTCCGACATGTTCAGTCAATGCTCAGGTTATGTAAGAACTTCACCTGAATAAGCACCAGTTTCCTGGCAAAGGTGTTTCACTGTAATACTTCCATCTCTGTATCGATAGCTATCGCTTTCTTTGAATACATTAAAATTGATAAGAAATCTATGAAAATGTTTCAATTTTTGGCCCATAGCTCTACCAAGAAGAAATCAACAAATTAAGATTTGGCTAATGGTAAATCTACCGGTGGTTTGGGGGTTGTGACTCACTTGCCTTTCCGAAACAAATGTTTTGAATCTGTGAGATAGCAAATAGAGGAACAATGAGTCGAGTGAGAAACTGTTTAAACATTAGTGAGTCATTAGTAACCACACTGGATCAGACGCCACTTTCTTTTCTTAAAGTTATCTCTTCACAATGACTCAACTACAGTTATATAGTCAAATGGAGAAAAAGATACACACACACAGACACACAGACACACACACACACACACACACACACACACACACACACACACACACACACACACCATTCAGGCAGCGAGACATCTAGCAGACTGCTGATTGATTTCTGTGGGTAAGAACAGAAGCACCTGACCATTAGAGGAGAATGAGGGGTGGGGTCGGGACAGAGGGGCTTTTTACAAGCCCACTGTGACTGACAACAACACGAGGAACCATGTGTGCATGTTTGTGTGTGTGTGTGTGTGTGTGTGTGTGTGTGACAGTGAAAGAGACAGACGGGGAATCTGAAGGAGTGGAAGTACAAGTATGTGTGCATGTCTGTGTGTGGGTGTGTGAGAGACAAAAAAGGGAAACTTTCACTGTGTGTGTGTGTTTGAGTGTGTGTGTGTGTGTGCACCTGTGTGTGTATTTATGGTGTGTGTTGCGGGGGAAATGAGGAGGAGGGTCTCATCATTTCCCATCAGTCCAGCTGTGCCTCTTTTTATCTGCACTTCCGAACCCCATCAAGTTTGCATTTTCATGCCCCCCAACCCCCGTCCTCACACACACACACACACATACACACACACTCTTCCCCACCAATGCACTTGACAGGATCTCGGTCTACCGCTGCACATCAAAGGCAGATTGAGGAGAAACAGCCTCGATGAAGGAGCGAAGGGAGCAGGGACCCCCCTCCTCCTCCTTCTCCTCCTCCTCGTTCTCCTCCTCATCTCAGGACCCCCTGCTCGCCTCTTTTGTTGTGTCGCATTTTCTTTTCTCCCCTCCCTCCTTTGCTCCTTTTTTCCTACCTATCCTATTCATTTAGGACACTGCAAAAAAAAAAAAAAAAGAAGATTGCCAAGTTCATAAAGGGCCTCTGCTCTACTTAGGGGGCCATTGTGGGATTGGGAAGGTGGTGGTGGTGGTGGAGGGGGGTGTAAAAATAAAAAAAAATCAATATGCCGGCACACTGGGTGCAAGGCTGGGTCTTTGAGGGATAGTGTGAGGGAATGACAACTTTATGAAGGAATGAGGGGGTCACTTTTCATTTTTAATCTTTCCGCAGGGGCAGGGATTTATTTGAAAGCCAAGGGATCGTCCTTCAAGTGTAAATATTGGCTACACATGTCAGCATCTGGTGGCCAGGATGACTGTGTGCATTAGGATACGCCTTTTCACTCATAAATATATGAAATAGAAAGCCAAATACAAAGGCTTAATATTCCTACAGTGAAAGTATTGGAGTATATTTCCGGTACATCTATCTAAGACATTATCAGTTGTACAAGTTAGTTTATATTGGTAGTTTTATCACGTATAAAGGTTTGTTGCGCATTAGATGTACGTAATTCCCCCATATGTTATTCTTTTCCTGCACTGACAAAGGCCTTAACCACACAGGTTACATCAATGTCATTCTTATTATGTCATAGACTCTGACTCAATCAAACAGGGTCAGAGTGTTCCTTTAGCTGTATTATTTATAATAAACACCCAAAGCGGTATGAGGAAACACAAAGACAAATGTTCAGAATAAACTGTGTCAATTTCTGGGAATATTAAATCAGAAATATGCAGAATAACAACAAAATAGCTTTACCAGCAGTGACCGAGGTGTGTTTACTCTAAAAGGTTTAGTTTAACTGAGCCCCTCTGGAAACAATTAGTTGAGCTCATACAACACGTGTTTGCAGCGAGCATCCATTTTTTGATCTCTGAGATGAAAAACTGATGATTTCCCATTAATGGGTGAGTCAGCCGCCTGTTCCAAATAATCAATTACTGTAAGCGAGGGAGTGTGTCCAGGATGTCTGTGCTGTGTAGGAGACATTCAAAATAGGGCTTCTCGTCATGCCTTCGTTCATGTAGCTACTTCATGCAAACTGCAACACCATGGTGTTTCTGTGAAATAAGAACTGTGGAGCAGTAAACGTGACTCCGTCTTACCCCGTGTATCATATGCTCTCCAGTCATTGTCGACCCACAACTCGTGCACATCACCCATGGTAACTGTGCATCACAGGAGGAAACCTCTTCAAAAGAGCTCTGGTTTGGTTTCTGTGCTGCAACAGCTATGCAGCACGCTCTGCTCTGTGCACAGCAATGATGGGAAATGAAACCGAAGAAAGGGACTCTGCCCCCCAATAATAACTAACTAGAATAATCCTATTATAAATTAGAAATGTCTTAAGGAACAACATATCAAAAATCTTTAATTTCTACAAGAATATCATTAGAATCATTGTACAAAACACTCACGTATCATTACGTGTTAGCTTATTATTTTGAAACTACCCACACAGGAATTTCCACAACAATACCAAGTACAATAACAATGTCTTGTTCCAATGTTTGTTCCTATGAACAACAGTTGAATTTGTTCCTAGGAAACTTGAATATTGTAGTGATTTTATTTCAATAGGAAAGTGAGAAAGCGAGAAAAGGAAATAGAAAGAGATGAAGATGGGTTACGATAACATCAGAACACTCAGTTCCTTTATCTCTTGGTATGTCGGTTGCAGAGCAGAATGACTGGAAACCTCTGTGATGCTGCATGGTTCAAACCACATCAAACACACACACACACACACACACACACACACACACACTGGCACACATGCACCTCCACACACGAGTGCTGTCGTCTCAGCAATGTGGATATCTGGATTGAGCAAAAGGGCACATGATCGCATCAAATCCATTGCATATTCATTCACACAGGCAGCCTTTCCCAGAAATGTCTCAGCATTTTCAGTGGAAGGGACTCTGAATCAAATTCCTGAGAAATCTGCACTGTAAATTTCCCACCTCAGGACCGGGTAACATTACGGTGAATAAATCCTGTTGCACATATACTGTTTGCGTGGCAAAGAACACAAGTATATGCACATGTGGAAACACAAACACGTGTACCCATATGAGCTGTACAGATGCTACACCACATACAAAACCACACTGTTAACACATAACACTACAAATGCAGGCACACTTCCTGTACCTGCACTGGCAAATATGGGCCAGAGAGCTACTTAAAATATGTGTGTGTGTGTGTGTTTACGTGCAGATTGCAGAGGCTCTGTGCAAGCGTGCATCTGTTCCCAGGTGTGTTTATGTCCCTGTCTGCGTCCGCACTCTTTTGCGTCACTATGTTTTGTTATGTGTCCGTGATGTGTCTGCGGTCGCCTACGGGCAATGAATCCATCATATGCAGTATACATAACATTGCCACGTATTGATGTTGTGTGTGTGGGTGCTTGGTGTCAATCAGCCAGTGTGCCGGCTCAGCATGGGCAAACACAGTCGGGCAGATGAATGAGAAACACGTACGTGCTTCCTCACCTCAAACACCCACCAAGTTGCCCTTTGCTCCCTGGGAAAACACCAATCTATCGCTGTGCGCTATTGGACGCCCCCTATGGGCCTCTGGTGTACTGTACCGTGCATGAGGACAGTCCAGTACATGGCTTTGTCTAAAACCTTAGCAGCACTGTCTACTAACCAGTAACTACTACTCCAATGCCACAGTAGGAGCATCTATGTAGGAAGTTAGCCATCTTGCCCGTCCCATTGACTTCTGGGATAGCGTAGTGCGGTTCGCTTGCACACTGCAAAATATGACCGGATGTAGATTCCCCTACCTGTTGAAATCTACTAATGTATTGTGACGTTCTAGATAGCGGATTCCTCATTTTTGCCTACTACATAGGCTAATAGATGTCGGTTTCACACGCAACCCATGATACTGAGCCGAGGTCAGCATGACTCATTCATGGACTGCACAGATGAGACATGAGATGTTCTGAAGCACAGAGTTATGACGTTGGTGGGATTCACATGCGAGTCAGTGTGGCTATTGACATGCACCAGTCGAAGTCGTTATCTGTATATTTACATTGACAAGCTTAATGCCTGGCCTGAGAATAATGACATTTTTTTTTTGTATTTTCCAGTAAACATTTCATTTGCCTAAGTCATTTAATACAGCACAGTATACAAAGGCAATTCAAAGGGCAAGTAAAAACAGAAAAATACATGGGAGCGCATGGTGGATAATGGCGAGTTCTCACGCAGTGATTAAGTATCGAAGTTATATAAAGTTGTGTGACTCATAAAAGAGATTACAAAAAAACAACATTTCATGCAGCAGAAGCCAAGATGTCCAATATTAGTCCTTCAAGCTCCAAAAGTCTGTGTTCTGTCCGCTTCTTTTAAAATGTGAAGTCTCAAGGCCAAATCCAAGATGACATCATACAGGGTTTAATTTCTCAGACTTTGAAAGACTCAACCCTCAGAGCCAGAGGACATTATTCAACGGTTTTCACAGGCTTAGTAATGCTCCTCGTGATGGGTAAACTGAGCTTCATCTATAAAATCGGTGAGGTGTCTCTTTGAGGTTCAGTGAAATTCTAGCCCTGATCCAGGTCTGTGATGAACACGAGGCATTTGAGCCTGCTTTCAAAAGTAGTCGAGAGCAATATAGCAAGATAAGCATTCATTTGGGTTGGTGTTTCCGGTCATTTGATTAAACGTAACTCCTATATTAACTATCCTTTTAGGTCTGGTTTGTGCTCCACCAACTTTGAATACAACTCCTTAGCTTTTTACCTGCTAAATTCTTTATTATATGTTTACCAAGTAGGTGCTATAGCTTTGTCAGCTGTTTGGCCCTGGGCAGGAAGCATACAGTGGGTTTATCAGCTGCCTGCTGCCTGCTGCAACTCCAAATGACACTGATGAGATCAGTGAGAGAACCAAAACAGCAAAACCAAAACCAGGAGAAAAACAATGCTAAAATGCTACGTAGAACTAAGGGGACTACAGAGGTGAATGGAAATTAGACTCACCATTGACGGATACCTTTGACATTTCATGTAGTAATTTTATTGATTGTTAAAGGTACAGTGTGTAGTTTCTTGTGACATTTTGTGGCTTTGTGGCAGATTGCAAACTCAAAAAAAGACAAAAAGCATGGATGTTCTAGGCTACTAGAGAATGGGGGTACAACATGGTGGGCTTCAAAGACGGACACATGCTCGCCATGTAGATACAAATATCCCAATCTAAGGTAATAAAACACAACTCATATGAATAATATATTCCATTTCTGCCAGGTCTGTTCTATTATAATCAGATATACCCTTACTATTATAAAAATATTGCTAAAGAAGAGTACATAACAGTACAGACTGAGGTGCAAACATGGATTCAAAAATACAAATTATACTATACTGCGATCAACAAGCAACACAGACACATCATGTGATGTCCCATGTTCATGCAAATTAACTATAAACTATAGTGATCAGAAATGCAAAAAATAGATCCAACAGAAACTCACTTGCAAACATACATAGAAGAAAGTGAGTGTATAATTGTGCGTCTGTGCATGTGTTCGTCTAGTGTTAATATGAATGTCTCGCAATGTGAGTGTGTGTAAGACAGCTGGTGTGCTAATCGTAGCCGTTCATCTCCCTCACATCAGCAGAGTCAGCCTGTGTACCTGCCTGCTCACTTACGTACACTGTGGTTTCGCAACCAGCCCTGCAGTATGCACACAGCCACAGATAAGCGCTGTTTATCTCACCACGGTGGCTTCCTCTTCAGCATAAAAACACACACCCGTCGATCTCTCGCTGCCTCTTTTTTCGCGTCTTAATTCTTACGTTGATGGAACTCGTGCTGCAACTCAGAACAGGCTTGTAGTGAAATGTTTCTCTTCGTGTCTTGGGTAATGCATAAATTAAGACCTGATGGTGTTTGCTATGGTGTGTGCTCACACAAGTGCTACAAGCATCTGCAGGCATTCACACACACAGACACACGCACACATTATAAACTGCATGCTTGCACTGACAAGCACCCTCACAAACTCCAAGAAATACAAAAGAGGAGATGCATGTCAGGAATCCTCTTACCCAATTGCACTCTGCTATCTGACGTGGGAAAATCCACAGTAGAATTCAGTTGTGCAAAAAAAAAAAAAGCTAAACGCCAAAGGCAACTTCAGTGCGCTGATGAATGACAACCTTCTCCTCCCATGTACCAGCAGCATGAAACTGTCTGTCAGCTCAAATACACCCTGCATGCTGCATACCATTGTTGCAGACATTTAATCAGTTGCTCTTCAGATTAGATTGTACAGATTATGGTTGACGAGGCTAATGTTTAAAGCTGCAACTTCTGTAAAAATGTGTGTGTAAAGATGTCTCTGAAGCTGTGCAGACACCAGAAGCTGATCTTATGACACCTAAAGTTAAACTGAAAGTTTAATTCTCACACATCTATAATGGCACAGCAACTACTCTGCATATTTAGTAGTAGTACTTATTTAGTAGTAGTAGGCCGTTCTGGATGTAATTTTGACAAAATTCTCAGAAACGTACACAGAAATTTAAGGCCACGACAGCAAACAAGGCTAACAAGAACACTCAGTCTTCTTCTTTCATTTCTGAAATTCATTTCTGCTATTCGATGTCATAATGCAGTCAGGGGAGAACACGGTTATCTTTTTGTTGATAGAGTTCTTGGATAGCAGTAATAGTATAGTGTGTCCATTTTGATTTGAATAAATTGAAGGAAATCCGGCCTATCATTGCTGCATTGTGTAGCGTTGACAGGACGGCGGAGAAGTGTGCGAGCGGGTGGCGGGGGAGAGGTGTCTGTACTAGGAGAAAAGGACAATAAAATGAGGAGAAAATGAGTTAGGGACGGAGGGGACAGGCAGAGGGAGGAATCGGGGTAACGAGAGAGTGGGAGCGATGGCGTGAGAGAGCACCTGTCCCGCTGGAGTCTGGTCCGCTCATGGTTAACCAGAGTTGGCAGCACCTCAGCTTGACCTTATCCCCCTTCTGCCGCCGCTCCCCTCTGATCCCATTAGGGGCCAGGCACCATGGAAGGACCCCTCCATACACACACACACACACACACACACTTTCACCACCAACACCCACCCTCCCTTGTGGTCCCCTCCCGCATCCTATAACCCCTACCCCCCCCCATCTTGGGCAGGGCCTTGTCCTATGTGGGGGCCCAGGACAAACAGCAGTCCTGTGGAACAAACAGGCCACTAATGTGGGCAGACAGGACGGACAATTAGAGCCACGTAGACAAATACTCTACATGCACAAGCTGTATGCAAGCGTACATGGGCCTGTGGAGGGACGCATTGGGAGAACAATAATGCAAACAATCAAACATTGACATAACAAGACATCTGTTAGAGCTTCATGTCTTCGTATCTCTGAACACGCTAAAAAAAAAAAGGAAAATGTAAGACCTCGCATACATGTGCAACATGCATGCAAAAGCATAAATCTGAAAAAGGTCAGTAACCCACATCAGAAATTCTTGCTTTATCATCAGGCCCCAAATTTGTGACTTAAATATACACAGTTCATAATGACCCGCTTCAAGCAAGCATCCTGCAATGAGTGTACCAGTTGGAGACGTAAAGTCCAGGATCCGCCAAATTAAAAACAGCAAAACATGGGCGCTATGTAGGGATAGCACGATCTTCTGCCATTGAAATTCCCCCTTGTTTCCAACGCTGTCAGGATTTCTCTCGCAACCCCATTTTTGGCTCACGCTGATTGAGGAACTCTGACCTAGTTGGCTGATTATGTAAGACTGAGAGGGAAGTGGAGGCCACAAAAAAAAAACCCATAAATGTTTATGTAAACAAAGAATATGACCTCGTCTGATGCGTAGACAGCCTCGCCACAATTTAGGCATCCCTTTTCAAAAAAACACATACATGCATATACATATATATCCTCCCTTCATCCTTTTGCTCCACTTTGCTTTGACTAGAACAAAAGAAAACCCCACAGTGTGCATTTGCGGTTGTATATACAAGCAGCGCATGTACACATTACGCTAAAGTTAGCATCCATCTGAGTGCTGGGGACAGCCATGCAGCCAGAGCTCTGTAACCATAGACCGACTGACGGAAGACTCAAATACATCCAGCCACACGTACATTCAGAGTGAAATACCATCCCCTTAGGGAGCTGGGGAGGTATGCATAGGATTGTGGAAAGTGAGAAGACACATCGAAGAGGAAGAGATGTCAAAGATGGTATTGGCTTTGAGAAACGTGTGATATAATGAGAGATATGTTGTTTGAGCCCTTTTTAAAAAAAAAATATATATAATAATATTGATACACATGTACAACCCCAACATCAATAATACAAACAAGTCAGACTGTTACAAACATTTGATCCCCCCCCCCACTCCCCATACCAACTCCCTCACAGGCTGATACCTGCTGCTGAGAGCACACTCACACACTCACACACTCACACACTCACACACTCACACACACAATGTACACACTCACGCACACGGACGAGTTGAGACCTGTGACAGAAACACAACCTGCCTTCCTCTTTGGCAGATCAGCCAACACATCCTCACATCAACAGACCTGTGTACTAGAACACGCTCACATAAAGGATATATAAGAAGGCAGGCATGTTGCCGCAAATACTCTCCACACACACACACACACGGATACACACACACCCCTTGGTCCACACAGACTGACAGGCTGGTGCATGCCAACACACCTTCAGCTACACAGGCTTCTATAAGTGAGAAACAGGCAGAATAGAAGAACTGAGCAAGCTGAGGGCCTCGGTGATAGCTTTATTTATGTACATGTACATCTACTCGAGTGACACCGCTTCTTGCTGTTGTAACCGATAAGAAATTATCCAGGCATGGGGTTGACGAATTAAACGCCCACGAGACAGAATTTTAGAAAAAAAAAGTGTCCGCAAACACAGCAGCACCACGGGACAGGAAATTCAAATGGCAGTGTGGCTACAGACTGAATATAAGTGGAAACAGAAACAAACAATACACTGGACTAGATCCAGGATATGTTATGACTATTATTTCCTATAAAAACAGCAAAGTATTGTGGCTGAATTGAATTAAGAGTCAACGGGAAAATGCTTGCCTTATATCGGGTCATTTAATGTGAAAACAACGCTTTCATTGAAATTCGATGTATTGAACCCGTTTGAACTCGAGGTCCACTGAGGGGCCGTGTGTGTTGAAATAAGGGGGACAGCTGCAGTGGTCTGACAATAATGTCATTTGATTCGAAACATTCTGGGATTAATTAGATTTTCATTGGAAAATGTGGAAATATTTCCCTCTGCCAGATTTTAATTGCCTGAAGAATAACGCAATTTTGAAACTCAAACGTAGGCCGAGGAGCTTAATAGGATGCATGTGTGCAGCGCAAACCGCAATTTGTTTTCGGCCCGCTTGATTTTACACTGCCCTCGGAATTTCCAAATCTATAAATCAGCGCTCGGAGACCGCCATCAGGATTCAGTCAAGTAAAGAGCGCCCCGTGGAAATGCTTCTGTCCTTGCATTGAGATAACCGCTGGTCTGCGACTACTTCTGCTCCCCGCCGGAGTCACGCCTCCCGGAAACCAGACCGGGTCCCTTTAGGTCAACTCCCACTTCAAAGGCCGACAGCGAGCTTTGTCGCCGGGCTGTGGACTGTGAGCTCGGGAGCGTCCTGGGGCTCCCGCTCCCTCGCACAGTAATGGGATTAAGGCTTCCACGGGGCAGATTAAGGGGCTCCGGGTCCCACCCTGTTTCCCCTGTCAGCCTAGGTGAGTCCCATCCGCTGCATCCGAATTTATTGGCAATGGCAGAGCGGGAATACTCCTGCTTTCATGGAAGATTTTTTATTTTTTCCATAATGACATGCCTTGACACAATGAACATAATGTAATGGCCATGAAACATAATCCGACATGACATGACGTAGCATTCTCTAACGTCTTATGCACCTATGGCTTTTATGGATGTCATGAATTTGTTCATTTTTAATACAGATGAACAAACAAGGCCTATGCAGACATGCTTTCACACTTTCACACATACAAATGTACACTTGCGTGCGATGACAGACCCGTCACGCAACCACACGCACGTTTTCCACACATCAACAACAACAACAAGATGATCATGCAGACTGAAAGGTGAGAGATAAGATCAGGTTTTTTCTGGGTCTGTGATGCACTCCAGGGTAAGCTGAGGAAACAGACAACGTAACTGAAAGCCAGATCATAAGAGAGGGTGGATTTTATACAACTGGGCCATGGTTAGGAAGACTAGCAGAAACAAAACCAGGTGTAGAAGCCTCTATGACAGGACGGTTGTCGATTTGGCAGGCAGCAACAGTGCTGTGAGTCATGGGGATGATGGGTGGTGATGCAGCTGCTGCTCCCTTTACTCGTAGGAACACTGACCCCTAGTGTTTCTCACAGGCTGTTTTCAAGAAATGCAATGCAACAGTTGAGTTTTAGCAGTATTAAAGCTCATATTAAGTCTTCAAAGATAGAGAAAGCTATAGCTGATTAGATATATCGATGTATGAAATAGTTATGAAATAATGTGATTATACAGCAAAGAGAATCTCTTTCAAGGAGGTTGTAATTATATATATAAAAAAAATCTAAATAACACATATAATACTGTGTGTGTGTGTGTGTGCGCTTTGCCCTATCTTCACTCTTTTCAATTCATGTGTTTTTTAGCTCTGTAATCCAATTTGGAGAGAAGCATCAAAGCATGCATGTACACACACACACACACACACACACACACACACACACACACACACACACACAGACACACACACACAGGATCCTGGGATGTAGTGTCTCTGGCCCCCGCTATGATGAAGTTTCCCTCTCAGCCCAGCTGGCAGAAGTTACAGCGGGGCAACAATGTGCCTGCAGGACGGGCCAGTACGGGTCCAGGACGAGGGCCCCACGGCCCCGCTGAAAGGCTCCTATTGTCCAGCCCCACCTCCATTAGAGACCATTAATTATGGGCCGCGGAGCACGGCTCTGAGTCAGAAAACCTCCGTATACACACACACACACTCCCCCCTCCCTTGTGTTAGAGCATAAACAGACCGATGGGACTTTTAGGAAGATAAGCTCCTCCCCTCCATCCCTCAGTGGCTTGACCCCTATTCCTGTCTCTGTCGGCTCTTTTAATGAAGCTCTTACTGATTTAAAAAAATAAAACAATTTGCACCACAGGGGAGAAAGAGAAAAGGGAAATATGGGGGAATGTCTTCCAATTGCAATTTCTTTCCCTGGAGGACTTGAGATCTGTGTGTTCTTGTGAGAGTTTCCACTTCCCACCCGTATACCCTCCTCCCACCTTCATCTACAATAGCACTCCTAGCTCCGCACGCTGCAGAATTATGGGGCCAATGTCTGGTCTGATGTTGCATGTGACAAGAAAGGATAAAAGATGAGCATGCTTCTCTAGCTGAACCAAATGCCCTTATGGGTATATGGTATGGTTGCCTTACCCTGTTGACTTAAGCCTAATTGCATTACAGAGGCACCAGTTTACACCAGTCAACACAACTCACAGACCACAGACTGTAATTCTATATGTCAACAGTATCAGTCAATCAGTCGAGTTCTGCTACACAGCAGAATCTAACCAGTAACACAATATGTTATTGGGAACCGTCAAAGAAAAATATAAACAAAAATGTAGCCTCGGGTTCAGGGTTTGAATTTGGCAGAACTGGTCGGGTTCAGTGGGTCCTGTGCAAAACTCCTCTAATCCTCCAAAGTTGCTAAAGTGTTTTCAATGAAAACCTGGGTATCTTATAAGGGGATGTGAATAAAGAAATGCTTTTACATATATAGATAACGCTTGTGCATGGTTGAGTCCACTCATGTAAGTACACATCTGTGTATGCAAATAAGTAATTAAAGCAACATAATCAAAACAGGCTGCCTGAATGTGTGGATTTAAAGAGGACAAAGGGAAATACCATGTGGTTCATGTTGACAGGCATAATGAAATGCCTTGGGTTTCACAAGAATTAAAGAATTAAACAAACAATCTAAATAAAGGCTAATTATATAAGATTATGTAATGAAACCAAAAAATGACTTCATCCGGTTTCATTATTACAGTGTACTGTTCGACGAACCCTGGGGATGACACATTACATTACACATCCCTTAATAATGTGACGCCACCCAAGAGCGCTTGCTCAACTCAAAACTACAGTTGGATTTGGACAATAACCGTTGGTCTAACCGTAGCCAACAGCCCTCCCCCATCTCCCCCCACCCTTCTGGCCCCTTGAGTTTGATTCATTTATTCATAGCTTTAACTTTAACGCATTCATGAACCAGTTGCATAACGGCACAATGCACGAGGGCTCGATCAGAGCAAATGAAATACTGTGCAAGGACGGACGTTTTCCAAAGCAGAGATCTGAATGAATTGGTTTGGGCAGCATGTGTAAAGCTGAGGGCCAAATGTGTATCACGTTCCAACATATGAGCTTCAGAGAAAATCATGAGTAACGTTATATGCTGACAGTTTATATGAGGCCTAAACTGAGCCTGTGTTTGTTTTTGAAGTGCCATCTTGTCCTATTTGCTCAGAAGATTTGAGTTCTTTGCCTGAAGTGATGCATTTATGTGTTGGACCAAATGAGTCCGAACTTGGTCTGGTTATGTAACATAATAAGTGGAAATTTACAGCAGAAGAAATAGGTGAAACTGTTCGGTAACAAAAGGAACAATAGCTTGCTAATGTAGGCTATGGATTTCGATTGATCAGGTATCCAACCTGATCAAAATGCTGTTTAACAATGAAATAACCAGGAATAGTCTAAATTACATTTCACCAATATAACATAGTAGGCCTACACTACAAATTACAAAATATGATCATAATAATGTGAGGACTAAACACCAGAGTTTGCTTAGCATATTTCCAATCATTCTATACTTTCTCCTTATTACTGTACATAGCCTACTAACTGAAACACATATGTATGAGAATGAATTCAAATGAAAACCCAAGCCTATGGACACCATCTCAAACTCATTTATATGCTTCTTCCATGACAAAATCATCTCAATACATAACCAGTTGGCTATAACCTCCCCCACCCCTGCCATCAACAAGACAATGTCCTACTTCCAAGCCACTTGCTCTCTTCCTCCCCTCACTGAACCCACTGAAAACCAGCATCATCAACTTCCAACATCCTTGAGAGAACTGTTGCTTAAGAAATCAAGTTTTACCTAGATCTCCATGACCTTTATGAACTCTTCCAAACACAGCACATGAACTGTCCTATTGAAAACCATGAATGACATACTTCTCTCTGCTCATTCTAGCTCCCTCACCATCCTCATCATCTTTGACCTCAGTGCCGCGATCGACACCAATAACCACTTCATCCTCCTCTCCCCTGGCATAACTACCACTGTCCTCTCCTTGTTCGCCTCATATCTCTCAGACAGACATCACTTCATCATCAACAAACAACTGTTCCTGATCCTCTACCTCCCCAGTGACTAATGTTGTCACCAAAAGGGGAAGATCCTTCCCCTTGGACAAGTCATCCTTCCAAATAGCCTACATTTTCAACTGTACACCAATGACATCCAACTCTTCCTCTATCTCAAGACCATTACTTCATTTACCCACTCCACTCTCACCACCTGTCTCAAAAACATATAACCATGGATGCAACAGAACGTTCTCAAACTCAACTGCAAATACTCATCATCGGCCCAAACTCCCTTACCCACTAAGCCAAGACCTTTTTTTCTCATCTTTAATGGCTCCAGCAACATGGAATCATCCTCAAACCCAATCATCCTGCTACCACATAACTGATACGGCCTCCCTTCACCTCAGAAACATTGCATGCCTCAACCACGGACATTCTCATCCATGCCCTCATAGCCTCCAGACTGGACTACTGCAACAGCATTTTCTACAGCTCACCCAACAAAATCCTCAATAAAATCGAATATGTCTCGACTGCTCACCTCCGCCGTGACCACATCACCCCGGTCCTCCACAAACTCGACTGGCTCCTGCTCAAATACAGGATTGACTTCAAAATATTACTCACCACCTACAAAGCCCTCAATAACCTGGCCCTTCCCTTACCTTCCCTATCCTACCTAAGCTTTGGACCTGGGCCAACAGGGACTTTTCAGTTGCTGCAGCCTCCTTCTGGAACCATATCCATCCATCCCATAGTACCACCTTCCAAACACACCCCTAAAACTCACCTCTTCAAACCTGGCTTCTTCTACTAACTTTCATCCATCCTTTCATCCGTTTGTTTTTGTTTTTCTTGTGTTCTCCCTCCATGTAAAATGTCTTTGGGCATTAGAAAATTAGTAGTCTATAAAAGTAAAATGTAGTATTATTCTTAGAAAATAAAAATGAATAAATAGGTCTCCCTATATCTACAAATGATTGGCCGTCAAGTTTACTGTACTATATCGCTAAGCTAAGTTAGGTTATAGCTCGGCTATAGCTAAGTTTCTAGCTCTATTTGCTAATCTAATTTGCTAGCATCACAAGCTAAAATAGCCGGTGTAAAGAGAAAAATGACACGTTTACATGACAGGTAGACAGTATGGTAGAGTGGCCGTGGAGTATTTACATATAGGAGTAGTATGTGTTGGGCTGTTTATAAAAGACACAGGGAGAGACTAGGAGAGAAGAGAGACTGTGTTGATATATGAAGGAGCGAGGGCAGAGTAGTAGGCAGCTAAAAGTCATATCATAGACAATAAAAGACTGAGAGGAAAGTTATTTCTGCGTCTTTTTTCACTCATGACATTCCTCCTCTCTTCTTCTTAACCTCTCCTCCCTTTAGTCTGACCCTCACATCTCTTTTTTCCCAGAGAAGAGGTTACATAACATATTTCCAGCCCCCCCTAGCCAGCACACACACACACACACACACACACACACACACACACACACACACACACACACACACACACACACACACACACACAACCTCCAGCTACACTTCATCAGTTCCTGTGCTTCACACACACACACCACACACACACTTGTCAGCTGTGAAATATTTCTCCCCCAGATCTCCTCTGCTGGAGATTGAACAGACTCTCGAATGCATCAAGAACCTTCTCATGGCCTGATTCTTCTCTCTCTCTCTCTCTCTCTCTCTCTCTCTCTCTCTCTCTCTCCATTCTCTCTCCATTCTCTCCCTCCTCCCTCCCCTGTTTTCTCCCCTTTCATCTCTCAAACAAACACCCCGTTGCATTAATCAGGGTTTTTTTTCACTGCCACCCTGACAATGGTTCTGTTTTACATCACTGATTGGGGATGTGACCCCGCCACGCACACACACACACACACACATACACACACTCACACACATTCACCCCATCTCACCTCTCTCTCTTTCTGTCTTTCACTGTGTTTCCCATAATGCAGCAGTCAGGGAGAAACAAGACCCCATCCCCTTAGTTTGGAGAAGGGTCGCAGGGTGGGGTGCATGGGGTCGACACCAAGGTCAGCCATGTCAGAGCTAGGCCCGCGGGTGGGAGGGTGGGTTGTTTTCTTGTTTCTTTCTTTTTTTGTTTGGATGGAACAGACAATATGTCTCGCTGACAACCTAAGAAAAAAGATGCACAGCGAAGAGGCCGGATATCAATGACCAGTTTGACACAGTGTTTTCTGAGACCCACTGATCCCACAAGGAAGGGGGGGGGACTGTTGTTGTGGCTGACAATGATGAGAAAAAGTACAAAGTTTAAGTTTTATCTGTAAGCGTATATCCTTAAAAAGGACATACATTTAAGAATTGTGTATGCATTATTGAGGCGTAAAGTGCAAAGTAAATTCACTTATGTACTGTAATTAATTACATATATTCTTACAAGCTATTTTATAAAACAACATACATTACATTGAAATGAAAAGACTCACATGAGTCAGAAAAAGCAGGATAGAAAAAAAAACACGCAACATAGAATTGACTACTTTGTCATAATTTAGCTAAACACAGAAGCCAGCATGTCTGCACGGTTGAGGACTAGCGCGTGTCGCCCGTTATTATCTCGCAGTGTGAAATACTATGGAGTTGACTGTAATTTACAGGCCTGAGCTGTCACACTATACACTTTCCATAATATCTCAGGGATTTACAGTTTAATCCATTGGCGAGTTATTGAATTTAATTATGGAAATGAAAGTGTGTGTGTGTGTGTGTGTGTTCACATACACACACGCACGTATATATATTGCGTGCGTTGGGAGGCGTAGCCACATCTCCTGCTACCCTTAGTAACTTTTTCCCATGCCTCATCCTTTGCTGATCATCATGAGTTTAGTTAAACCTTTTGAAAACCGCAGTGAAGTAAAGCTGTGCTGGCTTTGTTAGGTGTTAGGCTCAGTCCACCACAGTCTGGGTGGCAGACCGAGAAGCCGAGACTGACTCAGCTGAGAGCCTTGTGACTTGTGCAGTGTGCCCAAGCTCGGACGGCCTCAAGTCTCATCAACATGTCTGATTGAGGAGGGGGGGGGGGGGGGGGGGGGGGGGTTGTAGACTGGCACGGTACTCGCTCAGACTTGGCAAAGGCTTCTGGATCGGGGGCAAACTTTCCTCAAACAGACCTGGCGTTGGAGGGAAGGAGGAGAGCAGTTTTGGGATGCAGTGTAAGGGTTGGTGTGTGTGTATGTGTGTGTGTTTGGGGGCGGGGGGGGGCAGCTAGGGTAGCTGAAGGGGCTGAATGGGTATCATATTTTGCATCTCTAAAAGCCAGCTCCGACAAAAAGAGAGGCGTCCGTTCCCCTGCCTGACCCGATAATGCACGGCAGGACCCAAACGGGGGCGCCATGCTAATGAGCGCAAGCGATTAGCGCGACAGAGTGAGTTAGCAATGGGGAGAGAGGGGAAGGGGAGTCGGTGTGGAGTGAAGGGGGCTGCTATTGGCTCTTAATGAGAAGTGAAGGGCCCACGCCCCCTTTCCCAGCAGTGGCCCCCGTGGGCTACTTTTTATTTGTGTGTGTGCGCTGCAGATTAATGATGGGCCACATACCAGCGGATAGAGAGGGTTGTATTGGTGGTGGGGGGGGGGGGGGGGGGGGGGGGGGGGGGGGGGGGTTAGAATTGAGGAGGGTTAACTAAAAGCTGTGGAAAAATGCAAATTCACCGTTGGTTAGGAGGGGATGGGGGGGTTAGGGGACGACAAAGAAGCAGAAGGGTCGGGAGTTTGGAGGTGGAACAAAAGGCAAGAGTGTAGCGTGCAAGAGATATTTTGGGAAGGGGGCTTAGTGTATATGTGTGTGTGTGTGCGTGCGTGTGTGTGAGCGTGGGCGCGGCTGAAAGCTGGAAACAAAAGCGAGCGAGGTCTCGGACTCCGGGGCCTCCTGCGCAGAGAAACTCAACCCACTGTTGCATGCTGCTCTGATTTAAAGTCTGAAAGCTCGTGATGGATGTAACGCAGAGACTGTTGGACAGTGACATAAACACTCAAACAGCTCCGAGTCACCTCTGAAAGCTCCGACATGTAAGTCCAGCACGGGGCCCCATGTTGAAATGCCGACTCCCCCACCACCAACTTTGCTTTGGCCGTGATTTATCCAGAGTGAAGAATTAAGCAATCTGAAATGTATTATTATAAATGCTTCAAGTGAGGACGGGATTATAGGTTTGATGCGTGTGTGGAGACCAATAAACGTAATGTTTTCGCTCAAAGAGGGCTGCTCCGTGAATGATGAATGGTTAACAAGGTTCCAGAAAATATTATTTTTATGTAACCTCATCAGCAGAATACAATAAAGCGAACACACCCAATGCTGCGAACTAGAAGTTGATGCAAATGCCAGACCTACACTGGGTTTTCTCAGGAGCCTCAATGGGATAAAGTTGCAAAGTTCACAATGATGGAGATTCCTGTCCTGCAAACTGTTTTAGACATAAACCAAGAGAGAACTTGAATTTTAAATTTCAAGCCTTTTACGGACTCACTTCTTAGTATTAATAATAGATGAATAAATGAATGTCTGATGGAACCTGTGCACACAACACAAGTCGCAGTGCGGACAGGACACCAGAAGTGAATTAAACTCGAAAAAGATACATGCTGTATCCTTATTTCATAGCAAATCTGCTAATGATGATGGATTTCCCTCTCACTATCCAACTCACTCTTCCTCTATGTCTTATATTTAACTATATAAAACACAGTTTATGGGTCAGCCATGAATTAAACTGCAGACAGGATGTAAAAATATTTTTTTAATGAATTCAAGAGTATTTGTGTTTCTGAGGTGTTCCTGGTTTAAACGACTTATATATCGTCTGTATTTTGTCACTTTTCCACACAACACACTGCTACTTCTTTAAACCACTTTGAACAACGGGGATTGGCTCCCCCCCCCATCTTCTTGTCTTCATAGTCTGGAGGCTTCTAGTGGTGATAAAGACAGAGAATGTCTTGGAGGAAATACAGACCAAGTGATCTCAAGGAGCCATTCAGAGACCCAAGGATGTAATTGTAGAAGTTTGCGGTGGCACGCTTACAATGGTGCAAAAGGCAGATACTGTGATTGAGGGATGCTGTTACATCAGTTTGCTAACCTCTGCACAGCCAGTCATTTGTCACCAAATCTTTCAGAAAATGCATAGTGGTTATTGAAAATATTTGATTTTTTTTAAAAATACAGGTCACTTAACTATCGCCTTAGAGGAAAGTCAAGGTTTTTTGCTGTTGTGGAGGACTGACAAATTCCCTCCATTAAAATGGTGAAAACTACGGGATCAAACTCGGAATCCGTTGATGCTGACGCACGGGTGAGTCCTCGCAGACGCTCTCGTGGCCAGAGGAATAGGAGGTGGTCTTGCATTCCTGCTGCTTTCAGGTGGTTCCAGTGTGGTTTCTGTTGACCCACTTTCCCTCCTGTCTGGATAACGCTGCGGTTTAGCAGCAGCGAGAGTTCACACCCTGGGAATAGCTGGCAGCCACGCGGGGAGGGGTGCTGGAAGAGCGGACTACTGTAAGAGTGTGATTAATGAGCGAGTGTTATGGCAGCACTGCGGAGAACAAAGAGCCTAATCTACAGCACATGGAGAGTGGAAAACACTGCGCATACCAGAGGGTGAATCTAAAAAGTCGCCCACGTCTGCTGCTTAGTAATAGAGCTGAGAGCAGCGGCTGTGGACACCAGGAAGGTGGAAGACTTGGCCGCGGATGTGGTGTTGCATAATGTATATCGCAAAGAATGTCCCCGCAGTTTCACTGTATCAGGAAAGTGCCATTTTAGCAAGAGACTGCACACTCCACACACTAAATAAAATTACCTCACAATGAAGCAGTCAGTGCATACACACATCCATGCACATTCTTGTGTGTGTGTGTGAAACATTGATTAATGTCCGAATGCGACGGCATGGTTAATCTGCTGGTCTCAGGCTTCAGGCTTCTATCCTGTCTACTGTCTGTGACAGGTGTTAGAGTGTTTGTGTGTGCATGTGTGTGTGTGTGTGTGTGTGTGTGTGTTTACACAGAGAAAAGGCAGGCCCAGTCACTCACCTCACCCATAAATCACACACTAGGGCTAATTGATTCAGCTCCGGTTCTTTACGCTGTTTCCCCACCAAATCTTTAAAGAGGCGTCCAGGCTGCTTTTTAACAGAGTGTTGGGTTCTGTTACGCAAGCCTCCATAAATTGCTAATGTTCTCTTCAGAAGACTACAGAGAGGCAGATGATTCATGACCCACGGCCACCAGCTTGAGAAACCTTCTACGGACTGCTGAGATTTCAAACGCTTTGTTACACCGTGGGTGTTAATGAACGCGCGGTGGTGCAACACCGAGGCTTTCACAATGGTAACTGGAGTGGTGGGTGATCGATGATTTCCAATCGGTGAAAATGACCACTGTGGCAAAAAACATATCGAACGCACTCCCGGATCAGCATTCACTCGTGCAGGTGCTAGTCATGGGAACATATGTGATTATGGGTTAGGGAGTTAAACGCTGATTGTGAGCTGTCACACAGGAATGCGGTTTAAGCAGAGATTCGTTTTAAAATACTGCCGAAAGATTTTCATAACCAGCCCTCTCGCAGGACAAAAACCTCAATATCAGACAATTTCCGCGAAAAACCTGGGATTATGTTCAATGACAACTTGCAGCCAACGTTTTTTTTCCTGAAAGATCTGAAAGTTGGACTCGCTACGGTATCTGACCTTCATGCTCTTACTTTCTACCGTGCTACCTAAATGATTTACTGCTTTCTACATCGCCAGCTGAATGTTGGCATTGGATGTAAGTTGCGAAGGATCGTCCCGTAAGAATGTGATTTCTTGGGTGGGCTGTTGGTATCATGCATAAATTCATAGAATATGCTACGACTTGCAAAACTGCTTTGCATGGTCCTTTGAGGCCATAACCTCAGTTTGATGATATTGCATGATAAGCTGTCAGGTTCCTTGCACTGACTTTGTTTGTATCTCTTTCTCTGTTGGACTCGTGTTTTGTCTGTGGATCCAGTTGGAAGCAATCTGCATGCTGGCATGGAATGAAAGAGCTCCCTGGTTCATCCCTGACGCTCCCCAGCCGCCGTCCGGGCCGACTCTCTCCATGGGCCTCTGTCTCCAGCTCTCCCCGGTGGGCTAAGACCTGCTCAAGGTCCCTCCTGTGATGTGGGCTGCCTAATAAAAGCCGACGCTAGCTGGATTCCCAGGCCCCGGTTTTCCCCCCGAGACTATCTTTCACAGCACCGGCTGAGGACGATGGCTGCCAGAGAATTGGGTTTCACTCGGCTCACACAGACTGTCTCGCTCTTTGCCTCTGCTTGGCTGTGGCGAAACCATGGGTAGAAGGAGCTGAAGCAGCGAGTGGAGTGTGTATGTGTCTGAAGCCGGGTTTCCATCCCAGCAGTTTCCATTGAAATCAAGAAAGGAAAGAACACTTTCATAATATCTTAAAATAGATTTTTAAAGGATAAGTTCAGACTTTTTCCAAGTCTATTTTAAAACAATGGTGCACATTGAATAAGTTATCGGCGGCTGTAGCCATTCTTTATGTTTAAAATGGGAATTAAATGATGTGGTCCTAGTGTGACTCCAATGTGAGTGATGGAGGTCTTTTGTGTAAAAATACAATCCAAAGTTTAGCCAGAACTAATTTGAGGCTTTAGCTGTCTGAGTTAGACAAATAAAATGGGATCTTTTTAGTAACAAGTCAGTAACAAGTTTATTTTTTTTAATTCTCTCTCTGTGTTCAGCGTAATCGTGTTTGGCTATGAGTGCTGAAAATACCAAAAATAATATAGGCTGTAAATAGTTAGGTGCAAGAAGTTTTTTTTTTCAATTTCACAATTTGACATTATTTTGGTCAGAAAATTATATTCTCCTGTCTGTCTGAATGTTTTATGTTGGTACAGGAGATCATACCTAGTTTGAAAGAACTATGATGCTGACCTATAAATCAAAGCTACACAGTAGGTATCTGAGGCTAGACTCCTGTTAATCTTTAGCTTAAAAAAACATGATATGGTTTAAAACAAAAAAACTGAACTGATGTATATAGAGGGCACATAGGGCACACTACCACCTGCAATTGTACTCAATTGTGGCCTGACAAATTGCCTGAATTGCCAGTACAGTTGCATGAAACAACAGTAAAATCCAACACTAATGCAAGCTAACCACGCGTGTGACATACTGTGCGTCATCTTAAGTAAGTATGAAAATATATTTGTAGCACTGACGAAATATTTGATGCTATTTTCCGCCTCCATTCAGACTTAGAGTTTCAACGCTGACTGCAGATAAAGCGTTAAGTCGGACTTCTCCCAGACGGAACATGATGACAGTCGTGAATGCGTCTGAGCATGCAGGCCCAGTAATGTACGTGTTTGTTTGTTTGCATCAACCCGGCAGCTGCTCCGACCGGTCCCGGCTTCACTGCCGAAACAGGAAAAGCCCGAACATAACAAATCACACACAGCGACAGATTAGCACACATCCAATGAGTTAATCTACTGCACAAACAGAAACAGGTGTGCACACAAACATGCACACACACACACACACATCTACATGGTGCACAGGGCTGAGTTGAGTCATGAAACAAGCACGCGTTTGTGCATAAGTACACATGTAGTACACATGTGTACTATGTCTGCAGGCACACGTACACATATAAAAAGGACAGACAAGAGCTAACAGATCTACGCTGAAATGCAGAGTAGAATTTACACAACGGTCAGTCTGTCATATACAAAACACAAGGATACACACACATACACACATTCCCGGACAAAGTTCACCCAGTCATTCCATCCTTGCGGTGGTGAAGCTGTTTTTCCATCTCTTAGCGTGACATGTCGGTCCAAACAGCAATGAAATATTACATGGGCCCGGGTTATTAAAACTGTTATTAGCATGGCCAATTGGGGCTAAACAGGACCTGACTGTCACTCTAATGACAGGGTGGCTGAGGGCTGGAGAAGGGGGGAGCGGGGCTGCTGAAACCTCCGACCATCATCGACCAAACAGCCCCGGCGGATTCCCCACCAATAACAGCCATCCACCACCAACTGTCCTCTTATCCCTCCTGGGTCCGCTGCCAAATGAGACCCAATGAATAAAAACTGCGACATATGAAGCCAGAGATACATGCAGGCATCCACACACGCATGGAGACACATACGGAAACAAATATAAGACGCTTTCTTACAAATAAACATGTATTGAAGGATAAATAAACAATTGGCAGACTATATTCATTTTCCAGGATGGTTATTGGCATGACTGTTTATTTCTTTTTCTACCCCCCAAAAAATGTTTACTGTACATCAGATCATATTGAGAGGACTGGAACAAGTACTGGAAAATATAGCTAAGTACATATTTAAGTAATAAAACTTAATGTTTAGTATTTACTGTACATTTAATGCTATTTATCTATATTTTTACTACTCTATTTATCTGACAGTTATACTGTAGTTGCTTAATAGTTGAATAACTGATACTTTAAAAAAGAAAAGTCTGTGACAAGTTAAAGGAGTGGAATACTCTGAACATATACAAAAAAGAAAATAAAGAAAAAAGAAATATCTTGATATTGAAGTGTCTTGATACAGTAACAGTCCCAAAGTGAAGTTTGTACATATTGAAATTCTATAGTTTTTGTTACTTAAAGGTCCCCCTCTTTCCTTTTGTTCCTTCAGTTGAGGGTTTGAACTTCACTGCAGAGTTAGAAAAATCTATTCACATTCTTCTGCTGAAGGTGGAAAATTTCTCTAAGCTTACTGAAAGTCAAATTTTAAGGAGCGGGCCTACAAGCATGATTTGTGACATCACAAATAGTGTAATGTGGAAACCTGAAGCGCACAAACAATAGAAGGTAGAAAACATCTTGTAGCCAATAGTTAGACTTTTGAAATGAAAAATATTTGCATATTGCACATTGATTTTGTTTTTTGAAAAAAAGATTATTTTATCTTAGTGGCATATACTAGTTATGATGATAACACCACTAGTTCGATTGCAGTCGGGGACGTTTGTGCATCTCCCTCCCTACATTTCCTGCCTGTACCTACAGTGCCACTTTCAAATAAGTGGAAAATGCCCCAAAATAAAGAATTCATCAACACATTTCTGGAGTGCCTCAGGTCTCATTTTTTGTCCCCCACATGATTACTATTTTACATAAAGAGTAGCCAACCCTACAATCTTTACCATCCTCAAATTCTTTCCACCAATATCTGCTTTATAATAATAATATGAAAGACTTCCAAAATGTATTTACATAAATCATTCAAAAGCAAATAAGCACATATCAAATCTCCTCATTCCTCCTACTCAGCTCTATATTCAGAGACTCAACCACCTCTGTTTCCCCTTTCTTTGCTCCTGAACTCACAGACGGGAGCCCTGCATGCAATGAACCGGCTGTGTATCGGCATAGAGAAGACACACACAGAGCACACTTAGCTGCAGCCCAGCGGTGGCCGGCGCTGACCAACGGCAGTCAGGTTCAGCTGGAGCCAGCGAGACCGCAGCGGTTATCACTACGTCTTAGTATCCAAAACAGAGTTATGCTACTAACCTTCCCAGCCCCCTCGCACCACACCACCGAGACCGGTCCATTCAAACATCCAAACCATCTACACACCATCAAACGTTCACAGATTTACTGCCTTGCAGCCTCAAAATGATGATAAAAAGATGAACTCTGCTTTCAATTGGACACGGGGCGGAATCAGTTATAAGTAGTAAAAACAAGAAACCGAAAAGCCAGAAAATAACTTTAAACATCACTTTTTTTAACCGCCTATTAGCCAGAATGGTAGATCTACTGATAGACTAATCGACACCAATTTCTACATACATGACAAGCATCAGTTGTGTGTGTTGCATGCACCGCACTTCGCTGACATCCAGCGGGACTACATTGTAATATCGTCCACAATGAAAGAATCTTACTTAAAGTACATCAAAATAACCCTGCAATGGTAAAGGATGACATAATAGTACAATAAGTATGTTGACGTACCTACCTAACATACTTAATATACTTAAAATGTGGTACAATATGGAAAAAAAGCTGCATAAATGGAAGAATAGCTAGTCCATATGCATGTTATGGAAAGGTTTGGCTTTAGTTTAAGGTAATTAAAAAACTAGGAAATATGGAACTGTTGCTGTATGTGCATCCACAGTCATTTATCCATTTGTCCAACTATGCCAAAGAAAAAGACAGAAATACTATGTATATTTCCAGCTCAGGCTCCCTCTGTCTCACACGACACATGGAGTGAGTTTGAACCAACAAACAAGAAGTCTGGTCTATGAAATACGAGTCCAAAAACAAAGCTCTCCCTTCAGAGAAACCCCTACCCCCCAGCACGCACAAACACACACACACACACACACACACACACACACACACACACACACACACACACACACACACACACACACACACACACACACACACCTCAGTTAAACCCCCTAAGATACACTCGTTCTCTCGACACCCTTCACCTTCTGCACTTCCAACAGTTAATCACGCGTATGGGGGTTAGGGAGTTGTGAGGGCGACTCCGGGGGCAACAGTGAGTTGTGGCCCTTCGGACAGTGAGCACTGACAGAGCTGGTGGGTGTGTGTGCGTACACATTTTACCCACAATCCTTTGCCTCCTGTGTTTATTTGGCCTTGGTAATGGTGGCTGTCACGGCCAATTGCCTGATCTGGCCGTTGATTTACTCCAGGTGGCGCTTTGGCTATTGTCCGGCCCAAGGAGCTGCCCCTGACCCTTGACCCCTGATCCCCGGGTCTGCCCTGTGCCCTAACCAGAGGACAGGCTTGGAGTTGTTACTGAGGGGAGAGGCGACATGGGGATTAGACAGACTGAGTGGTTTGTGTATGGAAACAGATACTCCCACAACTTCAGAGCCCCCACCTCGCAGCTCAGAAGCAATGCTGATTTACATGCTAATTTAACAGTGCTGGAGAGGATGCACTGAAGCGATTTAGCAATCACTAGTGAAGAAATTTGATATGATCCCAGTGATATAGTGTGTTTGGAATTGTACAATTGAGCAATATTAACTTTAGGCAACATAAATCATCAAATGTTTCTGGATGCTTTGGTCAAAGAAATGAAATACTTTGAGGTTTAATAAACATAATACATACCGATCTTCATTAAATCATAGTCCATCCGTAGTCACACAAACTCTAGCTTCAAGCAGCAGCAGATAGCCAGATACACCACTATGTACTCGGTTTAGTCTCTAGAGGAAAACGTTGACAGTTTCTGCAAACCACGGACACTTTGAACGTCAACGTTTCAGACGTGGTTGCGATGGCGTTCCTCTTAAGTTTCACTTTTCTTAGCTGGAGGAGGAGTGTTGGTTGGATGGCTTAATCCTTTGCTTCATGGAAGATTGGCTAAGAGCAAAACCATACAAATAGTCTTGTCTAGGATCAAATGTAATATCATTTGACTGAAGTTTGGATACCACTTGATACTGGTTTATTTTGGACCATAACTTAAAAGGTATTGAGTAGTGATACCCAGTCCTATCTGTGATGAACAACAACAAAAAAAACACTATAAATCTCAGCAGATTTGGATGAAGAAGTCATAGCAGTCACATCTGAACATTGACCTTCATGGACACACTGGGTGAAGTTGGTTTCCTCTGGACCATGGTGTTGTCAGATAAACCGAGTCACTGACAACAACTTTAAAGTATTTTCTTGGAACCACCTTTACCACACTTTTGACAACCCTCATTTGACCACTCACCTACAATTTTATCACCAAATTTATTACTTTACCTATTAGTTGGCAGCAACACAACACAACTGTAAAGTAAAGAATGTTATTGGGATCAGTAACTTTAATGTTATTACTGATTTTTAAATTATAATCCTTCACACTACTGAGTGCACAACTCATTAATTTTGTCCCACTACAGTGGAACACAGAGATGTACATGTTTGACCTGATGTACTGTACATACTGTATATCAGCTGACCTTTGCACCACCCAAAACACCCATGGAATGCTTATATATAGATCGGGGTGTGTGACACATGTTTGGTGATTAGAGACATGTTAATACTTAGTATATGACCTTATGAAAGCAAGGTCTTTTCAATAGCCTTAAAATCACAAACACACACAAGCCAGTGTCCACAGGCAATCACTAATGAAGAGGAATATAAATGATTTCTGTATGACGTTATTATACACTGTATAAAGAGATCACATGTTGTAAATAATGGCTTTACTAGTGTTTTTTAGTGTTTTATAGGTTAGTATATGTAAAATCAACTATTATATGTAAGGTTGTAAAGCCTATTTTGTCATTGAAACTGTAATTTTACCTCTGTACTTGAATCAAATTCCAGCATTTAGACTATTTCCTTTGAGCAGGATATTTTTATACTCTTTCCATACACACACAGATGCCCATGCCAGAGCTTGCTGTGATCCCGGGGGCTATATATATGTCCTGTGTACAGCCAGGTGGTTGGTGGTTGGTGCTCGGTACGTGCACGGTGTTGGTACATGACTGGAGCTGATGACAGAGAGTGAGCAGACAAGACAGCAGCTGTCAGTCTGGCTCAGTTACAGACAAACATCACCAACATTGATACACCTCACCAATACCCTGAGGTCCATGTCTGGGTCATGGAGATCTAGAGTTCAGCGTGGCCTTTAACTCCAGTCTGCCCTTCTCACACTGTGCTTTATTTTCATCCTCAGCCAGGATGACTTTACAAACAATAAAATATTTCACCACTTTATATGACGTTTTTTTTTACACCGCATATATTTTGATATGGGACGATTCTGGTGAATCAGCCAACGTTTAGAATGGTGGCTGGCTTATTTTGGCGTATCTTTGAACCCTATCACTGACATATTGGGCCATGTAAAGTAATGGAAATTCAGCATGTGTCATGTGCATTCATTTATCAAAAAACTGAGTAAAACTGAGTTGTAAAAAGCTTGTGGTACAAAGGAATGAATTATAAGATGTGTTTAAGCTTGACACAAGGGGTTAATGTCAGTCCTACACTAGTTACCTATGACTCAGGTATCTTTTTATAGTTCAATGTCAGATTCCACCCACTAATAGCAGCACTGCAGTGCTGGACAAGTGTATACTACATGACGAGGCTTTGCTTTAACACTTTAATTAATATAGTCACTACTGTAACTGTGTTTACCGCACTGTAATGTACTCTTAGGCGTATGCTGCATTCCATGCAAAAGTTAAGACATATATAAACATACATGATGGGAGAACGTGTGCACCTGTAGTTAAACTCTGACCAAGGCGTACGCACATTTTAGAGGCAGGGGAAACTGGAGACACAGACGGTGCTGTGGGGAATTGAAGCCAGATTGTATGACAATCCTCTCTCCTGTTTAATTCCATTTCATAACAAAAGTTAATTATAGGTCCACTTTATCATAAACATTTAAACCGGCAGCGTTAGTCATGCTTCTGCTAGTGAGCCATAACTATTCCATAAGAACCTTTCAATTTTAAAAGATATAATCCAACTTGAATGTCATATTAAAGTCTGCTCAGCATTTCATCATCTCATGCAGAGCGCATGGGGAGGCGGTCAGCTGGGGCACAGCACAGTGCTGCTGAAATGAACGATGACAGGATGAAGCAGGTGGCAGGATTGTGGAAATAATAGCCTATCTTCTTATAGTGTGCATATATCAGTATCAGTGTGATTTTAGTTTTCATACGACTGTGCTGTCACTGGACACACAACAACTCTGTTTCCAGTCACCGGCAGATCTTCACCTCCTGCACTCCTATATGGACTGTGCGCGAATTAGAGAAACACCTGTATATTTATCGTATTTCAATACGCTTGTTGAAGTTTTAGATGGTTGTTTTGTGTTATACACGTAACTTTAAGAAGTCATAAAACAAGAAAATAAAGTAAAATAAAGTCTGTTAAAGACCTCCTTTAAGGTGCCCTATTGCAAGTGACAGCGAAAGGGCCGATACACTAACTCTTGACACTGATTGGTCAGGCATCCCAAGCATGAGAGACTGATTGGCTATTTATGTCTGAATGTGGGGGGGCAGGATGTGAGGTGCATCCACATGCAAACATTTCCAGGTGGTCTGAGGAAAGGTTGCCTGTAGTGTGCTTAAGTGCGGTTTTATAGGTCTGATTTTTTTTTTTTCATTTGCCGCACATTTATTCAGCTTTTGTGCACAGGTACATTTTTATTATGGATCCTACACACTGTTTTAAACATGTGTGAAACACAAGCAGCCCAGTCTGACCAATCACTGCCATAGCCCTGACACATGCTTACATTTTTAATGAGGTGCAACTACAAAAGGCTACGTGTGCAGGCTAAGTAACTATATGGCAACCCCTTAATGCACAACTATAAATCAAATTTAACATTTTTATTTTTTGTGAATGAACAGACGAAAAACTGTGTAGTTAGTATGAGGAGTAACATGGTTAAATAGCCACCTACAGAAACTTAGCACAAAGGAGAATTGCTGCACTGGACTCAGTTTGTAGTAAATCAGTAAGTCTTAACATAATCACAGTTAGCTGCATCACCTATTCTAACATATGAAATGTATATTGTCCTTTTTGAAAGTGTTCTCATGCTGTAATAAATGGCCATGCTGTGTTATCCACCACCATGATGGTGTTCGTTATTTATTAGATTTTTTTCCCTGTGCTTATAAAATTTACTGCACGGATCCAGTTTTACCCTTGAGATTATTAAAGATTCATTTCATCTTCTTGAAACTTATGATTTAAATAATCTGTGATTTTTCAGAAAAGGAGAATTTAGGACTTTTTGGGTTACTATCCTTTCATTTTACGATCCTTCCCTGACCAGACGGCAAACCAGCACTTAACCCAACACAGACCTTCGCAAAAGACCAAGGCTGTAATTCAAAAGCCCCCCTGTGTGTTACTTATATAGGCTATCCCCACAACCGGGAGTCTCCCCATCCCTCCAGTGCTTCTAGTTTACTTCCCTGTTCCGCCTGACTGGCATGGCGTAGACATGGGCCCTCTGTCTGATGGATTCTGGTCGCACCGGCAATATAAACCTGCTGGAGTTGGGCGACCAAACATCACGCACACAAAGCATGTATACATTGATAGAATGCGCAGCCGAGTCTCTCTTACGTGTACATGTGGACCAATGGAGAAGGGAGAGGGGGGACTTTGCAGATTGAAGGAAAATGAAAGAGAGAGGGAATGCAGGGGGTTATGAGAGAGGACGTCTGGAGCAATAAAGGCTGCTCCCAGCGTTCAGAGTTTAAGGGCCAACAGAGCTTCGGATATGAATCTCGCCCAAGCACGGTGACCTCCGACCTACTCCCAGAAGCCCCTGGGGGGTGCGGTGAAGTTATTGTCTTCATCTTTTTCTGCCCAACTCTCCCTGACCTCCTCTGTCTTCCATCTGCACAAGTCCATTACGTCCATTTATTTCATCGGTACAACTCTCTGCACATAAACTGCTCTTTTTCTGCCCTTCGATCTATTCACTCTCTGTCGCTCCGGGTCCATTCATGGCTCTGAACAGAGCCATCGATTCATCGGCCGGACATGACCATATTGTGTTAGAATGTGAGGATGAGAAAGAGAGAAAGCGGGAGCGTACACTTGGCCGTCAGGGCAACGCTGACAGGCAGAGTGGTCCAAGACCGGACCAACTTCAGATTGTTCTGTGTTGCAGGACATTTGGACCTTTCAACCAACAGTTCAAAAGGACTGAATGCTGATTTAACACCCATCAGTCACTATAAAGTGGAACAGAGATCTGACATTACATGTCATGGGAAAAGATCTTCTCTCGTTGCTAGTTTAACAGACATTACTCCTGCATTCTAACAGAAACAAAGATTGTACAGGCGTTTGGGGTCTTGTGCACTTTTCTTTTCATACTAATATTTGTCTCAGTGGTTTCTGTTGCATCTGTTTAGTCTGTTTCTGATAGTTTCATATTGCTTTGAGTGCTAGCTACTTGATCTCATTAATGGTCATGTGTGCCACTTCCAAAACTCAATGATATGTCATGGGAAAAGCTTTCCAGTGGTCTTTTCAAACAATTGCATTGAAGGGAACTGCAGAACAAGATTCAAATCGCTGGCAGACTTATGGAAATGATCAGTACAAAGACTGTTGTTGTCAGGATGTGAGCTGTGGATAGTTCCAACAACACAGCACTGTCCCACAGCAGGAGGATGTTTCAGGGCTGGTGTGCTGCAGCGCTTTGTCCTTAAATGATTAGATTATTTTATTTGTTCTACTAACTGAAACCCTTCCTGCACATACGCATTCAGCTATGTGCATGCCTGTATTTCTTCTCTGAGGGCATAGAGCCGGGGTTACGTTGCATTGGATGCCCGGCAGGGTGTCACACCAGGGGGTGGAAACCTATACTGCGCATACAGCTCAAACAGTTTTTGAAAAATGTAAGACTTCCAGCCCCGCCGTGAGTTTCATCTCCTGCTTGGAAATTCCAAAGTCTTTCACCAGGGTTCACTTTTAATCATGACATCACCTCACTACATAACAACAAACAGAGCAAGATGTAACCGGATGACCTTTCAGCTAAGGGACCATCAGCGAGGCTCTTGGCCTCTTCCTCCTCATCCTCATCCAGCTCCTCCAAAACCTACTCCTCTTTCCTTTCAGGTCTCGTGGGACCTCCAGGGGAAATAAAGGGGTAAGCTTGTAGTTAGGGCGATGCCTTCATGACTAGAGCATAACAGGTTGATGTCCTGGCTGGGAAAAGGATATAGAGATTAGTATAAACCCCCTTTAATAAATAACTGAAATGGTTCTGGACTACAACACTCACGTTTTTCTGCAGGTTTCTACAGGCTTTGATAAAGAGGTCTTGCTAGTCAACCACGCTAATAGCTATGTGTTCAATAAACCAGAAGTGAGTACAGCCTTATCTGGACAGTGCTCTTACTTTACATTTGGTGATGATATCCAACAGATTCTTAAAAAAAAAAAAAAAAATGTGACAGCGAGAACAAGAATGTGCTTTTTAGTGAGTCTGCTTGTTTAAATAAGGATTGAGGACTTCCATCTTAGCCCTGATCCCGGTGAGCCTGAGCAACACACATTCCAGTGCATTGTGGGCCACATAGTCTCACAGTCTAATGAAGATGAGGTGAGGTGTGATGGGAGATGAAGTCATCAGGCAAGGGGAAGCGATGGGAAAGCGGTAGGGAGAGTCATAAATCAGGTCTCTTTGTCTATGGGAATATGGGTGCAAAGGGGTTGTGACTGGGTGGAAATGAAGGGTTTAGAATGGGGCGTCAGTGTCGGGGGGTGGGGTGGTGGTGGCTGAGGGGTCGATGGCAGTGGGTTAAGGGATGTGAGCGAGATCAGGGTGCGGTCAGTGTGATGTAATCTGCTGGACATCTGTGCTGTGATGACAGACAAGACACGCCGTGTTCAGTCTCCAGTAGTTCTTGGACCCTCACACACACACACACACACACACACACACACACACACACACACACACACACACACACACACATATGTACACACACACACACACATGCACAGCTACACGCCTCCCTCCCCAGGGAGCTGTGGTGCTGTCCCTGTCTGGGAGCCAGAGACTTGGTACTAATGAGACTAAATGAGGCTGGAGCCTCTCTGTGAAGGGGTCACAGCCTGTCAAACAGCCAGTTATACAGCTGGTAACAATACTGGTTTGAGTATACCTATGCAAACCGGTTGAACAACCTGTTTGACCGTTCAGTCAGTCCACCAGTCAGAAAATCAATCACCAGTTGGTCTTTCATTCAGTGGGCGAGTTAATTCCTAAGAAGCCACAAACTGGTGTGCTAGGCAATCAGTTAAATTACTGGTGGCCAAAGAAAACAGCCAACCGGTTAGCAACTTAGTCAACCAGCCATCAGTCAATCAGCCAACAAGTTTGCCATTAAGCGGGTAAGCTCATTACCTAGCCTGTAACTAGCTAACTAATTAACCAACCGGTCAAAAGGAGCCAGTCTTTCCACCACACAAGCCACCCACTTTATCCTTCTAACCAACCTGCCTGTCAGTTACTAAGAGCTGAGTTTAGCCATGCATGTGCTGATTAAAGAGATGGGGGAGATGGCGGGCGAGCAGGGAAAGGGGGGCACCAGGCTTATGTAAGGCAAGAGCTAGGCCAAGCAGAACTGACACAGGCCAGGCCTTAGATTGCCTCAGCATGGGGCAGAAATGTGCTGACCAAGGCTGCGGGGTGATTGAGAGTCCAGGGGGGTTGAGGGGATTGAATGAAGTTTATTTGACTGTGGGTAATATAGGCTTCCTTCAAACACAAACAGGACTAATTTTGTTTGCTGCGTGTTTTAGCAGCTGTGACCTCCTATATGACTAAGCTTGACCCACGCAGCCTGTGGGGGGATTCCATCTCTCGAATGGCCGCCATTAAGAAAACTCCAAAATATAGTATGTGTGCATTTTTTGGTGTATGATGATTGCGTTTCAATTTGAGGTATGTTTGTGTGTTTGAGTTCCTTTCAAGGTTGGGTGAAATCCTTGGCACAGTTGCAGGATAGAAACATATAGTAGACAATAGTCACACTAACACACACTCAAGACACACACACGCACACTGAGATTCACACATGATCGAACAGCTCGCATAACAGAGACAACACAGTCACCCTGGCCGTTTTCGAAAAGCCAAACCAAGACTTGGACCAGACTATTCCCATGACTTAAGGGCTGGGATGATGATTACACTGTTACCATAGTAATATTTCAGATGACAAAATATTGTCAGTAAAATATTCATGACAAAGTATTGCAGCAGATGTTTCATGACCAGAGAATTGTAGTAGTAAAAGTCCTAATGGAGGTTTTTGACATTCTTCCTAGTACATTTTAAATCATAGAAATAAAATATGATGACAAAGGATTTGTCATTAGAAAGCTGTTAGTCCACATTCCTCCACATATTTTTGTATTTATTTTTATTATCATACTCACAAATACCACTGAATCACCCAACCATGCTTTGAGACACACAGTGACACACACATATACTTAACTAGTAAAGGCTACATTTTCAGATTTCTTTTTTTTTTGTTTTTTTCAAATTCTTACTGCTGAAAATGTGCACACATCTGAAATAGCTGAAACGCTGAAGGAAGTTGAAGTGAAGCTTTAGTGAAGCCTGAGCATTAAAATAAGTTAAATTCAACTCAAGCATTTGAAGGTGAGAGAAGATTTACATAAATACTGTGTTATAAAGTGAAAGAGATAAATTGTCAGTTGAAGTTTCTGACAGAAATTAGTTCTATTTGTAGGATATGAACAGACACAAAAATGACAGCTGAAGAGTCACTTATCTGCAACAGTTAAAGCAGCTGGAGTCAACTGTGCATGAAAATTGAACGTTGTATGATTTAAAAGGGCTGAGTATCGTTATTTGTCTTTGTTTAAAGGTGATAACCTAAAAAACAGATGTCCGTTCTAAGGAGATGAGTTGAGCTGTCTGCTGATGGTTAATTACCTTTTCAGTTTAAAAGAAATTAACTCTCAATTAAAGAATACAAGATGTTATTTGAGGAGAGAGACATAAAACGTCAAACATCAGATGATGTGTGACTGCTAAGCTTGACTGAAATTTCCATTGAAGTTGAAGTAAAGAGGACAATTGAAGTGTACTATGCAGGTGATACGTCAGTTGTTGTGACAGTTGATTTAAGAAAAAAAGAAGTTTATAGTCTCCCTCCTGTCAAAAATGTGTTTTCGTCTTCTATGTGCAGAGTTTGAGGCTGTTTTCACATTCATCTGCTGAAAGTGGAAAGTTTCCTTCTGCTCTGTGAGAATCTAAGTTAAAGGGGCCTACAGGGATGATTTGTGACATTACAACTAGTTTGGAAGCAAATTGTGGTCAAATATTCTACTTACACAAGTGTGATGTGGAAAATCTAAGCCACCAGTGCAACAAACGCTGAGAACTGACTTTATAGTGAAGTTGGAGACATCTTGTGTCCAACAGTTGTTTAGTGAAACATATTTTACATATTTAAAGCTATTTTAGTGACTTTGCCATTGCCACAATGCCATTTTAGGATTTTAATATGGCAATTTGACTTTTTCTAAGAAAAAAAAGATGTCAGCCAGACCTTATTGCTCCAAACTATTTTTTTACACATCTTAATACATGTGTGGAGAGGAACTTTAAATTTCAACATAACTAAAAATTAATTGAAGCATCAGATGATATGTGAAAGCAGATAAAGTGTCAAAGAAATGTAAGTAACAAGCATTTCAAATTTAAAGTAAGATAATAAGACAGGTGAATGGGTTTTCTATTGTATTTTCTTAATAATAACCATGACGGAAAAACTAATAACACTTTCCTTCATAGTGAATTTATACAGACAAAGAAATACAAAGGGGTCAAACTTTCTACAGGAGTCCGTCTATGCCCAGTTAGTCCACTGTGAGAGGTCAGAGGTCAGGGTCGATATAAAGAAGTCAGACTATCGGGAGTCCCCGACGATCTTAGTCCTCAGGACCCCTTGGTGGTGCAGGCCATCCATGTAAACATCACATAGGCTGCCCCTTGCTATGCCTGACAAATAATCAATAGCGGAGGCGGCTTTACCCAATGAATGCCATTCTTTGATGACTCCACTCAGAGCCCTGCATGCTTCATGTGTCCACCATCTTTGAAACTGCACAGTAACAAACATGTCAAATAGCTGGTTTTCCTCATATGATTATGGTGAGTATCTGTGCTTCCCCTGTGTATGCTGACATGACAGAAACATAGTAGGAGAGTGGAGGGGAGAACGAGTATAGACTGAAAAAGATGCAGCCTGATGGGCAAAACCAGAGACTCTGGGCAAAGCGTAGTACATTGCTGCGCCACTGTTTTGTTTTGACTAGGGTTTTTCTTTTTTTTTCTTTCCTTTTTTTTTTTTTTACCTCAACTGGTTTGCAGAGGTCGTTGCTCGTCTTTTGTTTTCCTGTTGGACCAGCCCAGTGGGCTGCCACGTCAGTCAAAAAAGATGAAAAAAAAAAATGTAAAAGTTTTTACCAGTCGCCGGCCAATCATAACCGCCTCAGGCCGGTCCCAGCAGACCCCAGTCTGGGGTTGGAATTACTCTTCCAGTTTCACCCCTGGACCTGCAACAGTTTAGAGTTTATTTTATTAGTTTGCTTTGGAGAGTGGATTAGGAACTGAATGTTAGGTTTGAAGTGATTTTATTTTTAATGATGTTTATGGTTACATACATATTTATTGCTTTATAAGATATGGATATTACTTTTAAGTGTTCATAAATAGTAAAGCGGTTTAATGTGGAACACTTCTTTTAACATTTGAATATCCACACATTTGAAATCTGTAATAACATATCCGGGTTTTGTTTGAATACAAAATAATTTCGCTTCCTCGTCCCTGGCGGACGGACATGTTTTTCTGATTTGCCCCATCTCCCCCTCCTCTTCTATTTCCCCTTCTCTACTTCTCGATTCTAATCCTGCTAATTAAACTTTGAGAGCCTGCAGGGCTCCTTCCCCCCCACCACTTCCCCTCCTCATCTCCGCAACTTTCTCACAGGGAGCATAAAGGACTGGAAGAGAAGTGAGAGAGGGAGAGACAGAGAGGGAAAGGACAGAGGAGAGCGAGGAAGCGAACAGAGGGTGGATTCATGTCAGCACTGCTCTGCTTCTTATCAGTATCCTGACTCAGTGAATGAAACTCTTCAGCTCCTCACCCCTCGTTACCCAATACGTCTCCAAAGCTATCTCCGAATCCCATTGCGTGTGTGCGCACACTCACACACACACAGATGTCATGCACATCAGTGTGAGCTATGGCATGTTTTAGGGTTCCAAGTAAAGGTTTAATTTGATTATTTATTACATGAAATTAGTTCAAAAATGTTCTCATTGAAGTTAGTCCAAATTTTAGACTATAAAATGTCAAATGTAAATGTAAAAAATGTCGATAAAATGAAAATAAAACGTCTTGCTTGTTTCATCATTGTCCAAAACCCAAAGACAGTGAATCTTTGAAACTCAGCTTTTAAGCCAACGAGGATGTGAAGTGATGATGTGTAGGAACATTGTGATCTTCTGATCTCATCCCTCACCATATATTTAACGTTTCTGTTGGTCCAATACTTTACCTTACATTCCCATTAGTTTAGCTGTATATTTTGCCAGTTAATACATTTCTAGCATACTACCATAAAAAATGAAGATGGTGAACACAGTAAACATCATACCTGTTAAATCTAAGCATGCTCAAAGCACTCAAAGCACTGTGTGCTGAAGACTGGTTTAAAGATTAAATGCACCTACAAATCATCCGTTCATGGGCTCCTAGCAGAAACCACAACAGTGTGATCAAGCCTGAGCATTAGCATCACTCGTATAATGGCAAACTAACAATGAAACAAACTAGGAAATCACGCCACTAACCACCATGTCATAACATTGATCCAGCTCTGATTTATCAAGGCAAACAACACCCCAGAACCTTATTTCCCAACACTGAATGAAACCAACTTGGGTTCTGATTTCCTGATGCTCTTGCAAAGTCCTGAGACTTATTTATCCAATTCACGGTAGCCCGTACTTAGTGGCCTGCCTGTAATGACTGGGAGCCGTTGTGCAGCTATGCACTGGTTAGATCCAAATAAAAGAGGGGGGATATTGGGTATCCTCGCTTATTTGCGGTGTGGGCAGCCCCCACCTCTATCCCCCTGGTGGAGGCTGTTTTGGAGATGAGTGGGGGGGTTATATTATAGGATATTAAATGGTAATGATGGGCCTAGAAGCGCCGGGTCCATGGGAAAGTGGTTGATGCGTCTCGCTGTGGCCCAGCATCGGTCCCGAAACCCTGGGAGCCAGAACCGGGTCACCCTGCCGCAGCTGATCATTATAGGGTGGGGAGGTGGCGGTGGCGGTAGAGGGGGTGGGAGACAGATTAAGATGCCAGAAACCATTGACCACTTCAACCCCCCCCCACCTCCCTTGTCCTTCCTCAAACCCAAAGTCCACTGACCGCCCGTGCCTGCCCTCTGGAAAATGCCTCGAGCCACAGTCGCCGGGCTCCACCAGCACCAACCCCCGACCCCGTCGCCATGTCGACCAAGCATCCAGACAACTCCGAGCAACCTTGAGGTGGACAGGAAACCGCTGGCACCATGGCAACAAGGAGGGGAGTGGGGGGGCTTGTACCACAGTGCTCAACCAGTGTAGAGATGGGAAATAGACGATAAATCTGACATGTGGAGAGCCACAAGGCACGAAACAGAGAAGAGCAGGAGGAAGAAGAAGAAAACGAGCAAAAGGGGGAGGGGGGTGAGAGAGAAGGAGTCAGGAAGAGAGACAAGAGGGAGGAGGACGAGGAGCTCCTATTTCACTAAATTCCTTTAATTCAACCAAGCAGTCAGCATATTACTGACAAAGCCCATACTGACAGCTCCCCATAGCGTGTATGTGTGTGTGTATCTACAGAATATGTATGTGCAGCATAGCTTTAAGTGTGTTACAGACATATAACAAACTTGGCTGAAACAGAGCTTCACACAGCCTAATGCACCATGCATCTGCTGCAGGGGACTTCATCTCAGCAACTTAACTTGGAAGTGTAAGCCTCTGTTGTGCAGTTCCATTTCCACCTCATCCAAGGAAACAGGTAGATCATGCAAATTAGACCCATGAGGAACACAGCATTCACACATGAGGTAAAAACAACACAGGCACATCCTGTTGTTCTTGGACGTAATGAATGAATGAAAAGGAGAAATGCAGAGGAGGAAAAATAAACTAGGCGCATCTGTCTCGACAGTAACGGCTATTTGTTTTCTGTTAAAAATGAGCCGGAACGTTACTCAGCCTAACTTTACTTTCAACATTATCAAATGAAAAGAAATGTTGTTTCCTCGTCCTAAACCGGTCCAAAATCTATATCTTCCTTGTTTTGTGAATGGAGCTGTACACATGTTGAAACAGCACAGTGTGTGGGATTGACCAATCAGAGATGGTCTTCGCCACAAACCCCATCCTCACCCCACCATCAGGGACTTTTTGGAGGGTAAAACAATCTCCCTGGTACTTAATTTAGACCCTGTTTGCTCCGGTGGAAACAGAAGAACTGAGTTCATCAAAAGGCTCCGAGTACCTGGGGAAAGGTTATATATTATTTAGACTGTGGCTGTGTAATCTATAGGGTGAATAAATACTAAATAAATACACTTACATGGGTTTATGCACCCTGAGGACTGAGCGATGAGTGATATCACTAACATTTAAAATGACAGCAGCTGCAATCATGTCAAAGTCATCTGAAGAAAGACACTTTAAATCTCTACAGAGATATTACAGTAAAATCACAGGAGATGAAAGTCAAAGGCACATTTTGTTAAGGTCCCTATAAACTCAGCACTACATAGTCACACTGTACGAGCACATCAACTTGGAATGTTATTGGAATGACACCATAGGAGACCAGAGACGACCATAAAATACCATATGGTCGCTTAGAGACCGACTCTTGAGCACTTTAAAAACACTACAGAACCAATGAAAGCCATGCTAAGGTTATTGATGAGAATATTACAGGGATGGTGGTACCAAAGGATATTTTTAAAATATACCCTTAAAAGTACCATTCAATCTCTGGATCTCCAATGGAAGTTTCTATAGGAATATTAGAATGAATTTTCCATATAGGCAATACGCCGTGCCAGCATTCCTCCCGCTCCTCTTTGACCGCTTGTATCGCTTCATCCCTGTGGCGGTATTTTTGACCCCAACCCAACCGTCCAACATGATCCCATATAATTAGGTAGGTTTAAAGCCAACTGATCCCCTCGGAGAGCCTTGTCTTCCATACATTCCAATTAAAAGCGATTACACACAGTGGTCTTTTACTGCTAAGAGGCCTCTGTCAACTCCTCATCACCCTCTCCACCCTTCACCCGCCCACCACCACTACCCATTCCCAGGGTTTCAGCTGTCAACCGTCGCCTCAACGCATCAATCTCAATACCGTTTTTTTTTTCTGCAGCATTTGTTTTTTTCCCTTCCTTTCCCCCCCTCTGAGTAGCGAGTAATTACATGTTTAGTGTTGTTTGCATGGATCCAACTATGAAGAAAATATATCCAGATACGTTCCCATTTCAAAATCGCTCTCCCTCCATCTATTTGCCGTTGTCAGCTCCTGCTTTTTGCAAACGCTGATTCACGTGAATAAAGAGATGTGGAGTCATGTATATTCACTCTTAAAAGCAGGCAGAGACAAAAGCTGGATCCAGGCAAATCCTTAAATCTTGTCAACATTCACTCGAGGCACACAGCTTCCCCCCCTCTCCCCACAAACCCCAACAATCCCATGGCCCGGTGCTCTCCCCTTCCTTATTCTTTTTTGGAAATGCCTGCATGAAGTTGAATAGAAGCCCCACATTTCCACATGAAGTGAGCAGCCAGCAGCGATCTTCTCTCCCCTAGCGAAGTTTACTTTTCTTCTCGCTGTGAGAAAGCTTGGTGGGACTCTGGTTATGAATATTCATGCATGAGAGCTCCCTGTCAATCAGTCAAAGGGAGCTGTGGGGTTCATTTTCCCTCTGCCGGGGGAGAAACGTGTTCTAATTCAGGATTAGGCCATTGCATTACTAACTTTATTGTCTTTTTTTAAATGACATTTATCAATGGATCTTTCTTTCTACTTTATACTAAATACTGCTTTCTGATTTAATTTCACATTGACCAGTTTATACAGCTATATCTATTCGTATCTCTGAAAGAAAAGGCATTCTGGGTAATGGATGAATGTCCTTAACAATTCTATACATTCTTTGCCAGACACAAATTGATTTCCTTGATTCTGTTTGTACCTCGATTCTGTATGTACCTCAATTTGTAAAGAGCAACCATATGATGTAACATCGAACAGGTGTCACACATTTGGACATGTAGCGTTACAAGGTACAAATAAATGAGCAAGAGTAAAGTGTGACACCTTTAAATTAGTGACCAGGGAAGACAAGACATCATTTCGGCTGTGTTCATATGGAAACAGGCATCCTGTCGCCTTTTCTGCTACCACCGTTCGCTCTGTTCGTTCACAAAAATAACTTAATTCACTACTATTAACATCTGTCAGTCCGATAAATTTCCTAGTTATTAAAGCGTATAGCGGAGGCCTCTGTCCATATGGATATGATATTACGCTGTCACATTAGCTTTCTATTTTTGCACCACGTGTGTTTGCATCCCTGAATATCAAATGCGGGCCCTGCCCTGGAATATATCAAGAGGAGGGGTGTGTGTGGGATGAGCCTGAGGAAAATAGGGTAGTAATAAGGATCACAACAGTTAGGGAAGATGAGAAAGAGAATGGGTAGAGAAAGAAAGACAGAAAAAAAGCACTGCTGGGCATCACTCACACAGGCATAAATCTAGGCTCTCACAATTGGATTCAAATGCAAATCCAGGCCCAAGCACCCAGTGGAAAGGCCAACCTTAATTTAACCAAGTCCCAATGTGTGTATGCTACCCTTAGCTGGCAGGAACCCCTCATTCTTCACACTGTTTGCCTCTAAATGTGATAAATACTGTACATATACACCTCTTATAGGAAGTTTGACATTAGAGATTTGTCATTTAGAGATAACACTGTGGGTCTATTGGGAAACTTACAGATTTAATATCTGGTATTGTTTTGTTTATGTGCGTGTTATAGTGGATGGGACCCCCTAACATGCACACCCCTATGTGCACATCCCTGCCCATCTCCATTCTCCTCTCTGTGTTCCCACCTCCTCCCAGCCCCTCCAGCGAGGGAGTCAGAAATGAACCTGAACTGATTGAGAGTCAAAAGCAGTTGCCGTGGTAGGTTCAGTGGGGCAGAAGCAGTTGCCAGGGCAGTAGTGGAGGTGGTGGGTTGCCAGGGGTGGAGGAGGAGGAGGAGGGGCAGGTTGGGTAGCCCCGTTGGTTGGGAGTGCTGTAGCAATTGAGCGAGTGTTAAAGCCATTAGGAGGCTGGGTGAGTATGGCAGGGCCGAGGATGAGTCCTTATAGGATAGCCCCACTCTCAAACAGCAGGAGCCTCAAGGCCAATCCATGCTTTCCCTGTTCCACATTCATGGACAGCTGTGGTCTTTGCACACGCACACTTTTTTTTAAGACGTCTGTGGACACAGACGTGTTCCCATGTGCACCAGTAAACAGGGTTGCAGCCTGATGATTTTCCAGAGTTGTAAAATCCAGCCTGTGTCAAACCGCTGTGTAGTATTGTGTCTGATCAGCCTGTGAATGAAATAATGTGTTATGCCAACTGGACCTCATTGTCTCACCATTGTTTTACACATGGCTGTTTTCAGTCTGAATTGCAGCTCAGGAATTCCTGCATGTTGCCGTACAACAAGTAACAGTTGTAAAAAGAAAAGGGACATCTTAATGAGAATATGAACCCAGTACATTCAGTAGATGAGATGAGGTATTCCAGTTTGAGTGCATGTGCCATTGGTGATTGTCCATGGTCACAAACTTTGAGCTGCACAGACGGCTGCACAGCAAATGCAAATATGAGGAAATGACGACATTTACATCTCACGGATACAGATGCGGATGCAGAAAGTATGAATTGCCCTTTATAAAAGAGGCTTTCAGTGGGCCATAAATGTCCCCCACTAACACAGTAACACACACACGCACACACACACTCACACACACACACACACACACACATCCTCCAGCCTGCCCTTCCATCCCAGTCAGGTCCATTCAGAGTCAGTCATGGACACAAAATAGGGGAATTCCCCCCTTTAAGTAAGGGAATGACCGGGCAAAAAGAGCTGGGTCATAAGGGTAACAGAAAAAGTGTAAAAAAAAAAGAAAAAAAAACAAAACTTAAGGCACAGTGACCCTGCATGGAGCTCTGTGTTTTCTACTGATCCAGGCTCCAGCCAGTGAGGTCCTCGTGGGAGCTCGGTCCAGCCCCCAGGGACAGACTCATTACTGGGGGCAACAGTTCCCTGGTGCTCCTTAACCTCTCTGGGAGTAGAAATCTTTATTTCCCGAGCGGAGGTACTGTTTACTATGCAGTAATGAAAAAACACACACACAACCTAAAAAAAGGCCTCTGTTGACTCCTCACCACCCTCTCCGCCCTTCATCCATCCACCATCAGCACCCATTCCCAGGGTTTGGGCTGTCAACCGTCGCCTCAACGCATCAATCTCGATACCCCTGTTTTTTTTCTCTTCCCCCTTAGAGCAAGTAATTGCATGTTTATCGTTGTTTGCATGTACTAAACTATGAAGAACATAGTCGGAGGTATGTTCCCTTTCCAGGTCGCTCCCTCTATTTTGCATTCTCAGCGTCTATTTTCATGATTGCTGATTCATGTGAATAGCGAGATGAAGTGTTGTACATATTCACTCTTAAAAAAGCAGGCAGAGACAAAAGTTGGATCCAGGAAAATCCTTTAAATCTCATCAACTTTCACTCAAGACACCCCCCCCCCCCACCCCCGCACGATCCGACCGCCACCACCACCGCCGCCCATGGCCTGCTGCTCTCCCCTTCCTTATTCTCTTTTGGAAATGCCTGCATGAAGTTGAATAGAAGCCCCACATTTCCACATGAAGTGAGCAGCCAGCAGCGATCTTCTCTCCCCTGGTGAAGTTTACTTTTCTTCTCGCTGTGAGAAAGCTTGGTGGGACTCTGGTTATGAATATTCATGCAGGAGAGCTCCTTGTCAATCAGTCAAGGCGCTGAGGGGTTCACTTTCTTTCTGCCGGGGGGAGGAACATGTTCCACTTCAGGATTAGGCCACTGCATCACTAAGTTTTGTTGTCTTTTTTTTTATATTTATCAATGGATCTCTAATATTACTACTCTAATATTTCACACTGACCATTTCATTAAACCATATCAATTCATTTCTATAAAGGAAAAGTCATTCTATTGTTGAACTATATCCATGTATAACTCACATGAGTGTATTCAGCCTGCCAACAAAGAAACTTTACGGCACCAGTGTTATAAATTAATGACCACATCCAACATGCATTTCTAACAGCCCGCATAATGAATAAGAATGCATTCATGCTTATGTCTATTGCTCTTGTAAGAAATAAAATGCTTATTGATGCTCACATAAATATCTGTTTCATGGCAGTCTTGAAACATGAGGTTTCTGATCTCTGAACATAAAGCGTTCCATAAATGTGAGTAATCCTTTTAAGTTAATTTAAAGATGTCATCCGGGAATTTTTAAAGATATATTAAATTATCTAAATAATTATCTGTCTGATATGATTTTTCCATGAAAAAATGTTCAAATATATTTGATTTCAAAAGTTTATCCGCTGGAAACAAGATACGAGATGTCTACTACTTCATCATAAAGTCTGTTCTTAGTGTTTAGGCGTTAAGTTTCAAATTTCAAAGTTCAACTTTTCCACAGATGAAAAACGGTTTGCAGACTGACATGAGACATGAGTCAATGGTACTTTGAATGAACTGTGTTGCTGGCCCTTTACCTCGGGAGCTATGGTAACTCGCTAAAAAAATTCGCTAACTGGCTGTTAGAAAAGGTAGAGAGATCAATGGTTGATCTATTGTGACCTTCTTATTATCCGTCCATGACTGAGTAATCACTGCCTCGCCAAGCTTCAGGATCCACCTGTTTCTTATATCTGACTGTCAGTTTACACTAAGTAGAGATGACTCTTGCTCCTCCCTTTCAGGAAATAGCTTTTTTTCTCCTACGTCGGCTCCCAGTGTATTAGTCATATAGGTTGAATGATATTGGAGGCATGGTTTTACGTGTTATTGTGTGCAGATAAAAATGAGGCAGCCTCATCTGAGAAATATCCCTTAAAGTGGACGATAAAGAGAAGCATGAATAATGAGAAGCATGAAATCAATATTAAATGTGGGGCCTACCCTGTAAAACAAGTAATGGAGTGGAGCAGTATATGTGGGACAAGCATGACAAAATTATCTGGGATTTTAAATACAAATTCACCTCTGTAATGTGATTATATGATATTACGCTGTCACATTTTATCTATTTTTTTGATTTGATGTAGCTTTCTCTTTTCTCACCACACGCGTGTTTGCATCCCTGAATATCAAATGCGGGCCCTGCCCTGGAATATATCAAGAGGAGGGGTGTGTGTGGGATGAGCCTGAGGAAAATAGGGGAGCAATAAGGATCACAACAGTTAGGGAAGATGAGAAAGAGAATGGGTAGAGAAAGAAAAGACAGAAAAAGCACTGCTGGGTTTCACTCACACAGGCATAAATCTAGGCTCTCACAATTGGATTCAAATGCAAATCCAGGCCCAAGCACCCAGTGGAAAGGCCAACCTTAATTTAACCAAGTCCCAATGTGTGTATGCTACCCTTAGCTGACAGGAACACCTCATTCTCCGCACTGTTTGCCTCTAAATGTGATAAATACTGTACATATACACCTCTTATAGGAAGTTTGACAACAACTGATTTGTCATTTAGAGACACTGCTGTGGGCTTGGTGGAAAAATGACAGATTTTACACCCTTAATATCTGGTATTGTTTTGTTTATGTGCGTGTTATAGTGGATGGGACCCCCTAACATGCACACCCCTATGTGCACATCCCTGCCCATCTCCATTCTCCTCTCTGTGTTCCCACCTCCTCCCAGCCCCTCCAGCGAGGGAGTCAGAAATGAACCTGAACTGATTTGAGAGTCAAAAGCAGTTGCCGGGGTAGGTTCAGTGGGGCAGAAGCAGTTGCCAGGGCAGCGGTTGAGGTGGTGGGTTGCCAGGGGTGGAGGAGGGGCAGGTTGGGTAGCCCCGTTGGTTGGGAGTGCCGTAGCAATCGAGCGAGTGTTAAAGCCATTAGGAGGCCTTACCATATGAAAGGCTGGGTGGGTGTGGCGGGGCCCAAGGATGAGTCTTGGTAGGATAGCCCCACTGTCAAACAGCAGGAATCTCACAAAAGAGGCTTTCACTGGACCATTACTGCCCCCTGCTAACACATACACAGACGTGCGTGCATGCACACACACACACACACACACACAACCTCCTCCCTGCACTCCCATCCCAGCCGAGCCCATTCAGAGCTCCAGCCACAGAATAGGGGATTTCCCCCCTTTAAGTATAGGAATGACAGTGCAAACAGAGGAGGGTAGAGTAAAAACAAAAAAAAAAGGCAACTTAAAGCACTACCTTCCACCAGCGTGTACGGAGCTGTGTGTTTTCCACTGAGTTGGCATCCAGGCTCCAGCCAGAGAGGCACTCAGGGAGCTCAGTCCAACCCCCAGGAAGAGACTCATTACTGGGGGCAACAGCAGCTCCCCGACGCTAGCGCTCGCCATCCTATCCCGAAGTAGAAATATTCATTTCCCTCCTTAGTTACAAGCAGATGCACTGTTTACTATGCCGTAATGAAAAAAAAGAACACAGCAGCCTAAAAATAGATCAAGTTAATGTAGCCCAAAGCAGTCAGGAAAGGAAATCTGGGTGTATAAAACTGTACATATGCTGTATATATGTGTGTGTGTGTGTGTGTGTGTGTTTGCGCACATAGCCGCAGGTATGGGCAGCAGTGGCGAGGGAAGCAGCGATAAAAGCCAGCCTCTGTTTCCTGTCCTTAACAGGCTAATGGTGGGGATTTACTGGCCTTTTATTATGATTGCTCCAATTAGCTGTAAAGCAGAGCAGTTCCTCTAACTGTCTGTTTGTCCGTCTGCCTCTCAGTTTCAGTTTCTCTGCCCCTTAAAGGACGACTGTCCTGCTGCAGCGTAAAGATGGAAGTTGATAATATAACGTGATATAACACAATGATGAATAATTGAGATACTTGTGGACTTAGTTTATTGGTTTATTTTATGGGGACAGTGCATATTAACTGTGTATAAGTGGACTAGACGATGAGTTAAAAAGTTGATTTTTAGAAGCCATACTGGATTTAATTTACTTCGAGCCGTAATACATTCTCCCAAGCTATACTACAAAACCTATTTTAACATTACAGCATCACAAAACATGGCTACAAACCTGTATAGGATTGAATCATGTGACTTCTGACTGACGCAGTTTGACCAGACCTAGTGTTACGTTTGGATGCCATGCATGAAGTATCTGTCACCTCTCGATGCTCTTTTCGTCACGATCAGGATTCCGTTCGCCTCCATTTTCCGCACTAACCTCGTAGGCCGCCATTCAAACTGTCCGTGGGGTATAAGTGAAAGAGTATGTTTTCATGAAATTCGGGTCAACCGTTTGGATGACTATTTGAGCGGGGGAAGGGTACCAATAGCATTGTGGTTGGGTCAAATCTCAACATGGAACTAAAACAAAGGCTCAATTGGCAAAGGCACCAGGTTTGAAAACTCACAACAGTTTCCCAGTTTTGTTTTAGTTTCATGTTTCATATGAAAACATATGTGCGTGATGTCCGCTAATGTTTTCTGACATGCTGACAGAAGCAGTATTAGCCGTAAGAAGAATAAATCCAAGGAGTGTGCAGTTATTTGGAGTCGTTTTACATGGTGTCCTGTCACTGACGTGATCGTAACCCTAATTGATCCTCCCCTCCATGTCATCAAGCCATCAATACTTCTGTATTAATCTGGTGTTGATTAGGAGCCATCCTGCCTGAGTTACTGTCAGATTTCTGGTCCCTTTCTTCGGTTCATTTTTCATTTTTGTTGTTTATTTCAGTCACTCTTCCTGCAGTCCAACAGTCCATGTTTGTGTCAGTCCGTCAGTTCTTTTTTACTCCGAGTGGAGCTCGTTCCAAGCTTCATGTCGGTCCAAACATCTGCGCTGAACTAGCCTTAATGGAGCAGTTTTTCATGTTGGTCTCGTTATATGACCGCTCACCACATTTTGTAACATCAAGACAAAATACATCAATTATCCGTCCACATGTCAACATAGAACAATTTAAATAAGCATAATACAGCCTTGAATACCTTCTCATTGGGGGTTTCCTTTTTGTTCGCAGCGGTCAGAGGGTTTTTATTGTTAACCGGTGAAGACGACGAGGGGCAGCAGACCACTTGGCATGCAAAAATGAAAGAAAACAACTTTTGTTGAAGCTTTGTTCAAGTTGGTCATTGACTGAACCCTGATCTAACTTGTCCACTAATTTCCCGATCATGAGTCTATGTGAGTAAGCCGGTGTATTGTGTGTGTGTGTGTGTCTGGTGGGCGGGTGTGGGAGTACAACGTGTGGTTGTGAGCTCTGTGGTTGAAGGTATGACTAAGGGGCAACTTATGAGTCTGTGCATGTGTGTGTTGGAGCGAGGAGGGCGAGTCAGAGGGGTGTGTTTGCGACGGTGACATGTGATTGGCTAATTTCAAAGACATAGTCAGAGACTGTGCAGACACTGACCACAAGAGAATACCATTATTTTTTTTCTCACAGTGATGTTAATGTTGCATGATATCACATGCTTTCGGCACGCACAATAAATGAAACACATTTATTCAATGATTTCTCCAATCTGCTTCCTTATGTCAGATTTGACCATTGATCATAACTGTAGGGCATTTTTACACACTCTCTTGGGCCCTTTAGTCAGTGTTAAAACGCTTGTGCTGAAATGCAGCTGTAATTCTCCACTTTCTATAATAAAAATTACATCTTCTCCTTCATTAAACATTCCAGAATCTATGACTATGTGTTACAGAAGTTAAACTGTTGGACACAAAATATCTCCAACTTCACTCTAACGTCCATTCTCGGTGATCATGCCATGGAAACTTCAAGTTTCCACATCATACTTTGAATATTGGACCAAGATTGGCTTCCAAACCAGTTGTTGATGTCACGAATCGTGCTTATAGGCCCACCCCTTAAAATTGGATTTTCGATGAGCTCAGACAAACTTTCCACTTTCAGAAAATGAATGTGAAAACCGCCTCCTGGTGTCAAAATCATTCTGCTCAGTGATGCTCAAACACTAATCGTAGGAACAAGAAGAAAAACGATTTTCCTTATTGGAGGAGGACTTTAACGTCTTCTATTCCATCATTATGTCAATTTTTTTTGTAGTTATCCAACACTTTCTTTTGTGATCCAATGCCTGCAAAAAACTAATGATAAAAAGTGATTTATTAACATGCGAATGTAAGATGGTGAACATTGGAACTTGTCAGACCACATCAGAAGGCCAAAGTGTTTATAACGGCTACACTCGGCCATCATGTAAAGCAATGAGATGCCACAGTTGTTTGTGCACATCTAAGGTGACAGAAATAGTTTTGTAAAGAATGAGCAAAGAAGAAACTGAACCCCTATTTACTTTGTAGGAGGACACTGCAAAAAACAGAAAAATTGGGTCAACTCAAAATTTCAGTTGAGCAACAAACTTCAATAAAATTTTAAGTTGGGCAATTAAAGTATTTTAAATTTTGCTTCCGAGTTGAATTCTGTTTTTTGTCAACTCAACAGTAAGTGATCTTCTACTAACTTATAATTTTCCATTGAAATAACTTTTAACCCTTATTTGTGTCAACTGTCAGAAATTGCTATTGCTATGACTAGGGAAATCATGACAATGGGTGAACTATCCCTTTAAGACAATACCAACCAGTCAGAAGACAACATGCTATTTGATTGGGATTTGCCCCGACAAGCTAATGTTAGAGGCTAACTGCTGCAGCCCTGCTAGCAAGGTAGCAGTTAGCCACAAGCTGCTCAGGACTGAAAAGCTTTGTGTTTAATCTTGAAAATGTGTCTCTTTCTCCGTTACGACACAATTCCTAATAAAATTCCTGTATCATTTTAGTTAAAATAAATTAAATTAAAGGTTGTTTAAAAGTTACCTGTGTGGACTTCAACTCCTGGCACAACAAGACTTCAAGTAAGAAAATGTCAACTAGAAAAGTTGGCTTTCCCCCATTTTACAACAAAGATAAAACCACATTGAACCACAATTTAAGGATTAACAACACGCCAAATTATTTTGGAGCATACAACTGTCTTGCTTTCTTGTGCTAACTAATGTTTTTGCCTTAAATGTCAGTAATTTATATTTTTAAGTTTTACCAACATAAATTACTGTTTTAGGGGGAAAACACAAGCTTGTTTTTTGTGTAATGATGTTTCATATTCATTAGATGACAGGGTTATGTGTGGATATATTTATATAACAATTATCTTTGAGGTGAAAAATCCAAAGCGAACCATACATTGTTTTTCAGCATATCCTCTTACCAATTTAGAAAGGTCAGAGGAGTGTATGACCAACGTTAAAGTGCTGACCTCAAGTTTTTACTATGTGAGTCAGGAAAAGTTAAACCTGTCGTTTGCAACCATTTTGACATGTCGGTTTGGTGGCTTGAGGCACAGGAGCATTGTTCTGGGACATTTAGTCGTATATTTAGAGGCATCCGTTGCATGCGATACTTAAAATATTGAATGCTGCTCTCTAGGCTGGATGGGGAGAGACAATTGTTGAATCCCCTCCAAAGAATTCCTTTACCAGATTTTCGGGAAAAGGGAGCAGAATTCTGTGGGATTTTACCGTAAATATTTCGTGTCACTTTGTGGTATTCTGCACTAATGGGCCTGTGTTTAGGGAGTAGTATTAAAAACAGTATTCTTAAAGCGTTCTCATACGATTCCTAGGAAACAGAAACATATTGGTATTAAATGATAATGATGCAAACAAGAGTCAAGAAAGAATTTATACACATTCGATTCATATTTATACTGTATATAGTTGTGTTTATCGTCAAAGCAGACAAGGTATTGACTTATTCATTGAACGAATTGTATTTTACATTGTGTGTTTAAAGTGGTGCTGGCATGGCAGCAGAGTGGTGATGCTGCCAGTTTCTGACTAGTACCACTCCACCGGGGCCTGAAGCCTTCCCTGACCTGTAGAAACACACGCGCACACACACACCCACGTACACACACATGCAGCGGCGCACAGCAGCAGCCAGAATGATTAGTCACGGGGTCCCGTTCCCTCCCTGTGTTTATCAATTAACACTGAGAACGTGGGAAAGGGAGGCAGAAAAAATCCAAGGGGATTAAAAAACAGATTGACAGCAGCACATGTTCCCCGCGACTCTTTTCACTTTCTGTCTCTTTCCTGTGTCTCCTTCCTTCCTCTCCATTCCATTTCTCGCTTTCTTTTTCTCTATGATCTATTCATCTGTCCATGTGTACAAATCACTCACCACCACTCCTGTTTTTCTTTCTTTCTTTTTACAGAATCTTTTATTGTTTTCAGACCTTACATATGATGCTGAATCTAGTCTTGGAAAAATACTGTATGTGCGTGTCAAGTTATAATATAGTTATAATAGGCTACTCTTTTCTAGGAATGAGAACTTGATCCAGATAAATATGTTGTGCAAAAGGGACAAGGGCAATGTTACTGCTCTTGTGCTGTCACTGTTGGATTAAGCAGAACAGGCATTTTTTTTTCCAATGATGAGTCCAATGATTTAGTTTTGCAAAATAGATTATGATGGGTGACATCAGTGTTAGAAATCAGGCAAATAATGTTCAGAAACGGAGATAAATGTGTGTTAAATCCTGCACTTGGGCTAATACTTGCTACTTTTGCAAGATAGAGGAATCAGACTACAAAGATTAAAGGGATTATTAACCCATAACATTGATACAAGACTAAAGCAAGTCTACATCCAAGCTTTGTGAGGCTCAGCACATCAGGACTAACATCAGGGTTCTTGCTCGCAATGACAATATTAATATTGTGCCACTGTGATTTTAAAATTTGCTTCAATGCCCAGTGCTGTTCTTTGGGCCTAAGATAATCTTCATAACACCAAATGACCACCTACCCATCCGCACACACCATGGGAAACAGTTTCACCCATTTAGGAGCAGAATAACATCTCCATGTTTAGGTTTCAAATATCCCACTTTGGGCCGGACTAAGCTTATAGGGCCCTATCTGTGGGAGAGGAATGTGGTGCATGGTATTGTGAGCTTTGCTGTTGTTACCAATCAGCCATTTTGGATCCACAAGGCCCCACATGGAGCCAGCTGTTTCTTCAAGCCCAACTAAGCTCTTGGTATTGGAGCTAATTTGACCCATGGAGGACCAATTGGGACCAAGCTGGGGAGTCAGGCTTAGATCACTGGAGCGAACGATGGGCCAATAGTGAAAGTGGAGGCCATAGAAAAGTATCTTCCTTAAAGCCACGAATCTTTCTTCTTTCTTTCTTCCTTTCTTTTTTTCCGGCTTCCTTTCTTCCTTTCATTCTTTCTTTCCCATTTTTTATCCATATATGCTATACATTCTTAAACTATATAAGCTAACTCATTGGATTTATAAACTATCGTCTCGTGTCAGCAGCATGCTTCCCTTCTCTATGGGTTTTCAGTTCCTTCAATCTCTATGGAATAGGAAATTGCAAGGGGTGACATTAGTAAGGAGACTACAATGAAGTCAGTGAGAATTAAGGTGCACCTGGACCCAGACGGCTGGGTCAAAAAGCAAATTTCCCAAATTTCAATTTTACCAGGCGCCCCCTTTCAAAGGGGCGTCCAAAAGGCTGGCACTAGTTGTAGTACTTTAAGGGGTATAACGGAGATTATGTCAAGATTTACCTGAGACTGTACAAGTGATCACTGAATATAACCATGTGTCACCTGTGTTCTTCTGGTGTGTGAATTTGAGGCGGGATTGGTGGATGGGGTAAAGCGTGTCTGTAAGGTTTAATTTTTATTTTATTTTGCGGGTTTTCTTAATTGGCGGGAGATGTATGTGGTGTTATTTTGAGTCTTCTCGGTTTGATTCATGTACATAAAAAGGTCCTTCCTCTCCTCCAGAAGTGTACCAGCCAGCAGACATGTGCTGGTCCAGAGGACAACGTTGGCCCAGAGGTCTGTTGTCCTGGTGCTAGTGTCAGGGAGATGGAGGGTTATGCATACAGATTCTGTTTGAACTTCTCCTAAAGTGATTATTTATGCACAGCCAGACTAGCTTGGCCGAGCCGGGATTAACTTCATGAAAATGCAAAAAGGGCACGCAGGCAAGCAGGCAGGCACACACACACACACACACACACACACACACACACACACACACACACACACACACACACACACACACACAGTGGTGTGCTTTCATGGCCCAGTGCCTGGCTTTCCCCCACAGTCCCAGCCTCAGTATTTTGAGGACAGGGCACTGCTAAACCCCCACAGAGCCTTCACACTAACGTCTCCATGGCAATGCTAAAGAGATTAGCACACTATGCATTTGTGTGCACATATGAGAGTATGTGTGTGTATGTGTGTTTCACCCATGATGAGAGTGGTGGTGGCAACCCTGCGTGTTAGTTTAAACTTTAACCAAATCATTTTTTTTTCTGCTATCAATCATCAGATCGCACCGAGTGAAAGTGAAGAAAGGGGCCGGCAGGAAGAATGCCTTTGTCTTCAAAACACGTCTTTGTCCATAACCAGTGTCTCACTTACTAAATGAGTGACTGACAGACATGTATCCACCCACCCATCCATCCATTCCTCTATTCATTCATGTGTTTGTGGGCCTCTATGCCTCAGTGAATGCTGCGTGGCGTTGACACAATTCCAAGTTAGATTCCTACCAGGCACCGTTGGTGAAGATGTATGTCCATGATATAGCAGTGAAATGAGTTAGCGGGCACCGCGATGCAAACAGAAACCATCTATCGATCAATGACACAGCGGTTCATTGTCTGTCAAAGGATGCTGTCTGCTAGCGAATTAAAATTGCAAATACATGCACTCTGGGTAATGGGTAATGAATCGGGTGCGGACATAGTCTGGAGTCGTCCTTTCAGCATCAAACTTATTGAAAATACTTTGGTATACTTTGGAACTGCTGTATTCACATGGTGTGAAATATCGCAGACTATACAGGGCTGAATGTCTCTTTAATTCTGCATGGGTTCAGGGTTGCAGTGCATGTCTGAAAGACTCTCCAGAGGGTGCAAGGGCAACAATCTCATCTTCTTTGAAGTATCAGACTGTGTTTTGTAACATGGGGATGAAGAAGGGTCGGGATTGTCAGCCTCGGGTAAAACAGGCAGCAACACTCATGAGTTTCGAGGAGAGCCAAGTTATTATGGTAACCCCAGAGAGGCCTTCCTCCCTGCACTCCCCTACCAGCTCACCTCAGTGTGCTTTGAAATGAGAGAGGGAGGGTGAACGTAGATAAACAAGGAATGAAGAGGAAGAGCTAGGAGGGGGGTGCACAAACAGCATGCAGCATCCCTTACCGAAGAGGTCTCCCACTTCCCCTTGAATAATGAAAATACGCCGATAAGGAAATGGAGGGAAGGGACAACACGTCTTCTTCCTGTGTGCTGTTGGGAAAGATGGAAAGGTGAACGAGGGAATAAAATAATAGAAAACAAAACTTAAAGACATGAGAGCAGAGAGAGAAAGACAAGAAATGAAAAGAGCAGAGTAATAATAATGGCAATAACCAAGGCTGTAACTTTCGTTTAAGTGGTGTCATCCCCCATAAAAAAGTGATTTTAATCCAGTTTCCTACATTTGGTCATTGTACTAAACTCTGTCACAATACTATTAAATATGCATAAATAAACTTTCTTACTTTCTGTATTGTTTAACCCATAACTTTACTGCAACTTCAATCACAACAATGATACACTGCCGTTCAAAAGTGAGAAACACTTAGAAAATTCCTTATTTTTGAAAGAAAATCACTGTTTTTTTTTTTTCAATGATAACTTTAAACGAATCAGAAATACACTCTATACATTACTAATGTGGTAAATGACTATTCTAGCTGCAAATGTCTGTTTTTTGGTGCAATATCTACATAGGTGTATAGAGGCCCATTTCCAGCAACTATCAGTCCAGTGTTCTAATGGTACAATGTTTGTTCATTGCGTCAGGAGGCTAATGTAATAACATTTTCTGTTCAATTTACAACTCATGGTGGTAAATAAAAGTATGTCTTTTCATGGAAAACACTAAAGTGTCTGAGTGACCCCAAACTTTTGAATGATAGTGTATGTATCACAGAATAAGACTGTCAATGTGTATGTGCCCCTTTTTCGTTCTTAAAGAAATTCTTGCCTTCATGCATCCATACATAACATTTGTCCTTCACGTGATGAGACAGACATTTTCTTTCTTTTGAACCCCTCTCCCGAGTAAGACATTAAATTTAACTGCTGCTGTCTGCCTTTCATTTTTATGAACTGCTGTTTGCTCATTCAAGGAGCAATTTTCCGAGCGTGCATGTTCGTACTATAGAATCACGTGGGAAGGCTGTCCGTGTCACTGTGGTTTGGTTCGTGCAAACGTTGGTGGTTCTGGAAGATTTTACATGTTGCTTTTCTTGAAAATTTAAACGTCATTATAATATTGAAACGGTTCAATGGATGTCAGAAAGTCAAATTTTGGTCTCAACTGCAGTTTTGACCAAATGTGTAGTTACTGCGTTTTGATGTTGAAGGTCATACGAGAAACAGCAAAGGGAACAAATTGTGAGGGAACTTGGGGAATCAAAGATCAAAATAGGTGGAAATTATAAAGGAAAGCTAGGGAGAAATGACAGGAGGACATAGAAGAAAAGAACCAAGATCAGGAGAGCAATTTCCAAGAGTAAACAAAGACAAAAGATACAGCGGTGAAGATGAGAGAGAAAGGAGGAGGAGGAGGAGAAGAAGAAGAAAAGCAAAGAGAAGAAGAAAAGACGACACTCTGGTCTTTTAAGAGGTGGAGGAGGTGGATTTGTTGTTTTCTTTCCTGTGTGTTGATAAAGTAGAACAGGAAGGAAGTGTCCCAGTGAGGACCAGTAAACTCCACCGACTGTGCCAGAGCCATTGCCGCTGCATTGTTCTCCATCAGCCTCCATTACTGGCTCCTGTCTTCATTATCTCACCGCTATTGTCTCAGGGCCTTTAGGTGATGAGCCTAACGACTTGACAACACCCAGGGACATGTGCGCACACACACACACACACACACACACACACACACACACACACACACACACACACACACACGTACGCTGGGAGACAAAGGGGACAGGCTGAATATAGATAGAATGGTAATGACCATGATGTATGAGTGTGTGTGTGTGTGTGTGTGTGTACCACCCGCGGTTAAGCTACAGTAAAAAGGCCAACACAGGACAGATGGCCACTGTCAAGTCATTCTTTTCCTGGTGTACAAGTTTCTTTCTTTAACTTTCCTGTATTTGTTTCTATCACCGCTTTAAATCCTTTCATCTTTTGACCAAGTGGCCAAACTTCCTTCTGTCTTCATATTTTTTTCCCCCTTTTAGGTCAATGTGGAATCATTTTCTCTCTGTTTTCGATAATTTGCATTAATTGGACCTTTTTTAAAAAACTGAAATCGAGCCTTTATTGTGGTGTGACCAAGCTGTTTAAATTAATATTTTTATGTATGAAACAGCTGTTTGTGATATAAAACAGGCTGGTTATTGTCACCCATATAGCGGCCATCAACTTTATTGCAGGTTCAAAATTGCTCGTGTATATGTGATGTGATCTTGTTTGTTTTGTACATTGTTGTGTTTCCAGTGAATTCCAAACAGTGAAATGCTTCTGTTTTCCTGTTTTCTTTCTTTTGATTATTATAGCTTCAAGCCAGTTGTGCTACGTAGGTTTGATGCTTAGGTCATATTTTCCTGTCCATATGTCAAATTGTCCTTGAGCAATATACTGAACCGCAAATTGCTCCCTGTGCATATACAGGAGAAACAACCTGCAATGGCCAAATAATATAATAAGGACATATAATGGACATCTGCTGTGCCGCATCCATTATTTCCTCATACCGTGCATCATCACAATGATATACCACACGTGGGAAAAAAATGAATTAAATGGGAATATAAGATCCCATTTTAGTGAATCTTTCAGTGCAAGTTGACAATAAAAGACTCAATAGGAGGATCAGTGATGCAGCCTTTGTCAATTACACCCAAAGCCATCAAACACAACATCTAAAGTCATCACCGAAGCCAATTCACTACATATTTTTTAAAAGCAGGCTTTTAAATAGCTTACATTAGCTTTGGGGTGCACTGCTAATGTATTCTAAGGTGCTTTAAAATGATTTTATGACTGAATATAATGTATTTAATGTCTATTGTCATGTAAAAGCGCTTTGAGTTCCGCTCCTGTATGAAAGGTGCTATATCAATAAAGTTTATTATTATGATTATGGCATTTTTTCAATATAGATTCTTGTGTGTATGTGTCTATGTGTGTGTGATACAAGTACTTGAGGGTAATATTCTGTGAGTCAGGCCATCTGATGACTTAATGTGTACCAAACACAGGTCGACCATGCCATGTGCCTTTAAGCAAAGAGAACAGCGCACCATTAGTTTCTGTGGTCGAAATCAAAACCACTGCTTGTCACAATATACCCATTTTAGTTGTGCCCTCACATGGCTTTTCTTTATTCATGCATTTTGTGGCTGATTCTTTGACTGTTTTAATATTCCTTTTTTCCCTTTTTTTTACTTTTGAGGGAAAGCTTGAGCCCCCTTCAGAGAGCCTTTGAGAAGAAGCTATTTGGACAGCAAGTACAGAGAAACAGGCCTGTCCCCCCCCCCCCCCCCCCCCCATCTCTCTATTTCTCTCTCCCTCTCTTTTCTATCTATCTATCCTTCTTTCTTTCAGTGAGGGAGTGGACTGGACAGGAGTAGAGGGAGTTGGGTCGTGATGTTTTCCGTGCGGCCATAAATAAGTCCGTCCCTGCTCATGCTTTATGGAATCCAGAGCCTCTTTATCCCTTCCATGTGTTCCCTATGAGCCAGGGCCCTGGCCTTTGACCCCTGGGCCCTTTACTCGGTTATCTCAGGCCCAAGAGAGACAGTGTATGTGTGTGTGCATGTGTGTGTGTGGTGTGTGGGGGTATGTGTTAGTAGGTGGAGTTGATCCGGGGTTGATTATCTTATGACCCCATTCCCCCCTCCCTGCCTCACCTTACCCCCCCATCTTCATTTCACAGGCTATAAAACACACACATACTCAGACACATACACACACACACCAGGTGCAGTGGTTCAACTGTCACTTCACAGATCACCTCCAGGCCAGTGAGTCTGACCTCGGACATTTCAGACACACGCAGGCACATACATACATGCACAAACCAATAGCAGGACTGCTATTGTACAAATGAATCACGTGCAAATACAAAAGTCCATGTAATATTTCTATATTTAGCTCCTTATTAATGCAAAAGTGCAGAATTACACTTTATATAATCCATACAGCAGCCTGATCACTTATCTGAAAGCATGTACAGAGCAGACCAGTTGTTCTCAACTGGTGGGTCATGATCAATAATAAAACGCCCTTTAGAAACAAAACATTCTGCTACCTGTAATTCAAGATAAGTCAGCTTTTTTTTTTATCTAATTTAAGATGTCTGCCTTTTTAATTCAAGATAAGTCTGCTTTTTTTATTTAATTCAAGATAAGTCAGCTTTTTTATTCAATTTAAAATAAGTCTGCCTTTTTATTTAATTTAAGATATGCCTGCCTTTTTATTACATTGGCTTTTTTAGCCTATAGATGCACATCTAACAGCGCATGACGGCATTGTGCTTTACTGCACAATGTTTTTGTGAAATAACATTAAATTTGAGTGGTTCAAAAATTTGGGTCTTGACTTAATGACTAAGGGAAAATGTGGGTCCTGAGGCCAGACCAGATGAGAACCAGTGGTGGAGACTGTCAGAAGAAGTTCATCATATTCTGTGTAGTCTGCTGTTGGACTAGTACTGAAGGGAAACATGCAATCTAAAAAGGCCATTCGATAGTCTTCTGAACTTTTAGCTCTTTGACACGACAAGACTCATCATTTAACATATTGTTAACTGTGCAATATCTGTGTGAATGTTTTAACTTGCCATTGAACTGGACCCTTTATGGTAATTTAAGTGCTGGAGTAATTATTACTTTGCTATAAAACCTCCAGTCTCTTTAGCATTTCAGACTACCACAAAAACAACAAAGTCTCAGTGAAAACAGTTTATAGAAGACATTATGGATTATGCTTATTTGAGATGCCAATACATTGTTTTTCTGAAATATATTTTTCTTTTCCACCACAAGCCAAATGTTCACCTTTGCTGCTCCTCTGTCCTACATGACTGACAAATGCAGAGCAGAAATTTTAGAAATGTGCAGATACTTTTGACATGTTCTAGTTGGAAATTTACACCGAAGCTGCCCAAAAATATGTTATTGGTCTCCTTTTTATCAGTTGCATCTACACAAACCACAAGTATTCTCATTAAATAAAACTTAACATGAAGAATTTCCCTCAACACAAACACAAAAGGGGGTGGGAGAGTCAACCGTTAAGACACTTCAGCTTTAATATTGTGTTTTCTATTGTTTGTCACGCACTTCTGCTTTGTGTTTTCTGTGTTTGCGATTGTGCTCTTGATACTTTTCTCCGTACAATAAGCCATCCACTGCAAGATGCAATGCAAGTTGCATATTGTGCAAGCCTACATGACCGGGGAATCCAGAGCAGCGATATGAGCAATATGTCTATACTTTTGACACATTCTAGCAGGCAAGTTACACTGCAGCTGCCCAAAAACATATTTTATTATGAAAAGACAAAGACGTTAGAGTAAATCAACTCGTTGCCAACAATGAGTCGCCAAAAAAACAGAACACACGAGGGATAAAATCACCAAAGAAAGAGGGAAGTCAACACATTTCAGTTTTAACATATTGTTTTCTGTATTTGTCACGCACTTCTGCTTCATGTTTTCTCAGCCAAGTCTCTTGACACTTTCTCTTTCCATATAATAATCCCTCCAATGCACATGTTCCTGTTTGTCAGCGGGCTGCATTTGCATTAAAAGATCAGACTGTCCCTTTATGTGGCCCATTTTCCCCATCTTTGATGCTACGATGGCACATTTCAATGGCACATTTCCCAACAAGTGTCATTACACTTTATCATCCTAATGGAACTGTTACTATCAGGGCCGTAGCCAGGATTTAAGAAAGAGTGAGGTCATGCATCCTAGCCCTGATAGGTGGATTCTGGCTGAGAAAAGTTGGAAAACTATAGTATAAATCGATGCATTTTAATGCATTTTGAGAGTAACAATAGCCACTTAGGAAATAACGTCATTGCCAACGCATTCAGTATTAGAATCCAACACAAGATAGGTCAGAAACACATTCGAATAATATATAGTATAATAATTATTTTTCAATTTGGTTTCTTATTATATTGAATTAACTTTTACTGTCCACAAAGGGAGGTGCTTTAGATTAATAAAGATATATGACTGTTACTGGACCTAACCACAATAAAAAAAAAAGTCACAGGGAAAATCCACACCCATCAGTTGAATAAGAAAGCAAAGAATAAAGTCGCCGGCAACAACTGACCGCAGGTGAAGAAAGCCTCCAGACGTGTCTCATCATTCTCATCATTCATTATAATGAGATGAATTACAAGAACATTGACCGTTTCCTTTCTCTGGTCAACTATAGCTCTAGAGACCAGCACACCACCACTTATTCAAAACATGAATATACCCAAAACATTCTTTAAATGTTCTCAAATTTGAACTAGAACTTGAAAACATAACTATAATATGGTCTATTTTGTAAAAGTATGCTCACCTTTAACATGACGCATCTTTTCTTTTTTTTTTTCTAAAGCTGTGACTATCCTCCTGTGGCCAGATGCTTCCCAGCAGCCTCCCACATGTGTTTTTATGTTTCACTTACCCACATCTTGAGGCTCTGTGCCTGGATTGATTGTGAGGTACTTGTGCCAGTTGTGGGGATACATCCCCCTTAATATTTACAACGCATACATTTGTCCCCCTCCCAATAAAAGAACATGAAAGAGGCAGAGGACTTTTAATTTGAAAAACCACTATAACGTTACTCATGGACAGAACAATGACTCCGACAGCACTGGGCCTTTTTTTTTTTAACTCCCAAAATATGAACATGACTTATGAGCTCATTCAACCACTGAATCTTTTCTGGCAATCATTTTTATCCCCACCACATGCACACACACACACAGTGTGATCTCAGTCAGCAGTACAGCATCTCCTTCTCTCCTCTGTGTCCATGCAGTGCTGTTCTGGTCTCTCTTTATATATAAATAAATTATATCGAAAATGTAATAAAGACCCAGGAATCTGTGGTGTCCTTAATGTTAGCTAACGGCTCAGTTACGATATCCGATGATGTAAATGCTGTTTGAGATGCTTTGTCCTTCTTGCCAAGAACAAAAATCTGGGGGAAGCACAGGCAATGCATGTAAATCCAATTTAATGAAAACAGTAGAATGTAGATGTAGAAAATCACCTCATCAGTTTTTTTTACATGCATGTTGGACTACTTGAACTCTGCCGTGTGATCAAAATGTGGAACTTCTTGACTGATTGATTCTTTAAATGTTCTCTTATGAGCTGGTGAGCCAGGGAAGTTAGTCAGCTTATGTGTGAGTGTAAAAGTGTGAGAGCACGCGTGTGCTTTGTCTTAGTGTTAAAACAGCAGGGAGGCCGAGGCTGCTCTGTGTCAGCAGGACACAATCACTACGTCCTACACACACACACACACACACACACACACACACACACACACACACACACACACACACACACACACACACACACACACACACACACACACACACACACACACACATACAGCTTTCTGGCTCCTTTGGTGCCTCTTCCCAGGTTGCTCTGATCTAAGGGGTAAAGCTCAAAGGTGAAAGGTCATCTTTACAGAGGCCACTCTCCCTTTACCCCCAGTTCCTAATTAGACTTTAATCAAGCTAATTAAGCTTCATTAACCGGCAAGGGGAGGGGGGCAGGTCTGCTAAACGCAGGCCAGACCTCACCCCATTTCCAAGCTGCTGGAGGACGATGGGGGTCTGCAGATTGGGGGAGGAGACCACAAAAATGCAGTTTTCTGAACCTGATGAATCTCTGCATTACATAACATTATTGTTAGTGGTGGAGAGAGAGAGAGACAGAGAGAGAGATGAATGTACAAGTTGGTTATAAAGGTGTATACATAAACAGGCATGCACATGATGAAGACTGACTTCATCATAATGTATTTGCAATGAAATAAAGATATAAAGTGAAATTGTCTTGTCAAACATGTGTTGAGGTGAACGTATACATTTACAAAAAACTTTTGAGGTTATTTTATGAGATGCAACACAAACATGTTCCTGTGTGTCTTGTGCGTGAATGTGTGTGTTCACACTCCGTCTGTGTGTGTGTCAGCCTCTCCTTTGTCGCCGGGCCGCTGCAGACCTGCGGTCCAGAGAAAGGCCTCTTTGTGTCAGTATGGGACCGACCGGCCACTTCTGCACTCTTGGCTCCCCCTCAAGCCCTGGCCGACCTCCAGATCCCAGAACCAGGCCAGGCCTCTGCATCTCTGTAGACCATCCCAGACAAAGAACCTCTACACTGGGTTGACTCCTCTCTCAACCCCCCCCCCCCAATCTGTTCCCTCCCTTCCATTGCAAACAGGGTTACAACAGTGCACCCAGCCATTTATGTTGACATCAATACCTTCTATTGATCCAAATGAAATTTTCCCCACTAATGCATGATTTCCTATTGAATTATGTAATTATGTAATTAAAGTTCATGAGGGGAATACGTCCCTTAATGATTTATTTGAGACGTGTTGCTGTGCATTCGCCTTCACTTTCCTTGAAAACATAAGCATGCTTTTGAAGGAGACTTTTGATAATTTCCAGCAAGGAATATTGGGGAAAATATGGACTGTACAAAGCAAAGCCAACATGCAGGCAATGCAGAGCAAAGTAAAACTTTTTTTCTTCCGGAGTACTGTAAAATCTTCCAGTGACCCCTCATTCTAAGTAAAGCACAATGCTTTAAAACAACGAATTAAACCTATAACCACAGTCATTTTTGGGAATCTGCCCCTATTACGCCTCTTAAATCCATTTAAGAAACTTTCATTTAACTTGCTGAAATTTGCCTTCTAGATAGTAATGGGCAAGTGCACCTGGATTTGAAAGGGGATGGGAGATAACACAATTATTCGACTTCAAGTTATGCCAAAACACACCTATGAATAATTCAGGAACCCAAGCCCCCACCTACTAAGACCATGTTTTTTTCTAAATAGGGCCCTATGTGTCTAGAAGCATGCTAAAATAGTGACAATAAACATATTGGGTGTGTTTAACGTCCCAGATGGATGGGTTTAAATTTTCAAAACAATCAAACTCAGTATACAGACCCCCTGAGACAATCTCAGTTGAACTCAAGAAACAAAGAGCAGAGGTCAGAGGTCAGCTTCCTCTCCCTCAACTGCAGAGTGAGATGTTCCAGTGACCGTCTGCATCCATGCTAATGAAGTCGTGCTGGACAGCTACTGGGCCTGTTGCTCAAGGTTTGTGTTTGTACCCTGGAACTGTAAGGTTTAGTTGACAGACATGCTCCAGTCATGCAGATCTTGGTGTTCCAAATTATTTTAAGACTTTAGCGTAATTTCCTACGTGGAGAATTGTTCTTGGAACAAAAGAAGCATTAAAAAACCTGATCTATCGCCCCAAAAGTAACTTTGCACCAGTTAGATAATCGTCCTATTGCACGGGAGGTCCAGCTGTTCCTGAATCATATTCAGTATGCTCTTAAGCTTGCCAAAATGTCTCTTGAGCTCGATCACCAGGTTCAATGTTGTAATATACATTTATAATACATTATAGAGTGACTCATATTCCAACTGCAGTCTGAAAAACAGTTTCATCCACCAAGTGATTCGTTTTGGGAAGTTCCTCCGAGCTCAAACTCACCTTATGTAATTAGATGATTCAGTACAACAACATATTTTATTTAATGTTACTTCGGTCCAAAGTACTAGTTTAGTTCATAACACAGGGTTGTGTCCTGCTCACACATCTGGATTGAACCATACGAGCTCATTGGAGTGCTCACAGACACACGCAGAGTCTTTTATAGGGTGGATTTCCCCCTTGTGGAGTGCTTGTGGAGCCCCTCTCCTCCAGAGGAAATCAGCCCCCTCAAGAAGGTTTCGCCGCCTTAAACGTGGCCACAAATCGCTGCACCTCAATTATCCGAATCCCAACGGATAATTACCGTGCCACTCACTTTTTTGGCTCACATGTAGGAAGAGATTCACACCTCAGGTGAGTGTTGCCTCAGGCCCCCACCGCCACCCCACCCCAGCCCCCCAGGCATCGTCACTTGCTTCATTATGCCTCAGCTCCCCCCTGCGGTTTGCTGCCTTCAATTTTCTGCGTAATTTGCACACTCACATGTATGCCCACACACAGAGGATACACATCTGTAATCAACCTCGGGGCTGTGCCGAAGTGCCCTTGAGCCAGGAGTTGAAAGTCGACTGAATCCAGGTGCAAGAAGGGAAATGAGGAAGTCCCGCAATCACATTACTGAGCTAAAGTGTTGCTGCAGTGAGTGGCAGACGCATTATATCTACCCACAGCTGGCAGGACATTGAGCTTCCTCACACTGATCTGCAGGAATGCGAAGGAATTCATGAAGATGGACAACACACACACACACATACATAGTGGGGTATGAACCAGGGGAATCTCCTGGGCAACTCTGTGTTTGTACACCCTCCTTTTGGTCTAAGAGCCAATCATTATCCCCCTTTAACCCCTTAGCGTGACATGTCAGTCTGCATACAGCACAACACAGTACAGCCTGTGTGTGTGTGTGTGTGTGCGCGCGCATGTGTGTGCATGCGCGGGGGTTTTCCCATAACTGTGTGGCAGTCAGCCAAATAGACTGTACATCTGGTTGGATAGTATAAGTTTGAGCTCAATCACGAGCAGGGTACTCTCCGAGATCCCATTAAATCATGTGCATGGACACAGGCAAGCTTTCTGAACGCATACACACACACACACACACACACACCCTGCTGTCCGGCCTCCGCTTCATGCACAGAGAGCGTGAAGGCACGGAAAATCCCCCCGCACAATTGCAATTCCACACCTTTAGTGTTGTTGTCAGGCCCGTCAGACATGGCTGTCTGTGGATATGGGCAGGACAGGGGCTGGTTACGCCGCATTGTATGGAGGATATAGGGGTAAAAGCTGCACCCGCACTTCCATTCTCCGTTCCACCAAACAGGTTCTCTCATCCGTCACGTTCCTCCCCTCACAGCAAGCGCGGCTGAACCCTGGCCGGCTGCCTCCGGTCCCCTTGCAAGAAAAAAAAAAAGCCTTTCAGCTCTGAAGGAGGAGGAGGAAGAGGATGAAGTGAGGGGATGACAGAGGAAGAGACCAACGCAGAGAGATGGATTTACGTTACACACAAACCAGTATAGCCCACTACCACCCACTTCCGGCCACGGGACAAACAGAGGCCTCACTGCGCCAGAATGGGTGCCTTCAGTGGGGAATGAAGGGCCGGCTAAAAATAGGACATCTGGTCTGTATTTATTACTTAATAACCGCAGTTACATAGGCACGCACGCATGTGCAAGGAAAAAAGAAAACACATCCAGATCAATGTTTCTCACAGATTTATTTGGAAAACTTTGGATCTGCATTTTGACCACTATGGGACATTGATATCTCCATTGAAATCCAGGCTGATAAGATTCTTTTGAGATATACAAAGCCACATGCATAAGACACACACACATGCATACGCACACACGAACACTGTAAAAACAATATTTTTTTTATTACACTGTACTCTACATGCCAGCTCCAACCCACCCACACAAACAGAAAAAAAAGAGACAGAGCCAGTTGGTTTCACTTATTAACCCAAATGAAGTGAGATTATATTACCAGAAATGGTAGGAACAGCAGGTTTTGCTTAGAGTTTGGCACATGCAGCAAGGACGCCGGAGAAAAATGGTTCAAAACAGACCTTGACTCAGTCAATGAGCTAACCAGAGAGCAGAGTGTCACAACTTATACACCCCATTTCATCAGACTTGAGCAAATCCACATAAGCATGCAGTATAAATGGCAAAAAAAGGAGTGCATATGTTTTATGGCAAATTTGATTAGAAGATTTAAGAGCCTAACTTGAATTTCTTACGATTATTGGAACCCTACCTGTTGGCCACAGTCCTTGGTTTTGTCTGGAACGATTAGAAAGTGTAATAATGATAACTTGATGTCCTTATCTGAGCAGTGCCATACACCACAGGAGGTCTAAGAGCCAGTTTTTTTCAGCTCTTTGTATGTTTAAACTCAGCCTGAGTATATCACAAGTGTTATACAGTAAGAATTTGCAAAGTGTTTTCCCAGTGGACATTGTTTTACTTCACTAAGTTAAAAGGGGTGCACCACAGTCTACTTCTTACATAGAGATGAATTCATACCAAAGATTCTCAACCATTTACTACAAGGTTTAGCTATTATGTAGCTTAACTTATGCAACTGTCAAAGCTCATGATAAGCCTAGTTTATACTTCTGTGGACATAGCTATGCCTTCGACGTGACACAGGCATTGAGCACATTTGAAGTTCTGCTTTGGGGGAATGCATTGCTATGCTGAATTCTCACTTCCTCTTCACGGTAAACAGTTGCAACCATAGGACAGACCAAAAAAAAGTCTTTAAATAACAGTCCTACAGATCCTACTCTTATAATTCTCAGTTAAATATTGAAGCTTAGCTTAGCAAGAATTCTGGAAACCAGTGGAAAACTAAGATTTCTTTGGCTGGACCAAAGATACAGTCCTACAGTCCTTTGTGTCTGCCCATAAGTGTGTAGGAGATCAAATCTTTGGTCACATGGTGGTGTAGGACTGGTAGTTGGTTGTGGCTTTTGTTTAACCCGCGATGCTCCATGGTAGGACTCAGTGTTGCTCTGCGGTCAGTGTTTTTCGGGCAGGAAGCAGCTGACTCTCCGCTAGCCACTATGACACCACACAATCCTGCCTCTAGGTTTTGAAAGTAAGGGTCTTATAACATTATTTTTGGGTTGTTCAAGCTGTCGCTCTAAAACTCTGACATTCGATGCTTTGATACTATGATGACTTTGAGTTTCATCGCACAGTGCCTCAGATGTTTTCTGGAAACTGAAGACACGTTTTACATCTTTACTTGCTAACCCTTTCTTAATGGTGCAATCAAACTTTGGTAGTTCCAAAAAACATAGGAAGGACTTCACAGACACAAAGACATAGTAATGGTTTCCAGACTAGCTGGTGCAACACATTACAAGTGTTTCTTCCTCCTGTTTCCTGCGAATTCAACAGAAGATGGAAAGTTGATCAGGTTGACTAACACAGCCAAGTGCACCGCAGCACTTAAATAGCTTTTCAATGAGGGAACTGGGGCAAATCAGTGATTAGTGGTGGAGGGGGTTATTATGGGATTGCTTGGAAATGACGCAGCAGTTTGTGTCTGTGTGTTACATGCATGATTATGTTCGGGATCAACGTTTCCTCCCCATACTTGTACTCATAATTTGTGTTTATGGTTTCCCTTGTGTGTTCATTTAATGTGCCTTGGATGCATAATTATGCTCATGCATGACCATCCATTCTTTTCTGTTAATGGCTTGAGTGCAGATGTCTGTGAGTGTTGTCGAATAAGGGTTAGAAGGTGGGTGTGGCTACTCTGTTTTCCCCCAGGTCACTTGCTTTACGGGGCAACATTCCCTCATATTCCCTCGTTTGGAGGCCATTAGAGAGGAAATGGGGCCGCCAGCTATCTGACCTTCCTCCCCCTCCACTCCTCCATCTTTCCCCAAACTCCCCCTAAGCTCTCAGCATCCCGTCATCACCCCACATCACCCTGTTACATCCCCTCCACCCCCCCTTCTCTCCTCTGTGTTTTCACAGTGTTAACAATCAAGCTGTGGCCCTGAGTGTTCCGGGGGCCTAATTGGGCCGACTGCTGGCGTTGATTGTGATGGATGGAGGGGGGCTGCTGCCAGGGCCCGCTGTAGACCCTTCTTTCATCTGTGCGCTTCGACCTGTTGTGTAAGAAGGGGACGGAGGACCGTGGAAGGGTGGACTCCTAACTTCTGCTTCCTGGGTGCTGAGTTTCAGACTACATGAATGTTCAATGTAAAGAAAATCTATCCTTTGAATAGCAGAAATCCTACCACCTGTAGGATTGAGTAGTGCTGAAGAGTATGATTCCTCAAGTCTTTGTAGCGATACCAGAGACTGAAAAATGCTATCAGCCATTTCTTCCTCTACTTTTTTTAAAAAAAACTTCATGTGCATTTCCACCCTGCTTCCAAAGTCTAGATGAAATGGCATTTCAACAGTATCTAATTTCTTAATAGTGATGGATTTCCAAGTAAACTGAAATATATAAGGGGTGTAGTTACGAAATTACCTTGCAAGGTAGCTGGAATGGTGAGATCACAAGATTGTGAGCTCATATGGTAACGTAATCACAATCCATCTTGACAGATTTCAAGTCAATCCATTTTCATCCAGGCCAATCACTGTCCCACATAATCTTATGATCATGAGATGATGTTTTACTCAGCACGCGATAGACATGTAGTTCTTCCAATCGCCCTCCAAACAGTTTCCAAGAAAGACTATAGAGAGGATTACATGTCAAATGACATGACCACATCAGGTCAGTTACATGATAAACTTTAAATAAAATCCTCATTTGATTGAATCACTAAAAGGTGGGTGGGGCTGCAAAGGCAAACTAAGCTGAATTGAAGATTGGTTGATGAGTGGTTGTCATGTTATTAAAGGAAGAAAATGGCATTGGATTTTGATAAAAGGGTACAAAGAGCAGAGGTGTGATCTAAAAGGGTTAAAAGTGCATTTTTCATCTATCTCACCTTTAATATCTAACTTTGTTACTCTCCCTCCTTTATCTGTCCCACAGCAGGACTTGTCAGAGACATTGCATCATCCACTACTATGAACACCTAACATATTAATCTCAGCTGCACATCTCACCCTTGAGTGTTGACAATACCTGCATTGTACTGTACTTTTAGTTGTTTATGTCAAAACCAAAGTACATGTAGGTCTGAACCTTCTCCACCTCTTCGTCTTCACGGAACATACAAGTACAACTACTCAGGCGAATCGTTTTTGGCAGTGCACCCAGAAACTTTCACATAAAGCTGAGGCTTATTTCTCATCAGGGCATCCAACTGCAGAACCAGTGATTTGATCTGGCCTCGTGCTACCAGATCAAGAGATAAAAGCAGACCAACACATTGCCCCTTTCGCCCTTTCAGTTTTTTTTTTTTTTTTGTTCCATAGAGGTAGTGGGCTGCGGTTAGGTAATGAACCCTTTTGAAACGAGGCCAGTGTTACCTGTGTTTGCGGAGCACTTAGGGCCATTGGCGGCTTGTGGGCCATTTGCTTATCTTTGGGGTGAGTAATGTGTGTTTGTGTGTGTCTGTGGTTGCAGCCTGGTCCTGGCTGAAGTCATCAATCACAGCAACCCTGGGGCTGGTTGACTTGAGGTGGCCTATAGGGGGTGAGGGTCCTTGGATTAAGAGTGGGGGAGAAAAAGGGTGTGTGTGTGTGTGTTAGAGAGAGATAGAGAAAGACAGACATGCTTGCATTCACATGCACGTTACAGAGGCTGAGGAAGGGGTAGTCACCCTCATTTGTTTAGTCAAACCGTGGCTGCTACGTGATCAAATCAGCTATGGTTTGCATAATATAACAGCAACATTGTGCGACATGTGTACAGGATTACAAGTAAACAAAGCAAGCCAACAGGCCTGACCTGAAGATCCGGCGATCTTTAGACATACTGGCTGAAATTTCCACATGCATTCAACAACCCTGCGGCTTTCACTCTTGTATCTGCATCACCTCAGCATGAGTGGACGGAGCTGAAGTGGAAACTGAATGCTTCTAAATCCGGTTAAGCTCGCTCTTTATCTGTGGAGCAGTGTCCGTAGACTTTCACCTAGTTCTAAATCTTTATGACAAAAATATTAAATATGAAGAAGGAGTACGCCCTAAAAAATCCAAATGACATCTAGAAGCTGACCTCGTTTCTAAGTGTATTTAATTCTAATTTATTTATATCAGTACTAAGTCCTGCTTTCCAATGCAGCATTTACCCAGCTTCCCCACAAGGATCTGTAATGTTACGTCTAATAAATCAGCCATTTATTACTCATATTGGAAGCCTGGCACGTGCATACTGCGCACAGTTAGAATTCCCCTTGCTTTTACTCCACAAGAACTAGTCATGTTTGTCCACGCAGGGATATCAGCGCATCAGATTTATTGACAGGGTGATTTTACTGCAGAAACCAGAGCCACGTCAAGGCCTTCTCCAGACACATTTCCTCAGGTCAGATATGAAATGATACTGTAGCCCGGGATGGTTATATAACCACCTTTTCACGACATGGCTACGTGTTGAATGTGACGTCTCAATCGCAGAGCTGGATTCTCAGCTGTGTTGTTAACACAAGGACAGAGGCTGTAAATCATATCAATGGCACCACTCGTAATACAGAAATAACAGTCCAGGTCGCTGTGTAGATCGATGTGTGAGCCTCGGGGGGGTGTCCCCCAACAAGTGCATCATGTTTTGGCTGCATGAATATTCCCGAACAGGATATTTAGCATGATAGGATAGGATAGGTCTCACATTATAAATGGCAGCTGTTCATTTGTCAATATCAGCAATGTAGTTAATGTGACACCTTGTTACCACGGTACCATTACACTATGTTGTTTACAGCACATGGCTGCATAGCTTGAAGACATTTTTTTTTCCAAAGCACAGGAATATTTACCAAAAAAGACATTTCGAGGCTTCAGTTCCATGCAGGTGGAAAGCCACCAGAGGCACAAATGCACGTTCTAATGTGTGTTGTTTAGTGTGCAAATATCACAGTTTCCATGACTGTGTCTAAGCGCTTTAAGGTAACAGACACAGGCAAGGAAGGATCCACAATGAAAAGTTAGGTAAAGCTAGCAGATGTGTACCAAAAATATACATTTTTAGTCTAATAAGAAGACATTTACACTTTAGGAAGCACAAAGACAACATGGGCCTTTCAAAGTATTTTCAAAGTATCTGCTAAACCCTGCTAAATCCATGTAGGAATTTATAATGAAGGCTTTGGTCATGATTTAGACACTAATAGACAGATAGGCCTACACTGATATATTTGTCTCAGAAATTAATACTTTGGTTATTATTACAAATGGAAAAGAGGAATATCAGAGTATCAAAGAGATATCAACCACTCTGAAAGCATTTTTATGGGTGTTATATGTTGTTCTGTATTTGCACCTTGAGAGTTTACCTCTGTTGTCTCACATCAGGAAAACATGTGGTGCTATGTAAATCTCATGCAATTTGAAATATAAATGAGCAGCCAAATAAATAATTATCTGATCAAACACAACATCAGCATTAAAACATAGCCTCAAAACTCCCACAGAACTAAATCAGTACCTCACTCTCAAGGGGCACAGAGGCCGTATTTGTTTCATATGACATTTTACAGGTGTTGACTGTAGTCTGTCCACATATGGATCAAGCGAATGTGAACATTTGGAAAGCCAGAAGTCTACAATAACTCTTCTTGTACAGAAATAGGAGTCGTCGACCAGGAGCCTGTCTGCGCATCTGTTTTGGGGGAGTTGAGCGTGAAAACTTTGGACAGCAGGTATCAAGACGCCTCTCAATCCTCTGCTTCCTTCCCTGGGCCTGCGGAGCTCCTCGGCAGTCATTTGTTCCATATCAAGAGTCGTATAAAGTCTCATCACACTGGGATCTGTATGAAACATAAACAGCCGAGCAGGGAAGCAGCCGCTTTGACGTCAAGGAAGAAGATGGAATCTGATCAAAAACAGACTGAGGGGGAGAGGAGGGCAACCGTGGCGTGATATGATGGCTGGAGGAAGGATTTCATGGAAACCCGCAGCTATAGATCAAGGATTAGATTTCGGCAGCCGATGTTGAGGTGCTGCTGAGCAAGGCACTCACCCCTGCGGCTCTTCCTGCGCAGCTGGCTCGGCGGGTATCTCCCAGGTGCAGGAGCGTGTGGCGTTTGAATGTAACCTGAGGGGAGCGGCCCAGCTGACGTCAAGGAAGAGAACAGGATCTAATCAGAAACACACGCGACAGCTGAGGAGGATAAAGAATTGGAACGGCAGCTTGATCTATATTTAGATTTGGATGCTATATCAGGAGGGGCGGCTGGGCAAAAAGTTCCAGGTTGATTGTGTGGCGGGGCACAACGGGAAGGGAAAAACGTTTCGATCTGTGGAATCCCTGTGGTGTGTGGAGTGTGTGTGTGTGTGTGTAGTTATGTATGCATGTGTGTGATATTATCCAGACGTCTGATGAGTCAAAACACTCAGCCTGTGGTGTTGATAGGAGTGGGCGGGGCCTGGTGGATGGAGTGACAGGTCAGCCACTTGGTGGGATCTGACAGCAGGCCGGCGGTTATCTCACTGACCTGTTGACAGCAACACACACACACACCAGATGTGTATTCCCTGTATCGTGTCCCGGTATGTCCATTAATTTAGCTGCATCTATGTTACACAGCAAAACATCTGGCTCTGAAGATAGACAGACACACCAACTGAAATCACCCAAACCCCCCCCCCCCCCTTGCAACACACACGCACATCTTCAAACATCAAACAACACCCTGTACAGGCTGAACCCTTTACCCCACGGTTTACCCTCTGACCCCAGCCAGGCCCTCCTCTAACACAAACACTCCCAGTGCGTGACCCCTGACCCCGCACGCAGTGCCCTGCAAAACACGGGCGAGGCATTCCATCGCCACTCGGCTCGGCCCGCCAGCGGCTTCCTTATCGCTCTCTCTAGGCCACCTACACATCAGCCAGTGACAGCTGTCACCAAAAACAGACGCTGAGGCAAATGCTGCGGTCATGCTGCAAACAGATCATGCAAAACAAATAGTGGCAATCTGTGTGCAGTTTCAGGACGAGGCCGAGTTGGAGATACAGTCTTGTTGCTGGGTAACTGACGTTGTTTTGGCCAAAAAATCTTTAGTTATGAGGCAGCTAAAGACACTACTAAACCTCTTTTAAAAATGCGTTTCATAGGTCAACGGGGATCCACTGCAGCCCAACAAATATGCGCAGTAGTGTTTATCCCATCATGCACCTGGGCCCAGCCCATAGGCTTTACATTGTGGGGGTTTAAAATCGCTTTTCCCGACGTGGGGAAATTTTGAGGGGCAACACGATACCCGAAAATAATTAATACATATCAGGCTAGCAGTGGCTAATGATTGCTAGAGCTGATAGCCTCCGACAGAGATGAGGAGCTTCAGAGGTCTCACTCCACACCAACAATTTTTTTATCGATTCTCAACCTTCTTCAGCTATAACTGCCCATCAGACTCAAGTTCGCACAGCTCCCTCTGGAGCCACAAAAGGATTTATAAAACTGTTTTCACATATGCAGCAGTCAACACCCGTAAACATACTTTGATGCGAAAGCATCTCATGTCATCTGGTAAACTGTTCAAAATCCCGGGGCCTGACACAATAAAGACTGTGAACGTTTTAGATTTAGAATTTTATTGTCTCGTAAATTGTTGTTATTGCATGATAGAAATAACTGCATGCCTATCAGTCGGAAAGTGATCTGATAAGCCAGAATGTCCTTGGAAATAACAGGTGGAAATTAAATCTGTTTACTGACAGAAACACCATGATTCACTCTGAAGTAATGAATGGCACAGAAGGGTTGTCAGTAGGATTGCAAAGGGGTGGAAAGTTCCTTGTAAATTCCCATAGTTACTTACCAAGTTAAGCTGCAGACTTTTGGAAATATTATAACATTTATATAATAATACCATTTAGCAACTAACTTACCAGCTAGCTACCTAGCTACTGTAAGAATAGAGTATGTAGGACACAACTCGTTCACCGCAGCATTTGGGAGTTGCTGGATTGTGTATTTGCTAAGTTTGTTAATGGAAACCAGGAAATACCATTAGTAATGTAATTGTAGCTCAGGATATCGTGGCTCTGCTCCTCTGGTCTTGAAACAGCTTGTATTGACAAAAAAATATAAAGTACCTGTTGCTATGACTACGGGAATCATGTCGATGGGCTAAAACAAGATTAGATTAGACTAAGAGCTAACCTTCATTTTAGTAAATTTTTGATTTATTCCTGTTTTTTCTTCGATATTTTTGTTAATCCCCATGGAAAGTTGCCAACTTTGAAAATTCCAGCAATATTGCGACCCAAGTTGTCAGTGACAGCTATGGTGGCGAACGGGGAAAAAAAGACGCAGGTGAAATATTCTGTAAGCATGTAACACGACAGAGGTGATGACGTTGACTTCGCGCAAAAAAAAAGGGGAAAAATATTAATGAAAGAGATGCAAAGTAGGACAGAATGTCATTTACTACAGAACAGTTTCCTCCCACGTCATAAAACGGCCTATATAAGTATCTCGTGACACACACCTGTTTTCGCTATTACAGAATACGCAAATGATCTGCCCTTAAATCACCAAACACAAAACACACACACGGCAGGACTGAAGCCCTGCAACACAACTAACTACTCTGAAACGGTATGTTTTTGTGTAACGAGTAAATTAAGAGATTAGTTGAAAGAACGGACTGAAATGTATAATTCTTTTAACGTTGGGGAAACATAGAAGGAGGCGACTTTTTAAGCCTCAGATATCCGATACTGATAAAGGCAACAAGCTCCTTCTAACTTTCGTCTGCAGCTCTGTACACATCGCTCCACCGCACACAGGAGCGTCCACCCACACATACGTACACACACACAGTGTTTCCCTGACCTGAGCCACATGACAGTGGAGGCCGTACACACAGCGCACCGCATCCCTTTCATAACGTGTCCCTTCTCAAGACACCCAGGAGGATCCTAGTCTGTCATTGGCCTTCACAGCGGACCACTTTTCAACAGCAGAGACACACACCTCTCTAATTAGCTGTATTTAAAGCTTACTAATCTCAGTAAAGATGACTCTCCGTAACACACACAATAGCCCCCCTGCCGTCCCCTCTGTCCCCGGTCGGCTGTTTGGGGGAAGAGCGGATCCCACCGACATCGACTGTGGTGGGTAAAACTGAGTGTGTATGTGTGTGTGTGTGTTTTTTTATGTATCTGTTTGCGTGGCTGTTTTAAAGTGAAGGATGAACATGTGTGTGTAAATATGTGTGCATGTGTTTGTGAGGAAAAAGCTTGATAAAGTGAAAGTGTCTGCACCAGTAGTGTGTGTGTGTCTGTGCATTCGAGTGTGTGTGTGTGTGTCACTCAGTAGTTTGGCTGGGTTGCTCGATAAGGCCTGTGATCACACAACTTTAAAGACTGTGATTAAGAGAACGACTGCGGACGGACACACACACACACACACTCGGCAGACAACAGATCCCAGACTTGCACGAACACACACATACAAATGAACAAACCGCTCACCAGTCGTAGCTTTGCTCAGAGGTATGCACTCACAAACAGAAGCCAACCACTACACACACACACGCGCACACACACTGAAGACACACACTTACGCTGGGACTCCTGAAATGACACACACGTCCCTGGATGCTCTCTAATTTCCTGAGAGTGAGCTGTGAGCTCGCGAGGTAAATCATGATGAGGGATGGATCATCACGCTCGGTGGAGATTATACAGGGAGCTTCGTCCACACACTCGCACACAATCATTCCTGACTGGCTGCGTCAGACATTCAAGGTCAGGGAAGTTAAACTCAAAATGGTAACATGCGGCACATTCGCAAAACACACTGTAATCGGCAGACATAATGTCATCGTTACTGAAGACTATTTGCATGCTGTGTACACGCTGCATCGAGCCGCTTTTACTGTGAAGCACAGATCAGACCAAATCATCCATGATGAGACAAAACTTATTTTGGCAGCGTTGTCTGCGATTCTGCTTGTCCGTGAGTTGCTGGTTGTAGAACGTACTGTAATGCATGTCGCCTGTGTCAACAGCTTATGGACGTAGCAGTCAGAAAGCCTGCCCATTTGCTTTGCATGTTTTCGCTATCTCACCAATACTTAAAATGCAGCTGTAGCAAGTAACTCAGTGCAAGATGCTACAAATCATATCCAGGAACAAGAAAAGGCTGAAAAATTCAGCAGTTAGAATGGAAGTACAAAGTCGTTGCTATGGAGACGATATACCGTCTCATCTAGTCGCATTGGTGTAAAATAACAGTTTTTTTGCAGACTGGCCTAATGCAAGCAGTTGCAAGTCTCATGGTGAATCTTTGGTCCAAGTTCAAACTAACTCTCGAGATGGTTGAGACAAGTCCAATTAATTCTCGGGACAACCAACCAAGTCTTGTAAGAGTAAGACCAAGTTAATTCTTAAACCAATTGGGGCAGGTCCATGTCAAGCCTAGAGACAATGCCACATCTCAAGTCCTTATTTTAGTCTGACTTAAGTCCAAGTCTAGAAATCTTTATGCCCCAGAAATAATAAGGACCAGAAAACAGGCCAATAAATCACTTTCTCACCACTATTAACAGTTTAGTACATGGTAGCATAGTCATAGACCAGTCGGATACCTGAGGATGTAACGGTCTGATGTTGGATTTGGTCCGCAGAACAGGAAAATTAAATCTAAAGCAAGACTCTGTAGCTAGTCTTTTCCCAAAATGTGCGTCTTAACTGTGGTATACTAGAATAATATGACCTCGGGACAAAGACCACAGGAAAAAACACTTCAAGAAGTTGTTTTCCCTACAAGTGTTGTTGGAGTCTTTGACACTTCAGGGCTGCACTTTCAGCTTCCACGCACTTTACAAGTGAGGTGAAGTTGTGTCAGAAGTCTTTCTCGACTCGAAACAGAATGATTAAGTTCAACCTCACATCCGCAAGTTAATTTAAAGTATGACAGACTGTAATTATCACTGCAAATACGAACGCAGTAACATCTGAAAGACTCAAATGTAAATTATTGCGTTTGTCCTCTGTTGTGGAATGATATGACTGCTATCTGCATGTGTACTGTAACTCCACAATCCCTAAATACTCCCCAGTGCTTGGAGAAGCGCCTTCATAGTTTGTGGGTGAATCACACACATAGCGAGTTTTCAAACCATCTATTTTAAGGGATCCCATGTCAAATCTGGCATCTGCCACTTACAAATTTTGGACCATGTGCTGCAATAAAAGCTGTCGGTGATAAATGTCTCCTCGAGTTCATTCGGCAAAACAAGTCTTTATAACGAAATGAGACGGTAAAAATGTAGTACAGTTTTATGATTCGAGCTGGATTCAGTATTTGCACTTTTAAAACCCTATAATCCTCACGACTTCTGCGAGGGTCTGCAGGGCGCCAAAATGGCCGACCTCCTGTTCCCATGGCCTTTAACTACAGGCTTCAGTAGAAAATGACCACCTTACGTCTGCCTCGACCGCCCTGCACGGCGACAAGCACCCCGGAGACCAGTGATTGGCGGGCTGGTGACAGATGCGTGCCATGATTGGTGGGGGCTGTAATTCAGGCTATAATTTGCAAAGTGGAAATGTAGGTGAGTAAGGAGTTTGTCAGTGTGTGTGTGTGTGTGTGTGTGTGTGTGTGTGTGTGTGTGTGTCAGAGACAAGCAAGAGGACACAAATTCATGTGAGAGTAGGGTACACATGCTCAATTTGCAGGGAGATCGCAGACGTAGCAGCTTTCCACCCTTCTTTTTTCCTCTTTACCCTCCATATGACTCGATGCACTTTCAACCAAATCTCTCATCACACTGAAGGCACGACACTAAGTCATGACATCATTTCCTCTCTAACCCCTACTGATTTCCTGTGGTCAGAGAGTTGAACGTCTTCCCACATGAGGGACATGCTGATGAAAGCTTGTTGACGATTCATGCCATTAAAATGTTTCTGTGGCAACAAGGTCAAAACTCACAAATGCTGTGAATTCAGGGGAAAATGCTGCACTCATCAGGGCCAGATGTCATTAAGGTTCACTTATTTGTGTGTGCGAGAGAGAGAAAGAGAGAGAGAGAAAGAAAGAGAGTGACAGGGGTTAAATGGTGAAGAAGGAGGCTTTTCTCCGAGAGGAAACAGTGGTTTGAAAAGAGGAAGTGTCTTCTCAGTTTTATTGTGGCAGCCGCCAAAAGATAGCTGCCCAGCTGCAGTGCTGAAAGATCGGCAGTTCAAAACACACACAGAGCCATACACACACGTAGGACTCGCCACCTGTTTCTCCGTCACGATCGATAGCTGCTTTGATGCCTGGGAGTGTGGGGGGTGAAGGCGCTGGAGCGGGGGGCGTTTGCATACAGGGTAACACGGCCCATGGGAGCCATGGGTGTCAGGGGGACTTTGATCCTCGTTACGCCCCTACATGTAGAGTACCGGTCTCTTGAGGGGTACCATACTCCCCCCCAACACACACACACACACACACAAAGTTACCCCCAGACCACCCCCCCTTACCCTTTGCCTCTGGCCCAGCTACAGCGCTGATCCCCGGAGACAGGTGAACCAGATACCAGGCCTGAGGAAACTCGGACGCTCTCACGGTTGCAGGCTTGCGTTGATTATTTCCGAGCTGGAATACATGCTGGGTTTACAAGCCAAAATACACAAATTCTGTTATTTCGCAAACACGGGCATGCATTTGTGCATAAATGTGGTTATTTGTTTTCTCGCCAACAATGTAGGACGATAGTGTACTGCAAGAAAAAGCTGAGAGGGGAAGAAGTGTTCACTGTGTCACCGCATCCTTCCACAGAAGGAAAGCGATTTATCTGTGCAGGAGGGTGTCTCTCATGCAACACCATTAGTTACAGCACAGCACTACCCGAGCGGAAGCTTCATGTGTTCAAATTCACATATGTTAGGGCAGAATGTGATGCCATAGTGAGTCATATGTTCGCACTCTGGGAACTACTTACATAAAACATGACCTAGTCCAGGTTGAATTTGTGTATCCCTTACTTTTTCCATGCAAAACTGTTGCCTATAGTACCCCGATGTTAAGCAGTAGTAAGATATAAGCTGGTAATACAACCGTGAAACAAAACTGCCTGATTTTTGTTGAACTGGAAGGTAACACGGCAGAGGAAATTGCAGCTGAGGTCCTGGTGGTCATTCCAAAGTTTAACCTGGAAAACAAAGTCATGACCTTCTGTGCCAACAGCACAAATACCAACTTTAGACAATGAATAAAGTACAAATCAATGCAGTAAAAGGTCGTCCAGACATCTCTGCCATGTTTCTACGCACACCGAGTATGCCTTGGATGACGGCCTTCATAACAAAAGTCTTAGTAAGACCTGACTGAAGGTTTCTTTGCACAGAAACACCAGAGAACTTTTAATTTGAAACCTGGTACCGGTGTGAAAGTGTTGAGCGAGAAGTGCTTGTGACCAATAGGTGAGATCTCATATTCTATAAATGATGTGATGCTGCAGCCTTGCGGGAGACGAGTGCGACTCATGGTTGCTCTGAGCTGTTAACATCGGCACTGAATGGAAAAAGCCACAGGTAATGAGATGCAAATGCTCTGCTCACACACTCCGAATCCTGGCCGTTAGGCTGCCCTGCCCACATCATTCATAACGGCTTCGGATATGATTCCCCCTGACGTTAAGTATACACTGACAAAGATATTTGTCAGAGTAGAAAGACTGAAGAGCTTTTGTAAGTGTAGCGTACCATAACATCTTTTGGCGCAGCCACTGTTTGCTGTTGTTCGTGTTCCCTGCTTTAGAAGGAGTGCTAAAAATGTATGTGCCATTGTGCCATATTTTTTTTTTCCCATTCTGAAGACAAGTGCCCTGTTGTCTTGCGAACAATGTTGGAAGATCCGCTGACTGAACTTTGGCTGGCCTTTGTCCACAGAAATCAGACCATATTCAGTGACACAATCAAGATGCTTGAAGGCCAGGGCCACTGCACTGCAATTCTAAGAATCGTCAGAGTTTACTGCAAGACGTGATGACAACTTCATTCCAGTTTTGATCGCAGCACGTCTGAGAGTGCCAGAGGGAAAAAGAGCGCTTTCTCAAAATAATCTCAATCATTTTAACGTCTGTAAACTACTCGCAAGCTCAAGGCAAGTACACATATTTTAAATGATTTACATGGCCCCTTTTTTAAAAAATGCAACCTCAGCGTGTAGAGATCCAGAAGGCAGAAGCCACACTGCAGGGAAAATGCCCCAATGTGACCATCAATGAACGCTGATTCAGAGCCTGAGCATGGTGGTTACCCACTTCAAAGGGAGTGACATCCCACACACTAATCCGACGAGATTAGCATCTGTTGTCATATGCTTACCTGGAAGTAATACACCAGTTGAGAGAATGTGTTCCCAAAATGAATGAAATATGGACAGCAACAAGCAAAAGGTTCCTACCGTCAAGGCCTACTGTGAAGTCACATTTCAGCCTCCCCTGCCAGGAGCTTATGGAAAAGCTGGTCAAAGATAGAGAAAATACTTTCTTCTGAGCAATATACAGATTAGGTTGGGTTGTTATGGTTTTACGAGTCTGATCATGATCATATATCTTTATTCGGAAGCCTGGTCACCTTACTCCGAAGCTCACGTATTAACACGTCATATTTATGTGTTTGATCCATACAGAAACTAAATTGCAAAAACAAGAAGCTGCTGTTTTATAGAGCCCTAACTTCCCGAGGTCTTGCCAAGGAACCAGCGGTGACTTCCAAGATGTTTCCCCCTGTTCCAGTGTTTATGCTAAGCTAACAGCTCGGACATGACAGTGATATAAAAACCCATCCCACACTCATCCTACTCCTGCTCTCAAGAAAGCAAATACACTTTTCCCACAAACTCTTCCTTTAAAATTTGTTACACTCAAAATATTTAATTCTTTTTAATTCTTTTTTTTAAATTCTCAGGTGACTGTGAGTTGGCGATTTTCACTGCAAAAGCAGAATTCTTATTCTTCCAGTGAAATTTTTAACAGTGTCAGATTGGGAGAGCAGCATGGGACACTAACATGAACAACATGGCTAACGCTACTGTATTGTAAACATTATAAGCAATTCTGCTATAGCCATCAAATAAGCTTGTTTCTGATTGGCTGACAGATGTTCATTGGTTTCCTTTGGTAAGCTGCCACTGTAAAGCCAAAGTACATTCAGATATACAGAAGTTAATGGACTTTTTCCTGGCATTCCCCCAATGCCTTGACAACCATGTCCCTATATCAGTAGAGCTGAGTGTATTATTGGTTACATCATGTCTACATATTAGTACAATACATAGAAACGTGAATTTTAGCCCAAAATCAGTCCAGGTAAGAGACTGGTTTATCAATTTTTAAATGAAAACATGCTTAAGGAAATTGAGTTCTAAATAACAGTCTGATCCCAGTGCATGTACATATGTTTTTGCGCAGTGTAAAAAAGACATGCATACACACACAAGCCCACATACATACTTATGTAAAGGTAATTCGGTAACATTAGCGTGCCTGAGCATAATCAGATTCATGACTGTTCGGTTCATACAGAGTTGAAATATGTTCAAGTTGAAACTAAAGAGGCCTGACACACTAACCACAAACCAGTAAAAAAAAAAAAAATACGGACACAAAAGAAAGTAAGTGAAAAAATGTGAGAGACGGAAGGTAAAACAAAAAAAAAAAAAACGGGTCTGTTTGTGGGCTTGCGGTTCAACGACAGTCAAGGCATGTCTTAGAAGATAAAGAGGGAGATGAAGAGGGCATGGCGGGAGAGAGAGAGAGATACAGAGAGGGATTAAGAGAGAGTGGAAAGCAGAAAGAGAAACACAGCTCGGCATGAAGATGACAGCGGGATGAACAGTGCGTCCATTGTCCGGGTGGCCTGGTTAACATTTTAATGAAGGAGCCACATCCAGCGTCCCGCCACAAACTACACACTGACTCACACAATGATTAACACTCTGCAAATACACTCGGACAATACTGCAGCTTACTGCAAACTCATTGACATGAACACACACAGACGTACTGTAGACACATGAAACAGAACACACACACACACCCACCCACACAAGCGGGTTGTACAAGCACACCTACCTGCAATCCCACAGTGAATCCATGCACATGAATATTTAAAGGGTGATCCTGGTTTATTGCATGTGGGTCGTAATTTTGTAGTTTTTACGACCTAGTGGTTATGATGTGAACATTTTACACACCAAAGTATTTCAGGGAGATCTGGGAACTTTGCCACATCGCTACAATGAAGTTGGACAGAAGAAGAAACACAGAACATGGGAAAGCAATCAGACAATCAAGTGGTTGAAAACAGGCCAGCGGTTTAGCCGCACTACCTTTACATTAACTGGCAACCGTTTGCGCTTCAGGTTTCTCATATCTGTACAGAACTTTTCAATCAGACTTAGCTTTTGTGCGTTCCACTTGATCACAAATCAGAATTCCTGTTTCATCGCAGGTGGCCCCGGTTCGAATCTTGCATCGGGCAGCCTTTTCCTACATATCATTCCTTCTTTTCTGTCTATCTCTAATAATCATGGACTTTGAACAAGGCTCATTTTCTCAGTCTCTCACTCACACACATCATCCAGGAGTTGAACTGGTCAGGTATAAGGTAAATATGCATGTTATTGAAAACAAGATGTTGTCCCAAGACCTTGTAAAACAGGATTTTGGTTGAAAATGTCCAAAAAAGAGAGATTAGTGATGAATACACACTAAATATATGGACTGTCCCTTTAAAACCTGGATGATTGGTTTTCTTGGCCTGTCTAACTTCTTCCTGGTGATGTCTCAGAAAAGCTCGACAATTACTGTAACTTGGTGAGTAAGTTGCATTATCACAAAAAAAATGAGATTCAGATTGCACAGTCACTTTGCACACAGGCACATATAAACACATATGCACGCACGCAACTGATGGACCCAACGCGTCCTCCCATAAATCAAAATCCCACAACGTCCGTGCCCACAATAATATGGGTGATTGGAGGAGGCTGCTTTGATTCTGGCGGGGGAGCGCAGTTACAGCGCGGCCTTGAATGTTAAACACAAAGTGAATATGAATGTTTACTTTTTTGTCTTTTCCAAGAAATGCAATTTTCTATGATGAATAGGCAATTTTGAAATTGTGGGTGAAATGACCCCTCGGATTGTGGTGAAATAAACCATAAAGACTAACATCAGGGTTGAACTCCAGCGCTCAGCCCACCTTCCGAACTGGTCCAATGCACAGGAAGTGAAAGATTCCTAAACTTTGGTCAGATGTGCATGTGAATAGGAATTGATTGTCCTTTTGAATGAGCGCATAAAGCACCTCCGCCCCGCTGATGTAGATCTGTGAGGCATATGTCGAAGGGGGCTACATGGGGGTTGTTTTCAAACCAGATGCAAATGTTTTTTGGGTCTGCGGGGACATAAATGTCGGCAAAAGTTCAGTGTGCCTTCCCATGTGCCACTGTGTCGAATGCTCTCTTTCTCTACCTCTCACACTCTTTCTTCTATCTTCTCATTTTCTTTTTATCTTCTCACACACACACACACGCACGCACACACACACACACACAGCATAACATAATGTCTTCCGCAGCTGTCTCTCCAGGGCAGGCGTGTAAGGGTGATATGATGAAGAGGGTGAAAGAGAAATGGGAGGAGGAGGAAGAGGGGAAAGAGGAGGAGGAGGAGGAGGGGGAGTAAAATCGTGGGGGTCACCGCCACTGGAGTTGGATTCCTTCACACCAGTTGCTGAAAGCTTCCCTGAAAACATGTGTGCATGCAAACGCACACACACACACACACACACACACACACACACACACACACACACACACACACACACACACACACACACACACACACACACACACACAGAGGCTACACCTATGAATAGTGTTTGTTTCCTGTCAGATGTTACTATACGGCTGCCTCTGTATTAAGGGGGATTGTGTGTGGTGGGGGAAGGAGGGGGGTGGGTTGACCAGGTGTGTTTGATCAGACACACACCTTGTCCCACCACAGATCCCACTTTGATGGCCAAACCCACGGCCGGGGAGAGGAGATGCGGATAAAGGAAGGGTGGAGATTGTGGGAAGTTCTTTACGTTGATTTTTCCCAGGAAAGGGATACCAGCGGCAGGTGAACAGCGGGACTTTCCAAAACCGAGCGTCCTCCCTGCAGAGAGCCAATACAGTACAATCGGCTTAAATGCCCCCCCTCCCGAAATCCCCCCGTTATTAAGAGTTAGGTCTCTTCTCTTTTCTCTAGTCAACCATATCGGAGCGCTGCAGCAGCTCAGTTTACCGCTGGACGACCGGCGGCTACGGTTTCAAAACAAGGCGGCGAGGAGGGGTACCCGGGTAAGACGGTGTACCGTAGGACTGGAGACAGTTACACTACTGTTGCATTAGCATCGCTAATCCAATCACTGTTTTGAATTACCGACTGTATTAGCATCCTTATCGGGTTACGACAGAGCGGGGGTACTCGGACAAGGTTCCTTAAAGTTAAAGTCTCCTCTTGTTCTTTCCGTAAACAACGTTAGTGCCGATGACTGGAACATTTTCAAACGCCTCCACATGTCAAGGTGGCGTTTATGAGGCTGGAGGACGAGCGATACTCCGTTAAGACTTTGGAGATTTTACATGTCTGAAGACCGGATTAAACATTTCCATGTCTCCTGTGTGCAGGCATCTATGTTGTGGTTTATCAACCTGAAGCTGTTCGAAATTTACCCATTATTCCTCTTTAGGCCACATTACTTACTATTTAATTTTTTAGATCTTGGTCATCTTTAACCAGATGAGGGATTTTAGTCATTGGATGTCTAGATATAAATATATATTATTAGAGAAACAAGCTGAGCAAACATTAGCATTAGCTTAGTTAACAAACAACTTCAGACGAACACTGATTCATACCGTGAAACACCTTTATCTGGGTTAGATTAGTTTGTATTGGAGACATATACCCAGTAAAAACCTCTGGATCTGGAGTCATCAGAAACATGCTGAGCTAGTGTTAGCATATTTTTTAAAAATGCTACGTTGGTGATTTTTGGTGCAGGTCTTTCTTTCTTCTAATCTATGAGAATATTCCTGAAACATTATGACACCATTATAGCAGCAGATCAAATCTACAATATGACACAAAGTAATTATATATTCGAGTCAGGATCACTGTACAGAATGAATGGATTCTTCTTGCAATCAGTCACGCATTGTCCGACATATACTTGTGCACTGGCAAGCACAATTACACACACTATATTAAACTGCACACACACACACACACACACACACACACACACACACACACACACACACACACACACACACACACACACACACACACACACACACACACACACACACACTCAGACACATTCTGTGTGCACATGCCTGTTTATAGATACGTTTCCTGTTAGGCATCAATGGTGTTCATCTTATCTTAACCACACAGACTCACACACCAGTACATGAACACACACACACACACACACACACACACACGGCTCCATATACACACTTACAAAGACTTCCTAATAGATTTCATAGTCCACATGCACATGCAGTCAAGCTTGCATGCAGACACAGAGTATAGAGCACAGACACACAGTTATGCAGGCTGTTTGCAGTCACACCCACACACACACACACACACACTCAGAGAAAACACACAGTGAGTGAGCATGGCTGGAGGTGCCTGGTGTTGTTTTCTGACTCATATTACAGCTCGCGAAAGGCGCTCCATGCGAGCTCCTTCTGTGGCCGCGGCTCTCATTCCTCTCAAGCCACATCAAGGCGCGCTGGCTTCCCTGCTAAACAGACGCTTTAGCAACACCGCCGCTGGGTCCCACCAACCTAGAGAGCGAGAGCGAGCCGAGCCCTCCGCCCCGCTGCAGCACCAGGCCACACCGCAGCCATTATTTGTAGTTTTAATGGAATCTAATATGGAGGATGTGGCCGGCTATCTCAGATGCCGTTTATGTAACCGTGAAGGGAAGAATAGAGGGGAATATTGAACAGGACGACGGGCGGAAGCCAAAGGCGGAATAAAGCCGTCCATTCTCTGCCTTTTGTCTAACCGGGTGAGGGGCCTGAGCGGTGCGGCCTGCACTTTCTAATGGCTTAATGAGCACTAAGCAGAGCCATTATGGGCTAAATGACTGAAACGGTTGAAAAATGGAGCTATTACAAAGTGATGATCATCTTTATAAACAAGAAGAGGGTTCTGTTTGTGCCAGGTTTGGACCGTGCCGCTGTGTTCTAGGAGAGTTGAAAAAAGTTATTAGCTTCAACAAGTCTCCATCACTTCAGTGTCTTGATTAAGGACCATAATCTCCCCCAACGGTCATGCTTTGTATTAGACTGCCCCCTAGTGTTTGCAGGACTCCTGCCTGCCTGCCTGCTGCTGTCTCTCCCTTTTTCTCTCTCCCCCCCTCCTCTCTCTCTCTCTCTCTCTCTCTGTCTCCCACTCTGTCTTTGTGCACAAAGTTAGTTACAGGTATTAGTGCCGAGGGAATCTTGACTTGAGTGAAACCAGCAGATGTGGAGGTGATAATGACTCTCAAAGTTCTCTTGTCCTTGGCTCGGGGAGTTTTCCCAGACTTTTATGTGCTCAGTCAGCTAAATGAGTAGAACAACAAGTGCTTGGGGAGCCGGACTATACTGTATGTGTGTGTGTGTGTGTGAGTGTGTGTGTGTGTGTGCATGGTGAAAGATGGAAAGATCATGCTGGCCGCATTTGACGTATCTCCCTTGTGTTCCACTTTTAAAGCTTACAGACCCAGCAGAGAGATCCTCAACGAATCAGATTTTTTTTTCCTTTTTCTTGAACGGAAATTTCAGACCCTAGATCTTTTTGATTCCTGTTTTTGTCAGCTTGTAATTCACTGTCAGGACTGCAATAACGTTGTCATTCAGTTTGTGTTTAACAGCCCCCCTCAGCAACGTTTATCCGAGCAGCAATCGGACGGTCTGATTGTGCTTTATTTTCAAGATGCTAAAAAATGCTCGAGCCGAAATTATGGAGCACTGGAAACAGGTGGAGTTATCTTACCCCATAGCCTTGCGTAATTTCATTTAGTGAGACTTGATACGTTTTTTCCACACCAGATTTCGCAAGATCTTTTGCTTCCTTTTGATTCGTCTGGCAGCTGCAGTTTTAGAGTCAGAATATCACGCAAAACATAGGATGGAGTCATGTAGTATCATAAGTCTTTAACTAATAACTCATAGAAGGACATAAAGTTCTTATGGTCTAAACACTAGGAATCACTGGTTGTGATCCTGAGCTCACTGGATGAACCCAAAGGACATTTAACCCAAAGAAAGTGGAGGTGAATGAGAGGATCAATACTGAAATTACAGTTGGCAGCAGCAGAGAAATGATCAGTTAAAGGGGAAAAGCTTGAACGTCCTAGGTCAGTGGGGAAAATGATTAGAATAGGTTTTAAGACGGTGTTCCTGATTGAACTTTTGCGAAACTTGATTCGAAGAAGATTTATTTTAGTTTAATTTCATGGGTTCAAACGCGAAACATGGGAAAATGTGCAACAAAGAGCCCCGGGACTTGCAGTCATACATCATGTGTCCTATGAAGATTCTGCAGTTACACACACATGTAGCTAGTTTTAATGTATTCCCTGTAGACAGGCTTTGTTACTGTACTGTATAGGTAGAACCAGAGTTCATTTCATGTGCTATTTCAATGATGAATTAGGGGTGTGACTTTCTTATATGTCATCTCCTATGACGTCTGCTGCTAGGATGATCGTAAAAACTTCAGTTGTGTTTAAATATTTGTTTTGCAATGTGATGTTACATGTACAACATGTAAAAATATTCTTTCCTGAAATGTTACTTCAGCATTTCAGTAGTTTTCATGTGAGTTTTACCCTCGATTATATGTTAAAACTACAGCTCAGATGTATTTGCTGCACAGTAAAAAGCGTGACATTTGAAAAGGCCTTCCTCTAATGCCATCCTAGTTATGGCATGTCTGTGTTTCCCCGTAGAGGTCAGAGTTCATACATTGGTTTCCATTCGGAACAGATGATGTGACAGTTTTCCCTGAGACACAATCCAACACTGACGATGAGACAATTACTATAAACCTGTCGGGGTTGTTAGAGACGTGCCTGAATATGATTGTCGTCACCTGTTGTCCGGGTCTGAGGAAACTAGGTTTTTGGTTCATATCGCCTGACCTGGAACACAGAGTCCGACACGGCTATGTGGCACTTTCCAAAACTAATTCATCTCCCCAGGCAAGGCAGGTTTTAGTGCATACCTCAGGCAAACACACACTCACACAGGCGACACACACACACACACAAGCATTAACAGTACAGTGTATGTTTAACCTAGCAGCTAGAATAGTCCCCCAGTGAGAGGTGTTGATGGATGGATGTCAGAAGGCAATGACCTGCCTGGGTCTCCTCTATTTCACACAACCACATTAACTGGGTCATCAATCAGTGTATGTATGTGTGTGTGTCTCCTGTGTGTGTGTGTGTGCTTTCTGAACATGCACAAGTGCCATGTGTTTCATTCCTGCGTGGGACTACGCCAACAATCCAGCATGTAAATTGCAAGCCTGAATCTATACGTACTGGCAATGCACTTATTAACAGCAGGATAAACAAGCGTGCACACACACACACACACACACAAAGGGGGATAAGGATCTGTACTGTTGACCTCCAAGACCTCATTACTGCAGCCAATCAGGAGACAAAACATGAGGCTGATTAGTGAAAGACCTGCACAAATAAACAGCAAAAGATTGAACAGAGAAAGAAGGAGGGAGAGAATTAAAGAAAGAGAGATGCACAGTGTAGCTGCAGGTGAGAGGGGTCTCTCTCTTTCTCTCCTTTTCTCTCTTTCTCGAGCAACCTCACCTCACACTGCCTCTTCTGAGTTTATGTCGGAGGCCTTGTGGATACATTACTACCGGCAAATGTGGAGAACATTCACACAAACACAGCCAGCGGTTCACACACTTGTTTTTCCTTTCCTTACACTTCTATCTCTCTCAGCTCCCACATAATAATAATGTACCCTGCAGAGGAGATCCATCCAGACTTGAGTGTTACAGCTCACTGGTTGTGATGAATGAGGAAAATCACAACTACAAATCTTATCTGGACCCTCAGTGTGTGTGTGTGTGTGTGTGTGTGTGTGTGTGTGTGTGTGTGTGTGTGAGTGTTTCCTTCCAGCTGTGCTCTACATCATGGCCCAGTCCCCTCTGATACAACCTGAGTCGGTTATATAAGAGTTGGCAGACTCAGTTGTAGTGTGAGTAAATTACTATGTACATTACCGTGTCTGTACATGCACGTATGCGAGTTCGTGTGCGTGCGTGTGTGCGTGCACGCACAGCAAAACACACCACAGTGTAACGAAGGTCATCTGAAATGAACGTGCATATGTTTCTAGCGACGGAAGAACACACTTTTCTAATTGTCACATGCACATCGCGTGCACATTTACGCTCGCACACATGCTGCGGGCACGCACAGCAGTCAAACACAAACACAGTTACACACTCACACCAGTGTGAATGGCATTACAAGAGCCGAGGAATCTGGCTGCTGGATATTTTCTCCATTCCGCTGTCAACCATTCATCTTGCTCCGAGGGAGGAGGGGGGCGAGAGAGGCACACGGAGTGTCAGAGAGAGAGAGAGAGAGAGAGAGAGAGAGAGAGACGGTCGCTTCATTCAGCCGCTGGTGATCGGCCAGGAACATTCTGTACCGGTTTGTTTGTGGGGGAAATTCAGAATATGTTTCTACTCCTCATGAAACTGACCTTCCTATCTGCTCCTCATGTCCGTTCACTGTCTTCGGAGTCAGTGGCTGTCTGCTCTCCATCTGTCTGTCTGTGTGATTGGCTGCTCATCTGCCTACAAGTCTGCCTGCCATGCTGAAAGTCTCAAAGCTCATACTGTAGAAGAAGCAATTGATGTAATGACAACAATAAATCTGCCTGTCTGTGTAGCTGTGTACAATCTGGAAACTATATATGGGCCACAGCTGGTTTAAGGCACCAGTGTGCTCCATCAAAACTACTTGTTGGACAGTCAAATAGCTTCAAAAACTCCCTTCTCCCCAGACCTTTCTAATGTTGGGTAAGGGTGATCAGGTCCAAAATTAGATTTTAGCGTTCCGATATTAGCATTCATTGATTGGCCAGGAAGGAGTCCGGATTTTAACTTCCAGGACCGACAGTCTGAAAATGTCCTCCATTATCTCCGTTATCATTGTACGACATTGTGTTTCCCTTCCTTCCAATGATGTAGCTATAAATACTTTTTTTTTTTCAACGGGAGAGGACAACATGTTGTACCAACTGCTTCTTTTTTTCGAGCACAACCCAACATTCGCATGTGGTCATCCGGTGCTCGATCGCCGCCAAGCCCCGACACAGCTTGGAGACAATGGCACAAAAAAATCGGATCAGACTCCCATGCCACGTGCGTTTGAAACATCTCATACGTTGTATCATCCGTCCGAAATAAATGACAACGTGCTAAAAGACGAAAGAGTGAGACGGATTGTCCGGAGACCGCCATTGAGGGAAAACGGCCTTGTTACTGCACTGGTGATTTCTATTGGTTGGTCGAGGTGCCTTAAGGGAGTGTGCTAGATTTACCCGCTGGAAAATAAAAATAATAACCCCCTCCAGGACAACAGTGGAGTTAGTAGTGATGAGGATCACAGTGCGGAAAGAATAGGACAAACTGCGGCATAGAATATGAAGGGGGAAAAAAAATGTATCCTGTTTTCTGTTCCAACCGCAAGTTCCTTTTCAGCAGCTGGAAGCGTAATTAGCATAATTAACTTCAATGTTTTCAACTCTCTGTGGATAGTTGTTCGATAGAGTTAATAAGGCATCAAACTGAGACCCAACAGATATATATCCATTTACACAACTGACTTTGGTCAATAGATCTCCTGCACACAAGAGCAGGATAATCACAAGTGTCTCTTTAAGTCAAGCAGGAGGTATAAAATTACTAATTACCAGATCCTCCAGAAAAGCTGGACAATCCAATAATTGGTTGAACATTTGCCATCAACCGGTGAAAGAAAAAAAAAAAAAGTTTTAGTTCCGTGACACAATTTCATGATTTCTCTGTTCAAAAATCTGAGTTGGGTGTTGCACAGCTGCCACTAGGGGGCGCTAGCTTGAGACAGCTTGTCACAGGCAGCTTTAAACATATTAAATTGTTTGACATGTTAATGGATGTGTTTAAAGTATATTTACCTGTCTGTCTGTCTGCCTGTGCATCTCTTTGTCCGTCGTTCTGCCTCCACAGACCACAGCACAGCACATGACAAACAGTCTAAACACAACCAGCTGTGCTTTTGGGCGGCTGTTGAGCCCCCATCATACAGCTCTGCTTTCCACATGCACACACACACACACACACACACACAGGTCACTCAGAAAAGCACACGCTTATGAGCACAAGTATATGCACACACGTGTGTAAGGAAAACACGCTTAATGGCAAACATAGGTGTATACTGAAGTTATGCAAACACATGTGCACACACTCAAAACAAGTAGTGTGTGTGAATCCTTTGTGTCTGCGGGTATATGGTGCACAAATGTCCAGAAACCAATAAAAGGGCCTTTGCTGGAAATATATTAGAAGAAGTAGAACTCGCCGTGGGCCCTGCTGTGCCATAAACACCACTTATTAAACTGTATGAATTGGCATTATCCAGCATAGATCTGACAGTCGAAAATGTATTTTCAACGCTGCCTTGGCTGGCGTATATCAGCAACAGCTTCTTATAAGTTATTGGCGCGGGTGTATGGAAAAGCTTTGATGACAGAAAAATATGTGCTGTACAGCAACGGAGCTAGGAACGGACTTCGCGCTCGGCGACTCAACGCGCATTTCAGCACCGCCAGCAATTAGGTGAAGTGAGTGAGGTTAATTTGTTTGGTGTGGCGGGAGAAACATCAGCCAGCAATGACTGACAGTTCCTAAGTGTCTGTGGCAGAGACGGTTGATGCAGAACGACGATATTAAACACTGATGCAAAGATATGCATTAGGGCGATGGAAGTGGTTGTTATATGGTCAGTGAATGCATCGTCCACCTGTGAGGCCTATAGTCAACCTCTGACTATAGGCAATACAGCAAAACTACAACACATTTTAATGCAATGCCCCAAATTTACGACGATGAACCTGACCCGAACCTTTAGGAAGTGCGTGAGGCTGTGATTCTACAGTAGGTTCTTCCCTGCACTTGCACTCTATTTGACAAATTGCGACATGTCAAATAGACGTTATTAAAAAGGCGATTGTGGGACAAACTCATTTTAATGTGCTGTTAGGTGGGTGAGTGACGAAAGACAGACTCATGCTCACATTTTTTTATGGAGAACGAGGTCTGCTAAAGCTGGTACAGGCTCGTTGGTGGTCTGAAATCAAATTGCTTACTAATTTTAAACTTTTGTTGTGTTTTATTTGTGTTGTTTTTTTGGCTGGGCAGCCTAGGAAATGTGAATATCTCTCCCTGACAAACAGGCTGATGACCAATAGAGCTCCAATGATTAATTGCCAACTATTACCAATCATTTTTAAGAAGATAATGCACAAATTCTCTTGTTACAGCTTCTTGAATTGGAATATTTTCTTGTTTCTTTAGTCTTCTAGTACCAGTAATAGTAAACTGATGATATTTGGGTCGTGGACTGTTGATCTGGACGATTTTAGGTTGGATCTCCGGCTCTGCAAAACAGTGACATTTTCCACCATTTCATCTACCAAACAACTTCATGATTAATCATTTCATTAATTGATTAGCTGCTTCACCAGTCACATAACTGACAGCAACACTGTCAACGTCTGAATTTATCTGGAGCTCTTAGGATGGGATCCATAGTATCAGCATTAAGTTTTTTGGAATTCGGGCCTAAAGCGTGAAAAGAACATTAGAAAAAAGTCAAACCTGTGACGATATTTTGAAAGTTGCAGGATATTTTTGGTAATCCTGCAGTCCTTGACTGATTTTATCCACCTGATGGCCAACGTTCAGTCTCCTTTAAGCTCTCTGCCCACCTTCTGAGAGAAAGTTATGTCTTTAGCCACTTGACGTTTCACTATGTTTACTAGCTGTTTGCTAATGTTGGCTATCTGCCACTGGGTGCTGGGCAGACAGCGTACAGTTGGTTCATGTGAGTGTTTTTCACTGACACCTGCTGTATCTTGAAATGACACTGATGAGAGCAGTGAAGCGAAACAGTAACCAAACTGAAGAAACAAGCTGAAAGACACTATATTAATAACCGTAGCATTAGTAGATGAGTCTGTCACGTCACATTTTAAGTATCTGCGCTTTAAAGGCGCTACAGGTGACTCACTGTGCGTCAGACAGTGGAAAACACAGGTGTGACCTTTAGTTCTCCCACTTGGCTCTGCTTCTTCTGACCTGGCTCCATTAGCCTCGGGCTAGCTGCCATTTCACAGCTCATCAATATGACTGACAACCGCTGGAATAGGAACTTGACCAGCTGAGGGGGAGGAGCGCGCCACTAACAATACATTTCATTCCCGCCCGCGGCAAAATGTGGTGCAGCGGAGCTTCAAGTTGTGTCTTGCAGCATTAACACCTGAGTTTGAGGCCATGAGCAGCTTCCAACAGGGTTTTTTTTCCTCTCTTTTTCATCCACAAATCACAAGCTGATGAATATCAAACCTGTTATCTACTAGGCAAAAAAAAAAACTCCCCTGTCTGGTAGAGACACCAACAGAAAAAAAGATTATTATCAGTCCCAGTTTCTTAGTAACCTTTGATTTTACATAGCAAAAATTGCTCAAATCCAAGCCAAACAATCACTGCGTTTTAAATCACAGCGCCACATCCTTCAACAGACGCACAAGAGGTTCAGTGTATAAAAAAGGGTCCACATTTCTGTCTTTGAAAGTTGCCCAAGCGTTCAGCAGCTGTAATACTCGGCTGTTGACTTCATGTTGACTTAACCATTAAAGGCTGAAGCAGGTCTGAAATCAAAACCTTCCCAACTGTTTGGCTTGGACCGAATGTGCCTTATAAGTATACACTTGAGCTGGGTTAAACACTTGTACCTCTGACAGAGTCCTCGCACAGGTCGCCGGTGCATCTCTCGTAGAGAAACGTCACTCAGATTAATATGTATTTGTAATATGTATTCCTCGTGAACCCTGCGAATCTCTGGAAGTGAGTAACTCGTGGAGTCGGACGCCAGAAGGAGTGAAACTCAATCTTACGGTTTCAAACAAGTCGAGAGCGGACTGATTTGGAGAGAGAGGAGGATACGGAATATGTTCACGTGTATGCAGATGGGTGATTAATCGCTGTGGCTCCGATGAAACAATAAACAGAGGAAGAGAGGGATTGTTCATGTCAACCTGACTGTCATGTCAGACTCAAACATCTTGATTTCAGCATTCCTCAAGCCTCCGCATTTCATCCTTGACTCATGTATTTGTTCATCTTGAGCAAGTACTTCTTTTTCTTTTAACTCACTAAGACATTTGAAGGCCAATTCCAGTGTTTTATAGCTTCATACTACCCTTTAAAGTTGATCGGTTCTTTAATATGTATTCATTCTGTTAACACATTCCTTGCCCATCCCCCGATCAAGAAATGGAACTGAGAGGGTTAACATTTTTGTAAAACTTTAAGATGTATATTATATATGCATGTTTAATCAGCTTTCTGTGAATGATTTTTTTTCCTGCCAATGCTGGAGTTGGCAGGCAACTTCTCTAAATTACACTGGCAGGGAAAGAGTTAATTGGTTTCAAAGTGGATCAATACACATCAGCGTACATCCACAGCTTCTATCAACACACGAGGCACATTCCAAAAAAGCCTCAGACTGATTGCTCTGCTCTTGTACGGCTCGCATAGGTTTGCGCGGACCCCCTCGTGTTTTCATTTTGCGTTTCTTCGCTCGTTGCTTTGACCTTATGAAGACGTTTTGGCAGATTGCTGGAACGACGTTTAAAGTTCTTCCAGATGGATGGGTCGCCTTAAAAGAAGTCCTTGTTTTATGGAATCAAAGTGGAGTCAGGTCTAATTAGAGCTGAGAGTGACATTAGTGAAGGAAGGGGAAGGAAAGCTGGCGTCTCTTAGTTTCAGGTGTCCTACCTTTCAGGTTCTCAACTTGTCGTTGATCCTTGAATCAGACTAGAAGCCATAACCTACCCTTTTCCACTCATTGTTCTATGTAAAAGAAGCTAATACTGCAATGATTCATGTGCCCCCCCCCCCAAATGACAACTGCTTGGACATTTACAGAGTTAGTAATGTGCTTGTGTTGGCAAATACGTTTCAGGCTGGTAAATGCAGATGTCCAACACTCCAGTTTCACACTGAAAGAAAAGGTACAGTACTAGACTGAAGTGTTTCCTGAGAATCTAATCGCCATCTGATCTCCTCCAACAAAAACACACATAGAAATACATGAACCCGTCTCTCCCAACTGCGCTGTGACCGTGTGACGTGTTCTGTATATAAAGCCATTATTTTAAAAAGAAGACAAAGTGTAACTCAAACATCTCCAGATCTAAGCATCTGTTGGCCCCATTCCTCAGCGCTGTGCATCCAGCCAGGGTCTTGGGACCTGGAAATACTAAGGAGATGACTAACACACACACACACACACCAACCACACATTTTATCTGAGTTCTGCCAGATATGAAGTTTTCTTGGTGGGTTCCCAGCAAGATACGCACACACCCACACGTGTAAGATGATACTTTCACGTCTTCCCCATGCATCATTTATCTACAAAAAAATATGAGGATACACATTCACCCTTTGGTTATGTTGGTTACAGGTCATCTACAAAGACTCACAGTTGGAATTTGGACAGAGGAAATGAAGGGTAAACCTACAACATACTTCATTTATCCTTGATACAGCTAGGAAATATAACCATGGTGTGTCTCTGCCCAGTGGAACCTTTATATTCTAGGACCTTGCGCACATCAAATGGTCAACTGCCTGTCCTGTTGTCCTGTATAAGTCCTGTTGTGTGACTTGTGTCATTTGGGATTCTGCAGCCACTAATTAAACATTTAACCCCATTAAAGTACAGTCTTGACTTTTAAATAGCCTCAGCCTACCCTGTTTTGTGGTATTCCTGTATATTTTCTTGCTTCTTTATTGAAGGAAATATGGCAGGAAAACCCTAAACTAACCCTAACTAAGGCTAACTTCAACACTGTCTGACTCTTATACCCCAAATTGTTTATTATTTGCTGATCCATAGAATAATAAAATATTTTTTCACCAGCCTCTATTATCATTCCGCACACAAGGCGGTTTAGTTCCAGTGGAAACAACACTGTTGCCATACAGCTCACCATTGTCCCGTTATCTGAAAACTAATATTTTCATTCTGAATTAGCACTATGGAATATGGACCAAGGCTCTGGGTGTTAGCATAACAAGGCAACAAATCACTGGCTGGTAGACATGCAGACACACACACACACATACAAACAGGCGGCGGGCAAGAACTCAAAGGCCAAGACACACAGTACTGTACGCACACACATATACTGTAAGCACACACACACACACACACACACACACACAATGCGTCAGCTGGGTAGTTATTGTGTAGAGCAGTGTAAACAGGAAACATGTCGCGGGACCTCGTGGTTCATCATCAGACCTCCCAAAGCTTCGGTACAAAGGAGAACAATACGAGCAAGACCCTAAAAATACACATAGACACATTTGTCAGCATATCAGCACATACCTGCCATGTATGTAAGAGTGATGTGGGTATCTGTGCATGTCTGTGCATGCATGTTTGTGTGCCAGTCTTTTTACTGTGTGTGTGTGTGGTTAGCTGTGTGTCGGCAAGGAGGCTGAGATACAAACAAACTTGTGGTTTGTTGTGGAGAATGGGGCAATTTCCTGGTACACACAGCAGGATAAAAACCCTTGACAAGTTAAGACGAGAGAAAGAGAGAGAGAGAGAGAGAAGTGGATGACGCTTTTCTTTTTCATCTCTTCACTTCTCTCAGGAAATAGCTTGGGATTCATAGGCCAGGATTGGATTCCTTTCACTTGCATTTTTTTTTTATGAGAAGTAGTTTCTTATTTGACTTTGTTGCCTACCCTAAAAAGTGCATTAGAAATTTAAGCTTTTATTAGTGCCTTTTCTAACCCCACCAACCCTACATGATAGAAAATAATGACATCCATAAAAAAGTTTAAAATCCCCACATATAAATGATTCTGAAAATTTTATATTACTTTGATTGGGTAACTCTAAAGATTGGCTCCGTTCTCTCTGCAGTTGTGTGACCATAATAGTAACCACTTTGTTGGTTTTTCATCTTGAGGGTAAACTTCTTGGGAGGGTAAACTCCCAATTCCAACATTACTATTGCATCCTAGTATTGATGGGAGGAGGAAGTTATGGCAGTGGCATTTTTACTGAAGAGAATAATGGTTCATATGTAGCCCTAATGATCCTAATGAGGAAAAACAAATACATGGCAGAAAAATGTCAATATCAGAGGACCAGGATGCTACTGTGATTCTGCAGCATTCTATTACAATTAGCATTACGCTCTACTATGAAGCTATTGCGCCTTTGTTGTGAGATCAACATAAGCCTTGCAACACTGATGCTCACTGTTATTGTTTGTATTGTAGTTAATCTGTAAAGCCTCTAGCGTAGCTAAACTCTGAGCCTTTAAATATCCAAACCTAGTACTGCAACACATCACAAGAGACAGTGACGCTCAGATAACCTGCAAATTCCTGCCTCTAAGGTACAGTAGGTTAAAGTGGGAGTGACGGGGGGGCGTCATGTCTGCCACAGCCACAGGGGGCTGTCTGATGTAAATTTTGTTAATGTTCATGTTCGCGGGGGCCTGTATGGACGTCCGCATGCAGCCGAAAATTTACGACAGTGGGGCGCCCTGGCGGCCTAATGGTTGAGGCGCATACCACATACCGTAACCGCAACGCCCACAGTTCGACCTCCAGCCAGGGGACCCATGTTGCATGTCATTTCCCTCTTTCTCCCAACAATGTTATAATAAAGGAAAAAGCCTGAAATTAAAAAAAAATGTTAACACATCCAATGTTCTTATCTATAACATACATTCGTTATTTATTCAGTATAGCAGATCCTTAAAACCCATACCGACACTTTGGGATCAAAGCTGTAATAAACTGTTATGTAGTACCCATATGTTTGCAAATGTGACGACTTTTAGGTCCCAAAAGTTTATTCATAAGCTCAAAACTTCACATATTTTGCATCAACTGTAACTGACTAACAGCAGTGTAAAGCCTCATTTATGTTTCACGTAACGAAATTCAGTCCATTTCAACGTCGTTACCATCACTGCCCACATGCTTTCATGCATCCTTTACATTGGCCATGGACATAAACCAATCCATCCATTAGCGGACACATCAGAGACAAAAGTTTATGACAACAAACATGGTGACTATGGAGGAGATTCTAATAATGTGCCTGTTAAATAAAAGAATAAAACTGAGCCGTTGTACCAGGGTATTGGTCGGTAAGTCTGTTATATTCATCACAGCTGGAATGCAAAGAATTTTTTTCTCTTGTCCTTCCTATGTGATCTGTTGACCCCGAGAGCCATTTCCAATATTTCCGGACATCGGCTGGGGCATTTGATGACTTGTTGTGTGCCTCCCAGGAATCTTCTTCTTCTGTCTCACACTGGATTAAGGCTACATATTGGATAATGACAGCAACACTGCCCTCTATGAATTCCATTGGTACTGCTCTGTCCTGTCTGGTAATCTTCATGGAAAACAGACAAAAAACATTGAAATGAACACAGAGTATGGATGAAAAGGTCGTATCCGTATGTTATATATACATATACTTATATTTAATGTTGAGCATTAAAGGGCCTTAACTCAACTAGAAGAAGTGTTTCCAGTATCAGGTGGTCACAGGTCCAGTCCCAACGACCAAAATGTCCACTTGGCTCAGTTACTGTTATAATGAAATACTTGTCATTTTAAAAGTAAAATTCAGCACATGATCCATTTAAAGTGCACATGTGTCTCAGAGGGACGTGTGATAAATAAATTGGGTCATTCCACAGCAGGTAAAGTGAAAGCAGGCGGTTTAATGTTTGTTTTCTCTAAATGACATTCAACACAGTTCAAGGTTGAACCTGCCTGCACATGCAGCTCATACGGATGTAATTGGATGGACTTGAACAATCTTATCATTCTGCCATCTGAAAGGAGTTACACACACATATACACACACTTACACACACACACAAAGTGGGAGGATGAAAGCAGCACATTTTATACATTGCTTTGGCTGTACTTAACCTGCCATAAATTAACGGTGCGTTTCCTATATTTACTCTGGAGCTCGGCCAAATGGTCTTACAGCCTGCATGTCTGACTGACTTTCTTCATAACGTGTCGCTGGTTAAGATTTGGGCTACTCATGTTCACACACACGCACACACGCACAAATCATTAATGTGCGACCCCCACTAAAACACTTAAACCCTTACAGATTATTCCGGGGGTAAGCCCTCTGATGATTTTCATTTGAAGTGTGGAGAGCTTGTTTCACTACAGCACATTTAAAATATTTTTAAAGCTTAATTGACCACGAACGTGATTTAAGATTTTTCTCTCTATCTGCGCTCGAGTGTGTTTTTTTTTCCGTACTGGAACAAAGAAGGCTTGTGTGTCTGCAAAGTCTGGGGGATTATGATTAATTCTTTGATTACTGGGGCTATATTAGGACGGGATGGAGGGGTGAGAGAGAGAAAAGAGGGGAAACAGTGAGAAACATGGGTGGGGGGGGAGAGAGTAGGAGGTGGAGGAGGGTGATGACAGAACAAGTTAGTGACAGCTCATCCTTGTTGGGTGACAAACATCTCAACAGCTACTAAAAAGTGTGTGAGTGCTTGTGTGGCATCAGGCCAGAATCTCACACCTCCTGAGTAACTTGACACCCATTTCTATTGTTATCTCTGTTTTCCCATCATGTAGATGTCTGTCTGTTTGGTGTGTGTTTCTGTGTGTGTGTATGTGTGTGTGTGTGTGTGCCCTTCTCTCAGAGTGAGAAATCACTGAGACGCCCATAACACTGACCGAGTGCAACACTAATAAATACGCTCCATTATCACCAGAGTGAAATGAAACCACATTTCCCTGTCCCCCATCCCCTCTCCTTTCCATGACGGTGGTGTCTTCGTCTCCCGCCCCTCTCTGTGACATTTGCCTTTGAATGAACCCTTTCAGGACAACGCTAAAAACATCTGACATTTAACAGCACCTCGTAAGAACCGGTTCTGAGAAAGAAACATGAAGTATTGCTGTAAAAGTATTAGTCTGGCCCCTCTGACTGATATATTATTATATATGATGTCATTAGATTTTTTAATACTGAAGCATCGGTGTTAGAGCAGCGTGTTACTGATGTAGCTGCTGGACATGGAACTACTTTATGTATACAGTTAGGCCATAAATCAGCAGAAAACAGCTGTCAGCAGGTGTCCTGACTCCCCACAATTTACAATTTCATTTAGCAGATGTTTTTCTCCAAAGCGATGTACATCAGAGTTAATATAACACACGCAATGGTTCTCTCCTGACCGGTCGAGAGTAACTGCCCTGCAGCTAAGGCCGAAGTCTGACAGGATCCAAGCGCCAACAGGCAATTTTCTGAGGCAATATGAGCATAGTGAACCAGAAAAAAAGGTTGTTTTCCACTGCATCACATCTATGACCAATTGTTGGATGTTTTTTTTTTTCTGCCATACCAGAAATATACCAAATCCTGAAACTAAAACTGAAGTGCATGCCACAATTCGTACTGGAAACACAATCCGCTATGCACATGCGTCCACAGATCCACTATGGTGATTTTAAAACGAAATGCAATATAACAAATGCATATACGAATGAAATGTATTATATTATTACTATACTATACAATACTATTGGATTGTGGGTTAGTGAATTAATATATACTTTTTATTTAAAAAAAAAAAAATCTGTAAGTAACAAATTACTGATGTACCTGCAAGAGGCAGACCTAGTTTCTGAGGGTTCGTGGGATGATTAATGGAGGGAGAATGAAGAAAAAACTAAGTTCTGATACACAAATTTCTGATCTTTTATTTGTGATGAAATATTGGATCATTTGAAAATTTTAAAAATAAATATGAAAGTATAATTATACGGAAATACTCAAGTAAAGTACTTCAAAATTGCATACAGCACTTGAGTTAATGCACTGCACAAATCCACTCTAGTGTACAATGCTAACATGACATGCTCATCTTTTATTAATAAAGCTGTGAGCAGCATCTTGTAGTACTTTCTGTATCCTGCTGATTTATCAAAGCACTGGAATAAAAAAAAAGTGTGCATTATGAATTTCTACACTGTCTGCTGCATCACTTTCAGTTTAACTTGGCAGGTAAAGAAGAAGTTTTCCATGGAAACGAATGGGAATTCTTCAGATGAGTCAGTCATGAGCCCGGCAACACGGATACTAAGTCTGGGTCAAATTTCCAGGGTGGTTTTATTCCAGTCCTCCTCTGCCAGCTAAAGATCCGGGTTTATCCGAAGCGTATCAGTTTAGCACCAAATTGGTCACAGCTTTTCTTGCTTGTTTTTGTTTCACTGATGTGGTGTTATTTTATTTCCCATCTATTTTCTATACCCATGTATCCTGTTCAGGGTCTGTGTTGAGCGGCTGGAGCCGATCCCAGCTTGCACGAAGTGAGACGCAGGGTTCACCTCATTTTATTTCATCTCAACCTTAAATGTGAAGTGCTGATTTTGGGGTTTGCCATTCTTTACATTTCACTTCCAAGTGACAGTTTGTCACTCAGTTTCACTCTATTTTGACTAACAAAGAAAAACTACCAGCCAGCGAGTATTCAAAACAAATAGAGAATTCATGTAACTAGGTATATGGTTGCATTTATTTGCCACACACCTCCATTCAGTTATAAAGTTGGATAACCCTAAAGTACAAAACCACAGTACAGTACAAAAAGATAAAGACTCTAGCACCTGTGAGTGGGGCTTCAGGCTTCAGGCTAAAAGCAGTATTCTAAAAATGTTTTTTGTAATTTAGGTGAACTGACCCTTTAACTGAGTGCTTCATGTATCAACCACTGAGCAAAGTAACCAGTCAGATCCAACCTGCCAGGCTTCAACTGCAGTGGCAGTCGACCTGCTCAAGCCCTGAGGCTAACATCTGATTTATGAGCTCATATTGTAGCTGCATGGCGGTATTAGGAAAGGAGAAAGAGAGAGAAAGAGAGAAATTGGTGGTAGCGAGAACAAAGCAGTAAATGAGAGAAATAAAACATTGATTTCTAATTGTTTCATGGAGGTTATGTTCTAAAAAATACATACAAATAATGATCAACCACTCATATGATTTACTGTTTAAACAGTAAATCATCCCTTGTTTCTCATCTCAGCTTCAGGTACCAGGTAGCTACTACCCCCAACCTTTACCTGATGGAGTCATTTACAATGCGGTGGAGAAGTGGCTTTAGGTTGTATGCGGTTTGATTGATGTATGCTGTGAGATGGATTCTGCTCTCATAAATGTAAAGATTTGTCTGATTCTTTTCTTGGCTCTGCCTTTGAACTGTGGCTTGTGCAATAAACTCTGAATTCCAACACAATTTCCTGTCCCGCCGGGAGATGCTTTGTGATTGGGATCAGAGTTTGAACGAAAACACACACACACACAGTTTATCTCATACATATGCGTATATGGATGCACACCCACATCCACCCAGACATGCTCGTTACACAGACTACACGTGCTGCGGGGCCTGAGGGGAATCTAGATAAAGTGTGAGTGTAAAGGTAAGTACGAATAAAACTCAAATCCGACCTGACTCGCAGGCTTACAAGACAAAAGGCCGCATAAAGGCAGGATGTCAAATGGAGACAGTAAATACCTCCTCAACCTGTTTCATAACTACACCTTTTTTTACATGAATCCTCTAAATTGACTGCAGCAGGTTTTTATCCCACCCTGTTGTCATATCTTAAAAGGACAATTCCACCATTCCACCTATTTTCTTTTAATGTTTAATTGGTTTTACATCATTTTTTAGATGGCAGGAGATGTCAGATACAAAATCAGTGAAGGGGAATAATGTTAATGTTTCAAACAAACTAGAACATTTATGCTGGAGGACGACATAAATGTTCATGTAGTCCTCCAGCATTTTCTACTATATATAGGTGGGTGATTCACTTTGAAGTGCTTTTGGTATATAAATATAATCCATTATTATTTTATTATTTATTTGAGAACATAAATTAAACACTTTACATACTACTAACATTTATTGCACGTGTACAAATAATCCAAATATATATTGATAGTAGTGTAGTTTCCTTTGGATAAGAAAGACACTTAATTGTTATATTAACTATTGTCCTCTGGAATGAAACTAAAGCTGTCAAATAAATGTAATGAAGCAGAAGTATGACATAGAATGAAAGCAGCATCTAATGAGAAACCTGCAGGCCACAGATCATCCAAACATCCCAAAACATTCCTTTACAGCAGAGCGCAGTGATCTGCCTCGCTTTGTCTTAGGCGCGAATCTCACTCTGATCGAAATCAGAGTACGCCGCTATCAGATGTGCTCGTTGTTCCCGTTCTCACGTCAGTCCATTGAGGCCAATTCATGGTTGCCTCACCTGTGTATACGCACATTTACACAGATGTAATAGAGTCACACGTGTGCACCATAAACAAGGCGATGGCCGAGAGGAAACGTTTCTCTGCTTGTTGTATTTGGCAGAAGAACGAGAAAAAAAAGAAAATTGTGTGAATGGCTCTCGATGAGAAACTTCAACGTTGTGCAGTCAGTAGTGTGGACAGATGAAATGTACAGTACGACACACACACTGCAGTTATGCCTCGAGATGACCTTAAAGAAGATGGATTCACCTACAAGTTAAACTCCAGCTGATGTCGGCACGCACATAAATTACATTCTGTACCGGCACGAGAGGAACCAGTCAGTAATTCATAATACCAATAATAACCTTGGCTACGAAAGAATAAGTGGGAATGATCAAGGAGAAATTCACAATAAACCAGTGATTCACTCGCGAGCAGACAGCTCTGTCTCACGGACGACCTCTGACTCCAGTTCAACCGGCTGAATCAGCCAACGGTGATGGACACAAAGTCCTCGTCGAACTATTTTTCTAAAAGGAACCGGAGGCGTCGGTCAGCCAAACGGCTGTGGCGTGTCACGCACGGCCCTCTGACTCTTCGCCGTTTCACTTCGTCTACCGATTCTGTCTCATTCCTCAATACTCTCGACCCCCTTTCCTCCCCCGCATCCCTCGTTCCCCTGTCTCTTTGTCTCTCTCCCTCCATAGCCCCGGGACTTTGATAAACACAGTTGATCCTGGGCCTATGCACTCAGTATGGAGTGTTTGAAGGGCAGCCTTTCTACTCGGGACCTTGTTTATTCTGCCCACTCCCCGTCAACCGTGTTTAATGTCACCAAGGCTTTTCTCTCCCCTACACACACACACACAGTCTTTACATAAGTTGTCACAAAGGGAGAGAGAAAGAGAGAGAGAGTGAAAGAAGGGAAAGAAACGATAGCAGCTCCATGTGCATGTGTGTTATTGGAAGAGGGGGAAGGCAATGCATGAACACCAGAGCTGCTGATTACATCTGTGTTGAGAAACGTGCGTGTGTGTGTGTGTGCGTGCATGCGCACGTGCGTGTGCTTGAGTATGGAGGGAGTTTGCTGAGTAAAACCAGGCATACCAGGGTCTTGGCACATGTACACGGTTTTGGCATTTTGGTTTTGTTCAGAGAAAAACAGCGTTCCCTCCATCGAAAGACTTCAAAGAGAGCCAAAATAGGTCTAGTGTGTGTGCGTGTGTGTGTACTGTATAAGCATTGAGCTTGCTTGAGCAGCATGTGTGTGTGCGCGTGTGCTGTCAGCGTAACACTCAGCTGAAGGTGTATGATTTGTATGGTGCGTGTGTGTGCATGCAGTTAATGTTAAAAGTGAACCAGTGCTGTAATCTGAGTGCTGAAGGTCTAAATCCTCAGGGGGAAAGTGGCTTTTGTTCAGAAAAAGAAACAAAAAAAAAAAATTTAACAAAATGACATGTGACCCAGATAGCTTGCAGCAGTGTAGGCTCCGTATCATTACATTATACAACGTATAATCAAATATCATTCATTAAAGTGGGGAAATTCATGATTTGGGTAAAAATAAAATATGGAAGTCATGCAGGATCAAGGGATATCCTTGGAAAAACAGTGATACCAAGTTCAGGGTTTTTGTTGCCTATTTCCTGATCGCCGGCTTTGCTATGGTCGTAATTCATTGGATTAAATTTGTACTTTGGAGCTAATTATAACAAAACTCTTTTCCACGTTCCGGGGGGGGCAGCTGGATTTAAAGTAACCTAAACGACCAAGTACATAGCGCTCACAGTTTAAACATACTTCCAGAAAACTCCAACACCAATCCGCTGTATCACCCATGTGTGTGTGTGTGTTGAGCAAATACTTCACTGATGTTATAACCATTTCATTCGTGTCATCACCTGAGCCCAAAAACCAGTGGGAAGAACATAAATATTAAAACTCTAAATATAATCAGAAAGGTATTTGTTCCTGTAGAATCCAATTGGTTATAGTAAGAAATTATTTGGAAAAAATCAGGGTTTCAAAGGCCTGGACCTTTATTTACTCAAGCACATTGAGACCCAGGCCTTTATTGGAGGAAGGCCACAATTAGAGGCAGGCCTCTATTTCTATTAGAATAAAACAAACTACCAGTAGAATGGAGAAAAATAAGATTTTGTTTATTTACTCACACAAATAGTGTTGGAGACCCTGAGTGGAATGGATAAGAGAAACCAATGAGAAATCAAAGGTCCCCAGGAATGCTCCAACCACTGAAACATTTAGCTAACATGCTAAATGTTAGCACTAACAGAGAAATCACAATTGCAGCCACACAGCAGTACACATGTTAAATTTTGCAAACATGAGCTAACATTAGCCACCATACACTACTCAAGTCCATAACAACAAATTACCCCAGTGTATTAAATTGTACGGGTTATTTTATTCCTCATGCAACCTTTAAAACAGGTTCAGTGCAAAAGCTGAAGACCTACTGGCCCACATACACAGTGACTACACCAGAATATATCCTGGGTCGCATCAGTAGCCAGTTTTCTGTTTTCCCAACGTTGTCTCTACAGGTCTACTTCATAGATTTCTATAAATCAATGGGAGCAGCGGTTAAAGACATTTACGCACTGAGCCCGATGTTTTACTGAGACCAGGAGTGAACACTTACACACGAACACACACCACATATACACGTGTACACATAAAACCCCAACTGGTTCATGCAGGAGATCGTGATCATGGATGCGAGCGCACTACATGGACACATGTGTACATTTTTACAAGCGCACACACGTACGCATACGCGGACATCCAAACAGCCCCCTAAGGTCCAGCCTGCTCTGCAACCCCCTTCCAAAACTCCTGAAGCCCTCCTTGTCTGCTGAGTTCACAGAGAATTTATTAGCCGAGCGCAGCCACATCTGCAAGCCATTTCAGCTGTTGTTGTTGAGTCGCGCCGGGTCGAGGAGGACTGGACACTGCATCCAGCCCCCACTTACCCCCACACACACCCAACTCCCTGGGTCAGGACATCTTAAGGAGGAAAGAGTGTGTGTGTGTGCGTGTGTGTGTGCATGTGTATGTGTGTGTGTGTGAGGCCAGGAGCTACCCTCTCATTTCATGCTCAGGGAAACTTTATTGTTCAGGTCTGGGGCTAAACCCCTCAAGTTCATTAACATGTTCAAACTGTTTCACACACACACGGACACCCTACGACCAAACTCCTTCTATTACTATACTGTACAATAGATAAACAATAAGCAATAGCTCCTCTTGTGGATTAACATTCAAATGATGCATACAGAGCAGGCCCTTCGGTGTTCATATTAATGCTCCTTATGTGAAAGAGACGCAGTAGGGGGGACAGATCTGGGCGAACCCGCTGGATATTTGCATGTTTCATTAATCTTCTAACATTTGTCCTTGGGTGGGCCATGTGCAAGTAGAAGCATTTCAATTTTCCACTATTCTAGGCATTCGATCTCTGTCGAATAGAGATGGTCTGTGAAACCACGAGAAAAAAAAGGGAGAAATCCTGTCAGAAGTAAAAAAAAAAAAAAAAAAAAAAGTAGCACAAAGAAAGTTTGGGTGGCCCCGTCCTGTACAGTTATGTGTGCAGGAGAGTGTGTGTGTGTGTGTTTGCGTGTGTGAGAGAGCTGTGGATCTACAGTAAGCCCCGCGCATACAGGCCGTCATCAGTGATGAATAGGTGTACCTGTGTGTGTGTGCGTGTGCCTGTTTGCAAATGGATTACCCTGCACCGAGAATAGTCTTCTTCTGTTTCATCTCCTCTATCCCACACCCACACACATGCACACACACACACTGTGTGTTTACATTGTCCACAGCACCCGGGATTACAGAAGCTAAGCAGGGAATGCTGGGAACAGCAGGTGAAGCGCCGTGACGGGCCTTCTTTCCGTGACGTGTTGCTCTGCCACAGGGGAGCTGAGGAGGCCACACAGGCCTACGGAGAGAGAGAAGGACAAACTTGTGTTTACTGACAGACAGAATGAAGGAAGATAATTATAAAACCTTGACCAAATTTAAAGACACGTACCCTTTTTCAGCCTTATTTGCGAAAAAGGTATGCCCAAGTTGTAAGCAGCACAGTTCCAACATGTCACTCGAAAGCCCTGGCTATTGGCTATTAGGTTTGGATGGTCTCGTCATGGGAAATTTCCATTGGGTCATGCTGCACTCCATCAAACCAAAGGTGGTGAAACTTTCAGTTCTCATTGGCTTTTAAGCTGGCTATCTCCCCAACCCCGTGCTTTGATTGGCTCATGCATGGTGTCAATCGATGCAAAACAACTTCGAGACCATAATTGTTGCTTTTTTTGTGTGTTATTTGTGCACCAGTGACTGAAGCGAGGTATTGCTGCTCACGGTACAGTGTGTCTTAAGAAGTTCAAAAAAAAACAAAAAACATTTAAGGCTGATTTTCTAATCCACCAAAAGAAAGAACATCAAGAACTTCTCTGTAATAATAAACCTGAGTGCAAACTCCCAGGAGGAAAATACAGTAAGTGAAAGCTGAATGAAGAGGTCGGAGTGTAAACTGTAATGGATGTTTACAATGGACAGTTTGGGTGATTATTTTACTATTGTTCTTTGTTCTCTCCTCCAAACGGATTAACCAAGGCCTTTGTTTATCGGCGTTCCCAGATCGCCACAAGAAACTTTGGGAGCACCATGTTATTATAAGGAATGGCCAAAACTACACAGACAAAACAAAACAGAGACAAAAAAAAGAAGCCAGAAAGCCGGAGCTGGACAGCGCCGACGGAGAAGCACCAAAGAGGAGCCTGCAAAGAGACAAACATCCTCCCCTCTCCCTCTGCTGATCGCTGAGGGCAGCAGCAGTTAACCTGCCTGCTCGACAACTGAGGAAACCGCTGTCCAAACAAGATAGGCTGCCCCTCCGCCACCCTGACTCATCCGACTCGTGTGACTCATCTTCCGCGCTTTTATCGCCGACTTTCCCACAGCCCACGTCCAAAGCCATTGCCGCGGCGGCCTCCGGGTCAAAGGTCACGGCCTTGGCCTTCGAAAGTGCATTGAATGCGAGGCCTCATAAACAACAACATCCTCGCGTTTTATACCAGGGTATCGGATTGTGGTCGCGGCACAGGGCGGCAGGTGTAACGCTGGTTTCATGACTGTGATTTTGGTGTAGCGTTATCCACGCCCGCACCACGCTGGCGCCACAACGGCTTAATCCTGTACACGCTGCTGGATTTATGTGTTGTGATTTATGAGATATTGATAGTGATCTTCTCTCATATAACGTCTTGCGTGTGGGCATGTGGAGATGTCTGGCCTTGAAAAACAGTCAACAGGCTCAATAGCACGCTTTTTTTGGGAACTGGTTACCAGGCGGTGCCAAGGGAAATTTCTGATGGAAGGAAATTTCGTCAGTGCTGCCGAATCCGTCATGTTTCCACTCGCAGACGTCGGATTTCTCTTGAACAACTCTCAGAGCAGCGACGGCATCCAACAAATAAACCTATGAGCAAAAAAACGGCGAGCGGACCAGAGGTGCTGCAGACGGGGTGTAAATCACAGACGTGGCGAGGATGCCGCGTCTGTGGGTTTCTGAGAACACCGTAGACGAACAGCGCTTCCCGAATGTTCTACATCATGAAAGGCCAAGCCGCTGTCATTTGATTCTGTTTTGAATTTCAGAAATGAAATAGCTTTCAACATAACATTTTCAACATCCTCTCTCTATACAAAACCACTGTTGGTTGATTGTCAAAATCATACAAAGAAAGAGTAGCCATAATTATATTTATTCCCTTCAAATGACAGCTTGTTGGCCTTCTTCTAGACCCCCCAAATCCTTTGGGCATCATAGGTTGGAAGCATCTGGAAAGATTTAGCTCATGGAAATGCTTTTTGTCACTGAAAACGCGTAATGCCCTTGCATTGTAGCGCTTCTACTGTGTGATTTATCCTCCTGGCTCGACTTATCCGTATCATCGCGTTTCCGTACGTACAATAAGTGCTAATTTCTTTTCTGCCCGGGCAATTCTGTGTACCGCATGAAGATTTGATTGACCTCTCACCAAAATGGGGCTATGGTCTTAAATGCCCTGCAAATGCCGGGTTAATTATAAGAGACAGAATAACAGATTAAATATAGACTGAAAGATGAGGAGACATGGATGTGGTGAGGCTGCAGAGCTGGAGGCCTGATTTGGAAAAAGAAAGAATGGAGGAGAAAGAAAGAAAGACAGAAAAAGGAGGGGGGGCAGATGGGAAGGGAAAGCAGGAGGTTCGGCATTCATCAGTCAGTTATACAAGCCGACTGAATGGGTCGCTGAAGAAATCGGAGCCATCAGACCAGAGAAACAGACAGACTTGGCCAGGCAAACACAGAGAGGAATAACACACAAAATGATAAGGCTGTTTTATGGCTCCTGCCTGCAGAGTCATGTTATGTCTCGGTACTCGGTTTTTATTAAACCCGGAGATCAAAGTCTGAAACAGATCCGGGTTTCCGACAGATATACTGAACTTGTGCTAGTTTTCTTTTGCGACTGCTCGACAGATCGATTATGTCACGGGCAGGTTCTGACAGGGAAGCGGTCGATCACAGATTTGTAAATTCTTTACGATCACCGGATTAACTTTCGGTACTCCCATCGTGTTGTGCATTTGCCAACAAACCCATTACAGATCGTATCTTTTCATGAGGAATGTGCAATAAAATAAACATTGTAAGAATGTGTGTGTATGTGCGCACTTGAATTACCTTATACAGACACCTCATCCCTCTGCTGTACCACAATCAGTCAATGTCATGTAATGACACTGAATGAATTAAGAGTTCATTATGTGCCCATGACGTCAACCACTTTATATATACATATTTAATATATATCTTTATGATAGTCTAGTTTATGGGTCTTTCTTAACAATCAAAAGCAGACATCCTGCGTTCTCTCAACAATACACTCACATCAGCCCTGCTTGTCTCTCTTGCTGCAGCTGATTGATGCTGCATCGAGGAGCCAGAACGCTAAAACCAGCGGAGAAGACAGTCCGGTCCGGTGAGGCGAGCAAGGAAGGATGCAGATGACCCTGATCTGATCTGACAGCGTCTAAAACTGTTATGCGTTCATGTGAAACCGTTTCAGAAAAAAAAAAAAACATAACTGGTAAAAGCTGGAGAACAGTTATGCTCATGGTTAAAAGAAACCAACACTGACTGTTGGCAAGAAACAGGATGAAAACTGCAGCCCAACTATTTTTCCCAAAACTTCTTTGTTGTCTACTTTTTCCACCTCACACGGCTACTACTACTACTACTATTCAAGCTTTTCTTCATTATCCTTTGCTTTGGTCCCTCGACCAGTGGAGTAACGGGATGATCTGAGGAGGGGAGTCATTATATTCCTGTGTGTGCGCACATGTTTGTGTGGCACTGATTAGCTCTAGATTTAGATAAAGATTAGTGATAACAGTGTTGGATTACATCCCTATGAATGCAGCTTCTAAATGACTTTAGGTGTGTGTGTATTTAGGTGTGTGTGTGTGTATGCATGCTCGCGTGTGTGTGTGACGCCACAGAGGAGCCAGGCCGTAATGGGCGCACTCAGTTTGTTTGCACAGCCACCCAGCAGACCCAGCAGGTCCACAGATTCAATCAGAGAGGATGTGGTTTCACTTCTAATTTTACACAAACAGTTTCGGCTATGCTATGAGTGACTGTAATGCCGAGGATGAATGGATGTACAGACGGATGGGTAGCAGGACGTGTGTTTGTATGTGTGTGTGTGTGTGTGTGCATGCATGTCTGCCTTTTGTCTCCGCTTGCATTCAGGTCTGCATGTCAGGCATGTAGGCAAGAGGGATCTTGTTAGTGCAGAGGCATGTAGACTGTGTGAGGGTGTGTCCCTTGCATGCATTGGTGTGTACAGTATACTGCATGTGTTTTTTTTTGTTTCTTTGTGGCTGTGAGTCTGTGTTTGCAGAACTCCTGACCCACTGCTGCTTCTACAGGGGAACAGTAATGAGCTTATTAGTCTGGGGATGTATTTTAAGCAGGTCACAGCAGTCTGGATTATTAACAGCAGACTGTATGCACATGAACATGTGATATATGCGGTCGTGGCGGTAATTGTAATAGCGGTAATAGGAGTTCAGGCAGTGTCAGAGCTAGTTGTTAGCGCTGTGGTTGTGTAGTTTTGCTAATAAGGGGGATGAGTCTATGTCATGTAATTTTGATAATTGCTGCCATCTGGCTGTAATGAATAAAATACGTTTAGCAGGGAGGCATATTTTCTTAATCCTTGAAGTTATTGAATAATTGAACTTTCAATGTATTTTTGCCATAAGTCCCACCGGCGACATTGAATATTTTAATGCAATTTCACCCACACGATACATGGAGCTTCATTTCTCATTGTTTTTGACTCAAAAAAGGACCGGACACCATGCTGACAGTAGTAGTGGTAGTGGTTGCAATGGCAGCAGTGTTCACCGTAATGTAGTATTTCTAATATGTAACAGCAAATGTAGTTGTAACGATTTTATGGGCGTTTTATATTACGTATATATATATTGCATATTTTATTACATTTCTACCAAGTCTGTTCTGCCAGATGCTGCTAAATGCCACTAAATTGCACTGTACCTTTAAGAATGCATCATTACTTCACAATTACTATTCCCAGTGTCATCTTAAGTTTAGTAAAGCAGCAAATACCAAACTGAGGAGTAGTGAATTTTAATACTACTACTGCAGCAACAATTGCTGCAACACACAAAGATACAGTAAATAGCTGTTCGGAAGCTACAATATGGCTCCAATAAATGTGTGTAAATCTTCCCACCATCTTTCCCTCACAGGTATCAGCCTGCAAAACACACACAGCTCCCTCACTCTTTGCTTTCTTTGACTTACTGAAGGCAACGGCCGCTGCAAGACCGGCTGCAGCGATGGCAGTAATTGAGTAAAAATGTGGGTAAACACACGGGTCAAAAGTTAAAGGCAAATATTGACCCACTGACTCAAGATCATGAGGCCAGAGAAAAGAGCGAGGTGAAGTGACAGCGAGACATTACTCGTGGAAAGATTTTACTGCTGCTTCACAGAATGGCCCTCTTGGATGATTTTCACAGGCAAAGAAAGTCACACCGCGGGTCCAACTCTCTTCATTTCAATGTGGGCTTTAAGCTTTCCAGCAATGGGACTACTTCAAGTTCAAGTTCCTTTTAATTCCCACAGAGTCAGGCAGGAGGAATTCGTCTCAGCTCAGACGAAAATCACTTTGACATTTACAGCACCTATCTGTGCCATTCAAAACTAGGGAGCCCGTACACAGAGCGCCTAAAGTTCATACAAACTCGTGCGGTTTCTTCGCGTTTAAGACTTCGCTGCTTGCTTACATAGCTGCTTCCTTGGACTTTCACGTGCTCATTTTGATTTAAATGTTATCTTTTAGTGGACAAACTCGATGATTAAAACTCCCAAACTTTCTTCTGTATCCTTCATCCTGCTGGCTACGTTTCCCCGTTCCTTCTTGGGTTACAGCTGTCTATCGCTGACATCTGCATGGAAAAATTAGACCCATGAAAAGATTTCCAATCTCTGAGATTGGACAAAGGACCTTACTGCCTTTCATAGTAAATTACCTATATCAGTGTATGTGTATCTTAGCTATATCTTCTAACTGCTTGCTTTTACTTCCAGCGGGCATTCATTATGAGAACTCTTGAGTTTCAGCCGAGCGACTATCACGATAAAGACTCCGGGGTGGAAATCTAGAGCAGAGGCCATTTTGGTTCTTCAATGACACGTAATGGAGGCCATTGAGTGGTCCCTGGACAGGAAACCAGGGGCCGTTGGGGGTCGTTGACAGGCGTCACTGACCCCTTTCTCCACTCATGTGGGGAGAAATCAGAGCCCCCCAGCTGACAACACAGCATCTCCTCACATTGAGAGCGGGCCAGAGATTTGGTGCTAATAGCCGAGGAATGATGATTGTCCCCCTGGTCGGGTTTCACAGGGGAGACGTCCATGGACAAAGGACAGGCAGGGGAGAATCAGCTCAGTGTCAAACACTGTGCACATGTAAGCTTCTGAAGACAAACTCCGGAGGATTTCTGTTTGAGGAAATAACATTTTTCCCCTCTGAAAACAACAGAGAGGAAAAAGTCCATAAAAGTCCATAAAAGGTCTCAGTCTGGACATCCCAGATAAACAAAACACATAACACGTGCTACAGTACAGTTGGCTGCACAGTGGTTTCATTTTCAGTCCTTGCTGTATTTTTGTTTTTTTGTATTCGTTTTTGACTATGAGTAGCACTATTTTTATGAGTTGGTACCCATGGTTGCAAACAGACGGATGACGCAATTCACATCCTGCTGCTGGTTTCACTCTATTCCGCTAAGTGACAATTGGCGTTGGTAGCAGGCCAACAAATGTGGCAGTGTGCTAATAAAGGCCGTTTTAGAAGAATGCAGGCAAACACGGACGTAAACAATGCAGCATTTGAGATAAAAAAAAAAGGACGGGAAATGAATTTGATACATTTGTTGGACCTCAAGGATTCGCACAATGTGCTGTGGTCAGAAATGCCAATAAAAAAAAAATTGCAAGGGAACTCCACAGGGCGTCTTTGAGGGAAGTCTGTGATTTGTGATTTCGGGCTATACAAATAAAACTGTCTTGACTTGACTTTGATTGCATTTTGCACATGTGCACTGTTAATATATAAGGAATACTGGATAGACAGTACAGCTATTGTGGGTTAAAATACCCCCCCCCCCCCCCCCAAAAAAAAAAAAAAAATAGGTGCTCAGTAATACTTGAATCTTGTAAGTTATGACTTCAAACGACAACCGTCAATCACCACAAGACCCACAAACGCAAATACTCCTCTCAGTTAATGACATGTTCACACAAATCAAGCGATCATGTGACGGTCGCACAGATCCCTCTCTTCAAACACTGACTCACAACCCACCACAGATGGGACGGGGAGGCCTCGGATGGAGCGAAAAGTCAAACTCCATCTCAGAACCAAACAAACAAGGAGATTCGCTTAAGACAAGCGAGACCAAACAGGATTAGCGTCGACTGAATGAGACACCGACATAAAGGACACAAAGGAGTTACTCGGATGTCACAGACGAAACTCTGCTTTGCTTTTCAGACCACAGTTTGAAGCCCGAAGATGCGGATATGGGTCAACAGCGCCCACTTTCTCTCCGTCTCTGTTTAAAAAAGCATCCAGACCTTTCCTCCTTCGCTCAAACCGCAGATATCTTCCAAATTTCTGCCAAGTTTTTCCTCTTGGCTCCCGTCCAGCAGGCAAGTACAAACCTCCCCTCCCTCATTCCAAACCAGCCATCCATCCATCCCTCCTTCTTCTTCTTCTTCTTCCCCTTCTTCCTCCGTCTGTTGTGTAAACCTCTGAACTACAACCACGGGGATTTTTATGTTTTTACAAGAAATTAAGTTTGACATGGCCCTTAAAGGTACAGCGAGCTCTGTGACCCCGGGTCCCCCGAAAGCTATTCAAACCCCACAAGGGCAAATTAAAAATGCATCGTCATTAATCTGAAGTGACGTCTGTTTTTTTCCTCCAAGTTCAAGGGCTTCTTTTTTTTTTTTTCAGGTTACAAGCTTTCCAACCCTGTCCCTCCCACTCCTCCTCTTCATCATCCGCCCATCTCCCTGGCAAGAACTATGACCACTAATCCTGCTGTCTGACTCAGGCCTGGGACCCTCTTCACATTGATAGCCAATGGGGAGAAACCCCCATCCAAAACCACAGCGCTCTATGAAGGACGTGTGAAACCCTACAAATATCTCGGTTTGGCGTAATGAGAGGGAATCTGATGTATAGCTCGGAAACATGAACGCTGTGTCTTCGGTTTGTTCTCTTGCCCGCTCCTTTCCCCTCTCGCGTACCCTGCGATGCATCAATGAGTCTCGGTTTGTGTTGCTGGTACATTCAAGGAGCTGATAGTTGTATCAAACCTAATTTTTATTGGCACGGGTCAAAAGCAAATAGCAGCGATCCAGCAGTCAAACACTATACACCCACACAGCTTTCTTTGTTTAAAGATATGACAGTGCGCCTGGGGTGTAAAATTAAATGTGTTTAATCAACAAAGATCTTTTTTTTTTGTTTCCAGTCTCATAAAATTGTCCACAGATCCTCATCCAAGATTCAAATGTGAAAGCAACGTGCAGTTTCGGAGTCTGAAAGTTACCGATAGCCTGTTTTCCTGAAGCATGTTTAAGCTCTGTATTTTAATGGCGAAACATTTAATAGACGGCTTTCGCATTACATCATCAACGCGGAAGTCAGTGATCTTGGAGATATTGGATGTAATAAACATAGCCGAGCCAAAAGGCGAAACTTTTCCTGATTATCGTTGTTAATTATTGCCGTGTTTTTTGGCTTTAAGAAGCAAACTTGCAGAGAAAAAGAGAGAAAAAAAAATAAAATGCTACAGATTGATTATTGCAAACAAGGGATAAGAAGAATTGTCCAAGGAAAGGAGGAGTTTATTAGTATGCTTGTATATTGATATAAACTCTGTGACCTAATTTATTTCTGAGAGCAGAGATGTCACAAAATGATACACAAACATAATACAGCATTCAAATACATACAACCATAAAACATATTAAAACAGGATAATAGAAAAAATACATAATTTGCTTATGTTCAGATAAATACCTGATTCTGGTCCCGTCTCATAATATACTACAGTAATACAAGGCTTCATTAATGTCTGTCAATGTATATTTCCCTCCTGATTTCAGGGTTTGAAAGTACATGCAGGCAGGTGTGCCAGTAGGGAGTTGCAGTAATCAATGCGTGATATGAAGATATCAACATGATGGATTGGTGTTGTGCAACCTTGCCGTTGACTTCTTCTACTTGCTGATGGGTTACCTTTATCTCTTTAAACATCTACAGAGTCAATTGCAACACATCTTGATTCATTCTGCATGCACGCAAATAGTCAGTACACGTAGAAAATGAGCTAAATTATAGCGTACTTGACCTGTTTGTTAATAAATGATCTATAAGCAATAAGTGAGCAGTCGTAACTACAATTTACATTTATACACGTTCAAAAAAAAGCTCCTTCGACGCCATGATGCTTAGCAGTGATACCGTTTACTTAAGTGGCAAGTCAAATCCATTAAGTTGCAGGAAAACAGATAAAAGGTCAGAGGTCACCATGCTTTTGTCCCCTGGGATAAATATGTGATGATTTACAATGGAGGAGCTGGAAAGTCTCATCTTGTCTCTCTCTCTCTCTCTCTCTCTCTCTCTCTCTCTCACACACACACACACACACACACAAATAAGGTCAGATTTAAACCCCAGTGGTGAGAGATAAACGGGAAGCCTGAACATGAGACTCACTGTATCAACAGGCCTGGAAGGGTCACTGAGGGCGAGGGCTCGTCCTTAACGTCTTTGTCGAAACTGCGAACACGCAGCCAGACAACGACCCAAATATGAGCGGCGCACAGTTGACTTGACAGCTAATAACTAGAAAACCAAAATGAAGCGAGGCCCGTGAGCTAGATCAAGCAGACAGATTGAAACTACAACGTACGGCACTATTTGCTGACATGCACTGTGCATTCTTACCGCCAGTGCTGCTGCTGCTGCTGCACTCTTCCTTTGTTAACCGCTATCAGTGCTGCAATTGCTGCTGCTCTAAGTCGATTGTCCGTTAGAGTCGTACCACGTCTGGTCGACTTTTGCAGGGGGTTCAACAGTTAAAGGCTGGATGCTAAATATCAACTTTGTATTTAGATAACAATAAACTAAATTAACAGAATGACTCAAACAAGGATCATGAATGTCGCCCCATATCGGTGTTGTGAAAGGATCGGTAGCTCTTACTTTTATTATTATTAATAATTATGCGCTAATTATATTTCTTCCATTGTGACTAAATGTTTCATTCACTTCAGGTGTTACTCTATAATAACTGTGGCGCTGTAGCATTATAACAACATGAACATGGAGTCCACAAAAATCACTGTGCTGTCTAACTCTAGCACAAATGACTTGCGACTCCACTTAAAATTCAGCCTTTTGACTTGGAACGACATATATAGATACAGAAATGATCGCATAACATGCATTTGGAAGTGTGCAGGCAACTGAAATTTCAGCTTAAGGGCTTTACATAGGACCCAAGTAGGTCGGTTTTTATAAGTGCTGGCTGACACTAAGTGCACTACATCTGATTTCGACGTTTTAACAAATCTGCCTCATACATGCAGATCAGCAGATACATCAGTCCAAGGCTGATGTGTCGTGAAGTGCTTTCCTGTAATGGTGAAATGAAGAATGCTACTCAAGGACTTTTTTTTTTCCCCTCTTCACACCCTGCCCAACATACCATTTATTGTGGCATTTTCTGAAGTGCCATTATTAGGTGCTATTACCAAGTAAATTACAGTATATCTCCCAGCACACATGCGAGCTGCAATGACACTGTTAATGTTCACACACACACACACATACACACAGCAGCTGGTGCGAAGCCCCCCCCCCACCCCTCATCTGTGCATTTCGAGCACTGATAGACCCCCATTACTTTAATATGAAAATTACAACCACATGAAATTTCTCCCATGGTTCAAACATACAGCGGCTGGCAACCGCACTGTATGGCAGCCTGTCGCTCCAGCTCTGTTTTGTTTTTTTCCCTCCCCTCCCTCAACTGTAGATCAGGCACTTCAAGGTTTGCCAACCATAACACGGTTGGCACGGCGTTTGCCCTCCCATCACAGCCGTGCACGCAAACGTTGTTTCACTTCTTTCTTCTCCCTTCTTTTTTTTTTTTTTTTCCCCCGTCGTCTGTTTATTTTGGTTTTTTCGTCTCTTTTCCGAATGGAAATTTTGAGGTCGATTGGTGTTGCCTGTTCCGGGCGAACAGTTCCAATCACAAAGGGGAGGATGAGGGATGGGCGGAGGGGCTGAAGGGAGACAGTAAGAAGTTGCGGGGGAAATTTCGTTTTTTTTTTTTTTTTTTCTTTTTCTTCTTTTTAACCGGCGTTGAGGGAGCTACAAAACAACTCCCATGTGTTCTTTATTTCAGGGTTCAATGGCAAATGGAGCAAAGCGAGAGTTGGCTAGGTCCTCTACCCTACTCACAAGCACTGTCCCCCCCCCCCCAATACACACACACACAGAAAGACACACTCTGCCCACTATCCCCCATCTGCCAACCACATCCACCGACTACTAACCGATCCAGAGCAGAGGACTGTACTTTCCCAGACCCCGCTGCCAGTTTGGACTTATTACATTACCTAGATTTGGTTTATGACAATACAACACAACAGTGAGGTTTGCAGGAATGCAGGACTGTCTTACAAAGCCATGAATATACAAATATCATAGTTTACGGTTATCCAGGGGAGGCAATTGAGATACTTTCTCTTTTCCAGGAGCAACAGTCTGCTTCGCATTTAATCTGTTTGGGGCCTGGGAGCTGCCAGTAGACCGTTGGCCGCAGAGCAGAGCTCGCCTGCCTTGCTCAACGGCAACGCGAGATGACGAAGGGAGAATAGAGCGTTACTCATTTATTTTCCCTCGTCTTCCTGGCTAGTGAAGCGAAACGAAAAGAACAGATACCCGTCCAGCTTCAGCCCCGCCGTGTCATACTCGCATATTTCTTGGCTGAGCTAAATTAAAAGGAAAAAACAGATTAATTACAACCTGCATATTGCACCAGGCAAGAAAAACGGTCAGACGATTATCAGACCAACTTTAAACAAACCAATCTTTTATTGGACGGGAAAGGAAGGAACCAGTAAGTGAGTGTAAGCTGTGATGGATGTCTTCCATTTCCAGTGCCAAAGCGATGTTTTGTATAACCAAAATACTGTTTTATTATCGAAGACAGAAATAATGGCCAAAGCTATTAAACCTCCAATTATTGATTATTTAGACACTTTGGGCCAGCGCTACTAGCTCTCAAAGGGTAAATTTCTTAGCAGGCAGACACAGACCAACATTAACATTCAGTTGGAGTTCAGTTTCTAGGGGGGGTTTGCCACCTGGAGAATGTAAGCTCCAAAATGCATGATCCTTTAAGGTCTGCTTTTGGTTTTCATAGACTCCTAAGGTGATGTTAAATGGTAAATAGCCAGTCATTGGTTCTGCCGTTTGTCACTGGGAAAGTAACATTCAATGTGTTCATCAGAGCTTTATTGCTGGAAAGAGCTGCCTGCTGCAGCTGGAAACTGATAAAAGCAATAACGGCTTAACTCCACCAGGTGCGATGCATCGTAGGTTTTTTTTTTTTTTTTTTTTTTTTACCTGCTACAACAAGTCTGTCATTGTTGCATGTTGCTGCAAGCCAGCTGAGTTTTCTACCAAGATTTTCAGGAGATTTCACATGTAAGTTCAAGCATTTGTCACATAAACTAAAACACATGTGCTTTCTTCATTTTGGAATTTTTTGAAATAGTCTAATCAATGCAAAATAACAAAGGCCGCGATCTTGCGTTATGTTTTGCCTCCGGTACAGCGAGAGACTTGTTTTTATTGGTTTAAAACTGATTGCAATCACATTTCCACACAGTTCCAGTTAGTTTTTACCCGTTTGAAGAACGGGAAGGAGCGAGACAAGTGAGAAATATAGGCCAGCCATGAGAAAATAGAGAGGCTACCATGGTCAAAGGAGCTGCTGTAGTTAAATATAATGGAGTTGATTAAATAGACCCAGTAGAGTTAGCCAAAAAGACCTAAAATAGTTTATTTTATGCCATTTTTACCCCCAGCATCTAAGGGTTCTTCTTCTTATGTTGGACTAAGGGACTGGACAACAGTGACTCATTATAGGTAAAAGTGGTATCCAAGGACAGGAGGAGCTCACTTTAGTGGTTGTCTCTGCAATACATATCTGTATTCTGGCCAAATCTTACACATTGTGCTTTCAATATAAAACATTAATGACGATGCAGGTTTAAAATAAGACTGGCGCTATAATAAATCCAAATTATCCTGTGATTTTATTACTTTTCGCCATGATTTTATCTCAATAATTACGCTTGACGGATAAAGCCTGATTGATCGAGTGGAACAAATTTATTGAATAAATCTTTCGACTAAGCTAAACATCCCGAGCATTCCATTTGTGACATAAACTATGTTCATTGGCAGTAATCCTGTGTATTAATGCCAGTGACCATTACTAATGACAATAAACATTTATCAATTGCTCTTTTATGCTTGCTGCTTGTCAAACTCTAATCCATCAGAGCAAATGTTTTGTTTCGTACTGCGAGGAGGGAAGCAGTCATGGAAAAAAGCATATTGCAGATAAACACAGGAGGCGAAGCTCTCGTCTGTTTGTTCTGTTGTAAACATGAAAGCACTTTCATGCTGATGGAATGCGGCGACGAGTGTGCTCCGGAGCGAATGTGCGCGCTTTCATGTATGACTGTGTATAGAGCTCTATGTCTGTTTATCCTCAGCCCTTGCATGTGTCAGCACTATTGCCCAAGCTTGTTATATGCAGCCATATCGCTGCAGCGCGTTTCAGCGTGCAAATTGAGCTCACTCCCTGCCGTCCGTACCGCAAATGTTGCGATACGTATAGCTGTTCCCATCTTGGCTCCTCACGGGAGACGCCGCTCTAAAGTTCAGCTGCAGTCGAGCTCGGAAACCCGGCTAAACGAGGGAAGAAGGTGACCGTGGTTAACGTCAGCCGGCCCGAATTTTTGCTTGTCACTGAAAATAAATAGATTCCCTGAGGTCATCCAGTTGATTGCGGTGAGCAAATCTCCAGTGTTCGAAGGCATATGGTTGTAAAGGGAGATACACGCGGAAACAAGGGTCATAAGGCCATGCGGGGAGGTCTGAGAAAGTGGTTAAAGATGCATTTCTCACCATCGGTATATGCCGCTTTGCTAATTGTGCTGAAGGGTAAGTTTTTTTTTTGCACTGAAAACACTCGACGATGAATTTCTTGCAGCCGCAGTCTGACACTCCCGCAACCACTGCGCCAATTGTTGTCTTGAAAGAATCATAAAAGACACATTATGTGACTTGCAGGAGACATATTCTGTCATTTCAATAAACATGGCCACTATGGCTTTTTTTTATTTTTATTGCCAAACTAGCAGAGCCATCATCCATCAGCCATTAAGTAACACATTGGACCCATAAAAACATGTTATCACGCATAATCATCACTAATGCCTGGAAAACAATGAAAACATTCAGAAAATTGCCCTTTGTATTATGTCATTTTAAGGCGTCAGGTACAACATGAATTACTGAGAAATGGAAACAACATTGTTGACTAAGCAAACATTTATTTTTGCTATAAATTTCTCATCCTGTTGATGTGAAAGAATAATTACAATTGAAACAAACTGCCGAAAACCTCTCTACATTTGTTTTCTTGTAGATAACCAAAGACGACTGCTTTTGTTTCTGGACCTGCAACCTCTTTTTCTTCTTCGGCTCTGTTCATTACAGCCATCCATAACAGCCTACACCGCAAACTTCTGGCCAGACTAATCAAACCTACATACAGTAATTCACAATTTTCATGAGATTTCAAAAGTTTGCTTAAAATCTTCTTGACAAGTAGATGGAAACACAACCAATAAGACCTTAAACAAGTACTTTTATGATTAAAGTTGACCAAAACTAAACCAGAAGTGGTTGATCAGAATCCTTTTGGGCGGTAACAAGACTGTACATACCCTACAGCTCCCTTATTTGTAATGTTGCTCTTAAAAAATGACGGGTCACTTCTATAACTATAAATTCTGGTGGACAGCTGTAACAATGAGCAACCTGTGACCTTCCAGTCTAGACACACTGTAACAGGTTCCCCCGTGACTGTGATTATGCTTTTAATCTCACAGCAAATGGCAATGAACTGTGTTAAATAGCTTGATCTTTGGCCTTGATACATATAGGAACATAAAGCCATTGCTGTCCCGATCCCCCCAGACACAGGAAGAGGTGTGGTCCAACCGGTCACTGTGATATACATCGATCAGGACATTACACCCACATACTGTTCAAACACACAGCCGCGACCTTAACTTAATATAAAACAGAGCCGGATCCTCCCTTGGGACGAGTAACAGCCGTCCAGATGTGGCTGCAATGCTGTTTTAATGTGAGACTTGTATAAAAAACCCTACAGGAACAACCCGTTTCACCCAGAGGGCCTTCAACACCTCATCACCAGCACCGAAGCCAATGAAGCCAATTCAAATCCATTGTATGGGGATTCATTTAGGCTTCACCGGTGCAAGTATAGGTGGTCAAAGACGGCGCGGAGTGTAAAGTGCAGTGCGACCATTTGATAGCATCGCATCCAAACATTTGGGTGCGTTATCTCTCAAAGTTTGGCTGTCCTGCTGTCTGGAGATGATGTTTGTTAACATTTCCATGGAAATGGTGGACATAACAATTATTATCATAACGGGAGTCATGATGAGGGAATTTCCACTGGAGGAGAAATGTGTTTATGCGTGTGCATGTGTGCGTGTGTGTGTTTGTGTGTGTATCTGAGGAGGAGATGCAAGCAGAGATGGGAGCGATATCTGCGTGATGATGGTGGTTTGGACTAAATCATCATGCAGGTTGGTACAGCCAAGTCTCTCTCTGTCTCATTTTCTCTCCTTCATCCATGAAGCCTCTTTCTGTGACTCTTTTTCTCTCGCTCTTTTTTTTGTTTTGTTTTTTTTTTACTTCTCTCCTCATAGATTTATCTTAAAATATCGCCGTTCTTCGTTTCATAACATGCCAAACATCCAGAAAAGCTCATTTCCGAAGCTTTCGTGATAATAAATGAAACGCTCCTGATGGAAATAAAGTCAGTCTATTAACCAGCGAGCACTGAAGTGACACTTTGTGTGAGTAAAGCGGACGCACACCTCCGAATTCTGAGTTTTAAACCTCACTGACTCACCATTGCGACAGTCATTACAAATACATGCTGTGCAGCCAAAACTTTGTTCAAATCAGCAGAACTTTATTTAAATTCCAGTGGGGAGTCCAGAGTTTACTAAAATAATGCGGTCTAAAAGGCTCAGGATAAAACGAGGGGGAAAATATGCTAATAGGTTAAATTTTATATGTGCCACCTCCAAAAAACTTGGGACGAGTGGATCCAACTCATGAGCTTAATTTGCTGTGGGTGGAATCTTTACCGTTCAGTGATAAAAGAGGAGCAAAACTGACTTCTTTTGGCCCCCGCTCACTGTGGACCACAAGGCCCTGAGTGAGTCGCAGTTGATTCAGAAAGCTGCAGACAGAGATCTGACTTGGAAAAAGAAAAGAGGGCACATTACATCTGTCTACTGTATCATGGCTTCCAGTGTGCACAAGAGCTGACATGAAAGGGAGAAAGAAGAAAGCAGCAAAACCTCCTTCCTGGGTCTGGTGTGACCAGTAGCTTAGGGCGTCAATGCGTATATGTTAGGAAGATGATGTGCAATAATGTGCAATACCGAAATGCTCTGCATAGCCACTGTTTAGCAAAATTTACAAGGATGAAGCCTGAATGAGCGTACGAATGGGTTTTTAAATGGTTGAAAGCTTTACAGGTCCCATATTGTAAAGTGTTTGTGTTTGATTTGAAGTTGTGACATCCCTAACAATTTTAAAGGACCAAAATGGTCTTAATATAGTTAACGGGTCATTTCGTGCCTCATTAAACGTACAACATGTAATTTCCTGCTGCTAGGGGTTTCTCAATATAAACAATAACAAAAGATGGAGTCAATGATGTAGTGTGGGGACATGGGAAATGCTTCTTTTAAACATGAGCAAAGAGGGCATTGATTGACATGGATAAGTCCTTAAAAATAAAAAAATAATAATTTTTTTAAAAATCATGAATTTATACAAATGTCCAAATTGTTGGATATATTTGCGATAACAAAAGTACACAACTCAACAATCACTTTTACACCTTTAATTTTGTAAACAATTACATATTGTGCCTTTAATATTAACAAGCTTGTTCGGCTGATTTGAGTGGCTGTAAATGGAAGGTGTCTGTATAGTTGTGACATCACAACTTCAATGAAGCCCTAATGGCTCGTTTTAAGGCACAGTTTCTGGGTGTGAATGGGCTTCTTGAACTACTTTCACTTTAAAATTCATGTTTCTCCTTTGATTTTCCATGTAATATAATATATGTGCGATACAGGCTGTAAACGTTCACAAGATGTGAAACCTCGGAACAATATTAAGATATTATTCATTAAAGCTGCTTTTGGCAGCGCCTACGGGCAGCTTGTTTGGACTGGAATATCTGTATTAGCTGCTTTATTCCTCGTCCAGCTTTAATTGCCCTTCGAGTATTGACTGTTTAATGAATTGTGCAAGAGTACTTACATATTTTTTGCTGAACGTGAGTTCCTGTTTTCTCATGTGCTACGCCAGGACTGTGTATTCTTCTGTGAGGAGCTATTTTCCTATATGTCATCATCAGTGTAACAATATGAAAAAAACACAAAGACTATTGCACTCTGTAATTTATGTGGCTCTGATGCCATTATTGATCTAATGAGTCTGCGCTGCAGAAAGAGCGCTGCCAAACATTTGTGAGAGCAAGCTCCAAAGTAAATCATCTGCGACGTTGAGGTGCGTCTTTGAGTCTGGTGAAATTAAACCCATTAACCTCTGCCTCTCCTCCTCCTCTACAGTGAACTTTGACGAGTAAATATGCCACAAAGAGGGAGAACAGGCAAACAGAGCCTGTTCACTCCCTCCTTTCATTTACAATCTCGTCTTATCCTTATTGTGACGTTTGAATACGAGTAGGTGAATACATAGTTCAACTCAAACTGCATTTTCAGCAATACAGATCCCTTTTACTTTGAGCCTCTACAATGTGGAACGGACGCAATGCGAATCGTTTTGTACAAGAAACACCATGTCAATGATATTCTTAGGCTAAGTTGTGTGTCAGAATAGCAAATTTCATCAAGTTATAGGTAGGGATGCTCCGATCGACTGGGAATGGATCGGAATCGGCAGGTATTCAGTAAAATATACAATTTCAATAATGCAACGTGTACTGTAGACTCTCACTAGGCTGAAATAAAACAGGGGCAACTACTAAAATAACACAAATAAAATCCATCTTCTGCATTTTGCTCAATTTCTGTCACCTGTTTCAGCGAAGGTCAGAGGGTTCTTTCTCTCTGTTGGCCAAAAAGATGGTCAATGAATGTCTAATAATATAGTATATAATAATATAATATATATATATAAATATAATGCTGCTATGCCAGCTTCTATAATACACACAAAAAATAATAGATAGAGTAGATATGGCTCATAGACTACTTGTAAGCCTTATCAAATAATGTAAGATAATCAAATATTGTATCTGTACTGTGTTGCTCAGTGATATGTACTGCAAAACAAGTCATAACATTCAGTTTAAAATTAGCAGCTTTACATTTAAACACACGTGCTTATAGTCTAGAATTAACAACCAAAGTACATACGGGATCAGCAGCCAAGCAGGTGCACATGCTCTCCCCCCTTTTATTTTTCTACCTGATTTAACACTGAATTAAAAGGCCTTCATGTTCCTGCCTGGGGACTCGACTTTGGCACACGCTCGCCAACCTGGCCCGAGCTCCGCTGCACATCCTGGGAAAAACCATCATGTATGGGACTTACACAGTTTCCATGTCGAAATCCAATGGAACAATATTGATGTTTAAAAGTCTGTATTTCCACCGTCCTTCATTCACACGCACGCATACGCACGCACACAGAGAGAGACACACACTCCGTAGGACAAGGAGTTCATTGAGGGAAGAAAATAAGGCTAAGCCCTCTTGATTGCTGGAGCAGCCTCCGACTCCCGTGGGTCACCTGCTGCTCCAAGCACCCCCCCTCACCCCCTCACCCTCATCACCACCACAACCACCAGCTCCTCCCTACTCCGCTATTTCTTTTTTTTTTCCCCCTTCCTTCTTTACATTGTTTGCAGACAGCGGGCTAGGAATGTGTTAATCCGTTGAGCATGCCTTCAGATTAATTGAGGGTGTTTTTTTCTTTGATCAGGACGGCGGTATCTGACGCTTGAAATGTTTAAACCCAATCAGCGGTGATCAATTAGCAAAACAATGGCTCCGGGGTCGGAGTTGAAGAGCAGGCGAGTGCCCCCTCGTCTTTCTCTCCTCCTTCTCCTCCTTCTCCCTCTCGTGTTATTGCGCCTGTCTGTGGAAGATGACCCCCCGGCCAGCAATCAGGGCAGCACAGGAAGGATTAGATGAACATTAACTATGATTAATGGGAAAAATAACAAGGCAGCCAAACAAAGGCTCCACTTCCATGGCATCTCTCTTTGAAGGGGGCTTCTCTTTCTTGAACTCCTTGCACGCACGCACACACACACACGCGCGCTCACGGTACACTATACGCACAGATGTACACACAGATACGCAGACATACAAACACTCTCCCCCACGCAGAACACACACTTTTCCATCTGCGGGCCGCCTTTCGCTCAGGCCGAAGAGCTATAAATCAAAGCTGGAGGGAAAAAAGAAGGAGCCCAAGGCTTGTGTTTGCGATATATAAAAAGTAGAGTGTGTGTGTGTGTGTGTGTGCGTGGGTGCGTGCGTGTGTGTGTGCACGTGCTTGTGTGTGTGTGATTGTGAGAGATTTAAGGGGGACTGTAGGGCCATAAACCCTCTGGGCTGTAAGAGAACAAAGGGCAGACATTCATTAATCTCTTTGTGCAGACCTCTATTCTCTCCACTGTACTGGAGTACAGTCAACCATACACACACACACACACACACACTACTGCACCACTACTTTTTATATGTGACAACCTGCCTATTCAGTCTGTGTGTGTGTGATCTCAAATTAACCCCATATTGAGACGCCGCTTTTTCAAAACTGCATCTTTTCCGTAGAATTTATGTATTTATTCCATTAACGTGGACGCAAATAAATACGTGTTTCGTGTGTGTGTGTGTCCTGGCTGGTGTGTGCAGTGCCTCTGAGGGAGCTGGTGGTGCTGCAGCCAGGCCAGGGAGGCAGGATGTTCCCATGCTATGGAGTGTCAGGCAGCTGGCTGGCCCGCTGCCAAGCCAAACCTGTGGCGGCTGGAAGGAGAGCGGCCCAGCGCTGGGATCCAGTTACCATTTCCTCAATCACCGACCAAGACAGAGGGAGACCTGATGAGCAGCCTTTCCTGTCTACACGGAGATGATAAAATGATAGATTCTGGGAGAGCGGGCTCGGCTGTGGGCGAACGCGCCGTGCCAGCGGGAAGATGAAAGCAACTTTCACTAAGAAAGATAAACTGCCAATTCTCTCATCTCTTCTTCTTCATCTCCTTCTTTTTATTCTACTTCTACTTCTTCTTTTCTTCTTCTTCTCCCATCATGTCCATCAACCGCCACCCCAATGGAAAAAGGAGGGAGAGGTGAAATAGCGGGGGGATGCGTGTCTGTGTGTGTGTGTACACCCCATATGGAAGCCATTCTCCTGTCCCTCTATTCACTGCTGGGAATGTTTTGACGTTTTCTGGAGATGAGCACTGTGATGTCACACACTGGCACAGTACTGCTGTGTCAGGAAAGAGGAGGAGAAAAGAGAGGGGAGAGAGAAAGAGAGAGAAAAAGGGGAGAGAGGGGTGGCGGTTGGAGGGAAGGAGGGAGGAAAAGGAGAGGGGTGGGGGCTTTGGGGGCAGGAGAGAGGCGAATTGCTGAGCCGCCAGTTTTTTCTCACCACACTGTAAATTAGCGTGCCGGTTCCTTGATGGAAAACATTCGGGGGGCAACACCGAGGGGCCTCCCGAGACCCGAGAAATGCGAGAGAGCCGTGTTCGGGCCGGGGATGGGGGGGTGGGGGCGGAGGGGGTGGTGGGTGGGGGTGTTTTGGTGTCCTTTCAGTTTGAAAAAAAAAAAAAGAAAAAGAAAAAAAAGTCTTCACGAACATAACTTCTTCTCCCCCCTCTTCCTTCAGGACCGGTCCCAGCAGAGGAGCAAAGAGAGAGAGAGCCTGAGAGAGAGCAGATGAGCCCTGCTCTGAAACAGCAGGGGCTGCTTCTAATAAAGTCTCTACAAACCCCCCCCTCCCCTCCCCTCCCTTTACGGGAAAAAATCAGACTCAGTACAAACAGCCTGGCCTAGCACTACGCTGGAGATAATTAGGTAAAAATAGAAGTGTAATTTCCACTGGTTAATATTTCAGATCGGCGTTGTTGCCCTCTCGGAGCTTCAGTCACCAAATGACACTCCATGCGAAGCCCCTCACTCACCTCATTTAATCATCGCTGCCATTCAGAAATGCTGGATGTTATAAAATAAAGATGTCTAGTCCGGTGTTTATACACGCCGATTCCAAAATCCTTCCTATTATAAATGGTTTTGGAACATCGATTGCATCTGTGAAAAGGCTCAAAAAGCGGTGAACTCTGTATTTATGAATGAACTTCAGTTGGAAGAGAGACTCTCCCTTTCCCCTGCTCTCAGGTTAAACATGTGGACATGGAAGGGAGGTGATATATATATATATATATATATATATATATATATATATATATATATATATATATATATATATATATATATATAGGGGGGGGGAAAGGAGGTTGGGGGGTGACCTTTACGAGGCTCTACTGTATTGGCTGTGGCACACTCGGCGATCGTGGGGGGTTGTGTGTGGGGAGGGGTCTTCTGTCACACACACCTAAATTTAAGCCATTCCCAGAGGCCAGGCCAAACAAAGCCTCAGGAAAAAAAAAAAAAAATAGGCCCCTGCTCTGGTGCGGCGGGCTGGGCGCAGCGCTGTTAAGGTCTGAAAAACAACAGGAAACACATGTGGCTCGATACAGGGAGGGGACGGCGGGGCCAGCGGGGCAGCCGGGAACCAGGATCCCAGGGCCGAGACCCGACCTGACCCCGCCGGTTCCCACTGACACTTCCTTATCCGCCGCGCTAGAGCAAAGGTCGGGGCAGCAGGGACGGCTGCCGGGCAGATATCGCTGCTGAGCTCAGCTACAGGAAGTGGCCTGGGCACGGAGCGGAGGACGGAAAGAGCCTGATGTTTTATCCGCGGCGGGTCCTATCTGTGGCACAGTGGCGTTGTCATGCTTACATAACAGATAAACACAGCCTTAATGCTACACACTCCTGCGGAGTTATCCCTGAAATATGGGCCAAAGCACTAAGTCAATATATCTTGATATTTATACACAAAGAGAACAGCTATGGCGAGCAGCTGGAATCAAAGAGCAACACCTGTGTCTTATATTGGAAGCCGAGGTGGACGGGGGTCATCCAGACATTGCTTGTTTTGAGAAGGAGGTCCTCGTTTTTGCAGAGCGCGGGATTACCGAGCGACTCGAACGGAGGCCGAAATGGGGTGTCGGCGGAGATGTGTATGGAGCCCTGTCTCGCCCGCGCTCATACAAAAGAGACGGATGGCCCCAACGCCCCCGGTGCCTGTCTTCGCCCCCGTCGCCGTCCTCGCTGTCATCCTCTCCTTTCATCCACCCCCCCCCCCCTTCTCTGGGCCGTTCGTCATTGTGTCTGCTTTGGAAACGTAATAGTCTTTTCAAATCTATTCCAGCCACTCACCGCGCAGCCAACGTCAATGTTTACCCCCCGAGTGAGGGAGGGCGAGCCGAGCGCTTAGCGGGGGAAGCGCTATCGCCTTCGATATCTGACAAACACGCACGGAACTGTGTCACAACTTACTTTTCTTCACTCTCCCACTCGCATTTCTCTCTCTTTTTCCTTTCCCTTTTTTTATTATTATATTTCCATAAACTCAATAAAATCTCTTTAAAGGGGCCCTATTATTATCTGACTTTTTTAGTGCTTGTGTGTAAATGTTTAGGTCTCCTGTGCTGCTAACACACAGTCTGGCATCCGCTATAGTGTTGTTGAAGACAAGCAGTAAAGAGATGGCTCCTGTTGTGATGTCAGAACAGGAGAGGAACTTGATAGTAACCACCAACCAATAGACCCATCCATCCATCCATCCATCCATCCATCTATCATTTCTGATGTCGCTAGGCCAATCACAACACAGTGAGCAGTGTGGGTTTTTCAGAGTGAGTGTGGGAGAAGGCAGACTGCATTGCTAAAGGAAAGCATAGTTCAACATTATGGTAAATGTGCTAATTTTCTGTTAGTTATTAGTACTTCAAGTGTACATACAAGTAACTGCGTGATGCTTAAAAAAAAAAGGAAATAGACCTACACATCATCTTTTACTTCACATCACTATTAGTTTGTCCTAATAAGTGCCTAAAAAGTGCAGCAGATCAATATAAATTTACTCACAATTAGAGATAAAAACATACATAACAGTTTGAGCATAGTAAAGTGTATGGTTATCAGTGCAATAAAGGGAAGGAATAGGCACAGACTATTGGTCGGCTTAGGTGCATCTATAATTAATGGGCATGGGAGTGAGGTGCATGATCAATGAGTGGATAAACAGTTACAGAGCTTCAGTGAAAGAAGTTTGTTTTTTTCGGTAACATTACATACAACCACAATGCATCAGGGTAGATATTTCTTTATGTTTTCTGATTGTTTGATGAGCTACACTAATTGTTGTCTAACTGTAGATTTGTATTTCCTGTAAAACTCGAGAGCCATGTCAAACCTCTCCTCGACCGCTGCACGAGATTGAGTTATGCTATTTCCCAAACTGTCAAATTATTCCTTACACGGCTGCAAATGTGTTAACCAAAATAGCACGTTTCGCCGCAAATGTTCGTAGGTTCAAATAAATTCACTCCGCAATTGCGAAACCAAATTTTTCCACATGTCGTGACTCATTTTTTCTTGCTAAAGACTCTACATTTGCTATATTCCTTTCTTGCTCGTTGAGCCAAATGATTATGTCACTACCGCAACCACCCAATTTCCCCACAGGATCATTAACGTTTCATCTCATCCCAAAAACAAACACTATTTCCCATCCACGCTGTGCTGGTTGCACATTTAAGTCTTCCTGTGTCGTATGTGTTGACAGAATCATGCGTCGGACGCTTGTGAAAAAACACCTTTGACCCAAATCATGTAGCAGCCCTCATCTTAGGCACCTGAGTATGACCAAGCCGAGCGAATGCATCGCCATTATTCAATTATGGGAGCAAAGTTATGGTTTTGCGTAACCACTTTTTGTCTTTTCAAAAATAAACTTATCATCTTCCAGTCCCCACAATCAGGGGATTATATTCGAACAGCTCATAGCAATGACCATTTTCCTATTTTCAGCAAAAACAACTAATAGAAAAATTTGGAGTTTGGTAAAATCAAACCCATTGCTGATTTTTTGCCACATTTATCTTTAACAGTTAAATGAACTAAAGTAGGGGTTTATAACATGACTTCATTGAATCAGAGATATTTAGATGAATTCATATTTAAATTATAATCTATAACTAAATGACTGACAACAAGACACCAATACGAATATACCAGTTTTTCCTATGTAGCTTGGTCCACAGTCACCTGTGTGCTAGTGATTCATGGGACAAAAGTCATTTAATTATTTTTCTCACGTTAATAGTGTCATGTTGTGAAATTACTTTATTAAACTAAAAGTTCCGCATTCAGAATATATTTAACCGCAAACCTTTGATCAGTTAAATGTAGAAATATCATTGGATAAAGTCTTCAACTGTTTCCTAATGTCAGAGGAAAACCTCTGTTAACATACTGTTAAATTTAACAGCGCCGAAGTTTACGCTACTTCTTTTAAAAAATAATTTATGATCTCTTACAACTCATAAACAGACATTACTCATTCGGCGAACATTAAACATAATTTGGTATTCATTTTAGAGTGCAGGTGGCTGTTTCTTCGCTTAATCCAAGAGGTTATGGGGTGTACAAACGCAGGACATTTGTTTTAAATTACTTTTTTTTTTTTTTTTTGGTAAATTATGTATCTTTCCAAGTTAGCTCCCCAATTTCAACACAGAACCAGGCGCCCAAGTGCCTCATAAAATGTTTTATTTCTCGGGGATTATCAGAATTTTCTCCTTTCAGATAAAAAAAAAAAAAAAAAAAAAAGATATTGCACAGCGTCCAGTGTCAACATCAGGGGAGGCGGAGGAAGTTAAAGTTGGACGTGTAACCCCCGACGCAAAAAAAAGGAATGTGATCCAGTAACACACATATGAACTGACACACACCGGAGCCTGCATATGCACCTTCAGGCTTTCTGTAGTTCTCAGCTCATCGAAAATTGGAAGGTGGTGATTCATTGAGCGCTGTTTATTGCAAACTATCAATCACCTAGATGCATGTTTAAACCGTGGGATTGGGGGAGTGAGTCTTTGAGATTAAACGAATTAGGCAGAATTTCTTTCTCTTTTGCTTTCCATCCGCGTTCTGCACGAAACTCTCAGGCGAAACTATTCCAATGGTAAGGAAAATAAATACAGAGCTTGGGAATCCGTGTCCATTCCAAGAGCCATTCATCTATGAAGCAACCTCATTCTTATATAAGAGTCCCTATTTGGATTCAGTTCACATCACAGTTTATTTAACTTGATTTCCCTAAATAGGGTCCTGATTGGGTTGCATAAGGGCTCCGAGGTCCTCTGTGGAAATGGGGAGGGGTGATAGGACGAGCAGGGAGAGGGGGATCCAGAATGAAAGAAGAGGGCGAAAGGACGAGAGGGGTGCTTTAAGTTCAAGCCTCCGCTTTATTTGTCCAAGTGGGGAACTGGTTTGGCTGCGAGCAATAACACCGACATTACAGCAATATGTAATCACCCAATGCAAGGTGCTGAAAACAAGCAATGAAAGACAAATCATGGCTGTCGTCAGCATCATTAACAACTTCATCTTGGCACCGCCATCAAGCCAGAATCGCAGCCTCTGAAAGGAGAAATGGCACATCACTGCTTTTGCAAATGAAAAGTTGAATTCATAGGCGATAAAGTCCCCCGTGTTCAGACCGATTAAACGGCTGGTCCGACATGTCCGGTAGCCCACGGTGGCTAATGTTAGCGAACCTTAGGTATACGTTGTGGTATAACTGACTTTATGACTGTTCTCTACTTCTCTTACACATCGACTTTATATAAAGACAAATGACAGCTCCCCAAAAGTGAAGCCAAAGTATCTCGAGCTGCTGGCTGCAGTAGAAGTCATAAATCCCATCCCCCTTGTGTTTGTGGATGGGACATGAGCCCAAAAAAACAAAAAAAAAAAAACAAAGTACAAGTCAAATAGATGTTTCCAAAAGATGGCTTCTGTAGTTTTAGACTGTTCTTATCTTGCTGATGTAAATTCAGGTGCTCTGGCATGTTTTTAATAAGTTATTTGATATAAAAACCCCAACAGGGCGGCTGAGGTTCATCCCATTGTCCGGCTGTAATCTGCCTCCAAACGACATCACACAAGCTCCCGTTTATCCATCTTTTAACAGTGAAACGTGCCCTATGGTTGTCCTGTCATCCATCAGCAGACATACAAATGTCGCATGTCATATACAGCCCCTGTATTTTACTTTTATATTCATATAATCCCCATAGAGACACTCTGAGGCAAAAGAAAGTTGTCTTCTTTGTAAAAAAAAAAAAACGCTGGCATATTTATCACCTGATATACAGTAACAGTCAAATTTCTTAAAAGTTCTATTTTCTCATGTGTAACACAAGACGCCTTTTTATGTGTCCACTTATCCAGGCTAGACTGTAGAAAACAGATTAATGCTGTGAAACATTCTCGGACCGTTCCTCTGGAGGACTCTACCCCGTAGAACCATTGCCAACGGGTTTAAAAAGTCATTCCGAGTCCATATAAGCTCTGAAAAACAAGTTCATGTAAGTCTCTTCTGGGATAAACAAGAGCGATTTTCCACACCGTGTCAGTGTTTCAATCGGATTTCAGTCAATTATATTTATGTATTGTTTCGGGGTGAAAGAGCCCGTGAACCTAGAAAGCTAAACTCCATCACCTCTTGAAACTATCTAAATAAAACAGTTGGATGCAACAGCTGAATTGGACTCTTGAATCTCACAAAAGCATGTCCAGGAATTTGGCGATATCTTACTCTTGGTACCTCTAGTGTTTTTTTTTTGGTTTTTTTTAGTGCAGGATCATAATCCTTTGTCAGCTTTCACGAGACCGTTTCGATTTTATTGATGTTATCCGTTCGGTTCTTTCATGGTGCATCTGCACCTGAGTAAAATACAATATCTGTTTCTCATGGCAGAGGCCGACAGGAAATGACAAGAAACCGGAGACCTGGCGAAGACCTTCCCCATGACTGCGTCTGTTGCAGAACATTTTTGCAGATATTTGGCCCAAAACTTTGCGGTTGGTACATCCAAAGTAAATGTGGGGCCGCAGCGGAGTGAAATAAAAAACCCCACGGACTAGTCTGGTGATTTAATTCAGAGAGACTTCAGAGAGGCCGGAGACATTTCACACACACGGCAGACACAGCAACTGTTCAGTCAATAAAAAAAAAAATTTAAAAAAATAGGTGCACACACATTTCCACACAGAGTGACCTCATGGCCCCCTGAAGCAGCATCGTCTGCTTCACAAACTCCCAGACTGACCTGATCGCGCTCTTAACACACACAGACAGGTGTGTGTATGTAGTAGTGGGGCGGGGGGGGGAGTGTGAGAATCCCTGCTAGTGTGACGGTGGTGGTGAGAGATCGCTAACACCACGGGCTTAACGTATAGTTTCCAAGGTCAAGCTGTTTCTCCCACACGTCTGGTCTGGTGAATGCCCCTCTATTGCGGTGCGGCGGCCTGTCCGCCGGCCCATCCGGATGCCAGGGCGATTACCACGGGGATATTGCGGGCGGATTCCTTAGTGGCCGCTGTGACATTTCAGGATTAGTCATGATGGCTGATAGCATGAGTGCCTGTTAATTGCATTATCAATGGCCAGTACTGTCTGTCCTGTTCGCCCACTCATATTCGAGGAATCCTCTCTTCCTCTCGCTCCCAACTGTCTTGTCTCCCCGTTTCCTCTCCGCTCGTCTCTGCTACTTTGGAAAAGCGAGGCTTTTGTAGCGAGAGTTTCGCGTTTCATTCGATGACCCTTGGATCGCATACCTGCTTCTCGCCCCCGGTTCTCACTTCCCGGTGTATTTCTCTATATGTTCCCATACATGTGGGAGCCCTAAATCCACAGGGGATCAGCGCATAGAGGCGGGAGGTGATGGACAGTGAGAACTGTGTGGACTATGAGATCGTCCTCTAAGCCCCAGTGATTGTAGGATAAGACAAGGGTCTGGCGAGGCGTCTTTAGTGGAGTGCGAGGAAGCATGTTTAAAGCCAGCATGAAAAAAGAAAAGAAAAAAAAAAAAACAACCCCATCTTCTTCTCTTCTCAACATCTGCAGCCACTCACAGTTTCCATGTTCTGGCTTGATGAGCCACAACACATGTTGGGTCTGAGCGAACGCTTATACGAGCACGCGCGCACATACACAACAGATCAGGGGGACAGGGGCCAGTGTGTGTGTGTGTGTGTGTGTCTGTGTTTGTGTACACTGGAGGCAGGGGAGAGATGTTCTTGGCCAGGGCACAATCGGGAATCAGACATCTCGCCTTGCCAAGGACAAGTTTAACTCTATTCTGCTTATTTTTGGCAGCGGCGGCCCGAGTAAATCACAGTGCTGCTTTACTGGCGATCGCAGCGAAGCCGCGGACTGCAGCCCGGCTCCCATCCGCTCGCTACGGCAGCAAGGCTCCGTGCCGTTCAGGCGGGGTCAAAGGTCGCCCGGCTACACAACTCCAGGCCAGCGCAAGGGGCACGGAGAGCAGCGGAGTGGCAGTTGCAGACGGAAAATCTATTTTTCGGATGTCTGAGATCAGGGAGACAGCTGTCACAGGCTGAACAGGAATGTAGAGTAATACTAGACTATGATTTAAGGATCCTTACTGACAGAAACATTTACAGAGTCATTCCTCAAGGCTTTCAGAGATGCTTTCATTTACTATTGCCAGTGCAAAAGGGCAATGATGAAATCGCATGATTTCGCTTTTCGGATAGAGGTCAAAGGTCGCCGTCAAGCACAATATATCTCGTCTGCCGCGGATTTATTGGAGGTCATGGCTGGATAATTTACTGGCCCAAATCAGCGGCCTCCTCATAGTTACTCATCCCGAGCCAAGAAATAGCCAAACGTAACTTTGTACATATTTAACAAATGAGGTTCCTGTTAATTAGGGAGCTTTAAAAGAACTGGAGTTCATTCTTCACGCAGCTACACAACTTCCTCCACAATTAATAGGTTTTGCAGTCAGTATCAGGTTGGGTCGACTTCAAACATGAACAGACAAATAACAACGAATTCTTGCAGGGAAGGATCGGAAGGCGGGGTGATGCAATGCAACGGAGTTCTTTTCAAGAATACTGAATCTGCTACAGTAGAGAATGACTACGGCTTCAAATTATGAGCCGTGAAATCAGGAAATCTCATCTGAATCATTAAATCATATTTTTTTATTCTTTTTTTATTATTATTTTTTTTTTGCTAAATTGAACTGATGTGGAGATTTTTTTATTTATAATGTGACATAAATTTATCAAATTGTAAAAAAAAAAATGCAAATTAACACATTAATTTGCCCAACCAATGTTTTGGCTGCATTAGAGCTGTGGTGGTTTATGAGCCCCTTAAACCATTAAAGCCTACGAGCCTTTAAGTCTATGACTATTATTTTATACTTAAAATAAAAAATCTAAATGGTAGTAATAGAGCTTTATTTTCTGACGTGATAGTAGACAATTTTTTACATTGTAAGCAAAAAAATTAAGTTTTCAAGTTTCAATCAACAACTTCTCGTCCCTTCCCCCTGAGAACATGGTTAAGTCAAACCCTCCCAGAAAGAGGTCATTTTATTTATATTATAATGATTTACAACCCTGACTTGTATATACCTGTTTAATCATTCAAGTCCCCAGAATAATCACCCCCCCCCCCCCAAAAAAAAAATGATGTACATGGGATAAATAGATTTTTATTAATGAGCATATTTGTGCAAGCCGCAACTGTAATAACCATTATAATGCTATTTTCTGCAAAGAAAAGAGTACAAATGGAAAAAATAGATATATAACATGATTGTTAGTGACGCAACGGATATAATTGTATGCATGAAATCTTTGAGAAAAAACTGCAACAGAGAATAAAAAACTGAGAACACTAAAATCATAATGAAAGTAAAATTAAATTAAAAGTGAAAGTGTTACTGGTTGTCTGTAGTGTCATGCAAGGTGACCCGCAAACTCAGGCCAGTCGTGTTCACAGCCCCAGGTCCTGGTTTGAGGGGTTATGGGGTCTCAGGGTGTAGGGAGGGATAGCTGCGTCGGTGTCTCTCTGGTGATTAGAGTATCATTACAGGAGGATTATGCCGAGGATCATCTGGGGGGGTTACACTAAAGACAGCTGTGGGGTGTGGGGGTGGTCTGGTGGTCCTGGGAAACAAAGGTCTGACCCAGAGCTGAGCGCACAATAACGTCATTTAAAGTGTGAGAAAAGTCTCGGGAACAGTGTTGTGTCTGGGAGGACAACATGTGGTGGGCAGGCGGCGGGGGCCATTTTGGCTGCAGAACTGCCCTCAGTGGTGGAGTCAAGTGTCTGCAGTGTCACCGCTGCGATTTGTGCAACTCTGTAACCGAACCTGCTCTCTGGGGAGCACTGGGCAACCGCTGTTTCAGTGTATTACGCTCCGTGTGTGTGTGTGTGTGTGTGAGATGAGGAACGTGAGAAAGTATAGCGGAACCCCAGAGGTTCAGACTTACAGCCAGGAGGGGTAAAACACACAGCAGCCTTAAAATCAGAGTTAAACTGACCAAGCCAGCGTCCCCCCCCACACACACACAAACAGGAGCGTGTTGCAGTCAGTGCAGTGTATTGTCTGGTCTTTTGGCAGTTTTTTTTCAAACTATTACGCTATAAACGCCTGGGCAATTTTTCACATGTAAGAAACACAGCCTGCTGATGATGAAAGGAACATGATCTTGAAGCTATTCAGATATCGTTTTCCCATTTTCTCTCGGCGGGAGTAAAATAACATTTAGAGTTCTGGGTTCAAATGTTGGAAATCAAATACTTTCATCTATAACTCAAATCTGTTATTGATTTTATCGATCCATTCTTGTTATTAAAGGAATTTCGGGGAAGGCCCTTTTTTCGCTCGCTTGTCGAGCGTTACATGAGGAGATCGCTATCACTCTTCATGTCTTCTGTGCATTAACTGCTGAGCTAGAGCCAGAGAGACATACTTAGATTAGCTTTAAGACGAGAACGGGGAAACATCCAGTCTGGTTCTGGCCAAAGTTCAGAAACACGTCATTTATAAAGTTCAACGATTCAGTCTCCAGCCGACTTTAAAATGTTTCCAGCTGATTTGTTTTAAAGTGGTTTGAGTTTGACCTATATATATATATATATAATGCAAAATTTATTAAAACCTATGATAGATGCCTTTTTCAGATTCAGATATATGTTTTACCCATACTATACACTATCATTCAAAAGTTTGGGGTCACATATATATTATAGAAAAAGCACTGTTTTTTTCAATGAAGATAACATTAAACTAATCAGAAATACACTCTATACATGTGTTAAAGTACTATTCTAGCTGCAAATGTCTGTTTTTTGGTGCAATATCTACATAGGTGTATAGAGGCCCATTTCCAGCAACTATCAGTCCAGTGTTCTAATGGAACAATGTGTTTGCTCATTGCATCAGAAGACTGATGGATGATTAGAAAACCCTTGTGCAATCATGTTAGCACAGCTGAAAACAGTTGAGCTGGTTAGGGAAGCTATAAAACTGACCTTAATTTGACAAAAGCAAAGATCCATACTTGTTCTTTTAATAATTAATTAGTTAATTTATTTGCACATTTTTGAAGAAATTTCAAACATGAAAAGTAAAAATACATGCATAGCATGTGCAGTCAAGTCAATTTAATTTGTCTAGCCCAAAATTACTAATTATAGATTGCCTCAATGAGCTTCACAGTTTGTACAACAGCAACACAACATCTCCTGCAAGTAGAAACCCAATATGGGCTTAAGTGGGTGAAAATGAATTAGCAAAATCAAGTCAATGTCAATTTTAGTCCAAATTTTCTACAGTTTTCTGGTTACAATCCGAGAACAGAGGAAACACGGGGGTGCCAGGTGTTTAACGAATGACAAATTAAAGGTTTAGCTCTCAGATAGTTTATTTATAGCGATGTACTCGCAACTCCAAACATTTCAGATGTTTAGGACAATCGTGCATATACACACGCACACACACACAAAGATTGTAAGTCTGATACGTTACTGATTGAGAGGAAGGATGAATAACAGCCTTGTGTTTGACGTCACTTGTGTCGGCCTTGAAAAGAGCCAAATAGGCCCCCATTCATAATCGCTAATCATAGACCCGTAGCTTAGCGACGGCAACAAAAACACAACTGTTGCGGAACAAATTAGACGACGTGATTCAGTGAATATTCATGAAAAAGGAACACGAAGCCCTTGGATGGCGAACGGTTGAGTCATGAGTGCGGTCGGGCCGCTTTGTGATAAGTCGCGCTGAAGAGCTGCGATACAATGCACATACACACACACACACACTATCAGAGGAAGTCTCATTAGCATACAAAATCAATTATCCATACACTTAAACATCCTTGAATATGTAAGCGCCGCACATTACAGTCTCCCCCCCTCTCTCACACACACATCTGTACACTTTGGAGTGCCTTTACAATTCCCTGTGGATGAAATCCCTTTATTAGTGGCCAGTAGCCTGCTGGCTGGCTTTAAACTTGGCAGCTCTGCCCGGGCCCCAGAGAGAGCGACGAGCCATCAATAAACGTGACGGTTGCTGCCCTGCGTTTTCCCCTACTATGTGTAAAAAAAATAAAAAAAAAAACAGCCAGCGAAGCGACCTCCCTACCTACCACCCTGGCACCGGCCTCCGCGTCCCACTGGCCCCGGAATGGCTCCCGCAGCGGAGCCGCGAGCTCCGGCCGCCCGCACTTAACTGTAATCTCGGCGGCGATATTGGGAATTCAATAAAAATAACAGCCGCTAAATCTTTCACCCAAATTATAGGGTTGCGTATGGGACAGAGTCAGGAGCGGTGGGGGGTTGGGAGGAAGGTGTGGGGGTCTTTGGGAGTAAAAATAAGGGGGTGGGATGTACAGGCTCAACTCTTGAGTTATGGCTACAAACTGACCGCTAATGGACAAAACTCACACTCTGGTATGATTTGTGAGGGGTTAGGGGTCACTCCGAGTCTCTCTCTCCCTGCTCTCCAATCCAAGAACACGGCAAAGCGGCCATTTATTTTTTTTTTTTCCATCCTTCAGTTAACTTCCTCTATTCACTAACAGAGCGGCTCTCAGTCCGGGAGTCCCGAGGTGATTCATGTCGTGTGAAAACACGGATCTTTAATTCGCAGCCGCGATTAATGATTTTTTTCCCGTCCGAAATTGGCGTTCGCAGCTTTCGGCCTTCAGAAATGAATCAAATGAAACGGCCTCTGAGAGGGAGCATCAAGTGAGGGATTGTGAGGCTCAGACCCTGTATGGGTTTCATTTGGACCCATGTTGGCCTTTCTAGGAATCTGATATTGGCCATCAGAGAATGATCGCAGTATTTCCCGGTTAATATGATAGCGTAAATGAAAACATCCAAGATGTCGGCGTAATCCCTCATTACACAGTCGAAATGTGTGCACACATTGGCCAGTAGGTCAAAGTTGGACCAGAAAATCGGTCTGTAAACTCTGGTGGATCACCTAAACGGTTCTTCTTTCTTCTGATTTCATTTTAGCGGCGTTGCTGCATTCCAACGATTTCCGTAGTTATCTTGGTGGTCTTCTTAAGACTAAAAGTTTTAAGTTGATCGGAGAATCGATTCAGAATGTTTGTGCCATATGAGCATGTAAACACTCAACACGATCTGAAGAAACGAATTTTCTGGCATTTAAAGGGGCCCTATTTCGCCATTTTCTCAGTTTAATATTTAACTCAGGAGCCATTTCTAAACGGTTTGCCAAGTTTTAGCAACACTACAGAGGAGGCCAAACCAACAGAAAGAGTGGGTGGTCTTATTTCACAGTTTATGTGTTAGCAGGAACACCAGATTACTAAATATTTACACACAAGCAATGCAAAGTGTTTTTCTTTTTCATAAGAGGGCCCCTTTAAAACAACCAAATTCAGTATGTGACTGAAATCTAAGTAACGCGTAACTCAGTCACGTGTTACTGAAAAAGGACATTACATAACTGTAATTTAAGTTTCCAATAGTTGTGCAAAGGTTTTTATATTAAAATCCACTAAAAAATATATGAATCCATACTAATGCTCCACTTCTTTGACAATTTGTTGTCTGTTTGTTCACTATCATACTGGAGTTGGATTATGTGCTGGCATCAGTTTGGTCCCTAATTAAGTACACTACTCTTATTAAGTTATGGATATTGTTATTTACATGAGTGCTTTTCCTATTTTGTCAGATTTTTAATTAAATAAGTAAAGGTTCCCCTTTTATATTATTAATGAATGAGAAAAAACACCCCTTTTATTAGTTAAATATTTATTACCCCAAAAACGTATGAAATCCATGGAGTCTCTCACAATATCCCTAACTTATTGTGGATAGTGTACTTTTGCCCCTTTGCATTTTTCTGTATTAAACAGTAATTGGTAATGTTTTTTCAAGTAAAGTGCCAAAAACTGATCATGTCAGCGGATGCAACACCCATATTACTTTCCGTGATTAGATATTGCTTTACTGTTGGGAGATGAGCAGCACGAAGGCTGCGGCTGACTCACGTAACCCCTTGGCCACCGGTGGGCCTCATCCAGGGGTCTTGAGAGACCGGCCCAGGGAGGGCCTTTAATGGCTGGGTGGAGGCCCGAATCCTTGAACGCGAGACTCGCCAGGAATAAAAGCGCTCAACGGGGAGGCATAACATAGGATGAGTTAAGGCGAGTAATAATCCCTGTGAAGACTCCGGGGCAGCCGGGGCAGCCAGTGGTCATAAGAGCTATGAGAAAAAGCAATAAACGCACAAAAGTGCGGTGCATGTGAGCCGATTTTCATATGTGCTTTTTCTACTGCGTGCAACGGTTTCGCTCGGTGACGCCATCTCTCTTCCTTTTCTCCCTGTTTGACAAGAAGCCAGCGACGCAGAGCAGCCAGCTGTTTCTTATTTTTCTTCCTCACCCCCCTGAATCCTCGGGCCCGTCCCCTCCCCTCAGTCTCTCCTCCATCAGCGCTCCCTCCGTCCAAACATCCAGCCCACCTCCCCTCCACAAGGGAGCTGCACAGCCTACCTGATATCCAGATCTCACACACACACACACACATGTACACACATGCATGCACGCACAGGAAGGGTGGAGGAACAGAGAACACACATGATTGGTCTTTACAATGTTGGCACTTGGAGGTGATTTGATTCACTTGTGCCCTGCACACCACAATACCACTCCAACAAAAAATGCAATTTCTCTTCCCGAACAATATACCCTGTGTATGGAGTTTAAATGATAAATTTAGAGATTTGGGTGTGTTTGACATGTTATACGGAGTAGAGGCCGTCTGTTCCAGCTCCCAGCATGCAGATGGGTCACTCACGCTACAAGGTGTCAGCGGTTAGCCCCTACAGTGATAGCATTGTGAGGGTCCATGCAAACTGTCCAATTAGCTCCCAGCATTAAAAACACTACTTAGTGCTGTTTTCCTGCAGTTTATTGAGACAGTGGCCTCTTTCTCACTTTCTCTGCATCTCTTTATATCATTCACTAACATGCTTCCTCCGCAAAATATCGCACACTTTCTTGCTTTTGGTAATGCATTGCATTTGCATGCTACATCCAGACCTGACTAATGCGCGTGCGCTCGCGCCGTCACGTGCACAAACAGAACCACAGAAAGCATCTTTGTTCCTGCCCTATCTGGAGAGGGCGAAAGATAAACAAGCATTCTTTTGGGGGGAGATGAAAGGGAGCCGGGAGTGATTGTGAGGGAGGAGGAGAAGGTATGGGAGGGAAGTGATGATAAAATCTGACCCTAATTATGTGGGTGAGATAGAGCCCCGTTATGGCAGAGGCACTGCTCAGGCCCCTCCTATACAGACCACGGAAAAAAAGTGCCTTTAGATAGCAGGGTGATGCAGTTAAGCAAGGATATGTGTGTCACAGAAATTCTTAAAGGATCCTGATTTTCCATTAGCTTTTAAGGCAAGTTTCTCATGGTTTATATGGATGCAAATATTTCATTTGAACAATTGTTTGACATTTGGGGAAGTACACATTAGTTTTCTTTTGCCCCTAAAGCTCATGGATTAGCCAAATATAGCTAAATTACTGTATATCATCAGGTAGCTACACTAAAAATGTAAAAAATTACAAATGTTGCATGCTAAGCTAAGCAAACTGTCTCCTGGCTCCAGCTTCATATATGACACTCATCTAGCTGTCTGCAAAAAGAAGTGAATGCATTCATTTCTCAAAATGTCATGTCAAAACCATTGTGGCAACTATGTTCCCTGTTGCATTATATTCATATTGGAGAGATGTATTGCCCTATGGTGGTTGGAACTACACAGATATTCTATTCAAATCTCCTGCTCGTATGAAAATCCACATTGGCGCGAGCCTCCATTTCCACTCGATAATCGGTTCAATATGAGATTACGTATTTCCAGTTATTTAAAAAAGCCTTAAGTGACTGATTCTTTGTCTAGTCACTGAATGTTCTGACAGGAACGCCTAAACTAACACAGCTGGCCCACAGGTGATGCAAGTCCCTCATTGGAAACTTGGCGAGATCCAGCAATCAAAGTGTTGATAGATGAAAATCTCAATTTGTGTTGTATTAACAGTTGATTTAATGGGCGAGCAAGGGATTATTTATTATTGCATGTCAGTAAGTTTTATTCTGAGTTGTAAATGTTAAGTCTCATTTGTGTCTCATTTTGTAAGCCATTATATCTGTAGTTACATATGTTAGTAAGTCATTAATAAAGTGTTTTTGCAACAAGTCCATATTAATTAGAGTTGTTAGTGAAGGCTTTCTGATGTCTGCAGCCATTTTCAAATGATAAGTGGTTGAAAAGTCCATGGACAGATCTACCTGATGAACAAAACATTATGTTTTTAGATGCAAAAAAGGATTTTCTACAACCTTGTAATCCAAAAGTTGTAATGTGCTATGACATTACATGAATAAAAAAAACCTCATTAATAAATTGTACCTTATTGGAAAGTGATACCAAGGTTTTTTTTTAACATAGATGTAATAAAAGTCATTGGTTTGAAAGCTGCATTCAGTGATTATGACCATTCACTTTCACTGCCGCCACATTAGCATTCGGAGCCATGTTTCTGATCACCTCATCGATATTCATTTTCCTTTTAGCTCCGATTTGGTCTCCGCCAAGTCTCAGGTTGCTGCTCTTTATGTTCATCAGCTGTTTGCTGACTTTGGCCTGCAGGTTTAATACTGAGAAGGTAGCATACAGTGAGTTGATTGGCTTAAAAAAAAAAAAAACGCTTGAGTGCTGCAGCTGATTGATTTGAATTAAAGGTTAACAGCCGGGGTTGAACCAAAACCGTAAAGTTACGGCCATGAAACCAAAAAAAATGAGCTGAAAGACACTAAATCTGTCCCTACAGCTGAGGGAAATTATCTGCGGGTCACTGTCACTTTAAGCAACAGTTTCACAGAACACCGGTTTGGTCCCAACAGTCAATACTTGCAGTGTTAAGCTCTTCTGCCTCCGACCTACTACCTCTAGCGAGGTAGTATCCCACATCTGATCGGTGCCAACAACCTCTTCACAATGTATTGCACAACACCGGTCTGGTTGGAGGCAATGCACCGATCAGCTGATTATGTGAAGGGTAATAATGAACAGACACGAAGAAGCTGAAATTTATGACATGTTGGACAACTTTTCAACTTTCCCTTTTCTGGTGTTTCCAAGCGGTATTATTGTTTAGGCTGCTGTTGCAAAGACAACCGGATCGCTTCCCGTTTTCCTCAGAGTCGAGCTCTGCGCTGTGAAGAAAAGTTCAACACCACTTTGGAAATAAAAGAGACGAAAGAAAAGGTCAACTGAAATTGTCACAATTTTATATTGAATTTAGGGAGAGGCAAACGCTACTGTAATGATGTGCATTACGTAGTAATAACCTTTTGTTTGAGTAACATAAGTAGGAGGTTGGCATCGGGGTGTAGGGGGAGAAACAAGAAGAAAAATAGTTTGTTCATTTATGTAGTCCATAATGGAGACATGGAAGCAGATAGCCTTTCAATTCAAATACTGATGTTGTCATTATTCTATAGACGTACACTATGCAAATCTGCTTTTTCTTTAATACCTTTACCTAAAACATTAACTTTAATAATATCTTGTTGGCATGGTAGCGCTGTTGCCTCACAGTAAGAAGGTCACAGGTTCAAGACCTCCTTGGTCCTGGGTCTGGGACCTTTCTGTGTGGAGTTTGCATGTTGTCTGCGTGGGTTTTCACCGGGTACTCCGGCTTCCTCCCACAGTCCAAAAACATGCTGAGGTTAATTGGCATCTCTAAATTGCCCATAGGTGTGAGTGAATGGTGTGTGTGCCCCACGATTGGCTGGCGACCATCTGGGGTGTATCCCTGCCTCTCGCCGTAACGTGCTGGGATAGGTTCCAGCAGACCCCTGTGACCCTAATGAGGAATGAGCAGGTATAGAAAATGACTGACTGAATGTCTTGTTGAATTATTCCTTGCAGCTCTCGCATGGATATAACTATATTACTGTAATACAACAAGCTCGACTGAGTCATGTACAGCGTTGCATTCACCACGGGATGGCCTCATTGGTCAAGTGTGCGGGCTGCGATCGACCGACACACTCCTGTGGTCTTAACTAGTACTTGGGTACTGTAGCAATTACTGAAATTTCATCACACACGTCGGCACTTGACTTCCCCAAAATCCTGCAATTTTGGGTCCCACAAAGTCATTTGATGCTTTGTTAACATAAGACTGATTAGCGCAGATTTAGCATTCGGTGTTGAATCGGTTTCCGTAAACGACTGGCTGGAATCTACAAGCACAGACATCAACAGAAGTGATGTCTTTTTGCCTCCAGTCTGGTCTTTGACTGAAACATATGTTCCATTAAAATCAGGTCAAGTGACTGGCTTGGCCAGTGAAGCACTTTCCACTATTTGGCCATAAATGTCTTGCTGCATTGACTTAAAAAAGGGGGTATTACCTATAAAAAAGGACTACAAATCTTTTTTTTTTTTTTTCATTTTGAACCCAAAGTGTTTTGAGTAGAGTGCAGATACTAAACAGATGCTCTGTCACTACGCAGATCGCCTTGCACGAGGGATTTTTTTTTAGATCTTTATAACTGAGATAGATTGATTGCCTTCAATTTACTTTAACCGTAAAATAATGGTTTATACTGTTAAAAGCAATGGATCAGCTCAGCGCTCATAGTATCCGCCACGTCTAAAGCATTTGGTTTTCGGGAAGGAAAAAAGTATAGTACGGTTGCTATTACCATGCCGCAACCCACGGCCTCATAAATCACACGAGGGCCAATCCCTTACTGTAAAACACTCCAAGGCACACTGTAAAAAAAAAAGGAGATATCAACAAAAGAGGGAGGGGTGATGTTTGAATGGTGTGTGTGTGTGTGTGTGTGTGTGTGTGTGTGTGTGTGTGTGTGTGTGTGTGTGTGTGTGTGTGTGTGTGTGTGTGTGTGTGTGTGTGTGGTTGGGCAGGGAGGTGAATGAATGAGAGCAAATGGTGATAAGATTGAAATATCTCAGCAGTGTGTTTACTTTGAGAGTCAGTGGTGCTGGTCACAGTCCAGACCAGCTGAGAGGTGTCTGTAAAATGAGGACTCAGGGCGGGAGAGTGTGTGTATGTGTGTGTGTGTGTGTGTGTGTGTGTGTGTGTGTGTGTGTGTGTGTGCATGTTTGTTCCCTAAATATCGTACAAAAGGTCAATGGGAGAAAGAGGCAAGCAGCTTGCATCATGTACAATAAAAGCAGCAAATTCTCTCTCCATCTTGGTGTCTTGTTCTTTCCATCAGCCTCCTCCTCTCTCTCTCTCTCCCTCTCTTTCTCTGTAGGGATTTAACGTGGATCAGTGTGCCCGGTCGCAGCCAATCACAGCCGCCCTGAAGTCTTTTGTGCCAAGCGCTAGTGTGTTTTTTGAGTTATGTGTACTCGGCGGACCGCAAAATCTAAACACACGCATGCACGCAAAGTACGCACGCGCGCACGCGCACGGAAGACCCTGAGTACACAAACACACCGCACACATCAACCTATCATATTCTCTTGATGCGCATCATATCCTCTGTGTTCCAGTGTTATTCAATCACTCTACACAAACACTGATATTTTGTTCTGTACGGCTGATTAATGCAGATTTATTAATGTTTCCACACAATGGATTTTTTTTTCAGTTTAGGCCCATTATATCATATCTTAAGGAATGCCTAAAAGAAACATGTTATAAAAGAACATTTAGATGCAATTACAAACAGTCACTAATGAATTAAAAGAGATAAAAATGAAAATAAGCCAAAAGTAAAATACCAGAATAACAGCAGTAAACCAACAACAGCACTAAGAGAAATACTCTTCAATGCCTACAGGTTAATAGATACATCACAAATGTTATTATTAGTTATTATAATGATTCCCCCTCTCCATATTGACTGGGAAAACATCCCATCCTGTCGAAACTAAAGGGGAACAAAATCCCAATGCCTTTTTTTTAATGCTAAACTGCACCTCTGTTGAGCCAAAGTTAATATTAGCCTACGTTAGACTGAGTTAGCCAACTCAAGTAGGTATCTTCCAAAGTTATAGTCTGTATAAAAATGCCTTTGTTATGTTAGTATCCCTGCAGACGCTGTCTGGAGCAGCACAACGTGGGAATTTGGTATTAAAAACACAGCAACTTTGGAAGATCCTCACTTGATTCAGCTGGAGCAGACGCCTCGTATAAGCTTCAGCCGAAATGAACTTCTTCTTTTAGCCTGCAGAGACGGAATAACAACAGCAGTCAATAACTTGTTCGGTGAATATTTTGCATTTGCTATTGCGTTTAAAAAGAGCTGCAAAAGTCTGAGTTCATCGCTTAAGTGGCGACCGTCTGTTCCCCAGTTCAGCGGGAGAAGCTAAATTTGGTCCAGAAAGCGAGCTCAGGGGGTGGCTTTGTTTTCCCAGAATTGAGCCAGATTAAACGGAAAACGACTAATTAAGATACAAAACGTTGAGGCAATCCAGGCCGCGCCTCATAAGGAATGAACTAAAACATGCTCATTGACACGTCTTGGTGTTTCTTCACATGCGGAACAAACAAAACTAAACCTCTGATTCATTTTGGGTCCCGACCAACAGTTTAACAAAGCAGGATCTAAAGCCGTGGTATTTTTCCTATTCCTACTTCCCCCTCTCCTTACACGCTCTGCTGCTTTTCATTCTCTCAGATGGTGATTGCTGTCTGTTTTTCAAGAGCCCAGCAATAGTTCCCCGGTGGATGGGGGGCCGTGATACTTAACAGATGTGTGTGCTTGTGCGTGTGTTTGTGTGTGTGTGTAAATGCGAGCAGGCCGGTGCAGTTTCCACTGATCTGTTCTTGGATTTACGGGCCTATCAGATGGAGAAGGGCTCCTGAAACGTTGCTGCAGGTTTTACCTCACCGCAGCCGCTGTGATGCCGGAGCATGTGCATGCGTTTGTTTGTGCATACGTGCATGGACGATGTTGCCTCCCTGCCAACTCCAGCATTCCCTGCCTGTCGCTCAAAAGACAGGACCCAACAAGCCTGCATTTATTAGCAAAACCAATCCTTTGGAAATCCCGCGTAATCCTCCATTAGTCCCCTATAGCCCCTTTATAAACACTCCAAAAAGTTTACCTCATGCTTTGCCTCATCAAGGATCTGCATTTCCAACCACCATAGACAAAAGATGGAGAACACCCACCACTCAATAATCAGACACAGGCTGATTGAATGGCGAGCAGACTCAGAGGCAGCCAGCGCTCGTCATTTGGGACGCTGTGATATAAGAGACGAGAACTGCTATTGTCATGTGAACCCAGATATTTTCGGTCTATTAGAGTAGTCAGTTTCGCTGTAATAGCGCTTATGAAAACACAAAGGGCTTCGCGCAAATGTTTCAAGACAAGCCAGCAAAGCGGTTTCAAAAACCTTGCCCCCACCACAGTAGACATGAATGTTCAATCCTTGCCAGAGATTGAAGTATAGGTAGATTTAGAGGATGGATCTCAGAAAAATATATATAGCTTGTGTTTCCTAATGAGGACAAATACATACATGAAGATGTATTTGCACAGTGACTGAAATCAAGTCAACACCCGAGATGTCAAACCTGTCATCTCACAGTGCTGTAAAATAGGCTTTAAAAAATCATCGGCTGCTTAAAGTAAATTGTTTCAAATCTGTCACAGTAATGTGCTATAAAACAAGACAGACTTTTCCTAAGCGATCTTCACTGCTCATATATTGGGAAGCTGCTGTCCAAGTGTTTTTGTGAGGTCCTTTTGACAGGAATAATAACTTGCGGAATGGACTGTAAAAAGGTCAATAGTGCATAAAATATACACAAAGACTGAAGGAATTAATGTTTTGTTTTTTTACTATTGGGGAAAAAATGGACCAAAACACACATTTACAAGTGTTATGAATCTTTTTATGTTCTTGTGTCTTTATGTTTTTACATGTAGTTTTTTGGGTTTACCACTCTATGATTTAAGTGGATAATACAGTATAGAGATTAGTGGATCAATGCCGGGTACTCATCGTAGTACAATCGAGAGAGATTATTACCTGTCTCCTTGGCGACAGTTCAGCCAGGTCTGTGCCTGTACTTGAGGATAAGGTGTCTCTCAGCACCTTCAACCCCACCCCCAAACAGTGACTAATAAACACACACACACAGAAAATCTACATTGATTGCGCAAGTCCGCACACACAAAAAAATCTGCACTGATTGCACAAGTCCAGGCCTGTTAGAGGTGTTGCAATCGCTATTAACACACTTTACGCAGGGGTCACCGAGGTGTATAATCACACAAGTACTCACGCTTAAGCACCATTATCTACAAGCTTGTACCGATTTTCGCAAACAATTCCTCCACACTTGCACAAGCACAGAGATTCACGCCAACTCTAAACAACGCTGATAAAGGGGCAGTGTGTGTTTGTGTACATACACACAGATGTGGCAACGTGATTGGTTCGGGTACTCACAGATACGTAGCATATGATAAAGGGTGTGCTCACACACACACTTACACCCACAGCACAACCCCCTGCTGCAACTCATGTAGGTCAGGACTAAGCTTCTTAGGCTTAACATTAACTAACAAACAAAACGGGCTCAAGTCAAATCATCATAGCACATATTTGGCAGGTCGTGTTGCGACCCTGCTGGGAGAAGGTTAGCAGCCCAATATGCTGATTTGTGCGGGTTTTGTTCAGCATTTTTATGAAACTCGTACACTAACTGAATGTTTGTGAGAGAGTTGTCTGCTGCTGCTGCACAATGCCCTCACTACTTCATCAAGTGGGAAGAAAAAGAGTTTGCAAATCATGTGCCTGTGCAAATGATTGCTTTAATTTCTATGCATGGAGATGTGGCATCTCTGAGTCTGCACAAGTCCTAAATTGAAGTGCTATGGACACGCGGGGAGCAGAGTTGCATTTCAAACGCTCTGCCGTCATAAAGCGCCTTGCTGCCAGGACCCCGCTCTGGCAGCCTCAAACAGGGGTCGTAACACAGGACAGGAGTCCAACCAGTGCACCTGATTTGTGTCAAGAGGAAGATGGTTACTGGAATAGCGCTTGGTTTAAGTCATGTGCATTACTGTCTTTATTTGAAGAGGCTGTAGGGAGGTTCTGACGCACGCTGGCGCACCAACAGAGAGCGGCAATGAGAAACAGACTGCGGTGGGGTGGAGGTAAAGGAGGGAAGGGATATAAAGAGAATTTGATTTCTGACACGTCTTTATGGTTGCAATATAACACCACACACAACTGATAGAAATACCTTACGCTAAACCAAGCACTAGTACAACCAGATTAAAGTGTCGGAAAATCAAGTTCTGGCATGGAGGAAGTAAGGAAAAGAGCAGCAAGTGAGAAGAGCAGCAGAGCAAAAGGCAGTGAATCAGGGTCAATGAAGCCGTAACTCATGTGGCCGGTTTGGCAGACCCAGCTTGGAATATCCCAGAGAACCCAGAGTACCAATTAATTGCTAATGGGTGGATCCGGGTCCAAGGGAGACACAGTCATGTCCCAGTGTCCCGTATAGGCTTGACTTCCTGCTCTCCTAATAGAATGAATGGAGTGTGAAAACACCATCTGGAAAAATGAGAGGTGATCCAGGAGAGGCAAGGAAAAAGGACAGAGGGGGGATAGACGTAAAAGAAGGAATGGAATGAAAGGAAATTTATCTTTTCCGTCATTGGGAACGCACAGACAGCTTCCTTAGAGTCACAAACAACGTCTTATTGGAGTTCGGTCGTGGTGAAAGCTGCATCGTATTTCTTCTGGGTTTAATTGCTGTTTATAGATATAGATAATAATACGTCATAAAATCAGCTGGCAAGGTAAGTTGAGGTATCTGCATCGGTGGATTATGACATGATGGCCCCCTGGGTCTGGACAAGTAAGGCTCCCCCACCACCACCAGACCACACACGCTCATACAGAGCAACATATGCACGATCACGGCCTAATTAATAGTCTGACTTTGATGTTCACCTGCATCTCAACAGGATTTACAGCACAGTCATCATTCTGAACACTCAAAACTAATAACACAATAACAAGAACCGGGCTTACCACACAGGATTTACAGCACAGCGCAACATTCACCTGTTAACAACAGGATTCACAGGCAGCCAAGTCATTCAATTAAGCCAACAGCATAACATGTTTTCTCCTGTATTCACAACAATACAGGATTTACAGCCAGTGATAAATATAGTAAGCCGACCTACACCAAACACAAATAAGAAAATAGGCCTCTAATACAAGTCTTAACAAAACAGCAGCCAATTATGGACGTGACACAAGTTTAAAGCGAAAAATAATAAAAAATAAATAGCCTTACCTCATGAGGATCGTGCAATGTGTTTTCTTTTTCTAGCTTTGGTAAAATCCGAGTGAGTGACTTTCAGGGTGATTTTGGGTCGCCTTAGTCCTCAATTCGTTGTTAGTCATCATTAACAGTGGCTGATGATCAACATAGACTTCATGAAGATGCAGTTCCATTGACAGGGGCCCTCTAATTGTCCATAAACCTGTGAAATATTAGTCAAAGAATGACCAGGGTCTACTGGGAATATTTTGTCCTAGGTGGTCCTGTGGAGGTGCTCAGGTGGACCCCCCTGAGATCTGGGCCTGGGAGGCTAATGCAGGTCAACATAGTGTAGATCAACCCTGGTCCTGGAGAGCCACTGTGGGTGCAGTTTTTTGTTCCAACCAAGCAGGAACACACCTGATTCTACTAATCAACCATTTGGGCCTTTGCTATGGAGCTTCATTAGTAGAATCAGGTGTGTTACTGCTTAGTTGGAAGTTGGCTCTCCAGGACCAGATCAACACCAATGCTGTCCAATTTAATGTGTTCGTAAACCCTTTCAAATTACAAACCCTTTCAAATTATTATACATAATTGCCTTCAGGTGATTAGTGTCTGGATGTCTCGTAAATCCACGTGTTTTAATCACAAAAAGACTTCTTTGCCTTTGCTCTAAATCTTGACTTGGCATCACTTTAATTCCCAGCTGAGAAACATCTTAAGTTGGTTATTCAGATCTGTTATTTGAAATTAAGAAACTTTACCAAACTACACCCCTTCTTCTTTCCAACAGCTCAAACTATTCATCCATTGGATTGTCTCGTTGTGTCACCGCTATTGTAATGCATTGTGTGCTTAAGCCCAAAAGATTTTCAATTCAGCTCACGGTAATTCTACATGATTACTAATGACGATTCCACAGTATACCCGTATGACCTTTCAGGGTTGACTTTTGAGGCTTTAAAGGCTTTCACAGTTTGGCAGCATCATGCATCAATGGGTTTCTGACTCTGTATCAGCATCCTGTATCTGACTCAAAGTTCATGAGAATAACGACTCCTTGTTATGTCCCACTTAAATTTCAACACCTGATTTAGGGTCAGATCAACAAACCCTGATGGGTGTTTTTCATAATCTCACCTGCAGACATTTTATTGATGATTTTGTTTGACCACTATATTTTTCTCAACTGTAAATTGGCCTATAATCCTAGTTATTCATAAAACAAGTGTTTTATGAATAAAATCTACTTTAGCCATGGTGTAGCCACTTTGCCATGGTGTGGTCCCTTCTTCACAAAAAGGGTCTGATTTGATTTGTTGGGTGCTTAAATGTGATTGAAGAATGGAAGAAGAGAAAAGCGGTCAAAAGGAGAAGAAAGGTGTGATGATATAAATGGTAACAGACAGATAGAGGAACAGAGCCCGGGGTCAAATCACTTTTGAACATTTATTTAAACCTGCTTGGAGCACCAGCAGATTTACACCATTAAAACAGCCCAAATAGTGTCAAGTCAAGTTGCAAGCCGCAGAAAAGTTCAACAAACTGACTCGCAAATACTTTCAAATGATTGTCTAATAGTTCTGGCACTCACTGTATTGTTCTATGTGGCAAATCCCACCCATCTGGCACCGAAGCAGAGCCAACACAAATCATAAAAATTATCGTCAAAAATTAAGTTGGCTGTATTTTTCGGGTCCCTGGTGGGAAGAGAGGAGAGGAAAGATGGAAAAACAGAAGAGTTGTCCTCTCTTCTGTGAGTCTCTAGCTCCCCCAGTGGGGCGGCCGAGGCGTCTCCCAGGCCTTCTGCATCCGTTTGTCATGTTCTTATCTGACATCCATTAAAACATAATGGAGAGCAGATGCCCTGGAGATGGATAGCTAACCATAACACCCACCCACACACACGTATACACACTCAAACACACACAGAGACATCTGCAGCATCCATAGGACCAGGTCTAATTACATAACACTCACCCCGCTCGCCGTAGAACACTGGCAACCGTGCCAGGCTTTTCCTAAATCAAGAGATGCTGGGGTGATAAGTGACACAAGTACGCACAGACACACACAATATGACGACCAGAGCGTACACACACACGCTCAAACAGAAGGACGTGCGTACAAACACACTTTTCCCCAAATATACAGAAAACGAACGATCACAGGCAGGAAAAGACAAATGCACGCACACATCAATCAGTCACACATTCAGATGCAGTGATGTAGCGTTGGGGAAATGGAATAACAATTAGCGCGACGCCTTGGGAGAGCTACGCCTATAAACTGCTGAGGACGCAGAGTCATGGGCCAAGAATAGACAGTCAGAGAAAGGAAGGGAACGGAGGAAGAGAGAGAGAAAGAGGGGAAAATGTGCAGTGTCACTGGGACCAAAGAGGATTTTCACCTGCCAAATAAAACAGCCATCGCCGTCACACACAGAAGGAGAAAGAGGAAGAGAAAGAGAAGAACAGACGGGGAGGAATGGAAACAGAAAGAAGGGGGGTAAAGGGGAGATGGAGACAAGCAGAAGTAGGAGGATAAAGTAAAGAAATGGGTACAAAGGGAAAGAATAAGGAAACCAATGTGAGGGTGGATCAGTTGCAAGTCAGCGTGGAGGTCAACGTTACTGGGATAACATTCTAATTGGACGGCCAGGTGATGATGGCGCTGATTGGAGGTGAAGGGCCAATGCCATGGAGATGGGGCCAAAGCGGCCCTTAGTTTACGTGGAAACGAACATTGTTATGAGTACAGTTTGTCCCCTGATGTCATCCTGCTGCTTCTCATTGCCGGGCCTTCAGCCATACCGCCGGCCTACTGGTAACACACACACTGACACACTAACACACAGAGGCATAGTGGCATCCAAGAGTAGGAATCACACATAAAATGCAAATAATGACACATTAACACTCTTATATATATACATATATATGTAAAGCTCATACAAAAAAAACACATTTTGACCTGTGAAACAGCGACTAAGACTTGAAGTGTCATTCACTGCTTGGACCCTTTACTATTTTACCATGAGTCAACATGGTGATGATGATACAAGAAGGCACCGTTAATGGAAATGCGACGGGCAGGCTGCTGAAAAGCACTGAGAACCTTCCCCCTCCTGCTTTAGGGGGGTAAGTAAGTAAGTCTCACTCCAGGACTCGGCTCACGTTGACGGATTCTATCTCCTTCTGGGTTTGGCGAGCGCTGACTGGTCCTGTCACCATTGGCAAAGTGTGTCTCCACATGCACAGTCACTCTTCTCCACCTCGCGGCCCCCTAACACACACACACATACACACACACTCAGCCTCTCAGGCTTCCTTAGTAGGACCAGTGTATAGGTTTTAAGTAGTTGATTAGATAATAAAACTGTTTGCAAGAGCACTTGAACTGGCAACCTTTACTGGCGATTATTTTAAAATAGTTGTGGCTGTATTAGTTCAAATTTAGTTGACTCTGCTACAAGGCCTATGGGCACACGTGAGCGATCATATAGGATTTGTTTTACCAGATTGTTGGCAGGGTTTCAACTACATAAAAGTTATAGCTTTGTACAATCTCAGACCTTGTTGAGTTTAGACAATTATGGCTTGTGGAGTAACATTTTCTTGGGGCCAAACCTAACTACACTCAAAAACATTTTTGTATTGGTAGTAAAGTTTCACTTTTTGCTGTGTATGCATTGAATATAACAATACCAGTCATTATATCATTAGATAAGCACATAAAGATCTAGTGAATGTTTCCAAGCCATGCACATCATTATCCATGTGTAATGACTCTGCGCTCCACTGTTGCATGCTTATTTATGTATTTCTTTTATGTTCCTACCAGAATTTGAGGGTGTGCTTACTTTCGAAGCTATTTGAAGAACTCAGTCTAGCAGCACATGGGAATGGGTTTAGGACAGTGATGGAACCCAAAATTGGACCAATGATGGATAAATTTGGCCTTGCTATTCATCACATGACTGGCGCCAATCCCGGAATGATGCAGGCTGGATTTAGGTCTCTGTTGGGCCCATTTTAGCCACCTGGGAATCTAACATTAGCTTCAATTAGAAACATTAGTAGCTTAATCTGGTTAAGTTTATGTTTTGATGGCATATTTCATGTAATAGTCCAATTTGGTTTGTCATCTCTTCAGTTATATGACTAAAATATTTATGCCTGCGAAAACACTATTAACATATTTCATGTACCAGACTAATCTTCACAACAACATCAAAAACTAGAAAAGCATATTGTGACTCGCATATTACCACCACGGTCCATTTACCACAATGTTACTAAACAACTGAAAATTTAAAGAGTTCCAGAAACCAGGATTTTTTCCAGATCATTATCAAAAATCCATCATATGTTCATAGTACTATTTCTAACATTCAATGAAAATTTTATGAAAATCTGGCCAATATTTTTTGAAGTATTTTGCTAACAGACAGACAAATGCTGGCTAAAACATAACCTCCCTGGTGGAGGTAATAACTTATACAGAAGTGTTAGTTAGCAGTCTTCACTCTGCAGTGTGTTAAAATGCTAGATTGGGCCGTATATGGCACAACACAATAGACAGCTGGACCAAATGATTTATTTGGGACACATGCTTGACTCTGATGTCATTTTTTCCTACAACTAAACACGTCCAACAAGCCCATGTCCACCAAAAAGCTGTGCACTCCAGTGAAGCAGAAAGGAAATCCCAGTTGTTGAAGAGCATCAGCCAGAGTACACAGATTCTGAACTCCGCTGTAGGTGAAGGCAAACAAGACGAGACTTGCTCCGTGCACGGATTATTAATACAGGACTGGATTTGTCCTTGTTTAATTAGGCTGGTTGATCTGCAATTTTCAATCGCATCGTAGGTTTATTTTGGCTGAAGTGACGCCGCACTCATGAGTCACGTCATGACAGATGAGCTGAGCCAGGATCTTGAGATAATTATATATATGGATTTGTGTGATTTGAAGTTCCTTTATTTTGTCAAGTGGTTAATGTTGTCACAGATATCCTAAACAAGGATCAAGAAGCTATCGTATTTCAGGCATATTTCATGTTATATTGTAGATTACATTGATTAGTGATATTTGGATAAAGCAGTTCGGTGGGAGTCTACTCTTTGTTTACAGCAACAGCCTGAGGACGGGGAGGATCTAACGCTCACACCTGGTGGCTGCCCTGCAAAATCACCATTACATATGTGGGGATTTCAACTATAGTAGCCAATATTCCCTCCCTAATGGGAGCATTTGCCCATCAAGGCTGTGATTAAGTCAGCATTTTCTGTGTAACATCAACCAAACTCTTTATTGTTGTTTGCAGCAGTAATATGCTCTGACAGATATATATTAGTGCTCTCTGGGGCCTGATTGTGTGGGTAAGTCCAATGGGAACCTCAGATAATATGAGTTCTCCCATAAATTCACAGCTTTCCAGGGGACTGAATGTTCTTTGGGCAGCTATGATTAACTGCAACTCCAAGGGTCATTATTTTTTGGGTGAGTGGCTACATCTTAGGGGAGCCGGGGAGTAACTCGTGCCTCCAGGACCTGGAGCTATAAATCTGTGTGTTTGTGCCACAATATGTGTATGTATGTGTACATGCCTGAAGGGTCACTTGATGCCTCTGTGGCGCTCGCTCAATCAATTTTCATGTTCCAACAGCTGTGTCTCTCTCTCACACACACACACAAAAACAAGAGTCATAGTGGAGTTACCTTTGACCTTCAGTGATTGGTGGATTCTGAGGTTAAGCGTCTGAATCTTCCAGCCACTTAGGTGTCATGTTTTCGACTCCTCAGAAGCTACAGGTGAGTAAGTAGCATGTGTTGAATGTATTGTAGTTTTTCATACCTATGACTTGACATTTATCAGCTAAAGAACCAGATATTCCCCTTATCAATTGTTATGGAGCAAAACAAAGCTAAATTAAGAGGACATACATTATTTGCTTGAAACATGACTCTAAATTAATATTATTGTTAGTCTAATGCTATAATGTTTACCCGTGCCCATGGTAGCTTACAACTCAACCAGACATAAAGTGCAATTTAGAACCTAATTTAACTAATTCAATCAATTTATCGCCTTAAGCGTCGATTACGCAGAGCAACCTCTTGAGATTGCTTTTTTCACCCCTGCTGTACACACTTGTTTTTGTGTGCATAACTGTCACATCATGTGCACTCATCAAAACTGACTTTACTGGTTACCAACTGATGTTCTGAGACATGAACAGGCCTGCGGTTGGCGCAATGAGGATGACTCACTCATAATAACACCCTCTGCTGTGATTTGCCTAAATCAATCAAACCTCAACAGCATACAGTCAGCTTACTTTGACCTTATAAAACTGAGATTACAGTTTATAACCTGCTTGGGCGAAGGCTTAAAGGATGGGTTCGCACATTTTTCAAGCGTGTCCTAAAACACCAGCGAGGCTTCCATGTGTAAGAGGTTTTCCTCGTTGTAGGTATTCTTCCTGTTCATAGTAGCTATTAAAAGATCCCCTTCTAATGTGTTTTCAATGTACTGCATGCATTTAAAAGATGATCTGAAGCTTATATGAGGCTCAATTGGCTGACTGAAGATTCCTATTAGCTTCCGATGGCTTTAAATGCAATTGGCCCTCATCACCGCCACTAAGTGCATTACGAATTAGTCAGTACAAGCAGGTGGAGTGATTCCTGCAAGAAATCACTCATCTCAATTGCTTCAGCTCATTTTTTTTTTAAAGTAGGTTTCAAAAGTGAATCATTGTATACCAAACTGAAAGTATGCTTTCAACAGTGCTGTACAAACAGCAAGCAGTAATGTTGCATGATGGTGGATACAACTTTTTGACCCCTAAGCAACTTAATCATTTTATTTTATTTATTTATTTTTTTTTATCAGCATCCCCCATTCATCCAACTCGTCCTACATTCAGATCCTAGCTCAACAGAAAATCATTCGGACCACCATGACATCACTTATCTCTGTTTTTTAGTCCCGACATCACCTATCTGTTATCCTATCTATTAAGCCCTCCTTTTGATATTATCGCTTTAAATACTTGCTGTCTGCTTCATAAGCTTCATTTGATTTGTACTCGTTTTCTACATTTCATTGCTCGTCCCTTATTTTATTGCTTATTGTTTTATTTTATTTGTACACGAAGCACTTCGATCAATTGCGATTTGTTTTTAAAGGTGCTCCATAAATTTAAATGACTGATAGCACAAATTGTTGACGGCTGTTCTTACTCATTTGTGTGTGCTTAGGCTTTTGCAATTTGTTTGAAGGAATGATAAATTCAAATCTTTTGCGAACAAGTGCCCAGTGGTTTGGATATTTGCACATTGTTTTGAGAATATTCATTCCAATTTGAGAAATGAGCCAAAGCTGCTGAAAAAAACAGTCAAATATGAAACTCATTCTTTCAGACTACTCATGATTTTGTTTGTGGGTGACCAAATACTTATTTTACCAATTATTTCATTAAATTCATCAATTCATTCCGTCTCTCTGTAGTGTACCTGTAATGAAAATGAAAGGACTCTCGTCTTTTTAAGTAGGACAACTTGCACAATTGGTGGTGCAAGTTGACTGAATACCTGTTTGCCCTACTATAAATGCATGAACCATAATTATTTTAAAATTTGAAACAGTTTTCACAAGAAGCCTACCGAAACAAGTAAAATCCCGGGACAGCAAATTTGTTAGTCAGCCATATTCTACTATTTATTTATAAGAGTGTGGCGACAACATCCTCTGAAGCACGGCCAGCCCAGCCTGTGGTGTTGTGTCCGCAGCCCTCTGTCTGCTCCTTGTTGATACTATCACATCATTATTTCTGCAAATAGCAGCGAACTTTGTAAATCATTGTGACGTAGGCGGAACAAAACAAGGACACACACTGAATGGCTCAATGAAAAAGAAAAAGCCTACAACAACATCCCTCTGCGAATGTGAGAAGGCGGCGGCACGTCGAGGAAAAGAATTGTGACAAAAAAGCTTGTGTTCTTGTTGTTATTGTTACGATGCAGCGGGACAAAAGCGAAACATTATTCTCCTCGCTGGTTGGAAAACCACTCAACTCAACGTGCTCCAGCTGCTCTGGTTTCCTCCCCCCCCCCCTGCAAGATGTCTTTCATGCCATTGTGGATGTGGCATATTGGAAACACAATGAAACAAGCGTGAACCTAAACTACACTTCCCCCTGGCACCACTGCTGCATTGTGGGACACGGTGGGAGCAGATGATGGGTCAGAGGAAACTCAACCGGGGCCTTTTTTGCACCCACAGCGAACAGTTTACAGTTGAGAGAGCAAAGACAAAGGCAAATCCATGTAGATATAGATTGACCTTCCAGCCACTTCCTTGTTATTGCTAACCACTTGTCATGCCTTCACATTTACAAAGTTAATTCTGACAGGAAGTTGTGTGTGAGAGGCACAAACTGGGCTACGGTTTGTTTAGCGTTTCGATATTTATACTTGACGTCACGATTTAAGGACGGGCAGAGAATCCATCTGAAGGGAATTTTCAAAACCAAACAGACAGAGATAAACAAATTCTACAGCGTCAATTCCTAGTTTTGGGAGGAAAAGAAGCCCCACTTTTGATTTTCCAAAGAGTAGCAGAGGGTGAGCGAGACCGATCTTTCATCTAATCATCTAATTTTACACCCAGATCCTTGGAGCCAGTGGAGTTTGGAGGACAATGTATTGGTTTTAATTAGAGGAACACCCCCAAAGAGTCCACCAGCAGCGCCCGTTTACAGGATAAATCAGGAGTTTACCCCAGGGGGGCTCTATAGGTAGCAATTACAGTCACCACCCACCCGAACCACACACACCACACACATATGCATCTCTTTCTGTCAGAATGGCTACCAGCTATTTCTGACTCAGGCTTTGAGTGATCTGTTTTCCAGCATGGCTTATCATTACCTATCAAGGAGCAGATGCACACAAACACAAGCCACCCAAAAAGAATTGGGTGATTTCTGTGCGATATGGCTGATGTATTTTGTCTCCTCCATAAAAAAAGTGATATAGTTTGTTCTGCAGGGGCAGAATTTAGTTTTTAGCTTTGTGATAGAAGCTGATTCCTAATTGGCTAATAGAAGCTGTTTTCTGATTGGCTGATGTAAGCTTACCTCCAGCGTCTCAGATATCCACACGGCGAAATCCCAGCTGTTGTGGCAAAGTTTGTTACCCATTCAAATAATGTCCACTTCCTTTTAGAATCGCTTCCTGTAGAAAGTGTTTTATGTAACAGCACATCCGCTTTAGAGGCTTAGGTATTTGATTATGGTTGTAATTAGGCAATTAAAGGCATAATACACCTGTTTGATAAAACCAGTAATTATGAGGACTGTATGATGCCAGCCAATCAAAAGCTGCACATTTTTACACCTGTGTGAATATTCATGAGGGGTGTAGTACCACCACCTAGCTTCATACACACATGGATGCACAAAAAGGGCTAAATATGAACTATAGGGACTTTTGCTAAAACTTTGGAATTTTGTCTTTTACACTTAATGAAACATTTCTACGCTACCGACCCTGTCCTCATAATTCAAAATGTCCTTATAGTGTGGCGTGTATTCATGTGTGATGTTCTTATCAATCACAAGGGCGCACAGACACACACAGGCACAATCCCTGTCCCTCTTTCTACTGACCATGACCCCACTACCACTATCTCCTGTATCTACTTAGCCTCTCCTCCATGAGAGATCAGATTACAGGCTCATCTGATAACGGTAAACACTGTGGTTAAATACTAGGCTGGGCCTGTGTGTGTGTGTGTGTGTGTGTGTGTGTGTGTGTGTGTGTGTGTGCGTGTGTGTGTGTGCCTGTTTGAGGCAGCAGGAGTTGTCAGTGTGTCAATGGTCAGTGACCATTCCTGGTTTGCCCTTTTCTAGGAGCCATGTACTGCTTAAAGTAGTGGTTTGTCAAAGTGGGGACCCCCAAGGGTCCTTAAGGTGATTCCAGGTGGTTCCCAGCAAAAAGGTGAATCATTTAGTTTTAAATATAAGTCCATCCATAAGTAGCACCATCGTATTCTTTTCCATGGGTTTTATACATTTTCTTTTTAAAAAAAATTCTATCAGATGGGGACCCTGGGACATAATCTTCTCAAATTGGGGTCCGCGGTCTAGTTTGTGTCAGTTTAGCGGCCCTTGACATGAAAAAGATTGAGAAACACTGGCTTAAAGCACAGTAACACACACAAACGCACTCTTTTGTTTGCGTTTCAAAATACAGGAGATTATGGGCTGTTTTGTTTTCTCCCTTCTCCCAAATTCAATATGCAACAGAACACACGATCCGTGCTATGTGTTTAACTCCATCATCCTAAGGCCGTGGTCTGTTCATTCTCCACATCCAGACTGTCCTGCCCCCCTGCAATCCCCCCCCAGCCAATTACAGTGATCCTGTTGATCCAAAACACACCTAAGCCTAACCGTTGCACGTTATCTGCAGGATCGACCGCAAACAGCGAGGCAGCCCCTCGCTGTATATATACATCCGCTCGGTGAATCACCTCTCCAAGCGGCGCTTGATATTTATTAAGGACGACATCCAAATCAGGCCCCCTCGCCCAAGCCTCCTGCCTTCAGGGTTTGGATTGGAACACAAAAAAACAAAAAAAAGTTGCTGCGGTTTTGTTCAGCTGTCTACAGCACAGACGCGCTGGCTTCATGTTTACATGCTAGCCTTGTATAGCCTGAGCAGGCCGAGTCGTGTGTAAAAGTGCTGGAATGTGGTGGATGCTAATCAATAGCACGCAAGTTTAAAAGAGCCGAGGGGAGAGTGTCAGTCACGGCCTGTCAGAACGTTGCCAAAGGTTTTATCTTCTTCCTACTGATTTGATTGGTGTGGTGTTCTGGCCAGATTCTATATGTGCCTGTACAGTTCAATGTCTTAAAGGCCAGTAACTATAGAAATGTGTTTGTTTTTAAAAGTGCTGATCGCCAAATGCTTCGCTTGTATTAAGGATTTTTGGCAGTTTAGTGTTGTTTATTCTATTAAACGGATAAATATGTACATAAACAAGACAATAAAACTCTCCGCGGGTTGGTTAACTTTATTATCCCAAAGGGAAATTGACTCACAGTGAAGGGCACAGAAAGAGCTCCACATCACAGACATGAGTCCACACATGACAGACAGCCCACATGATAGGCACAGGCAGGGGAAAACAACAATAAACAGCCACAATCCTATACAGCCCTGGCCTCCGTTAAGCATGAGATATAACGACTAATGATAGCAAATGTGCATATGAAATAATACAGCAATGAAAATCCAGCAGCTTGCGGAAGAGCGGCTGTCATTGTGCTGAGAATTATGTGCGGGCTGGTTTGCAAAAAAAAAATGCGTGTGGGCACTAGAGCTGCAACGCGTTTTATGTGAGTTATAAAGTATAATGACACATTTTATAGCATAAACAAATTCCTGCTCTGTTACTTTTGAAGCAAGAGGCCTGGAGACGTTACCCTGACGGAAGGGCCTGAAGAGCACTGCTTGTTGTGGGTATAGGAGTAAACTAAGCAGTGCCACCAAAGTCTACAGAATGTCATTTTCTTTTCAGTAAAAGGGAAATATAAACAAGATCTGGTTTACAAAAATATCCATTGCAAGTTTTTCTTAAAAATAAAACTTTTGTTCTAGTCTTTTTTGGCGAAGAATTTTCTTCCTGTGACCTGTACTGCCTGTAGGGCGCTGTATATTGTAGTATAGTCTGGCTGCACCCAAAACACTCTGGTTTGTTTGCATTCCTTTAGACCAATCACAATCGTTTTAGGTGGAGTCAGATTTATCAGGATTAAAACACCTTTTTTTCCCCTTGTCCTGAATGCCCAACAAAGATTTAATTCCCCTGCCGGCGGAGCGAGACTCACCATTCATCAAGTCTTCCTCCGCCTCGTCTTGAAACCGCGCCTTCATTGGCTTTATTTAACTTTTCACCGACTTTTGAGCATCTCTTTTGTCGGTGAATGTGACCCTGGTGGAAATCTAGCTTCTTCAGACTGAGAAAATTCTTGAGGGAATCACTGAACTGGGTACATGGACAATTGTTGGGTTGGTTTCTCACAGATTTTAGCAGGAATCTCTTTATTTGGATAATCACAAGATATTAGCAATAAAGTCGTGTTGTAAATGATTTAAAAATCAGCTATAAAAAAAAAAAAGCATATATGCTGTTTTGTAGAAATAGTTCTCATGCGTTGGGTGTTAGTGGATGGACCAAATACCAGCGTGAAAGGCCTGTTGCCATGAAACTGAAAATGAGTCCTGTGATCACCTGCTGCAGCGAGGCGGGACTCTTGTCTGCTGCTACAAGAGCGCTGAGAGATGGACAGATTGTAAAACAGGGAGGGGAGCAAGATTCCTCGAACACAATCACACACCTGAGATCAGATCATCACCTGCGAAGATAGACAGACATGCACATGCAGAGATTAGACCTCCCTATCTGCCTGTTCCTCTTTCCCACACACTAACACACTCCGCACAGACAGACAGACACGATCCACGTGTACTAACCGCTGAAATGAACCTAAATTGCAGTGACATAAAATGCAGAAACCTCAAGGATTATACTGATTAAGGTGCAGCCACAGGTACCGTGATTCAAAACAGAACTGTAGTGTTTGCAAATCATCCTGGGCCTTTGATTCATCCTACTATCAGGTACGTAACACAGTGATGTCACAGAGAAAGTGTTGCAGCTTTCTCTGATTATCCAAATTTCTGGTCGAGTATTGTTTAAGGTAGGTTTTATGTCCAGGAGGCTGCTGCATCTGCTCCTATAAACCGGGAGACATACCCCCCCCCCTCCACAATGACACAAGAGGTACACAGTGTACTTTTCATGCTGGTCAGACACGCACATAAACACGGACACACACACACACACACACCAGTGCATGGAGTCAGGAGGCAGGCATCCCCTTGTAGGCATTTCTGTGGGCAGCTGGGGCTCTTTAGTGGTCAAAGCAGACGCAGACACAGTCAGAATCAGAGCGGCATGGAAATGTAAGGCCCTCATTAACAAAGATGATTCAGCCCCTTTTCACAGGGCCATGCCGTGTGTGTGTGTGTGTGTGTGTGGGGGGGGGGGGGGGGGGGGGGGGGGGGAGGGTGTGAGAGCATCATCCACTGAAATATCGCTAACAACGTGACCCCGAGTATTTGCAAACACTTTCATACAGTTAATTTCTTTCCTGCGCCGACGCCAGGAACTAATAATGTTACGACACTCACCGTTACTATCGTCATGTTTTCCTCATCTGGACGCTCCTCGTGTCGTCACTAGAACATAAACAGCTTTTAAACACAGGGTTGGGTTTATAAGCGGCTCCTGAAGCTGCTAATGTGAGAGGTCACGGAGGAGGACTGCAGGTGACCACAGGTGTGCGTAATCACAGGGGTGTGTTTTACCGGTAGCAGGGGGTCAAAGGTCAACTTTAGAAACTGCCACGAAACACCAATGGTATCCTGGCAGCGACAGAGGAATAACAATTAAAGAGGAAATGAGCCGCCTTCTCTGACCAGTGGCTTTTTTCACTGGAAATATTAGTTACTGATGTATTAAAAAGGATGCAATTAACATGTTTTAAGAGGGCAAATTATGAAGTAATAAATGCATTCTCTCATGTGTTAATTCCTAAGTCCCGCCCCCTTTCACTATGCGCTCCAATAACAGTCAACAGCCAACTTTCCGCTTTCCTGTATCCTGAGATATGCTGATCTATTTCACTTACTTTACTGGTTCCCGAAAGGTGGAAAGGGGACACGTACAGAGTGCAGTGTTTCTTCTCATCAAGTTTCTCCAACCTGGCAACAGTAACTAACAGGGTGGGATATCGGATGGGTCAATTGAAGATAGTTTAGGATTAAGGACACCTGGTGAATGTCATTTTGTCTCTTTTTAGCTTTGTTTTGGTCCAACAATTCCTGAGAAAATCAAATATCTGTCTCCGTCATAAAAATATTGAATTTAATGACTTTTGTCTCATGTTGTATGAGAAATCCAAAAGCTAAAAAGTGTTTGCATCACAATCATCGTATTTTCTTCTCAAAATGTCTTGCGGAGGTTCAGAGGGAAATCCATCCTGTCCATGTGTCAGCAGGCGTGGATGGAAGCTTAATTTATTAGACTAACCTTTAATTAATGCAGCCTCAGGAATGAAGGAAAAGAAACCCGGCTGCCGCAGGTAATCTGAAGCCAGCTCCATACACACACACACACACACACACACACACACACACACAACCTGCCTGCCTGACCACCTGAAGCATTGTGGGATATTGGAACAGCCGCCCCCATCCTCCCCCGTCTCTTGTTCCCCTCCACCCAAACCCATTAAAACTCAGCTCCTGGAGGAAACACCCACTTCCTCCACATTCCTGAAGGATTTTCCATAAAGAGAATAGTAAACAAACCTGCGAACAAAGAGCAAGTGGGGGTGTGTGTGTGTGTGGGGGAGTGGGGGGGCTGTGGCGCACGGACAAGTTAATGTTATTTCCTTTATGTAGTAAATCAAACCAAAGGGCGAGGAGGCAGCGTTTCTTTTGTGAGCCGGTTGAGGTGTTTACCGTCGGCGGCGATAGGAGTCCGAGAAGGGAACAAAGGCCTGGGCGAAGGCCTGCATCACCCTCCTCGTCCTCCCTCTTACCTTTTCCCAGCTCCCTGCGTCCATGCACACACAAAAATACACCACACACTACCTGGCACCGCAGGGGAGGAGAGAAGGAGTTTGTGGTGAGGGAGGAAGGCCTCCTTATCAGCTTTCAGCATGGGAACCTCAGTGTTGTTCACCGACTCATGTCAAAATCTCGGGCCTGAACTTGACGTGGAGGGAGTGCTTTTGTGTGCGTATGTGTGTGCGTGTGTATGTGAAAGTAGAGCGAGAGCAGAATCTGGAGGGACAGGAAGAGAAACAGTCTGCCGTTAACTGACAAGTACAAACATCCAGTCAGACAGTTAGCTCGAGAGACAGACAGCTAAATGGAAAGTAGACGTTTGGCTTATACCCAGCGGGACTGCTGGGCAGGTACAGTTCTGATCTGTTAACTGATGTGTTTCTGTGTGTGTGTGTGTGTGTGTGTGTGTTTGTGTGTGTGTGTGTAAAGGGGTGATGAAGGAGTGGAGCACCGAGCACCCTTTGGCGACGTTTAGCATTTTATCCCCAGGTGAGTCTTTGAATTTTTCCAGTACTGATGGGTCATGCTGGCATACAGCTGTTGACTCAAAAGCGCTGATCTGTATGAGTTGTCAGCCATTTCCCCTTGCTGGCGTGCTGGCACACACGCACACACACACACACAAAACCCTGGCACACACAAGCCGGCTTCCTCCTTTAAAGGTCAGTCCACTCAGTGTTGACAGTTTCAGAGGGCATGTGAATTGGACATCCACCTAGCGTCCAGGAACAATAAACCCCCGTTCCAACCCCAGACCTCCGAGCAGCAGAATATATCCTCTGCGCTCATATAACACACTGGGGCCCGTTAAAACCGCGCTCCGGTGTCATGGACGCCCGGCGCGGGATGTGCGAATGACTCATCTTCTTCTATCTAGCAAGGGCCTACTAAACGCGAGATCTGACCTCCTGCTTGTTCTGACGACGTCCTTTTTTTTCACTCGATCCCTCTGGCAGCGGCCTGCCTGTAGCGGTGGAGCCTGCCCCGGCTTGCACACAAGGAATGTACTATTGAGAAAGCACTGCACCGCAATCCCTCCCAGCCATTCCAACCCGTAATCAGATCCAGCTTGTCATCCCCCATCCCGTCTCCAATCTCTTCCTGTCTTTCTCTCTCTCTCTCTTTCTTTCTCAGCTCAATACCCCTCTCTCCCTCTTTCTCTCTCTCTCTCTCGGTCTGAAAATCACATGAACACACGCAGAACACAAACACCGACGTACATGAAGAAGCACCCAGACGCCCACACGAAATCGCAGACACCAATTTGTAGGCATGTAAGCTTGTGCAAACACGGTCGGAAAGTCAAGGGAGACTTTCCACAAGTCATCACAGCTCTGCTGGGGGTGAAATGAGCAGCGATACAGTACAAAGAGATGACGAGGGCAAACTGATGATTCTATAAAGCGTCTCCACACATTTATCTCATTTCTGTCATTAAAAAACACTGAGTTATTATTATATTCTCACGAAATAACATGCTAGACAATATCTCTCTGGGGTTCGATTCATTTTCCGTGTAATGCTGTTTACTCCCATCTTTCATTTTGTTCTCAGGATTGAACATTATGTCTTTTAATGATAAATAACGGAAGATTAGGGGAAAATCTCTTGAGACTAACAAACTGGACAAGTTTATGCAAAAGACATATCGGTATCAACAACACATCTCGTGACACCATTACTCTTTCATGGAGCAGTTTACAATTGGATAGAGGAGTGTTAAGATAAAAAGTTAATACGCTATTAGCTTCCTCTGTTTTGGACTCAGTGGGTCCCTGTATCTTAAATATTAGCAGTGTGAACGACGGCTGTAGCGATGACGGGTTTTTGTAGCCAACCTGTCATTGCCCTGGTTCCCTTGACAAAAATCCAATTTTTTTCCCCTTGGATTTTGGTTTATTGCAGAAAATAAGATCTGTGACAGTTTATAATACTCACATGTTTTGTTCAGCATGATAATCTCTACGAATAAACACCACGGTTATGGTTTTTGAAGTTTTAATGCAAGAGTTAGATGTAAAAAAAGTTAGCATTAGCTTAAACTAACTGCACCACGGTAGCATGAGTGCAGAAGTTAACGTTTTCACCAATGGCCTCTGTAGTTCCATTTAGCCACTTGTTAGCAACCTTTTTAAGACATGTAAAAGCTTCAAAATTCACAAGTGACATATATTAAGTCCAAGAACATAACATGAACATAGTTTCAGCTTGTTTTAACCACAGACCCAATTTCAGGAATTTAAAACCATTGATTTCCAGACGAGGGACCAGAAAGTGCTAGAAATGCTAACTGCTAATGTTTGCAGTGCACAATTGTCTATTACAATTCACCAAAGTTGAACTGGATCTAATGTGTTTCGTATGTGTGTATATATACATATAAACTGCTGGTGTGACTCTGAGTACAGTGGGCATTTCTATATGAGAAAAGCACACACACAGCGGGTTATTACGTTTTCCATATGTTTTGAATTCCAAATGTGCTTCACATCTCGTCGCCTGGTTTTCGACGTTTCCTGAATGTTTCAGTTCACCTCCCCTACTTTTAAATTTACTGCCTTTAATTAATGCTCATTTCTGATGACTCAGGGGCCTTTTACATGCCCGGTTATAGTCTGAGTCACAGTCTCAGTTAGTTAATCATCCTGACGAGCAATCTCTTCATCCCTCTATCTCCCTAACCACCAAATCTCCTCATCTCTTTCCACCTGACTGGCTCAGATTGCTCCTGATCCTTCTTCATCTCTCCATCTCCCTTTCTGTCTTCTCACTGAGGCGGGGATGGGTAATATTTCTTTTAAGCTCCCTTTTTCTCTCTTCTCCTTTCAGGAAACTCTGACTGTGGGGCTGTTTTGCTGGCTTTCAATAAACTCTTGGATCCCGCGCCTCTCCGAGAAACCGCAGCTTCGATTACACAAAATGAAGCGCCACACAACCCTGGGCAACCGAAAGGTGTTTTCAATAATTACTTATTATATGTGTTTGGCAAATCAGAAACATCTGCGGCAAATTTGACTGTAAGAGCCCCAAAACATTCCTAAAATAGGAGTGACGCACGCAGGCTCTGAGACACACACTGTCTCTCACACACACACACACACACGCACGCACACTGGAGGGCTACACTGTGCCATTGTCAGTATGGGTCTATTTGCGGGCTGTTTTTTTAGCTGGCCACAGCTGCGGAAATGAATATCAAATGTGGTTCTGCTCCCATAAATCAAAACCGTTTGCCGTGTTCTGACTTTCTTTTCCCCGTTTAAAGTCAATTCGCAAGGGCAGTGTGCATTACACTTACACCCCACGGCTTAACTCTTTCCTCTGAAACAGTCACAGAGGAGTGTTCAGGAGCTGGAGGTTAAGAAGACATAGAAAGGGAGGGGGTGGTGGGATATCAAAGCTTGTTTTGAATGTACCAGCGTTTGAATGCGTGTCATGTATTATGTATGGTAACAGGGAGGCTGAAGGGGCAACGTTCTGTACCGAAAGTGTGGGAAATGAATGATATTATGAATACTGAAAGAATGAGATGAGATGGGAAATGACTTTACGTGGTGCGCCCGGTATGAATAATGAGAATCTCTCGCTTTCTATTTTTCTTCGCGGCGTCTGAAAGCATACTTTCTGTTCCTCCGAGAACGGCTAGCCACATCTCGTCGGTTCTTAGGTTAATACCGTCTGGAGCATCTCAGAAAGAATCCGTACTGCGGCGCGCTCGCGCCAGCATTTAGGAACCGCAAAAAATCGGCAGGGGAGAAGTAAATCCACGCTAAACCGTTTGGTGAACTTTGAACGCAAAGATTTGCGAGAAAACAACGGTTCGCAGGGAGGAGTTGGTGATACAAATAACTTTTTTTCGGATAAACCGTCTGAACTTATTTTTCCGTTAGCTACCAAGCTAAAGAGTCCACTTGTTAGCTTCTTTCTCTGCTTCAATAAAACTCTTCATTGATTCAGTCCTATCCTGAGAGTGACATTTCAGAGGGTCATAAACAGGCCTGGACAGAGAAAATAGAAATAAGCCGTGAAGATGGAGGAATATTTTTGCTGTTCTACGTTGCGTGTGTGCATGTGTGTGTGTGTGTGTGCAGGTGAAGGAGGGTGGAAGCGCCGGAGGTCCTGCACTCGGCTTTTCCTCTGCTTTTCTGGGATTAGAGGGGATCCAACGCTGTCCAAATCTTATCCTAACCTACCAGCCAGGCCAAACCAACACACACACTCCAGATCAAGCCGTGGGACAATAGACCTGGCCGTCTGTTGGTTTAACAGGTCTGGGTGCTTGCTAAAGGGGGATTGGGGAGGCCTGCTCTGATGTGCAAAGGGAGGGGAGGGGAGGGAGGGGTGAAGCATTGCCGAAGGGGGAATGTGTGTGTGACTGTGTGTGTATGTGTGTTCAAGTAGGGAAGGGTGGAGAGGGGTCACACGAGGTTGTGTATGAGTGTGTATGTTTGGGATGGTGGAATGTGAGAGAGGAGAGAGGGGACATGCAGCAAGGGACATCCCATTAATACCAGGCCTAATCTCCACCCTGGGCACTGAGTATACACACACACACGCGCACACACACACACACACACACAGGGAGATTGACAGACAGAATGCCAGACAGAAGGAAGGGGGGGTGTGGGATGATTTCATAACTGAAATGGAAAGGAACAGGAAATGTTTTTATTCCATTCCATATAACCAACACCATACGCTTCGCCTACAGAATTAGAAGTGAAAGAAAATGAAAGATAATTAACATAAGTTTTAGAAGGTTTTATATTACATCACTACACAGTAATGTATGTCGTCCTAATTCACTAATTCCTATATAACTGACACTTTACATAGTAGTAAGCAGTGAGTTAAGATTTCCTGACACTTAGTAATCATCATCATGTAGAGTCACAACATTCATTGACACATTTTTCTACTTTTTTGAAGGCATTATACAGTGGATATATTCACACACATTACTTTTAGTCACTTTTAAATGTAGTTCCTTTCATATAAACCCAAAATAATAATGATAAAGTGGATATATGTTATATCCCTAATGTGCATCAAGTTATGATGGGTTACTTAACAAAGAGGCTATTATCCCCATCAGCTATTATTAAGTCCAACTTTCTAATGCATATGTGAGCGGGGATGGTCAAATAAATACCAGATTGCACCTTTAAACTCCATTCAGTGAAAACGGCCGCTTCGCCTACACCGTGCTGTCAGGCTTCATAAATTTCTCCTGAAAACGTGCTCTTTGCATTCAGCCTAATATGTTTAAGCCCCGATTCTGAGTAACATGTGCAAGCAAATGCCTACTCCTACCCCACGCAGACACACACGCAAACACACACACAAATGCAGAAAAAGAGAGAGAGAGCTTTAATCCCCCCAACCCACCTTTAGTTTATTAAGAAGGGCAGATTTACAGCTGATGTTGAGCCATAATTGGTGGTTTCAACGGGAGTGATAATGCAGCAGTGTCAGCTTTACGCTCTGTAATTAAACTGGAAATGATCTGCCGTGTGTGTGTGTGTGTGTGTGTTGGTGTGTGTGTATGTGTGTGTGTCTGTACAGTAGGAAATGACAGAGCTTCTGTGATGTGAAGTTCCATAGAAAATGTTTGTTGTAGCTCCAGCTCCGCGAGCCCAAAATGGCAACAATAACAACCCCCTCAGTACTGGAAGGAATGATGTCAGCCTTTCCCCTCCCTTCACACACACACACACACACACACACACACACACACAAACAACTGACACCCCCTGGATCGTTCACATCAGACACCGGACTAACTTAGCCAGTCCTTACAAAACGCAGCTTCCTTCGCTTTGCTCTCCAGCCCTTCCTCGCACCCCGCGCTGAATGGCCACATTCATAGCCGTCTGCAGGCAAAACATAAAACACTATTAATAAAACAGCAAGGGCCTGCTGAGTGACACCTGCCTGGCCCTGCCAATGTACACTAAAGCCCGCTTCAGCAACAAGTGTTATCTTAGTCAGCCCTCTGGAAGGTGTCATAAAAAATACATTGGAGTTTTAAAATGTAGGAAAAATAAAGATCCCGGAGGGTAATTTGCGTGCGGCTGGAGGAGGACGGTTGTACCGTAGCTCCGGGGCAGGGCGGGGATGGCGGGGCAACGTATAAGTATAACAGTACCTCCAGCCAGGTTTGAGAGCATGCACTGCAGGTTATAAACACCAAGCGATAGCCAGCCTGTATGTAGGGCAGAGAAGAATGGTGCTACATCAAGAGCCAGTGGAATAATACCAGTGGGAGTACTTCAGCGAGTTGCTGCAGCGCGGAGCCAACGGAAAATAAAGCCGTGCCATGTTAATGGACGTGCCAGAGGAGAGGAGGAGAGGACTACGGTGCACTAATCAGAACTTATGCATCAGTTTTACTTACTAATACATTTTTATTCTACATTTACAATGCGGCATCGTTTTGTCCTTTTGTCGTTTTCTTGGTCCATTCATGCGCTCAGGGAATAAAAAGGCAATAAAAGTTGTGAATAAATACTTGGTCTGTTACACAAAAGTGATCTGTGAGCAGCGCTCACACGCAGCTTATAAATGGTGCCAGTTCCCTGTTTCAGTCTGACAGTCTCTCACATGCAAACATGGTGCTTTTCTTCTAAATTAAGGCAGAAGGAAATGATCTTGCATGTTGCAAATTTAATGTAACAGGGCCCTGGTTTTCAAATAATGGCCAAGTCTCAAACATATAAATAAAGGCTGCACTCTTATAAATGCCTCACAAAAATAATAAAGAGCGGAATACATTTTTTTTTACATTTACTATTCGAATCTCTTCGTTTTGCTGTTTTTCAGGCGCTGTTAAGTACCTACAAATAAAACTCCACATTTCCTATACATGTTTCAAATTAAAGCCCTGTCAGGAACAGGAAGTGGTGAGTTTCATTATCAGTAAACTAGCTGCACTTGAAAACCAGCGGCTGGAAATAACAAGCAAATAAAAACTGTATCGATGAGAACCTCAAAGAAACAGAGCGACTGTTATTTTTTTTTTTTTAACCTTTATTTAACCAGGATGTTCCCTTTAGATTTGAAACTGTTTTCCGAGAGGGACCTGGCCAAGACAGAACACCAGTTACAGTTTAAATAGAAGTAAAACACAGCAGATAGGGAATGCAAACATGGAAGGAAAAAACTGCATCCAGCTCAAATGAGGCAGTTGCGATTCTCAGTTACAGTCCATGGACTTTTAACGTGGCTTTAAATTTTTCCAAGGGGACTAGATTATTAACATGTAGAGAGCACTGCAGAGTACTCCAACTCCAGGGTGCAAAATCCAACTCAGTGCAAACCCGATAATGAAGCCACTTGGTGGAACTAAGCTAAAGACAGCTGGAAGTCTGCATCACAAGGTTACATATATATATATATATATATATATATATAAGGGGAGTTTACCCAGCATGGCCTTTTACACACAAATACATAATCAGAGTTCAGAGGAATCAGAGTTAGTTTTAAATTCTAGAGCACTGTGTTAGAAGCACTAATTTAATTTGATTGAATTAGTGCTGTTGAATGCACATTACACAAAGCTAATCAACACAAGAAAATTCTGGTTTGGTTTTCAAAAGATCATTAAAGGTGCAGTGAGTACCCTCTGGCAGCATCTAGTGGTAAGGTCGCAGAATATAACCAAATGAGTCGCCCAAGCTTGTAGAGAACAGTGATGTAGAGAGTGGACTTAAAGAGTTTGTCTCTGTAGCCATTGTTAGGTTTGTCCATTCTGGGCTACAGTAAAATATGGCATATTTTTGATTCTATTATAGAATAACTAAAACACACTCATGAATGTAATAGTCAATTTCTGCGCCACACACTTTATATTTAGAGGAAGTATTTACTACTGATGGTTTTCCTTATAATCTCAAGGCCTGGTTCTTTCTAGAGGTGATACAGGATAATAAAGGCACAGCCACTATTTGAGAATTCCTATTGACTGCTGTTGTAATGACAACATTTAGCTTTATCTGACCTTGAAAACCATGCAGCCTATTTTAGCTTAAATCCCTGTTTTCAAATTCCATTTATTGTGTACATTTATTATTCGTCAAAGAGAAAGATAAGATTGCAGCCTTGTTTTAAAACCCCTTCATTGGTTGATGAAGTCAGATAGTAGTAGACATTTGTTCTGTCAGACTATTTTCCATGTACAGTTGCAATAAAGTCTGCGTTAAAACAAGTGAACAGGAGAGGAAAGATTAAGATCACTTTTTTCATCTTTTTGACAAGGCTGGCTGATATTTTTACACACTACACTGCGCCGTCCATGCCATCCATCAACGCTTGGCTCTCATTGAAATACACAAGATATTGTGAGGGTTTTTTTTTTTGACAGATTCTGGCATATCACAGAGCCTGAGCAGCACTATGCAGCACCTGTAAGTCCACTTGCCTCTCCGCCTGTAACCACGGAACGAGGGAGGGGGTGGAGGTGGAAGAGGGCTGCAGAGTTTTCCCAGGCTCGGCCAAGGTGAATATAAAGGCTGGTCTGTTCGCTCTCTGCCTACATCTTCTGCTCCATCTCTTTGAACTGGGCGGTCATGTCAGCAGCTCCCTGCCCCCAGCCACCATACCGCCCCTTCATGTGCCCACGGGGAGCGATAGGCTGAGCGCCGACAGATCCACACAACACCAAGTCTAATACACGCACACACACACACACCTCTACACACACACACACACAGGCCTGGCTGTATCCTGTACGACTACATGAGATGCTGATACAGGCATTTGCGGTCCATAAGACAAAGAGAGGGAGGATGAATGTGGGCCATTGCCAAGATTTTTGCATCAAGGACATATAGACAGATGCAAAATCTGAGCCAGATTAGGCCATTGCAACAACGATCTGGTTAAAATATGAAGTTCTCTCTGCACTAATAGTTGTTAGAGCAGGATCAATTGCTCAATAGCTTGCTCTTCAGTTTCAGATTTTGTGTTCTAACATGCACTTTGAGCTAGGCAAAGCAACAAAAATAAAATGCTGGCACTTACCTGCATTCATTGTAAACCAGCATCTGTGCACTCAGTTCAAAAAAACACAGGATACATGCAAATATATTTGCATGTATCCAATATAGATAATATTGGTTCCTGCCACCTCTCAACTTCTCACTTGTGACGAAACATCACATAATTAAGTGACCTATACGTTCTCCAGTCGAATTCACATAATCTCCACTTGGGAACGACGTTGACTGTTCAAAAAGACTGTAAGCGAGATGAGCCTGCTGTTGAAACGGTGTTATAACTTTTTTTCTTTAACTTAATTGTGAAGTGAATGTCGATTGAATAGCGTAATGGCTACAGAATAACGACACCGTTGGCGTTCAGATCGCTTTCCAGTCGAATCCACCTGGAAAACCTTAACTTTTATAACAACTTAATCACTTTAATGGAGATCACCAGACAATCAGTGCAGAGCCGCGGCTTGTCCTGTCACTCAGTAAAATTACAGCATTAGCTAAGGTTAGCTCCGCGGCTAAAGGGGAGACAGAGAGCTCAAAGGCATCAATTTCGATTTCTTGAACTGTCAGACGTGACAGTTTTGATGAAAACGTAACTTTCACTAATTATCATAGCTCTACATTTTGACTGTAACATTTTATAAACTGTACCACAGCGACATATTAGGATTACCACTATACGTAAACTGCATTAAATCCATGTGGTTTTCTTGGGTAGTTCTACTGAATTTGCAAGTTCTTTTACATTGACTTCTTTTACAACATCTTAAACGTTTTGTTTAGTGTAATCAAAAGACAAAACAAATATACAGAATATCTAATACATCATGCAAATACATCATATCATATATGTAACTGTCGTCATATTATCGTCTGGGTCGACAGTTGCATGCTTTCGCAGTAATACTACACACATGCAGAATGAGAATATGTCATTTTAAGTACACAAACACACTAATAGAAACACTATGAAATGTTTTGCATTCATTCATTAAAAAACATGTTGCAACACGCTCACACATGCCTAACTAAACACATGTGTACACATTCTCTCTCTCACGCACTAAAAATACACAAACGCTAATCACGTCCTCCTTTTTTCCGGCCCCAGTGACATTAAGCTGGCTGTGCAGGTAGAACACACAATCACACTGGCAGAGGATCAGACACTCGCCTTCCCAAAGGTCATCATTCTGTTATTTATACAATCTATATCTGACTCTGCGATTGTTACGCAGCGAGCAAAACTAACACAATGGACGCATTATAAATCATTGGTTCCATATTAAGTATTTGGACCATTCTGGATCATGCCAAAATGAAGATTATGGTGTTTGTCGTAGCAACAAAGCAGCAAATACACAGGTCCGGAGGCTAGTTTGTGTGTTTATGTCAGTGTCTATTATAGAAGAAGCAGATGTTTCAAACTAGAATGATCAAACTTAGAGATGTGAAACCTGCGTGTGTTTATCTGCACATGTAAACTCCATAACTGTTCATGGGAAAAGTGAGGGGACGACTGTGAAAGCAAGACAAATATGCACTGGTATTAACAACACATAAAAATTCTCCTCTCTTTCTGTCTTGCTCTGATGAGTTCAGGTCTGCGCAGCCAAGAATGCTGCTTGGCTCAGCCCCTCAGGAAGGACCCTTTTAGAGATTCTGGCCCTCCATCAGGTCACACACTCTTCCTCTTCCAGAAGGCCCTGCGCACACATAAATCAAACAAACTCCCAGCGCTCCCCCCATTATTTGTGACATCTATCTGGATGGGCATGCACGCAGCAGAGGATGTGGTTGTTCACCAGGCCAGGCCAGAAATCCCAGGGCCAGATGAGAGAGGCAGGGGCTGGGATTAAAAAAAAATCACTGGTCTGGATGATAATACTCCCCGTGCTTTTTTTTTTTTTTTTCCTTTGACAAACGAAAACTGTGAAAGCTTTAAAATGTACTGGAAAGATATAAGAAGTTGCAGCGGTTAATGAGTTATAAATCCAAGTTTCCTGGAAGTTATGGGATGCTGCAATAGTTTGTTGTAAAGTTTTAAGTACAGGTTTCCTGGATATGAAACAAGGGAATGAGCATCATGTGCAGTGAGCGAATAAATGTACGGAAACAAATAAAGGTCATTAGTACTTTGATCTCGTGAAATGATGTTGACGAATGAAGGCAAGTATGTATTACATTCTGTTGCTCTGCTTTAGCAGGTTTGTCATAAAGGTCCCATATCATGCTAATAGCCGCTATCATGTTGTTGTTGATTTTTACACTACATAAAGTCTAGAGGTTTTATAAAAAAAAAAATATCAGATGCATCAAGCACAAAGCCTGGATTTAGAAACTTTGCACGTTTTGTACTTCCTTGACTTTATGATGTCATGCAATCCACTTTTTTTAAATCTTCCAAGTTAAAATTGGCCAATCAGAAGAGAGACTTATGGTTTACTTGAGAGAGCACTGTGAAACCAAGCTGAGTTGATTTTTTTGTATTTTAAATAGCAATTTTATCATGTTAGGGGTATCAGCACTTTAAATGAAGATATGATCCTTTACAATGTAAGTATTGCTAGGCTAACCATAAAAAAAAAATACCCTGAACAAATTGCATTCCGTAGATCGGCTGTTGATGTAATAGTATGACTATAAGGTGTTTTGCTGCCCTTTTGTCTTCCCTTGTGCGTAGGAGTAAACAATTCACTTGTGCCAATAAGTAAATAATTCACTAACATCTGTGAGAAGCGGTGTTGTATTAGCGGAATTATCTGTGTGACCTGACCATAACACCCATTTGCTAGTAGAGTAGTAGGAGTTGTCATTCTGTTTGGCAGTTCTCTAGTCAATCTGTCAGTGCTGCTCTCTGAAAACATAAAAGTAACAAAAAAAAGTATTTCAAAACAATTTAAGCCACATCTGTTTATTATTAATGTTTCTAAACAGTAACTTCTCTTGTTTTGTTCTCTCTATCATGGCATGGCAAGATTCAATATGTGGATTCTTTGAGATTTTTCCTTGCATTTTGTCCAGAGGCCATAGAGACGTGGTCTCGGCCCTGCGTTCAGATGAAGACCACGTGTGAAGTATCCACAGTCATCACTACATGAAAGTATATATCATTTATACTTGTGACTTGTAATCCAGTTTATTGAATACCGCATGTCCTGCTATTGCAGGAGACATACATAAGTAGCAAATTTTCTAAAGTAGTACATGGCACCTCAGACTACTTACAATTGAACAATGTTAATGAAAGATACTTCCTTTTACAGATGAAACTGTGCTTTCTGTGACAATCTGGGTTTTAGATTCTCCAAAAGCAGTGATTTGGGATGACAAGTGTGTGGCCTGGACCAAGAGTTCCACACCGCCATACAAACACTGTCTGTTATCCTCCGCTGTGTCTGGCAGGCCAGCTATTATCTTGGTGTCATTTCTGATCCTTTGTGCAACACTTTCTCCTGGAGTATGTGTGTGTTTCCATATGCAGCGATGTTGGAACTGCCTCTTCTCATTGGTTTTACCATTTACTCTCCGCAGCTGTCTGTATTTCACCATTTCTCTCAATGACATGTGTATTGTGAAAGCCAAAGCGGTTGATGCAATAACATTACCATCAAATGATCTGTACATTTTGGGAAGTTATACATCTAAGATTTTTAAAGAAAAAACCCTGGAACCCTGAATAATCGTTGAAAAAGTAACAGTGAAGTTGAGAACATAGAAGATATGTTAAAGAGAAATGTCAAAATTAAGTTTACTGCAGCACATATAAAATAAAATAACATCCAACCAGCAATGAATTAGTACCCCTAAGCCACTGAGCCTCATTCAGATCCTTTTGTTCCCAAATTGATTGGTAAAAATTTCCTCTGGTTTTGACTGAATTGCGAAATGAGGAACCAGTTTACATGGACTATAGTGGTGTATTGTGTATTTGCAGTCATGTTGAAATTTCAGTATCAATGGAGCAAGCAACGAAGAAGCTACAAGGAATCAAGCTTCCTCTAAACTAGTTTTGATTTCAGGCTGGTTGAATAACTGCATTTAACAGACCAGAGCTTGATGAAAAGTGTATGCTATCGCTAATCTTACAAATTTACATCATACATCATTACATCATTTACATAAAAATAAGTGTGCAGGTGCAAAGGCAGCTTGGAGCGTGCAAAACTGGGATCTGCCTGTTTTGTTGTTTGGACAGAGAAAGATCTGCTATTTCAGCACATTTTGTTTGATGAAGAGTTCTGGGACATGACATGTTAGCAAAGCAAATATCTCTCCGTTGATTCATTGTGTTCTGATAATGCTGCAAGTGAAAATGTCATATTCAGTGAATTTACTCTTCACGATTTAATGTTTAGCTTGTGCCAAATGGAAAATCGTAATGACCCAAATGCCGTAATCTGCCTCACTTCCTGCCAAACAGGCTCAGGAAATAAATTGAACAAAAAGCCTTTGTAAGTTAATACATTTGTATTGATGCTTCTTCATTGATATCTGTGATGTGCAGCCTAATTCAAAGTGAGTGCCTGAAGTGCTCAAGGTCAAATTTTTGGACTCTGATTGCTAATTGGCTGAGTGTAGCCAATCACAGTCCAGAAACTCATAAGCTTGTTCTTAAGCACTTCTGGCACTTTGTTCCAATTAGGCTGTAATTTTAATTTCGACATTAAATTTTATTTATTTAAGTTTCTCATTATTTAAAAAAATGGTTGATTAATCTTAATTGAAATCTGTCTCTCCATAACCTAAAGACACTTATCCTATCCAATCATTATCCTTGCACATCAAGTAAATCCACCAATCACACATTCAACCTGAATCCTAAAACAAGCAATATTCCTTTTCATTTTTATGCCAAATGAAGCTAATTGTGACTTCCTGGTCTGGGATTTTTACCTGAGCCATTTCACAAGCTCAAAATATTATTGACCCTCATTTGCTTCCATACAAGAGACCATAAATGAAGAGTGACGTGCTGCAAGTCCTTTAAATCTACAGTAATTTCCAGGAAGACTGTATATGTGTTTGGAGTTGGCAGAGGATTCATTCTAATTAACTTAAGGTGGTGCAGAATGGAAGACAGCCAACTGGCCTTACGCACCCTTGTCCTCGACTCATGCACTTGTAGACACTCCACTTCTTAAGTGCATCTGGCTCTTTAACCTAAGCACAGTGTTCGGTACACGTAAAAAAAAAAAAAAGTTTGCAGCTGCCACCTGCTCTACTTACTTTTCATTACTCCGTAGTGAGAAGGCATGGCACAGATTACAGCAACCAGCAACCTTTCATTTATTTCTTCGGTTTTTCGGTCCAATGGGAAGTTTCAGACCAATGACGTAGCACCATGAAAGAGATTCCAATTTGAAATGCATGTGTTTGCCATCTTGCAGGTAGTTTGATGAAGGATGGATATCAGTATGTTCAGTGGGCAGATTCTGTGGGTGATGGTCACGGTTAGCCTCCACCAAAAGAGGACACATACGACTCCCTGAAATCCCAAAATAGTGTCACTTACCTGCTGTGCCTTCTAAACTGGATTGCAAATGTTACCCACTGGTAAGCCTACAGTACATTCAGGAATTTAGCTGTTTTAGTTCAGAGATGGAGGCGGTGGGAGCCTTTAACTTCCTTGAGAGGTCAAAACTTTTCATGCAGTCACTATTGTTGGCAGGTTGCTTGCTAAACCACAATGTCACGTATTCCGTTTCTACACAAGATTAAACAAAAAGATGATGTAACATGCGGGTGTGGAGGCTCTGGCGGCACCTTGAACAGAGCTGAGAGCTGAAAGAAAAGTCACAAGTAATTACTTTTGCTCTTGAGTAAAACCCTGCATTATAATATAGTAATAAGTACTATTATAATTATGTAACCTTCAAACTGATGAATGCATTACTCACCTTCTGGCCTGTGCCTATACTGCGCAATCACATCTACACAAACAGATCATTTCATTCATTTTACACAACATTGTCAATCTGAATGATCGCTACTCTTTTGTAACAGTACTATTATGTAACATAACATATATAAGTCAATCAACTAAAGTATATGGCTGGAGATAAAGATGCATTTTTTCGGCCTGTACATGTGTAAAAAGACCTAACTTGTTGCTAGAAATACACAGCACTTTAGAACATACTGTATGTAGTGAGATCACTTAAGACAATATTGGTTCCCTCCAACAGTCCAATAGTTGCCATATATGGTCATCTATTTTGATAATTGTTTATCAATCGTTAATCAATTTGAGTCATTTTTAAGAAGGAAATGGTTGCATCTTTGGCTTTGGAAAGCATTAATCAACATTTTACACCATTTTATGAGCTCAACACCTCATTAATTAACTGTTTAAATGATGGACAGATTAATAAACTATAAAAAAAATAGTTGCAGCTGTAGTTCCCTCTGGTGATTAATGAAAGAAAAACTAGGCAAATCCCTCGATGCAGACTGATTCATGACATACGGTATATACCTATAAAAGAACTGTGTCTAATAAGCTTTTAAACATGAACTTTCATTTGTGTAGTAGCCTTTACACACAAACACACACAATATCTCTCTCTCACACACACACTCACACACAAACACACACACACACAAGCTTCCCAGAACAATTGTTGCTAAAGATAATGGTGATGAAGTGTGAGTGACATTCACAGCTTACCTTGTGAAATTGTAGGTTTAAAAAAAACGCAAATGGAAAATCTGGGAATTTCTTGCCAGATAGCCCCGACATTCACACACTTCTCATGAAGAACAGTCACATAATTGGCTTCCTGGGAACAAAACACTATCTTACGTCTTCATCAAAACTCAATAAACCTCCACACCAACACCACACCAACATGAAAACTCACACACACATACACACACACACACATCTCCCTTTCTGACAAGACGCACCTTTGACCTCGGAGTTTGCTGGTGTGCGGCCAGGCAGAATGACATCACTTCCTTTTGGCAACCTGACAGGCGCTTCATCACTGAAGTGGCCCCAGGCTTAAAGAGAGCAGTTGAAGGAAAAAAAAACAATAATGATAATAATTATACCTTCACACGTAATGAACAGAGCCCATAGGCTACAATACATAACAGCTGGGCCTGGGAGCTGTCAGACAGTTAGATAGTGAGCGAACACTAACCAAAAACAGATGTGAATTATGGCTTATGACACATAACTGTATGGTTTGTAACATGTTGGGGGCTGGTTTAGATCTAAAGATCTTAATATACTCTTGCAAGATGCCTTTCAAAACACTGAAAAGTAGTGTTATGTTTGACGTGGGTCAAACTGTCACCAGTTGCAGTCTACAAAAAGATTTGTTGCATGTATGTGATTGAAAAAAAAAAAAAAACAGTCATTTGCAGTCCTTTGCAGTGGTGTGTGTGCATGTGTGTGTGTGTGTGTGTGCCTGTGTTTGTGTGTGCATGTGAGTGCATGAAGATGGCTGGATAGTGAGAGGAGGCGAGTAATGCTGTAGGCCAGATCAGGGCAGAGATAGAGGAACAGGCCTTGCTACAACATCTACAGACTCGCTGCTATGGTGCCTTCAAGCTCTGTTTATTCTCGGGTTTCGCCATCACACAAACTGTCTGCATGATTCTTTGTCTTTCTCTCATCACGCGCTCTTTGCCAACTTTCCTATTAATCACCGAAATCGCAGTCTTTCTTTTTTAATTGCAATATAGCTCATACTCACGCGCACACACCCCCAATCAGTCCCCTCCGGTAGTGTGAGATGGCTAAGTCAGAGCCGCTAAGTCAATGACATTGTCATTTTATACTTAACCCATTTAAGCCCATATTTTTAAAGATTTCATGCATATAATTATATCAGTTGAGTCACTAACAAACATGTTATGCATCTATTTTTTTCCTTTTTGTACTACTTTCTTTGCAGAGAATAGTATTTTAATGGCTATTATAGTTGCCACTTGCACAAATCTGCCCATAAACAAAAACCTATTTATCCTATGTACAAAATTCTTTGGGAGGGTTTGGCTTCTCCATGTTATCAGGAGGAAGAAACAGGAAGTTGGTGTCATATGACAGGAAGCACTTGGAAACTTAAATTATTTGCTTAAATCATTTTGTCTAAATGTCTACTATCGTGTCATTAGACAAAAAAAAATGACACTCATAGACTAAAAGGCTCATAGGCTTTAATGGGTTAAAGTCATAACAAACCAAAGCTCTAATGCGCAGCTAATGGCACAGTGACCCACAGACAGACAAAACGTGTCCCAAGTGGAATGTGTTGCTTGATATGAACCTCACTACATAACCAATACTATCCCCTGATCTAATAATGCTGCACAGGTTGTTCTGATGTAATGGAAACAGCACAGCGTATGCTACTAGACAGTAAGTACACCGTGCACTGTTATGTCCTGTTACATTTTACATGATGCACCAATGTCACCGAGACATTGTTTGGACTTCAGACAAAAGGACAGAAAAAAAACCCTCAACATGTAAAGGCCCATTTATATAGTTCTATGATTTCTTAGGCCTGATACTTTAGTTCTTCTTCTTAGCAATATCTAGGCTAAGAGACCTGCATTTTAGGCCCTTAGCTTCCAGCTTTAGCACTCTATGTTCTGTTTTCTCCATCATATGTCCTATAACATCCATAGTTGTGATTGTAGTCCATACTTCACCATTTTACTGTCACGGCATAGTATCTGCATCATCCCTCTATTGAAGCAGGAGGAGAGACAAGATATCACCGGTCGAATTACATTCATTAAAGATAAATTGCAGTGTGTTTGCTGGGATCAGGTGGGAAATGGGAAATGTTCTGAGTAGTTGTTATGAGCCCCCGTCCCCTCCCACACTTCAATAAACTAAATATTCCTTTCTTGAAAGAGTAATCCAGTATTCTTTCCAAGTCAAACACACACACATGTCCCGACTTTTTTTGTAATCTGGTGATCTCATGCTCATTGCATCTGGCCTCAAGTGGTTATAATGGAGCGAGTTTAAATCCCTCCGCACATCCTGTTTTCTACATTCGCCCTGTTCTTGCGCTTGTGTCAGTGAACGACAGGCATCTTACTCATCCATCATGAGGTTAACAATGTTGAAATCAGCCTGAGTGCATGTGTGTATAGGGGTGTGTGCGTTGAGCACCCACTAATTCAACTTTCACTTCATATATACATAGATACATATACATATAACACCAATCACATCCCCAGAGCTCACTCATACACTACCATTGTAACAGTATGATAAAAACATGTGTTCTACCCGTTTCATTTTCACACATGCAGGAGCGAACAAATGAGCGCAACTCCTTGTATTTGGCTGAGGCTGCGCCCTACAAAAAGGCACATCTTCTCAAAAAACACATAATGTGCAGGTGTGAAGCGTTTATGCCTACAGCCTCCCGCTGAATAATAAAGTCAGCTTGTTCTTAAATGAAGCTGGATGTGTAAAATGTGCAGAGGGATGGGAAACACATACACAAGAGCGCAGAAGTGGGAAGATCACAGCCGGACCGACTGCAGTCATGTTGGAGAGTTCATATATCTGCATCAGGAGGGAAAAGAGCTCAAAAACAGTGGACAACAACGACCCCTAGTGGCAGAACAGCAGACTCTCTAGTCAATGACAATTTATTGAACATAATTAACACTTTTCATTCACAACTCACTCACAATAGAACCACTTGCCTGTGAACATATTTTTACATTCTGTGACCTTTAAACCAAGTTCTGATGTTTATAGGAGGAATTTAACAATATCCTATACTGCTATACTAATGAAATTACGTGGTCCAATAGATAAGAGGAGTCTGGAAAATGTTTTAAAACCAGAGAAAAGCAGGTGTGGAACAATCAAACTCTTAACCTTGAAATTTCCAATACAAATAAAAACTAATCCTGACTTGAAAAGGCATGATATGAAACTATATAACAACTTACTTGTGAATGGATATCAATTTTCACTTTGGAAAATTAAGTTCAAATGGATTTGACATCCATTTAAACAAACAATTATTATATGATGCAAATATGAACTCAGCATATAACCTTCTGTTAGTTTAATGTTAAGTTTCCTGATGCTCATAGATGGAGAGATGCTGCCTCCTACTGACCGTGAAGCAGAAATACCTATTTGCCTATACTCAAATAACCATGTTTACATGCTTTTTTTTAGCACCACGTGATGTCTTTGTTTCCGGGTTGTCGCTAAATGTGTTTAAAAGTAACGTAATTTATCATTGTTGGCAAACATGCGGGTTTCAATTGAAAATACATGTAAATATAATCTAATGGCTCTCTATAGATAGATACATCCTCTGTGCAGACTTTCGTGTGTCTATAATAAGTGAGTTTAAGCGAATTTATTGAAGCATTCTGTAGGCTTAGATGGTGTCACTATGATATTTCTGTAGACTTTATGAATGTCCATTTAAATTTAGAAATGTAACACTATATTTATTTTCGTTATGACCCAGCTGCCCACATTGAGATGCTAGAAAAATCCCGGTGTGACTTGGATTCCTGCGTTTTCGAATCAAAATGATGGAAATCCGCATGGAACGTGCGATAGATATCGGTATCAAAAGACTGCTCCAGGTGAGGCTCGAACTCACAACCTCGGCATTGCTCTACAGTGTACTGTCATATAAGTACCGCGCGCTAACCGATTGCGCCACTGGAGCTCACTACAAATCCGCCGCAGTTGGGTTTATAAACGAGTGGCAGTGAACGTGTCGTTGAAATGCGTTTTTTTTTGCATTTATTTCATAACGCTGTTGCTTCAGCTCAAACACAAATGTTTATATGTGAGATTAATAACGAAATAGTGGCAGTTTCTTTCTAATCCGAACCGCCTCGTGTCAGCAGAGACTTCTAGTCTGCTTCCAGACACAAAAACGACCAGGAAACGGCGCTGCTTAGCGGCTGGCTTTTTTTTTTTTTTTTTTTTTGATTAATTTATTTATCAAATGCAGGCTATTTTAGGACAAAGCCCCTCCAAATAATAAAATAAAAATAATATATAAATATAAAAATTCGCTAATAAAAATATTAATAATGATAATAATGTATTAAAAAATAGATAAATAAAGTATAATACAAAACAGGGGTCATCATGAATGTAAAGTAAGTAACACTAAATTGGAAGCACAGCAGTTGTTTTTAGTGCTTTAAATGTCATATACACTGGATTTTTCATTTGAAGTGAAAATGTGCTGCTTTAAAAGTACAAAAATCCATCTTGATATTATTTTAAAGCTACTCTTGCAGGCTTCTCTCTGGAGATATAGAACTTTTTTGTGTCTGTTATTAATATTAACAAATCTCTCCTCTGATTGGTTGATTTGAATGGATGTTAATGAGAGGCGGGGTGACCCCTGTAGTTGTGACATCACAACCCAATTGAAGTCAAGACTGTGCATTTCTCTAAGAGTTTTTAAACATTGGACAGTATTTATATAATGCGTCATAAATAAAATGTAAATCAAAACTCACTTTCTACAATATGGGACCTTTAATTTGTAGCTCTATGTCTTTCTTAAAAAATATGAAAGCGAAGTCTTTATCAAATGTACATGTATGAATGTAAAATGTGTCAGAAATACGAGGAAAGTGATTATAAAATACTTATTTTCATTTAATGTGTTGAATCTTAAGAAACAAAAGAGCTTATTTTCCAATCAACGCTCAGAATTACACAATGTTATCCAGGATAAATCCACAATTATCTCACCAGAGTTTACAGTTATCCATACAATTATAGAACAGGTGGATAACAATCTCAGTACTGATGAATCAATTTCCATCTGGCTCTCGAACTCACGTCACAAGAATGGCTCATGATGTCACATACAGCAGACAAAAAACAAGAAGTCGTTCAGGCTGCCTATGTGTGGCTATCGATAACAAATGTGATTTTGCTTCTTTTAATTTAAGACAATTAAAGAATTTTCTGAATGTCAGTATACGTCAGGATTCTGGAAGCCAAGGATGTAATAGTACAAGAAACAAGAAATAAATGTTCAATCCAGGTTGTGATGCTTGAATTTAGCAAGTATTTTGAGTCTCTCCAACTTATAAACAGGTAATATGATTCATTTTTTTCAATTTTTTCTATTTATTGATATTATTACTTTTACCATTTGTCCTTTTACCACTTTATCAGCATATTGAAAGTGAAGTCATGGTCTTTTAAGCTTCCTTCATTTCACTTCTGTTATTGTATTAATGTCATGTGACATTTAAATATAGCAAAGCAAAACCCCACAGCATTCCGGTGTTATGTCCTCCTTTTATGATCTGCAGATGAAAGGCATTTCTTGACATATTAACTATAGTTATGTATCATAATCCAATCAAATCTTAAAAAATAGTGCAGCCTAATGTATTTTAATTGATATTGGGGTGTGTTCAATTAAGTTAATTAAAGGTAAATTGATATTGGAGTCAACCAAATGACCTTTTATACCCAGTAGGCCTATTGTTGTAACATTCTTTTGTCAAGCATGTTGAAAGATGGCATTAACGCTGTAAAGCCTGAATTATGAAATAATTGACAGAAAATTCTAATTCTTTGAAACTGGAGTCTTTATTGGTCCTTCAGACATAAACAAAAAACAATTTTCAATTATCATTTTAGAAGTATGTTTTTCAATTTGTATTATATCTGATACATCAGGCCTTAGAGACCTCACAATTTATTTTTTTAACAAACAAAAACATGTAAAACACAAGATTGTGTAACACAGTAAACAATGAATAATCCAGGTGGAAGAAAAACCTTTCAGTTAGTTTGGTTTTAGGTTTGCATCCTCTTAATTTTGCATGGTGGTAGTCCAGAAAACAGCTTCTCTCCTTGTTCAGGTAAAGATGGACTTTGCATTTCTCACAGTAGACACAGGTGAAGTGGGGTTTGTCTCTGCAGTGTTTGCACAATACATGTATTTGATTGCATACGTCAGGTTTTTCAGGAAAAAAAATATTGTACTGATGATAGAAAGGCCTTAAAAGTTAATGTATTATATATGATACATACAGCTTTATATACAATTAAGATTTGTGGTAAAAAAAAAAAAATGATTGAAATCATATTTTGTACATTACATTGAAAAAGTCTATATTGGTTTTTTTTTATAAAACAGTAACCCACTCTATAACAACTGCTCCACCTTAGAAAAATGCATAGCTTAATACACAACAGTTATAGAAAACACCAGTTGTTCTTGTATGGTTATATTAATGATCTGTTTAGACTTTTGACTGTAAGGTTATTTTTTAAAGGTTCTAAGAATATTAGAAATCCCTTATTGTTTTACAGTTGTAGTCCAGTTCTTCCCAACCTATAAAACCATCTGAAGTGAAGTTTTGAGGGAAAAGTCACTATTTGTTGTAGCTGTTAACATAGACGTGAAATGTTACTGGTCTACACATTGATGTTTGTGAGATGCTAAATCAGAAAAGGTTGTAAACCAGTGGTTTCATATTTAACACTGTCTTTTAAAAGTTATCCATTGTTTAAAATCTTCATCTGTAAACCCCCTAAAGCTGTCAGATAAGTGTAGTGAACTAGAAAGTACAATATTTCCCTATGAAATGTAGTGGAGTACGAATACAAAGTAGCATCAAATGGAAATACTCACGTACCTCAAAAACCTGTACATTATATAGTGCTGTAAACTGGTCATCTCAATTAAGTTAAAGGGTATTTAAAGGAGTAAAAGTGAAAATTCCTCTTGTACCAGCATGTTCTATACAGTACAAATAAACATTGCCTTGCCTAAAGGTGAACAAACTTGTTTTTCATGCGGTTTTAAACGACTCTGTGTTCAGTTCCGCAATGAAAGGTGTATCAGTCTGTCAGAAAGTCCCCATTTGGCTGCTTGGTTGCATTCACTGTAGTCACGTACCTTTCTCAACAAAACACTTCCAGAATCAGTCAGTCCATCCATTGAAATATACTTTACATAATGTTTTATTGATGCATTTGACTCCCATGGTCTAAAACCAAAACTCACCTATTTAAAAATCTTAAATACTCAATGACTCTAACTTTTTCAATTGCAAGGAAGGCAGCGCTATTCGTTCAGTCACCTTTCATCAGTCTTTGGCAATGCTGCTTGTTGATCTTTCTTCTTCACGAAGCCCAGGTGGCTCATGGAGCTCATGAGGGCCTCATGAAACATGGAGCTGGAGAACGTGTATACGACGGGGTCCAAAGCGCTGTTCAGGTAGGTGAAGCAGATGGATATCATAAAGATCTGGGTGTATAGGTTGTAGGACCTGCAGTCCATGGGGTAGTACACCTTGATGTATATCCCACCCAGACCTGTGAAAATACTTGGCAGGAAGCAGATGGTGAACACCAAACTGATCACAACTACCGCCCTGATGGCCCCCTGCAACGTCCTCTGACCGTTCATCTGATGCTGGTGCAGGTAGCAAGTTATCCGGGCCGAGCAGAACAGCAGGAAGAACCAGGGCAGGAAGAACTCTGCAACATAGGCCAAATAGTGCACCTTTATCGCCAGTGGAATCACATTGTAAGAGTTAAAGCTGCGGCACAGGGCATGGTCGTCCTCCTGGTGCAGGAGGTTGATGGTCAACAGCGGAATTCGAAGGGCAATCACCAAAACCCAGATCAGGACTGCGACCTTCCTGGCCTGAATCCTGGTCATGCGGCCGATGCAGTGATGTGGATGGACCACCTTAAAGTAGCGATCCAGCGCCACAGCTGTCATGAATGCAATACTTGCAGAGCGATTGATAGCCAGCATGAAGAGGTTGACGCGGCACCAGACCTGTCCAAACACCCAGTTGTCCCCCCGCAGGTGGGTGTCGATACGGAAAGGCACGCTGATGAGGAGCAGGGAGTCGGCGAGGACCAGATTGAAGAGATAAAGCGTGTGGGGTTTCCAGAACTTCATGCGGAAACAGAAAATCCACATGGCCACTACGTTGCCTGGCAAGCCCACTATCATACCAATGATCATTATAAGCGACGGGACCAGGTTTCTATTGTGAGTGGTGTCACAGTGCAAAAAAGTGTTATTTTCATGATCGGGGATACTAGACACCAAATCCATATGAGGAGTGAATGCAGACATATCTCTCAGTTTGGTTTTTTTGTTGATATTTCAGCAGGTCTTTTCAGCAGCAACTTGAAGAGAAGAACAAAAAAATATATTTCAGACCAAAATATTTCATGTGCCAAATAGTGACAACAAATATATTGGGCAACACACTTACAACCAGAAGAGGTAGAGGGGTCGATTTATTTAAAACCTTCAAGACATACAAAGACATGTGCCAATTTTTAAATGAGGGACATTTATTGTCTAGGGTTATATGCCAACAGAATTTCACCTTTTTCCATCAATGTCCTACAGTTAAACATTCTTTACAATGCAAGGTTACTGACAGAATTTACACCAATGATCGTCAAAGTGTTCTAGAATTCAAATTTAAATGTCACGTGACACAGAATAGGCAAAACGATGACATTTCATTACTCACCCTTATCTGGTTGTAGTTTATAGGATTAAATCTGTTGGTCTCCTCCGAGAAACCTGCTCACCATCCTTCTCACAACTCTATTCGCGAATTGTTGTATCAAGGAAGAGTGGGGAGAAAAGTTCTGCCCCGCGTTTTATATAAAGACTAGAATCCTCTTGGGGCTTGTCATGACATGAAGATCAAGATTGTTCCAGAGAACTTTGAGCCTGGAATTTGAGATCATCAATCTCATAGGCACAACACACAATTTACAGTAATTGTTGTTCAGTAAATTGTTGGATATTGTTGTATTGATAAATTGGAAATCCTAATATAAAAAAAAAATCATAAATAATATATAAAAAATGAATTTGATGCTGTGAATTTCTATGGATATTTTGTATAATCTGTATTTAAACATGACTTTTGTAAAATGCTATAAATGCACTACACACTTAAATTCATGACATCCCAAGCACACTTTCAACTCTCAATTTAAAGATCCCCTCCAGACATGCTCTGTCTAGACACTGCTTTCGGTTTTATCTTTAACAAGGTGTTTTCAAAAGCTTGTTATGTTATCCATTCTGTCAAATATTTATCTGAATAGCACCTAAAGCTGTCAAGGAAATGTAGTGAATGAGAAAGTACAATATAATAATAATTATTATTAATTTTAAATGTTAAATATTAATATTAACTAATATTAATATCTCTAAAATATAGTTGAGTAGGCATATCTCGTACTCAAGTAAAGTGCAAGTACCCCAAAACCATCCTTTACCAGTCATCTCAGTTGCGCAGACATGTTCTAGCCAAACAAACATTGCCTTGCCTAATCATGAACAAACTTTTTTCACGCGGTTTTAAATAAATCCATTGTCTACTGCGTTTAGTCCCTCTATTAGAGGTGTTTCAGCCTGTCTCAGTGAGTCAAATCTGATCAGACAGTCTCCATTTGGCTGCTTCGTTGCCTTCAGTGTAGTCACGTACCTTTCTCAAAAAAACTCTTGTGGACTGAAGCAGTCAGTCCATCCATTGAAATATACTGTATATATTTTATTGATGCATTTTTTTTCCGTTGTCTAAAACCAAATCTCGTCTATTTAATAATCTTGATGACAATATCTCGTACTTTTTTCAATTGTCTAGAGATGAGGAGATAAGGCAATGCTGCTTATACTATTCATTTCATGCACCATAATTTTCCAGAAGAACTTTCAGCAGCAACTTGAAGAGAAGAACAAAAACAATTTTTAAGGCCAACATTTTTAATGCGCCAAATGCTGTAGTTACAACAACATATTGGGAAATACACTTACAAGAGGTAGACGGGATGATTTCATCAAAACTTTCCACATATAATAAAACAATGTGTCAAATTTTAACTGCAGGACATTTAATATATGATTATATATCGACAAAATGTCATTTTTTCATTCACAATTCCATTTTTTTCTTTTTCTTTCCCCCGAACTTAATAAAATCTGAAAAAGCTGGAATCCTCTTGGGATTGGTTATGACATGGTTCAAGAGAATTTGAGTCAAGAATTATTTGAAATCACAGTTGTATATTTTATTCTTAATCACAATATTTAAAAGACTTAAAAGTGCAGAGACTGAATGTGTAGTGAGTGCGAGGTGCGACAAGCAGGTGAAACATTTTGCTTTTGTATTACACTTCAACCATGTGTAAACCTCTATATATATATATATATATATATATATTATAAATATATGTAAATGCGGGGTTAATAATGTGTGTCTGGTATTGATTGTTCCATACAAAAAATTATTATTCCAAATTTAAAATCCTTACAAAATCTGCCTCTGATGCCTCTTAGCAATCTACTGGCTCAACATCATCTCAAATGCCAACCTATAGGAACACACCCTGCAACAACTAATAGAAATCCAAATTTAGCAAGAGGAAACCGGTATAGGCCACAGTCAGAGGAACCAGATAGAGGAACCAACAAATATAGTACACAACATGCACTCACATTGAACCCACAAGGCAGGAGGAACCCTAGACTGAGCAGGTTTTATCTACATGGGGAGCGGATCCCCCTACAGGAAGGTTTTTCTGCTAATTTTCGCTAACCAATAACTCAGTATGCATCAATAGGTGACACACACACACACACACACACAAAACTCAGCCCGACTCAACAATGTGTGAATTCGATATTTTTCCACTGGATAACTTTATGGTCACTGACTCCCGAGCAGCAGCGTAGTCCCTCTTCCCAGCCCTGAGTGTGTGTTTGCTCGAATCACTGGACTCTGATCTGGAGGCCCACTCATTTAAATGTTTTATTAGAGTACACGCAAAACAAACAGGCAAGACCCAGCAGTGGCACCATGTCAAGACTGATATCTGCTCTCAGAAGCACTTTATGGCAACTGTGCATGTGTGAAACTGTACATGCAGCGCACCTAACAGTGCTCTCTAAGCGTTGTTGTTTGTGCTTAATAAGTGCCTCATTTTTAAAAACAGAGATGAATGACTAATATTGATCTTTAAAGTGGCATAAAACTCTTTACTGTAGCCAAGACAACTGCAACTGCAGTTGCGTTACGGAACAAGAAAACTTGCAAATGAATTGTAATATTTTGCATATTTATACAAACACAAAGGCACATATCTCAATAACCAGACCTCAACAGATTTCACTATATACACTATGATGCACTATGATGATGTTTGTGCCTTTTGTGATAAACAACATTTTTTAACAAGTGAAAAACTAGAGAGACTTTAAAGTTGGCAAACAAATGCAAAATCCAAGGAATTTTAATATTATGTATCACGAATTTTATTACGAACTAACAAATTAACTGTAAAATGTTTGAGCAGCTTCCAGCTTACACACTCAGCAGTAATAACTGCGCTATTACTATAACACAGCATTAATATAATTAAACGGAGCTTGTAGTGCGTAATGACTGCCGGTAAGTTTTGCCTTCTGTAAGTGCAGATCGATACGCTTGCTGTGTGCTTAGAAGAGAACAGTTAGAGACTGCGGTCACTGTGGGATGTACAAGTGTAGAAGAAGCGAATGGAACAAACAGAATGCTCATCACCCACAGAGAATCTTCACACTTCATACAGAGACACAAACAAGCAATCCACCGTATAACAAGGAAATGATTCCCCTTAATCTCCCACCCTGGAGACAGCCTGGCCATACACACTGATCCCCTGCAAGGACACGTCTTATCTTTACAGCTGGAGCCCGATAAGTATACCAGAAAACTTACACCAGCGGTTAGGCGCTTCATCAATGACCCTGGTCTAACAGACTAAGCATCTCAGTAAATGTGCATCACAGCTAGTGTTTTTTTCCCCCCATGCAGTGGTACACAAAGATAAAAATTATCCTCAGGTGGTCCAGGTTTGCTTCCTGGGTCTCTCCCTCCAGGTTATAACCTCAGCTTGTGACAGAGACATCACTGTTTCACTCTGATATCATGCGGCAGCTTAATGTTTAGCCCAAGATCCACACACACACATACACACACGCATGCATACACACACACACAGACACACAGGAAAGCAGAAGGATTACAACGGCACAGACCCATATGCTGCCCAAGGATGGAGGCGAGAAAGCTCAACGCGAAGACAGCGCGAGGTAGTAATGACCAAGGTGAGAATTATGACTGTAAAATGGCACTTGTACATTATGTTTAATGACTATAGAAGGCTGCACTTTGAGGCCCGGTGTGATATTTATTGTCGTATTAATCTCAATTGAAGTCAGTGAAGTGATGGAGTTGGATCCAATGCTACCGTGGGAGTTTTGTTCATTCTGTTTCATTGTAAAGATACAAAATGAAATGACAGGGAAGTCACCAAGTTGATCAGGGCACTTGTAGATGGCACTTATTTGTCTAGTGCATAGAGAAAATCTGTTGAAGATTATCCAAGCCTTTAATTTGCTAAACCGGCTGTTAGCCTGTTAATCCACATTAGAACATGTACACTATGCTGTGTGGAGGGCAGACGAAGGCAAAGGTACACACCAGAGATTTCACAATGTGGTAAAAGAAAATTTAAAAGACAGAACGCAACAACATAATATTACTTATCAAAATGTAATTCAATGTTAATATATCCCATCTTTATTTAATTTGAACAGGGAACACTTTTGTCTTTTCGAAAAGATACAAATCTTAGAGTTGTCACTTCGACTATTTAAAAGTGACTAAAACAGAAATTGAAAAATCACTGTTTAGATAAAATGATATGATTGATAGTATCAAATAATATGATAGGTATGAGGAAAAAGCAGTGAAATTCAGCTGAGAAACATTTTTAATGTACAACTTTTCAATGATTTGTGTAAGATGCAATATATTTAGGTTGATAGATTTAAAAAAAAGAAGCTTAAACATATTAATATAAACATACTTTTTGACATTTTATTGATTTTATGATGAATTTCCCTTCCCATCCTAAATAGGGTTTAAATAAGAATGTTCTTTTAAGGTTTGTAATTTTCTCTTAATATTTTCTTTAACATCTTTTATTTTATTATTATCATTACTGTTATTATTCCTTCAGACATGTCTCAATGAAAACCTCTGCACTACTCAAACTTACACTGGAAGGGAACATTCACCAGCTAACACATTACATACCTAATACAGTTAATTCCCCTTTCAGTTTTAATCTAAAAATAATATTGCCGCATGCCATCAAACACACAATCATTTGGCTTCTTTTGTGGTGGGAGCAGGTGTCGACGACGGCGTCCTGGCGGAGCCGCGGGGGTCGGCCCGACCTCTGTCCTCCCTGGTTCGTCTCTATGTGTACGCGTTGCACGGCTGTCTCTGTGAGGTGGCCTTCACTGCTGTGTGGGACTGGTGCAGCAGCCGGGACAGGAGGCTGGCAGGCCACAGCAGCCTGTGGGCGCTGCCCATGTACGCCACGGCCATATACCTCATAGAGAGCCTCAGGGCCCGGATGCTGGCTCAGAGGCGCCCGCTGCCCGTGCGTCTGACGGCCTACACGGCGTTCATCTACCTGTGGGAGTTCAGCTGGGGGGCCGGGCTGACGCTGCTGGGGGCCTGTCCCTGGGACTACTCGGGCTATAGGTACAACGTGAAAGGGCTGGTGACTCTGGAGTATGCGCTACCCTGGGCTGTGGCTGCTTTTATAGCAGAGCAACATGTGATCAGGAACACGCTGAGGTTAAGACTCCACCACCTGAACTGATGTCACTGGGATCTGCAATAATAGATAACGTGCTTCCATGAACACGGATCTTTTATGGACATTGTTTCAGGAACAATATCACACTATTGTGAGTTTTTGACATTTTGATATAAATGAATGGTGAACATGAATTTCATATTAAATTTGGCATCTTGTAGTTCAATGAGTTGAGTTTTTTTAATCACATACTGAAGTGAAATAAGAGAGCTATTGTATGTTGTGGAAAATGAGTTTTCATAAATAAATATATGACAGGTTTATGAGAAGCTTGTAAGCCACTAGCTGTTACAACAAATATCTATATTTTAACGGCATCCAGGTGAGCACAAGGGAGTGTTTGGTTACAGCTAATGCCAAACTGATAACAACAGTCAGCACAGTCATAAATCCACTGTTTTCAATGGTTTTACCTAAGCAACCAATATAATGACACACTAACATTACAACACATTTAGATATGATAATAAAATAAAGGGTGAATCACAATTCTGATCTCAACCCTCACCCTTAATCCTCATGCTCAACCCATAAGCTTAGTGGCCCCTCAAAACCAAGTGTTAAGGGCCATTTGGTGACTTGGAAATGGGAAACCCCTTAAATGTAGATAGATCTTCAGACTGTGGCAACATCACATAAAAGCTGCGTTTATTCTCTTAATTCAATAAAAGAAGGAGAAGGGATTACGTCATCCGCCTGTAATCGCCTGTTGCCATGACGATTTTGTAGCATTGTAGCCTTTTTTTTTTACACAATTGTCAAATAATTGTTAAGGCCGGCCCACAAATTTGTTAAAAGTCAAACTCTATTAAAATAGATATACTTTTTAGAACAGTGTAAATGACAATCAAAAGATAAACGGTTCATTTGACGCCAATAAATATGTACAAATTTATTCTCTTCCTGAAAAAATGACAACAATGATTAACTGTTATATAATATATAATATACTTTATTGCACATTTACAGGTGGAATAAAAAAACAGTACAACAATAATTTATTTGCACTATAACCGTGCCACCTATGCTTTTGAAATTGTTGGGGGCTATTAGGCCAATAACTTTGGTACGTTGTTGCTTTTGTAGTCAGACTATATATTTGTGTAATTTATAAAATTATTATTATAAATTATTTATTAGAATTAGGAATCGCTGCATCAAACTGTGGTTACATACGTAACTGTCGTTAGAAAACTCTGCAGCTACAGGAAATAACATTAACACAGTCATCTTATAATATTATCCTTACAAACATTTAACGGATTCTTAATCTTAATAATCTTAATAAAACAATTTAGCAACTACATTTCCGCAGAGAAAATAATTATAACGGTTTTATAATGATTTGTCTGCTCCTCAGCTACTGACAAACGATCATAAAATGAGCCTAAACTTGATATTTTAATTTATTTCTCTAATAACAAAGACACTGTGTGAGTGTGATGATCTGTCGGACCATTTTAATTATAAAATACTGAAAGTTTATTATGGATTTATGTGCAATTATCTCAAAAAATCTCAAATTGTCTACTTTTGTTTAAGCACTTAATGTGAAAAAATATCAATGACACCGTGACTCCCTGGAGCTCCATAAATCTGACGTGTTAGTGAGTTTAGGAACGTAAGTACGTGATGGCAAAAACCTGACGCATATTGTGGAGTAACCTGTGCGTTTCTTCCAGAGAATTTGACGATACAGGAAGCACACCCCTGCTTTGTCAACATCTGCCCCTATTATTGGAATATTACATTGCAGTGGGAAATGTCTGCTCTTGTACGCTACTGCCAGGTCTCTTTTGAAATCATTCAACCAGTGGATTATCTGAAAAAGGTTCAGGAGAAAGTTGTGATGGAATTGAAAGAGTCTCATTTGACTCCTCCTATTACTGGCAGAATCTTGTGATTCACTTTTGTTTGATTTCCAAGGTGTGTGTTCAGGTAAATGATTCAATGACACATTACACATTGTTTTTGCTAGATATTTATTCATCAATAAAGATTAATAAAGTAATTATATATTGCTGTGAAAAAAATTAACGTAGGAAACTAGTAGAAAAGTGCAATTTACAGCGTCAGACATTGCGATTTACAGTGTTTCAAAGCTCTCCTTCATTTACACAGAATCTTCTTAGTGGAATGATTTACTACAGTAAATGTACCAGATCTATAATAGTGAGTGCCATGTTTCGATTCTTTGATTTTATCTTTGTGCAGAATAGGAGTTCTCTTCACCACATACACAGCACAGTAATAGTGTGTGAAAGTTCAGGGTCGTTTCCGCTCAGGGTTTTGTATCACAAGCAGAGCGACAGTCCCTTCATCTCTCTGCCACCGGTACCTACAGAGGAAGAAGATTTTTAAGATTTTTTTTTTCTTTTTTAAGGTTAAAATCAATATGTTGCTATGAGTTTTTACCGGCAAATAAATCCCTTCATTACAGAGGTGTGACCAGAATGTCGCGTGTGTGTGGGTGGGGTTAACTCATTTTGGGGGAGAGGAGAAAAACAGTACCTGCAAAATATGTCAAAACCACCACTTTCTACTCCTACTAGACATAATAATAATAATAATGAATGACAAAAAAGCTAAAATCACACAACATATTATTAAAGTAGGTTAAAAAAGGTTCAAGCAGCTGTCTACAAATCCATCTACATGTGAACTGTGATTTGTAATGGTCCTTGCCAAGGAAAAGGCCCCGACTAACACGCCCCCTTCTATAAAAGATCCAATTGTAAAGCAGTGAGGCTTTCACAATTGTTCTGGGGCCCCAAAATGATAACTCCTTGGAAATTACAGCAGAGGGAAATGATTTCTAATGAAATGAAACTCAGAGCTAAATTTTTCCTTTTCCTTTTTAGAATGGACGGAATGTATCTCAGGGGGCGGGGCGGCGAGGGGGAAGGGGGGACAGGGCTTGTCCCTGGAGAGGGGGAATCAAGATAAGGATATTTGGGAATGGAAATTGCGACGCCTTTTATGGCTGTTAATATTGACTCACTGGTTCTGTTCAGGAATGAGTAAACTGTCTCCCGCAGAAAGAGCAAAGTCCTGCTCATTCATGGCTACTCTTGATGACCCTTCCTGGAGGACGAAGAGAGAGGGAGAAAAAGGGTCAGAAAGAGTGGATCCATAGAGTCTGTATTGACTGCACTGTCTAAACACTCACAGTCACTCAAATCCCTCACTCAATCAGATCAGTGACAGGCTGCCGGGACAGGACGAGTATTTAGAGGACGTACCAGCTGCCAAATCCACACGTCACTTTGCCGTAAAGACGTATCCGTTAACCCAGGTCCAAACAGCATCACCTGTCGGGGTCATAAGAAAAAAAAAGATCTACTGCGAATTTGCCTTTCCTGCATCTCGATCATCGCTCACACCTCCGCCTGCCTTTGTCTTGTAAATTCACAATTAAACCCACTTTAACTTATTTCCTCTTAAACGGGTCGGATGATATTCAACCTGAGAATTTGCTTGGAAAGCAATTTACTCTGCGACTAGAAAGTCTCCTTCCACACACAAATGTGTTTAGCTTATTGTTACTTCAGTAGTAGTCAGAGCTTCACTGTGCAGAGTTTGACACTAGAAAGCTGTGCTTACTGAAAATCAGAGCCTAAGGCAGGTGCTTTGTGATAAGTCATAACCAGTTTGGAATGTCAGCATGTTCAAATTTGATATTTCCAGGGGAACCTAAGGTTGTGTGGTACTGATTAGGTAAAAACCTATACCAAGAACAATGGTAAAGACTTAAGGAGAGCATGCCAAGATGCATGAAAGCTGTGATTAAAAATAAGGGTTAATTATACACATTAGTATTGTGTTGTTTTAAAATGAATTGATTTGCATTGAATCTTTTTTGTTATTTTGAGATGTTGTCAGTAGATTATAAAGTCAAACAAAAATGTTCCTTTTGCCCAAAGACATACCTATAAGTAGTAAAATCACAAAAACTAATCATTTAGCAGTGGTCTTATTTTTTTGTTTTCCAGAGCCGTATATTGCTGCCTTCAAACACATTTGATAACATCCTTGTACCTCTGTCTCAAACTGAGCTCCAAACATGTTGATGGGCCTGCCGCTGGCCAGAGACGGCTTCTGTTTGTCCAGCCAGTCCTTAAAGCAGAAGGGTGACATCACATTCATGGTGTTCATCTGGAACGGGGGCACCCTGAAGACTTCGTCTGCGCAACCAGAAGACAATGATTTTAAACTTTACAGGGTCCTTGATTGAAACGATACAACGGAATCTCCAAAATAACTCACTTGGATCAGGTTTTCCTGTTCTGCACTGCTTCGATGCCATAAACCTGAAAGTAAGAAGTCAATCCAAAGCCAGAAAATGAGTTAAAACCAATAAAGACCGATTGGGGAGTGTATGTAACGTCGTATGAAGCGAGGATGTGTCTTACTCTTTGATCACCGGCACAAGTTGGGTCCCTAGATTCTGGCAGTAGAACCATTTCTCAAACAGGATGCCGGTGGTGTTGTCCACATAGTACCTGAAAGCATCACGACACTTCAACGTTAATAATGAGGAGAGGAGAGGAGAGGAGAGGAGAGGAGAGGAGAGGAGAAGTGAGGTTACAACAGTAACCTGAGGCAGTCAGTCTCAGTCAGCAGCCGCCTCCTCTCCACCACCAGGCCCACAGTGTCGGCCTGTCTCTGGGGGGAGTGGGGGATCCGGGCAGGCAGCAGGAACATCTAAGAATGGGGTGAAAGAATATATGAAATGCAAACATTTCTATATTTAATTATTATTATTATAAAACCTCCTTTTTTACATTTTGCACTTAGCTTCTATATTCATATGTTACTTTATATTTCTCCATTTCAAACCAAGGTTATCTTAATTTATTTTACTTTATTTTATCTTATCTTTTTATGAATTAAATTCACTCAGAAATTGGTCGATTTACCTCCATAAATAGCCACAAAACCTCTATTTATGATATAGAATAAACCTGAGCCAACATATGACCACAAACTGGTCAATTAACTACTTTTATCTCTTTTTTTGTTGTCTGAGTCCGAGTGCAATTCTCTTTTTCTCTGTCCTGTCTCTGGCTGACTTGGTACTCTCGGCAGCCGTGCGCTCCGTGCGCATCGTTTGCGCATTTGCGGAAAATGCGTCCCCTTGCGCAAAATGGGGGGCCACCGTGGACCGTGGGATACGCACAGCGCGTGTTCTGCGTGTTCTTGTTTTATTTTTTGGCAAAATATACAGAACCACAATCGTGCCAAAATAAATGAGAAAATAAATGAGCGCACGTTAGCCCACCTCTCCCTCTTTGATGTGCACATCCTTGTGTTTGCCGTTTTCGATCACCTTCAAACACATGTCCCCCTTCACCTGGTAGAACAGCTGTTTGAAATAGAGAGAGGGATCGTATCAGATGAACGCATGTCATTATAATATCATGCATGATTTATTAAAAAAAAAAAAAAAAGGGAATTGCAGAAAATTTTGTTCGACTTTGAAAATGTGCCAGTCATAACAGGACCGAGACAAAGTAAATAACGGTAGAATTGCAAAATTGTGCTGGAGTTTGCCCTGTTCAGCTTGGCTTTAACATGTGGGGAAATGGATGAGAACGATAAAATAGAATAAAACACTTAAGACGTTTTTTGTTGCATGTAAAAGGTTTATGCAGAATAAATCATTAAATAAATCACTGCTTCTCTTTTACCTCCTCTCCTTCTTCTATGTGGTAATCCTTCCTGATATTAGGACCTCCTACAAACATTATGTTCAGCTGGCAAAAGTGCCTAAAAGAAATAAAAAATAATCAATGCATGCCTTCATGTGAAATCTATTATTGATGACTTATTTAAAAAAACATATTTGTGATTTGCAGACATTTTCAAGCTGAGAATGCAGAAGCAATTGCACAGCTTATGTAACGAAAGTAAAAGTGACTACTCACATGAGTTTGTTGCACACTGGTGGCAGGAAAGCATTCTCGTTCTCTGCGATCCATTTCTCCACATTGACTAGAAGAGGGCTGTCGCTCATTGTTAAAATCTCTCGAGGCTTTGTGCTGCAGCAGTAAACCACTCTGACCAGTCTGCTTTGACCAGATCCAACAGTCTGACTGACACTGGAAGTCCAAAATATAGAAGTGGGTGAAAGACAAACAGGGAGGAGTTTTGTATAGAGGGTGAAAGGTTGTTTGAAAAGCACAGTTTACAATAAGTAACCTGGAGTATTGTCCTCCACTTCGACAGCCATGAAACAAAGCTGATGGATGGGATTTCTCATTGGGATTTCTTGTGGAGAGCCTTCATAAAGGTCTGATGGAAGTATGGAAGTTATCAGAATCATCCTGCTCAGAACATTTCCTGTGAGACAAAGACATACACACTGGATGATAAAGATTAAACCAGATTATTTAACCTATTTAGCCTACTACACATATTTGATATAAAATCAAATGTTAATAATTTTATTAGGTTATTTTAAAAAACTGTTGAAAAAAGAGCACATTAACCAATTACAAGGAACTGTTTTATTTGGGCTAAACATATCCCTAAAATACATATATTAAAAACAAGACACCAATTGTTATATGTTGTACTTATTTATTGTCATTTTTGGTAGTGTAATATAAGCCTATTTCATATTAAATATGATAATAAATGAGAATAAGAATATTTTTATTTGGGAGTTATATTAGAGCAGGTGTAATTATTTAAATTGACCACTAGATGACGCTGTTTAACCTGATGAGATTAGAAAAAGCAACAAGTCTTTCAGTCACACAAGTGACATTTGCAAGGACAAACAGCAGAGTTTATACCTGGCGTAGCCATTAGGCAGAGTGGTAGATTGTTTGGGGTTATATATTTACAATGTGGGATATTTTAGCTTTAATAATGAATCTGACTGTTTTAACAACTTTTCTATGAAAAGTCACACTTTTATTTACCACTATGTATTGTAAAACAAATAGAAAATATATCGTCAAGGCATTAACAAGGTTGGAAATAATGATTTGTATTTGAAAAGCCTTCTGAAGCAATGAGCAAACACCTTGTACCATTAGAACACTGGAGTGTTAGTGGGCCTCTATACACCTATGTAGATATTGTATCAAAAAACAGACATTTGCAGCTACAATAGTCATTTTAATAATAATAATAATAATAATAATTAGTTTAAAGCTATCTTCATTGAAGAAAACAGTGCTTTTCCTTTAAAAATAAGGGCATTTCTAAATGACCCCAAACTTTTAAACGATAGTATATATATATATATATATATATATATATATATATATATATATATATATATATATATATATATATATATATATATATATATATATATATATACTATTCATACTGTAGCATTGGAATATTACAAGAGAATGAATGAAGAGCATGTTTTTATTTACCATTCAACGAACCAATTACAAGCCATTTAGAAACAGCTCTGGTTGTGATGTCACAACTGGAGGTTAATAATAACCACCCTTGGATCAATGTAGCTAGTAGTATTTGACTTGTTTTTCATCTCTCTGAGTTGCCTAACATTTCCGACAGCGAGGCTAATCACAACAGAATGGGCATTTCTGTAATTAGTGTGATTGGGGGAGTTTTTTTTTGAGTGAGTGTGTAAGAAGGCAGACTGCATTGCTGCTACAGGTCTAAATAGGTGCTTTTGGGCCATAAAATCATGCTGACAGGTAACGTCTAAAACCTCACTGTCTTAAAGTCACACATAATGCCTGTTGTTTGGTTCAATATAAATAAAAAATAATGTGACATCTTCTTTAAACCATTTTAGTGGAATCCCTTTGTAAAAGGGCTTATGTGATGGTTATTTCACAGAATTAAACTGGCAACCCAGCCTCTACAATATTCACATTTAGTCAGTATTCATTTTGTGTCGTCTCATCAACATGTTATATATTGGCTTTTATTGTACTATTCAGTAAAAAATGTATTTATGTCGCATTTTACCCTTGAAAGCCACCTCGTGAGACAGGTGTGGGTACGTTGCAGCTGGATTGAGCGGCAGCTGCAGGCCCCGGTGGTCACATGACTCGTGTTATCAGAGGGGCGGTGCTTAATCTCACCGTGGTTACTCAGCGTGCTACCGACAGACGGCTTTAACGTTTGTAGTTTTTTGAATTACAGAAAAAAGGTCATAACGGTTATTTAATAACGCGCGTGTGGTCGATAGCAGCCAAACATCCGGTGAGGCTCAGATATGACTCTGCTCTCATGGTTACGAACAGATCCGTTACGTTATAAGAAGTGATTCCGGTTCAGTGCAGCTTTGAACTCTCTGGAAAGTGACCATTGTTGTAATCAGGTCGAGGCTGTTATCATCCCATTGGCTGACTTTCTGAGTTTTTTACGGGTTTACAGCGGGGAAAACAGAGCGAGCTTTTTACAGTGTCATGAAAGAAATGTCAAGGTGAGTCAAACACGTGGCGCGTTTTCCACTTGCGAGCGTTTTTCTTCGCGTTTTGAGAGAGTCCTAAAAGAATAGGCTAACAACCAAACAAGGCCCGTTAGCCGCCGCTAGCCCGCTGGTTAGCTGCCGGCTAACTACACCGTAAACGAGCTCGTCTAACTGCACGGATTTACTTGTTTTTGCTGTGGAAAAAAATGTGAAGTCTAGACTGGGTCTGCCCGGATAGCGAGTCATCAACTGAGAGTTAAATTGATTATTCCGCAGTAGGCAGCTAGCGTTTGCTAACCTGCTACGTTAGCATGTTTGTAGCGTCTCGCCGCTAAACGTTAGCTCGCGCAATAGTTTCACCTGTTCCTGCGATGTTGATGTATGTGATTGTCACGTTCAGAATTACACACAAGTAGTAGTGTTGATACACGTGTGAGCCAGGTAATGCACATTAAGCAGCGCGTGCAGCAAAGTATGTACACATGGATTCACGGAAATAGTAAGAGGAGCAGAAATGCTAACAATAATAATAATAAACTATATGTATTGCATGTTTCAGCCAAAAATGTAGCTATATGAGTGCTTAACGGTAAACACGAAATTGACATTAAACATGTTAAAGAAATTACGAGACAATTAAGTCCTATTTAAAACGTGAGGGACAATACAGGGGAAATAGAATATGTAAAAGAACCAGTTACTCTTTCAGAATAGTACGAATGGCTTATATAAAAGTGGTCTGAGTACATCTGATTCTAGTAAGGTGATGAGAATTTCCCCTGAATAATACACTGTGGCTAAGCAATGTCTTCTCCCTAAAGATCCCCTGCACACATTCATTAACATATTTAAAAATACTCTGGAATAATTATGGGATTTTTTTTTCCCTCACAAAAAAAGTATAATTTTGGCATTGTTACTATTCCCTCTTTAAAAATCCAAATTCTACAGAGATTGTCGATTTCTAAAGTTTCTCTGCTACACAAGATGTTTCCAAAAACTTCCCTTTAAAATCTGATTTTTCAATGAGCTCAACCACTTTCAGCAGATAAATGTGAAATAATCTTCTAGTGTCAAACTCTGCGTTAATTAATTAATTGAAGGAACTTTAACCTTGTAACAAGTTGTCGGTTTACATCATTTTCATTATTTATGGACCTATGACATGATAAATTGTACATAGTAAGGTTGAATGTCATCATGTGGAAGCTGTCATGTCATGTCGTGGACCTTGTCGTGTTCCCTCACAGCAACATGCCTGGTGGGCAGCAGCCTCAGAAACACTATGGCATCACCTCTGCCATCAGCCTCGCACCCCCACGAGAAATAGACCACCAGTACACCAAGAAGCTCTGTGATGCTATGAAGCCTTTTGGGGTGTTTGAAGATGAGGAGGAATTGAACCATAGGTAAGGGATTGGTCAGTCAAACTATTCCTACACCTCAGAATCCACACCACAGTAATAGCTTGGTTCCACAGGGTACGTAAGTGACCCGGCCACCAGAGCCGGTAGCGGCCACTAGTCACTGCCTGTGATTCCATCAGAAGTAGCGCGGCACATTTCTGAAGTGGCTCTCTGCTTAAAGTTCACACGGAGTCTATTTTTGATAGAGCGGATCGAGCAATACAGAAAGTCAGGGACAGGAAGAGTATAAAGCATCCAGTTGACAAAGTAAAATGCTTTATGCTGACGTTTGCCCGCTTACCCACAATAGTAGCACAAAAGTCAAGGAAATATGGCGAAATAAACATCAGAGAGGCAAAGTAACCTTTTGTGTCTGTTCTCTTTATACATCCGTGGTTGCAATACAGATTTTTTTTTTTTGTGGCTTGTGACAAAAAAAATAAATTCTCGAGAAATATATAAAAAAAATAACCAAATTGTGGCCGGAGGACTATTACACACGTAGTGGTAAGAACCACCATAAAGAGTTAAAATACACTAGTCCCACTATTCATGTATGGTGTGGAAAAAAGTTGGCATGTATGTTCAAGACATAGCGCAGTCGTAGTTTGTTCGACTCTAAAGCTATAGCGTCTACTAAGATCCTGCGTGTGAGGTGTTTACGCAGCAACAGTAAATTATAGTACAATGCTACATTCATTTGTAAAAGGGAAGTCTACTTAATATACCCAAGCACATCTAGACTTGTATAAACTTAATTTGATGTTATTTTTAGAATAAGCCACGTGAAAACTGGCCCACTGCTGCAGAATGAATATTTAAAATTAAAAAAAAAAACCTAATGTGTATGCCTTGTTGCTTGATTGCACATATATGAAACTATGTTTTTAATGTTTTCTATGTGTTATTAATTTACTCTACCAACTTGTCTCTTTTCAGACTTGCAGTTCTTGGGAAGTTGAATAACTTTGTTAAAGAATGGATCGCAGAGATCAGTGAATTAAAGGTAGGTTCTGGAATTCTAACATGGAGAAATGGTTATATTTGGTGACTAATTTAAAGATTCTAAGAGATTTGAACACATATTGATATACCATAAAGGGGTAAAAAGACGTTCTGATTTAAATTTTTACTCTCTATAGAACCTTCCACCATCGGCTATAAGCTGTGTTGGGGGCAAGATATTTACATTTGGTTCATACCGTCTTGGAGTGCACACAAAAGGTATGTTGTTGTTTAACGTGTTTATTCGTAGTAGTAACCGTAACATTTAACCGTTATTTAATGCTGGGTACCTGTCTGACAATATTAAATGTTGATAACATTGCTTGTAATGCGTGCTTTGCTATATTGACATTCCACTGAACAAATTGAAGAGGCAGTTAAAGTCAAAGAAAATTGCCTCCATAACAATGATGCCTGCTGCATTCACGCCAGTCTAAGCAGACCTGCATCGGTGCTTTGGAAAATCTTAATTTTCCCTCTGCAGTAAAGCACAATTACCAGCATTATCATATTGTTCTATGTTGGAGAAATCTTTTGAAGCACCCGGTTATGGGGTGTGGGGAAAAAACAATACATAAAATTAGTATGAAAAACAATGGCTTACTATGTCAGAGGGCTTCAGTGGAAATGTAGTTTTGCTTTAAACAACAAATGCAAAAAGTATGATCAAAGGGAGAAAATGATTTAAAAGATACACATAATAGAAAAATGCATCTTTCATGTGAAAGAGGCTGATTTGATAATTATGAGCAACATCAGATGACTGGTGTACTTATTGTCATACAATGGTATGACATAGCCTCCCAGTGGATGGGCAGAACATCATGTTAAATGTGAACAATTACCTGTAATCAAACAACAAGATGATCTAGAAATAAATGTGTAATATTAAAAGAATACAACAGTTTAAAACATGCAAAGGTATTAAAATATTTTTAGCTGTTTAATTGGATGATGGAAAAGACAATTTTAATAATAATAATAAAGCAGAGAGAGGAAAAGTATCTAATTGGAGACCAGTCTGACCCAAATGTATTTATAATCACAGGGACAACAGTAGATTTGTTTTTATTTTCAGTTATCACACAGGCGTCTCTTGTTATTCTGAGCTGCAGTGAATCGGAGCTTAAAATCATCAACACTGTCAGCATCACACCAGGAATAAAATAAACATTACACAAGTAAAAATACAGCTAAAATCCTCATCCTGTGTTTAGTTTTGTAAACAATCTCTCTTTGTGCGAAGCCCCTTTTTTTTTTTTAAACCAGAGTGGAAATTGAAAGCTGGAACAATCAAATGCTTCTACTGACCTGTTAAATGCATATTGATCTTTTTTTACTTGTCCATTTACTGCAAACTCGGGACATTTGTCCACCTCAGGATCCTGTAGGAGTAATGGCGCGACTGATTGGTCGGTGCTGGTTATACGCGTTGATCTCTTATTCTGAACATAACCTGCTGGTTTGCGTTCACCATAATTTACCATGGCGACGTGCCTCGGTTAGAAGTCAACCGCCGTTGACGTACCGAATGAATGAAGTGACCGTTGTGTTCCACTAAAACGTATTCATATTACTGTAGTGAAAAAGTGAACCCCAGAGAAGAGCAACAAATGAAAATTGGTTTAAGTTTCAGTTTGTTCAGCAAATCAAAATGTAATGCAAAATAAAAAAATATATATATCCACACTGATAATACTAAAGGCTAACACTAGGGACCTACATGAACTTTTGAGTTGTTTAGGCATAAGGTTTTATCACATGAACTCTCTTTAATCTTGACTACAGCAACTTTCTGCTCTGTGTCCTGCCAGATTGTTAATGAAGTCCCCACAACCTTTTAACCCACTGATGAATGCAGATTACACTGATCAAAGTGACCGTTTGTTACAGGAGCTGATATTGATGCCTTATGTGTGGCTCCACGCCACGTAGAGAGAAGTGACTTTTTCCAGTCTTTCTTTGAGAAATTGAAACAGCACGAAGAGATCAAAGACCTGAGGGTAAGTCTCTGCGGCATTATGTCATTAAAGCACAAGATGACGTAGGTGTAGATGTGTAGCCTTCAGTGTCCAGAATCCCACAAAATCACGAGTCATTTAGGGTAACCACCATGTTTGGTCATTTCCCAGTGAAGGAAGCCTCTGTTTCATCTTTAGGCCTTCAATAGTCACAGTATGGAAATTTTCAGTGTAGAAGATACAAGAGCAACAGATGACTCTGCTCTCTGCACCTCACTGTACTGGAAATGTGACAGAATGCTTAACATTGGTGTACATGTGCTGGATCACATCTGTATGGTAGAGTTGGTGCCTGTGGTTTTGCTGGTTCTTCTAGTAAACCCTTAAATCCCCATTGTGTGTATTTACCAACACCAATATGGTGAAGATTGTATACACACCCTGAGTTTGTTTGTTGTGATACTTATGTTGAAATAATATTACCTAATTGGCTGATAGATGTTCTCCTAGATGGAAATAAAAACATTTATTTTTCTGAATTTGAACTCGCCTGCACTCACACATCTGAAGAGGTTCCACAGGAATTTATTTTCTAGCTTTAATTCAGTGTACAAATATTTTCATTATGCTGTACGTGACATTTTGAAGGAGTAGTATGCTGGACACTTAAAATATTTTTGGAACATAGTGTGCAGGCTTGATTGTTTGGTGTTTTGAGACAAAGCAAAGACAGATGGCTGATTGACATTGTTGTATAAGACAAATTTGTTTTTGACATCTCTTTGGTGTTTTTTTTTTTTTTTTTAAGGCTGTCGAGGACGCTTTTGTACCAGTGATAAAATTCAAATTTGACGGAATAGAGGTAAGATTGTTTTTTGTCTTCATCAGTGGTTCTCGGTGACTCGCCTGCTTCCAGCCTGTATGTTGTTGGCTAGTAGATTGTAGTAGGATTCGGCTACAAGATGAAAGAGTTGTGTAACCCTGGTTTATGATTTTAAACCTACATTTTGTTGTCAGTGCCTCATGTATTTGAGCCAGAGAACTGCAGAATCACCAAAGTTCCGAAAAGCCAACTCTGACTAGGATAAGCTTCAAGGTGAATGGTTTATTATACTAAGTTTGACTTTCTTTCTTTTGTCTGAACAGATTGACCTGCTTTTTGCCAGACTGGCCTTACAGTCCATTCCAGACAACCTGGACCTGAGGGGGGACTCTATCCTGAGAAACTTGGACATCCGTTGTATCCGCAGCCTTAACGGTACTTCATATGCCTTCTATTAGATTGTACACATGCAATGGAGAAGTTGACACTGACGTACGGCTTGGTGCTGCTCTCCAGAGTGACAAAATTTAATGAAACTTCCACCATCAAGTATTTTACACTTGCTGTCCATTAACTCTTTTGTTTTAGTTAATTAGCAGACTGGAAGAGCTTTCTTACATAGTAAAAATTTAACTTACAATCAGCTGACTGCTGCTGTCTGTGTTTTTATAGTGATCCCACAGTGTTCATTTATTTGTACAGTTTGAAACATGCTCCTGACTAGCCGACATTGAAGAACTATTACAACTTGCCCGATTGGGGAGGAAAAGTCCTGAAAATCTCCATTTCTGTCTCATTTTGTTTCCAGGCACAATCCATATTGCAGCCATCTGTAGTGTAGCCTGTACGGTTATGTTCCTACAAAACTAGGCTTTGCTCAATCATATGTAGCTCAATTGATCATTAATAGAAACACATCTATTTTCAATTTTTTTAAGAGATGTCAAAAGTTTGCATAAATTCCACTTGGTAAGTAGATGGAAACAGCTAGCTGTTTGTGGCAGATATAACAGTGGTTTGTTTTGATGTCAAAACATGGATTTTTTTTTCTTTGTGTTACACTGTGTAATACAGACCTGACAATGTGTGTGTTTCTTTGTTTTTGTTGTTTTTTTTTTATCAGGTTGTCGAGTGACCGATGAAATTTTGTACCTGGTGCCAAACAAAGAAAACTTCCGACTGACATTGAGAGCCATCAAACTGTGGGCAAAACGTAAGGACGAAAAAACGAAATGCCTGATACACTTTTGAAGCTTTATGTATCTCTGCCTTCACCACATACTAGAAAATGAGTCATCCAACCAAAAAGCCATAATTGCAGTTAAAGATGAAAATATCTCCAACATGCACACTGCTGTATTATAATGCACCCTGTGCCTGCAGGTCGCGGGATCTACTCCAACATGCTGGGGTTTCTGGGCGGCGTGTCGTGGGCCATGTTGGTGGCCAGGACCTGCCAGCTCTACCCAAACGCTGTGGCTGCCACGCTCGTCCACAAGTTCTTCTTGGTTTTCTCCAAATGGTGAGAATATATCACTTTTAATCATGACTTTATCTTCCACTTGATGGCAGTCTTTCACAGCATCGTGCGATACATTACGCATTATTTTGTTATATCGTTCATACAAATAGAAACTTTCAAAGCTTGAAAATGTACAATTTATTTCCTACAGGGAGTGGCCGAATCCTGTGCTATTGAAACAGCCTGAGGACAGTAATCTGAATTTACCCGTGTGGGACCCTAGAGTGAGTATAAGCTCGTGTTTCTGATATTATTTGACTTCTGTTTCTTACATCGGACTGCTTTGCAGGAACAATAAACACTATGTGGCCACAACTAATGGACTGAGTTGTGAAAAGTTTGTTGGCGTTTTAACAGATACCGGTACCTTTCATTTCTCTTATTTCATGCCTCCTCGCTCCTCTTGTCCTCACGTGACCCGGAAACCGATTGGGTTTCATCACCACATCATGAGCTCCAATGCTCTTTACTCTGCTCAGCAGAGGGGTTCCCAGAGCAGCTTGGCGCAATGAAGACTTCCTACGTGGACGTCTTTTTTTTTTTTTTTTATCAGAGACCTCTTCAAGGAATCTTGTTAGTAACTGGATAACGCAGCTGACCTGATAATGGCAAACTGTGTTTAAACCCAAAAATATTTTAAAAAAATACCAACAAAAATAACAGCACCAATTTGAGTGTAGCTGTGTGCTAGATAAAAAAAAAAAAACAATAAATAAATTTATAATTCTTTTAGTTTCTGAAAATCACCCAGACTAATATCTAGGTGGTGTAACTGCTATCTTGTGTTTTTTATTTTTATAAATGTTCCTTCAGCAATAAACACATTTTAACTGTGTATTGTATAGTTCTTACGTATAATGCATAACTTCCTAAATGGTTTGGCTGCTTAATTATTTCTGCATGATATAAGGCATTTATAGTGCAGACATAGATAGTATAAAGGGTAAAGCCTACCTGCTGGTAAAATGGCTTCTAGGTTATGACTTATTTTCCATTAAATGTTAAAAATCCGCTGTATTCTCACCTCGAAATAGTTAATAATTTCAAATGTACCTTTTCATAGTCTTGTGTGTTTTTTTAATGGAAAAGCCTGAAGAGTACTTTTGAAGAATGGCTGGTAATCTGTAGAAAAATCATTTCAGAAATTCATTTTTGATGCAAAATAAACTTGTTTGATCTCCACACAGTTTAAATACATGTCTGTTGTGTATTGCAATCCTTCTTTTACCCATTAAGTTAAAGCCAACAGTGGCCCCTATGCTCTCACTGTTAGTGTATTATGTCATATTCAAACTCTGTAGGAAGAGAGCAGCTACAGCTCACTGACAGGTGATCCAGCTATGCAGCTTTGTTCAGTAACTGAGTCATCACTAGATGTGATATTTGAGAGGGAAGCACACCTCATTTGCCTTCCCTGCAACTCCTAGAGTCTCCCACTAACAGCATGAGGAAACATGCAAATGAGGGAAATGTGGAGACAGTTGAGGGCATTGGGATGTACCCTGTGTGTGGGTGTGTGTGCGCGCGGGTGTGCGTGAGATGCATGCTCTAGTTTTTATGATACCTGTCAGTGGGCAGGCATGGCTAGGTGGGTGTAGTGTGGTTTTCACTGAAACAATCGTGGTCCCTGTGCCGTGTTTCTAGGTGAACCCATCTGACCGATACCACCTGATGCCCATCATCACGCCCGCCTATCCCCAGCAGAACTCCACGTACAACGTCTCCACGTCAACTCGCACCATCATGAGCGAGGAGTTCAAATATGGTAATGCAGACTGAAACTAATGACACAATGAAGAATGTGAATAGATGAGCATATTTCTACCTTTTGCCAAGTTCTTAAAAATCACATCTGTTCAAGTTTTGTGTGAAGTAGTGATAATGGTACACTTCTTAATAGAAAGTAAAGATGAGCCTCCACCTTTTGTTTATGTTCTCCAAAATGTCACTTTGATTATCGAAATGTTTAGACTTATGTCTTTGTCCCTCTGTGTGTGACATGATCAGGTCTCAGCGTCACAGATGAGATTCTTCTGGGGAAGGCAGAATGGTCCAAGCTCTTTGAGCCACCCAATTTTTTCCAAAAGTACAAGTAGGTGTTGATATTTCTGTCAGACGGGTAGATAGATGGAACATCGCATGTAGTGTTTTATGTTTCGCACACAAATGTCAGTTACCGTTTCCTCTCTTTGAACTAAGATTTTCATTCTTTAATAAGACTGTTCGGAGAATGTATTTCCACAACATAATGTAAAGGCATCATAATATATCAATGTGGAAATGAGCCGTCGATGACATTAACATTTTTGTAAGGCCACAAACTGCATTTGTGCTGCTGAAACTAAAACCCTGATGAAGCAAAGTCTTTTTCCTACAGACTTATTGTTTTCACTTTTTGGGTTTGGGCAGGTTTGACTCATCCTTACTGTGGTCAGCAGTTTGGTCGACTCATTTTGTTTATGAAAGTCAACTGGTCGCTCCCACACTTGTGTGGAGACACAATGGAGTGGGTGGGTGCAGTAACTGAGTTTCTTTGGAGCTACATTAGTTGCCTGACAAATTTTGATGAACGAAATGATGGAGAATGAATTATCCGGTTAAATGACTCGATTCAAGTCTTTTTGATTTTCTTTACAACTTAAGGTTGATGCATTGATTCTAATAGGGTAGGTCTGCAATAAATGTTTCTGTTTGTTGGAGTGAGGTTTTCCTTTGCTGTATGATGTTAAAGGGGAAATCTATTAAAACGTCTATTGGTGGTTTTCCTTGATTGAGACTTACCATCTTTGCATAATGGTTGAATAGTTCCTTGTGAATATAGAACAATACTTTTGCTTGATATGTCCATCCCTTTTTCTAAAGAAGAATAAAGTGTATTCTAGGTTTGTGGGAGTCATACTGTGCATATATGGAAAATACATTAAGTTTCTTCCAAATGGAGCTGTGCAAAGTCCGATAAATTCCAATAAGGGCTGAAGATTGAAAATGTTGAAAAGAAATGAGGGTATTAGCCTTGTAGCTCACTCCCCTTCTCTGCTTGAGGCAACATTAGCTGCTAGTAGCATAAACGGTCCATCTTCCTGAGAGTTATTGCTACTATATGGTGTTATTTTGCATTTTATAGTGGTTGTACTCAGTGTATAGAATATGACATTTGTGTGTGTAGGGGGGAAATATGTTCTTCATCCAATACAATTACCCACTACCACACATAGGGCAACAAACCAGCAATGGTCAACTGAGCAGATGGCAGCAGATGGGTCATATAAACAATACCAGAGAGAAAATCCTATAAAATCAGTGTGTCTGATGCAGTCATCTTGTGTTCAGTGGTTGTATAGTATTGGGTATAAAAGGCTTCTTGTATATGTTCTGGTTGGCTCTTGGGCCCTGAATCTATAGCCAGATGGGACTAGCGCATATCGGATGTGAGGTTTCAGCAGCTGTGTTTTTCTTCCAGTCAAATATACTGCAGACTTATTTTGTGACTTTTCTTACATTGAATCTTGGCTTATTTCTGCGTATTCTATTCTGCAGACATTACATCGTTCTGACTGCCAGCGCATCCACAGAAGAAAACCACTTAGAATGGTGAGTGCCAAACGTCTGGATTCATGGCAGATTTACAAGGTCCATTAGTGAAACCCATTGCGAAACTGATGTTGAATCACATTAAACGAGAAGCTCCTGCAAATACATTGTTTTCCCACAGGATTGGTCTGGTGGAGTCAAAGATCCGCGTTTTAGTCGGAAACCTGGAGAGGAATGAGTACATCACCCTGGCTCACGTCAACCCACAGTCCTTCCCCGGGTCCAAAGAGAACCGCAATGAGTAAGTCCAGCAAGGACACATAGCTCACTGATTGTAAAAAAAAAAAAAAAAAAAAAAGGCAGCAAGATTTTTTGAACAGTGTTTTGAAGCCTTGAGTTTGGCAGGCAGTGGCCAACATTCAGCTTATAGTTTATCGTGATTGTCAGGTGAATATTGATTCTATTGGTTGAAACTGATCTGACCACACTCGTCTTCACTTTTCAGCTCACATGTTGCCGCTTGGTTGAACGTAGTATTAAGAGTTTCTTTTAATGTACTGACTTGCTCTAGCAGCACGGACAGCTTTCTGTCATGTTAAACATTCTAGCCCACAAAAATCATTAACCCATGTGCAGTACTCTGGTCTGAGAACAATTTTTATTTATTTCTGTTTGTTTCTGCAACAGGAATGACTTTGTGTCCATGTGGTTCATTGGGATCATTTTCAAGAAAGTGGAGAATGCAGAGAGTGTGAATATTGACCTGACATATGACATCCAGTCCTTCACAGACACTGGTAGGTCCTTGTATTACATATATTTATTATTTGGAGTGCTTTTTTTGTATTTCCTAAATCTGGTCAATGAAATGAACTGTGGTACTGTTCATTTGCTAGCATCACTACACACTGTATATTGTAAGTATTTATTTAATACACATGTATGTCATGCTATGCTGTAGGGAACATGTATAGAGTAGATTTAACACAGTATAAATCAGCCTTAATGCAATAAGTGGTCACGACCCATGCTAAAAAAATGCCCTCGACAACATTACAGAGCCCTTGATTCCCTCCCTGTAGGGGTCAAGCATTCAGGCCTGTTCTGTTCTCTTGGTGGGTGCCACACATGCACTGAAGGATGACTCATCTGACCAGATCACTCCAGTCCACATCTCTGTAGACCAGTGCCTTTGGTTTTTTGCGCCACTGAAATATGCATTGATCTTCGTAATGAGGGGTTTATGCACTGCAGCCCCGCGATAATTCCCCCCCTCTATGTAATTGTCAGCAGACTGTTCTCGCTGCTGACACAGTCTGATCACGTCATGTATTGACATTCTCTGTCACCTGAGGAGGAGGAGTTGCTGCTCTGTTGTTCCGTACATGTCGCACGAATGCACGAGCATCACCGTCATCAAATGTGCGACCGCAAAGTCTGTCACCATTTATTGATGTTTCTCCCATAGATCTAAATGCAGATGTCACTTTAGTCACAGAAGTCTTTGTGCCTGAAGCTCCGGCCATCTGTGCACCAACAATGAACCCTCTTTCAAAGGCACTTAGATCTTTTCCTGCAGTCTTGACACAAAACCAGAGTCAACTAGGCCTGTTCAGCAGTTTTAAACATGCCACAGAATTGGATGTAAATTGTTTAATTATAGCATGCAGTGCACCTGTGTTGTAGCAACTGCATTTATGTTTAATGTTCCACTTATTTATTCAGGCTTTCCCTTTAATTTGACACCTGATTAATAAATGAATTCAGCAGCTTCAGTTCACAATTATAACAAATGACTGACTTTAAGATGACTTCAACATAAAAATTTACAAGTATTACCTTCAGGAACAATCCTCATCATACAGCATAGTTAATATACTACTACAGTGGTCAATCATGTACAAACCTTCATGCCAGTGGTCAGTGAAGCTTTAACATGGTGTGATGTCCTCTGGTTTCCTGCAGTGTACAGACAAGCCAACAACATCAACATGCTGAAGGACGGAATGAAGATCGAAGCAACGCATGTAAAGAAGAAGCAGCTTCACCAGTACCTTCCCGCTGAGCTCGTACAGAAGAAGAAGAGGGTGAGTGAGGTGTTTTTGGTCTCTCAACTTCCCCTTCCCCCTCTCCTCCTTTTCTCAATGTCTCCTCTTTTCCGCAGAGCATAGCGGAGCTGAACCGTAGCTCTAACGGCGGGAGCTCTAAGAGGATCTCTCTGGACAGCAGTCACCTGGACAGCTCCAGAGACACAGACTCAGAGACTCCTTTTAGCTCCCCAGCAGCAAAACTCTCCAAACCCATTTCTGACACAGAAGACGGGTATAATGCATGTTTATCTTCTAAATCTCAGGCTCTAATCCACCGCATGATGGCGAATACATGTACACTCAATACATTTTTACTCCGCTTTGCAGCGTCAGCCCTCCCAAGCAGCTTTGTGTGGAAAGCTCCCCAGCACCCAGCACAGCATCCAGTGCAGCACCTGCTGCTCCAGACCAGGGCATGTCCAGCCCTGTCATCAGCTCAAGTAAGTCTTGTTTTTTTCACCACTGACTGGCACATACAGCAGGTGTCTGCGCAGTAATGAAGGTGAATTGCACTAAACATTATCTGTATTTCTTGACTTTTGTGTGTTCGACAGAGCCGCCAGTTAAAGCGAAGGCCGCCTCTGAACCAGCCAGCAGCTCCGTCGCCACAGTGGCGAGCGGGGATGCGATGCCTGATGCCACTAGCAACTCCATAGAGGAGCCCAACGGTCTGGAGGACTCGGTCAATGGCGCTCCTGCCAAGAGACCGCACTCACCAACACAAGAGGACCTTGCCAAAAGGCACAAAGACACAGAGGTAGGCAGGTCGTTCTCCAATCAGAGCAGTATTAGATTTCAACTGAACAGAATTTGAGTGTCTTGTGACACTTTGATGTGTTTTCGAAACAGGTGGTGTCTAATGATGACTCTGCTTTCAAAGAGCCATATCCCCCATCCTCTGACTCCCATCCACATGGAGACAGACCCAACATTGTAGGTGTTAAATCTGTGTGATTTTTCTGTTAACGGTTTGTGCAAAGAAAAACAAAAGCAATCATCTGATTTTAAACTTTTGACCCTTTCGTCACAATTATAGAACCCTCTTTCTGGATCAAAGGCGAAGCCCATTCCAACCATCGATACCTCAAGAACACAGGTAACTTGATCTTTGTTTTAATTAAAATTGTGTGGTTCCTTGTCTTGTCCGCCTGACATGAGTTTTCGCAGAAACCGCTATTAAATGGCTGAATTGTGACATTTCCCACCTCAGAGACTTCCCAGCATGGAGCTGCCAGACGCCTCCTCGCCTCTCCCAGCCAGCACCAGCTGTCGCGTCGTGAAAAATTCCATCAAACTGGCCCTTAACCGCCACAAGTGAGCTTCAGCTGTTCTTCGTTTTTCCCAGCAGCATTAGGAACTGAAACTTTTTGTGTTCTGTGAGATGTATTTCTGATACTTTTATCGTTGATCACAGCCTGTCTGTTTCCATATCGTGCAGCATCACACCTCCCAAGCCGCCAGTGTTCGAGGGCCCCCTCACCACTGACGCTCCCCCCACCAGTGAAGAAAAGGGCATGTCCATTCCTGTCATTGGATCAAGTGAGTGTATATGTATAAATATGTTACATTAAAGTTGTTATTAATAGGCTTATATCAGTAGGAAAAACAACAAGGATACTATCAGATGTCATGTAAATCTTCCACTTGGTTAAAATAGTTTTGCATTAATGTTGTTTGAAGGTTTAGCTGCTTTTCTGAAGTCAAAACAGTGAGTAAATCCAGCCTTTGTATAATCACTCTGCTTGTAGCTGCTCTAATACCACAGAACAAGACAGTGAGTGACTGCCAGAGTTTGGAAATGATGACTAGAATTTCTGAGTCTGTTACATTATTGCAGAGCACAGTTTGTACGTGTGAGTGTGTGTGTGTGTGTGAGAAAGAAGTGTTAAAAAGTCTATGAAACGGTTTGTTTTTTTCTCACTAACCTCATAAAAGAATAAAATGACACCTGTGATCATGACAGTACACAACAAAGATGTTGAGAGCTGCAGCCTTAGAATGCCTAAAAACAACAAAATAAAAGGAATGCATGACAAAACCAAATTGAATGATTCAAATCTAAATGTTGTTGGTTTTTTGTCCGTGTTTCTGTGTAGAAAGTGCTGCATCCAAACCCAGCGCGCCCCCCGTCGGCAGCTCCATCCCGACACTAGTGAGCCGAGGAGCCGACCCGCTGAACGGAGCACCCTCCAAGAGACCCCTCTCCCCTTCTCTCGAGGAACAAGCCAAGAGGCTGAAAGAAACAGAGAAGGCCAGGATCCACATAGCCTGAACCACCACGTATAGACTGGATTCCTAAACACACAGAGGTGGGGGCTTTGCCGTTAAGTCTAACACAGAGAAGGCGACTTCACACAGGGAGGAGGGGGAGGGAGTGCGTTCAGGTCGGACAATTCCCCACAAAGTGTGAAGCAGCAGGATGGACACCTCACCTCAAATCTCCAGCGATTACAGATTTGCCAGTGGAACGGGCGATTTGATCAAACCAGATGTTGGTCAGCGCCTTCTGTCACACTCACAGCCAGAGAGCATTTAACACAGCAGTTACGGAGATATCCGACATGAGAACTAAAGTGGCAGTTTTTTTTACTCGTCTTCTCTCTCGGTGTTTAAAAATGTACAGACGGAAAGTGAGCTGTTCTTTTCATTTTCCTCCTTTTCTTTTTTTTTCTCTCTCTCTCCTGACTTAACAGTTTTAAAACAGCCCAGAACATTTATTGACATTTGCTACACACACTTCTGGTTTATGCTGATTTTTTTTTCCCCTTTCTTCTTTCTTTTCTCCCAAACAGAAACCTGTACAGTAAATGTTGATGTACATAACTTTTTTGTCTTAAAAAAAGCAAAAGATCACTGTTAAGTCTTTTGCTCATTCTATTGTAGTTTTATCTAAAAACAAAGAAAAAAAAGTTTAAAAAATTGTAATTTTTTTTGTTTTTCTCTACTGCTTGTCTCCCCCCCCCCCAAAAAAAAAGTCTCCAGTCCTGAATATTTTTTGTAAACACTATATAGGTTTGGATACAGTTGCAGGAAGGATTTATTGAGGGTTTGCATGGATATGACGGAAATCACAACCACCATTCTTTGGACCACCAAGACTACCAAAAGAGGATTCCAGGTTAGTATCTATTGTGTAGGTGATCAATGCAATCCAGATCCTTGTTTAACAGAAGCGGTAGTAGACACCCAGCGACTTCTCAGTGCTTCTCAGGTGCCAGCAAAGAGCAAGAAAATAATCCCCACGACAATAAGAAACTGTCAGGTGTTTTTCTGAAAGAGACGGAGCTTTTCGGTCATTGTTGAGCTCTCTGGAACATCAGCATGAAACGCTGAAAATCCCACATTGTCTTTGTATTAAAAGAAAAAGGTTGAGTTCATTATCTGCCTATTTGTTATGGTTTGTTCAAGCCTCAGATGTCAGATGGTTGTGGTCGACGTGGGAAAGACTCAAAGGACAGTTTAGAATACTCAAACATCAGTCTAGCGTACTGACACACAGTTCTCAACCCAGCCGCTGAGGCCGTCAGGAGGGCTAAACACAGAAAAAGTAACTTCTTTAAATCTCTGTTTGACCCCCGACCCCCACCACCAGTTCACCACGGACTGTTTTGCTAGTGAAGCTCGATCCCTGAAGAAGCCAGGTCCTGCTTGTGTTTTCATGTCCATGAAAGAGTTTTTGGTGTGTTGTGGAGAGAAAAAAAAATGGTTCGAAGCTTTTTTTTTTTTTTTTTCTCCCCGTTTTTTTTTTCCCGTTTTTTTTTTTTGACGAGTTGTGCTGGTTTGGTGTGTGCGCGCATGTGTATGTGGTTGACTGCGTGAGTGAGTGTGCATGCATGCATAGATGGTTGTTAATGTGTTGGAGAGAGACAGAATTCCTTAGATTTGGGTGTTAACCCTTTGCGCCTCCTGTGGAGGTTCTTAACAAAGCATCTCCTGGGGCCACAGGTGGGGGGTCAAGAGACAACTTTTTCCTACCTTAGGCCCCAACCCTCTTTTTGTTCTGAAGCTGGGCATCATTGTGGTGGATTTCAGCACAGAGGATATATATATGTATATGAATGTGTGTGTGTATATGTATATATGTATGTGTATATATATTTAATATATATATATATACACACATATGTATATATATTATATACATGTGTGTATATGTATATAACATACACATTTGTGTAAATATATATATTATCCTAAATGTGCTTCTGCATTGCATAACTAACAAGGTGAGAATTGGGACACAGGGACACAGGCTCTTTTTTTCCAGCATCAGTTTCCCCAGTGAAATGTACAGAGAACAGTTTTTTTTTTTTCCAAAAAAAAAAAGCATATTCTTCATGATTGGGGGTTTTCTTATCACTTTATTTATATTTGCATATTTGTACCATGTGATCATTTTTTTTAATAGCATTCATAGCAGGTAGGTCTTTTTTGAATGAAATCTGCACCACTCTGTTTCAGACAACTCATGTTTTGCTGTTCGGAAACATTTAACAAAAAGAGGTCATTTAGATGTTTGTTTCTAAAATGTATTGAAAGGGTATTTTTGTATGTGTTTATCACTTCCTTTAAATGAATCCGTACACCCATTAAACCCCTAAAAACTACGTGTCTTGTGTATTTTGTTTTTTTTTTGTGTTTTGCTGCTGCATATTCAACATAGAATATTAGATATGCCACATGCGTGTGGAACAGTTTTGTGACGTTCGTACATGATTTGTTTCCTGGATAAACAAGGAAGAACTGCACAACTCAACTTCAAATGTTCTATATCATACACTTTTTCTGGGTTTTATATGAAGTTTTGATATCCTTAACAAGATATGTTTGCCGACCGATGAATAAACGTATACATCTCTTCTCCGGAGCTCTAGAAAGAACAGGTTGTTTTGTCTCAGTCCTATAGAGTCTGATTGGCTGGTTTGGGGGTCAGTGGTTACTGTATAGTTGTGACATCACGGAACTCCTGACTGCACAGTTTCTGAATGCAGGCTTTGTGTGTTTCTCTGTGGATTGAGGTTTTTGCAACATGAGACAGTGTTAATACAATACGTAGATCTTATCAGAAAGCGTTTATAATCTCACTGGGACCTTTTTAAATAGTTTTCAAGTTAATTATTTAACCAATCTACTGAATTTAATTAAAATGTTTAAAATTTTACTAAGTTAATTTACTAAAAAGTAAATCAAGTCAACAGAGTGGTGAGACGAGTAACTTCAAGATTAAGAAATAACATACATCTGGTTGAAACTCCTCTATCTGCTGATGATGCTAATGACACAGTTAAAATCTCCTATTAATAAAACTGGGGAAAGAGTTAAAGAATAATCATTTCATGTCAAAATAGGAAATGTGCACCTTATTAGTCTGGTGATATACAGTATCTCATGGAGCCCTCTACAGTCCAAACCTGTAGTAGCAGAACTAGATTCCAGGCCAGCCTGAGGTCCTAAATATAGGCTTTGTCAGAAAGGAAAGTTTGAAGCCTACTTTTAAATGTAGAAAATCCCCATTTGGTCTGAAACAAAGGGGGTCTGGCTGAAGGCCCTGGCTTCCATTCTATGGTCATTACTTCTTTAAGAACCAGCAGTACACCTGCATTCTTGGAGCAGTGTTCTCATTGGTTGATGGTGAGCTCTTTAAGATATGGTATTAGATCATTAAAAGCTCTGCAGGTGAGTCCTTTTGATTCTCATCATCACGGCTATCAAGAGCGTCACCTGATAGAACTGGTTAGAAATCTTGATTTATGGTCTCACCGGTAAATATGTGATCTAGATTTTAGAAGTTATCAGAATTTCCAACAGATTTTCCTGAATTTAACCACAGCTGAACAAACTCAGGGAACCTAGCTTCAACTAGGGATTTATGCTATATATTGGGTGTACTATCATTCTTCTGAATATAAACCAAAACTCTCAATAAGGATCAAATTGTATCTTATTTCTATGAAAGATGATTACCTTGGTCACGAGGCTCGTAGATGAAAGCAAGAAGTTCGTTTTTTTTTGTTTGTTTCATCAGTCCATTTTGAGGACTGATGAATGTAAGATTGTTCTTTTTGGGTCCAAAAGCTACAGACAGTTTGTCAGACAACCACCAAACACTGAATTTAAGCCACGGTTCACTCTGAAGACAGTGAGGCGTGGTGCTGCAAGTATCGTGATATGGGGATATTTCTCTTCCTGTGGTGTCAGACCTGTTTATTGCATACAAGGCTGGATCAGTTTGATATATAAGAATACTCGAAGATGTCATGTCGCATTATGCCGAAGAGGAAATACCCTTGGAATGTGTGTTTCAACGGGGCAACGACCCCTAACACGCCACTAAACCAGCAGCATCTTGGTTCCGGACTAACAACATTAAAGTTCTGGAGTGACTAACCCAATCCTCAAACCTCAAACCAATTAAAAACTTGTAAGATCACATAAGAAATGCTGTTTCTGTGGCAAAACCCACAAATTCAGAGGAACCTTGAGGCTAAAACACCCGTTCACAGGTGCCAGAAGTCGACTCCATGCAACACTGATGTAAAGCAGTTCTTAGAAACGTGGTCGTAACAAATATTACTTGCTAGATCCTTAACGTTTTTCAGTTTACACAACAAATATTTAAGTTTGTAAAGAAAAACTCAGACAATCCTATTTCCTTGAACAGCCTAATATTGATTTTCTCTTCATTTTCTGTATAATGGTTTAAAAAACTGACACATTTTCCTTCACATTTTAATTTTGATTTGATTTAGGATTTAAAAGGCAGCGTTCCCGATGCACCGAAACAAAGGATTTTATCTTTACTAATATTTTTAAACACAACTTATATTATATTGAACACAGCTGCATCAAAACCGTGTTAACCATCAGTATCGGCTGACATCAGGTATGTCTAATGGTGCCTCCATGCTTCACAATGCTGCTACTTGATGCATGTGGTAACATGCAGCCAGTCTGCTGCAGCACTGCTTACACTTAAATACAGACCCATTAGTCTACAGAAGGTTTGACCTTTTCCCCCTCATGTTTTAACCTTTCTATTCCTTTTTCCCCCCCAGACTGCAGACTACTGCCCAATACCTCTCTACCACCCTGCTCCAAGTCCATTTCTTCACTAATCCTGTCTGATTTCAGATTGTGCAGCACCTTCAGCTCCTGGAGGCTGCACCCTGAGAGAACAGTCTGAATAAAAGGGGAGTGTGAGCCATCTACGTACCGTTTGTGCTGTGACTCAGGCGGCCTCTGATTGGTGGCTTCGGACGGAGGGGGCGGTGACGGAGGGGAATTCCCGGCTAGACTTCTCTTGACAAATATTACTTTTCCTGAACACTGTCACTCATTCAGCTCGGGCTTCTCCAAGAGACAATAACCTGTGATAAGTGTGAGAGCTGCGAGAGTGTGTGACTGAGTGTGCACCATGGACGGTGAGTACGACACCTTTATTTATGCTGTGATGACAATGCTGAAGTGCAGGATGGGAGATTAGGACAGAATGAAATAAACACCAGCTATGATGCATGTGATGCTCAAAAACAAACACATAACTTAAGTATAATTCCATGTATTAATATGAATATGTTAGGCTTGACTGTAGAATAGCAGCAGTAGTTGTTAACCATCTGTATAGCACTATTAAACTTCCTCCTTGTTGCAATCATTGTTATTGGAGTCAGATTCAGTATTTACAGAACTGAATGATTTAGCAAAACCCTGCAGACCACAAGCGCTACATTATCTCTTTTTTTTTTTATTCCGTTTAACTGTTCAGTAGAATGTTTTTTTGTCTCATTTTGCTGGAGTTTATAATTTGCCTAATTATTCTCTATATCAACATTTTCCTCCTCAGTTCTTCTACCCTCCATGCTGGACGATCCACACCTAAGTAAGTAGAGTTTCATGTTGCTTGTGTCAGAGTATACTGTTTTGTCTCTACAAGTCAAAGCGTAGAATTGTCACACACACACCCACACACACACACACACACACACACACACACAAGAAGCATCTAAATGTGTTGCAGTTTTTTTTTTCACTTCCTCATTTTTTGTTTTATTGGTAAGCAAGTGTTTTTTCGAGCGTGTGAGAGCTAATCATTATCTTTACACTGTAATTTGTGGTGGATGAGTTTATGTTGTGTTTAAGGATTAGCTGTGCGTTACATTCTGTGTTTGGGCTTTTTTTTTGTTTTTGCCGTTGTTGCACAGTAGCTGCTGAAAGAAAGAAGAACTATGGCTGAACTGCTTTTTGGCAAAGGCAAAATATCTTAATGTCAGAAATGTAACAGGACTTGTTTCATACTTTGCATGCGTGTGTGGGTTTGTGTGTGTATGTGTGGGTGTGCGTATGTGTGGGGGTGTGTGTGTGGAGGCGGGTGGGGATACGTGTGTGTGTGTGGGGAGAGGGGGGGGCTCAGAGTTAGGTTCACTCAGTTGTCATGTTCCACAAAACAACATATTTGTGATGTTAAATCATAGGAACGCTGTTCACCAAAAAACAGAAACACTTCCCGGATTAGTTTTAGTTCCTCTCACACACACATCATGTGGGGCAGGTCTGGTTTCACACAGAAGGGTCAATCTTTGACTGACAAAACTCATGTCACGCTTTGTTTCGCGGCTTGACCGAACTGAATTGGTGATCTGCAGTTATAAAGACAGCTAGAGACCGGGTTTAGTTGATGAGTAATAGATTTATATATATATATAGGATACATTTAAATGTAGTTTCAACAAAAAAAATTCCTTAATTTCAAAGTGAAAGTCAGAAACAGAACTATCAGATGAAGAAATGTATGTAAGTTTTGCCTTAGCTCAATTTGATCCTGGCTACAGATGGAACTATTAGTCAATCAACAGGGAAAACTGCAACTTTTAAAAGAATTGTGACCCTTTTTGTTTTCAGCGGAACAGATGGACAGGACTAGTTATCATTTAAACACAGACATTTAGACTCATTTACAGTTAGGTGCCCATATTTTCTGCTCCATCGCCCCCTTTAGCGTATAAAACGAAAAAGGAGAAATGGAGAAATGTGGTTTAAGAAAGCCTTTAGGGCATATCTGAGACACAGAACAGCGGCCGAAATTAAACATCTGCTTTAAAATCTCGGTTTAAGGATATTGTGTCATTTTCGTATCATCGGCTGAACAATCGACCTTCCTCTTTTCGCCGGCAGACAGTTTGAGCCCAGGTGTTACCAATAACACTGATAACGCTCTTCATTAGTTAACACGCCTGTGTTTTTCCAACTGTGATATGTCAAAATGTCCTCAAATGTCCTTGTGGCCTGCAAATCAGTGTTTGCATGCAGTAAATGTCAGAAACGTGACAATTTATTGACCCCGTACCTTTTGTAATTCCAGCAAAGAACAAGCCAAAATGGCCCAAATTGAAAGAAAACTCAGGAGAAGTACTTACTTAAGCTGAATCTAATCATTATCATAAAGTGTGTTTTCTTGTGTGTGTGTGTGTGTGTGATGATTCAACTCAGTTCTGCTTTATCGTCACCATCCGTTTTCTCCACCATATATATATATATATATATTCACCGTCTGTTCCCATCATTCTGTAGTGGCCCAGCCGGAAATCCAGATCTTCGAGCAGCCCAAGCAGAGGGGGATGCGCTTCAGGTACAAGTGCGAAGGTCGCTCCGCCGGCAGCATCCCCGGCGAGAAGAGCTCCGACAACAACAGGACCTACCCCAGCGTGCAGGTCAGCCAGCTCCACTTTCAGCCTTTTTTTTTTTTGTTCTTTTTTGTTTTTCCCTGCAGCTGCAAACATTTTATTGTGCCCCAAAAATCCACAAGACGCGCGGTTTTCCTGTGCAGTAATTGCCACTTCTCCGATCCGCAGATCCTGAATTACTGCGGCAAGGGGAAGGTGCGAGTTTATTTGGTGACAAAGAACGAGCCGTACCGGCCGCATCCGCACGACCTGGTGGGGAAGGACTGCAAAGACGGATACTACGAGGCGGAGTTTGGCCCGGACCGCAGGGTTATCGCGTGAGTTCACCTCCCGCTTTTGCCTCCCTGCAAAAAAAAACAACAAAAAAAATGACGCCCCACAGTAGCAACGACTTCAATCTAAGACTCATTATCGCCTCAGCCTCAGACTTAATCACTGTGTCGTCATGGAGATGAACAAACATAGTCTGTCGCAAACGCACAACAACACAGCATAATCAAGTTGCTCTCTATTAACTGCAATTTCGTGTTTCACTTGGCGGTTTCAGAACGTATCGGATGTAAATTGGTGACCTCTCAGATGCTGAAGAAGAAACTCAAAGCAGATCTCACACACACACACACACACACACACACAAACACAGCATATTTGTCAAACCATGTCTGTGATGAGGCTGGCAATATGGGAATTCCCCAAATGACATCACCCATATTTGCTGTGTGTTAGAGAGACAGAAAACAGAGGTTGTGTTTGTGCGTGTGTATTCGAGCATGTGTGCCGAGACTGAATGAGTCAGTATCTTTTTGGTGCGTATAATTTGCAATTCCCTCACGGATGGAATTGCAAATTATACACACCGAATTAGTAGTAAACGGGGATACGTTTGGATGTTCAGCGTTTAACTGGCAAAACCAGATGGACGCCGATTGCATCATTTAACTTTCACACTCGGCGGCGTAGCGTGATGCTTTTGACAGCGACGGCTTGTTGCTCGCAGCGTCAGTCTCTCACGTCAGGATTGCATTATCATTAATATTGCTACCGTTATTCCCACAGTTTCCAGAACCTGGGGATCCAGTGCGTGAGGAGGAGGGAGGTGAAGGAAGCGATCGTACAGAGGATAACCAGAGGCATCAACCCCTTCAACGGTGAGTCCTACTGCTCCGAAGGTCAATATGGCGTCTTCATGATTTAGCAAAAAACAGATGACTAGAATGTGCATTTAGATCTACGGGAGGAACATAGTGACAGAGCAATCGACTATGATGACAGCCGTGCTCATGCAGCTCTGTAGGGAACAGCAGAGGAGCAGCTCCTCCTGACTGAGAACGTCGGTACAAGACGTGATCGGACCGTGTCGGCAGCGGGGACAGCGAGTCTGCTGGCAATTACATAGAATAAACCCCTCATTATAAAAATGAACGCATATTTGGGAGTTCAGTGATGCAAAAAACCCAAAGGCGGCTGGTCTACAGAGACGTGGAATGAATGATCGGATCAGATGAGTCACCCTTCGTTGCTTTGCTTGTGTGGCAGAGAACGGAACAGGCCCGAATGCTTGACCCCGACAGGGGGGGGGGGGGCGTTTGTTGGGTCCACAGATGAGATATCACTTTGTAATTGACCTTAACCTCAATCAATCAAGTCAATTTGCTAACCAAAGAACTTTACATGTTAAATTATCTTATAATTAAGAGCACAAATACAACAGAAATGTATTGTCAAATGCCTTTGTCTTAATTATGTCAGAAATGTAACAGGACTTATTTATGTATGGTGTGTGTGTGTGTGTGTGTGTGTGTGTGTGTGTGTGTGTGTGTGTGTGTGTGTGTGTGTGTGTGTGTGTGGTCCCTGCAGTTCGTGGCAACAAATACAAAATAGAGCTAAAATGTGCATAAAATTTAAACCTATCAATCACTTAACTGAAAATACTTTTTGCACGTTTAGGTATAACAGTTAAAAATCTAAATCCTCCTCTTGTTATTGGTAGATTTACTGTCGCTGTGGCTATAGCAGCTTCTGTTCCTGTTGCCGCTGCCTCTTTTCCTGCTGTTGTTTCTGTTTAACAGGTTCAAAACAATTCGTAAGAACTGCTTTCGCTTGCTGACCCAGTTCTCAGGTAGCCGAATAGATTTTCCTAACGCAAAGTTAGAGAATCCGCTCTCTTGCCACCGCACCATATCTACGGCAACGCCGTTTCCTCTCTGCGCTTTCATTCTGCGGTTCTCCTGTGCAGACAGACAGTGGGTCTCGTGTACAAACAGGCGTTGAGCTACTTCCCCATTCTTGGTCACAGTTGCTCAATTCAGCACAGTGCAGGATGCCACGTGAGAGCTGGGAATGCAGGATTCATTAAAAGGGGGAGGGTGGACCGAGGGGGGTTCCCCGGCTCACAGAGATGATGATAAAAGTAGGGTTTGGCACTTTTTACAGGTCTGTAAACCTGGAAAAGGAATGAACCAGATTCAGTTACTACACATGCGGTATAATCTTTGCTTTTCAGACGTATTTCAACGTATCTGATCTATGTGCAGATCTGTAATCCTACAGTTATAGTTATGAGACACTATCATTTCATACTTATGCACTAAAGTCTGATTTGCATACTGGCAAAAAAAAAAAAAAGTGACTTAAACTCTTTGAATTAATCAAGAAGTCTTTGGAGTCTTTTGTGAACCTCCCATATTTCCCATATTTGTTGTTTTTTACGCTTGTTTGATCCTGTTTCTGTTATTTCAAGCGATCTTTCATTAAGTCGGGGCAGATTTTGAACAGGGAAAACGGCATCAGCAGAGGATGTATGCATAAGTGTCGACATCTTCCTACTTCCAATGTTTTACGACCATGCAAACTGGTCACAACCAGACGCTGACCCACTGTGCATGTGTGAAATGCAGAATAAAATACAGATTTTCAAAGAGTGACGGTAAATGTGAACTCTGGCTGACATTTTAGCTCTCTGCTCTGACTTCTGACTTTTACCAAATACGTATAACCACATCTCTATTCTATAAGTAACTCATTTAAATCTCTATAAATTGCAGAAGTATACACCTCCTTTGTTGTATCAGGACACAAAGACTGTGCAACGATTAATTTTGGAGAAAAAATGTTATAACTCCTTGCACATGAATGAGCACAATTGCATTTAACCTTTAAAAATGACATTGGACATTATGCCATTGTTTCTTCATGAAGTCTTTTTGTTTAGTTGTTACAAGTACAGATGAACGGTAATGGCCTAGATGAATCAAAAGAGTTCCTCATTTCTACTGCCGTTCCTCTTTAAAAAGAAAAGGCGTGCCTTCTGCATCTTAAGCCAAAAAGGGAGTGCTGATAACCTAAGCTTTGACCTGCAACATGGATGAGATCATAAAATAAATCTTGTTCGTATTTTATCTGCGAAAACTCAGTCTGTCATCACCCACTATGAGTGGAAATTGGCCACTTGGTTTTAACACACTCCCGTCTAGCAATGGGAATGTTGTTCAAAGGGTGGAATTAAAGTCGACAACGGTTTCTCCTTTTGTGTGCTTAGCTTTCATTCGTGTTGACTTTACTTAGCGCAGCAGTGGAATAAGCTTTAATTTGTAGATTAACTAACTTTACAAACAGCCGAAGAGAGTCTCAGCATGATGACGGGTGTAAAACAGCCACGGTACGGGTATAAGAACTGGGTGATCAGCGGTCAGTTTGCAGGTGGATCAAATGTTTGTTTTTTTTTTTTTTATTACCGCAGTGTGTGTGATGGGCAGCTTGTTCACACAGCTCAAACCTTCCCCTCTCTTCATCTCACTTCTGCTATGAAACTCAGCTGCTTCCTGTATCGGGGGAGATCAAGACCCCTTTCCCCTCACCACCAACACACTTTCAAAAAAAACACCTTTGCACGAACCTTCCCCGGCTACATCAATGGTACTTGTATGATAGTAGGATGACTATCTTGGATCTAATGAGGCTACGGAATTGAATCATTTCGTTAAAGCCAAACATGGAGTCTGACCTCACCTGTACCAGTGATGATACACAGCTGCCTACTTGTGTGCGGTTTGTACGTGACGTAGTAATGTTTGTCACAATGTGGTCGGTACATCTGGCAAGTGTTTGTTCAGTTCAGGAGAGGTACAAACAGTTCATAGTGGTTTCATAAATTAACTTGTATCACTGAGTGACGGAGAGATGCTAATCTCTGGGTTAAAATAAGGATCAGAAAGAGTTTGCAGAATTATATATGCATATAAAAAGGGAATTCAAAGCTTGCAACGGTAGATGGCTTTTTGTAACCGTGTGCAAAGACTCAAACACTGCATGAGAAATTCGTGCTTGTGAATGTGTAAAGAGGATGTGCAAATGCGTAAAGAGTAGAGAGGGACTTTGAGGAAAAAAAGAAAATGCTTTTGTGAGTTTACAGACTTCAAAAGTAATTCTCCATTTCTATAAGGTCAGAATATATTGACCCTCATTTGATCCATTCAAGACATCGCTGTCACCTTAAATTCACTGCTGGGTGCTGATTGGTTAGCGCTGTTGAAGAATATTATATAAAGAACCAGGGGCGTAGCACCAAATTATCCATGCGTATCCATGCCAGAGTACAAAGCATGTGAGCAAAAATGTATATATATTTTAAAATAAGCAAGCATAAGTAGGGTTTTAAGATACATTAATAACTGTTCGGTCTTGGCCGCTATCTATATATTTTCATATTTCATATTATATATTTTATATTCACACCATATTAAATCCTGATACCAATTAACCAATTCATTCATTCATCAAAAAAATGTAAAGGTTTATTGCAGTCTACCACTGTTTTGCAAGCACAACCAAAAATATTGTCGAGTAATGATTTAATAGTTCTCTAGAGGTAACAAGTCATTTTTTTTAATCATTTTTTTCTTTGTATCATTTGCCATTGTTAGAATACTTCTGTACTGTTTGTACCCAAACAGTCCTCAAGTTTGTACCCTGAACCAATTCCATATGTGCTGTAAATTAATCCTTCAGATGCCCAAGGAAAACTATGCAGTGTTGAATCTAAAATATTACTAGCAACTATCACGGTTCATTCCCTCAGCCTCAGTAAGACACACAAGCCTGAAATTTGCATGACTTAAATCATGAGTCATGCAGTGCAACCGGGTGGGTTTGTGGTGAGGACTGGCACCTGCCTCCCCTTCTTTCTCACTCTCCTACTGCTCACACATTCACACTAACCACCTACGCAACCCCAAACCCACCCACTCCCGACCCCCATCAGCCATCGCTGCCCTGGTTATTCACCACTGCAGCCCAGGGGTTTTGTCCGTGATGCAGCTGCGACCGGGCTGCCTGATGACTCTGAGCCCACCACTACCTGCTGTCTTACCTACAGCAACCCACTTTCCTACACCTGTCCGCCATGTGTCCCATGGTAACAGGATCCACCGACACTCACGCACACATGTAGACCAACATAGTATGTTCCATCAGTGACAGTCTGACAGTTCTGCTTTCATACACCGGCAAGTGTTCATTTCTCCCTCCTTCAGTTTCTCCACTGTCTCTCTTTCTCTTCCACCTACAGCAGACAAACCTGATGACCTAACAGAAATCTGAAATAGCAAAGAGCTGCGACAACATGGCTTTATTGTTACAGAAAAGCCATTCAGCCCCTCTCAGAAAATGAGCATGCATGTGTACTGTAAGCCATAGTTTCACCCATTAAAGACATTATACAGTGCATTAAATTATTAATGTGTTCAAGCGCCTGCTGTCTTGATATAATAATTTGATTCATTTATGAAAACAAGCTTGGCGACAGCTTTCCTGCTGAGAGGATTGATACCGCTGGTCGCGTCTGTGCTGATATGAAGCTAAACAACGGTTAGCATTGTTTAGCATGAGGAGGGAAAATGGAGGGAAACAGCTAGCGCGGTTACCGTAGGTTAAAAAAACAAAAAATCTGACTTCGGGAAGTCACTGCTGCTGGTCAGCAAATACTCTAGGATATTACTCACCATAAAACTGCTACTTATCATTTTTATGCTTCATTTTTATTACATGTAAGCATTGAGATATTTTCGAACAATTAGAGCCAGGCTAGCTGTTTCCCCTTTTCCCGCCTTTATGCTACGCCAAACTAACGTCTCGGCTAACGCTCTGCAATTTAACTAAAATGTCCAATTATCCCTCTATAATATATATATATATATATATATATATGAACTCAGCAATACTAAACAGGTCAGACTGTGTACATTTTATATGCCATCTCATATTTAGTACTCTTATAGTTATTTAGAGCGTGGCGGACACATTTTGGCCAATTATATCTAAAATAAAAAAATGTGAGTTAATTCCACAGTAATGGGCTGAAGTCTGTCTGACTCAAGCCACAATTGTGACGACTTCTTACTCAGCAGGAATGCGAACTTGAACCTTGGGAGGAATAGTGTTGAGGCAGAGCAGGAAACATGCGAGCCCAGCCTTACTCAACGTGTCGATCAACACGTTCTTTAAGGATGGGACGTTTCCCTGCATCTCAGTTTTTTAGTCGAACGCTTGAGTGTTTCTTTTTGGAATTCACATTTTACAACCATATTGTACTGTTGGTTTTTCGCATTTTGAAACATCGTTGAATCAGGGAGAACCACAATATGAATATGAGTAAGTATATATGAATATATGTAAGTAAGTTCTGTCCCCACCACTTTCATGCACGTCAGGAGCCCTCATGTACATCATGTAGGGAGGGTGCCTCTCTGTCATATAGAGTCTCTCACACACAGTTCTTTCCACCTTGAGGTGACGTCGCCGAGCGTCACCGGGGCGACAAAATTGTAGGCGGGGTGGCCTCGACGTGTGAAAGACAGAAATAGAGAGAAGGAGGAAGAGAAAGAAGGCAGATGTGAAAGCCTGGTGTGGGTTGGTGTGTCGGTGTGTGGGCGTCTCTCATTAAAAGTGCTCCCTGCAAGGTGCGTGTTTGTGTGTGTTGCCTCTGGGGGCGGGAGGTGTGATGCTTGTGTGTGTGTCTCTATGCGTGCAGATGAGAATGTAGGCTTAGCACGCTCGAAAAAGCTTATCTGTGACGATCTTTATGTTGATCCAGAGTTGAGGTTTTACAGATTTGACTGACACAACCATGAGAACATAAATGGATTGTCTGTTTTTTCCATATTTTTAGTTTAATATATTATCCCTAAATGATCTGTGATCAATAGTTTTATTCATTGCATGCTTATATTCTTCGAATAGTGTCCCGTAATAAGGGGCGTAATTTAAAATTGCTTTTGAGTGTAAGAGACATAAAGGGTCAGTTTACCTATTTTGAAACATTTGAAATATCTGATATCATTTATTTATGATGGTCAAAGTGAAGGATACTTTCCAAAAAAAAATATTGTGGTTATTCAAGATCATTTTAATAGGAATTTATATTTCAGTGGACGTGTAATACCTTGTAACTTTGGCAACTTAATATTTTTTGGGCAAACTAACCCTCAACAAATCATTTGTTTAATATCAAAGTACTATTTTTTTTTATTTGCCTTTTTAAGTCAGTAATGTATTCAGTTAGGGTTCTTATCCAGCCGTGATAATGACACCTATCTATGTCTGTATGTGTATGTATGTGTGTGTGTCCTCAGTGCCACGCGAGCAGCTGCTGCACACAGAAGAGTACGACTTGAACGTGGTTCGCCTGTGTATCCAGGTTTTCCTGCAGGACGAAACAGGCCACTACACCCGAGCACTCAACCCTATTGTCACCAACCCCATCTACGACAACAGTGAGTTTCTGAGCTCCGTCTGCATCAAACTGTGACAACAAGTGACGAGAACATCGTGTAGTCATGTACCTGCCCTCATAGGAATTAAGGCTGCCTGATGTTTAGTTAATTAAAGCTGCCAGTAGCCAACATTTTTGCTTGCATGGCATTGTAATTGGACATATTAACACGCCAGTCGTAAAACATGCAATAGTTCAAGTGACGCACGTTATTGTGTTTGCTCACCTCCAGTGTACACTACAGTACATCTGCAGCTGCAGCGTCTGTGAACACAAGGGTTTGTGTACGTGTGTCCAGCCGATATTCTGTCAACATCGCTTAAAGTGTTGCACTCGGTGAATTAGTTCAGTGTTCCTCACACAACATCGAGAAAGAGGAAGTTCTTTATACACCCTAACCCTCAAACAACACTGTTACCATGGAGCACTTCCCCTTCTGACAGCAGGCATGTGACATGTGACTCAACCTGGTGAGGCTTCAACTGTAAACTAAATGTAGTCTTTTTCTAAGCCGGGGCAGATATTAAACCACTTGCACCAAGCCACTTCAGGTGTCATAACAGTGCATAAACAAAAAGTGAAAGTAAAGTAAAGGTGAATTCTGACATTTACTATGCTGAAAACAATATATGATCTCTCTTTATGTTGAAAATGATTGGTTTTGTCAGTCTTGTTGCGTGCTTTTCTGTTTTTCTTACATGGTTTCCTGCATTTTCAGGGGCCCCGAACACAGCAGAGCTGAGGATCTGTCGGGTCAACAAGAACAGTGGTTGTGTAAAGGGAGGGGATGAGATCTTCTTGCTGTGTGACAAAGTGCAGAAAGGTACATACATGGATGTGCTGAATGCATTTGGAATTAATTTATAGCCATTTCCACGCTTTTATGCTCAATACTGCTTCTATTTTATCTCTATTCATCTTCATTCAATCCATCTGTCCATTCATTTATCTTATCCTGAATTTAGCTTCAGGCATAAAATGTCATCTCTTTACATGTTCATTCAATATTCCATCCCATTCATCCCATCATTCCTTTTTACCCCAGATGACATTGAGGTCAGATTCTTCACCGATGGCTGGGAGGCCAAAGGCTCCTTCTCCCAAGCCGATGTTCACCGCCAAGTGGCCATCGTCTTCAAGACTCCGCCCTTCTGTAACACCTCCATAACAGAGTCACTCACCGTGCACATGCAGTTGCGGCGACCATCCGATCAGGAAGTCAGTGAACCGCTGGATTTCAGATATCTGCCTGACGACAAAGGTGAGGTGGTGATCATCATCTTCACCTTGCAATTGGTGAACTTCCAGGAAGGCCCTTTTCAGTTAGACTCATTGATCAGTGTACAACTGTTATACAATATACAATATACTGTATGTGATCATGTTTGTGTTTCCTTTAGATCCTTATGGCTATAATGAGAAAAAGCGAAAAAGAGTGAATTTGATGAAGATGTCAGGTAAGGATTATGATACTGAATATAGTAGAGCACACGTTATCCTATGTATGAGTATGTCCTCAGTAAGTCAATACACATCTATGCATTGTAACAAAGGTTTGTTTGCCTTTCTTTACATTCAGCTGGTCATTTGGCCGGACACATGAACAGGCACAAGATGGGGATGCACAGTCCCATGAGTCACCTGCAGAAAGGTAACTGGTCTATACTTGGTATCCCACAAATCAAAAATTGATTCGACATCAACTAAATACAACATATCATCTAGTTCAGGATGATACTGCCCTGATATCATACTCAATGCCATTATATGTTTTCCAGACCTAAGCAACATGTACCCGAGGCAACAGCCTTCAATGCAGCAACAACCTGCTGTATTCAACCAATCGTACCAACCGGGCCATCAGAATGTAATGATGACATCTCAGGCTTCCAATGTGCCAGTCAACCATTCATGGGCAAATCCCAACCAAGCACTCTCAATGGATACGGTCACAATCAACCCCTCTGGTGCCATGAGCAATTTGTCACACCTGAATAGCAGTAGGCAGCAGCAGCCGAGCCGTGGGCCTGGGTACAGCACCTGTGAGAGTAACGCCCTCCCTCAGCTCTCCATGAGGGACTTGCAGTGCTTGGACACAGTCTCCCAAGCTCCTGCAATGAACCAGACAGAGTCCCAGCAACTCTTCCACATGCAGCGCCAAAGAGAAGAGCTCTCCACTGACACCCGCGTCCAGAACCATCTAGGGAGCCAGAACCAGGGTCTCCAGACTATGTGGCCCTCTTTCAGCACCCTCAATTCAGTTCAGAACCCCTTTAACGGGTCTGTATCTGGGGGTGGAAGGGGGTCACAGGGGCTGGGCAACTTCCCCTTCCTAGAGGGAATGGAGGGGAATGAATTTCTAAAGGACCTGGTACCTCAGATGAAGCAAGAGCCCCAGATCACAGATCACGCTTCCCTCATGCAGTCCCCAAGAGAAAGCCAAGGGAACACATACACCAACTTGCTGCCTCGTTCTATGAACAATGGCATCAACATGGGGCAAGATGGCGGTGGAAACACCCAGAGTCTAAAAAATCTCCAGAGTCCTTACTCACACAACGGCATGGCCCCTGAAAGCCACTTTTCAAATTTGGCAGACTGGCTCAAAACAAGTCGGGCCAGTGATTACAAGGAATGACATTGTTGGCATTAAGAATCAAACAGAAGCCATAGATTACATCAGCCTTTTAAAGCCTTGTAAAGTCAGAAATGTTGTTTCACCCTAGTTCTTTCTTTAGCAAAGACATTGGCAATGCTTCTACATTTGATTGGCCAAAGGTGGCACTTGGTAGAATCATATTGGTCTATAGTTCCAATAAATAATTTGGAAAGACACCTTTCTCCAAATAACGATTGACCAAATTTGGTTACTTGGTTAAGTTGAGACAGCAAATAGACCACGTGGTGTCAGAACTTTGCTTCATTTTATATCAGTTATGCTTTGTTTAAAGCCCCAGTTCATGGAGGTGTGCAGCCAGCACAATTCTTTTTAAGTTCTACCCCGTTTACCCTCTGAGCTGTGGGTGTTTCAAGAGTTGCAAAGTTTAACGATCATTTTAATCTCACTGGTTAATTCACTGATTGTTTCATCTTTCAGCTGCTGGTATTAGCCGATTTTCTGTAGATGCTCTCCGGACTAGTCACCAAACCTAAGCTGGCAGTAGTTTGCCAGACATCCACAGGGTTAAGATTTGTATGTCAATGAATGATGAGGTTGTGATGATGAAGATCACACCAAAGGACACTGATGGTTCCCAAGCCAAAGGTCCTGAAGAAGTGAATGTACTATTTTCTTTCTTTGTTTTTCTCATGTGAAGTTGGATCCACATTAAACATATGTAATATAGTAATCTGTAGGGGTGTTTTGTCTTGAAAAGACAATGGGGGTAAATTGATGTTGGGATATTGAAACAATGTACATCAGAAGAAATGTCTTGTTGTCATGAATTTATTTTGTATTGCTTACATATTACATGTCAATTAAGGTTTGTTACTGTTTTATTGATTGTTTTATCGGAGCATTTGCTGTTAAGTGCACTCTGTACATACATGTTAGCCATAGTTGAGAGTGAAAGGTATAACCATGCTGAAGCGCTCAAGAACTGGCGAGGTACTGAAATTTCCATTGAGGAAGTGGGAGGAAGCACATTGAGTGGCATTTTCCTTTGTAATGACTATGTCATACCAGTGATCACATGTTATACAGAGTTCTCAGAGCATTTTTTAACAGATGTTTTATAGATACAAATGTAAGTTTTGTGTTTTATTGTTGTGTTTTTCATTCAGTCTCACAAAGCATCTTGCTTGAGAACATTTTGTTAGGGCACATGGGTGATGATGGACGAACACTGGATCTTGTGCGCAGCTGCTCTGTCATCTTTAGCCTAGCTCATCCTGATGTGATGGTTTTTATTTGTATGCCTTCCGGGAGCCTTTTTTGACTTAAAGTGTAAATGAAGGTTTTTGGATGCTCAAAAAATGTTAAGGTTTTTCCAGTTTACCAGTGAACTAGAAACAAAAACTCCACACCAGCCTGAGGTTAATCTGCCTGGGTCTGCTCTGCAAATTTCTCCACTTTGAGACATGTTTGGCCTCCGTTCTGTTAGGAATGCAACATCGCATTTACACAGTTTTTGAAAAAAAAAGAAATGACTGGACCAATTTTAAAAAATCTCTTAAAAAGAACCAGAGCGAAGCCGGCAGTGATCACTGTAATGGGAACTTCATATACAATTTTGAAGCCAATACTGGGCCGATTTTAAAAATTCCAAAAACGGTTGTACTCCTAAAGCTCCATATTCTTCAGGGGCAGTTTGACATTTCACAACCCTTCACGTACACTTTAACTGAAAGTAAATATTTTGATGACTACTTTGTAAGATTTGCTATTTTTGGATTTTCTTACAGGATAATTTTTAATAAATGTACTATCTTATTTATTCTGTTTTGTCATTTAATTAATACATTTGTACCTTTTACACTGCATGCATGATAAGGTGTTGAAAACCTGACAGTGAATCATGTTTTCGTGACACTGACTCACTCAAGTCTCAACAACAAAGTGATGAGTAGAGCCACAATGACTTTGCACTTTCAGTTTAAGCTGCACTGGGACGATTCTCAAATGACTTAAGACTTCAGCATGATTTTGGTTGCGGATGAAACATTTTCTTCCCCTTTTTCTCAATCAGACAAAATAATCCAGACAAACCTTTTTTTTCTGGCCTGCTAATTCGTTTGATTACATTTCCCTGCGCAAAAGTAAGCAGTGATTGATGCGCTTCACATTATACATGTATGAATATATAAATAATAATTTTTTTTGTGCCACAGAGTTTGGCAAGAAATCTGGCGAAAGCAGAAAGCGGGAAGAGAAAGCAAACTGTTTAAACGCCCCTAAACGATATTACAGATATCAAAACTACATAATAAGTACTAAACTACTTAAGCATTATCACATTTGTTCAGCGAATCCTAAAACCTGTATTAAGTACGCATGAGCGTGGGTGAGACTCCGAGTTAAGGCAGTCACAGGAAAGTCTCGTGGAAGTTTGAATGGGATAATGTGTGGTGTCTGTGTAAAATAAGGTTGAAACTACAAGTTTCCAATTACCCAATAAAGGAAATGTGGTGACAATTATAGACGTTACTGTTGAGCAATGTTAGTTGAGTAAGTGGATCCTCTGCTAGGCCTAACTTTTTAAACCCCTGTGTTCTTATTATCAGGAGATCTGTGTTCCTATGACTTTTATTTCCTACTTCTACTAAGTTTAACAAAAAAAATAAATAAATCATCCAAAATATTGTGAAATATATCAAATTAATAATTATTTTAATTATCAATTATAGTAAAACTACTTGTTTAATCTTTAAATGTTTTACTTATATTACTTGTTTTTGAGGGTGACACGGTGGTGCAGGGGTTAGCGCTGTTGCCTCACAGCAAGAAGGTCGCAGGTTCAAGACCTCCTTGGTCCTGGGTCTGGGACCTTTCTGTGTGGAGTTTGCATGTTCTCCCTGTGTCTGCGTGGGCTTTCACCAGGTACTCCGGCTTCCTTGCTGAGGTTAATTGGAGACTCTAAATTGCCCGTAGGTGTGAGTGTGTGAGTGAATGGTGTGTGTGCCCCACAATTGGCTGGCAACCATCTGGGGTGTATCCCTGCCTCTCGCCGTAACGCGCTGGGATTGGCTCCAGCAGACCCCTGCGACCCTAATGAGGAATAAGCAGGTATAGAAAATGACTGACTGACTTGTTTTTGAAGAGTAATGATATTTTGTCCTAACAGTTCTCTGGACATGTTCCTTGTAGTTAATCCTAATCCTTTTTTTTTTATTTTGGAGAAGCATGGTAATAAAAAATCGGTCTATCGTTTCAAAATAATGACACATCATCAGAAGCAGAAAAATGTAAAGATAGGGAGGCAAAGTAATTAAATAACAAAGTGCTTTATTACGAAGTAGTGGTTGAGGTGGGAGAATAGTTGAGCCTATTGTAAATATGCTACTAAGACCTTATTGGCGTCCTTAACCCCTTGATGCCTTAGATGGACCTCCATGTTTCTTCATTTGAAACTCACTTTTTCAGCATGGGGGGGGTTGATGCAAATTAGCAACAACAGGCGTTAAGGGGTTAAGTTTGTTTCCTTTCTTAAGGACTTCTTGATCCTTAAACTAAAGCAATATGATGACAGAAGTGCAGGTTCTGTGGGACCGTGGGACTGCTCGTCATAATTTCCATAGCAATGTGTACGTTCAATCTCAATAGTTTCAGGTCAAGTTCCAACATTATCAGTTGTTTAGCTTTGGATTGTGTGACTCACCGTGTTTCATTTCTCTCATCAAGTACCCCATCAATGAGAGTATTGTTCCTCCTTGACTAACAGATTTGAATTTCAGATATATTTTGTACCAAAGTATCAAAAATCATAGTTTCTCTCTGGAGCTCTAGAAAGAACGTGTTATTTTGTGTCTGTCTCATTATTTTGATAGACTTCTCCTTGGATTGTCTCCTTGAATCCTTGACTGTCTGTGAATTGGAGGGGTAACATTACAAGTGAAAAAATAAACTGATGAAACTTTGTACCTGCAGTGTTTGTTGCTAAGGCAGGAAGCCATACAGCCTTATGCACAGCAAGGCTCTCAGAGTCACGACCAATGAACAATATACTCAATGGACAATATACTAAAGGACATTCACTTGTGTAGATTATCTTATACATAAATACTGTGGCCATCTGCACTGTTTCATTTTGCAGCTACTTATATTTAGCTCACAAATGCTATTTAAATATTGTTGTCTCTTTAATAGTCTAATCTTTTATTGTTGTTTCCTTGATCTCAGATATATATTAATATTTTGCAAATATCAGCCAGGCTTTTATAACCTCACATACTTGCATTGTGCACTGCCTGTTGTTCTGACAGCAACATTTCACAATACTTGTTTGTTTGCCTATATGACAAATAAAGTTATCTTGAATCTCCCGCTATGACTTGAATGAATAACTGATCAGATCTAGGAAAGTCTGTATGTCATCTCCTGTTATTAGTGCTCACTGGCAAACAGAGGTGAGATGCCTCTGCCCGTAATTTTATATCAAGTGACGTGCAGTTCTGACACATGTGAAACTGATTAACGATCTGGCGTCAAGAATTAATAATTACCTCTTAAATGTCTACCTGAAATCTGCAATCTGCTGCTGGAGCACGCCGCGTTTAAGTGCGCTTATTTGCTTAAATTATGTCCGGTAAAAGATATTTATATGACTCATTTCTATGATAAGCAAACAATGAAGCTATCATTAAGGCCTGACAAGGTTAACTTGTCTCCTGCAAAGACAAACAAAACCCTTTCTTGCATTTGTGAAAACGTGTTTAATGACAGTCGGCGACAGTCAGAAGATGCTGTGTCAAATAAACATTTTGATCCTAATCTCGTTTCCTGAAAAGTTCTGTAGTGCCAAGGTAATTTACAAGCAGTGTGTCCTGAAGCGTCATTACCAAGAAACCCAGGATGTGCTACATTGTTGTGATGTTGATTTTCTCTTGTATTGGGAGAATTGAGGTGAAATGATGTATGTGCTGCTGCTTCCTTCCTGTCTCGTTGAAAGGAAACGCAGTGAACCGCTCTGAGCTCTGTGAGATCACCTGAGCCAGATGAGATGGTCAATAGGCATGCACCATCCTGAAATGCTTTGTGCATATTGCCTACTATATATTACTTCTTTTTTAAATTAATTATTAATATGTCCATGTGAAAACAAATCATATACAACTCTTTGCTTTAAGATTTTGCTTAAGTCATAATTTTAGAAGAAATGTCATCTCTAAATGAGGTCCATGGATTACCAACCTACTTCCTTATTTGCAAGACAGACACATAATAGTAATACAACTAATGTTCATCCTGTTTATTTGGCCATGGTACAAGTTATTCATTTAATAGAATATATGACTGGGGACATTTAACATATATTTAATATAACCTATTATATTCAAGATTTAATATAATCATTCTCTAAACAGAATCTTCTATGTAGCTTTATTGTTTCGTCTGCAAAGACAAAACAAAAGTCAAAGAAAGAGATTGTCAAAGTTATATAGTGTAACCAGAATATACCAGTGATCACAGAGGTCATTGAAACTACTTCCGATGTATAATCTGTAGATAAAATGATGGAAATGTACACAATGCATTTGTTAACACGGATTATTCCGTTGACCTTTTGACAGAACATCGACGTTCTGTGTGGTAAGGACAGTTTTGACATCTGGACGTGGCTGGGGGAACATCTCTCTGTGTTCGCAAGAGTTCAGTCTCAGTTCGATCTCCAGATGTATGAGCTGTATGATCACGCTGCCTTCAATACATGACAGTACAACTTCTTGCACCCGCACACTCGGAAGTTTAAGGGCAAGACAGAGCAATTAAACATGACATAACTATCACATAAAGGGGGGGCAACGAGGCTCTTCTAGTGAGATGATTCTGAAATTGTATTTTCATGGTGTGGACACATGGGCCGATCATGCCCTAGCAGCCACTTTGCTTTATATGGACCTTTTTAAAGAAATACTTTCGGTTTAGGGCTTTCGATTCATTTTTCCATTTTTTTGCAACATGAAATTTAGCATGTCCCGTGTTTGTCCTCTTGCTAACTGAACCCTCTCCCATATTCAAGAGATTTTTAGCTTTTTATTTCTAAAAACAGCATCAGGGTTGTGATGTTCAAATCATTAACCCAATGTTTACTGGGCCATAGTTAATAAATGCACAGGTGGAAAGAGCTGTGGAATGAAAGAAGGTATTGCAACATCAAATCTAAGCGTATTGGTAAATGCTTAGGGACCATACTTCCTCACATACACAATTAAGTAATTCTTGCACAGTCAGGATATTTCACTTCTGCAAGGAGCTGCACTGCATGTTGAACAGAAGGTTGCTCTCAAAATCCATGAGAGTGAGGATGCATGTTGACTATGTTGTGTCTATATTTGCAGACACAGATGAACATTTGTCCAAGACACTTGAGACAGTGCATATGTCTCTCAATATTTCCTCCTAACCATGTCCTGGAAAAGGCAAGCTAGACCCGTTTAGCCACTTATTTCCAGTAATGCCCTCCCCTGCTGCTCTGCCTCCTCCCCTTTCCCTCCACTCCTCTCCTCCCCCTCTCTCCCCTGCCTTTGAAGCATAAAACCGTCTTTCGCTGCAAGTGGTTGCTGACAGCAGCAGCATCCGGTCACACTCCACCTGAATGAGTGCGTCATTATCTCACCAAATTAGGCTGTGGTTACACCAGTGCAGGCTTGTCACTGATGTAATCAGACAACCGTGCACTGAGAATAGTGAATCAGATATTATTGGCTTCCCCGTATTTATAAGATAGACAGTGACAAATCATTTTCTTCTTTCTTCTTTATCACATGGACGATCTGCATACAGTAATTCAACTTTTTCAGAAACAAAACAAAACTACAAAGGCCCCTTCATGTAGTAAATCGTATGAAAAGAAATCTGGTTCTGAGTTCTGGTTCTAGATCAAGCCGTGGAATGAAGCCCAAATAATACAACCTCACAGTCATATTTTCCACCTGTAAGATCACTGAGCTAACACCTCTCTACAAAATAAAGAGAATGTTTATTACTTCCATTCTCTGAGAGCAATTTCCCAGATCCTACAATTTGCATACCTCCTGCAGCACATTTTAATTATAGGTATAGTACCTATCATGGAGCTAGAAAGCCTCCTCATGCAAGACCTAACTCATGTTTCAGAGAAGGGAAAATCCCACCGAGCTCGTACTATGAATGTTTGACCAGAACAGTGTATACCTGTGTGTTGTGATCTGTTTTATCATATAAAAATATTGTACAATAGAAAGGTATATATTATTATATATAAATATTTACTATATATATATAATGTTCCCCATTTTGTTCTGTGACTGCGGAACAAAAGGTGGTGAATTAAAGCAGGCAATTATAGTGGAGAAAATGAGTCTTTTTAAAATATTATTACCTTTGTGCATGCATTGAATCACGCAATCATAATGTAGCTAGTGTGTTTTTTGGGGGGTATTTCGGTAGGAACATCAAAACTTGGGAACAAAAGATGCTTTTAGGAAAACTAGGGAACATAAAAGGGGCCCCTTTTCTGAAAAAGGGGCCTATGTTCTCTGATCACAGAATAAAGCAGGAAACATAGGTACACTCTCAAATAAAAAACTAGTTTACTAGCTAGTGGGAGTGAATAGTTAGCCTACTAGCTGCTTCTTCCAATCGGTTTCCTTTTAATGAAAAAAGCAGTTTTAATGCTCCAACATCTTAACTAAGTTAGTAATGCCACATAAATGAGGTTAAATGTTATCAAAATGGAGAAAATGTGAGGTTCACTAGTCCTGCTAAAAGCTAACTAGCCTATAGTTGACATAGAATAGAGTTCCGCACTTGGCTAGTTAGCATTTAAACTTCTAACTCCTTTTTCCCCAACTTCACTGTTACATAACAGCACACAGGTTGTATAAGTTGACATTCTGACACCTACAGAACAGAACCTGAGAGTATTTCCTCATGTTACAGCAGACACTGATATCAGTTGTCTAACTTGTCACTGTAGTTGCTCCTGTTTCCTTTTTTTCTTTTCTTTTAACCAGCCACCATTTAAACACACAAAGGCGTTAAAAACACAAAAACTTCAACTGAACAGTATGTTCCACCAACAATCTCTTGGCAGTTCCACTTTTTTAAGAGCCTTTATCTTCCCCTTCGTTGTGTCTCACACAAACACACACACACACACACACACACACACAGGAGGAACTAGTGTTTAAAGCAACCACATCACTTTCAGGCCAGTCCGGCGGGATGCCCAGCGTGCTGCCCGGCAAAAACACAGAATATAACCAGTTAGGAAGAAGGAATTTCAGTTCAGAGTAGGAGAATGCTGCCTTAACAGTGAAGTCATAGGTGCAATTGTCCAATTGTGGTTGTACAGGAATATACAGGGTAAGTTTGTGGCAGCCCCAGCTATTTTTTTCTGTTCATTTCTTTAGGAGAGGCTGACAATTATAGCTAACACTTGGTCCCAAAAATATCTGTCAACTCTTAGAGAAAGTAATTGTGCAATATACTGACATGTTTCCTTTGGTTCACCTTTGTCTTCCCTCTGTGATTTTTCTTTTGCCTGGTATGAGGAAATCAGATTTCAGTTTCTCTCAGGAACACTCTGCATTAGGAGGTTAATGCTGCTAAACTGCATTGATATCTGAATTCTGTCAATGTGTTTTGGTCTGGGGCTGTTTTTCATAGTTTTACTCAGGCCCTTAGTTTCAATTAAAAGATAGCTTGACATTTAAAGATTGTTTGGCCTTTCAATCCCTCAGATTTAGTGTGTTACCCCTTCAAGGATCCAGAGTGAATTAAGAGAAGGCTGTAAAGAAATGGTGCCAATAGTTCGGTGCAGAATTACTGACCTGCTAAGGTCTGACCTCAACCCCATCTAAACCCCTCAAGATAAACTGGAACACAGTGTGACCTAATCACGCAAGATAAGAGTTTATTACTGCTATTGTGGCTGAATTGGAGAAAATTTCCGCAGCCGCGTTTCGACAGCGCTGTAGAAAGGTCTTCTCAGAAGAGTGGAGGCTGTTCAACAATCTCCAAAGGGGTCAGGTATCGTCATGCTTTTGGCTATGTTCTGTATCTAAAATTTGACCTTTATATTTGCTTTGAATGCAGTGATCCTTTGCATTGTTTGACCTCATATGTGACCACAAAGCAAAAGGTCATATGTGTTCTGCACGAACACCAAATACCAGGACCATCATCAGCCTAGGCGTCTTCCCACGCCTGCGACGAAACTTTGGATCCTCACCTTTCGAACGGGATCCTCACACCGTCGTGTCACCAACGGCAGCCGCTCGCTTACACACCTACATTTGTGGCATTGCAAAGGCAGTCCTACACCCGGCGACGGCTCATGTACGCACTCCCCCCACACAACACTTGACATCATAGGACTCCCTCCTAAAAACCACATTGTGCAGCTCCGCATGCAGCTCTCCTCACGCTCACAGCAGCGTGATCGCAGGCCGCCCCCTCATGAACCTCAACGGGAGGGTTAACTGAACAACGCTTTATTCGATTTTGAGGGCTAGCGATAGCACAAAAGGGGAATCCTTCATCAAATCCAATTCAAACGTTATCGTAATTCTACTGCAATGTCAGCAGTAACACATAAAACAGTGATAAACTAATGCCAGTGACATAGATTTGAGATTTACTTCACAAATAAAGTCTCCATCTGAGTCAGTGATGAATTACATGTCTTTGAATAGATTTTCATTAAATATAAAGCAGCTGTTACAGATATCACATTACATTCAGGTGTTAATAGAGGCACTTAACCTATGGATGGTAGGCTATTTTGCATAAGGTTAACTTTAGCACACATTTGAGGATTTGCCTAAAGCAGATCTGTCCAAACTTCAGGAACTGTCCTGAGGTTTGGACTGTTTCTCCTCAGCCAAAATCATTGGGAATATAGAATTTAAAGCGACATGATATTACTTTGTAAGATGCTAACTAACAATCTGGCTTCTTTGTTTATCCACAATGTATTTCAGAGGAGGGAAATTCCCTTAAATTTGTAATATTGTTGTAGGCTGTAAATGGACAGGCCACAGCAGCCTCTGCTGGACACAAGTGACAAGTGCATTATATTGGAATTTTGTATTTTCCGTCTATGAAAACATATGCAAGATTATAAATGGATTTTAAAAAATATATAATATAATATAAATGGCAATGAGGAAATTAATTCTAACCTAAAATTACTTAGGTCTTTACACAACAATCTTCTATTGAGCACTCTGGCTTGACAGCAACAGTTCTGGTGGTTGGTGCCTTCAGGAGCGTCTGTTTATGGATTATCATTTTTTTGATTTGCTATTAAATTCACCCCAATTCTTCTTTGAGGCATTATCAGAATTAGCAAATTAGGCTGAAATCAGCTTCTGAGTCAGGTTAAAGGAAATACAAGTAATGATTTTTATTCAAAGCAAAAACCCTCAACGCTGTTTAAACTCACCTTTAGATTTATAAAAACCTTTATTTTGAATACAAAAACAGGAAAAGACCAATAAAACCCCATTATTCTCTGGGTTAGATCAACAAGGAGATGACTAAGACTCAGTTCTTCCGTTCTGACTTCAGTCTATATATGAAAAGAAAAATCTGCTCTGACGTGGTCTGGATCCGGAAACACTTTCTTAATTAATCAATGATCGATTTGAGCGAAATGTTCACTAGAAACAATTTGGGGTTAAGGATCTTATTTGTCAGGGACACTTTGAGAAGGTCGTGTAATTTGAACTCAAATGTGTTAGTTACTTAATTACTAAGTGTCCTTGAGGAGCAGGAAACTGAATCACTTCCAGCTGCTTTAGGTGAAGGTTGTGGATGAATTTAAAAGTTTAAGGTATTTACCTGAATATTTCAGTATCACTATAACTACTCATTCCGTGTACATGTACATTACCTGTACATGACACTGATACTGATGATATTTTGTAAGAACTCATAAATAATACAAGTTATTTATAGAATGGAAAACCTTCACAACACATGATATATCATTAAATATTTTTGGAGTTGGACCAGGGGCTACTGAACTATTGCCCTGAATGTTTTAGGAATTTCCATACTTGAACACACCTAATTCTAATTATCAACTTATTATTATCTAGTTAATAATTATATTCAGGTGTGTTTGAGTGGGGAGATTCCTAAAACATGCAGGGCAGTAGGTCTGTAGCCCTTGGTCTAACTCCAAATATATCAGGTTTTTTCATATTTGACTCTTTTACTTTGTAATTGATGATTTTGATGCTTCCTCTTAAGATTGAAATGACTCAATGTTAAAGGGAACAATCCTCCGAAGATTGTGATAATCAGGTCTGACTTCAGACCTATGAAAAAAAAAATCCATGTAAATCTATTATAATACAGTTTTTTTCTTCCACAGTGATTTCCGATCACAAGTGAATCCTGACTTAGTCTCAAAAGGAGTCTATAAATTATTTATTTTACAGTATACAAGATCACTTCATAGATGATATGTACATTTCTATATTTACATAACAACACATTCAACACAGTAAACAATTTCACAGTACAGTGTATCTTAAGCTTATAGGAACATGTGCGGGAACATGTTTGATGTTGACGCACGGAGACAACATTACTGACACTGACATGTGGGCTGCCCATGTAAAACATGAGCTGCTTACAGTATATAACAGATAGTCCACATTAGGAAACATCAAGGTGCTCCCGGTGCAACGAGGCAAACGGTTTAGTACTGATGAACCACTGCATGACATTTGTGTTACAGTTTGGATCTGCTGGGTACCGAACTTCACAGCAGGAGAGAAGTGTCACTGGAGTTGTGATCCATCTCTGTAGCCATGTCTCTGTCCGTTGGACTCAAACCGTTGTTCGACAAAAGGGGGACGCCCGCCGCTGCAGATCTCAGGGAGGGATCGGAGGAGATCACCACCACGTAGCGGTCGTCGTCCTCATCGTCCTCGTCCTGCAGGCTCCCGTGAACGTCCGCGGTGACCACCGAGTTCTCCGCCGCCTGGCAGCTGCAGGAGGGCGAGGAGCTGAACGCGGGACGTTCCGCGGGGAGCGCGTCTCCATCGAAGTCCTCCTCGGGGAAGCTGGTGTTAATGTAGATTATATCGTCTTTGCTGCTGGACTCTGGGAGCTTTTCTGCCAGTTTTTCCAACAGTTCTCGCAGTTGTGGAAAGCAGGGTCGGTCCAGAGGGTCAGCCCTCCAGCAGCTGTACATGATCTCATACCTAAAGTCAGAGGGTTAATAGGAGTTTCGAACAAATCTGATTCATTTTCATACTTTTGTCTTAAAGAGCTCCACACCTTGTTAAGACAAGCAACAGGATATCTAGATTATATTCTACTTGCACTGCAGATGGCGGCAGTGAGCAGAGCAGGAACTGAAATAAAATGCACTGTAGCAACTTCTAGGTACTTAAATATACAGCTCTGGAAAAAAAAGGTATTCCAGCTATCCCATTCCAGCATGAATTCCAACACACCAACTATTTCTGAACTCTTAAGTGTAAACCTTAGTTTTATGTTGTTTAAAATGAATTTGATCTTGTTTTTTTTTTAATTGTTTGAGCCTTTTTTATTTTGACCATGTCATTTTCTGCAAATAAATGCTCTAAAAAATACTATTCTTATTTGTAATTTAGGGGAAATGTTGTCAGTAGTTTATAGACTCGAAAAAAAATGTTCATTTTGCCCAAACAAAAACCTAGAAGTCATAAAATCAGAAAAATTGAAATTCTTATTTTATTTTGTTTATTTTATATAACTGTAATTTGTACTTTTTCCAAGTATAGTTTTCTTAATCTTACATAATTTATTAAATGCCTTAATATCACCATTCCAACACTTCCCCTCCATTTCTAAATTTCGAAAACGAGCCTGAACAGACATTTTAAAGTTATCACAACATCTGCGCAGAAGAGAAATACTCACAATTCATCCAAACAGTTTGTTGGCTGCTTCAGTCTGTGACCTTCAAAAAGGTAGTCGTAAATCTCGTGGTTCTGGACGCCAGGATACGGCGTCATCCCCCGTGTAGCGATCTCCCACATGGTAACGCCAAATGCCCACTGCGTTACACAGAATATTAACGTCAGACGTCATTATGTACATAAATCACAGTGGATGGAAAACTGTCCTTTCCCTCTCTGCCGTTCTGGATTAACACTTACATTCAGAACATGCCAACTTTCCTAAGTGTCCTTCAATTTCATCAGTATTATCCGCATTTTTCTTCTCCGTCAACGCGGAAGCATTCAGCCCTTTTGGTTTCAAATCTAATTTTCTAGGTTCAATATTTATCGGCAACTAAATCGGCTAAAATAGTTGCAAAAGAAGGGAAAACTTCAGAAAATTCCACCCGGTCTGAACTCAAAAACCCATGATCGCGCCCTAAAAAAGGGAAGTGTGAAGAAGTGCGTCTGGCATGTTCACATGGTTGAATCGTGCACCCGAAGACTGATAGTGCTGATGAGATGGGAACAAATGGGCACGCGTGGGAACAGACAGGAACAGATGGTGGCGCTTACCACATCACTCTTTACGGTATAAACTCTGTCAGCCAGGCTCTCCACCGCAATCCATTTTACTGGCATTTTGGCTATTCTGCCCTGCCGGTAATAATCTCCACTGTAGATCTTCTTAGATAAGCCGAAGTCCGCTACACACACCGTCATGTCATCCCGCAGCCTGTGAGAGAAAGAAGCAACAGACAGTTAAATCTGTACACAGTATCAAACAAGATGGATCCTGGTCAGAAAGAGGCTTAAAAAACCAACCAGACTGTGTATTTCCAACCTACATGCAGTTACGAGTGGCCAGGTCACGGTGCAGGAAGTTACGACCGCTGAGATACTCCATGCCCAAAGCGATGTCCACCATGAACCTCAGGAGAGTCTGGGTGGGCAGGAACTGTGTGGCAAACACGAACAAACCGAAAAGACAGTTAGTTTTGTACCGTCGTGTCTTGTTAAAATTGTGGACGACAGCAGTGTTTGGGCGTTTGAGTAACTTCATACCACCGGATTCTCTCCCAGGCGAGAGCGCAGCAGGAAGCTGTGCAGATCGCCGTATTTCATGAACGGCAGGATGACCATGGGTTTGGGAAAATGTCCTGATCCAACTTCCAGGCACACGCCTGAAGGGGACAGGTCAACACACACACACACACACACACAGAGGATGAGCAAATGAAAGAGATAGTGAGATTCTACAATGCATGAGTTATCAGTCCTACCGAGCAGTTTGATGACATTCGGATGGTTGAAATCTTTCATGCAGGCCGCCTCATTCAGGAACTCTTCTATTTCCCTTTGAGAAAAGCTATCCACTGTTTAAATAATGACAGGATCGTTAAATATTTGTCATGTTCACTTGTTTTTGCCGTTTATAAATTATATATATAATGTAGTGAGTAGTGAAAGACTTGCATTTCATTGTCTTCACAGCAACTTTTTCGGAGGTCCCGTCTGGCCTTGTTAGTTGTCCCTCCACCACAGAGCCGAATTCCCCTGGTAAGAAATACAGCTGGATTATTATCTGCACATTATCATGTGAATATAAACCGAAACCGTCCACTCACCCTCTCCGAGGATCTTTCCGATGGAGAGCAGGCTCCTCATGACCATCACGTCCTGGAGTTTGGCCTGGAGCTCCTCACTGACACCGAGGTTGCCGACTGCAGACGGGAAGGGACTCGTCTTACTTTTTTTTTAAAGTTTGAAATCTTTGCCGTTGCGATATTCACAAGAAACATACGTGTGATTCCTATGGCTGATCGGTTGTAGGATCTCTGGGGTTTGTACTGCACGATCGGCTGCAGCTTTTCTCCGCCTCCGAACACACGCCTGCAGGGGGAGACAGGGTCAAAGGGAAAAACAGGAAATGTTGATGTGTGACCAAATCTTCCCCCTAACACCATTACAACCCAGTAATTCTATACACACACACACACAGGCTGTGATTCAAACTGAAACGTGTGTCCGTAGCGAGGAAGCTGGCGCTGAGTTGTTTCTTTCCTGACTTTGGGGTCAGGTTGTGTTTTCCTGAACAGCAGCCTGTGACACATTCCTATCTGCATCCTGAATGGCGCGACTGAGTCAGACGCTCCATACTGATGAATTCCACAGGGTTAACAGCTGGCTGTTTTGCTGCTCTCCAGCTGCAGTTATTACTCTCAGGTGCAGACAGCAGTGATTAAGAGGAAACAAAGACAGTTTATTTACAAGGGTCCGGAAACTTACTAATGCTACTACTACTACTACTACTCACCACCGAGGAAGGACTTTCTATAAAGATTAATCAGAAGCCAACGCAGCGTGAATTACTGGACATGCACACCATCCTTTTTGTCAATGATGCTGACTCATTCTATAGCACTATGCCAGCATGCAAACAATAGAAAGTCATCACTTTCTAAATGGTTTCATCCTTCATCTCATTTAAATTTGGACAATGGTTTCATTTAAAGTTTTGTCAATTTATTCTGCAAATACTCTTCGATGTGAATTTTTGTCTATATTTATGTATCAGAAGCAAAACCTTCCAGATTAAATTGTCAATTTCACCTTTTATCATCAGACATTTATTCTTCAACCAGGCCTTCAACAAGGACATATTGCTGCACTTTATTCTAAATTGAATTTAGAGGATAGAATTTTAATTTAGATTAGAATTAATTATTATTGGGGGGGGGGGCTGTATAAGCCGTTTGTGCTTCTTTCTTGCAATATTAATGTAACTTTTCTACTGTGCAATATTTCTATTGTAACCTTTTTGCAAACAAATCAACTGACCGGTTAAATCTATTATGGTTTTAAGTCGAAGCGATCAAAAGGGTCACCAATGTGTTTCTTATAGCTGATTAAACGATAAGACAATCACACTTGGAGCAAGCTCTGTAATTCCATTGACTTTGTTTTTATAAAGGAGTGTTAGCATACCCAAACCAAGAGTCAGAAGTCCTGTTGCGAACACAGATTGCTCCCCAGAGGATGAGGAGCAGGAGGCAGAAACCACACACCACGCCCAGCACAATATAGACAGAGTCTGACACCCCAGTGTCGGGACTCGCTGAAGGGGACGGCACCGATTCTGAGACAGGAAGAACCAGTGATGAGTATGGTGCAAATTTTGAGAATAACACAGCCAGGACGATTTACAAAATACCTTATCCGAGTTATATTACCATAGAAAATGGGGATATTTCACCATTGCTTAAAATTGAGTATGACAAATCTGGTGATTGGTGAGAGACAGATTAAAGCATCAGGTTAAAGCAGGTGTGTCTCTCTTATGTTAATGATGACCAAAATGAACTTTCACAAGAATCACACCATCAACCGAAAGCTTTTAAACTACAGTATTTATTTAACCTGGGCAGTGACAGATCCCCCTCAGGACCCTTTGGAGAAGCAGAAGATAATGAAGAAAAAAAAGAGGGTGAGGGGGGGATGGGCCCAGAATGCGAGAGAAGAAGGGAGGTATTTATAAAATGCTGGAAGAGGTGTGGTCCAGCTTCTGAAAAATCACTAGATAAGCTTCAATTAAAACAAATATATCTTTAATTGAGTTGGTATCTTTCAAAGTTGTTTTTTTAGTGTCAAATTTTCTCCTTCCTTTTGTTACCATACTTACTTAACAGACTTCCGCCATATCTCTACATGGAAACACTGTCACAGGAAACATCAGATATCCACTTGATATGACTCAGACTGCTGAAGCCTTATATAAGCTTCAGATATTGTGGATTGAGCTCACTATCACTGACTTTTAAGTACATTTGGAGGGTATTTTCTAATAGCCAAGGCCAAGAGGAGGAATTTTAACAGTTTTCAGTGTCATATGGGCACCTGACAGAAAAATTATGAAACTGCCCTTTAAGACTGGTGCAGCGGAGGCAGAGAGTTCATGACTTGTTTCTCTTCATGTAACTCTTCGTTCTCCCTTTCCTGCCTGGAAAACACCACATCTTACAAACTCCCTGTTTGTATCCCAGATGTCTGTAGTCTCCGACACCCATTAAATCACTAAGAAATAAAAATTGTCACGTTTTATGTGAAAATCTCCTACGCGCAGACATTATACAGCACTTTACACAAAGTGCTAACATGATGAGTGTAATAAATAAACATGTAACGTTAGTATAGTTCAGTCTAATCCGTAAAAGCAAAATTTGGCCAGTTTAGGGAGATAAAGAGTTTGAGGGTGCCGAGATGAATCAATAAAGCAACTTACTGTCCTCTGGCACAAACACTAGCACCCGTGGGCTGACCATGCCTCTCCCTGCCTGTGTGAATGCAGCCACCTCCACACTGTAGGTCGTGTTGAATTCCTGCACAGCAACAAAGGCCGTGGTGGTGTAACTGTTGAACTGAAAAACACACAACAATAGACATTAACCCATAATCACATTTAGATTTCTCTGTAGAATATTCGTTTGTAGTTAATATTCGCAGCTGTAGAGATTGAGGAGAAAATAAGTCACGTTTTAATGGTGCAACAAGGAAAGTCGATAAAACCCGAAGTGAAACAGATCTGTTACTGTAAGCCCATGAAAACGGATATCTCAGCGGTCAATCTATTGGAATCGCATGCAGAGGAACATCTTGTACATTTGTGCAACATATCAAATCCTGCATGTTATGTCCGGACTCTAACTATATTCCCCTTTTTGCAGGATAAATTCCTATTTTGTTTGATTGTTATTGCAGTCATTTACAGTATAAAGCAGTTTTGGAAAATGCATAAACTGGATAACTGGAATATATATACATAATACTGAAACTCCTTATACAAAAAAGGGAAGACAAACTTTCTGGATAAGCTCATGTGCTGCAATGGGAAAAGGACATGTGACAGACAGGGCCTCATATTTCACAACAGCACACGGTAGCGTCTGGGGTTCCTCTGCTTCACCAATGTGCTGACAGACTGACGGGCAAAGGCTGAGTCACGATTACTGCTCCGTCATGTCTGGGGGATCATGTGCCAACAACCCTGAGCTCACATTTGGGGGCAAAATAAACTAATAAGGCACCTCCATTATGAAAGACCACAAATCTACAGTAATAGTAACAATAGAGGATTATGTTTTACAGAGGCAGGGGTGTCTGAGGATTAAATAAGTTGCCTTTACACACATTCCTGGTAACTGCGTCTATTGCGAAGCCTTTGTCTCTAATGACATCAGTAAATGACTGGACGTCACATAAGAATATTTGGGCCTACGTTCGGCTGTACATACACATCCCGTTGTATTCATATTCCATTCAGACACTGCGATGACTCACTACCACATGTCCAACCAGGAAAAACACAGATCGCCAGCTTTCACACAATCAGCTTCCTTAAACCCGGACACAGAAATGAACAACGGGAAACACTATTGTACTAGAAAGCACTAATAGACTAGGACTGCGCACGGACCCCATCATGGAACAATGCACCGGACAGATGATAGAAATAATTTATATATGGATAAATGAAAGGAGCTTATCGTTAATTTAAATTTATATCATACGCTACTATTCTTGCGAGTGACTTTCACCCTACTTGTTGACTCTTGGGACAAGCGGAAACAATTGCTGTATGCAGATAATAGGGAAGCTGACCTCTGGTCTAGCAGGCGGGACAAAGGGAGTGTTGCATATTTCCAATAACTCCGATTCATTCTTTTCATATTGTGTCATATTTGACATTATGGGGAATTTTGAAAACACGAACAACGGCATAGCGAATGGTCATATTTCCTAAGATTTTCCCTAATGTATGTAATGGTGTGTGTTAGACAGTTGTGAGGCACAATGTCGAGGCAAAGACCTATCCAACATAGAAAACTATAGCATATACTATAAGTTAAGTATAGGCACATGGATATAGATGTGTGCCATAGGTGGATGTGGTTTCTCTTTCTTTCTTAGTGTGTATGTATTTATTGTGTGTGTAACATTTTGTTGACACTATAACACAATTTCCATCTGGGATAATAATAATGTAAATTTACTCTGACCTAATTTAATTAAGTTGAAGCATGACAGGTGCTGTCTAGTATGTGTAAATTCAATTTATTAATAATATCCTCAAAATTAAAGACACCAGAGAAAAAAAAACATATACAATCTCTGTGTTACTGATGAGCTCACCTTGTTCACGTGCCCCCTATGTGTGACAATGACAACGTAACCCTGAAGGATGCCGTTTATCTTATCATCTGGCGGAGGCTTCCATCTGATCGCCAGCCGTGACTCATTCAGCTGTACAGTGACGTTTCTGGGATAGACTGATGGCACTGAGAATGGGACAAAAAAATAGAAAAAAGAGCAGGATTTACACACCATCTTCACATGGGCTTCATGTAAAACGAAAATGAGACTATTCAAATCTTTATTTGGTCATTTCCTGCGCAGCATATCAAATCTTTCAACCAAAATATCCCCCACAGTGACTTCAGGAAGGAAATTGGATGCAGCTCCACCCAGTGAGTATTATGTGTTTTCTCAGTGAAACCACTCCTATTTCCTGTCTGACCCTTCAGAAATGCAATGGAGAATTAATGGATACAACCTTTTTTTTATGAAGAGTGGCAATAGTGGAATTCCTGTAAATTCCTGTTAGGACATGCTGTTGCTAAAGAAGGCTTACATTAAACACATTTTAGATGGGAATGTACAGCAGTAGGCTAATTACATAGTGTCACATTCTGGAAATAACTATCTGTGATGATGAAAGCGAAGGGAGCATAACACACAGGGATTCTAGAAAGCAAATACATAAGGTGTTTTTAAGACCAACAGTCTCGGAGCTGTTTAGATGAATGCATCTACTGTAGATCTGCTGCTAACTACCACCAACAAAATCCCCCCTTGCTCCATGGGCCCTAAAGCATACATACACACACCTCCCTCTGTAGTATTGCTCTGGATCCACATGGTGACGGGAGAGCTGCCCACTTCATTACTGCAGGAAACACTCATGTTGTACCAGGTCATGGCCTGCAGCCCAGAAACTTCACCCCGGAACGGCAGATCCATCGATGTCACCGTGACGTTGACGAACCTGGTGTTCGTCACCTCCCCTTTCCTCCGACTCAGCTCTTTCACCTTGGATGGCACAAAGAACATGTGTCCTATTTATATATATGTCCTATTGATTAACATGAAGCTTGCTATACACCGGCTACATCGAGTGCTTGAGCAACAGTAGTTATTACAAGTGAAGAACTAAAAGAGCCGTCTATGTCTTAACTTCAAGTAGAGCAAAAAAGTCTTTAAACTTAAAGTAGTACAAGATCAGGGAGGCGGCGTGCATGGATAAAATAGTTGATAAAAATAAAACCTTAAATAGGAAAACAGAAGACAAAAAAAATGCAGTTTTGATGATCTTGAGATCACGTTGCCTGAAACTGTGGTTTTTGATCTAAACCGATCACACACCTAATATGAAGGGCATTAAACAGCAATGCTGTATAATGTAGTTGATGAAAACAAAACCTGAGATAAGAAAACAGCAAAAAAAAAATAATAAAATTGCAGCTTTGACGATCTCAAGATCGCACTACCTGAAATTGTGGTTTTCAGTCTAAATCGGTAGATCATTCAGACCTAATATGATACGTGGAGCTTACCCTGATGTAGCACTTGGTGAGTGGAGAGAAGCCGTCATGTCCGGGGATCCAGGTCAGCACCAACTTATTAGACTGCCTCTCCATCACAGTAACATTAGACACAGCACTAGGAACCACTGCAAAACACCATTTAAACCCCCATTAACTACCCCCACAGCGAAACATATGGTCAGTTTGCAGAGGATGAAACCGTTGGAATGTCAATTTCACAGTCCCAAAAGGACCCCTGTTTACCTTTGATGTTGATATTTGCTTCTCTAGAGGTGGTGACTCCCTTGGCGTTATAAGCTTCACAGCTGAACTGAGTGTACTTGTCCACACCTACGAATCAAAAAATAACATTTCAGAACATGTTATCAGCAAGGTCGTTCGGAATATCTTCACACTGAAGAAAACGCATGTAAGACAGATTCTCGACGAGTTCTTATTTTTGATACAAACTAGATGATTTGACTCAGAGGTGAATCTGGGGTAAAAGCGCGACGTCAGCGTCACTGGGGAAGTGAGAGCGAGACAACACTGAAAGACTGATAGAAACAACACATTTAGGATGAGTCACTCTTTTGTTATTTCCCAAAAGTTCACAGAGCAGCGGCTCATGCAGTAAGCTCAATGCGAGCAGCTCATGTGTTGGGTGCTCCGGCTTTTCCTGGTCCTGCTACAATTCCTGTCTTTCAATGACCATAGATCTGCCCGGTTACAGTAGAATAGGAATTGGGGGAGCACAAATGTCCCTTTTGTGCTCAGGTTTTCCAGCGTCTCTATCTTGGAAACCTTACCGCGACGCTAATCACAAAGCGGCCTGAGAGAGATGACTGGAACAAACTTGGGATTTTTGTTGACGTTCTGCAGCATATCGTCACTTCATTAGTTGGCCTTTCTCTGCCCAGGAGCACTGGGGTAAAGAATGCTTTGCTTTCCACACAAACACCGATTCCAGTATGTTTGCACAAAGATAGAGCCTCACTTGAAATAGGTTGCACTGGATCATTTACTGTGTGTACAGTAAAGCCACTCCTCAATGTTTAAAACAAACTCTGGATCACATGGATGAAAAGTGGATGGTTAAAAAAAGATTTTGAAGTTTTGAGAGAAACGTGCAAACGTATTCCAGCCAAGCTGTGCAAATGTAATTAGCACATGCCTCACTTTGAACTGTATGGCACACAGATGGTTGAATGCATAGCGGGAGCTGAGCAGGTTTGACTGTCGGCATTCATTCTTATATAATCTCACCAAAGAACGAAAGGGCAACAGGGACAAAGCCTAGTTAGCTAATGCCATAAGTACAATGGCAGCTTTATCTTAAAGTGATGCTCCCAAACTCTGTCTCAACATTGTAGGGTTGAAAGGCAGCTTTATGAAGTTAATTGGATTTTGATCGTGGACTATGGTCAATCTGAAATCTGAAATCTTTTGCAATGACGACAAGTGTCACTACATCCACTTATCGAAAAATATTCAGTTTGCGCCACATAATTGTGTTGAAATATGGTTAAACAGGCTCCTTCCAACAGACATGGTAATCTATGATTTCATGAATTTAGAAGTATTTTGGTATGATAGAGGTTTCCAAAATGCTGAGCTAATACATGACAACGGAGATGCGGGATACGCTGCAGGCGTGGTTTCATGAATTTATACACCACCAAACATCTAGTTTCAAGGATGAGTTCGTATTTTTACCCAAGTCTGTTATAAAACAATACTTACTTGCCAATATTTATCCTAAAATAGATTTTGGTCATTTTGCCACGGTTGTAACCAAGTTTAACCATGTATTCAAAAGTTCCTCAAAAGCCAAGTGAGGCTTCAGCAGTCAATTTAGCTAACTTAATTGAGCATCTCTATCCCTCCTTTTGTTTCCATGGGCTGCCTTTCCTCGCTGTGCATGGTGAATTACTGTCAGTGCTGTATTTAAAGTAATTACTATGTATACCGTGGGCAGTTTAATACTAGACAAAGCGTGGTTCGCAATCTGATCGTGTTTTTTTTATGTAAAACCCTAATTTGTCCAATAACTAGTATATATAGTTAAAATATACCGATAGTGGAGTGGCATAGTGCAACTTATCAATTGAACAATTATTCATTTTGCCAATAAAAAGCAACAAATTTGCCAAATGTGTTAAAAGATATATTGGAAACAAAAGTGGATCTTGGCCGTGTCAAATGGCCTCAAACTTTTTGATTCTATTGGACCATATAACAGACATAATATCGATCCCAGTAACCAAACCAAACAAATAAAATATTGACTTTAAATTCTATGGCCTTTGACAAAGTAATTGTTTGTTTTAATTATTATTAAGTGCTGTGAATCATTAAAAATAGTTTCCTTTAAAAGACAAGTAATGTTTGATCAACACTTATGCGCTATTGCCAAGAAACTTAAATGGATGTGGTCAGAGATGTGCCCACACATATCACAGTAGCTGCATCATACATCCTGCAGTATCAGCCTACAATAACCATGACACAGAAGATGAGCCTCAATTCCAGTACTGGGCAACAATCATGGACTGGAGCACGGTTAACTGGTCTATGTGTGATCACTGTGGCAGTTGTCAGCATGTAGCTCGATGCCCTAACAGAACTCAACCTTTTCTTCTTTGCTCTGGACCATATCAACTACGCCCAGTGGATTCCAGTTCATCTTCCATAATATGAATTAACTACCAACAAGACACCCAGGTGGGAAAACAGACCAACTGAGCCTTCTCGGCAATCACCATTAATCAACATGAGCAGAACAATGGCTGCATCAGGAGTGATTGAGACCTTAAAGACAACCCAAACCCCCCAGCAGTGGATAGTGCATCGATGATTTGGGACTTTCCAGATGCACCCCAGCTCTGGGGAAGACGAGATGAGGTGCACCACCATGACTGGACAGCAAGCAGAAAAATGTCTGCTCACAAGAACTTTATTACCCATTCAAAGAAGCGAGTGAAGCCTTGCTTGTCCTTGAGAGAATAGATATCATGGATTCAAGTGCAAACCGTTTAGGCTTCAAGGCACAGAAAATTGACCAGCAAAATTTCAAAGCATTCATGGAATTAAGGAATGCCTTGTGGAGAGAACAAAGCCCATTGATGACCCGAACCAACCCAAACCGCAACCGGTTAAGCCTGTTTTTTTCAGAACTTGTAGGAACTTTCTCTATGTGACAGCCCACCAAATAGCTGCATGCCTAGGACCTGCCCTTTCAATGATTCATGCTTTGGTAAATAGATCTAACATGATCAAAACACTGCTACCGAGAAGGAAGATGGAGAAGCTCGCCCATTTTCTGGGGCTGCCAAATGCACCTCAGAAGATCAAGGTACCAAGGAGGACATTGCTGGGTGCAAGCAATCTGTGGCACCAACTATGCCACTTCCAAGAGACTGAGGTTGGATGTACGAAGGCGACTGGTCTGCAGTATGCCTGTGTGAAAATGAGAACCTATATTTTCTTGAACAGAAAACAAGAAGAATCTTCTTCTTCGGTTTCATTTCAGTCTCTGTATCTGGCTCTGTGTCGGCCTTTGCATTGGGAACCTTCTTAATGGCCTCTGCATGCTCCCTCTGCCAACACTCCAGCTTGTTGCTCTCTCTGTCTCTTGCTTATTGTGGTTTTGTGATAGGGAGGTTGATATAGTATGGGATGTCATCTCCAGGCTATGTGCCTGCAGAAAACCTGTGGCTACGATGATGGCTCTAGGCCATCGAGGCAGCATTCAGGTCCTCCAGCAGCCCCTCTCTGGTGAAAGCCAGAGTCTCACACGTTTGACAGTTTGGAGGAATATTCTCTTTGTGCATTTTTTTCATCTTTGACTAAAAGTGAACATGCCATATTCCACCATTTCTAAAGGTTCTATTCCAACCATTAAACATTTCAGCAGGATATGACAAATGGTGGAATCCTCCAGCGAAGCCATGTTTGCATTGGCTGCAAGACTGTGAATGCCAGCTTTCCCCTGGTTTTTGCTGTCTTCCTATTGTGCTCTTTGTGTGTGTATGTGTGTGTGTGTGTGTGAGAGAGAGAGAGGAGAGAGAATTGAAGGGCTGATCCCCACCTGAGAGTAAAGAGGAGAAAATGAGTGCATTTCAGCTTAGTAAAGGTCTTTCCTGAGTTTTAATGTAATTTATGGTAACAAGAGGGGGATACAATGCATACTGTCATTAATTTCTAATCATTATTTATCCAGTTATCCAACTAGTTGAACACAACTATGGATGGTGAGTACACAGACTGGGAGACTGAGTTTCAGCTCCCTGCCTAGTCTGCTGCAACTCAGTTGAGTAGGTGGACATTTGACATTTTATAGTACAGGATGTATGACGTTATTTGGGAAAAAAAAAAAAAAAAGTACTTTAACATCCAATCAGCCTATTTAGACAAGTATTACTGGGTCTAAATGCTCGTGGACCAAACAACAATGAATAAATAGAAAATAAGCACCCTTCTTCTTTAATTGCTGAAGGACCTGATGTCACTTGTTGCTGCGGCGGAAAACATTACAGACACAGCAGTGGGCAGAGATAAAGTGCAGGTGTTGGTAGCAGACTGGAAGTTGAATAAGATCATGCAGCTAATAAAATAAACGCAGTGGACGTGACGGCTTTCAGGTACTTTTGGGATTGTTGGATAACAATGTATGAGTCATTGCTAGAAGTGGATATGAACTTCCTCTATTCAAAGCAAATGGTCAGCAGTGCTGCTAAACCTGACCTCCTGACCTCATGGCGTTTGACTAATAACTGTTCATAATGTAGCTGAGTAAACTAGCTGAGTGTAGCATTGCCCTACTAGTTTAATAGGAAGAGCAGGCCTACAGTAATGACACACATAATACCATGAAGCTGCATTTAAATTAAGGTCTGTATAAATTTAAGGGTTAAATAATAAATGGACTGTATATTGCCATTCTGGGAGTTTGAGTGGACACACATACACACCCACACGGCAAAGAGGAAATGAATAAAGACCGATCATTTCACGTTTCTGCTTTCACTGTACTTGGGAAAGCATATCAAAACAAAAGTAACTACAATAGGTTGGCCCCTTAAGACAGAAACTTCAGGAATGATGTAGAGGCAATCTGGTAAATGCAGAGAAGTGAGTGGTTGGTGCAACCAAATGTAGACTGTGGACATGCTGCATTATGGATCCAGCAGCCTGTAATTATCAGGTTTGGGAGTTTTCCATCTTACTGAGTTGCCTGGGATGTCTCTTATTTTTCCAGTTGTACATTCGGGTGGCAAATTATCCACCAAGTACTCCATCAGGTTAGCGTCAATTTTTCAACTACCAAAACCACGTCCACCTGACCACCATAAACTTTATGTTATATTTTTGTGAGAAAAAAAAAAGGATTACATCTGTCCTTTCCTAGAAATTGAAATAGTCCTTGACTCTAAATTAAAATGCTTAGGTTTCAAGCACTATAAATGAAAAGTGCATGCAAATGAGAAAAAAATAAGGCCTGTACATATAGTAAACATGAGGTAAGTATGCACATGAGTGGGTTTTCACTGTTTTCTTGCGCCTGTGTTTGGTCCTGCACAGAACTCTGCAGCCTGCCAGCCTCTGTGTCCAGCCCCTCCCTGCAGGGAAGTGGGCCGTCCTGTGAATGAGGTCTTTGTCCGTGAAGCCAACCCTTGAACACACTGCCTATGCAACCCCCCATCCTCTAACTGCCCGGGCCCTTGCACACACTGGACCAAAGCACAGCGCTGAACGTTTAACCCCCTCAGCTTCTGGTTGTATCACCGCTCACTCTCTGCAGCAGGAGTTCTTTGCCTGCGGCCAGCAGAAAATGAGGGGTTAGAACATGCAGAGCAGAAAGGTTACCCTTCTAATAACAATGTTTGCCTTCAAAGAGAGGCCGTTTGAGGCCATAAAAGGGAGATTCTATAAGGAATCCAGGAGCTTCACTTTCAGAAATTGCTAGTTTTATTAATCTTTCTATATATTAAACTAAAAATCGTTGTTTTTTAGCCTGACAACTAGAGCTTCAGGAAGACAATAGCTGCAACAGTTGCAGCCCTACATTAAAAGTTGTGTCATGTCATGACCATTTTAATGGTATGGCCTTTAAAATAAAAACATATTCATTAATAGTCATGTATAGTGCTGCAATTTCCAGTCAAGTTATTTCCTGTCGTCACATTGTTTACTGTGTGCAGCTAGCGGAACGGTTTCACAAAAAGCACCGACCACGTGTGATTGGCCCCGATGACACCAACCTTGCTGATGAATCTCATTGTAGTAAGCATGGCACAGATGCTGAGGCAGCAGACACGAGGCCGAACAGAAACCACCAACAAGCCGGTGCGAGCTGAGTAAGGGCCGACAGCACACTTTGTCTCTTTTTTTTTTTTTTTTAAAGAGATGTTGACGACCGTTTCCACATTGAGTCAAAGAAGGAAGTAAACCAAAGTGAACCCACGTTAATGGACTTAATTAGCTGCACTTCTTTAGAGTTATTTCACTTCACTTTTACAACTTTTTTTTTCTCCTTTATACTACTTCTATAGTTGTTGTTCCCCTCTGCTGTCAGACTCCTCAACAGCTGACAGGTGTCTGCAATAAATATAACTTAAAATAATACCACTTAACTACCTCATACAGCTGTGGCTGTGCCGAGAACATGCACCTTATTCCTGATTTTTTGTCACAATTCATACTGCTCATAATCTGCCTACATATAGTTTATATTCTGTAATACCTTATTATTTTTTTATTCTTATTGATACGGCATTCGTGTGGACAGCAAGTAAGAATTTCATTGTACAGAGAAACTTGTTTCTACACTGTGCACATGGCAATAAACACTTTGAATCTTGAAAAACACAAAAGGTCTATTCACTATTCAAACATACGACCCCCAAAAATAGAGCTTTCAGTGACTCTATCGAGATGAATCCAACTTTTAAGGAGCCCCTTTAAGATAAAAGTTTCTAACAGATAAAATTACCCTTTTTAACAACATTTCTCTTTATAAGGTTTCACTACCTCAGAATATCTTGTGATTATACGCCGGTGAAAGTGAGATGAAGAAGTGAGCCTGGTGAAGCGTGAGGCTCACCTTGCACGGTGTAACTGCTGGGCGAGTCGTGTGGGTCGCTGTCAGGAAGCCCGTCACGGAACCAGCGGATTTGGATGGGGTCCGGAGGTCCCACCGCCTCACACGACAGAGTGAAAGGTGTGTTCTTTGTGATGTTCCTGTCTTCCGGCTGCTGAGTAAATGTTGGTAGACCTGTGGACAAGAAGAGTGAAAGTCCAGTGAGAATAAAGACAAATGGAGAAACTCCCCAACAGCAGCAACGCATGTTGAAACTCACCTTCCACCTGAACGATGATTGGCTGAGACTCCACCATCCTGTCGTCTACGGTCAGTCTGCAGCGGTAGTCCCCGGCATCCGCCCGCTGAACCTGGACGATACTGTAACACAGCCCATTAAGGTCAATAACGGGTCACGCTACCGTTTGCTCGCATATCGCTGCATGTGTCACCTACCTGACAGTAGAGAGGAGAGTGGTAGCCCCGTCTGTGAAGGTCTGAAGGTCATTGATCACCACCTGCATGTTTGCAGCCAGGTCCTGGCCGTTCTTCACCCAGACGATGGAGGAATCCAGCTTGGCGACGGGGACGTCGATGGAGCAGTTGAACTTCGCCTCGTGCCCGTCCGACAGCAGCATGGTGCCGACGGTCGGCTTGAAGTGCAGACGCTCGTACTCCTCCGGGCTCAGGTGCACCCGCGCGACGTGCCCCGGTATCACGAGAGGCTCCGAGGTCCTGGTGGGCCTGTGAATGCGGCTCCTGGAATGCTGGGCTGTTTACGGAGAGAGGTGTCAGGTTACATTTGACTGGATGGTCAACAGCATATGGTTTAAACACAAGGACTGGTCAGTATATAAAGATTATATCGATAGCCTTTGTGGTTTTTTGTCCTTTCTTGGTTTTAAAGGCTGCAGTACAGTAATGTGATGTCATTTTCTGAAATTACCAAACTGTTCTAGGTCATAAACCTTAGGCTATAATAACTGGATTCACAGGGCTAACATATATGCATACAATACAGAAGGTATCCAAAATGATGTAATCTGTTCAGAATTATTTATTAATATAATAAAATCTCTCTCTCTCTCTCTATATATATATATATATATATATATATATATATATATATATATATATATATATATATATATATATATATATATATATATATATATATATATATCTCACCTAAATTATATTACTGTAAATATTTTGTGAAAGAACCTCCAAAGTCACAAAACTAGGCCTTTATACTAACATTTAAATCCAAAACCTTCTCTAGACCAGTCATCTACTTCCTCCAGTACAATAATTGCAATTCAGCTAAAAAATAGCTTTTTTTCTTTCATGTTTTTTTGCATATGAGCAGGAGTAAGCAAATTAGGTTAATAAATGAATGAACACGCATGCTTTTGTCTGTATTCTTTAGCATACCTTTAAACGTATGGAGACATTCTTTAGGGACCACCTAGAGGAGCTGTGACAACCACAGCACCGCATAAACTAAACAACCACCAAGTTAAAACTTAGCGATTATGTGGCAGTTTATGCCTTGAACTGGTGAATATTTTCATGACCACATCATTCGCCCATTACTCAATAATTCAATTGTCACAAAATAGCGAGAAGTCACAAGTACTTCGAGCCCAAGTTAACACCTGCATTTTTCCTTTTTTTTTTAGAAAAAACAACCAGCAGTCCAAAAAAAAAAAAACCCACTAATCGATTAATCAATATAAACGATTAATCGGCTGGTTATTTATTTTACGTCTAATATTGCAGCATCGGACAAGCATTTTTTAAGGAATTTGATGTTTTTCATATGCTTTTAACCATGATATAACTCTGGGTATTGAAGTATCTCTTTTTTTATTGTCACCTTTGCTTAAATAAATAAGGCGCATTTTCCTTAATAAGCAAAATAAATGAGCAGCAGTTGATTAAATGGGTCAAAAGACTAAAGGATCGTTTGCTTCAGGCGCTATTTAAGAAGGTATTTAAATGTGTTCCAGCTGCAGGAATCTGTCACACGAGCATTTGGCTGCCGCTCGGAACGAGATAAAGTGTGATTTTAAAGGCGATCAGAAAAATAAACAACAACAACTCACCGCTGACAGGAATCCCAGCAATAATCGCTATTGTAGTAGTAGAGAGAAAAACTCCAAACCAGGCTGGAGTTGACTTCTGTGCCATGACCACTCAACTCCACTCCAAACTGATCTGCGCCCCGCGACGGTTCTGGGGGTGGAAAAAAAAAGAAGGTCCACGTTTTAAAGCGGTTTTTGTGACCAATAACCAACATCACCCACTGGAGTCGCTTTAATGCAGCTGATCCGAGACCAAACTGAGCCGGAGGAGAAAAAAAAACGGATTTACTTTTTACCGACACCTGACGTCACGCGAGGAATCCTTTATAGAGGCGGGACCGAGGAGCCGAAATACTGAAAACAAACCCCGAACTGTCACTCCATTCAAATATCTATTTGCATTTTACGCTTTATGTGTATTTTTGTTTTTATTTTTCATGTTAGGCGTATGGAATAGGCTTTTTCAGTAGGAAAAATAAATATATACAAAAAATGCAGACCTTACATTCTATCTTCTTTAATTAATAATAATAATAACAGCTATTATGCACGTGTATGTTTCCTAAAAACGAAACAACAAGATAATTGATTGAATCTTGATATTCTAGATTTCATAAAGCCTCAGAAGAAAAACAACACAAGTTAAGTTATATGTCCAACTCCTCCACCGTGTGGTGAGCTTTGGCTACTGAGTTTTCCACATAAACCCTCAGTAGTCTATGGTTCTCAAAGTGAGGTCCCCCAGGGATCCTTTAGTGGCCCCAGTTTTTTTTTTTTTATTTATCTAATTTTATTCCATCTATACGTAAAACAATGACAGAATGTAAGGAGGACTGTCATATTTAAAAATAATTATAATAATGCCTTTATTTAATATTAATTTACATATTCATTTCCTATTATTTGTGTATTATTTTTACTTTGCACATGAGTTTATTTCATTTCAAATTGTATTTTTCATTTTATATAATGGTGTGGAAATGCGGAGGAAATTAATAAATAAATGAATGAGTTTAAAAATTAATCAAATTAAATTAATTAAAACAAACATATATTTATGTTCTGTGGTGATCTTTAGTGTGATTTCTATCATTTTATATACAAATAATTGATCTTTGAACTCTTATCTTATTAATCATTGCATCTTTGCATTGCAGATAATTTAGCTTATTTCATTTCTTTTACTGATTTTTGTCACTTTGGTCTTGGTTTAAATAGTATTTTCATCTTGTAGCAAAACACAATGCTGGTTTTTTTTTCAATATTCTAACTATATTTGCTCTGTCCCATCAATATAAATTGATTCTGACACTTCTATAGACACCTCGCATGTTCTAGATTTCTTTAATACCAGATTTAATTGCATAACCCTTGTGGTTGCAGACATATTCCATATTTATTGACATTTACAGCAGGAAAGCTGAAAAACAGTCCTGGGTCTTAAGTGGTTAACCAAACCAAACTTTCACCTTGCTGATGGATCGATCCCTGCAGAAAAAGGAGGAAATCAATTAAAAACTCATTTAAAACATGTTTTACTGCCACTGCTTTGATTAACCCGTAAAAAGCACAGTGTCTACTAAATCCTCTCCACTGTTGCGGTCGGTCACCTGTGTATATTCCAGCCCAGCAGAGCACAGCAGTGGCTGCTGTCGGTGAGATGGGGCTCTCCAGGCTCCACAGTCCCTGCAGAGGAATCAGACTCAGAGCTGTCAGCACCAGAAGTGACTCCAGTCCCTGTGACGGCAACTTCGTGAGAGCTGTCGCAGAAACGTCCCTGCCAAATTATAGAGTGCAGAATGTGACTGTACGGGGGTGTAGAGGCCTCTTTTTGTGGATTGTGATGGCTGCACGCTGGCTTAGTGCATAAAGTCTGTCAAAGTCACAATAATCAACTAAGCACAGCCACATATAGAAACATGCCGGAAAGTCCACAACTCCCAGTCCTGAATTATGCTACAACACTACACTGCTAAGATTTACACTGCAATACTACTCTACAGTTTTATACTACTTTATAGTAAACTAGTACTTTATACTGTTAACTTTCTTGTTCTGTTGGTGCTTTCCTGTTGTATCTTCCTTGGTTTCTTAATTTTTTTTATATTATATGAATAGCAACTTGTACTTACTTAGTTACTTGCAAATTCTAATAATGATTTGACATTTGACATTATGTCATATGACAAAATACCATATGCATGATATTGTGAAGTATGAAAGTAGAAGCATTGGAGTAAACCGTAATCATTTGAGCCTGTGGCTCCTTTGAATGCATCTCTGTGGATCACTTTGAGATAGTGATTATTCTTTAAATCCCTGTATTTAACAGAATGAGGAATAAATAAGTACAAGTTTAATGACATGAGTGCATGAACTTGTATATTTTATGGGAAAAAAGGAACAAGGAATATGAGAAAATACAGTTTATTCATAATACAGATAATACGGTTATTCCAGTATTTGAGATGCTCCTGTTGATGCAAATGACAACCTGTGTTATATTGTAAGGATTGGACGCACTATAGATCTGTTGTTTTTGCTTAAAATCAAACATGTAATGGTCATTGTTTATGTGTATGGCATTTAAAAACACATTCAAATATTGAACAAGAGGAATATATGAACATATGAAACATCAATTAAAATGTGCTGGATTAACATGATTATTCCTTTAATTATTTTAAATCCCTGAAGGAACTTACATTTCCGTGAGGTTGGAAAGCTTGTTAAATGCTAAAATCTGGATGGTTTCTAGGGTTCCACTCTGGGAAATATCACTATAGGATAGAATCAAAGGAATGAAGTTCATTCATAGAACACAAAGGCCTACAATTTTTTGTGAAGGATGGGACATGCCCTGAAACCTAATGTGATTCTTTAATAGAGCAAAGCAGCAAGAATACAAATTAATTTATATTATTTGACTAATTCAGTGACTATTATAAGAGAAGCACAAACTGATAGTTTTGTTATTTCAGAATTAGAATAAAGGCAAAGTTCCAGTCTGTATTAAAATCAATGAAACTCTAATGTGAATGTGCAGATTTACACGCCTTAAACAATGAAACATGTATAGTCCTGATTCACAGATTCAGATTCCTTTCAATTGTTGCATGCAATATCATACAGCATAACAGTAATAATGAAATGTAAAATTCAGCATTGGAAGACAACTGATACTTAGGCCTACATCTGGTGAACTCTATACAAACCCTCAAAAAAATGGCTTGAAATGATGTGTAAAGTCAAATGATGGAGTATTTTTGGAGCATATGAAATCCTCTGCAGACAAATAGAGACGTTCCATGATAGATAAGGTGACTGCAGTATTAAGAATGTATATATAATGCATTTTCATTTTCAGATTTAAAGAGATTATCTCACCATTGCTGCATTGAAAGTAGTCTCTTTCCTCATTGAAGTGGAGTACAATAGGTAAATTGCTACGATGTCATAATAATTTGTAGTGTTTGTGTATTCGGTTCCACCCTGTCCCTTTGATTTTGTTACTAACTGCTGTGCCTGTAATTGCTGAGTATTTAAGGCTAATTAAAATGAAGATTTCTGCTGGCATACACATAAAAAGCCAAGTCAAGTCAAATGTGTCCCTCATGAGGTCAGTGTGACTCCCATTCAGTAAATGTCTCTGGTTCTGTGCCAGTTATGTTGTTGATAGAGACATAGAGAATTAACCTATATAGCATTGTTTTAAGATGTTTTAAGATGTGTTACGGTACAAGGATATAGTCACCATTTGGAATCCCTTTACTTTATTGTATTATTTGTCCATTTAATGGCAATTTGGTGTGCAGCAGGTCAACGTACATTCAATAAACAATCACATTTAGACATAAAAACATACATGGCAGTCCGAGCATAGTAAAGTGCATGGTTCTCAGAGCAAAAAAGAGAAGGAATAAGCATAGACTACTGGTCATTTTAGTAGCGTCCATAATTAATGGACAGAGGAGTTAGTGCATGATCAATGAAAAGATGGGTTTTTCAGCAAGTATAAAACAGTACAGTTTCCTCCTCTGCAGCGTGGAGAGAGGCACAAAGGAGAATTTATATCTTTTAGTAGCTGGGGTAACAGTTAGATGCCAGAGAGAGAAGCTTATATTCTTGGTTAATAGGGTGAGAATCATCCCTACGAATGGAGTTTGCTTTCTTATGCATCTATATAAAACGTATGCACCTCAATAAAAGCACTATAAAACATTTTCATCAGGCTTCTATCGACTTGGAGTTTAGCGAGCTTCCTAAGACAAAAGACACGCTGTTGTCCTTTTATGCAAAGTATGTCACAGTTCACATCAAACTTAAGATTGTTGTCAATTAATCTGCCAAGATATCTAAATTAAACAAAATAAGCTTTAAAACGTCAGAGGACATGATGAATAAATGTTTAACTGCCTTGTCTTTATATCTCCACTAGGTGGCGATAAAGCAACAGAAAACAAGAAACAACAAGGAGTAGGGTCACATATAAAGTAGCTGCACAGATAGATAAATCATAGAAAATGGTTGGACTTTGTGTATTCAAAACAAGTTAAAAAAACATATGAATGTCCTTTAATGTATTAAAGTAATTACATTTTCTCCATTAACATTATTTTATAAATCAAGTCCAAATTATTTATTAAATTATTTATTATTTTGTTCATTTGTATCATAGACTGCATATGTATATATGTGTATATATATTGTTTTCATAATAACATAATGTAATAACAAAATAGATATTTAATAAATTGACGAAAATTCTGCTTAAAACCTTTTTTACATTATTTTAAACTAAAGTGTGACTAAATTTAAAACTTCACAAACTAAATCAGGACTAAAACAAAACGAAAAGGCTAAAATAGAACGAGATAAATAAACAGTCTAAGTGTTTATAACTGGGTAAACAGCTCATTTCGTAACGCTTTTAGTTCCGACAGCATTTGAATGCAGCAGCAGCTCTGAGGACGTTAGCTTGTTCAATCTGATCTGCGGTCAGTTTGTAAAACGCCTACCCCGTGATGACGTCATCACTGGGCGCGGGCAAACCGATCCTGAGTCAGAAGTTACAGAGTCCACTGTACGGAGGGCTGCATGTCAGGAAGTCCGAGTTGGACCGACTACCGAAAAACTTGTGGACATCAACACCGAACGCGGCGGGAAACGGATAAAGTCGGATTACACGGACTCGTGAACGGTTTTGCGCCAGCTCGCTGCCAACGATGGACAAGCTTCGTCGTGTGCTGAGCGGCCAGGAGGAGAATGAAGAGCTGGGTCTCACCGCTCAGGTAGCGTTAGCCGACGTGACAGCTACGATGCTAACGCTAATGCTAACGTCACATAAAAACACTAAGCCATGCTAGTTCCGTGGCCTGTGTTCATATTCAGCGTTATTTATTACAGATATCCGTATATAATATACACTAATAATATAATCATTTAATATGTGCTGAGAGCTTAGTTGTTATTATCTTACGCTGAGTTAACATTTGCTGTAACAGTTAACTAAACTGTATATATCGTGATCACGTGACTACTCGTTCAGCTTTTGGTTTCTTTGAAGGTAGATATCATAATCTGTCCCTAACTTATTTAATAATTGTTTGTGTATCGATGCTTTTTTACACGCGTTCCCAAGGAGGATAAAATGAGGTAAGTCATGTTAGTTGAGTATTGTATTCTATTGTTTTTAATGGACCCCTCAGGGATCTATATATCATTTATATTTATTTACTACAGCACAACAGTCTCCCTCGATTTAGATTTTGCAGTATCCATTTCTTGGTTCATTTGCTTAAAGGCAGAGTATGCGTTATTTGCACAGGAATGAACAGGGATGTGTGAATCACACTAAAACAATGAGAAAAGTAGAAAACACTTAATCACACCACCACACACTTCTTAAGTGATGATTGCGAAGGATTTTTGGATGAGTTTCATGCATTGTTTTTTAGGGAAATCCTGCATAGTCTGCCTTTAACTCCAGTGTAGTTAGTAATGTGCTACAGCATTAAGTCAGGTCTGTGCTGTGTGTGGTGATAATATTGAGGCTGGGTGTTATCTGTTTGGTGCTAGCCAACGTGTTTAAATCATCAAGAGGAAGGCTGTGGGTCGTTCCGCAGGTCATCGTTTGCCTTGTGACATCCTTCCATTGTTCCTACCAGGTCCTTGATGCCAGCACTCTCAGCTACAGCACCAGGGTGAAATGGTTCGTCATATGCTTTGCTGTAGGCATCCTGTGCTCAATACTTGTAAGTACTACTGCTGCTGTTTTATGTGGATAAAGCAGATTTCATGTGTTTGATGACTGGGAAATGCAACGCTCTGTAAATATGGTTTTCTAGTCTATGTTTCCTTTGTACATTCACTACGGTTCAAAAGTTTGAGGAAATTTCCTTATTTTTTTAAAGAGAGGCACTTTTTATTCAATGAAGATATCTTTAAACTAATCAGAAACACACTTTATACATGGCTAATGTGGTAAATGACTATTCTAACTGCAAAGTCTGTTTTTCGGTGCAGTATCTACATAGGTGTATAGAGGCCCATTTTCAGCAACTGTCACTTCTAATGGTATAATGTTTTTGCTCATTGGCTAATGTAATACAATTTTCTATTCATTTTACAAGTCATGGTGGTAAATAAATGTGTGACTTTTCATGGATAAAACTAAATAGTCCCAAACGTTTGAACGGTAGTGTGCATAGAAACTATGAAAGTCTCAAGTTATCAACATGTCACCAAGATAAATTCCTGTTCTGTTTTGCATGCAGATTAAATGAACGCGTCACTTCTGCTTCACATATATAACGGTTGCTTTAATGCCAACCATGAGCTGTTTCACTTAGCAGTACAGGAAGTCTCGTGGTAGCTGGCATTTGCTGATAACAGTTTGATCCCACCACAGTGATTATTTCATTTAAAAGCTTCAACAACACCTGACACTTTATCTTAAAGATTTTCTTCATCCATTCATAGACCTCATAAACGCCAAATTGTCACCCGGCTGCCAGCTCCTAAATCCAGTTTCTGCCATTGTTCCCACTGCAGTAATAACACAGACACACTCATCTACATGTGGAAGATTGGTTTGGTCTACTTTTACCAAACTAAATTACCTCTCTGGTTAAGATCTGTTTTATCCCCGATCTGCCTCCAGCTATAAACTTAAGGTTATTGGGAAAATTGTATGTAGTATGCCATTCATTATATTAATTAAACCTAAAAGTGAACTTTCTCAGAAGATCTAAGCAACCCCTTAACCTGCTCCTACAAAATGCACTTAATTGTAGCAGGGGATTTAAATGTCCTTCCTCATTAAACTAAAACCTTGTTGACACACCCTATTAAAAGCATTATTCTTAACTACTCTCTAGTTTTCACATGTCACACCTCAAATAAAATGAAAATGTATGTGGATTTTAATTCCATCTAAATTTTGCTTTTTACACCAAGCCCTACTGTGTTATTTCGTCACTAGGGGGAGCCCATTATGTTTCAAGACAGCCCATAAAGTCTTTGTTAAAGTCTTCATCCTTGTTAAAGTCCAGGATTCATTTAACTACTTGGTAAAGATAAATGTGTGCTGTCATTCTTTGTAACTGTGCTGCTGTCTCACCAGGGTTCGGCACTGCTGTTCCTTCCAAACGGTCTCAAACTTTTCGCCGTCTTCTACACACTAGGGAATATCGCAGCTCTTTCCAGGTAAGACCTGCACACACTGAAATCGGTTTTGCCTCGATGTCTGCCACATCCTGTTATATTCTTCCTTGGCACAGGTGCACCTTTCTCCAGGGTTTTGCTTCTAGGCTCATTCTAAAGAATACATGTCAAGTAGTCATGATGAGAATTTACTGTTATTGCCACTGTGCACTCACCGCCTGTTGCCAGAGGGACCAATAGAGGTTCTCCTTTAGATTGTTTGTGGTTGTTTCCACATTTATTATGATCAGTTCGACTTGCTTTCCAAATAAGTCGCATTTCACTTGACACTCTATGTTACATTTGTGGGTTGCTTCTGAGGGAATAATTCTGTAGCCTGCAGTCTGTGTTTGGAAAATGGTAAATCACCATAAAAATAGTTAGTCTTCTCAAAACAAATGAAAAATTAAAAAAAAGGTTAATGAAACTAATTATATTTTGGAATCGTGATAGAAATGATCATATAATCAATTGTGGAGCCTGATTTTAATTTAATTGTGTGTTGCTTCAAAGTCAGAAGGTTTCATGCTATAGAAACAATACGATTACACGCCATGTGTTTTTTATCTATCTTACTCTAGAAATGGACAAAAAATTGGTGTTTCCTCTCGTATTATTATTATTATTATTATTAGGAGCAGTAGTAGTACTGCAAAATGATGCCTTCACTGTATTGGAGCATAGCCATTTAAGTTAATATCTTTTCTGCGATTAGGCACCATACTTACAAATCAGTCATTTCAGCACCTTGCACAGAAATTAACCTAGAACTGCAGTTGCAGCACAATAATTCCATTTTTTAAGTCTATAATCAATCAAAAATGTTCCTCATGGTAGTGTAACAACTATTGTGAGGTTAAGATTCTGACTGCAGGACGCTCCCTTTTTATAGTTCCAGCTATCTCAAAGAAAGATCTGAATTCATCTTTACAATTTATCATCATCCCGCTTGATTATATAACATTATGCATTATGTAATCTACGTAATCCCTTGTCCAATCTTAAAAAGTGTTTTTTCCATTGATAGACTGTCAACCATTGACGGGGAGTTTGTTTTCAGGCAGGCCAGTCTCTATTTTCAGGTATCATATGTCCACAAGTTTAGTTGCGTTGAGAAACTGGGTCACCTTCTGCTTTCATAACGCATGTTACTGATGCAAAGCAAGGCAGTGTCATATTTTAAGGAGCTTAAAACATGATAACAAACTGTTTGTGACTTTAATAGACAGAGGTTACAAGGGGACTATTTAGAGGTTAGCTTTTATCCTGACACAATCAGTAGTGGAAGATTGTCAAAACTATGAATCACTGCCATTATGGGTCACTGCTGCTCATTATTTTTTGTCAGATTAAGTTTAAAATCCCTGTCCAGTAAGTACAAGCCAAGCTGTAATAACAAGAGTTTTGCTGACAGCATAACAAAGGGACCCAGGTGGTTAACCGCGTTTGATAAGTGATTTCCTCTGAATGGGCAGTAGCAGCGTGCGTCATGAGTTTCTCCATCACACCGAGCAGCTGAATCGAGCGTCGAGCCCTCTCTGGCAGACCGGTAGGAAGAGCCTGCGTCAACGCAAGACCGCGCTCGATCTCATCTAACAGATGTGACGCTCCGCAGACTCACGCTACCCACTCGGCTGCGTGCCTCGTCCGTGGGGAAAGCCTTTGTCTCGTTACATTTGCTCACGTCACACATGCATCATGAAGGAGGTTCTAAATGTGCCATCACGGTGTGGGACATGAAATATTCACCCTTCAATAATTGCTACACAGACTCGTCTGCATTTCACTTGTGGTGGCTGAACAATAAACAAGATGCTTGTTTGTGTCTGTGTATAAATGTATGAAGATTAATTCACTCATGTACATGAGTGAATTCATTTGCTGATGTAGAATAGCTTTTTTTCACACATAGCAGATGATGCTGTTGATGTGTGCAGTTCTTAAAGTGTTAGACAAAGAGGAACCTTGGTTTGAATACATGAACATTCCCTACAGAAACTGAACTTTCGTCTTGGATGTTTTATCGGGTTAATAATTAAAAGAACTCTGAAAGAAGCACCACTGTGATGAATGCTTGGGACTAGATATGAGGATGAAAATGATAATAATTTTCTGGATTACTGTAGTAAAACCTGGCCAGTGACTTTTTTTTTTTACTGACATGAAAACTGTAACCGGTCTGTTTCTTTTTGTTCTTTTAAAGCACCTGCTTCCTAATGGGCCCACTAAAACAGCTGAAGCGCATGTTTGAACCAACAAGAATGATAGCGACCATTGTGATGCTGGTAAATACCATGACCATATGTATACAGCATATTTTATTTTGTAGTCTTTGCTGAAATTAATGCTTCACTTATTTATTAAATGTCTACAACTAAAGGTAGTAAAACATCTATAGCCTTTTGGTTTGGGGTATTAGTTCAGATTCATATAAAGCTATGGTACACTGCACCATCTAGTCTTAAAGGATTTCTTTGGATCAGAAGTATACATGTTCTATGAAATGTCACAAGAAGATAAGTGTTCCTTTTTTCCCCCCCATCAGCTCTGCCTCATCTTAACACTTTGTGCGGTGTTTTGGGTAAGTGCACACTGTAAAACAACAAAAAAACTCCATTCTTTAGTTGAGTTTATTTTATTAGTAGTCTAACAATTTCTGTGTTTAATTCCACAGTGGGGTAAAAAGGGACTGGCTATCGTCTTCTGTATTCTGCAGTTCTTGGCAATGACGTGGTAAGTGTGAGCCTCCAGTCTCAGCTGTCATGTCTCAGCAGCAATTAACTTAGTCATCAGCCACACTCACTCATAAGAATCTGCATTAAATGAGTTTATGAGTGGAGTTAATCATGTTGGTGCATTCATCTAACACCCTGCTCTTTGTATATTAATAGATGCATCTATAGAGATGGTTAAATGGTCACTGTCACACTTTAATGCTCTTTTTATTTGACATTTATCATGGTGATAAATAGTTCAAGTCCAATGAGCTGTTTTTTTTGTTTGTTTGTTTTTTTTAATTCAAACTATGAAGAGGAAATCTCAGGGGTCTGGGGGCTTGTAATTTATGTACAGTAGGTTTAAAGCTAGTTTTATCTATATTTTTGGCCTGTAGATGAAGTGGTAGAGTCAGGATCAGTGTACTCTGACTTCAAGACAAAATCATTGCCAGTTGTCCCTGGGGTCAGAACTACTACATGTGTTACAGAATGAGAATTTATATCAACCAAATATTTTTTTTAAGTATGTCACATTCAAAAAAGTGTGTCAATTCATTTGAATTTCTGAAACTGGTATGCACCTGAGTAATTTCCTGTTTCGATTTTACACAACCTACTCTAAAAGCTTTATTGTACTCTGCCCAGTTTGAAGTCATGTTTTCATTTATTGATATTTATTGAATAGGGCTAAAATATTGCATGGATCAATTGGTTTAGTCAAGCAACAAGAAACTAAGTGGCGATTGTTAGTTTTGTATTAGGACATTTTCTGACCATTCAATGGTTCCGGTTTTTCAGAATGTTAGCATCGGCTGCTTTCCTCTATGTTCCTACCTAATATATCGGACACCCTATAAACAAGCTTTTTTTTATGACGTCACCCTGCGCTCAGGAAAATTGTGACAGGCATTTTCATTATTTCCTTGACACCCTGAGGGTCAGTGGGGTTAAGTTCCAGCATAGCAGTGAGTAAATAGACCTGTGAGTGATGTGTGTTAACATGTCAGCGCATGTAACGGTCATTAATGAGCATATTTGCACAGTAGCAACAAAAGAGTTTATGCTCATAGAAACACAACTCCCCCCCCCCCACACACACACACACACACCCCCTCCCCACCCCCAGCCACTCTGTGCATCACTGAGCCAGACTGTGTCAGCCTCATAATTACGCTATTGCGCCTACAGTACACTACGCTCACTTCCACGTTGCCTGAGTTCGCAGAGGCATCGCCATAGCAACCAGAAGTCACACATCCCAGGCTCATTCTTAACAGAACGGGGGCATAGTGCTCTCCCACGGCGGCACTCAGCCGTCTGTGTGAAGGTGGATCAGTGAGGAGACGTCGCCAACGGCCGACGCACACTTGCTGGCTAAAGTCCAGTCCTCGGGCTGAATTCTGTCAATTTTCAAAGTGACTGGATGACGCTGAAGTACAATGATTCAATAAAGAGCATGTCACACTGTAGGAAGTTCAATGACGGAACAGAACGGAAAGATTCATCTTAACTTGCTTATTTTTACTTTATTTGGTTATTTGAGACGTCACAGGACGTGTTCCTGCTGACCGGCGGTGGTCAAATAGAATGGGGAATCTTCTTCAAGCCATTTGTTAATCATTCAACTGCTGTAAATTCCCCACATATTTTAAATATATTAGATGCTTGATCAGGAAATTTTTAAGCCACACTACAGCTGTAGTCATTCTGTTCGGTACGGGGTGTTTTTAGTTGCTTGTTTTTCAATCTGTCTTGAATCAGTGCAGATTAGAGTTTTCACTTTATTCACAATCACATGTGGTTCGGTCCCCCCTCCCTCGCCAAGCATCAGTCCAGCGATTGCTACTTGTCGGAGCATTTTAAAAGCAGGATTTTCATTGTGGTGTTTTGCTCATCAAAACTAACATATTTATATCGCCATTAAATCCTATATTAATAATATGCCTTTAATCTTTTAATCTCTGAAACGTCACATCAGTCCAAACTCGTGTGGGCAGATAAGCAGAAAGCAGAAAAACACATGGAAGAACCCCGGGGGTCCCGGACATATCAGATATGACAAGTCCAGCTCAGCGGAAGAGAAATGTCTATTCCATTTTGAACTGTATTCCAGTGAAATGTACAGTTAACAAGTAGTAACATGTAATTTGACTTGCTTAGCTTCAACATCGTTTTACTTCCATGTAATTTATGTCTTGTCATAAACAGTAATTGTGCCCCCGTCATGATGTTTTGTCCTTTTTTCTCTTTCAGGTATAGCATCTCTTACATACCATTTGCCAGGTAAGATGAAGTGATTATATGATTCATGAGAGGAAACCCTTCACAGAAAAACCTGAGAAAACAGTTGCTCTCATAGAGAAGTTGAGACATCCCCCATATTTACCGTAATGCTGTGTCCACACATATTATTACTCCATGCGCAACAAATCGAAGGCAATGCTATGACTGACTGTTAAACAGCAACTTGTTTTTTTTATTTACCTCCTAAACATCCCTCTGTTTGCCTCCACCATATGGCTGTCATCCCCCCTGTGACTGTGGTCGGTCTTCAGTGTCAAACAAATGGCAGCTTGTTGTTTCACACTTCTCTGAGCTCTAGTTATTTGCCTTATCCCTAATGTCAAAATGCCCTAATTTCTTGGGCAATAATGCACATTGAGCCAGATTTACAAAAATGTTTCTCCACTAATTTAGCTACTTTCTTTATTGTAGATAACACGCAGTATAGAGTCTGAATGTCTTGAAACATTATTAGAACTGAATTAGAAAATGCTCCAGACTCTTGTCTTGTAAATGCAAGAAAATACTTGTGCGTTCACCCCTCGAATTCTTCCATATGCTGCACCATGTTGGTGCTTTCTCTAAGCCAAGCATAAGGTGTGATGTTGTTTTGCCAGTCCAGCTGTAAGCAGGGTTATTTGGCGAGAGGTCCAGAGCCCCCATGCAGCCCCCCCCACCCCCACACACTCACCCCTAAGTGCCTTGTGTGTTTGGACGACCCTGTAATCCGTCCCGACAGCTGAGAGACCCCTCTTTAACCACTGGTGTTCCCCCTCCCCCAACATAAACGCTAACAAACAATACAAAGCTGAGACAAAGACCTTTTTCCCAGTGCCACTCGCCCAAAAAACAAATTCCTTTAGAGAAATGCAAACTTGACATCTTGTTTGGGCTGACAGTTGAAATCCCGGTGTTGACGTATTTACGTATGTTAATCCTCTTTTATATTTCTTCAGTTTTATGTCAACATATTATTGCCCTCTCTTCATAAGCTTCTTATTTTAATCCATTTTTTTTTTCCATTTAATTTAGATTTGGTCATTTAGCTCTCTATTGTTTGCCATGCTATTCCAGAGCAGGTCTCTCCTCATCCCCGTTTGTGCTCAAACAACCTGTGATACCTGGCTATCCACAGCATCACATGACAATTGGACTTGATCCTTAAATGTATTTTACACTGTTGCCTATTTATAACCTCCCATGCCTAAAAACCAAGGTACAAAAAACCTGCTGCATGTGCACTTCCCACAGTGCTTTAAGGGTAATGTTGCTCTCAATTTAATCAGAGGTTTTATTTATTCATGCATTCTTTTTTTGGGAGGGAAGCAAAAATAGTATCAAGTGGAAATAAAAAACCTCGGGCTGAATGGGTACTAGAAAATAGGATGCTTGCGTGTATGTGTGTGTTCATTTTTTTTTTTTAATACACCGGAGGGAGAAACCATTGGAAAGAGCGAGTCTCCCCTCTGTGCACTGACCTCCCGTCCTCCCTCAGACTGCTTATGATCCCCCCTTCTCCTTTTAACCTTGACGGGGGGTTTTCGCACCTCCTCCGCCGCCGAAATTTAGCTGTGGCTGCAGGCGAAGTCTGCATAGCAACACACCGACGGCAGGAGCAAACAGTGCAAGGGGGGAAATAGGAGTACGGCAAGTGTGTGGTTGCCATGGCGACCACTCGTATTGCATCATCCCTCAAACACCCGAGCACCTGGAGAAGGAGGCAGTCGGTGGTGCATCCCCGCCAAAACACACTCACTTATTCATGACCGGCCCCACCCATATCCTCATAACAAAGGATGGAAGTGCTTTTTATTTGTCACTTATAATTTTCCACACACCACAGAATCTTGAAAATTGTGCTCTGATGCACCTCTGCTGAATAAAGTCCCCCCCCCCCATAATCTAAAAAATAAATGTATTTGCTGTATTTAATTTTTCTGTTATTAAGATGTTCTGTTTTTTTTTCTTTTTTTTTCCTCAGGGATGCTGTGATGAAGTGCTTCACTACCTGTCTGAGCTAATGAGTCCACAATTTCACCTGAAGACAGGTCCTAATATACAAATTCCAATTCCAAGTTTTAAATCTCTGTTGTTTATACGCTCCAAATTTTTACTATGGCTTTTTCATACTGTGAATTCTTTGCTTTTTAAGTCTCGCTGAAGCGCCATAACTGTAATAACATAAGTGTAAGAGAGAAGAGTGCCTTTAATACTTAATATATTTAAAGATATTCTGATGTTTTCTGAGGGCTTTATACCATTTAAGTGCAGGGAAACAATTTTGACTTTGGTGTAGGCCTACATTGTAATTTACAGCGCAAGTGCCTTACTGTGTTACAAACATATTTATATATACTTTATATGAAGAGAAACATTGACCAACCATACACACTTACATTTTTAAAGGTCTGAGATACCATTTTCTGTTGGTGTTCTGACTTGCACACAAACATATTAAAACACATTTTCTGATGGTATGTATTAGGCACTGATGTATAAATATGCTCTGATGATGTGTTTTGATATAATTATTTTCCATATGAAGCAATAGAGGCAGCGTTTCAGTGATGGTGCACAAGGATATGCAATATCTTTTGAATTTGTTTTTTACCCTCCCCCAGCTTAATAGATTTAACATTAGTCTCCCATGTGTATGTGAATACACCTGCCCCCCCCCCCCCCCCCCAGTTCATCAAATTACATTAAAAATGAGTTCTCCTTTTTAAATTTGATTTCCTACCAGATGTAGCAATGACCCAGTTAATTACGCTTTTCTGAGCATTGTGCCTTTGACGTGACCTAATAACCCAATATAGCTCGCATCGGGATCCCTATATTGCTTCAGCATGATGGCATCGCCTTTGAGGATGTGGTTGCCATGACAACCTCCTCCAGAAGCTTCATAACCTCAGCCTACCCCCCATCTACGCTGCAGATGTTCATATTCTCCTGACGGGAAGGTGCGTGTCGTCTTATTTTCAGAGAACGCCGTGGACCAACAGTCCCTCATCATTATTTTAAAGCTACTAAACGCATCATTCTCCACATAAAGAAATCCACAGCGCTTCCACTCACCCTGTCTAGTGGATTTGCTTCAGGTGCAGCAAACCAAATAACTGCATTTCACTTCCTGTTGGGCAGCCCCCACATGTTTTTCATTAGGATCTTGTATAATGTGGCGGTGGATTAGCAGAAAAAACAGCAAATCCCTGAGCACCATACACACTCCAAGTAATCTGAGGGATAAAATAATTCTCTGTAATGAATAGAGGGTAGTTGTGTTTCTGATCAGTTTTCTTTAACCCACTGTTTTTGGATTAAAAGTTTGAGGATGTGTGAGGGAAATACCCTGACCCCAGCAATCTGTTAGTGTCCCGTTTCCTCTTTATTACTTGTAATCCATTATGTCAGAGAGAAGAGGGATCCCACGCCATGGCAGCCACGTTCTTTGGCTTAAATCCATGGGCGATTGAGCTAAACCGAGCGCATTCATATAATCAAGTACTGGAAAATGTTTCTAATCACAGCGACAATTACGCCAGTTTTAAGAAGATATTGCTGTTTCAAATCACATGTTATGAAACGGGTTTTGTTGCAAATACTCTGTGTTGTAAATGTATATGGAATTATTACACTTATGTATGGTAGTGGGCAAAATGTTTTACAAATTGTAACAGGAATATCAACTAAATGCTATAAATTATAGAACCAAAAGGTGAGTATTGATTTTCTCTTGCACCCTACACTGACCTATACAAAATCACATTGGATCAGTTGAACTGTCTGGGTGGAAGTGCAGATAACGGCAGAAAGGAGCAAAAATCAATGACGCATACTATTTGTATATTCCCTCAGATTGTCTTTCATGGACTACACGGTCCACAGGACAACAATAGGTCGTCCACGCCATCAGATAATTGACATTTGAGACTGTATTGGCTGAAAGGATCAAATCAAGATCAGTATTTCCACATAACCTTATGGGAGATATATTCACCAGACCTTAAAATTACAATATGATTCTTTAAAGGGGTGATAAATTTAATTTAATAAAAACAGATAAATCCACCCCTGTGGCTACCTTTTAAATAAAACAAGCAAATCCATGTCATCAGAAGTCAACCAGATACAATTCATACCACTCAAAAAATGATTAATATATTTCAGGCTTATTCTTTATTATGTAAAACGTGTGTAAAGGATTGCGACCCTCTGTAGTGGCTGAAAAACGTCACAAAGGCGCTTGAGAAAACCCGAGAAAGGGGGCAAGAGGTGCACGTCGCTCATCGGAAGTTATTGGAAATTATGAAATGACATCACCACATTTTCTTCCACGGCTTTGTTTGGCGCTTCTCCTGGCCACGCCTTCCTGCCAGCACGGTCATAAAGCGGCCAGGCTGCGTGAGCGTGTGCGTATACGAGTGTGTGCTCGCGCGCGTTTGTACGCGTGTGAACGTGTAGATGTGTGTTCACCAGTTGATTTCTAGTCAGTGTGGCCAACAGGTGCACTACAGCCTCCCTTCACCTCGCTGTCGGATAATGCCCGCAGAGCAGGGCTTCCTCGTCCGCACTTTCAACATTTGCACGTTTTTATATCCCGATCACTTCCAGTCACAAAAATGCCTTTTCCGCCCATCAGCCTCCACCAGCGGATCTCCTCTCCCGGCAGGGATCTATTCGGGAAAAAGAAAGCCAACGGAGTGCCTCAGACTGAGCTCACCAGCAAACCCGGCGCAGAAAGGGGTTCGGACAAGGAGAAGCAGCAGTCCACGTCTTGGACAGCGGCGAATTTGAGGAATTTGGGTCGGAAATCCCAGCACGAGAAGAGCAAAAGCGCAGCGCAAAAGCCCGGCGGCGGTCACGGCTCCTGGCTCACGCTGCCCAAACCTCAGGACTCATCGGACGGAGTCAGGCGCTCCAGCTCCATGGACAGCTCCAGACTCCTCCACGGCAAGGAGGAAGGGAAGAAGGAGATCCAGTTCACCCTCAGCCTCACCCCCGAAGCCATCCTGGTCATCCAGAAGCGGAATTTGGAGAAGCAGATGCTGGCGAAGCAGCAGAAGTGCTGCGCGGCCGCGGACTTCAGGCACAGGCGCGTTTTCCCTTCCAAAAAGGCGCACGGAGCGTCCAAAGGGAGCGCGCCGGCCGCCAAGGCGGAGGGCGCGGAGCAGGACATCACCGCCATCGTTAAAATATCGCTGCTGAACGACCAGTACAAGTACGACGACGTGGAGTACGAGGAGGAGGACGGAGACGTGGACGAGACCGTGGTGAGGAAATGTAAAGAGTGGCTGAAAGGGGTCGAAAACGCCGCCGCTCTGGGGAAAGTCGACAAACTTTCTGCGCTCCCGCACCTTAAAGGCTGCTGATACCTGACATCTGATCTTTTACTCTTGAAAACCACGGACTCGTGAAAAAAAAGTGTCGTCCTGCTGCGACGGCATCTTCGGTTTAAGTCTTAATTGTAATTTAAATGTCTCCGGAGGAATGTACTTCCAAAACATAAAGTGGCATGCCTTAAAAAAAAAAGCAAATTGACTCTTAAGTCAAGAAAACCCCGTTGAATTGTAAGGAAATAAACGATCACTTGCCTCAACAGAAATACGGTTTAAACCTAATCCAACATGCTTCTCATGGTTCACAGGGATGTCGCTTTGCGAGTGTATGTCTACTCGATGATTTGTCCGAAGTGTTGAATTGAATACCTTAATATTCTCGTCCTTTGCACATGTTTTGTTTCCAGCGGGGCGCCTGTACGTTGGCACGGGGATCTGCGTAAAGGGACGCGAAACCGTTCCTTTGTGTCAGAGAACAATAAGCTGTCAACAGCGGGGCTCTTTTTTTGCGCCTGCTGCTGAAACCAAACTGGACTGTTTGTTTTTTCCTCTAATAAGAGGGTTATATCCTTTGCAGGGACTTATCAGTGATGTACAGTATTTAATATTTGCTAAATATTTGTACTGTCAAACGTTTTCTCAGCTGATAATTTTCTGCCAATTGAAGTAAAACATGTTTTTTTTGTAATTACGAGTCTTTTAAGTGGTGTTTGCTGATTTGTCTGTTGGCCTCTTGTATAATTCTGTTACATATGATGCTAATCTGAAGCCTCTTTTTTTTCAAGCAGGTATTTTAAAGGCTCTTTGTTGCCACTGTGGCTACCTGAGGCCATTTGGGCATTAGTGTCTTAAGCCTCTGAGATTTGCTGTTAAGCAGGGTTGTTGGCCAGTGTTTAGGGCCTCTGAGAGGCCCAGGTGCAGGATCCAGTTAAGAAATCAGCCCTGGTTTAATTTACTCTTGAAATATCAAACCAAAATTGCACATAGCTACAAGTGTCAGTACCAAAACCCAGTAGCTTTTGTCCAAAGTGTCCTGCAGATTTTCTTTTAACAAAAGTAGGAAGTGAATTTTGGTTTAGTTGTTCAGACCAACTGACGTTTTTGTTTCTAGCAACTGCAATAAAAACCTTCAATGCAATAAACCAAATGTTAGAATATGAAGGAACAAAGGCCACTTTCTGCTTCTTTACTGTTTGACTGCAGGCTCCTGCGTTGTAACGAAACAGAAATTATGAACAAACCTTTGACACAGATCAGACCTTAACGGAGACGCTATCGTTTTATTTGGGTTTATTGTAGCAATAGGCTTTATCCTGCTTGTATTGTTCTCCGTATCTTAGTAACCAGAGTTTCACTCAGTCTGCTTTAAAGATCAATAACGACTTGGACAGACGAGTGTGAGTTAGACTGAACGTGTTTGAGACACGACGGCAGCAACTGGTAAGCTTTTTTTTTTTTGGTTTTTTAAACCTATTTCTATTCTCAGGTAACATTATAGTTACTATTACTTTGTAATGCGATGTTTATCACATTTCCTTTAGTGCTGTTTTTCATTAGTGACTCGCCTTGTTTCTCTAAAGGTTACCTCGATAGTGGATTTGTCATGAGATCCAGTTGCAAAGGTTTTCATCAATCAAGCTCTCTGCTCTCTGTCTCGGATGCACCTTCATTGCCTGTTGGTATCAGAAAGGTATTTTATAAAACAGCAAAAAAAAGGAAAGACACACACTCATCACCCCTTAAGAGTTTCATTATTATGATAAAAACTCAGAAGTTAACAACACTTTTAATCAACTTTTGACATGAGCGTTGCAGCTTTCGGGTTTATACCGTGTGATTAAACAAACGGCCTGCGAGAATAAAGCAACATCTGCTGAATAGATGTCGCCATTCAGTGTTTTTATCGTCGCATGGAGCGGACTGAGATCACGGCTCAACTGGTACAATGTGTACCAAGACTTGTTCAAGTCCTCTGTGGATCCTGCGATGATAATTATCAACTGGCTCGATGACCAAAAGTTGTGTAATCCTCCTCTATTGTGTCATTTCAATTGTGGCCTTGTTAATGTGCCTCCCTCGCTTTTCATTCTCAGCACTGGTATTCACTGCCGTCTTGTTCAGGCCTGAAGCTGAACTATTCATGTCTGTCCTGGGGAGAGGGAGGGGGTGGGTAAGAACTGCATTACTGGGCCTGAAGAAGCTCAAATATTTCGGCCCAGTAGGGAAAGTTTTGAATTTTTAAAGAAGCGGGAGCTGACAGGAGTTGAGATGGTCGGCTTGGTTACAACTGGAAAACACTTTCTCGAATCTGCCCCTTTGAGGTCGTTCTCATTTCGAATTGTTAACTCCAGCCGAGCAGTCGTTTTTTTTTTTTTTTTTTTCCATCAAGCTCTTGGACCTCTGCCACGCAGGCCACTGTGTACACCTGCAGCATCTCATGTCTTCTTTTCCATTCTGATCCTGTTTGCAATGCCTCAATATCTGATGAGCTCCCATCCATTTATCCTGTGACCTTTTTTTGGACCAGGATTAAAAAAAGAAAGAAAAAAAACAAAAGAAAAGGCCGCAGGCTTCTGTCGACCTCTTTGCTGTACCGTGATCACTGTCTAGTAGAGTGACACGGCCGCATTATCCTCCGCTGATTTACAGTGGCAGGAGGCACAGATGGATGCTGCCTTCTCCCCGTCACGTCTGACACTTGCGCACACAGAGAGAGCAAAGAACTGCGGGTCCCTTTGCTCCGCCGTGACAGCATTACTGTGGCAACGGAACTGATAAATCCCGCGTCTCCAGCGGCTTTTGTGAGAAAAGACAAAACAGACACTTCCAGGACAGACTTGGCCCATAAACTTTAGTAACGCGGTCATTCAGTGGCAGCCTGTTAAGGACGAGGCATTTCCCAGGGACGGTATGACCTCAGAAAAGATCAGACGGTGTGGTCCTTCCCGTCAAAGCTGCAGCATGTTTTATATTCTTCATTTGAGGGTTGTTATTTTCAACCCTCAAAAAACCCTCCTTTTTATTCATCTTGGCAGATAAGAGGGATTCCCAAAAATGTGTTCTTTTCTTTTTTTTAAATAAATCTTTCGGTTGCAGAGCTGATTGTCTCCCTCTCACGGCACCTGAATTTTTTATTGATAGGCAGGCGATGAAGTCAAAGCTCAGTCCTGGAGGAGGAAGATGATTCATGACAGCGGCACGGACCAAGAGGCCAAGGCCAGGCGCCAGGCTCAGCTGGAGCAGGTTCATAAATGATAACGCTCTGACTATAAAGACACTCATAAACACACAGAGACGCCGATCCTGCTGGCAGACAGAGGCAGTGTTTAAAGGGCTCAAATATGGGCCAGTAGCTCATAATAATCAATAATGTCATCATGCCATTACTCCAGTCATTATTCAAACCCTTCCCTCTCTACCTCTTCAGTGCTTCCTTGTTCCTTGTGGTTGCTTTTAGTTTCCTTCTCTATCCTCCAGCGCCATCTTGAGGCCTACAGGAACATGCGCCGGCTGAGAGATGCTCTCTATCGCCACTACGCCGCCCTGCTCAAAGACAAGGTCTGTTCACAGAGATTAGCACTACAGCAGAGTCACGACACAGGTGGAGCAAAGCCAGAGTCTGAAAAGAAGGTAAAGCACTGAAGGTGAACGCCACCTAAACTGTGCAATGAAGTGTCATCATGTGTTTAATTTATTTTAAATATGTGACATTAATATTTAGTGGGATAAAATGAGAGAATGTCTTTCTAGTTATATTTCTTATTCATAGTAGTATAGGCTACCTTAAATAATACTACTATATTCTTAATATATTTAAATTTTGATTGTAATGATGTCACTGATATCCCACAGCTCCATGTTGGGCTTGTTTCCAGTTGTTTCTATTACTTGCCTGCAGAGTAATAACCATTTATTCCTACCAACAACTACTATCACGGAGGCAAATATAATACCTATATTACAGCCCCCCTGTAAATGTCACTCATGTTGCAGTAAGGCGCTTAGCCCTGTAATGTAAGTGTGGCATTGTGGTTATTGTCACAACCTTTAACTGTTACACTCAACCCAACTAATCTAAACTAGGGCAAATAAAATGGTAACGGGGGGTGTATGCACATCTGTGCATCCTGCATACGCTACCGTTTAAAAGGTTGGGGTCACCCAGACAATTAGGTGTTTTCCATGAAAAGTCAAACTTCTATTTACCATCATGAGTGGTAAAATGAATAGAAAATTGTATTACATTAGCCTTCTGACACATTGTACCATTAGAACACCGAAGGGATAGTTGGGCCTCTATACACCTATATAGATATTGCACCAACAACAGACATTGCAGCTAAAATAGTCATTTACATCATTAGCAATGTAATAGAGTGTATTTCTGATTAGTTTAAAGTCAGCTTCACTGAAATAAGTGTTTTTCTTTCAAAAATAAGGAAATTTCTAAGTGACCCCAAACTTTTGAACGGTAGTGGAACCCTCAGTTAAAAAAAGTCTGCATACACCACTGCCTGGCCCTAGATATTCTGCTGTTATTCTCCTAATAGGTTTGTGGTAGTTTGATTAATGTATCTAGAGTCAATAAAGCAGCATAAAAAGATGATTAAAAACAAGAAAAGAGTCAGAACAAATCCAATATTATTTATAGTTGTTTTGATCTAAATAAATTATAACAAAATAATTAAGTTATTATAAATCATTAAATAACAGCATGCAACAACCATCTCTCTCTCCACCTCTCTCCACTGTCTGGGCTCAAATACACAACCCTGCAAATCAAAGCCCCCTCTGTTTTGAGTGCGACACCTTTACATTCTCTTTTACTCCTGAAGTGATATGCATGTCATTAACATAATTCCAGCTGTATTCCTGTGGGTCGATGTCCAGCACAATGTGGGCGCCACAGTATGTTGATGAACTGTGACTGTGTGAGCCTGTTTCTGTCAAAACTTCCCTGTATTCACCGTGTTCCAAAAGCCTCACAGATTTCTGCCGCTTTACATGAAAGAGGCCACTGTCGCGTGCGGTCCTCCTTCCGCCGCTGTGGCCGACGTGATTGACTTTGATTTTGACTGTCCTGTCTCTGTTCTGACCGGGTGTGAAGAGAGCAATAAGCTTCAGAGAGCACCCGCATTGAGGGGGTCTGACATGAGAGAGATCCTGTCTTATCTTCCCCTCCTGTAAAAAGCAGAGCTCCTTCAGGAGGATGTAATTGTCCCCTCTAATGACTTGCACTTTGGGGGCGGAGGGAGGAGGAGACAAAGAGAACGCAATAAAAGACTTTAGAGGCCCTCCAGTAGGAATCCTTTGCTTCAAATTGCTAAGCAAATGAAACTACCTGTTGTTTCCTCCGCTCAGATCGAGAGGCTCTGAGGTGAAGCAGGACCAAAGCAGGCAAAGGCAAGGACACCTGCTGGGGCCTAATTGGTCCTTGCTGCAGTTAATGGCTTCCTGTGGCTGCGTGTTTACTTCTCATTTGTTCTGTGTGCTCTGTTTCCCAGCCCCTGAAACAAGGGAGCCTCACTTTAAATCTCTATTCCCACCACTCTCCTGTCTCTGTCTGTCTGCCTCCGTCTCTTTTCTTCTGCTCCCAGAAACAAAAGAAACTGTCTTTCTCCAAGCTGCAGCACAATGACTCATACCTGGAGTCCCTCCCAAAAACCAGCTATTACCTGGTAGGTTCACTGTCCCAACTCTGACAGTACGGTTACACACATGGGGAAAAAAGGGAAAACATCACCTTACTTTAACCACTTGAGCACTGGGCTTATTTTTTCAGTTTTCCTGTTATAAATGATAATAAATATGGAATAGTTCTCCAACCACAAAAGTCATGAACTTAAACCTGGTATCTACAACATGTGAGGTGACTATGTATCAGAATTCATTTATGTTGCTGTTACAGAGCAAATATTGATAGAATATTGGAAAAAAAAATTGTGTTTTACTACAAATAAAAAAAACCTTTATTTATAACTAAAAACAAGATCAAATTTGATGAATATGAATATATTCTCTAAAATGGTTAAAAATGAGCTTATAAAGGACCCAATTAAATAATCAAACAAACAGTTCAAATCTAAATTAAATATCAAAATAGTGGTTAGTTTCAGCCCTACTGATATTTTATTAAACTACTTTCTTATTGTATTGATGATGTCGATATTGATGATATATATTAATGCTGTAACAGTAACATTGGGTTTTACTACACATAAAAATACTTTAATTACCGTTGTAGGTTTTCTTATACAATATATGAATAAAACTCAACTCTGTGCCGTATCAGGGGGTTTAGGAGTTTTTCTTTCATCTCCTAAATGTGACATCCATCACAGTTTTGTCAATCTCTTTTTCTGAGATCTTTGACCTCCAGAACCAGTTAGCTCAGCGTGGACATCTGAAAACCCACCAAGATGTAGAAGATTTTCACAGGCGCATCGAATATAACCGTCACCCATCTAAGCTGCAGAGAAGTCTGCAGGATGTCAGAGAAATGAGTTGAGTTACAGTTTGTTATATTTAAATATGTGTTTCTTTTTAGATATTTGATGTAAAAAAAAAATTTAAAAAAAAGTGGATTTGACTATTTCTACCTGTTGTGGAAATGTGTTGCAGTGCTGGACAGCAGATCTGCAGCAGATTTGATGCCTCAGCAGACGACAGCAGAATCATTTAATCCCCCCTGCTCTGATGGAGATCGAGGACATGAAAACCACATTTCTCACTCAAGGTTGTGACTATACCTAAATATATGAGTCTCTTTGTCTCAATTTCTATTTGTTTGCTTTGCTAGAAGCTGCTTGGTGGCTTATTTTGAGGTCTTGAGAATACTTAGTAAATACAAAGTTTCATTTTTTATGTGTCCAACATCCTCACAACTTTAAAGTGTCACAATGTGCAAGGCTTTATGATTAAGGCCTTTTTCTGACAAGAAAATGTTGCTCAGATTTCCCCCTTCCTGAGAGGTTTCACTTCAGCCAGTAAGTTCAGGGCCTTCAGGGAGATCGTGGGCCTCTGGTCTATAACTATGAGCTCTCTGGATGTGTGTTTGCACTGCCTCCAAGAACAAACAGTGACTCCACTGGAGCGGGGACCCTCCCGGCGGAGAGAGCTGATTACTCACGTAGAAGTGAGATGACCAAACACGATGTGACCCCTCCGTTGAGGCGACTCACCTCTTCGGACGGCCACTCGGACTCCCGCAAACATCATCCGGGGGAAAATGTCGTAATTATGTCCACTACAAAAGAGATGTGGCAATTGGGCCGGTGGTGTCACTTCATGCCAGCACAGCGAGCAGATGTCGAAGTGTTTGGAGAGTTTCTTCTTGTTCAGGCTTTATGGGCTTCCAGGCAAACAGCGCTCCATTTAGTAAAAGTGGCAGAGGTAATCTGCAGGCCCGTTAGATTTGGAGTTATGCAGCGGTTCTGTTTAAGGAGAGGTGTACAAGCATTATCCCTGCTATTAAAGATTAATTTACCACATTTGTTTTAATTTTAAGGAACTCCATTGAAGAGGTTGTAGCCTATATGATCAATTATATTTATAAAGCATATTTAATAACAACTTGTCATTGATCAAAATGCTTCACATGTACACTACCATTCAAAAGTTTGTGGTAACTTAAAATGTCCTTATTTTTAAAAGAAAAGCACTGTTTTTTCAATGAAGATAACTTTAAACTAATCAGAAATACACTCTATTACATTGATAATGTGGTAAATGATTATTCTAGCTGCAAAGTCTTTTTTGGTGCAATATCTACATAGGTGTATAGAGGCCCATTTCCAGCAACTATCACTCCAGTGTTCTAATGGTATGATGTGTTTGCTCGTTGCATTAGAAGGCTAATGTAGCATTAGAAGACCAATAAAGTACAAAGGTATGTGTGGAGCTGGGATTTGACTGTGGTAACAGAATACTCAAGTAGGATGGATAAGGGGATGCTGTTCCAAAGTGTGGGGTCTACAACTGCAAAAGCCCCAGGTTAGCCAACCTAAAGGGATCTGGCAGTGGTGTAAGCGGTTAAAAGTTCAGTGAGGTAAGTGGGAGGCCAGTCAATTCTGGGTTTGTGAAGAGAAGCGGTTTGAAATGGATTCTGAATTCGACAGGTAGCCAGTGGAGTCAGGCTGATGTGATCTCTATTCCCCTGGTTCCTGTTAGAAGTCTGACTGTGGCGTTCTGTATTGTTTGTAGGAGAGTGAAGGATGATTGATTGATTCCAATGTACAGTAAATCTCAAATGAAGGCTTGGATGGATTCTAGGTTTTTGAACAAGAGGCGATGAGCAAAAATGATTATCTTGGAAGCACAAGAAGTCATCTGTAATGACTCTCTTCACAGTTCTGAACCTGCTCAGATGTGAGGTCCTTTTCGCATTCACATGCCCTGAATGTACGATAGAACAGCATCAGTCGTTAATTAGCGACGAAAGCTGTTTAATAGGTGCGTGCATGACGTTAGTGAGGAGCCGCCACTGTGAACGGCACGTCGCCCCGGGGACACGGCGAGCACCGTCGGAAGACGAGCGAAAGCTTGTGCTGACAAGTCTTCCATCAGTGCAAAGTCTCACCGCTCCACAGACAAACACGGCGAGACAGCGGCCCCCCGTGCCCCCACCCCAGCTGTGCCATAGGCACATTCCCCACATCCGTGAGAAATACCCAAAATAAAAGCAATTAGAGCTGAAGCCAAAATATATAGCCGGCGGAGTCCGTGGTTATGTTTTTGAGCAATGAGCCAATTCATCCAATCTGTCTCGTTTGTGCCTATTTATATGTTTATTATTAGCCGCCATGATTTATTGGACAGTTGAGGCAGTAATTTGCTATCTTTGTGGCCATCTGGTCATGGTCTCTTCAATATGTTGAATTTCACAAGTATGCATTACAAGTCTGCAAAATTAGATTGACCAGAACATACCATTTCTATTACTATATTGACCTCGATGAGTGGAAAATGTACATAGGAAAGGGTTGGTGTTTGTTTCCTCTGATCTTGAAGGATCATGCATTTTTATATATATTATGAAAAAATCTAAACTTAACATAACATGTCAACTCTCAACACAGCGTCATTAATATTGTCCATATGTGAATGCACGGGTCCACGTCCCTTTTTCCTCCGCCTGCATCCCATGCAGCACGTGGGGTTTGTATAGATCTGTTACCTGCTGCACTGTGCTGTGAGTAAACGCTGCCTTGCTCAGGAGTCCTCCCAGGAGCCAGTTTGCACCCAGCAGACAAAGTGTGTTGTCACCCGAGTGTGCAGTGTTATCGGGTGTGAGTTGCACCTCACTATGGCTGCTCTTGAGAAGTAGCACACCATTAGGAATATATTAACAACTCGACATTTTGTCTGCAGGTCACACATCACAGCAGCGAGCAAGCTAAACGGGCGGAGAGGATGTTTTTTTGCGTGTTTTCTAAGCGCTGACAGTCGTCCTCGATCGTTATCCGTAAAATTAGACTCATTTCGAATGTGTCTGCTTTCAGGTCGTTGGGAGTGTCTGGTTCAGGTGAGGGCTCGGGAGACCAGGTTTTCGGTGGCAGCCAGAAGAAGGATGAAATTGAGCAAATGTTTCCCAAGGTTAGTGTCAAAACCGCAGGGGCGGTAATCCCACTTAACAAGGGCAGTGAGACGCAAACACACCTGCAGCAGGGATCACCCAACCGCTTCCTCAAACCGCCAGGCATGAGCCGACAACCGTGTTGTCTATTCTCTATGCTAAACTATATTAACCCCTCCTAACCAGCGGACTAAAAAGTGATCAGAAAACCTGCGAACGATAGCTTATGAAATAAAGTGTAAAGACGGTAAGAATCTAAATATTAAGACTAATCTTTAGGGCGATATCAATGATCGGGTTTAGAGAAGTAGACATTCGGGAAAGCGAAAAACACTGAAGATGAGGTTATGCTCAGGTGCTGAGATGAGCATATACGGACAAGCATGCAGGACTCATTTTTCTCTCACCCCCGTGTCAAAATGGGCCTGAGCAAACAGAGGATGAGTCTGGCTAGAGGGGGAGCAGGGGAAGGCAAACAGTGGTCAGACGAGACTGGTCAAATCCAGCAGGCTCGCAGGAGTATTACTCAGACCAGCTCTACACGGACATCTCAGATCCACCGCGGCCGGGGACCCCTGCTGACGTCCTCGGGGGTGTCAGTCCAGGGTGGAAGCTGTGTGTGTGTGTACTGAGCTTTTAATATCAGTCTTATATGTGAAGCATTTTTGTAGTTCTGATTCTCTGAATGAAAATGATTTACACCGCCTCATCATTAAATCCTGTAAAAGAATAAGTTCTAAGTCAAAAAGTTTGGAAAGCTCATGTTTATGCGTGCACTCCTTTCCTGTTTATCTCACATTGTCATGTACATGCAGCAAATACTACAATACATTTCAAAAGTTTGGTGTCACTTAGAAATGTCCTTATTTTTGAAAGAAAAGCACTGTTTTGTTCAATGAAGATAAATTTAATCTAAGCAGAATTACACTCTATACATTGTTAATGTGGCAAATGACTATTCTAGCTGCAAATGTCATATCTACATAGGTGTATAGAGGCCCATTTCCAGCAACTATCACTCCAGTGTTCTAATGGTACAATGTGATTGCCCATTGCACCAGAAAGCTAATGTAATAAGCTTTTCTATTCATTTTACAACTTATGGTAGTAAATAAAAGTGTGACTTTTCATGGAAAAGCAAACATGATGCTTACAGTGATGCTAATGTAATGCTAGTTTCAGCAGGTTTCATGCTTCTATAAAATTCAATTTAATACTGAATCAAATGGAAAGCAGTGGTGGCTGAGAAGGTGAAAATCTTAATAGAGATAGAATGCCATGAAAACTTTGTAACCATGAAGAAAAATACAATGTCTAATATTTGTTGTAAATGGTAAAAATGGTGTATTGGCCCTTTAAACTTCTTATGCACAAACCTGAAAATAATATACCCACATTACTGTTTCTCAACGCTTTTAATTACAGTCACAATTACCCTGGTCTCATTGAAAAAAGGAGTCATTTTCCAACCAAAGAGACAGAATGAGTGTGAGTGATCCTGAAAATGGAGCCACCCAGGATAAAGTACCTCTTAACGGGTTTAGCTTTAAACCTGGTTGCACCTGCAGTATCCTGGGGGGATGGGGGAGTGTGTGATCACCATATAGATCAATACATTAATTCACAGTGCAGCCGTCCCACATCCGGAAGGGGCCTAGTGTGACACTGGGTGTTGGAGGAGGAGAGAAAGGCGCCAAATGGGACACTCGGCCTGTGGGAAATGACACTGGCTATGACACCTCTGACTTTTACGCCACGGTTACCTCAGCTCTTATACGAGGGGACGGCGCTTTTTTAAATTGCAAAATGATTAATGAACGAGGAAATGATTACTGAATGTAATATGTGCCACCCGCAGATGAAAGTTCCCACATTTGCGACCTTACGGCCAAACTTCATGAGGAACTTCCAGAGCAAGATGCCTGATTTGGTAAGATGCCCCTTTTAGAATGTGTGTGTGCGTGTGTGTGTGCAGGGAACAACATTTGCTACTTTCCCTCAAACCAGATCATTCCTGAGATTCCCAAGAAGAGCAGCAAAGCAGAAACGTACCTGAGGAGACTGAAGAAAATGCACGATCTTTGTTTATCAAACATGGATTTTGCAAGAAGGTTGGTCATTTACCAAACCGGCAGATACACTATGTGCATATATACAGAGGAATCGATGCATTGAAAACAACTCGTAAGTCACATTTAGAACAAAATGAGGGACAGGAGATAAGGAGAGTATTGAAGGAGCCTTTCAACTGCTCTTTATACTGACTCCAGTTTGTTTTTCTCTGCTTGCTGTGAATCCTGGTCCAGACTGCTGGACAGAGAGGCAGACTCGCTGTGCTGGCAGCAGGAGCGAGGCGTCCAAGATCTGGTTAGTAACACAGACCAGCCACAACACAACACAACACTACAGGGCTCTATGGAAGCTTGCACGTAGCTGTTACACATTGTCTTCCTTGGCAACAGTTCACACCGAATAGAATTACCAGCATCCAGCAGTTATTTGTGTGCATGGAGCTACACTGCGTTTATCAGTTTGCATGTTTTATTAGTCGTTAATTAAGATTTTCCCTTATTTTTCTTCTACAGGTGCTTCCAGGAATTGACTCCAAACAAGGAAAGAAAAGCCAAACAGAGCAGGCAGCTCTCAGCTTCCAGAGTGACCCACCTAGGTCTCCTCAGAAACTGAGCAAAATGACCTCCGCAAGGTGCATTAAAACACACATGCCAACCGATTTCTCCTTTTTTTTTGGTTTTTCTTCTTGAACGCATGATGTTTAAAACACAAGACTGACCATCACTTGGCATTGTGCATGCGTGGGTGTTTTCTTGGCAGCCGCCAACGTTTTGAGGCTCTGGTTCAGGACACAGCAGCGTGTTGCCGTAAAACACCTGATCCCTTATCCATCGAGGACGTGTGTCAACAAAAACACGTGAAGGTAAAGCGGCGTCCCACAATGAAACTGCTAATGCCGGCTGCTCGTTAAAGTTATGTTTTTACTGCTATTAATATAATCTTTTCTGTCCTCATTTTAGATAATTGGCTGGGGATTAAAGGTCTGGAGAAACTACACAAACTAAAGCTCAGACTTCAGAATTTAGAACCAGCATCTTATAGGGATCATGTTGTGTAAATTATCTGTAGCTACAGTTTATAGCATCTATTTTTTTCCATTAGAACCCTGTGTTTTGTGCATGTTTCAGTCTGATCACAGTGAGACATATTCTTATCATACAGCTCTATCTCATTACTTAACACTAGATTATTGGATTATTTTAGTGACTTACAAATTCATATAATATTTATTTAGATTTATAAAAAATAAATATAACATATATTCTACAACAGTTAAACCATCCAAATTGTGGAAAATATTTTATATTTGTTTATAGTTTTTTTCCCTTGTTTATAATAAAATAATATATTGAATTTTTCAGTATGTTGAGTATTTTTTAACCATTAGATGCACAAGTGATTAAACTCGAAACTCAAGTGGGTCTACAATGATCTGTATTAGAGTTGATATGTTTTATGCCATTTTTTTTCATTTTGGTTAACTTATTTATTATAGTTTATATTATACTTGACTGAATCTGAATTCAAGTCATTTATCATTTAAATTGGAAACACTTAATACTTAAATGGCATGATACCAACACTGTTTTGAGGAATAGTTTTAATATCAACCATCTCATCATTGCTGTATCTATTTATCAGTTACAGTGAAATATATTTAGCTTTATTCATAGATAAATGATTTATTTATGTAGACTGTTCTAAAAAATTTAGTATTTTTAATTTTTTTTTTGTTTCTCTCAAGTATTAACCTACTAATACATGAATGAAAACCTGCATGTGTTCCATGCACTCAGATAAATAGAGATTATTCTATTTTCAGGCGTTTTTAATGCTATAAAAATGACAAAAAGACATATTCTCAAAGTTCGTGAAATCAGAAAGAACTCCTGAGTGAAACCTGCACTTCCTGCAGCTCTGCTCAGCCGAGCTTTCTCTCTGCAAGTGCGGCTTTGATCTAAGTGTCAATATTTACAGGTTGCTGTAATAAAGTAGGTTACACGGCTTTATTCAAGACACTGTCATCCTGCGGACCTCAATGACATATCCCCTTCCAGCCAATGGCAGACAAGCCCGCAAAGATCAAAAGGGGAGATGAGCCAACCACCTTTGCTCCAAACTCCTGTCCCGAGATGGAGCGTCTATTCGGCCTATATATACATGTATGTCTCAGCCGCGTGACGCTCAGCATCCCCACGCGATAACTGGAACCAGGAGTTTCTTCAATAAGTGATTACAAGCTACCCGGAGCTGTTGGGACATGATGGCCGCAGGAGCCGCTGAGTGTCCCGGTGGGAAGGTCGGTCAGCACCGGGTGGATCATCTCCTCAGCGCCGTGGAGAGCGAGCTGCAGGCCGGCAGCGAGAAGGGCGACCCCACGGAGAGGGAGCTCAAAGTCTCCCTGGACGAGACCGAGCTTTGGCAGAAATTTAAGGATCTAACTAATGAAATGATAGTTACAAAAAACGGCAGGTAAGAGAAAACGATTTTAGCGGTTTGTAACTTTAAACAACAAAACTAGTAGTGGTCATTATTTAAAGCTTCTACCTTTTCCTTCTTCTTTTTTTTTCACCAAGGCGCATGTTTCCCGTGTTGAAAGTGAACGTGTCCGGATTGGACCCGAACGCAATGTACTCTTTTTTGCTGGACTTCGTATCCGCGGACAACCACAGGTGGAAATACGTGAACGGGGAGTGGGTCCCCGGGGGGAAACCCGAGCCTCAGACTCCCAGCTGCGTGTACATCCATCCGGACTCGCCCAACTTCGGGGCGCACTGGATGAAAGCCGCGGTGTCTTTTAGCAAAGTCAAACTCACCAATAAACTGAACGGAGGAGGTCAGGTGAGGAGAATATAGGATGCCACGTGTTTAAAAACAGACTTTTCTATTATTTTATGCGAATACAATGATAATGGAAGCTTATGAGGCATGCTGTGTGATATTTTCGCAGATCATGTTAAATTCTTTACACAAGTACGAGCCGCGCATCCATATAGTGCGGGTTGGAGGCCCGCGGAGGATGATCACCAGCCACTCGTTCCCAGAGACGCAGTTCATTGCAGTGACCGCGTACCAAAACGAAGAGGTGGGCAAAAAACTTTTTTTTTCCCCCCACTCAAAAAAATACTTATAGCACTACTAATAAAATGCGTGCGTAATTTACGCACAACATTTACGCACAGTTAGTCTTCTCGGTTTGATGTTTCTTTATTGCCCTTTTTGTTTTTTAGATAACTGCTCTTAAAATAAAGTACAACCCATTTGCCAAGGCCTTCCTAGATGCAAAAGAGAGGTAAGAAAACATGAAGTTTTAGTTTTATAATGTCAGTGTCTTAAAGATGTGGAACAGTTTAGCATCCGTTAATTTATTTCTACAGAAGTGATGATAAAGACATGAAAGAAGATGCAAATGAAAACCAGCAGTCAACTTATTCTCAATGTAAGTGTCACACTATATATTTTTTTTAAATGAATCCTCTCATTTTCATTTGATAAACACTTTCTAGTCTTGTGGTTCTCATATATCCCATGTCTTCTCCCCTCTGTGGAGCCAGTAGGTGGCTGGTTTATTCCGGGTACGGGCTCCCTCTGCCCTCCTGCGAGTCCTCACAGTCAGTTCGGGAGCCCCATCTCCCTCTCGCCGTCCCACGGATGTGAACGCTACTCCACTCTGAGGAACCACCGCTCTGCACCCTACGCCAGCCCGTACGCCCATCGGACCAACTCGCCCAGTGAGTGACCGGCCCCTCTCAGCCCCACACCTTACATACATCCAGGAATTACACCGCTTCCTCCCCGGCTATTAACAAGAAACTCAAACAAATGTTGCTGAGTGGGGAATGTCCTGCATTCCTCTTGCTTTTGTGTGAGTGGAGCCACAGAGCTGTAAACTGTTGGGCTTCCTACAAGGAATGCATGGGCGCTCAGGCCTTTAGCTGTCTTTGTATAATAATGGTATCAGAGAAACAAGGCCCGAGGAGTCTGGTTTAGTGACATGTCATTATTTCTTTGATTTCTGACACATATATTTTAAATAAACCCAATGTGTGACTCTTAAACCTCACTATGTTTGGGTTGCAGCTGGCTACTCTGATAACTCTTCGGCTTGTCTTTCGATGCTCTCAAGCCACGACAACTGGTCCGGGCTACAGATGCCAACACACTCCGGCATGATGCCCATGGCCCACAATTCCACCACTGGCACCAACTCAAAGTATGTCTATTTCTTCTTTTTTATATGCAACTGATAAAAGATACTTAAAAAAGTTCACTGATGGACACAATATTTTTTGAAGGAAAGCATAAGTAGCTCCTCTAAACTAGTGGTTTTCGAGGTGGGGTCCTTGAGTAAATGTCAGGGGGTTCCCATAAAAACGTATAATAATTTATTTTCACTATCACATTCATAAGTAAGAAAATGACAACCATTTGTATAGAGGACTGTCATAATTAAAATTAATAAATTGCTTAATTTAATTTAGTAGTATTTAATAAATTCATAAATAACATGGAAAATCAAATAAATGGGACTGCCATAATTAAAATGAATACATTACCTTAATTAATTTAGTGGTAATTATTTCCTATTGCACATGTATTATTTAATTTCAAATTTAATGTTTCATCTTGATATATTAATTATAGTCAATATTGAGGTGACAAATGAATGGGCAAATGAAGACATAAATAGATCATTTTAAAAAAATACATTAATAAATAAAATGGAAAATCAAATAAATATGAAAATAATACACAAATGCATTTATTTTATGAATTAATTAAATTAGGTAAATATAGGCATTTACTGGTCATTTATTTTTGATAATGTCAGCTTAGTTCCTCTGTATTTTGGCCTTGGGTTTCCTACACTTTCTGTTCTAAAACATCTTAAAGCACAATAATTATCAGATGGTCTATTGTGTGACTTTAAAGGTCCTTGATGTAAAAAAGGATTGAGAACCACTGCTCTGAACTATCCAACATAGAAATAAGTAACACCTTCTCTGTGTCTGTCTCTCTCTGTAAAGTCAATATACCAGCCTGTGGTCGGTGAGTAACACGCCCCTGACTCCAGTCTCCCAGACTGGGGGGATCAACAACAGCCTGAGCTCCCAGTTCCTACTCGGGTCCAGCAGCCACTACCCCAGCCTGTCCCACTCAGTCACAGTGCCCTCCTCTGGCTCCCCTATGTACGACAGCGGCACGGCCACAGAGGTGCACGACGCGGCCCAGTACGACTCCTCTTCACACGGCCGACTGTCTTCAGCCTGGACCCCTGTCACCCCCCCGTCCCTGTGAGGGGCAAACATCTCTGATAGTGAAGAGTTTTGTGTTCTTGGCTGCAGGATGTTTGATCTGCTGAGACTCTAAAAAAGAATTAATAATAAAAAAAAGGTTTTTAATTGTTGCAAAATCAAACATTTTCACCAGCAAAACACTCTTGTAAGGTTTCGGATAAGCTTGGATTTATTCAAGATTTTCCCATTCCCAAGACGTTTGCACTTTTCCCAATTGGCTCTAATAAAAAGGAGACGAGGCTTTTGAGTTTTTCAACTTAACATGCTTTGATTTCTTTCAATTTCTTACAGACAACAAAATGAACATGTTTGTTTTTACTATACGAGTTTATCAGATGCTTTTTTTATTCAACCTTCTGTCAAAAAAACGTGTATTTAATGTTTGTGAACCAAATTTACATTTTTGAATCTGCTTATATTAAGCATAACGTACTCAGAGCAGTAATCTTAACATACGTACAGCCGAATAATGTTGAATGATTCCAAAAAAAAAAAATGTTTATAGTGTAAATGAGAAAGTGTCCTGCTGTACCTTCTGAGGTTTACCCTGTAAATAAATGAAGCTTTTTGTACCACAGTCTTGCTGTTTGAGATCATGTTTCAGATGACTTTAAGCCTTCAATGGAAAATGTGTTCTGACCTCCTTTAAGTTTGCACAAAGCTTTCTGAACACCCTCCTGTCGCACTGCGAGCCCAGACATGTAGTCTGTTAATTAGATGAGAAACATGTGTTAAGTCCTGTCACTCCTGACATGACATGACAATGACCGTAGGACAAACAGCTGTTTCTGTGTTCAACACCTACGTCAAAGGATGAAACATCCGACACATGCTGTCTCACTGGTATCACTACAGTATTTTTAAACCAAAAACCTATATATGTATAATATGTGAGAGTTTTTATGCATTTTATGCTGTTTTAAAGATTTAAATTTTGAACTATCTTTAGCCAGATGATGTATTTTAGTTGTTGGATGTCTGGATCTTTTTTTTTTTTTAAACAAGAAATGATTTTATTCTGTGTTTTTACCTTTAATCACCAGGTCAGGTTTGCTTTGGAGAGGAGGAGAAGACAGCAGCAGATAATCCCGCTCTCGTTTAACGTCCAAATCTTAAAGGTTGAATATGTAGAATTTTGATTAAAGATAAAAGTATAGTTTTTCCAGAAAAAAAAAATTATATCTAGTGTGTTTGGGTTTGATAAAGACTTTATGTTTACACGTACCAGCCAATAGCGACAGGGCCACTGCGAGTTGCATGATTCAGTCTCTATGCTGGGCACAACGAGGCTACTGGGTAAAAATGTCTGATGTCTGAAATGATGCATATATCACTCTTTTGAACACCTGCTGTATGAGAAGAAAGACTTTTTGTTTTAGTGTCCCCCGGAAACCTGCCGGACTACTTTCGTTTTGACCAGAACCGGACCAGAACTCTGCTCACAGGACACTGTCGGGGGTAAGTCAGCGTGAGTGTACGACACTGCTGATAAGGATGCTATACAGATTCATGTCAAAAATACCGAACTATCCCTTTAAGATAACTCTCTTGCTAACTTGGCTACCATTACCTGTCTATCAAATTCCTTTTGACTCTAGATGTGACATTTCTGGCTGTGAACCATCGACCTCCATACCAGTAAAGAGAGGAAACCACCTGTCCGATACCTTCACTTTCACCACTGTGGTGAGTGGCTATTATAAACAAATATGCTAGCTAGCTATTTGTATTCCCACAGCTCTCATAGATAACCATTAGTATACTGTGAAGTTTAGTTGGATGATTATCAATTGAAATGTGTTTGTCAATTCAAAAGTGGCGCAGTTGGCATCAAACCTGGCAACCCAACTGCTGGATTTGTTTTTTTTTGTGTTGCAACTACAATTTAGAGACACTAGATGTCAGTATTATGCTCATTTTACATATTCATCTTTAAACGATTAAAGAGTTAGCTAATTTTTGCAGTAAGTCATACCCACTCATGTGTTGTCCTGTGTCCACCGGACAACATTAAATAAAGACTGATGTTTAATGTGGAGCTGCCTTATTCTGTGTTTTTGCTGGTTGTGATTACTGGAGAGAGAATAATTCAGCTCTTGAACAGCTCCATTGATCCCACACTACTTAATGACATCATCAATCCCATTTTGTTATTGCTTTGTTTGAGAGACCCCCAGCGGCAGAAAACTACTTAAAGATATACATTTATATCTTTACTGTGCACGTGACACCTTTGTACATTTTGCTGTTGTGCTAACATAATGTTGGCTCTCTCACCATTAAAGATCCCCTCCAGAGATGCATTAAGATATACAGCATATGAATTTACTGTTTAGGAAAATAATGGTCTCCCCCAAATCTGTAGATATGGAAATATTTTACTTTGCTCCTACTTCACTGTGAAGTCCAATCTCTTTGTTTGTGCACTGGAGGCTTCACGTTTCCACATCACACTTGTGTAAGTTGAATTTTGGACCAGGATTGGTTTCCAAACTATTTGTGATGTCATAAATGACGCTTGTAGGCCTGGATCTTAAAATCTTAAAATGAGCACTTTGAGCAGATTATGTGGAGGACTTTAGGTAAACTACCACAATCTGGACCTTTTAGGACCCGTGTCCCCACTGGACTTGAATGGAAAGCTTCCGCCATTTTGGTCTCTGATGTTTCTAAACTGATCAAACTTGCTTCCACCAGCAGAAGGAAACTAATCCGATCACCACAGGAATGCCTTGCTCTAAGTTGAGCCGCCCAGGCAGCACTTCCTTTCGGGCTGTTTATCATTTTCTGCCTCCTATACTCCAGAGGTTCAAAACTAAACCACGGAGCTTAACTAAAACTAAAGATAACAGGATGATAAGCATAGTTAGACAAGACACGATCGTCTTCAGATCTGCTTTGATTCAACCGAAACTCTGCATCTCATTCTCAGTATCTGATGTCAGCCTCCACATATCAGGCTTCAGCTTCATGAGCATCTTCCTCTGAGTCAATAACTGTAATCATTTCATAAGTTTATAATAGATGTGTGTAATAATGGGATCAGTTATGCACAATTCTGGGTTTGTTGGAAATTGCTGTTTTTCCTCAGTTGCTACTGAATTAATGTCCAGCAGGAGATGATTGATGATGTTGGATCTAAGACCTTTACTGGCTCAACAAAGTTCTCTGATCCACATCCTGCTCCATATTGTTGTGAGCAGAACATTTTAGTTGGCAGCCTCTCTCTTTCTCTCTCTGATGCTGTTATATTGGTTATTTAAATCTTGGTTGAGTGAGAAGTGGCTGAGAAGATGTTTGAAAAATTAGAGGAAAAGACAGATCCAAAATGCAGGACTCCTTTTTATGTGTCAGGAAGGAACCTAAAGAGCCCAATGTCACTATTTTACTGTAAATGTTTGTATTTGTATGTTAAATTCGAGGCTGAGGGTTAACAAACAGCTGGGGCTACCCTTCTATATATAGAACAAACTATTAATTATTAGTAATTATAACAATTGTTATAATTAGTGCATCATAACTCTTAGAAACTAACGTTTTCCCCTGTAAAACAATATGAATATTAGCTCAGATTTAATATTTTTGGTCCATCTTGTAAATATTTATGAGCCTCTCTTCTGATTGGCTGATTTGGATTGAAAAAGGTGGGCGAAGGCAGGCCATGTTTTTGTTTTATACAGCTTTATTAATAAAATGTCAATATACACTTAGCAATTACAGTTGAACATTTGTCATCTCATATATACATGAACAGAAAAAATAATAAATAAAATTTAAATAAAAATAGAATAAAATAGTAAGAATAATCATATATAATAAAAAGTAAATGTATCAAGATATGGACAGAATGACATAAGAAAAGAAAAAATTACATTTCTCTAAATAGTTCTTCAAGTTTGTTAATGGTATGTAAACATTTCTTATTAATATCCATTTTAATACATTCCAGGCAGGCCAAGTCGGTAACCTCTACAGCTACCGCATGACATCACAAAGTCCAGGAAGTCCAACGAGCTGTGAAACAGAATAGTTTCTAGTTGTTGTGTGCATTTCTCTGTTTGTGTTTGATGCATTGGAACAACTTTTATATAAAATCTAGACCTCATCTAGAGTGAAATCAATGTGAAAGCGGCTACAACACATGTAGCATATGGGACCTTTAATGGCTGAGAAAGATGATTCTTACGTTTTATTTATCATTTTCTGGAAACTTTCCATACAACAGCTCAATGCTTCTTAAACGGAAATGATGACAGCGTGAATGTGGGGCGTAGATGTGAATACTGAGACAGTTGCAGTGCGAGGAAATGAGGCGTTATGGTGGAAGTGAGGCCAGGGCCGAACAGCAGGAACAAGAGCCTATTCAGCCCCAGAGGATCAAGGTCAGTGTATAAGAACATGATGACATCCTCCCCCTCACAACCACTGACTGACATAAAGGAACAGACGTATAATCCACTAACTCACGTATACAAGTGACCGATGTCTCCGAGCATCTCAGTAGATAAAACAGTCTCTGTGTGTGTGTGTGTGTGTGTGGTTAATGTGTCACTGTGTGTGTCTTATTGTGTCCAGCCCAGTGAGGCTGTTTGTCCACGCACAGATATATTAATGCTGAGTAATAATGCATATCAGTGTTGAATGAAACCTACAATTGATGATGATAAAGAGAATGGGAACATATTTTTTTTGTGTTCATTTCTGTGCAGCTTATTTTCCCTACACAGGTTTCATGTCCTTTATTATTATTACTGCCGATTACTGTTATAAAGTATTAGAGATGCAAAAGAAATTGGAGGAAAAAAGCATCATCATCTCATTGTGATGTGACATACGGTCTTTCCCTCCTTGTAATGTGCTGTAAAAGCCAATTATATGTGGTTCGCTTTTTTTTTCTTCTTATTAGAAGGAATTATATATTTAAAGCAAGAAAATATAATGGGGCATCTATCAGGAAGAAAAATCTAAAAAGCCTTGAAAGCAAGGTATTTCTCTAAGCCTAATAATCCCATTATGATCCCAATGAAAAAAAGCTCTGTCAAAGCAGGGAGCATTGACGCAAGCATGTCTTGACGTCAGTAGCTGCAGTGAATGAGGGAAGGGAGGGGGGAGCCGGAGGGAGAGAGAGAGAGAGATGGGGAGAGAGAGAAGTGTTTGCCTTAAGAAAATACCACGAAATACCAGCGTCAGTCGCACGAACGCAACTGTAAACGCGCACGCATACGGATGCGCAAAAAAAAAAAAAAAAAACGCATCAATTTCAAAAACTATTTGCCCTGACATCCGAGTGACACATTTTGGAGAAACAGTATAGGTGCTGCACTGGAAATCTAAACCAGATGTAGTAGATGGAATATGATCCCCTGACCCGGGAGTGTTCATAAATAAATCAGCATATGAGAGAATAAAGAGGAGGAGGAGGAGGAGGAGGAGGGGGGGGGAGCTTTGGTTCAACTGGTGGCAGAAAGGAAAATGAATGTGAGAAAGTAAAAGTGCAGCTGTATCCAACTGGTTATCTGTTAAAACACCCCACTCCCGCACCGCCCTTTGTTGGTTTAATGAAAGAGGAGTGCTGAGGGTTTTTTTTTTTTTATTATTCTCTGGCATTCATAGCTGAGTTGACCGGAGGGGAAAACTACCATCAAGCCAAAAAAAAAAAAAACGGTGGCGTCATCGCCTCCTCTATAGTACGCGCAACACCAACGACCCTCCTGCTGCATTTATAATCTCAAATTGCTCTGTGGCTCCCACACACTGAAGTGAAAAAAAAAAGCAAAACCGAGCTCGTCCGAGGTCCGCTCCTCAGAACACAATGCGTGTTTGTTCGGTGTCTGTTACTCCGGCACGTGGACGAACACCTGGAGGTTTTGCGCAAAAAGTGTCACGGACAAACGGAGCGTTTCGGTCACGGACAAACGGAGCGAAGGTATTGTACCGCGCGCTCACTATCACACCGCTCCTGGAGTACGGGCAGTGTCTCCGGTTTTGGAGGAATCCTCTCCTCCTTCACAGATGTTGCCCAGGAGATTTTCTCTTTTTTTTTTTTTTTACCTGCAACTTAGCGCGCAGCTCAAACGTTGCCGGGAGGACACATGCTCTTGTGTGTTTTGTTGCGCACACCACGTCCAGATAATCGCAGTTTACACTGGCCGAGACTTTTCAAGATACCCAAGAGTTCCCGTTGTGTCGCCTGTGCGTCATTCCCGCCTGATTAGAGTTCTAGTCTGACGTCGCCGCAATCCATTCAAAGCAAAGCGCCTCGCACGACGCCTGAAAATCTAAATTGATCCATTTTAAGGCGCGAATAAAAACACCCCGGACTGACGAAACGCACTTTCTTTCTTTTCTTTTTTTTTTCTTTCTTCGCTAAGACGCGGATCAACAAGTCGCCGTCGGTGCGTAATTTCCATCCGTGCCGGGCTCAGACATAATCCGCGACGCACGTGACTGACAAATCACTTCAACTGCAAATATTTCTCCCTTGTCAAGAGAAACGAGTCCCCGGCCGTTCCGCGGAGACACGTCTTGTCCGATCGCGGCGGGAATCAAGTGCAGACCGGCTCCATGCCTCGCTGCGTCTCCAGATGCTCGGCTGGCCACCACATGGTAACTTTGCGCACACCGCACGCTGGGAAGGAGACATACAGAGAGAGTGGATCTGAATGAATGGGACTGGTGTTTATTCACGTTTCTCTTCTCGCCTCCCCCCCCTTCCAGACTCTTGTATGCGTTTTGTATCCCGCCGGTTGAAGGTGTCTCGCGTTATCGGCAGATATCGACTCGGCGGCGGATAGATCCATCACTCGGAAAAAAGGGAGCAGCAAATGTCGAAGAAACGGAAAGGTCCTGACGACCGGGGCTCCGAGGAACCTCCGCCTGGGGGATGCAGCGATCAAGGTAAGGGAGTCGCGGTTTCGGGGGACTACGGTCTGAAAGTTGGAAGTGTGGCGCAGGTTGCGGGGTGTTCCGAATTCCTTTTAACCGTCTGCTAATAGCGCCCAGCGCGAGCGTGTAGGAACCACAGTTTGACTGCAAAGAAAGTCAGAAACACAAGAGGATTGGTCGAACCATCGTTTGTGAGGATGCACATCCAATAGCCGGTTAGATCTGTACAGTGGCATGTCCCCATTTCCCCCGTCCTCCATGTTGATCATTGGAAATGACTTTTTTAGAATCTCATCTAAGTCACATCTGTGTCACCTTATGTTCGCTTGTAGAACAGAGTTTAATCCTAAGGAGTAGTTAAACTGTGGCATCCATATATGCTTGACTGGTAATGTCCCTGTCACTCACATCCATACAGTGCATACACATATGCACTGTATGGAACAGGGAGGTTAAAGGTCAGCTTTTGAAAATTAAACATGCCGCATATGGAAATCTTCATTTTAATGGGTAATATGATAATTGCACAATGAACAACAGCCAGTATGAATACAAAAAAACGACTTTCCTCAATCACTGTGATATAACTTCCATCAGTCTGATACCACTTACGCTGATACCGTGGCCAAACTCGGTGCAGCTGGGTTTAATTTCCACTGCATCCGATTGTGTCATTGAAAATTAAATTCAGGCGTTCCTTTATTTTAAGAGGCAGCTTTGGAAAAGACTCGTGCGGCAACGTGGCTGCTAACACGCTGGCAGACGCATGACAGGAGTCGTAAGTTCAAGGCAGAGAACGGAACCACCTTCGAGCTGGAGAAGAGTGTTGTAATAACGGAAATGGGTCGAGTGAAGACTTTGGAGTTTCCTCTGTCACCCAGTTATCAGGTTTAAAGGCATGTTTAGGTTCAGAAAGAATAAATATCAGTCACATTCACAGTCTCATCTCTGAATTTACTCATGTTTTGAGTGACATCTTTTGAAATCTGGCTCTTTAAAAAAAAAAAGATCAGTTCATTTGTAACTAATATCCATGCAGATGGAGAAGGGATTTATTTGTCCAGGTTTTGAGGCATCCACATCTACATACAGTAGAGGAACGTTTATTTTTTCATGTCGTGAAAAATTAGCATCAGATCATTAGGCTTAATTTCCAGTTTGCTACAGTTTCAGCCAGATTTCTTGTTGGGCGGATGAAGGGGTGGTTTTGTTTCTCCGCAAAACCATCGGCAGTGACGTGTCCGACACAGAAGCTGTGGTAGAGGTTACTAGAAGCGGTTAACTCAACATCCAGCCATCCAAAAACCAAGAGAGCCGATTTATGTAAGTGGGGCTTATAAAACCCTGTAAAGACCGTTCTCCGGGGCTCTGATTAGTCAACTGCTTCTCCAACTGGCAGAAACACCTTTCGATTGGCACATTACGAGCGTTTGAATGTCTGAATTTGAGATTTTCGACTGTGGGACCAGAATTTTAAAAGTAAATGTAAACCCTTCATCAGCAAAATCTCTTTCCCCGTCGCTCTGGTAAGAAATTTCACAGTTTCCATGGGGACCGTTTCTTTGGTAGAAGAATCCGATCCGCTGAGAGTGTAACCAGGGCAATCAGATTTGTATTTGAACGGGGGGCAAAAATCGCTTCTCCGCATTTCTCCAAAAATTGTGCAAAACACAAAACAATTTTTTTTGTAATTTGCGGTAACTGACATTTTAAGATCTCGATATAAACTCATACACAGGCCAGGACCTCCAGTATATACAACATTCATCAGGTTTCCTCCGGGCCTGTAGATGTGTTTGCGCTGAAGATTTGACCTGTTTGCATTACAGTCTCTGGCTCCGTGTCTGTTTGGGCCAGTGCCCAAATGAGAGTTTCCCTTGGCTAACGCGGAAGGAGAGCCGGGCGCTTCCTTCCCTGACTGTGCCTGGCATCTGTGTCTACTTAGGGGGGCGAACACTCCCACTCAACCCCTCCCACTCCAGGTTTTTGCCCATTGTGCATGCGTTGATGCAACCTCCCTCTGCTCCGGGACACAAATGTCACAGCAAATGTGGACCAAATTTAAAGAGAAAAGCAGCCCTCCGTGCTCTGTGCGCCGTTGTGACTCCGGTATTGGTACGACGTGTAATCCAACATGGACGATTCTGCGGCATGTGATGCGTTAACCGTCGCTGCTCCGCCTCAGAGGACTCAAGCTCGTATTTTCTCACGGAGATGGTTTTTGTCTGCTCGGATATCCATGGTGAGGCCAGGAGAGGAGGTGTAGAAATAGGGGCATTGAGATTCATATCAGGACCACAAAGCGGGTTTTGTCTCGCCTCTTGGTGTGCAGCCTGGACCTGTCGATTACAGGGCCACTCCTGGTAGAAACCCCCCCCAACACACACACACACACACCACTACGACTACCAACAACACCACCAGCCTTCAGCTGCCCAGCTTTCCCCCATCAGGCCTACAGTTGATATCCATGCAAAGCTACAAATGAACCTTGCCATTTGTTGCTTAGTGTAATTGGTATTTTCCCATTGCTTAGAACATGGGGCTGGACGTTCTACTTGCAAGGATGATGTTGTTGGTGGGACTATATCCCAGCACCAAAACGGGCATCGCAGCAATGTTGCGATGTACTTAAGCTCTATAGGAATATATGTTATTAATCTATCCCCCTATTGGGGGCATTGGAAAAACCTGTTAAAACAGGTCGTAACAGGGGGATGTAAGAGTTAATAATCACCTAATTGTACATCCAGTAGAAACAGAGCAACCATAGAGTCATTTATTCTGGCAATCAGAACAAAAGTCCAACATTTACTCTTCTTTCACTTCTGGTTTGGTCACCAACCAAGTCCTGGGAAAATATCTGGAAATTTTAGCCTCGAAATGTTCCGTTTTGTTCACCAGGTGGTAGTTTTATTTCGGTTTGTTCTGGCAGATAGTGTATGGGTAGTCGAAAGAGCTGCCTGCTGTGGGTTGAAAATGACACTAGAGCAGTGGGAATGAACCAAAACAGTAAAGTCGTGGACCATAAACCCCACTAAGTGCTACTTCTACTTATTTAGTCATTTCATCCATCTAATATAAAACTAAGGATTAGTGTAACTTTAATATTGTATTTATCCATATATTATGTGCAGTACATGATATATACTATAGCATGGTATTAATAATAATAAATGTAATACCTTTTAAGTTTAAGTGAAGTCCATAAATCAGCTGAAGTACAGCAATAAAAATGAGAAAAATATTCATTAGACAAATTAAAACACAAATTGTGGTTTATAAAACCCCCACGTTGTTAAAAAGGGGGTATTAGAGCCTGCATTAGAGCCTTGAGAGCAAACGTCCTCCCCACTGTAACAATGACGGTTGCTCCCACCTCATTAACAATACCTCAAGAAGAACATTACAAAATGGCCTCCGCTCACAGGAACAAAAAAGGGCCTGTTCCTGTGAGACAGAAGATCAAGTGTGGTCAAGGCCTGTTTTCTTCTTCGTCTCACGTCCGCCCCGGCCCCGCTGCCGACTATTGAGGTTATTCTCCCAGATCCTGTGGATCGGTTTGCCGTCGTGGATTAAAAAAAACGGAGGAGCAGCAGCTCGGCGTCATGCTCCGCCGTGGTTTTCCAGCAGCGCACCATGTGTGTCTCTTTAGCTTGGCTCCGTGCCCACGATGCTGAAAGACTGTGGAAGTGCATTAGAGGCTCGCGGGGCTCCGGTGACGCCACAGAGCACTTAGTGTACAAACCACACGCAGCCTCCTACACATCCAAACACACGCACATCCTCGCAATTATTCTCATCCGCGTCCTCGACCGAAGACATTGTCGTACAGCTGCTGACAGCAGCCCGGAGGCCGTGGCTGCAGACCCCGTTGGAAGAAGCTCAACTTGTACAAGAATACCACTTAGTGGTCTCAGGGTGAACTGCAAGTTACAAAAGTGCAGTGCAAAGATTTGCATATGGAAAGAATTCAAAATTTTCTTCATCGTAATATGGTACATTTTTATATTCACACAGAATGCTGACCTTTGACATCTTTAATTTCACTATAGTTATTAGATGCCTCCTTCAGGTTTCTCAGACAGACAAACAGACACTAGATGGGGCCAAAGTATAAAGATGAAATTCAAGGAGCAGCGTTGGAGAAATTCACTGGACAATAGGTGGTGTTTCTTATTGAGGCTTTTGTTTTTACAGAGTTGGTAAAAACTGCTGAGAAGTTCCACACTAGTATATATTATAGATTTATATGATAGTCTAATATAATAACGCATTTCAACATTTTTTGTTATAATAATAATACATTTTATTTGTGTATTCATACAGAAATGCGGCATTAAAGATGACAGAAAGTTAACATGGGAAAGTAAAGGTTAAGAAGGAAATTAAAACTTTCAAAAGAGCATGTGATGGGGAGGGAAAAATACAAGTTATATAAGTAAAAGAAGTCAAAACTGGCAAATGCAGAAAATACATATTAATAGTTAATAATTTACTTTAGTTTAAGTGAAAATAATTGTAACATTACACCAAGGTTATTGATTTTCAATTCCACAGTTTGATTACAGCTCTACAGTCATGTTATTTACTTTTGAATAGAACAACTGGATCATAAAATGCAACAAATTAAAACAAAAAAAAAACCCAAACAAACACAGCTCTAATTTCAGTGCAAGTAAGGACGGGGGCGAGTGTGTGTGTACGTACGTACATGTGTTAACTTCATGAATGGATTGTGTCCGGGTGTCCATGTGTTATCAGTAAACACTCAGACCTGACGTCTGCATGCTCGGCCTTCTTGGCCCGGTGTAATGTCTGCTGTGCAAAGAGATTGACAGACCTGAACGTCAGCGCCCATATTTCTCACCTATGATTCATTCTGACTTTGTTTGGCTTCTGATGAGGGCTGCAGGCGGCCAGCGCGCACTCGCCCCCCTCATCCACTCCTCAAATCCTCTGAGCACTTTCTCTCTTTCTTTTGAAGGCTTTTCTTTTTCTGGCGAGACCCAAAATGGACTTTTATGAAGTTATAGCTACATTTCAGCAAATTACTGTGGGAGTTTTCAATATTGAGTTAAAAGTACACTAAAATTTATATATATATATATATATATATATATATATATATATATACATTTTTTTCCCCATATTTTCATATTTATCCCAAAAATAGGCAACCAGTTTGTTAACCCATTGAAGCATGTGAGCCTTTAAGTCAATGAATGCCATTTTATTTATACTTAAAATAAAAAATTGAAAAGTTACTTTTACAGCTTTTTCTTCTAATGACATGATAGCAGACATATGATGTCATCAACCTTCTATCCGTTCCTCCTGAGAACATGGCGAAGACAAAACCCTCCCAGAAAGAGTCATTTTATTTAGATAATTATAATTTTCATCCCTGACATGTATATATCGGTTTAATCATTCAAGACTCTAGAATAACCCCCCCCAAAAAGTTTGTACATGGGATAAATAGGTTTTTGTTTATAGGCAGCAGCAATTATGATAGGCATTAAAATGCTATTTTCTGCAAAGAAAATTAAAAGAATAGATACATATCATGATTGTTAGTGACTCAATTGATATAATTATATGCATGCATTTAATTAAAAAAAATCTGGGCTTAAATAGGTTAAGTACAAAGTGACAGTCATAGATTTAGCAGCTTTTAGGATTAAATGGGTTAAATGACATATGTCTGATAATGTAATTTAAATAATAACATAATTAAAATAATAACAATTGTTCTTTAACATCTCTGAAATCAATAAGAGCATGTAAAACATCATGAACATCATGAAATGAAAAATAAAATTAAAAAAAAAAATAATTGTAGAAACAAACTATGTTGCTTTTTCAATGATATTTTCCTTGTGTTGCCAAAAGTGCAAGAGTTAAACAATCAGCCTATGCTTCACTGTAAACACAACATACAGCGTCATAAGAATCACACAGTGACAGGCTGCGTGACATCACTCATCTGGAAGTAATGATCCAGAAGCATGTTCGGTGCTTATATTAAAAGGCCTCTGTCCAGTCCCAGGTGTTAGAAAAAGCGAGGCTTGTTTGTCTTTTGTGGAGCCAGTAACAACTCGCCAAAGCATGCGATTGCGTGTGTGTGTGAGTGTGTGAGTGTGTAAGGTACAGAGCCGAGCGATGGTGTGAGGGGGAGCTGATGAGGTCATGGCTCATGTCTCCTGCTTGCGTCACCACCTATAGGATGTGAGTCCCGCTGGCAGAGCTGCAGCTGCTGCTCGTTGTTGCAACAGCGTCAGAGGCTCACACACACACACACACACACACACAACCTACATGACCATGTTTTAGTCCACAGATCAGGTGAAGTCACGAGTACACCTACCCCACAGTGAATTTCTCACATTAAAATATGTGCCATGCACTGCGACAATAGTAATAATATTTTTGAATCGGGCAACATTTGCATCTATGTGTGTGAGTGTTTTTCTTTTAAAACGTGTCCACTCACACACATCTGAGCTCCTCTTTTGCCTGCAGTTTTACTAGATTGCAGTGAAGCGTTTTACATAGCTGTGTGTGTGAGTGACGTCAGCAAAGCATATGAGGCTACCCCCCCCCCCCCCAAAAGACTTGACCACATGCTCATCATCATAAACATCCTCTAGAATTACAGATGTGATAATCTAGGTCAGAAATGGTGCCAACCGAAAGCCTGTCCGCTAATCTTAATAACCAGGATTTGCATGTGTGAGCTTGTGTGTGTGTGTGTGACAGAGAGAGAGAGAGAGAAAGAGTGTGTGGGTGTGTGTGTTTTGCAAAATTAATTTTTACATTTGTGGTTAAAAGCATCAATTAAGATTTTCAAAGAGAACCCTCATATATATCTCTATAATAAAATAGAATAAATTGAACGTACAGTATAATGTAAGTCTTGACTGTGATGTATTTGACTTTGATACTGATAGAAGAAAAGTCACTTTTATTCCTTTGGCAATATCGGTACTTGCGTCAGCTATCAGGCTATATGCTGTATTTACCTAAATAATGTGTGTAAAAATGCAGATTCATGCCAAACTGTTTTTTTAAAAAATAAATCAATAAAATAAAACACTATTTATGTGCATTCAGAGTAAAATCTTTCAACGTGGTTATAATTCAAGGGGAATAAAATACAGGTCCACCAGTGAGCAATTTAAATGTCATTGAATGGTGCAGTATGTGTGTAATGCACATAAATTACATTTTACCCTGTGTGTGTGTGTGTGTGTGTGTGTGTGTGTGTGTGTGTGTGAGGCAAACGTTCAATTTGTGCCAGCTCTGTGACGTAGAGGACATGAGGCCCAGGCGGGTGCTGTGAGTGGCAGTAACAGCATCTCCTGCTCGAGCCTGACCCATCTCTGACTTCATTGGCTCCAGCTCTGACGCAGATACAGCCCCCCCCCCCCCCCCCCCCCCCCCAACCCTCCCCACTCCACACACTTCTTTCACCACGCTTTTTTTCCTCACCCATTTAAATGTGTTTTTTTTTTCTCTCTTTTTATTCATGGGCCTTCTGCAGTTCCCTCCACTGCAGCATTTCCACACAGCTACACATCACATATCTGCACCACCTGCGCTCTCTTAAACGCGGCTGCTCCGTTCTCTCTCATGCATCGATAGGGACCTTATCAACACTTCTTTCATTTAGTTCCTACCGTATTATCCACGCTAATCCTCTTCCCTTATGAGTTTAATTGTGCAGTACGAGGTCTTGCATCACAGTGAGCCACCGAGAGCATTAGAGGTGTTATACGGTCATATTAAATTTGCCAGCATGTGGCACGCAAGCATAAGACAGTTTCCGCTGCTTTAGGCAGCTGCTGCATTAAAAGTGTTGAAATGCACAGTAAAACATGTTCACCATGGATCACGTCAGTCCGTTTCCTCAGCGGAAGGCAGATTGTAAGTGTACTCATGAAGTGCATTCGTGAGCACTCGTTAAATTAACTAAATATTAGAGACCTTTTTTATATTATTATACATGTTATTGTTGGGTGGGGCTGTGTATGGTTTTCGTCACTGTATTTATTGGTTTTGTGTTAAAAAAAATATAAACTTCTGAACAAGGTTTGCTTGATTTAGCAATTTTATCAATGCTTTCTAACAGCAGTGGTTTTCCAGGTGCTTTAATCAAATGTATATATTGGATGAGTATCATTGTTTCTTAGTGTCATATTAGTCAATAAGGCACTGGAATGTTAACAAAGTGTGAAAGGTGTTTAATTCCTTTTTTTTTCTTTCCATTAGAAGTGATTTATTTGAATTGAACTCTGGATTGTGCTAGGTGATTGTGATAGGTGTCGTAGGGGACATTGTAGTGTTTATTTTATTTTATTGACTTTGGGCAAGTGCAGTGTTACTGAAGCAGTTGTTGCATATGTTTGTATCATGAAGGAAGTGATTTATAGTATTCACTGTGACTGCTAGGTCTTGGAATTCACACATTTTGTTCCACAGTATACTAAGCCATCGGTGTTGTGGATCCATTTGATGAGGTTTTGTTATTGATTTGCTAACTCGTGTTGGAAATTTGATGTTTCTGATGCTTTGATTGTTGTAATGTGATTTTTGTGTTTAAATAATTCGCTTCGGGGTTGGAATCAATGTGAATCGTATTTGATTCTTCACTGAGCATTTTCTGCCATCATCATTATTATTATTATTATTATTCCAAAAAATAAATGGTAAAAAGACTTCAAAATCCACACCAACGACCACTTTTAAAACACAATCTATAATATCATCTTCAGCATGTCTGAGAACACTAATGTAAAGCTAATACAATACAAGATCACTCACAGAACACACACCATACAGCACAAGAGGCACATAATGGGATTATCCAGATCAGACATATGCATTCGTTGTACACGTAATGCGACTGACGACACACTCCACGCACTCTGGCTCTGTCCACAGATATAATATTTCTGGGAAGAAGTAACCAACACACTATCCCTATTGCTCATGCGATTCTGTATACACACTCAGTGACCTGGATATACTCAACATATGTTCAACACGAAAATTAAAGTAGCCTGAACGTATATCCCTAAGTATCTCAGTGAAAACAGTACTAAACAAAAAAAAGTAAGTGGAAAAAAATCAACATCTCACAAGTTGGATCTCCCGACATGACAGATATCACTGGAACAACATCAGTTTTACAAAAAAAAAGAAAATTGAACAGTTTAATAAAATATATTCAGCAATTCTCAGATCAGTGAATAATGATGCCACACAAGTATAAATATAAGAATTAACAAGGGATGAGAAAAGGAAAATAAAAAAATAATATGTAGGAATATGCGGAAATGCGGAAATAATTATTATATATATAATATATGCCATATATATATTAAATATTAAACTCGACTCTCAAAGAGAGCATGCACCTTACTTGTCCACTGTTACCTATGTGTTTTATGTTGTTTAAAATTAAATAGCTAGAAAAATACAAATGTACTCAAATTATACTCAAATGTGATTGTGGTTAACAGGGAAGGAAAACTGGAAAGAAAGACATATTATATAATTTGTCAGTCTCTCCCTGATATGATGAAATCCTGTCGTAGTAAATCTTAAGGTCATGGCAAGTTGAAGTAAAATGAACAACGTTCATTCTGAATGATGATGTGGTGAAGCAAAGGTATCAAGTCGTGGCTAATCTATACTTGATACCGTCTGGGCACCAGTAAAGTTCAGTTAAAGATTCGAGTGTCAAAATTCTGGCACGCTGCATTTACAAATGGTTCGTTTTGCAGAGTCAGAGTACAATCTGCTTCTCTGAGTGCTGCCTCATAAACTGACATAACTAAAGTTTGGATTATTATTTTTTTTTTTTTACTGTTTAGAGCGACCAGTGATGCCCAAGACAATGAAAAGCTATGAGCTAGGTTATGCCTATGCTTCCCCTTTCAGTAGCGCTACAGTGTGACCTTTGACCTCCCCTGGGGACAAAGAATTTCTCGTTCACAGAATACGATTTGCCAATAAAATTGGCACAAAATATGTTGCAATTCATCATTATCAGAAAAGGCATTCTGCTGGTACTGTACAATGGATGTCAGGTTACACTAACCTTCCATCAGTCACTGTTGAATTACAATAAGAAAGTGTGGAAATACAAATATGGCTCATATCAGTTATAGGCTGCTTTTATTTGCTTTTCTATATCCTTTCACACTCACTGCTTTCGTTTGTTCCCCTGGGACTTTAATCAATGATCCAATCTGGTTTTAACCAGTTGACTTCTCTAAACAAAATGAAATATTGCTATATACTGTTCTGAAATCTAATATTACAATTTAACCTATTTATCCTTCATTCTAGTAATAATGCCATGCAATCATTTATTATAATCACTATGATGATATCATCTAAATCAATTTAAATTTGATGTCTGGAGACACCTGACATGTCAGTGATATGCTGTTTTCAAAATGTTTTTGAAGAGTAAATTGCAAATTTCACCTTCCACTAGGTTAATTTTCTGTTGCGGATGAGTATACACGAGTCACTACACTGACATTGATGTGCAATAAAATCATATTCTTTCATATTTTGGATATTTTTAATATTTTTCCCCTTTTACCTAAGTGTAGAATAGTTATTTTTTCTTGCACTACAGTCATTGTTCCTGTTAATTCTTCCTGTTGGCCTCGGGTGGGCGTAGCGCTGTGCCTTTACCAGTTCATATGGAATCGCTTTTATTTTATCACCTGACCACATGAAGCATCACTGGAATGGCTTAAAGAAAAACTGTGGTTTATGTACTTGTGTTTACTTTTCTGTCCTGTTGCTCCGGCTTCTTGCTTTAAACAAAGGAACATGCAGGCTAGGTTAATTGGCTCTAAAGTTGCCCATATTTGTGAACGTGCGTATTCACTATAACACTGTCTATACACTATGTTAGTGATTAACGGGTGATTGATGGGTGATTGACGGGTGATCCTCGGCTCAGGCACCGCGCCTCCTGCCCAGTGTCAGTTGAGTTTGGCTTCCCCACAAGCCTCTAGATTAAAGAAAATGGATGGATGCATAGATGGTTTATGTCATTACAATCACCAAATGAATTGCCGAGAATTGGATATGGAATGATATTATTTACATAGGCTAGATATTTATTATTCCCATGTAATGAGGGTTTATTACTGATATTTGTGTGGTTCTGCGGGTGCCAATACCAACCAGTTCAGTATCTTTGCTCCCACATAATACACCATACTGGAAAGAAGACAGCCTTGCTTCATATCTGATCTATTTAATCAACTTCACCCCACAGTAAAGTTGGGACCATCACCCTCCTCAGGTTTCCCTGAACACGCTGTTATTATCAATGAGTCCATAAAAGGCAACTTTCACTAGATCAGCCTGTTTCCTGTTGACAAGCCAATGCTACGCCTCTTCTGGAGGGACATGCAGGCAGCTGAAGAGCCAAGTATTATTAGTGGACACTTGCCCTCGGGGACACAACATGTTATCCCTGTTGTGTAAGCTACACAGTGCTTCCACTTATGCAACAATGCGGACAAAACAAAATCTGCCATTGTCTGGTACAGTTTCACTGTCACCATATTCATCACGTGGGAGAAACTCCTCCAAGATACAGCAGAGTCATACAGGCCACAAACTGTAGGCTTCAGACTATACAACCTCTGAGAAGATGCTCCAGTCTCAGGTTCAGAGACTGATTTCTCCTGTTCATCAAACCAGCAGTCTACTCCTTCAGATTATTTTGACCTATTTAGTTTCAGGATTGGCGGTAGCGCTGAAAGGTGCAGAGCTTGACCTAGAAAATGACTGAGTACCTAATGTGTACGTTTAGATCTCATTCAGAGTATGGATCCAGAATTCTCCTTCATGTCTTTAAAAAAATGGGATGTAGTAATAGGTGTCTCTGAAAGCTTAGACATTGGTGACACACCAATTTATATGTATTAAATCTGGTTGAGTGAAGAACACTCTCAATACCAAGAGAAGCCTCACCACTTGCTTCAGCTTCCTTCTATTCTCCCATTTGTTCCTGGTTTAGAAAATAGTGGGCAGATAGGTGTGAATAAATGAGATAAGATTCACGTCAGAGATTTATATTACCAAGCTGACTTGTTTTTTTTTTTCTACCACACATTTCTACATTATATACAGGTATTTTTTCCACAGACATTACAGGGCCAGCCACATTTCTGTTAATTTAGAGAGGTTATGCAATTGAGAAATGCTAAGTTATTTAATATTTAATTATTTTATATCAAAACATGTATGTAACCTGGCACTAATTATTTTTAAATGCCCAACACTCACTGACTTTTTTATGTAACTATGTTGCCTACTTTCATTTAGGTTTGCTGAATTAAAAATATTAATCTAACATATTAAATGTCAATTTAATTAGTTGCATTTGGTCAAATAAATCGTTGCACATACACACAGACCAAAGTTAAATTAGATGCATGTGTTAAAAAAAAAAAAAAAGTAGGTGTCCTTTTAACCCGCAGGGATCATGGATCCGACACTGTACTCAGCACAACACTGTGTTTGGTTACAGGCAGGAAAACAATAACTATGTTACATAATTTGCCACAGACAACCTAGAGAAGGTGAGAGGAGGGGAAGGAGCGAGAGCAACGAGATTAATGGCCCTGATGTCCTAATGATGTCTTAGAAGACAGAGAAAAAAAAAACAGAAAGAGGTTCAGCACATTGAGCGATAAACAAAGATGTCATCTTTTCTCCTGGGACTGCGAGGATGTCTGAGTGAGCAACAAACCTTCCCTCCGGTTATGTCTAATATACTACAGTCTGACAGCCGTTATTCAAAATGGCAATTATTAAGACGACAGAGGGCAGGTAATGATGTGCTGTGATTTGTGTTTCCATTAACCTAAATTATGCACCTATCTCACATTTGTCCTAATGGATCATGGTGCAATGACGTCCATTGACGTCACGTTTGAGGTGATCCGCATTGCAGTTGCATGCAAATTTGTGCATGCCTGGCTTTGTGTAAATGTAGAACTCCTTTTTTTTTAATTATTGCATTTTCCGACAATTAGGAGAAAAAAAAGAGGCAGTAATATGCTCATTGGTTGTTGAACTATTTGCGAGCCAAGCTGTGAAGATGTGCATAACTCCCTCAGCCCCCCAGGGACCCTGTATTTTCATGGGCCTGCCTCTGACGTCAATGCTCCGGCTGTCCTGTGGATTGTCAGAACAGACTATTCAGTTGGGGGGAGGGGACTGGAAATCTCTGTGGTGTGTGTCTACTGCATGTGATGTGTCTGTGTGTGTGTGTGTGTGTGTGTGTGTGTGTGTGTGTGCCTACGTGGATGTAAGTATGCTGTGTGTCTATGCGTTCATGTTTGCGTGTGCTTGCATGTGATCTGTAAATGTTTTACTTACATCTGGGGTGTGTGTGTGTGTGTGCAATGTGCAAAAAGCTTGTACAGTGCCTTGAATCAGAAATGTGCTTAAGTGGATGAGGGCTGTAATGTCTGAGGATGTGCAGCTCCTGCTTTGGGAGACAGTGGCTGTAGTCATCAGGAGGATGTTTGCTAAAAACAGCCGAGAGGGGAGAACAGTTAAGCATGGCTGCCGACCACTTCACTCCTCAGTCAGCTGTTGATCCCCCAGCGGACAATAGCAAAGCTGCTCTTTCACCATTCAGCCGTAGGAACCCTCTCTCCTTGTGACACACACACATGCCCATGTAAAGACAGATAAGGTTTCACTTTCTTTCATCATCACCTTTTTGATTTCTATACATTTCTCTGTAACACATATAGTCTCCATTCACAGATGGATATTGGATTTGGTGGCAGGATGATGTTGACAGAGAAAAGAATGCTTACTGGCTGTCCAAACTGATACAGATCATGCCAGGCAGAACCCTGGCGGACATTTTGAGGTTTTCTCGGGTCTGCGTTGCTTTATTCCAACTGTATTGAAATAAACAAATAAAAACAGGCCGTGATGCAGATTTAGCCACGAAATCCATCTGTTGACCTGCCTACAAGCTATTATTTTAAGTAAATATGCATTTTCTTTTAGATTATTGTGAGAAAGCTTCTTTAATATCAAACACTGGTTGACTCATGCTGCCCTCTGCTGGTCACATAGCATCAGGGTGGTTATTACTGCTATAGAGAAGCTAGCTTTGGCCAGGGACATGTGCATTGCTGACTTTCCTCTACCATACCACATTATGCGGTTGATTTTGTCTCGTCACAGATTCCTCACCAACTCCAACCACTCTCACTTGGAAACCAAAGCCATAAATCATTAAGTACGTCCGAGAACACTACATCCCATTCCAAACTACACTCCAGATCCTCAAGATCTAAACATCTATCGGACACTTTCCAGCGCCGGCTCTCCCCTCTTTCCAAACAGCTATACTTTAGGAATGCATGAAACCTATAGAGACAGCAAGCGGGGATCAGAATATAGATTAAGAATGACAACGGCTTGATGATCAGGCCAGATAAGCCCAGTGCATTGTGGAGAAGGCTGCTCAAACACAAGGGACTATCTAACCACCAACGGAAACGACAAAGTATGAAACATGAGCTATAGGTAGCACAATTTTTTTACATCACTTTTAAGGGAACATTCCCTGGAGGCTCCATCCCATCCTGCTTCAGGCTCTTCCATTCCACAGCTTGTAACAGGAGCTTTAGCACCAAACCTAGCCAAGCGACTTTGCTCTCACTGAGCAGTATAGGCTGGCGGAAGCCTTAATGCACGGTCCATAGTCTTAGATTGTTGCTTTCTGCACTCTGCAGGATAAGTATGGACTACCAGCCCAGCTTGTACAATGCAAGCTTGGTGCAATTCTCAGCTCCTGTCTTGTGAAATTTGGTGATGCGGAAGCCTTTGACACATTTGCCCAATCTGTATTCTCTTTGTGAAAATGTTGAGAATCATGAATAGACAAGATGATTCTGATCTCAGGTGTGGATCCCAAGTAAGGAAAGCTGTACTCAATCATATTTGGGTGCAAAAAAAGAAAGAAGAAAGACAGATGTCCATCTACAAGGCCAAAAAAGAAGCCGTCAACCTTCCTCTATAGTGTTGAACGGATGTGATGGATTCAAGAAGTTGACCACAGAGTCGGTGCTAAAGTGGATCCAAGATGGATAGTGTTGCTGGAGGTGTGGGTGGACTCATCCATCAGAAGCATGTACACTCAAACAACCCTAAAAAGTATGCGAAGACCCTACATGACATAGCTCAGAATAAGCAGAGGAGTAGCGATGGTCTCTGCATCCACCACAAAGTTATATCTGGTCTTAGCAAGGTCATGATCAAGATTGTAAAGGTGTCTATTCATAATGGCAACAGCTCACTTGAGACCTATGCAGTTGTAGAAGACAGTATCATCCTGTCCCAAGTCATCAAATAGCTGAACCTTCCACAGGAGCCAGAATCTCTTATACTCTGAACCATGCATCAAGAGGTTGTGCAACTTTAAGGAGCCACTTGTCTGCCATATAGAGACTATCTAATATCAGATACACAGCAGTATTCACTGCAGAACACTTGGTCCTCACTGAACACACTGTGGTCCCCATGTAAACCTGATTGAAGCACCTTGGCCAACTACCCTTATCACAAGATGACCACACATAACTATGTTCTTTGCGCATGCTTACATGCATGCACATGCAACAGCGCTGTAAAGGAGTCTTCTTCCAAACATGCCAGACCAAGAATCCATTCTGTGCATCTGGCTCCATGCTTGTCGAACACAGTAATCAAATGAAGCAGTTTTTGTGTAGCAAATGTGCTTTTGCGCACAAAAAAGCATAATACAGAATGTCTATTGTGAATGTTTCCTTATATACTGGACCTGGCTACATCCTAGTCTTCCTTCCATCCTCATCCATGACAACCTGGCATGAATCCCCTCTACACTATACCTCATCAAGTATAGGAGCATGGTGGGCAGCTCTGTTCTAAGTCTGCCCAATCTTCTTACATTCTTGTTTTAAAGCACTAGACCAGGCTGCTGGACAGTAATCAAGGTGGGACAATACTAAAGATTGTATAATATAGGACAACACAAGACAGGGGTTTATGTCTTTTGTGCATAGCTCAGAGAGGCTCCAAAACAGAGGCTCTCTTTGCCCCCAAAAATTGTGAGTTCACATCCTCAGGCTAGGTCAGGGTCATAGTAGTGATTTGGTAAACTACTCCTTTAGTCGTCCACCAGAGATGTCAGGCAGCTCCCTAGCAACCAGAGATGTGTCTCTAACAAAACGCAGCTCGCTTTGTACTTAAAATAGTACATCAACATCTAAAAAATTCAAGATTTGCCTGGATCATTCTTCTTTTTGTTCTTTTCCGACGACTCTTATCGCAGTATGTCATCACAGTATATTCCCATGTGCCATTTATATACATACATTAAAACAGAATGCATAATGTTTAATTGCATGTGCAATACACTTACTACATATATTTTGCTCTACATACAAATATAATATATCAGTGTTGTAGTAATAGTGCAGAGGTGGACTCAGCCACAATGCTAAATCATTTGTCAGGGCAAACTGGTCAGTCACTTCCTGTTGTATAATAATTATTCCATTAACATGTAAATGGTTGCTTTGCCACTCTTGACAGCTGCAGATCAGTAGGGTTCACTGGTGGGTCATAGACAGAGTTGTGGCATCCCTAGTGATCGATTGCATTCCTCTATAAGTTCTTCATTCATAACTTCCAGTCACAAATATTGCTGGGAACCTTTTAAAGTATTTGTTTTCCATCTGAATTTCCGTGCATAAGCTACTTGTAGGACGCAGCTTAGACGTGAACTCTCTTTCTTTTTGACCTTTTGCAACTTCCCTTATTTATCCTCATATGTTTTGTTGCAATCAGAACTTGATAATAATATCAAATAAAAAAAAATACATGAATTCTTATGGGCAAGCCCTATAACAAATTCTGTGTATATTGTCAGAGGGGCTTATTATATGGTAAATTTGAATTGTTTTATTCCAACTCAAATATCACACTTCAAATCAAACAGCAGCATCGTATAAGTGTGAGGAATAAAATGTTTGATGTGTTAAAGAAGGATGATTTTTTTAAGGGCTTTTCCCATTGGGGATAAAACAGAGGGAAATGCGTCAGAGTGTGTCAGACAGAGAATACATTATGTTATACATGACCCCTGAATGGACCAGCTGCTCGAGAGTGTAGGAATGCCAGTGATTCACTGTGCACATGCTGACGTAACACACCACAGCTCCCACACCTCACGATATGATCAGTATGTAGTGCTGCGGCCGTGAGGGAGTCTGGCACACTTTATGCTGTATCATGTTGCCGACTCGGAGCTGGTTAGGTGCACCGAGGGCTGATAACGCCGGCGCGTATCTACAAAGGTTGCGGAGATAGCGAGCTCACTTCATTTGGGACTTGATGTAGGATCCTCATTTAAACTCTCAAACCGAAATAATTTACAGGTGTTTCTGATCGCCGTGACGTCTTAGCATTTGCTCTGAAATAAGATCTTTCATGTGTGCCGTGGCCTGCACTGTGTGTGCAGTTCGTCAATTTATGGAACGAAATGAGTTCTCTGTCAAGTAAATGAATTATGTGTCTCTTGGATATTCTTACTGGAAATATAAACAACAGCGGTGACATGGTCCTTGGCCCGCTTTAAGGCAAAGACATTACGGTTAATAGGAACTATAGACACCAGAGAAAAAAATACAGGAAATCCCTTGACTTCCTTTAAATTAAAAAAATATATAATAATAAAAAGAAGGAGAGAACATTTTATAGTAAACATTGCCATTGTGTAATTTTAACCTTCTGTCTGTGTATTCAGTTACCACCGTTCATCCGGTTGACCTGAATTTGAGGTTAATTACATTATATATCACTATTATTAATATTAGTATTATTATCTCTGTTGGATTGGATATTATTATTAAAGGATTTTAACGTGAGTCCACTATTCCAGTGTGAATATTTCAATTGTGTTGCTGATGTGCAGTCTGTGCAGTGATTTGCAGAGTTGGGCATTCGCTAAAGGAATGTACTACATTGATTTATTTTATTGTGCCAGTTCAAGGCGGTGTTTAAAATGATATTTTATGCAAATGTACAACCGAGTTAGCCTGGTGAAATAAATCAATTGAATACATTCCTTTAGTAAATGCCTAACTCTGCAAGTCTCCACATATTTGAAGTCAGGAGCGGAAATATCAACAGTGATCCAGAAAAGGCACAAAGACAAATCTTATTCAGACAAAAGATCCCTATGTAAAATCGTGGGCTTGATAAGACACGAGTTAGACCTTGGTGTGATAAATGTGAGCCTATTTTAACTCTTTCTCTCTCTCTCTCTCACACACACACACACACACATTTTCTGTACAAGACATTTTTTTAAAACTTTTTTTTTAATATATATATTTTGACAGATTTTAGTTTAGTCGGATCTGATCTGAATGAAAGTGTTTGTTGGACATTGGCCATTCATAAAATTTACTCTGGTAATACACAACCTAACACTGCCTGTATTTACCTGACTCTCTTTAGAAGGTCAGAGGTCAGAGGTCAGCTCCAACACGTCAAGAAAAGCAATAAGGTTAGACGCTTGCAACAGGGCACATTTAAAAAAAAAATAAGATGCTTACACCCGGTTTGTATAAACATTATACTGCATATCTGTAGCGTCTGTAGGGTAGACGCTCCCTTGCGTCACTGCGCCGTGCTGTAAACTCGGAGGTTGTCGCCATCTCCTCCTTGACCACAGAGTCGGGGATCAGGAAACAGCAGAGAGTCTCGGGGGAGCCTGGACATATCGCACGGCCCCTTTTACGCAGCCAATTTCAGGAACAGGAACAGCAGTTCAGCGGCGTCAAGAGCGTAAAAACACCGGAAAACAAGGAGCGTACGTCCTTCAAAATAAAACTAATGTGGTGGTGGTGGAGGGGGTATAGAAAATGGAAAAGAAAATGTCATATATGAAAGTTAATTTTATATTTGCAATACAGCATACATCTGCCGCATTATATTTTGCTTAAATTGTGTGAATTTGTAAATATCTGAAGCTAATTGTCCTATATACACAATATATATTCTACCTATCAGATATAGTATTTTCCATATAAATTTTATATGATATTGTAATCCAAAAAAATGCTAATAATTGCTAATTGTAATATATGTTCACTACTATTGCTACAACAAAAAAAAGGAAAACAAATCCACATTAAAGAGCTTAGTTTGGGCTTTTATTTTGAAACGTACGCGGGAAATCATTTCGCTGTTGCAGCTGATTTGATTCTCCCCCCGTGTGTGTGTCAGTGTATGCGCGCGCTCGCGCGTGCGTGTGTGTGTGTGTGTTTACTCCCATTTCTACGTCTATGCGTCGTCGTCTCCGCTCCCCCAGTCTGCTGCTGCTGCACATCAACAGCGGAGCTAGCACGCCGAGGAGGCGGACCGACTGTAGCTACACCTCGGCCAGCGGTGCTGGGTCATAGCGCTGGTGGAAGGTGGGGGGGGCAGCACTCTGCTCTTCGTGCCCTTCCGAAACCCCCCGCGACGAGCCTCGAGCAATCGGGGACAGGCACCACCATCACCGCGGCGCGTCCTGGAATAGTTTGGGTTTCGCCAGACGCACCGAGTTGCAGCTGCAGAGGCGCACTTTCTCTCCGTGGCTCCCTCTCTCATTTTGCGCTCTCAATCCGACATGGAAGATGGTCCGTCTTCAACAAGCTGTTTCAGAAGGTTAACGGACTGTTTCCTGGGTGCAAGTAGGTATTTTTTTCTTAAAACACTTAAAAGAGTGAAAGAAAAAATCCCGACTTTCAGTAACAGGGCTGCGAATCGACAAACACGGGGCGTTATTGCGTTATTGCTTATCCCGGTGCTCGCAGGCGTACGTTATTCGCCCGTTCGTCGGCTCAACTTTATGAATGACAAATTGATAGCTGGTCTGAGATGGGTGGGGATTTCATCGGAGGGAGAGCGGACGGGATAAATGCGGCGCGTCTCCCTCCACGGTCTGGTTTAATAAAATATAGAGCGGCTCCGTGGATCCATTTCGGACTGGAGTTGTGCGACAGTCAGCAGTGCTGCAATAAGACATGGCATCAAAAGCGAAGTGTGTGTGTGTGTGTGTGTGTGTGTGTGTGTGTGTGTGTGTGTGTGTGTGTGTGTGTGTGTGTGTGTGTGTGTGTGTGTGTGTGTCGTCCAGGCTCCAGTGCAGCGTGCGCCGGAGTGAACAAAGTTTAACTGTTTATTGCAGCATAAATCGTGAAATATGAATGTTCTAGTTAAAGGCTAGCATCAGTATTTCATTAGAAAAAAGAACAATATTAATAAACTAATTATAAATGTTCCTTCTTACTCTGTAATATTTTTTCCTCATCCCATATGTGATAAATATGTAATATCCAACCAAAAGTCATTATTGCTGTAATTTAAGCTGTTTCACCTGTTTAATTTCTATACAAGAAAAAAAACATGATATACTACATAGGTTATACTCATTTGTATTTTAAAAAGCAATTATCTATTTTGAATTTTTGAAGCACAAATCACTTGTCAAATCAGAATAAATATCCCTAAGTAACTAACAAGAAGTCCCCCTACAATAACATCTGTCATGCCAGTTAGTGCCACTCCTTGGTTAATTAACAGCCCTTGTTTAGTGTTTGGGTGTATTTAGTTTTCTCTCACACGAGCCATGGTCATTTATAGTTTCTTGTGTTTGGAGTTTACATGCTCCGTGTGCCACATGAGTAACTCTGTCAGTGGTTCCAGTTGTTTCAGCGGCACCTCAAGTGACCTTTCAGTGGCAACCCTGTAATAGCAAGTTAGCAGTTCGCTGGGCCTGGGATATACTGAATGATGCCAAAGCACACACATAGCAGTAAACTGCAGTCATGGAATGTATTATTGAGGTACAGTATGTAGGTATCCTGTCCTCCTCCATACCCAAAAAAGGACAAGAATTTTGAGATTTCAGATCCCTATCACTTGTTTTAATTTACAAAACAATGTAGATGTTAGTTAATGTGACATTTACCATATAAATTAGAACACTCTTTTATTTTTTTTATATCTATTTTTATTACTATAATGTTATTATTTTTCAGGATGAACGCACTCATTCACAAATAACGTTGAAAAAGAAAAATCACCATTGACTGTCCATTCACTTGTGCTCATGTCACATTTATGTCTCCAGTTCTTACAAGAGTTGTGCAGCTGTCAATTAATCAGGGTTAAACGTGGGGATTAAGTTGACACACTGTTTGCCTTTGCACTGCATGACTGCTTTGGAACCAAGGAAATAAAGTGGCTGTACTTTCTATGTGGTGTTTCAACAGTGACAAAACACACGAAACAGATGTATTCCTGAACTCTTCCCGCATGATTTACACCATCATCTCCTGCTTTTATGTATTTTTTATGGCACTATTTAGGCTACATACATTGTTTTAGTTGACATGTGATAGTTCAATTTTAATGTGTTAAAGAAGAGATATATATATATATATTTTTTTTTTTTTGCGGTTTAAAAAAGTGCAAACCTGCTGTGTTTTTTTGGCAATCCATGGCATGTTTAACATTTGTTTGTCCACTCTTAAAATGAAACCGGTCGCACGACTGTCCAGCGAATCCCGTTCCTCGGGGCGGGGGAGAGACAGACGCTGGTTTGTGAGGGTAACGTGGTTCCCAGGTTGCTCATGTAATTGCAGACGTCACAAGCAGTGAGTTAGTTATTTAGCTCCTGGGTTTCTTTCTAGCTGTTTTTAGTCTCACGTGGCGTGGATATATACGCATGTGTGTCATTGTTTGTGGATAGTCGTGGTCAGTATCAGAGGTCAGCCCGGGTCAGCCTTAATGTGATCTCTCAGGCATTTTCAAACCCAATTGGCTGTCGACGAATTGCTTAACTCACTGAAGAAGGGTGCATTGTCAGGCAGGAAGTGCTCACGCTGGACATATCCTGCCCCACCGCATGCCTTCCCTCTCCCTGCGAGGACTCCTCTCCGCACATGCATATATGCACACGGCGCCCGATGTGATCGGGATACGAACGATCACCGCGAAGCCCGATCGAAATTTCAGTTCTCGAGTAATCCCAGGCTGGGCCGGCGCCAAATAGTTTCTCTTTTGTGATTTGTCTCCAGTGTTTGTTTAAACTCTCAGGAAACTCAAGCCGCAGAAAAGTAACTTGTTACGCAGTTTGAACCCTCTTCATATCACGATCCGTGCAGGACTGGAGCGGCGCCAGGGCGCAGTGCGCGCGAATGTGAAGCGGCGAAACAGATGACATTCTCCTCGAGGAAAAAAAAAAGCGTCCGTTGACCCGCTCGTCATCTTGTCGGGGGTGCGCTATCTGAGGGGATGGGAAAAGGCCACATGCATGTAGATTTCTTTACAACTTGTCCTCGTGTCAAGGCTCATAAAAGAACACAGCACTGGAGAAGACGCAAGGATCTGTGGTTCTCATTACCGGGTCCCCTTTGGGCCTTCGATGGAGCGGCTGCGGAGTTCAGCGTCAGTCCAGATGTGGAACGGGGGGGGGGACATGACCCCTATCGCTGATGTAGAGTAGGGGGGGGGGGCAGGAATCAAACCGGAGCGAGATGCTGACTCCGAGGCAGCAGCCGCAGCTCCACTGTTAAGGATCATTATCAGCCATGTTGGCGGCAGCTGTGTGATCTGCCACCTTTGGCTGTCCTTCACTTTCCTTCACAAAAAAAAAAACGCAAGACGAAGTTTTTTCTTTTTTCTCTTTTTGTTCAGTTTTTTTTTTCTCATAATCTTGAAGTTTATGAGTTGGGTCGAGGGTGAAGGTTGACCCGACCACAGTTATATTAGGCTGCGGATCAAGGGACATGCCTTATCTACATCTCAGTTTGCCATTTATAGCCCTTACCCTTTACGTCTAATGACCTGGGCCATGCAAGTGGAAATAATGCAAATTACATTTCCATGGAAATCTCTCTCTCTCTTTCTCTCTCTCTCTCTCGCGCTCTCTGAGGTGTGAGCTTGCATGTTTGTGCAGCAGCGTTTGTTTTCACTGTGTGTGTGTGCACGCGTATGTGTGTGTGTGTAAGGGGGGTGTGTGTCTGGAAGCGGTGGGATGGTAGTTAGAGTCCAGGGTGAAACAGCATTTTCTTAATTTGAGACCTTTTCACTGACTAGTATTGATCCAGCAGCACCGGTCACCTCAACCCTTGGCTGCTGCGGAATTCAGGGTGTGTGTGTGTGATGTGCATTCACCTGCATATGGATACACACACACAAACACACACAAAGCCAGTTTCACCGGCACAGGCTCAATGAATAAATGAGGTGAAAAGTGGGGAGTCAAAGCATCTTCATCTTCACTGTTGGCTCCTTTTTTTTTTCCTCCTCTCTGCCGCTCACTGAATGTCAGTGTTGGACGCTGTGCTCCAGCCCTCCCATAGATAAGATAAGAACCACATGCTCTTCCCACCTCCTGGCAAGGGAGTCCCAGGCGGACCTGCTGACGCACGCACCCCTCAGCCCCCCCCTCCCTCCCCTTTCCTGCCTCAGCCTCATGTCAAGAAAGTGAAAAGTAGTACCTTGGCAGCTTGCCCTTGACTCTCTGCCAGAAGGAGTGCGCTTCAAGAGAAGTGGTCTTTTCCCTTTTTCTCTCATGTGCATTTTTCATCTATGTGTTGCAGAGGAGGAACATCTTGCTCGCTCAAACGTCAGGCCGGCGGCGGCCGGTGACGGGGGTCGGCCCGCTCGCCCGCTCCACATCATCTGACAGGAGCGCCGGAGACAAGCACGCTCACTTCTGTTCAGGCGCTATCGCACGCGGATAGATAAGTGCATCATGGGGAGCAGAGATGAGCGATGGAGATACGGGTGGAGTCGGTTGTTGTTTCTAGCAGCGTTTCAAACGCTCCCTTTATCTGCATGTGTAAGTTTATTGTTTCAATTAAAGCAACACATTCCTTTGGCAGTCCCCTCGAGGAATTCACACTCTCACAAAAGCAGGGAAATGGTGCGACCGAGTCCCATGTTATGTGCGAGGCGCTTGCAAATTTTTGACAAAAATCTGTCAAAAAAATATACATATATACATATCAAATTAAACCACCATATCACCAAGTCCTGCATTAAATACTGGTAGGTTAGAGCCTGGGTTAAATAACATCACACCTCATCTGCCTGCATGACCTAATGAATTTCTCTTCCTTTCTCAGGGAGATGGTTTAGTGTTTATCACACCCAACAAAATTCACCTCTTAACCTGAATATTGTATGTTATTTTATGATCTTAAACTCAACCATCGCTGCCCTCATGCCTCAGTTAACAATTTTATTCATGGAGAGCTGCAAAGAGGGCATTTTACTACATAAGTGTGTCTGAAAAGATTAATTCAAGACAAAAAGTCTTGAAGAAACATGTTTGACTTTGTGGTTGGATCTTAAAAAGCTCACATTTAGCTATAAATTCATTATTTGTCTACTCAACCTTTTGAAAATTATTAGTTATTATTATTTAATTATGACTGAGACAAAAAAAATAAACCTAAACACCCAGTTTCTTTAAAAATGAAAAAACAGGGGAAAAAAAACATATTGCAAATTGCACCAGAATTTCGATTGAATTGAAAGTACAGTCATTATGAGCTGACTTCATTACATAAACAGTCATTTTGCTGATTATTTAATCATGTAGGTCATTTATCAAGTAAACACTCACGGTTCAACACGTGTTGTGAAATATGGAAGTGTTTTCCCTCATGCCGGACGCCCCTAGTAAAAAACTGATTTTAAAATCCCTCAAATCAAATGGAGATTAAAAGAGGAAGTTGTGTCAGCAGGAGTGTCTGCCAAACAAAATCTAAATGGCAAAATAAGATGTCAGCGAGAGTAATTAGGCCAGGTTTCACAGGTGTTTCTTTTCTTTTCAAATTCTTTTGAAGGGTTCAATAGAATCACCGTGTCTCATTATGACTTTTTACCCTAATATAATACCGAATCACATCTTGGAATAATAATAATATGACTAGCGGTGCCCATCTTTGTATCACATGATTTATTTTTTTTGACAATTTGAATTTCTTCCCATCTTTCTAATATTTACCAAACCAGATTAAGAATGTTAAAAAAAAATGTTAACTGAGATCAGTATCTCGCTACAGCTGAGTGTAAGACTCCCCAGGTTCATTACTGATGCTTGTTTCAGTGCTTTAACCTTGCTGTACTAATACAAAACATAAAAATATATATATTTATTGTAAGCACATTTTGTTATACGATGGAGTGAATTACTTACAGTTTACAGCATCTCTACAAGCCATTTACTTTTCCATATAAAATCAGACCATGCCTAATTGATTTCCTTAATAAAAATGCCCATAAACCTCAACAGTAACTCCCAGGAATTTACTGTTTCGGAGGCTTTTCGGGATGTTTTGATGCCTGAAATACCATCCCCGCAAATCGGTGCCGACCCAGCACGGACACCCGGCCCTCTGTTACCATCTGCGAGTTCCCGTCTCGTCCTGACGGACGCGTGTTGCTAACGCGACGTGGACGCGGCGGCCCGAGACCCAGACGGGCTGGGGCGGGCTCGGCCTTCCCTTCCCGGTCCCAGGGTGTGGTGGCGTGCTGTAGTCAAGATAAGTGTTATGCAATAATACCTCGCTGCATGAATTCCGGTTTCAGCTTTTACACAGGAAGCCCGGGTCTGAGTCAGGCTGCAGAGTCTCTGCCAACTGGGCTTCAGCCACTCACAAACATGCTGAACAACAAACTGTTTCCCGCCTTTATACTTTGTGTGAATGGGCGGACTTCGTTTGACTCCGTCTCGCATATAAGCACAGAGCTGCTAACTTTGTATCTACAATACTTAATTATTTATTTGTTTCGGGCGTGTCTATTCATCGGTTTACATCACACGTCATTATAGTCTTGATACGCATCAAACATGGCCGAAAGCAGAAGCCGGGCCCCCATTTTGCACAATATCTTTAATTTTCTTGTTATGTTCATGTTACAAGTTACATTTTTTTTCTTTTTTTTTAAATAGACAGACAGTTAATAGATCCCTCAAGTGACCAAGCATCTCTTGCGGTGTCTTGGTATGTTTAGGTCCTTGAAGTCATGATCCAATCAACAGACCCTAACCCTAACCCTTTGTTACTGTATTATTACTGTATATTTCTAGAGGTAGATATTTTATTTGATCTCACACATCAAAGTTTTACATAAAAAAAAATGAATAAAACACAAATAACACAAATGTTCTGAATACTGACCTCTTACAAAAAAAAAAACAACAAGTCTGTTGAGGCCCCTTTTCAAATATTAAGAGGTCTCGAGAGACTGATCAAGAACCGTTCAAGGCCCGAAGCTGTAAAACGATCACCAAAAAAAAAAAAAAAGGCAAAAGTCCAAAAAAGCGCATACGATTCTTTGGAGCGAAATTGTGTTTTCCTTCCCTGCTAAGTCATTAATCATTGCGTGACCCCACCTCCCCCCCCACCCCCGATCTATCTTGTGGCCATTTGGGGGAACTATTATGGGAAATATTACTATCATTAGATTTCTCAGAACCGGATCAAAAGTGTATTGTGCTCATTCGATGGTAGCCTCGTCTTCAGCGGCGTTGACCCCCGGCAGAAAGGAAAATTCTAGCGAAGTTTGACAAAATAAAAAAAAATATATATAATTTTTTAAAAAAAGCTCTGGTCAAACCAGTGACCGAGTCGTTGCCTCTTTGTGTAGCAAGCCCACGTGGTTCCCGGCGGGGTTAACCGTTCTGGACCACAACGCGTGGGACAGATCTGGCTGCACCTTTGATTGGCCTGTGTAGTCGCCGGCCCGGGACACTGACACACATCCCACAGCTCTGAGTGTCACTGCGGTCGCATTAGGCTGAGCTGCGGCTCCGAAGACTTCAGAAGTCTGTGAGGTCCGCAGAAAGTAGCGGGGAGAAGCTCCATCAATCACCACGGCAGCGCGGCCCCGTTTAGTCGAACCCATCCTTCTTCTTCTTGCGTCTTATTTTTTTTTTCCAGAGCTCTTTAACAGAGATTAACAATATTTATCTTCTCGATTTTTTGGGGGTTTCCAGTAACCAGATTTCAACCGATACAGATCAAATCATTTGCCACCAGCGGAGTTGAACTTTGATGCCGTTTTAGCGTCTGTGCTGATTTATTACTGAACATTACAGAGTTTTAAACGCTCTGCGCAATAATGTTTAAATTGTTACAGATGTTCTGGTACATGTAGTCCAGGGGAGGTTCATCATCGAAGGCTTCCTGATAATGTAAATCATCTTCCTCCACTGCATCATATTAATTTATTTTCGTCTCTTTTAATCATTTCGTGTCTGGCTTATTTTCAACAAATCCCGCGAAAACACCAAAACCAACAATCAACTGATCCTACTGCCAAGTGTGTGTGTGTGTGTGTGTGTGTGTGTAGCTGAAGCCCGACACGGCTTATTCCTTTAGTGCCTGATTGTTGTCCTAAAAAACACTGTAAGTAGTCACTAGTGCAGCGGTTCGGTGGCTGGAAATGTTCCCCTGTAAAAACAAAATGTCTTCCTGTTTGGGCAACATTCACTGAAAGCTACAGTGCCCAGCTGTTGTGTTTTTTTTTTTTTTTTCATGGAAATGACAGCTAATATTTCTCACTTGTCTTTAAAGATTTACGTCTGTTCTGCTATAACAAATGGAAATAGGGGGGAAATCGTTTTACAATAAAAGGGGGGGAAAAAAATGTAGCTGGCCTTATTCTTTGACAGGTTACTAGCTCGATTCGAACACGCTGACATATATATCGTGCTCTTTTAATATAAATAAACATTTCTAGCGGTCCTCGCTTTCCACACAGTTTCCACAACGATTCTACAGTGATTTGAAGCGCAAGCGCTCGCTCCACGGCTCTAACGGATTTGCGTTTTATCGACAATTATGTGCCCGCTGCAAATTTGTATCGCCGTTGTTTATTTTTCGCCCCATGGAAATAGGACATTTGACTATTTTTGTGCACACATATGATAGCTAAAACCATTTTCAGAGCTTGTGGACACAAGACTCGCATTCATGCTTATTTTTTTAATTTTTTTTTTTATAGTGTCACTAATGACAGTGCCTTCTTTGTGTTTCAAATAGGCCAAAGTCGTGAGGGCCTTTTGCAGCGCTCCCATTTTACTCCTCTCTGTGTGTCTTTCTGTCCCCTGCAGCTCCCCCCCTATCCTCCTCCTCCTCCTCCTCCTCCCCCCGTAACTTTCTCAGATTTATTAAGCTGTATTCTGCTGATGTGCGTCAGAGCTGGCCAGGAGTCTCGTGAGGCGTTCCGCTCCTGAAGAGCTGTGTCTCGTGTCTGGACAGCGTCAGACCGCAGCGTCCTCCACCCTCCAAATTTACCCCCACCTCTGTTTGCCTTATTTGCCTGCAACCGCAAGCCCTGCTCAGCTCACACACACACACACACACACACACACACACACACACCAACACACACGCCGAGCAGATGATCCAACGTAACTGGAGATCAAATGATTTGTTCAGGAGGAATAGATCAAAGGTCATAGGTAGCTGTTTCAGCTGTTTTGAGACAGGAGCAGTTAAGATTATAAAGGAAAAAAACACATTCAGATAGAAAGAGCAGAAATTATTCCTTAAAATGCAACTTTTAAAGACACACAACAGGTTACCTGAGCTGAAGTGGAAGTTGCTGCTTCTCCTGTGTCCGGTTTTATTTTATTCATGTATTTTTTTTTCGTTCTGTGCCATTCATCATCAACCCCGATATCGTAAGGATTTCGGTGTGTGTGTGTGTGTCTGACAGCCAAACACATGCCTTCCAGCTGCACGTCCTCCTGTGATTCATACTTGAAGGGAGTCACAGATGCTGCTGATAACCAGACGTTTTCGTGAGAAAAGCAGCATAAAAAAAAAACGGCCGGGGCCTTCTACCTCATATTACCTGATAACAGACACAATTACCGTGTGCCATACCATAAAATGTAAATTCAGCACCGCGAACGATGAGATGACGTCCAGCGGCCGCGCGTCTTTGTTTCAGACACACAGGCCATTTGCATGAATGACCCGAACGCACCGGTTTCCCAGCGCATCACGAAGGCCTCTCAGCTGAACCGTGCAGACGCCGGCGGGTGTATTAAAAACAACTTTCCCTCAACGATGGTCTGGCAAATGGCTTTTTTCCCTGACAACAAAGACAGTAAACAGCAGCACTTAGCGAGCTCTCAAGAACCTAATTGCCTATTAAGCACAATCGAGTCCTCCTTTATCCTGCTGCCTCTGTTGGAGGCTCCTGTCCCCGGAGACACAGCTTTACAGTAAACATAAGTGAGCTAGCCCGGCTATCTGAGAGCTTTAGCTAGGTGCTGCCACCGCCACCGCCGCAGCGCTCACCTCGCTGGAAACTAAAGTTGACCTTTCGTTTCTGTGCATTTACATACATCATGTTATTTCCATCACGTCGCTCTCCGCATAGAACTTATTTACCAATAAAGTGAAATAGGCAAAGCAAGGCAAGTTTATTCGTATGGCACATTTCAACAACAAGGTAATTCAAAGTGATTTACGTAAAACATTAAATGCATGAAGATACAATTGAAAAACAGTAGATTAAAAGGGACAATTTAAAAAAAAATCGAATTTGAAATTCAAAGCAAAACAAAAAAAAAATCAGGTGATTAAAATGGGAATAATCAAAAATTTAATTTAAAAACAATTATAAAGTTACAGTTCATTGGAAACTAATTGAGAAATGACATCAGCAATAGGCAGCAGCAAACAGAAAAATCTTCAGTTTTGACTTAAAAACAGTGAGAGTTGCAGCAGACCTGCAGTTCTCTGGGAGTTTGTTCCAGTTCTCTGGGAGATGTGTGGGGCATAGAAACTGACCACTGCTCCTCCATGTTTAGTCCTGACGCTGGGAACAGAGGGCAGGCCTGTCCCAGACCATCTAAAAGGTCTGGATGGTTCATAATGGATCAGCAGATTTGCGATATCCTTAGGCCCTAGACCAGTGGTCACCAATCGTGGTCCAGAAGGGCCGGTGTGGGTGCAGGATTTTGTTCCAGACAAGCAGTAACACACTTGGTTGTACTAATCAACCACTAAAGCCATTGTTAAGGACCTTCATTAGTACAATCAGGTGTGTAACAAAAACCTGCACCCACACAAGCCCTTCTGGACCAGGATTGGTGACCCCTGGCCTAGACCATTCAGTGCTTTATAAACCAGTAAACGTATTTTAAATGTAATTCTTTGTCAGACAGGAAGCCACTGCAAGGACCTCAGAACTGGAGTCTAGCGGCAGCATTTTGAAATAAGGTGTTTTTATTTAAAATTTTTAATAAAAGGTGTTCTGTTTTTTTTCTGCGCTCCTCAGGCTTGACCGATGAGAAAGTGAAGGCCTACCTCTCGCTGCACCCGCAGATGCTGGACGACTTCGTGTTGGAGAGCGTGAGTGCAGAGACGTTGGACAGATGGCTGAAGAGGAAGACCAGCAGCAGGCCTGCAGGTGCCGCACGCCCACTCCCACTCCCACACACACGCACACACACACAGGGACAAACAGAAACACGCATTGCTGCTGCAGCTCCCTCCCGGATCCCTCCGACATAATGATTGGATCAGCGGATTTGGGTATATTGACGCAAGGGTTGTAACTGCTGTAATATTTTGCTTTTGGTTCAGCGTTTGTGCTTTTTCAGCTCACATGATCCCAAATAAATTCCCAGAGCAGCAACCACAAACGCAGCCCCCCCCCCCACACGAATATCTGCAGCCGCGTCACTCATTTTGCTTTTTTATTGCACTGAAATCTGAAAAAAAAAAATTCTAAATCTCTTAAACACTGTGGGATCACCGCAGCCTGAGTGTGCCTCTGCGGGTTCTATTTATTATAGCGGCCGTTTGGCGGTACAAATCACTCACCTTCACATGTGTCTCCTTTAATCGTCAGAGTGTGTGTGCGTGTGTGTGTGTGATAGACAGAAGAAAGGGAGAGGGAACGGGCCTGTCGGGTGTTTACGGGTCATTAGATGTGTTTGAGCAGGCCGAGTTGAGTCTGTGCCGTGTGCTCCACACACAGCGGACTGTTTCTCAGACCAACCGCATCCATCAAGGGCCCACAGGGCTGGCACTCTGCCCAGTCGAGCTGCTGACGTCAGAGGCGACCTCCAGAGACATGCAGCCGGCTGAAGGGGGCCCAGGGGAGGGGTGGTGGTGGTGGTGGTGGTAGTGGTGTTGGGGGGGTGGGGGCTTGGTGCTGGCTCAGGGTGTGGGTGTGTTGAAGTGAAGGGGGAAACTGGCGGAGGATGGATTTGTCACGTTTCGAAGCTGCTTTTCTACATGAGGCTCTGCAGACAGTAACGTTCAGTGCTGCCATGCAGAGCCGTTGATTTCACAAGTTTGCAACTGTTTCCTGTACACAAGTGTGTGTGAACGTGTGTGTGTGTGCGTGCGTGTGTTGGAGGTGGGCAGGTACCAAATAGAGGCCCTCATGTTAATCAAACTTGCTGGCGCCAAGTAGGAATAACTCGGCTCATTTAGTTTAGATCAGAGCAGAACTGCTGTTTCACTCATCAGAAGAAGGAAAAAAAAAACAAAAAAACCTGAAGCTCCACAGAGCGGAGGAAGGTTTGTGGCTCTTCTGTGTTTTTCATCAGTTTTATCACATGAGTCATGAAACTAAATCCCCTTAGAGCAAAGGTGTAGTTCTCACAGTGCTTAATAGATAACTGCACTTTTCCCACATATCCCCAAAGACTCAATAGTTTGAAGAACCATAGAAACCACATGTTTTTGTATATTTTAGCCCATTTATTATAGATAACGTATCCTTAATGTGTTTTTGGAAGCCTGTTTTAGCGACCGGGTTTCATTAATTTGACCAAACAAGAAAATCGACTTCCAAGGCAACACGGTCAAAATTATTCTTGCGCAGAATAAAAGAAAGTTGCAATTAAAAAGCTGACAAATGCATGACAACCACTGAGAAAAAAAACTCTAGAGTTCTATGATATGTTTTGGGAAATGATCAACAGTAACGCAAACTGGATTACTGATCCCTGAGGTGTAAAGATCCTGCTACAACGGTTACCCCCATCAATCTGTTGGATGAAAAGAAATACAGCGAAGAACCACAGGAACAATGTTGCATCACTGATATAGAAGTAAATTACAATTTTTTTTTGTCCATGTTGTGAAAGAAGGAATTTCAGCAACATTATTGCTTTATCTCTGTTGTAAACAGCATTTGCAGCATTTTTCCACCTGCATACCTTTAGGTCTCACTGAGCACCATCACTTACTGATAAATGTAGGTCACATGGAGGTATGCAGTCTACTGCTGAGCTCCAGAGTGTCTAGACTTCTGCTCTCCACTCCAAAAATCCCTATCAGCGAACAGACGATATCAATCCTAATATGAAGAACAAGGCAACATTTCATGTTTTTTTTTTTTTTTAGATGTAGCTTCTCTCTATAATCTAATTTGTCTTTAAACAGTTACCAATTTTATCTTGGAAATTATTTGTGGAATCCAAATTAGGAACAATCGGTTATAAGTCTCTTCAGACACTGTGGTTACAATGCAGCTGAATTATTTCTGTTCTGTCTTTTGTATTGTCAATAAATCTCATGAAAAGACTAAATCCAAAAATGAATTAATAAATGAACTGATCCTCCATCCAAAGCTGCATGTTGCATTTTCCTCTCTGCAACAGAGCCCCGTTGTTCTCCAAGTCCTACAAACGTATTAGTAAGCTAAACACGTTTACAAAGCAGGATACGTTCCTTTTTATTTCTTTATTTTTAATTGTTCTCACATGTTCGTCATTCTTTACATACATAGTGTTTTCCATGAAAAGTCACACTTTTATTTATGGACTGTCTTACAAAGGAAAAATAGAATTAAATAAACACCAAAAATAAAATTATTTTGATGCTCTCAAAAAATAAATACGAAAGTTTAGATTTATGACTCATTCTTTAGGAATTGTATTTTTTTGTGTGGCGGCACAGCAGTGTAGCAGCAAAAAGCAGGTTCAAGGACCTGATCTGGGACCTTTCTGTGTGGAGTTTGCATGTTCTCCCTGTGTATTTGTGGGTTCTCTCCAGGTTCTCACAGTCCACAAACATGCTGAGGTTAATTGGAAACTCCAAATTGCTCGTAGGTGTGAGTGAGTGAGGGAATGGTGTGTGTGACCTGTCTGATGCCTCTTGCCCAGAATACTCTGGGATTGGTTCCAGCAGACCCCCCATGATCCTAATAAGGATTTAACGGGTATAAAAAATGAATGGATAAACGTATTTTCGTCAGAATGGATGTGTTTGGGACTCCCTTTACCTACGTATATATAAATAAATATAAATTGAAACAGCCATATTATAAGATACTTTCTTGACTTTCTGAACTGAGCTCAGCCTGACCTCCCAGGGTTGATCTATACATCACATCAGCAATATCACTCTAAGTCCATTTCTCCTTATAAACCACTGTGAACAGGCACTCGGGCACCACGCCTCCCTGCATCTCCCTCTCAGTGGCTGTACCCACACGAACGACAAGCGCTGCCTAATTCCTCATTCATCAAACATGCCCAACGGTCAGTGTGTTGGGATGAAGGCTGGGCATCAACACGATGCATAAAGAAGGACGTGTTTGCTAATTAAAAGAAAAAAAAGGACCTGTTTAATTCCAAACATCTCGTTCTGTCTCTGTTATAGTCCGGTGACAGTTTTTAAAAATCTTCTATTCTTTGTGAGTGCAGCAGCAGCAGCAGCAGCAGCAGGACGTGTCATCATGTGATCGTCACTGAGATAACAGCTGCTTCCTGGAAGCAGTCCCTGCAGCCAGTCCCGTTCTCACTTATCATGTGATGGACAACATTGGATTACATAAATCAGTACACATACACGCGTGTGTGTGTCTGTGTGTGTTTGTGTGATGCATAAGTTGTTACGCTCTGTAATTCCTGAAAAACCGTTCACACCTGCACGACGGTTATCTACGTTATAGATTTATTGATTTGTACTTTTTTTTTTCTTTGCTGCTTCCTACATTTGGTTTTTATGGGGCCGCAGCCCGCCAGGCAGATGTTGTTCTTTCGTATCCGCGTGTGACAGAGCAGATCGTCCTGTAGTGGCCTGTTACTGAACACACTGAGCAGATCATGTCTTTTTTTTTTCCAGAATCCCGATCATCACACCTCTCTTGACCACCGTTCCACTATGTTTACTTCACACCGCACGCTGTCATGAGGTTACTAAGAAACCCCAAACCCCTCTGCAGATCCCATCAGAGGCCCCTCGATACTCACCTCAGCTCATTTGAGTCTCGAATCTCAATTTGTGAACGGCCTGTTTGCACAGTTTCCATATTGCATGAATCTTTGAGCAAGGAAGAATAATCTTTTTTTTTTGAGGGGGGGGTCTTATATCCAACTGTCAGTATTCTTAAAGAAAGCATCATTCACAGAGCGGAGTGTCCCCGACAGGTCGGGGCTGCGTGTCGGATTAATAGTAAAGGAGCGCATTCAGGAACAAGTCCCTGGCCTTTTCTGGCCCGGACTCCAGAGGGCAAGAGTTGGGTCGAGCTGTTAAGCAGCTGATTTTGTTTCTCAGCTGTGTTTGGATGGCAGTCACAAGCAGACAAAGATGTGCTTGTGCAGTGGAACCCTCCTACCCCACCGCTGTGATAAGAGAGCTGTCTCACCTGCAGGGCTTTCCATCAAGGGGTGGGGGGGGGGGCAGGCCCCCACACAGGGTGAAGTGAGTGCAACTTCAGACCGGTCTGAAATGCAGTTAAAACCTGCCGAACAACGAGGTAGGAAGTAAAAAAAACAGTCTTTGTCCGCATTATAGTTTCTTTCGACCGCCGTTTAGTATCCTGATTTAGCGACGGATGCCTGATTGTTCGGATAATTAAGCCTATGAGCCTTTAAGTCTATGACATGTCGTTTTATGCTTGAAATAAAAAATCGGAATGTTATTCATACAGGTTTTTTTTATGATATGATAGTAGAGGTTTTAAGCAACAAAAAAAAAAGTTTCCAAGTGTTTCCTCTCATGTGACATCATCAACTTCCTGCTCCTTCGTCCCGAGAACATGGAGAAGACAAACCCTCCCAGAAAGAGGTCATTTTATTTAGATCATTATGATTTGACATATATATATCGAATTAATCATTCAGGTTTCTAGACTAAAAAAGAATTTCGTACATGCGATAAAGAGATTTTTGTTTATGGGCTTATTCTGCTAAGAAAATAGTACAAAATGGAAAAATATAGATGCATGATTGTTAGAGACTCGACCGATATAATTATATGCATGAAATCTTTTTTAAAAATCCAGGTTTAAATGTGTAAACTATAAAATGACAGTCATAGACTTACAGCTCTTAGGCTTAAGTGGGTTAAAACAAGAAGTCTCATTGAGATCTGTTCAAAGAAAGAGGTAAAAATAATAACCAGCAAAAAAAAAAAAAAAAGAAGAAGAAAGAATGAAAGAAGCCGGAAGACTGGTGCGTTGGTGGAAACATGGCACGGAAGAAGAAGCCTGCTGCTTTTGGCAGCTGCGCGTCCTCCATGGAGCAGGTCGATGCAGGACGACCACTAGGTCGACACATATTGACCGCTGAGTCACTGCTGGCCGACCGTCCTGTGGGAGACTGTGTATCTCTGGCGGCAGATCAATAAAGCACCCATCAAGTATCGCGCACATTAGACCCAGCTGACAGGGATTTTTTTTTTTTCTTTCCCCCCTTTGTGAAAGGCCTCGGCCCCGGGATTCTTCTTCAATCATTTATCAGCGTGTCAAATCAAACAGTATCACCAGATACTATTGTGCTTACGCGTTACAAGCTGCGTCTGTGTGTGTGTCTGTGTGGTTAAAGGTTTAAGTTTAAGACTTTTCCCTTCTTTGATAATGGTTTCCAGAGATTGTCGGGAAGACGGTTCCATACAAACAATAAACATCGACTCGGTTGCATGATTATGACAGAAATGATCCAAAGTATTTCACTTTTTTTTTTTTTTTCCCTCCCGCATGCTTCGCACATCTGCTCCAGAGTAAACATGGAGAGGGGATTTCAATCAAAGAAAATTAGTCTATCAGTTGCAGATAATCCTCCACAGAACGCGGAGCGGCCTGGCTGTTTGTTCTGTTTTCTAAAGACGGTTTGTGAGAGTTGGTGTCTGCTCCTCTCTTACATGTCACAGCGGTGCATAATTCAGCGTTTTATCTTAATATGAAATATGCATAAATTCGTCACAGCGGCATCAAATTATAACCATGCAGCCCTCTCATTGTGCGAGTTATTAAAGTTGTATGCAGGACCGCGGCAGTAAACTCAATCAGGATGTACAGCACCGCACAGGATGACCTTATAAACAAAAACTTATACGTATTATTAACTTATTAAACCAAAAAAGACTAGCCTGCTAAGCATCGGTTTAAGAAATCAGTCTGTTACACACTTGAGGTTACTCGGGTTCAAGAAAAGATTGAATGGAGTGCTGAAAGTTACTAGAAGAGGTCTGCTCAGCCTCCGCTCAGTTCAGGAGTTGCTCGACAGTTGTGTTTAGCGTTGAGTGTTCGGTGAGCCAGCGGTATATTTTCTAAGAACATGTCAGCCCTCTCCTCCTGTGTTTACTAAAAGCACAGCAGGTCCCTGAAAAATATGGGATGGCATTAGAACAGACTACTGGTCTCTGTCGCCGCGCTGATGACCACGGCTTATGCTGATTTAAAAAAAAACACACACATACACAGACATGCACACGTCCCTGTACACATACCGTCCCTCCGGGGCCCAGGGGACAGCTCTGCCATGGGAAATTATCCCCTGACACTAACCTGATGAAACAAAGATGTTATTATTGCAAATCGCGAATGGGAAAATTATCAGTTTTCAATATTGCGCAAGTTGTTTCGTGTCACAGGGGCCTGTCAGTAATCAGTCATTTTCTATCTTCTAAATAAGATAATTCTTGTACCAAAAACAGTATTTTAACTTGATGTGCATGAATTAAACACAGCAGCTGTAATGTGAGTAAAGTTCTATGTAACTTTTCCATTATTCAAGAATCAGGGTTTGTGGCGTTAAGCTGCTTTTTTGTTGTATATTACCAATACATGCAACTATAATTGCAAAACGCAATTGGAAAATTGTCAGTTTTCAATATCGTGTAAGTTGTTTCATGTCACAGGGGTCAGTACAGTGTGTTCCTCATCAAGAAACAAAAGATTTTTTTTTTTCAGGAAAACCAGGTATATGGGAGCAGCATTGGGCCTGCATGCTTACTCTAAAGAACTCTACAGAACCGGTCCAAGGAAGTTAGTTGAGGCTTAAACGCCACTTGCTTTCATATCTCTGGTTCCCAGGCACAGGAATTTTTCTGCGTTTTTCACCCTCCGCGGTTCAGCCTGCGACTACAGCGGAACGGCTTCATGTTACTTCCTGGCCACTCGCAGATTTTCACTCTGCGGACACAGCGCTCCCTAACAAAGCAGGGGCAGTCCCGATTAGCTTGTACTTTCCCAGTCTCATGTCAGCAGCTCACCCTGCGGGTTCCTTTGGGACCGCTGCACATGAGCTGCCGGCAGAAACGGTTTGCCAGACTGTAATTGGACCCAGGACAAACTCTCTGCCTGGTGACCATTTCCTACACGAGGGACTTGGAGCGTTTTTAGGGGAGCCGCACATACCCACACACCCTCCCATACAGACGCATGCTTCTGCGGGTGGAACGGCTCATGTAGGGATGAGCGATATGTTCGAAATAACAAAGATGTTTTACAGATGTATGATGCAAAACCGCATAAAGTAATCATATTGATTTTCAAAGAAATGCACCGCGCGTTACATCAGACTCAAAACTTGGCTTACTTGTTTTTGTTAGTTTGAAATTTAACTCTTTTTTTTTAAACTATAAATTATACTATAAATTATAACTATATAATATATCAGTGTTTCCGGAGACTTTGGCACTGCAACGCCTCACGCTAACGATAACTGGCAACGGCGTGTTGGTGAGAACTAACCACCGCGATGTGGCGGCCTACATTAACAAGCAGGGGAGTGAAAAAAGAAAAAAAAAAACCTCTACCCCCTTAAACGGAGGCCAACCTCATGTCAGGTCTCCTCCGCAGCCCGGCAAGTCACTTAAAAAAAAAAAAAAAAAGTTTAATATCATTCATCATGGGTAACGATCCCGTGTTGTCTTTGTGCAGCTGGTATGTTTTCGCAGAATCATTTTCATTACTGCACAATCTGTATAGTGGGATCAGGTTTATTTATACAGTCCTCTATCTCAAGGGTCTTACGCGGAGTTTGGTTTATACTGCACAGGCTACAGCATGTACACACCATTAGATCACACTGTATACATATGACACAGAAACCTGAAGATACGCAAAACGAAAGGCACACTGCAAAAAATTCTAATCTAGAATTAGCCCAATATTGAGGAGAATTATCTTGAATTAGGCTGTTCTGTTGGCTGATCATTTATCTTACTTGAAATTAGTTTTCTTGTTTTCTTTAAAAACAAAAAGAATTAAATGTTTGAGTTTATCATAATGTCTTTTTATCTCATATTCCTGCCATTTTTTTTAATTTTCCCAATAATTCCATATGCAATAATGTACTCACCTATCTTTTTCTTATTTTTTTCCTTATTTTCTTTTCTCTATGTTGGTGTTGGTATTTAGGGTGTTTTTTTTTTTTTTTAATTTATTGCTCTTTGTGTGTCTATAGTTTTATAACAGTGCTGTATGTGATGTGTTGGAGCTTCAGTTTCCCTGGGGAACCTCCCAAAGGGATCAATTCAAATCAATTTGATCTCATAATTCTGAAATATTATTTTTTACATATTTGTCTTTTTATGCCTTTTTATGATTTTCTTTAAACAAGATAAATTGATCAAAAGATATCTGCTAATGAATTAAGATAATTCAAGATAATTTTACTCAGTATTGGACTACTTCAAAAAAAAGCTAATTTAACCTAATCTGCATGAATTAATTCACTTTAACTTTTATCACAAACAGAATAAAGTTCTGTGCAACTTTTCCATTAATCACGAATCAAAGTGTTAAAATGGTCGGTGTTAAGCTGCTTTTTTTATTTTATATTACCAATACATGTAACATGTATACAATCTGTTCACGTCTGAATAATCCTGGCTTCAACAAGTCAAAAAAAAAACACATTCTGCCTGAAAAAGTTCTTTCAAAGGGTTTGGATTCTTTTTCAAGTGCAGCTCTCTGTCCTCTGATTGACGTCACGCACGGCCAGGGGTTCACTCTAAAATAGCTCTCATGGCTAAGTTAGGAAACTCATTGCATACTGGAGGCATGTTTAAAACAACAAACAACGTAGCTGGCTGTGATTTTTCTTCACCCCCCCCTCTTCTTCACATGTACAAAGACGTTCGGTTCACAAGACGACCGGCTCGAGTCAGCACTTCGATGTTTTCTAAAAAAAAAAAAAAAAAAAAATCCGCCCGGCTTCTCGCATGGTCTGATCACATGAAAAGTTATCAAAGAGATCTGAGCAGTTACTGTTCCCGTGTGCTGTTGACCCGTGTGTAATGAAGACTGCTTGTGCTGTGTGAATGGGTTTTATTTTCATCCCAAGTAGCAATCCCAGACCCTCTCCCAGAAGTCGAAGTCCGGAAACCTGTTATGATTGGCCGTGGCTTTCGTTATTATCACATACTTCAGTGTCCGCGTCCAAAGACAATAGTCATATGTCCACCGGCGCTCCAACGGCCTGAAATCACACAAGGAATTTGCACTCGAGGCCACAAAAAATTTTGCAGTTGTCAAGTTAAATTAATACCTCTCTTAATTCTGTTTTAAAAGGATCATAATTTAACCGAATGTCTCCCTGCATCAAATGAGGATGAAATACTTATCCATGATTCATATGCAACAGGTGTTAAAGCTATGAATGCTGCATATTTTTTTTTTCTGTATTTACTCATTTAACGTTCACCTGACTACTGTTGTGAGGAGAACATGTGGTTTTGCTTACCGGCTGCTTGTGGGGATGTGCCTTCGTAAACCATCGGTGCACCGAGCCGCTCTGCAGAGTATCCACCCAACCTTCAAACAGCCAGACCGGATATCTGTGTCGCTCGCTCTTGTTGATTTTTCAGCTCATGCGGGGAGAGAGTTGCTCGTGTATGGTCGAGTTTTTTTCTCCTTTTCTTTTTTGCTTTATTAATGACGATGAATGATCGCAGAGTGATGCAGATTTAATCGATTTAAAGAGCAACCGGCTGAAAATCGTGCTTTTGCAGAACGGTTTCATTTCTCCTAATCTGTCTGTGACGTCACTGTTGGGTGTGATTACAGGTACAACAGAACAAACATGTGACCAAACCCACCCAACAAATATGTAACTTTCAACCAGTAAACACTGCTTTTCAGCTCGCTTTTAGCCGCACAATCAGGCATCTAGTCAATGATCTGTTTAATATATAAATCAAATTAACAGTGGTGGTAGTACTCTAATCTTTTACATAAGTAAAAGTACTACAAAAAATGTATTATGAATAAAAGCAAGAAATATTAGCAGCAAAAGGTAGTACTAAACTAAAAGTAGTAAAGTAAAAGTGTTTAAGTTTTTCTGATTTTACTACTTATAGGTATGTGTTTGGGCAAAAGGAACATTTTTAGTTTGAGTCTATCAACTACTGACAACATTTCCCCCAAATTCCAAATAAAAATGTTATCATTTAGAGCATTTATTTGCAGAAAATGATAAATGGTCAAAGTAACAAGAAAGATCCAGTGTTTTCAGATCTCAAACAAGATCAAATTCATTTTAAAACAACATAATACTAATGCTTACATTTAAGTAGAGTTCAGAAATCAATATTTGGTGCAATAACCCTTATTTCTAATCCCAGCTTTCTCTGCTCTTACAAGTCTTTACCATTGTTCTTGGGTGACTTTATTCCACTCCTGGTTCCTCTTTAAGCAGAATGAGGTGTTCATGTGTTGGAATTCAACAGACGCTGAAGCGGAATGGCTGGAATACATGTAGAGATGCTGATTTTAGGGAAAAAAATGCAGTGGTCTCTAATATACAGCTCTTTTCATCTCTTTGAAGCATCAGTGTTAGAGCAGCATGTTGCTGTTCCAGCTTCAGCTACTTCATATCCAGTTTATATACAGTAAACATGGATAGTTTAGTCTAGTGGTTCCCAACCTAGGGGTTGGCCCCTCAAAAGGGTCACCGGATAAATCTGAGGGGTCGTGAGATTATTAATTGGAGAGAAAGGAAGGAAATACAGAGTTGTGATACTGTTTCCACTTTTTTTCAGATTTTTTCTTCTGTTCTTCGATTATTTGGTGAAATATCGGCTCATATGAACATTTAGTTTTCAAAATGAAACCATGTGAGAAGTTCACAGGGGGCGGAAACACAAAACTATTTAGTGGAGCTGTTAACAACTCATAAACATGTGAAATGTGACCTCCACTACACAGTGCCGTACGATGTTGTACGATGTGGGAAAAGCAAAGTCGGAAAGTAGTTCCATCTTTAAATACATGTTTGTATTTTATGCCTTGTGTTTAAACTCTGTCTGAAGAGTAACTAAAGCCGGTAAATAAATCAAAGTAGCCGAGTAGAAAATATAAAATTCTTATATACACAAGTACAGTATTTGAGTAAATTTTTTAAAGTTACTTTCCACCACTGCTAATTAAACAAGCCCAAGCAACAGCCGCTTGGGCGAGAGTTATTACTTATGAATCAAATGTTTAATTCATAAAAGCATTTTCAAAATTATGGCCTCACTCAATCCACTTGGCGAGCTGAAAGGATGTGAAGTTCGTACACAAGCGGATTCTTTAATGTCTCATCCACCTGTTAAGAATATTAGATCCTCAAATGGAGTGCAACTGTTTTTCAGGCTGTTGTTTAACATTGGGATCTCTCTCTCTCTCTCTCTCTCTCTCTCTCCTCACAGATGACACATCAGCTAAAGAAGTCAGCAGGGTAGGTTTTTGCTTCACGAGTGCATATTTCTGTGACAAGGAACAGATTATCATGCTGTTAATACTTTATTATTGCCTCGCTCACCTTATTCCCAAAGCTAACCTTAGTGACTAATTGAGTTCATACTGGAGGAATAAATGGACACTGGCTGAACTAATTCAGGGACAGCAGAGAACCCAGTAAATCTCCTTGAATAACTGCAGAAATGTTCCCGGTGTACTTGATTAAGAAGCAAATTAACTACAGACTTTTGTTTGTCTTTGTGCTTATGTTCTTTAAAAAAAATGCCAGCGTGACCTTTTGACCTTTTGAAATCACAAAATTACTTTACAAACTCAAACCTGTACACTTTGGAGTTAAGATGCTTGCGGTGTTAAGACCTCAGAGACAAACATTCGTAGTAGCGGACCGAACGTAACGCGGCGTTCTCGCAGCGAGTTGGCAGGATAGAAAAGAGCTGCGCGCCGCATATGTTCACACCTTTGCCATCTTGACACCGTAATGCCCCCAGGAAGCAGGGTGTCAGCTTCCACAGCAGGGCCCTGGCACCGGCTAGAAGGGATTTGCACACATACAGGCGCGGAAAAGGAAAACCGAAACGATGCCGCTCGCTGCGTCATCCATACGTCTGTGCAAACAGGATGTGGGAAGATAGAAGGCGTCCCACGGGGGGGGGGGGGGGGCCTCCCTGCCGTCCCGTCCTCACCCTCTGTGCAGGAATAGACGGGGCTCTCCTGCCCCGTACTGCCTCTCTCGTAAACACGCTTTTTAAGCTGCTAGACATGCCAGGGCTCTAATCAGAGCTGCGGGGCTCCGGCAGGACTCCTCCCGGGACCGCAGGGGGATCCCTGGGCTAGAACACATCGGTGGAGGGGGAGCGCAAGGGTGGGGAGGGGTGGAGGGAAATGTTGTGATGAATGGCTCCGTATTTGTGAATGGCAAAGAGATAATCCCTGTTCATTCATTCAAAAAGATAATAATAATAATAGCAATAATCTCCGTGCTTGCGGGAGCATCTGAGTTGATCCGGTGCAGGATACAGCGTGAACTGTGTGTGTGTCTTGTGTCCAGCAGTACCAGGACACAAATATGCAGGGCGTGGTGTACGAACTCTACAGCTACATGGAGCAGCGCCTGGACACTGGAGGAGACAACAAACTCCTGCTCTATGAGTTGTGCAACATCATCAAAACAGGTAAAAGGCTAAAAAGTGACAGTTTATCGGTCCCCTCTGCTTTTAATGCACGTCGCACCGAATCCGCCAGCCAAACGACCTGATCACAGCACGCTGACCGGTGTCAAATACTCTGAATAGCATTCGGAGGAGCAGGATTCGCTGTTAATAGGAAAGATAGTTGAAAGAAACTCAGTTTGCTTCTCAGATGCTAACTGAAAAACTCTGATAATAGAAGAAATTCCACATTCGACTCAACAAATCACACTAGTCATCAAAAGATCTGAAAAACTAGAAAATGTGACCCTATAATCTAATTATCTTCTTACTTTCTTTTGCCTTTTTTTTTTTTTTTACAAGCAGTTGGTCATTTTAAAAAATGAAATCTACTGATAGTTTAAACTGATTAAAGACAGACCCTTAAGTGTAATATATATCCCTGACAAAGTCGTATATGAAATCCTGTGTAAAAAGTATCACGCCGCAAGGATCAGTTCAGCCAGACGACACCGCTCATTAACTTCTGGATCGTCAGTGACATCACCGGTGCTCCTGTCCAGTCTCTCCTCTTTCGCCACGTTGTACGATAACATGACCCATATATCGGCCTGAAAAGGGACCGGAGAGGAGGACGGGGAATGAGATGAACTGGATGACAGTCAAAGCCCTCGGTCAAAGTGCCCTTGTTGTTAAATGGGACATTGTTAATAGATTGTTATTAGATTTGCAGCTGGACTTTTGTCTCCTTGTCGCCCTTCCCCCTCGGACACATCTAAATGAGAGGCTGTAGTGTGTATAACATGGACGCCGGCTGACAGCTGACGTCAGTCGCTGATGCTGGAGCGTAATTCAGGCAAACTGACCCACTGTCTCTCTCTCTCTCTCTCTCTCTCTCATCTCTTCAGCAACGAAAGCTGACGGATTTGCACTTTACTTCTTGGGAGAATGCAACAATGTAAGTGCAGGGGGTTTCCTCGACACCTTTTTAATACACTACGATAGTTCCCTCCCGTCTGACGTTTCTTTCTCGTTTTCTGCCTCCCCTTCTCTCTTTCACTTTTCTACACTTCTACATAGAGTTTGTGTGTGTTCACTCCAACGGGGGCCAAGGACGGCCCTCCGAGCCTCATCCCCTCCGGCCCCATCGCGTTCGGGACGACCATTGCCGCCCACGTCGCCAAGACTCGCAAAACGCTTCTAGTGGAGGACATCTTGGGGGTACGGCGACCACAATCCAACTCATCCACTAGCTCAAAAACCTTCCAACGCACACGTCGGATGAAATAATCAGCGTCAGAGAGCAGCTACATTGACCTCCTTTGCGAAAGACTCGTGCAGTTTCGGGTGATATTGACCTTCATGTGTTCCCGTACGTTCCAGGACGAGCGCTTCCCCGACGGCACAGGGCAGGACTCAGGGATCCACGTTCACTCTGTCCTGTGCCTCCCCATCCTCACTGCCATCGGGGACCTCATCGCCATCCTGGAGCTGCATCGGCACTGGGGCAAGGAGCCCTTCAACCTCAGCCACCAGGAGGTCAGTCTGACCCAGACAAAAAGAGAAAAAAAAAAGCACCAAGAGTGGAAGGCTGGAGCAGGGCTCACAGAACTACAGTTAGCCTGGTATTCACCTTAATCTGGGTCTGGTTCAGATCTCTATAGCATTGTGGGGTTTAACTGATTGTGAATAAGGCTGCATTCTGTAAGGTGCCAAAATGCAGACAGTGAAATAGTGCAACAAGGAACAAATTATGACATTTTTTAAGTAGCTATGGCAAACAGTTTTGGGGATTTGTGGGATGCAAAAACACCAAACAATGAGTACAATCTGTAGAACGGAGGAAAACTGCAGAGATAATTATGTTTCTCTTTCATGACACGTCCTCACCTTCTGCTGAACTATTGTTAAATGTATGTTTGAAATATCAAACATATAATATTGCAGCTTTAATTATGCATTGCACCAGTGGTAGAAACTGGTTCCCCCTCTGTATGCCAACTGCCTCTTCTGTCATTATTGTGAAATATACAAAAGGGGAAATGTGATTTTAAAAACAGGTCACGTCTGGGAAATCTGTGGCGATGTGCGTTATTTGTGATCTTCTAGATTAGATCGCATTAAACTTTATTTTCATTGCACATGTCACATGTACAAAGCAAAAAAATCAGATAGCGTCTAAACAGAAGTGCTTCGGTAGTGATTAAAATAGCTACGGTACATGTGGTGTAACCCTAAAAACCATGTACCAGACAGTTTAACTCTCTTAAAAAGGTTTTAAAAAATAAAAAAAAACATGCTATCAACTAGTTTTATATTCTAGCTGGATAAAAAAAAGAAATCATGATTTTTGTATATATATATATATAATAATTCAGGAAACCAACATTAACACAATGTTTGTTTTGAGACACCTGATGAATGCTTTTTAAAAAAAAGTTTTGGACTATAAACAGGTTAGGACTATGACCATGAGTATGAATTATGATACAGAATATAAATAGGTACGATAAATAATATACTATAAATATATAAAAATGTACAGACTATATAAGAATTTACAAATGCAGTTGTGATGGGTGATTGTAACATGTTGTAATTAATGGTATATACACTAGTGTAGTGGGGTGAAGGAAGGACCAGTTCCATTCTTAAAGGACTGGGATATCAGGGGGCAGAATCTAATCCCCCCCAGTTCTTGGGAGCTAAGCTTCACTTTCTTTTTTTTTCCAGGTTGCGACGGCGAACTTAGCGTGGGCATCGGTTGCCATCCATCAAGTACAGGTGAGCAAACCCTGGGGACGCTGGTTAGAATCTGAAAAATAAGTACTGTAACATCTTCAGTGAAGCCGCGTCTGAGAGCACGGCGCCAGGTGAAGGCCTGCCCCGTCCTGCTCGTTATCATCATGGGTGACTTTGTTTGTTCTGGTTCTGCACTGGGGTTTTTTAATGAGGAAATCCACTGTGTACAGGAACTGGGCTGTCACCGGGCCCAGTCCAATCAACCGAGTCGCAGATTTCAACAAACAGCTCCCCGAGGACGTCATTACGCCGCCGTGCTGTTTTTATATGAACATATAGCATAACACCTCAGAGAAGCCGTGTCCCACCGCAGCGCTGGCAGCGGTGCGTCCGCGAGCCTCGGCGAGGGCGGAGCGGCGGCGCGCACACTCCCGGGCCGGGCTGCTCCGCTGCAATACCGCCCTGTTGTTACCGAAAGTTATCAAGATGGCCCACGGCCAAGTGTGTAGACAGCAGGGTGGCGTGTTTACAATACAAGCAGGAATGCCGTATGTGCTCTATGGGGAAAATGTGTGATGCTGTACGTATGTGGGCCAGGTCACGACCGACCTTTTCATTTGTTCCTAGGTGTGCAGAGGCCTCGCCAAACAGACTGAACTCAACGACTTCCTACTAGACGTTTCAAAGTAAGCCCCACTTTCCTGGAATCGCTCGTTCAAACACAGTGACGTAAAGACGATGTATTCGGTAGCGTGTTTTAGCCTCAGCATCGGATAAATTACAGCATGAACTCTTGTGAGTCTGTATTTCATCTCTTTTCATGTAAGGTCAGAGTTTTTTTAAATCAGGCTTTTTTTACCCACACTTGATGTATTTTTAGGAAAATGTAGCTCTCATGTCTTGAATGTGAACGTCATCAGAGCTTCCCATTTGTCAAACATCTCAATGCGCCCATTTCTTCTTTTCGCACAGAACATACTTTGATAACATTGTGGCAATAGATTCTCTACTTGAACATATTATGGTGAGTGTGATTTCTGCAAGTATGTGTTTCATTCACATTGTCTTCAAGGCTACACATCCTGGGAGTGTGTGTTATGTTATGTGTGTATGTGTGTATACTACAGATACACACTGGCCCTCTAAAGGGGCGCTACTAATATTTCCTCAGTGGACATGCTCATTAACATTAATATCTTTTTTTTAACAATGATTATTCATATTGTTCATTAATAATAGAATAGATAAATACACTATATACTAAATAGACTTGGTTCCACATCAAATAGGCATTTTTCTTTTCTTTTTTTTTTAACTTTCTCAGAAAGCTAAAAGAAATGTGATCTGGATGAGTGTTAAACGTGATTTTCCTGTTTCTTTCACTAGTACCCACCCCTCTGTTTGTTTGTATTTCGTTGCCTTTTGACTGTGGTGTTATCTCAGGTCATTCAAATCATCTGGTTCAAACACTAAAATAAACGGGGGATGACCTGATGATCTGAACTGTTTGTGTTTTAAATCTCCACATTTAACTGTTCCATCAAAGAGAAAGTTTATATTTATACGAAGCAAACTCCAGAAATGTACCAGTAATGTTTTTTTTTAATGTTTTTTTTTTTTATTTCCATGTAGCTAATGAGCCTCTGTCCCCTGATGTTTTGCAGATATATGCAAAAAACCTGGTGAATGCGGACAGGTGCGCACTCTTCCAGGTTGATCACAACAACAAAGAACTGTATTCTGACCTGTTCGATATTGGGGAGGTGAAAGAGGGCAAACCTGTCTTTAGGAAAACCAAAGAAATTAGGTGCGTAACATGTCTGTTTCTGCTCATTCCTGCTGAGGGATAGCTGAGTTGTTTTTCACATAGATTTCGTCTCTGTGCAATAAAAAGTGTTTTCTTTTATTATGGACTGAAGTAAACACTCCAGTTCCTCAAGTGATATAAATTGAAGGCAAAAATGATAAGAAAGCATCAGAATCCAGTCAATATCTCATCTGAACAGTATAAAAATTATTATTTTTAGTTTTACTTAAATCACTGATGAATGAAATGTCCTGTACAATATTCATATGTGCCTCCTCTCCTTTTTTTTCCCCTGCAGGTTTTCTATAGACAAGGGAATAGCTGGCCAAGTGGCTCAGACAGGGGAAGTCTTAAATATCCCAGATGCCTATGCAGACCCACGGTTCAACCGGTAAACTCCCAGCAGACTCTGCACTACACGTATCGTCACGTAATATATAAAACCAATAAACATTCTCGAAGCTGTCCCGTGACTGGTCCTGGACAGCTCTGCTTTATTTAGATATAAACACTGTAGTCGTTATTATTATTATTAGAGTGTTGCCAGCGTGCACCAGGAATTGAGATTTTAAAACGCCACGCTCGTGCGCATACTGATCTACTAACTAATAGTTCAGAAACCGGCAAAGTTTACACAAGCACATTGCAAGGTACTGTGTGGGTTATGTACAAATAGGTGGCAGGGGAGGGAAGCTGTACAATTTTGTTGTATTAATAAAGATACTATACGCCTCCACCGTTTAGTAAAGATGGGCTTTTGGATCCTTAATAAATATGTAATATGCTCCATCTGATAGAGATCCCAAACTTTCTGGATCCATGTCTTATATGCAGGGGGGTCAGCCCTCTAATATGCATTTCAGTGCTGCTGTGAGTAAGATATTTAACCCTCCTGTTAGGTTCATTTCTCAGGAACAGCAATGGTCAAAATGACATCCTTGACCAACAAAATCCTAATAAGCATCGTCACTATTTCATTATTAGCACCATTGCTGAGTATTCTATCAGTGTTTAGTGGAATGGTGTTCCTTACCTCTGCAGTGGTTTAATTAGGATAAGTCACTCGTTTTTCATAAAAAACAAAAAACCTTTTCTTAATGTTTCACCACTAGTTTTACAAAACATATATACATAATATACATTGAATTTAGTTTATTTGTGTGTGGCCTGATCAATATCTATGTAGATGAAAGATTTTCATTTTATGCATTGATTACACTAACTAAGGTGAGATGAAGAAGTTTCATCCTGAAAGTACTATTTTTTCTTCAAACTTTAAAACGGGTCAGTTTGACCCATAACATAACAGGAGGGTATCACTCCTCATAGAGCCGCAGTGGGATTTCAGTGGGTATATCCTGGGACAAAATGTTTTGTCCAAAAAAAAAAAAAAAAGTTGTGTTTCTGTCTTGCTCCGCAGAGAGGTGGACCTCAAAACCGGCTACACCACGCGGAACATCCTGTGCATGCCCATCGTGAGCAGGGGGAGCGTCATAGGCGTGGTGCAGATGGTGAACAAGTTATGCGGAAGTGCCTTCACTAAAACGGACGAGAACAACTTTAAGATGTTTGCTGTCTTTTGTGCTCTGGCCTTACACTGTGCAAATGTGAGTAAAAACCCCTCGAACCCGTCGCCACACACACAGACACACACACACACGTCTGCTCTTTATCTTCTCCAGTGTAGGTACATTACTTTTAAGATTGTATAACGCTTTGTGACCTTGTATGGTCAAATCTGATTGGCCAGCAGGGGTAGGGGGTGGTGCATTATTCTCAGATAACTGTACAGCACTGTTACAGCGGCGTCACAACCTGTCCTAAATTAACACTCATAGCTGTGAGGATTATTTCAGCTGTTACTAGGCTACGGGTTTCTCCGCTTGTCTAATCATTATTTCATTTTTTTTTTTTTTTTTTTTATTTTGACAAAGATAGCTCCAACAGCTCCTAATTTCTTCATCACTCGGCATTGACAAAGCACGCACTCATTCCATGAATCACGCTAAGTCCCGACGCCTGCGTTGTGTGGTCTCTGTCAGAGAGACGCTCCTTTCTGTGGGGCCTGACTCACCCTAATCTTCGTGCGACAAACATACGCAGGCAGCGGCGTCACGAAGTTGGTTTTAAAATTAATGAAGCGTGTTAATATTTCAAGACGAGCAGCTCGCATCCGTCCGCCGACAGGATTTATGTTGGGCTGTAATTTATGTCCCCCGCGTCTCGAGGAAACTCGCATCGGGCCCCCGCTCCTGATTCGCGCTGATTTATGGTGGAAGGCGTGAGGCTTGGCGCCTGCACCTGTCTTGTTCCTGCCTCTCCGGGAAAGGGGACAGGGATACAAACCAGATGTGGAGGCGCTTTTTTAGAGACGCGCGGCTAAAATATGTCGGAGGACTTGTTGCCTCAAACTGTCTCTGAACTCTTTGCTTCGCTGCTATAAGATGTTTCCACGGTGCTTTAAAGCGAACACGTGTTCACCTTCTTCCTTGGTGTTTTTTTTTTAAAGACTAATTCCTTCTTTCTGTGATTTCTCTGCATGTAGATGTACCACAGGATCCGGCACTCTGAATGCATTTACAGAGTGACGATGGAAAAGCTGTCTTATCACAGCATCTGCACATCGGAGGAGTGGAAGACCCTCACCCAGCTCAACCTCCCTGCACCCATTTATAAAGAGATTGAAATGTGAGTGTCTTTCCTCCGGGATTCATCGTAAAAAGCCAGATTTGCGGATCTCGGAAGATCTAGGTTTCAAAACACCCCCCCCTCCCCATTCGCAGCCATTCAAATCAGCCAATCAGAGGTGAGGCGATGTGTCTGCTAAGGCGACGGTGACACAGTCCAGACCCGGATGAGGGGGCTCTGCAACAGTTTTAGCAGGTTTATCCAGGTGTGCTTATTTAAAGACTCCTGCTTCCGTGTCTCCCTTTCCCCTCCAGGTTCCACTTTGACATAAATCCCTTTGAGGAGATCTGGCCTGCTGTCTTTATCTACATGGTTCACAGCTCCTGTGGAAAGACCAGGTAAGAGGAGTCACGAGCTGTCTACGATGTCAGCGTCGGTGCCGTTACCGGAGGATGATAAAGGCTAATCTGCGGGATCCTCTTTTTTTTTTCTTTCTTTTTTTTTTTCCGGCGTGTGCAGCTTTGAGCTGGAGAAGCTGTGCCGGTTCACCATGTCTGTGCGGAAGAACTACCGGCGCGTGCCCTACCACAACTGGAAGCACGCGGTGACAGTGGCGCACTGTATGTACGCCATCCTGCAGAAAACGTCCGGAATGTTCACAGAGCTAGAGGTTGGCTCATCTGGGATTTTTACCACGGCTAGACACAAATATTTGAAATCGGTAAAAAGTGAATCCGTTTGAGGCGTGTGTTTCAAGGCTTTCTATTGTTTTTACACTGGTTTACAGAAGAAGGGCCTGTTGGTAGCCTGCCTTTGCCATGATCTGGACCATCGGGGATACAGCAACGCCTACCTGCAGAAGTTTGACCATCCGCTCGCTGCTCTGTACTCCACGTCCACCATGGAGCAGCACCACTTCTCTCAGACTGTCGCCATCCTACAGGTAGAGCTCCCAGCTCCCGTATGCAGCGCCTGCTGCGTCATTACATTCGTCATTACATTCGTCATTACATGAGCGCTGACATTTTTAAATTTGGTGCTATGACAACTAACATATCCCTCTTTACTGAAATACTTGGGACAGGTTGAGCTGAAGAAAATCAAGGCTAAATTAGATGATTAAAACACAAGCTGCAGTAACACCTCTTCTTCTTCTTCTTTAAACGTGCCCCAAAAGTCAGCAAAAAACCCCCGATTGGCAGAAAATGAAATACACTTGTACAATATGTCGAGCCAAGAGTCTCCTGGACCAGTACCTCCAACAGGAAGTCGGCCATCTTGAATTGAATGACAGATATTTCGAGATTTTCCCACATCACGCTTGAACAAATTCGACCCAGGGATTTTATCTTCAATACGACTTCACATTTATTCTAATCATATTCCGACACTGGACATAAATTCACATACCTTCTTCTTCTTCTGGGTTTTAAGGCAGCCGGCTTTCAAAAAGTTGCATCGCTTCCATCTGCAGGACGAGTACTTTATTGTGCGTCACACGCAATCCACCGAAGGCTGAAAGTGGCATTTTTTTGCAATATCCAGCTGAATATATTCGGTTACTGACTATTCAGTGCATCCTTAGTAAATGCTTGTATCAGCTGAAGTTCGCTGCTTGCAGCTTTAATTATTATTATTGTTAGTACATTTTTTACTTTCTTGTTCTGTAAGTGTTAACGTAGTAAATTTATATTGTTTTTGCTCTTACACAAACACTCACATGTAGCGATCCACTGAAATGACACTTTAGGTCCGCGTGTCTCCTACAACACCCTGGATGTGCTGGTAGGAGCTGAACCTGAGAAGGCTGCTGCCTTTTCAAACCTGTTGTAGTCTAGCTGAGCCGAACGCCTCATAAGTGGAGCTTTTGCTTTTTTATTGATCTCTTTGTTTCTCATAGCTGGAAGGGCACAATATTTTCTCCAACCTGAATTCCAGCGAGTACGAGCAGGTGCTGGAGATAATCCGGAAGGCCATCATCGCCACGGACCTAGCCCTGTACTTCAACAACCACCAGCAGCTGTCGGAGTTGCTGAGCTCGGGCGGACTGGACTTCAACAACAACTCCCACAGGTCAGGGTCACGACTGGGGTCGGCGCGGAGGTCAGGTCAAGGTCAAACCAGGTTTCATAGCGTCACACAGAGAGAGGAGGGAAAAAAAGGGTGTAAGCGATTGGCATATTGAGTTCTCCACATGGCTATAACAAGGCTTTGCTCCCCCTCCAGGGACCGTGTGATTGGTCTGATGATGACAGCATGTGACCTGTGTTCTGTTACCAAGCAATGGCAGATCACACGACTCACAGCCAACGACATCTATGCTGAGTTCTGGGCTGAGGTACAGTGGGATACTGTTGGAGTTCAAACCATTTCTGAGTGTGATACTCATGCCTCCAGTGTAACGGCTAGATCTCCGTTACTATTGTAAATGCTGCTACAGTATGAATGTGACTCCGCCTATGTTTCCCCGCTTTTGTTTGACCACAGGGAGATGAGATGAAGAAGATCGGGATGCAGCCGATTCCCATGATGGACAGAGACAAGAAGGACGAGGTTCCCCAAGGCCAAGTAAGATCAGGGCTTTCACACATCTCCTCATACATCTCTACATCAGCGGTTCTCAAACTTTTTCACGTCAGGGACCCTTAAAGTCCCAAAAACTACACCACAGGCACAAGACAAGATATTTGCTTCAAATCTTTATGTTTTATAATAGAAAGTGAAGGAAATCCAAGGCTAAATTATGGAGAACTGAAACTGCCATAATGAAGAATAAATAAATAAATGACTCGGTGCATAAATGTATGCACCAGTAAATGTCCATATTTAATTTTAAATTTAATTAAATCATGAAAATGTATTTGTTTATCATTTTCCCATGACATTTTATTTATCAATTTTAGGAAATAAATTACTACTAAATTAAATAAATGTATTTATTTATTTTAAATTATGGCAGTCCTCTATACAACTAGTTCTACATTATGTCATAGTGGAATTATACTAAAATTGGTCATTCTCCTTTTTTTCTGGGGACCCCCTGGCACCCTGGCATTTAGTTTTTAAATGTTTGCATTCTGGTGGTATAAATTAAAGGTTTCATCCACAATTCTGATCAAATTCAGCAAATATCTCCTCACTGCTCACAAGATGTCTGTGGTGTGTGTGCTCTCTGTAAATGAGAAACAAACAAATTGGCTCAAGCCAAGCCGTGGTCGCTGCACAGCTGCGGCGGCCAATCAGCAGCAGGTGGCGTTGCACAAGCACAGGGAGTGAGGACAGGAGCCGGCCAATATTACTACAGACCTATAATATGGTCCACACTTTGAAACCCGAGGGTGTAGCTCTAAACTAGAGACAGATTCAGACACAGCATGGTTTATTCTGTGCCTAAAATATGATCAGAAACAGTTTTCAGTGAACTACTGAACTGTTACATCTTTATTAAACAATAAGAAATCGCCCTGAAAAATGGCCAATAACAGGATCCTGTTATTAAATCTGACACTCTGATCTTTCCCCTGATCCAGTTTTATTATCACTACACAATATTATCACACTGGAGTTCATCTTTTCATATGTTTGGAATTATTCTTGTCACCACCATGGTTACATCCTTGAGAACAGGATGCTCTCCCCTCATTACAAACTAAGCAAATGTGATGCAGCTTTATTAACTACCAAGTACTGAGTCAATGCAAATTCACTATCTCATCAATATACAGATTTTTTTCAAACAACACAAGACAATAATTATTATGCATCACAAGTTAAATGAGTGTTTTAATTACTAAAATGCATTAAATCAGCTCATAATATGATTTTTTTAATAATTACTCTCTTGTGACATATATACTCTTGATAATTATGACGACGTCACAAGTTGTTTGAAAAGAATCAGTAATATACTTTACAAGTTAAATGATTGTTCAATTCACAACAATGCTCTACATTAGCAACACCTCATATGAAACAAGTCTACATAACTATGTATGTTAATTAATGTTAACTACGGACGCATTAACACAAATGTCTAGTTTTATTTCTGTTTATTTTGCAATAATTATATGACACATTAGGAAATATGCGGTATTGTGCAGCATAATGCTGATTACACCGGAATTCATGCGATCGCAAAATCGTGAAAAACTGGAGGGATTGATTAACTTACTTCCGTTATAGTGGAGCTCCACTCCCTAGAGGTTTGCAACCACTCTTTCCTTAATCTGCAATCATTCATGCAATCACTTTGACCCTGCAAATGTGTCCACACCACAGACTTCAGCAAAACTAGGTTTGACCCCCGTGTCCCCATATGGAGTTTTACTGATACCTGCCAACCAATCAGAAACAAGAATTTAACAAGAGTTTGAGGGTGTGTAGAGATGGTTGATTGACAGCTCAGTTACTCGTTACTTACACTGTTCATCATGGCCGCTGGGAGTCAACTCCCCCAAAACGTCACCATCAATGAGTCTGTGAATAAACTACTATCAACATGAGAGATTTTTAAAATCTCGTGTGTTCTGATCATTTATTAGTGCATGATATTCATTTCTCATACTGTCCATAAAGATTAATTATGCATGTATTCATTATTTTTAGGTGGGATTCTACAATGCTGTTGCGATTCCATGTTACACAACACTATCGGAGCTTTTTCCTCCGTCCAGTCCTCTTCTAAGTGCTTGCAGGTGAGTTTCCAAAACTTTACAAGAGTCTTCGGACAAGTCTCATGCCTCATACTGGGAAAGTAGTAGTAAAATAAGTAGTCTCTTATTATATATATATATATATATATATATATATATATATAATAAGAGACCACTGGATTTTTTTCTGAAATCAGCATCTGTACATGTATTCCAGCCATTCCATTCCAGTCTGTTGAATTCCAATGCATAAAAACTGATAATGAATCACACACATATGTAAAGGTTTTAGGACTTCCAAATAATATTGTCTCACCAATCTGCTCTGACATGGTGGATAAATCCACAGCTTGAAGAGCTACAAGTGATGTGCGTGCCGCCTGCACTGTAACGTCGGGCCAAACAAATAAGATTAGAGGTGATAAGTAGTATCTGCATAGGTTTGTGCTAACATTGCATTAAACAAACTTGCAAAATTACAATTGTGACAAATGGTTCAGTCGCGCATCGCCACCCAGCTCAACAATGACATGAACTCAGTGTGTCAGCGTGTGTGTGTGTGTGTTCTGACGCCGTGCATAAGATTATATTTACGCGTGGTTCCCGGTGATTGGACGGGATCATGTTGCACATTTTGCCTCCGCTCCTGGGGTAACCCGCCGCTTCTTAAAGAGCTGTGACCTTGATCTGCAGGGAATGCAAACAAAGTGAGCGGTGTAATATTTAAGCCCCGTGGCTGTACGTCAGCAGCGGGCTGTGGGTGGGCAGCAGGCCTCCCGGACCCCGCAGAGCCCAGCTGCTTGTTGTGGGATCTGCCAGGGACGAGTAAACCGCATCACGCTGCCTGTCTGAATGGATCGGCAGCAAAGGGCATGTCTTTTTGCACTCGTATGTCAGGGTTGATTACAGCACACGGGGGGAGAGGTTACCTTCACAACAAGAACTGATGGATCCACTACTGTGGATGACTAATGATTGACTTAGTTGCTCCCTGGCTGTGGTGACACATTACACCTTATCTCATTATGGCATCTCTCTGGATATATATATATATATTATTGGTAACTAAATTTACTATAATTATTTGTAGTTGTTTAATGCAGCTTTTCTATTGCTGGTTACAACAATGCATTGACATTTAATATGGTTCTGTTGTGTCTTTATTCAGATGTTTCTGTCTTTAAATATTTTCCGGAGTTGCAGAATTTTCACAATCCTTTTTAAATTTACGGCTAACGTTATGTTTATATCATTTTTGATCTCCAATGCACACCCTGTCGGCAGCTGTAGCTACAGTCACAAATTCAAGCGCTCTAAACATAAATTATTTTAGGCAATTTCATTTTTTTTTTTTTTTTTTCTATCCTGTGTTTTTCCTCTCTTTATCTCCTCCAGACATCTTTCATGACATATAAAAACACCGCTTTGAATAATAATTTGTTTTTCTACAAAACGAAGCCTCATTTAAAATTTCTTCAAATTCTCATCCCTTATTTAATCCCCGTGGAATCTAAGGATGTACAAATGATTTCAATTTCAAAGGTTCAATTAAGACGTCTTCTTCTTCGCTTTAAAGTTCACTCGCAGTGTTTGTTCACTACAGTGGAGGTTTTTTTTAAAAGCTTCCGCATCGCACTAGGCTCTAAACCCAGATTTAAGGTGAGGACACTTTTAAAATCAATGCAAAAAACAGCCTTTGTTGGGTCAAACTCAGAGCAGCTCAAACCAAGAACAAAACCCCTAAACTTATCTGAATCTAACTAGCTGTTCTCGTCTTTGCAGGGAGAACCTGTGCCAATGGGAGAAGATAGCGCACGGAGAGGTGGAGGACATCCTGCCCAGCCGGCCTTGTGATTCAGGCCCCGTCAAGGTGGACAACTGACTACCTGAGGGTTTCTGGCCCACTGAAGGAATACAACCTGAATCCTGCCACGGATACGGATACTTTGTCGAGGGACGGACCCGCGTCCTCCGTCAGCAGGAGATCAGCTAGGAGCAACTTTGACTTTCGAAAACTTACACAGTTACCTCATTGGGTGACGGAGGTGTCAACACTGACGGTTTCACCGATCCCATGATCGACAGACAGCCGATGGGGAGCGAGCCCATCACCCTGTGTCCACTCATCTTGGGAATTCATTTGGTAGAACGGACTTGTGGTTTGGTCATTTTATTTGGCTGTTTTATGTTTTTTTTTTTTTTTTTTTTTTCGGTCTTGCATTTGAGAGGCCTTACTATGAACCTTTCACAGGCTGTGGTAAGTTTTAGCGTTTGGCGTTCAGCAAGGTATTTCCAGAGACAGAAGGAATGTGTAGAACAGATGTACGGTCGTACCACCACCTTATAGAGAAGGTGGACGTCAGAATGTCATTGTTTAGTTGTTGTTTTTTTATTACTTTTGAGCAAAAATCCTTTGCAGTACTTGAATAAAGACGTACAGCCTATTCTACATGGAGAATGCAGAAATACCCCCCCCCCCCCCCACCACCACCACAGCTTATTCTACAAAACACGGATGAACTGCAACGAGAAGGGTTAGATAACGTCGACGCTTATGAAGCAGTCACAAGAGAGTCACAATGCGTCTCCCCTGAGGTGTACCCCACGGCGCTGCCCGTGGCCCCCCCTGGCATTTAGGAACCTGCTGCATAGTGCATCGGCTTTCTTCTGATTAAAAGGATGCGACCCCCAGGCGAGCAGTCATAATGTTTGTAGGACGGCGTCCAAAGACAAAAAAAAAAGAAAAAGAAAAAAAGCCACAATGCACAAATAGCATAACTAAAGTTTCCACACACACGATTTTTTTTTTTTTTTTTTTTTTTGACGCCACTATCGCAGCATAAATTATTTTACACAACAATCTGTTTTCCTCTCATTAATCATTTCTACATCCATGAATAAAACACAAGTCAAATGAGGATACTGCACAAGTTGGATAAGTGTCCCGGGCGGATTATAAAAATGACATCAACTTTTTTTTTTACATGTTGTAATGTCCAGACACAGACAGCACCCTAATATGTAACACATGGTGAAGGCGTGATGAATTGTAGAGGTATTAAACGAAAGGGGGTGAAGGAACGGGTGGTAGAGCATTTGTTACTCCGAGTTCCTGCAGGTTCAAAGACGTCACATGAAACATTAATGGCACTGAACATTTTATCATGTCGCCGTTGATTGCGGGGGCACGAGCAGCAGAAAAGCTCAACCAAGATCCGAGCTTGAAGCAGTAGTGAAAGCGTCCGCTTCATACTCCCCCCCCCCCCCCCCAAAAAAAGTCAAAAACCCATTTAAGCTTAAAACATCGCACGTCTATCTCTGGGAATTGCAAACACAAGAATGTCGGTTGACTTTTTGCAGGTGCGTAACGGACATCGGAAATAAATCATCCCCCTCTTTACGCTCGTTCTCCAAACACATGCAAAGAGGTACATCTGAACTCTTTCAAATGAGTTTCCAAGATCTTCCGAAACACTTTTCTTATTTGTCTGAAGCTGTCATTCCAAGCGGACGTTGTCCCTCCAAGACTGAAATTTTACCGCTCAAAATGATTTGTTTTTAACGACTGGTACTGTGGCCCCCAAATGGTGTGAATGTACAAATCTGATGAATGTTTTTTTGTTGATTGCAGATCCCTGGTGGTGGCATGTGAGTTAGTACGCCATCAGTTTCCATAATGTGCTCTGTCTTACTTTTCAAAATTGCTTCCAGTAAGCTTCAAACCAAGAGCAACAATTAGCATGCACCTAAACTGAAGTTTATATATAATTCTGCATATACGGTAATAGGTGTATACTGTGTACAACCTAGAACTTAGTTTGTACGGACTAAGATGTAAGCTCTGATGGTGCTAAACTGAACAGCAGTCATGCACTTTCTGACTGGGTGTGTACACTGTGTGTGTGCGTGTGTGTGTGTGTGCGTGCGTGTGTGTGTGTGTGTGTGTGTGAGAGAGAGAGAGAGAGCTTTTGACTGTCTCTTTCCCCACTCCAACCCCACATGGTTGAGAACATGGTTAAGTCCATAACACTGCACTGTCCCTTCTACTTTTCAGCACCAGTTATATCCCATTGTCTGCACTATGTTTAGCTTATGATCTTTATCATTATTATTATTATTGATGATTATTATTATTGCTATTATTACTATTGTTATTTTCTTAATTAGAGTTAAATTTAAATTAACTTATATTTTTTATACAAAGAAAAAAATAATGTTGGCCTTTTTGCTTTGTACAAAGTTAACATTAAGATAAACAAAACGGTCTAGACATGTTACTGTTACCCAGAATAATTGAGGAATGTCTCAAATGTAAATGTAAGAGCAGTAGCCCAAATGACTTTTATTAAATACCTGAAAAATATGTTGCTGTGCCGAGTCATTCTTTGCACCATACGTTTTCTTTTTCTTTTTATTTTATGTATTTGCATCTATTTGACGTGAGTGAATGCATATTTTACTGAAATAGCTATTGCGTCAGTGACAAATTCCAACCACTGGTGAGAACGTCTTCACTTGATGCAGTGCTTACTAAGTAATGTATGTGTTGAATAGTGTGCATGCTAAATAGTTGATGAAAATGAGAGCCTAGCTATTTTATTAATGTAAATGAAAAGTGTAACCTGACTTTGACACCGTTTTTTTTAAACCTGCATTACAGGAACTTAATATATTTTCCTTATTTTGTTATCATGGATGATATTTTGGGGCCATTCCTATGATCACAGAAAATTGACCGAAAAGAGGATGCAAGCAATCTCTTCATCGCCAGAAACTCCCACTGTACAAAATGAATGTTTGAGTTTGAGATCTTCGAGGTGGCGCAGCATGTTTGGATCTGTTGATTGGAAAGTCAACAGAGGGTGATTTCATGAAACATGATTGGAATCTGTCCAGCTGCAGTGAATGAGTGTGTTTGTCTTTGAATGCTGAATATTGTCTGGTAAGAGTCTGCAGCACAGGCTGCGAATTCTGTTTCTGGTTCTATGGGATTGAATCCTTATTCACTTTTCAGTCCAATCATTTAAAAATATAAAGTATGACAACGTTCAAGTCGTATTCGATGACATCTGACATTTCACAATCACTAACTCGATAACTAAATATCTAATATGTCATGTAATATATAAATCCCTTCTCATTTCAACAATGTGAATAGTAATTGGCGAGTAATCTTCTGCATTCTTTAATATAAAATCCTTAAACAAACATTATTGGACAACTCAAGAATGCAACTCCATTGTGCACTATAGCCCCATTTGTTTCCGTGGAGCCTTACATATAATACTGTCTCCTCCCTCATGCTCAACTTTGCCATCTGGGTGCTTTCCTATTCTGACCGTTCCAGCCAGAGGCAACTATACTCCTTCCTCCTCCTCCCTCTGTAGGCCACACTCACTGTGTGTTTACTTGTATACAATAGGCCACTTATTGTGAATAGTTAAGTTAAAGCCTTTACAGGAGTTTTTCAGTAGCCAGATTCACCACATGAATAAAGACATGACATGATTTGTCTTCTAACTGGGTTACTGTGTGTGAGGATGGCAGCCTGCAGGAAACATAAATACGGTTTCTCTAGTAATTATTAATTGCAGTAAAGTTACTGCAATTATTTTTTTACATTAAAAGTACTGTACTTTTTACAGTATTAGGTGATTAACTGTAAAATATATATATATAAACAATTAAATACTGTGATTTCAGCTATATTTACAGTATGGGGTGAATAATTGTAAAATAAAAAAAATAAATAGTGTAATTTCAGTTATATTTACAGTATTATATATATATAATTATAATAATAATTATATATTATATTATAAGTTACTGTTTGAGCAACATGGCTCCAAACTGTTAAACTCTTACACTGTAAAACTGTTACCTTAAAACTTATGGTAACTCATTGGCAGCAATTATCCAGAAAGTTACTGTAATTATTATTATTATTATTACTTTTTTTACATTAAAAGTACTGTACTTCTGTTTACAATATTAGGTGATTAACTGTAAAATAAAAGATTATATTAAAAAAACAATTAAATACTGTGATTTCAGTTATATTTACAGTATTAGGTGATTACCTGTAAAATACAAAACAATTAAATATTGATATTTTAGTTGTATTTTATAGTATTGGGTCACTAACTGCATTATAAAACAGTAACTCTTTGACTAAATACTGAATACTGTGGATTATATATATATATATATATATATATATATATATATATATATATATATATATATACACAAATCGCATCATTTAACACATACATTTTTACCTGGAAAACACTGGCTTTTAAAATGCAACACCCTGATTACTATTTGGTTTCACTCACTTCTCTGTTCACTCTTCTTTTTCTGTTCAAACTCATTTGGCAAAATACTTGAATCACATGTCAGAGCATAAAGAGGCCTCGGGTGACCTCAAATGTGCTGGGGGACAAAAATAGAACAGCATACATATTTGCTTTGTTATCTTTTTGTATTTGTGCACTGATTTCACCATTACATCCCCAGAAAGATCTTTTCTTACTGTCGTGTTTCTCATTTGACTTATCAGGGATATTGCTGTAAGTTTTGCCAAAATAGGAAACATTTGTTTTAGTATCAAGTGTAAGTTTACAGTCTGGCTGTGAGTGTAGACCAACTGGAGCTCACTGAATAGACAAATGTTCCTTGTATCCTATGGTGATACAACGTGATGTCTTATTGCAATATGAGAACAGTCTTTATACTGCATTTAACAAATTGCAATCTATTCTGGGACAAAAAAGGAGAAGACAGAAACAATTTCTATGCCATTTGTATATATAACATTAATTCATTAAGCCAAGTAAGTGAAATAGTTATTTAGTGTCTTCACTTTACTAGTTTTCAGGGTAATAGTATTCGTAGTATCAATCTTATATAGCAGAAATAATACTTAATATAGTAATAATTCTTAGATTAATACTAAGTCCCTAAGTATTTTTGAGCACTTTACTTGAGGTGATATATTTTCTACCAAATTTCACTTTTACACTACATTTTTTCTCAGCTTTTTCATTAGTTACGACAAGATTTGAACCAAAATCTGGTGGAAACAGACTACAAACCATGTTCAATTTGATGAAGATAAACTATACATTGTTGTATTTAGATTACAAATAGCACTTTTAAATGTGCTTTTATTCATTTCTACCAATCTCATAAAAAAGAGCCACAAAAACGACTTTGACACTTTGATATACCCACTACAGGGCTTCATAGAGTGTGTATCTCCTGGCGCACGTGGCCTGTTTAAGGGTTAAACATGTGACTTAAACTTCTCGTCATTTTTATGTCTAATATAAATATATAATATCTGTACTTGTACTGAAGTGTGGCTTCATACACCTCTGCACTTTTCCCTCCTCGTGTACAAATGAGCTGTAACACCACGAAGCCCATGGGTCTGATTATTACCAGGACACTGAACGCAACGCAAGCACTACGTGCTTCGGTCTCCCTGGCAACCGGCTAATGAACAGACTGTGGCCATGGAGAAAGTTTGTCGTGATTTCGCACAAAAGTACAATTAGGCAACAAGCAGGTGACTATTTCTGTTTTATATGCGGAGCTGTAGTTTCCCACATGCTTCAAATCTTTATCTATATGTACTTAAAGTGTTGTTGAATCGCAGTTTGGTTTATTTATGCACTTACGGCGTTTTTAATCATTTAACAGCTAGGCTGGATATTGTATTATTGCAGCTATGTGTAATTCAATTCGTCAATACTACTAAAGATATCTACAATTACGTTCTTCCTGTTCACAGCGTCATTATTCCTAGGAGTAATGACGTCACTTTCCCCATTCACGTGCATTACGCTATTTCAGATATCTACAATCTATTATTAGTTATTAGTCATTATTGTAATTGTACATATCTGAAGTAGATTTTAACCAGTCCTAATATGAATGATGGGTATCTGTAATGACATTTTTTACTAGTTAAAATGTATTTTCTATGGTCAAGATTATATTATAAATGTCTAGAATCTTTGTTTTTTCATTCTGGATATTTTAAATTAAAATTATGACGAGTAACAAGTGGATTGTAGATCAAATGTAATTGTAGATACCTAAAACATTCTTTTTAAATAGGAATATTTCAACAATATATCTCTACAATTACATATTTATATCTGTAATTATCATTCTTACTAGTAAGATTATTTATGTCTAGAGTTGTATGCAAATTAAATGTATTTGATATCTGAAATTATGTTAAAGGGGAGCATAGCTGGATTAAATATTTGTTTTTTTTTGCATTTGATGATAATAATAAAACTACTACTACTACTACTATTAATAATAATATGTATTTGTGAAGAATTGTTTGTATATGAAATTAAAAAAGAAAAAATACATGACATTCATATTATAGCACTTCATTCTCTACTAAATATGTCTCTTGTACAATATTGATGAATATTCATAATATAACAAAATAAGCAAAAATATCTGTCTGCAAGGACTAATTATTAATTATAGAATTAATTATTATTATAGAAGGTGTCTATAAACCTGCCCTGTTGGCACAAAACACCTTTTTGGTCATGAGAATCCTCATTGTATTTCACTTTTTGGTGACTTTCTTAGCCTTCACCTCCCTCTGCATAATATGGAATAATGTCTTGTGCTGACATGATTCATTATGCTATTAATAATATCGTGTTTTGTGTCTTCACAGCCATGTCCGGCAGCTGTAAGCCGAAGCCTCGCTGCTTCGGTAGCGACATCCGCAGACTGCTGCTGGCTGCAGAGGCTGGACAGAAGGCTGATATCCTGGCCTACTCCTCCGGTCATCTGGGGCCCCACGGCCTGAACCAGAGTCAGCCTCACCACGAGACAAAGCAGCCTTTCTGGGAGACGTCTCGAAGCCAAGAAGAAACCCCAAACCCTCCGACACTCCAGCGGCGGCGGACAAAGGCGCTGGCCTATGCGAAGAAGAAAGAAGCGAAAGGTCCTCCCGCTGAGTTCACCACCGGCGCCGCTTTAGTAGACTCTGAAGTCCGGGGGTCAAGGAAAGATCAGGCAATTGATCGTTCACGCGCCGACAGAAAGGGAGATATAAGTCTGCCTAAGATAGCTAATCCGAGGGGCCAGAAAAAGTCAAACTGCTCGTATGACCAGGAGGGGAAGGAGCCTTTTGGCTCCAGCCACGCTGACCAGGTGGGCTTGGATCAAGAAGAGCAGCTGAACACGAAGCCACGGTTTGGCAGGCAGGCCTCGGCCAAGCAGGACCTCTGGGATCCAGACAGAATGGGAGGAATAAATGTTGCTGAAAAGCACGAGAAGAAACTACAAAAGGTGAGAAAGGTCACGAAAGCCATTCACATCATTCAACAAATTTGCACTTCGTCGAATATTGAGGCTTAAAATGCGTCACGTTCTCCCATCTCAGATGGCATGGCTATTCTGAAATGCCTTGCAGAAAGTGCATGAATAAACATATGCGCTCACGCACTTGTGTGTGTGTGTGCTGCATGTATGTGTGTGTTCCTGTCATACCCAGGAGCTGAAGAAGCTGTCAGTGCAGAGCTGGCCTAGCAGAGACCGCCTTGCGGTGTTCAGTGACGTCTTTGATGATGTATGTGAAGGCTCGCCAGTATTTGGACGCATCCTGAGGGAAATTAAGGTTTTTCCATTTCCTCTGTACCCACTAGCACATTTTTAGCATGTGCCGTCAGACATTTTTTTTAGAGTTTATTAGAGCCGAGAGAGAGAGAGCGAGTCCCTGGTGTAGCGGGCGGAAGTAGAGCATCCACTGGAACCTGGTCATGATGCGTCAGGGAGCAGGTCGTCAGACTCAGAGGGCAACGGCCCATTTGCTGCTCATTCAGAACAAATGTTTCAGGGTCATACGAGTTTCTCTTTTATGGAGCATTATCCTCTGTTAAGATACAAATGCAATATGAATATAACTATGGTGTATAACTATAATATGGAGCTATATGCAATCAAACGAAATAGGCTTGCAATCAAATAAAATGCAAAAGTAATAAGACTGCAATCAAAAAAGTAAAATAATAGGTAAATAATATTTAATAATACTATATATAATAGAAATTAATATATACTCATTATTATAAAATAATAAAGAATTTTGTAATAATTGCCAATCCCAGAGTTTTGCTTCCTTCATCCAGTTAATTTATTCTAAAAAAGAAAAATGTGGATGCAATTACACATTAATCAAATATAGATTTGAGAATAACAACTTTTGGTCTCATAAGGAAGTATTAGGGCCATGAAAATGTCATTTCTTGCTGTTATTTTTGCAGAAAAACAGAATTCTACATAAGAGAATTAGGGCCATGAAAAAAAAGATTTTAGGGTTAATTTATATATATATATATATATATATATATATAAATACAAATTATGAGATTATACTTAGACTTCTAACTTTTTTTGATTGCAACCCTATTTTTTTATTTCATTACATAGTTAACACAGAAACTATAAAAGTCATTGAATAAACATACTGAAATAATGCTTTCTTTCATTTTTTTCAGACCAATTATGATTTGTACCTAAATCACATGATGGCTTCCCAATCTTCATCTCATGACATGGTAAAGCACACTCATGCATTTAATATAAACATAAGGTAAATGAATAATGCTGTTAATGAGATGTGGGTGCAACATTCTGTGTCTGTGGAAATTATTTTTTAGACTGTGTAGGAATGAAAAGCCACCAAATAGGGTCTCTGATTTTTTTTTTTTTAATTCAAAGTCATTATAATTTAACAAAACTGCAGCTATACTTCAAAGGATCAAAGAAAAAAATAGATTTTTATTACTGCATTGCCTGCTCTCACAGACAAAAGGGGGAACAGCACGTGTTAACATGCTCTTCATTGTTGTCACGCTACTGAACAGTCGCTAAACACTTCACTCAAAGATCTTGGCAGTGAGACCGTGGAGTTGGAAGCTGCTGAAGCGGAGGTCTGCAGGTTGGAGCAGGAGGCCAGCGAAGCTCTGGAGGAGAACAAACGGTAATGGAAGGCTCCGTCTACCCAAACTATGCGCATATTTACAATAGCGCCGGTTTACGAACGTTTATTTGTCCTGTGTTCTTTTTTTAACCTCAGAGCCCGAAATGAACTGCAGAATGTTCCAACCATCTCACGCCCAGAGGACAAAGACGTGCAGAGTAAGTCTCAAGACTACAGTGGCAGATCTAATCACCGGCAAACCACATCTAAGCATTTGCTGTATATTCCTCTGTAGGGCAATAGCACATGCTAACTTTTATGTCTGATGTATTATGTCTGATGTGGGCAAACTGAACAAATAATCACTTTGTCAAGCCAATAGGCATAAAGAGAGTTCTGTAGTAGTCAGCTGTGACTGTATAACGCCTGCAGGGGTTGTGTATTTACAAGTACAGTACATCATTATTCATGGCGGCCTGCGCTGCGTTTTCTGAACAGATACGTCCCTGTCAGGGTTGGAGGACAGTGTGACTGCCGGCGGCTGCACCGACAGTGTCCAAACCAAGAGGCTGCAGGTGCTGAATGTGTGGAAGGAGGTCCAACAGCTGGAGGAGGAGATTAACAAGATGGTATCCCCTGTCACAACCGCCGCTACAGAGAGACACATCAAAGACATAAAGGTGCCGGGGGGGGGTAAACTGCCTGCTTATCTTCTCATACTACTGACACTTGCAGAAGCCCTCGCTTTCTCTCAGAAATAAAATTAAACTGTGATCACTGACAAGGCGGCAGTTTACGTTTTATTTTTTCTGTTTGCTTGCAGAGCGAGATAGTGAGACTGATAGCCTCGAACGATCGTCTCAAAACCACCAACAAGGCAAGGGAAGTCTGACCTTTTCCCTTTCCACGTCATCATCTTCATTCGAAGCGTTTCAGATAATAACGAGGACACGTCCCGGTAGATGATAGCAGGCATTTAACTCTTTGTTTTTCCCCTCAAGGATCTGGAAAACAACATCAACACGTTGCTGAGCAGAGAGAAAGCGAGCAAGGCCGTAAGGAGGTACAACGTAATATACGACCCTAAATGTCACAAGTGACTGTATTTAGACGTAGCCTGCAAGACATGAGACTATTTCTTACTACACTACTACTTTCCTATGTTTACCGCCAGGATGCTGTGGGATGAAATTCACTGTGATCTACAAACAGAGTGGTAGGAAACCACAGGATCAACTCTTTGGAGTGGAGCGTTCATCTTTGACCACTAGCAAGTTAAAATCTGAATCAGAAATAACATCTCGACCGGTAAAAGAAGCACAAGCACAATGTAAAAATATCTGTCAACAATAAAGGTCCTGTGGTTAAAGTTCTTTCCTATGTGACTTGTCCCTTTGAGAATGTTTTTTTTTATAATAATATTTTTTGTTGGGTTATTGTTAATGAAGCGTTAACATGCAAGTCTCCTTCAAAAGTTGTAGCTGTAGATGGAGCGTTAGTATGAAAAAATGTAACTAATATGTAGTGGAATACAAGCTTAAATTAGCATAATATGGAAATACTCAAGTGAAAGTAGTACATAGTTGGCTAAATAAATGTACTACATTGTATTTATCTGTCAATGTTTCCTTTTGCTGCATATAATTTTACATTGGAAAGGCTTAAAAATTATGAAAGGGCCTCAAGGTGCAGCGATCACTTGTGCATCTGGTGTTTTCATTTTTAAGAATGTTTCATCCAGCTGTTTACAAAAAACAGCTCTGAATTTATTGTTCCAGTGGCTCTGAGCTATTGCAATTAATATTTGTTAACATGAGTAACACTACCTTAAGGGAGAAAATAAATAATTTGAGATTTTCTTGTACTATCCATGTACAACCTGCAACCAGAACTACTCCAGTGGTAAAGATTGGACAAGAGAACAGTTTCAAACAAGAAAAAAAAGCTGTGATGTCTCAGTTCTGATATCATTAGATGACTGTAAGCATTTGTTTGTCCAGAATAAATAGACAATAGGTAGGAAAAACACTTCTTGTAACATAAGTATCAGTATGACAGAGCCCTGCTGTTGGACTGATACAACAAAAAGGATTAAAATCACATTTGAACACCAGAGGGCAGCAGAGACATATGAGAAAAGTGGCTGTAGTACATGTAGTACAGGATGGTGCATAGAGCCTCTGAAGAGCAAGTTTGAGCTTCTCTCACTGGCTGTTGAATTACATATATTTAATGTTATGTTAGACTTTATTTATGGGCGGCAGTTTGTTACCCATGACATGGCACCTAAAAAGATAAATCTCAAAGGCAGATGTTTCACTCAGAAAGATCAGATCCCCCCGCCGCCTCATGCCAGGTGAATAAAATATTGTTCCCTTTGTCTTTGTCTGTGCATTTGTCTTTGACCTTTATCAAAGTGTAGTGAAGAATCCTCTGAAGTTCACGACATCTTGATAAAGGTCACAGACAGAAATGCCAGTATTAGCCCTGATGAGTACGAAGAGGATTTTTTTTTTTTTTCCTCCGGGTTCAATGTGAGTCGAATCATGAAAATTCAATTACGGTGCCGTGGATAAAACTGTGATGAAATTACACATCCGATGTGTTAGAATCACAGAATGAAAATGAAACGATTAAGAGGAATTATCAACGCTTTCTTTAGATTGGCTCGAGGGGAACCTTTGCCCCCAAACACGCCGGAGTGCCTTGCTGTCTGCTCGGGCCTAATCACGGGTCAAAGTCTGCTCTCTGGGAGCCGAGTATGAGCAGATATGCGTGTTTTTTTTTGTCTCTCACTGCTCTTCTTCCCCTGTCAACAACACCTCCTCTTCTGGAAGGTCTCCTCCACCTCAGGCTCGGCACCATGCTCCTCCGGACTGCGGCCCTGCTCCTCCTCTGCGTGTCCTTGGGCGTGTGTGCCACTTTAGGCCACTACCAGACTCCGGCACAGGAGGAAGACCGCTTACAAGTCGCCGATGGCCCTGCAGCAGCAGCCTCCGACCAAGAAGGTGCAGAAGCAGGTGATTCACGTCCGACTGAGGAACCTGCTGGACTATTGGCGAAAATATTCGCTGCGGATAAGTCAATCCCAGCAGCCGACCAGCCTGAAGTGGATGTCCCGGTCACAGATGGTCCTGCAGCTAATGAGCCAGGGAAAGACAGCGATAGGCCAGCTGGAGAAGACCCCGCTTTGGAAGCCCTCACACAGCAGCAGCAGCGACCATCTGAGGAGGAGGGGAATGAGATCTGGCCGGTCCAGACCAGTCCCAAAGCACGAGAAGACAGTAGCAGTTGGAGCCTCGGCTCCATTAGGAACAGTTTCCAGACCGTGCACGGCTACTTTGACTCCCTGGTGGAGCTGGTGGGGGGACAGAACGGCATCTGTGAGTACCGCTGCAGATACGGTAAGACCAAACATTTCCAGTTTCGTGCAACACACTGTTAGGTTACAGCGAGCTAAACGTTTCTGTCACGATTATTATGCCGTCTGCATGCAGTAATCCCTCCGTTGGGGTATATTTATTTTCTGTATTCCCACGTTAACTCTTCAAATATAATCAACTCCTCCTCTGTCGGCCTAACAGCTCCCGTACTTATTTTTTTTTTTTTTGATCTTAGATAATAAGTTTGGCTGCTGATACTGAAACCTGAGTACATTCTGGTTATCAGCCTGGAAGGTGGATACACACGATCGATAATGATGTTCTCAGAAGTTTTATCTTATCTGTGTAGTGACACATGGCCAAGAACACAGATAGACAACTCAACTCTGATGACGTCAGCTTGAAGTCTTTCGAGTTTAGGGACAAAATGTTCCCTTTTTGTCTTTAGGAGAAACTCCTCAGCCTCGTCCCGGCTACCAGCCCCCGGAGCCCAACGGCTGCAGCACCTCTCTGGTGGGATTCCAGGTGAATGGCGCTGTAGGTGGCCTCCTACTAGCACCAGCAGCTAAGAACCAAGCTTATATAACGGAGCTAATCACAACCACATTGGCAACAAACACGTGAGAACACGTAAGAACCCTGTGCTGCTGACGCAAGACAGTCCTTTCTTCTTTTTCTCCCCCCACACAGCTCGACCTGGGGATCCCTGCTATGACAAAGTGCTGCGACCTGCTCGATGTTTGCTATGACACTTGCGGCACAAACAAGAGCGACTGTGACTCCAGGTTACGCGTGTGTCTGCACAACATCTGCTCTGACCTTAAAAAGAGTTTGGGCTTTGTGACGAAGGTGCAAGGTGAGAAGTTTTGCCTCACCTAACATATCATATACTTATTTATTACTGATGTTTAACCCTCCTGTTATGTTAATTTCTCACAAACCGCCATCCTGGGTCAATTTGACCCGCTGCATGTCCGAAACCCCCAAAAATCTAACAATCATTGTAAAAATTTCATTACTTACTCCATTAATAACTATTCTATTAATATTTAATGCAGCGGTGTTCCTTACCTCTAACAGATAATGGTTTAATTAGGATAATTTAACTTAATATTTACATTTTGTTTAACATAAATGCACTGTTTGTGAAGTAGAAATGAACCATTTTAATGTTATATGTTGATTAAAGGCAAGGCAAATTTATTTTTATAGAACATTTTAACAACAAAGTAATTCAAAGTGCTTTATATAAAACATTAAAGGCATCGAGATACAATTTAAAAATGAAATGAGATTAAATATTAATACTACTTAAATACTACTTTTTCCTAGTTCCTCAAATTTTAAAACGGGTCAATTTAAGGGTTAAACAGGTGAATTAACTCTCTGCTTTAACTCTTTCTTTTTCCAGCCTGTGAGTCCATGGCAGACGCTCTATACAACACAGTGGGGACTCTTGGTTGCAGGCCTTACATGAACAGCCAGAGGGCAGCGTGTGTCTGTGACGGGGAGGAGAGGGACGAACTGTGACATGGGACAACCACGGATACCAAAAAAAAAAACACTCAAGAGTATTTCCACAGATTATACTGTATATTTATAGTTGGTTCACATCTCCAGACTCAGCCTGGGAGTCAGAAAAAACACACACACAGATGCATAAGAGCAGTTTATTCATAAGAAGCATTAGATATTTGAATCTGACTTTCAAAATCTTTATTTGCTACTTCATGCGTATTATACTCTCCATACTCCACTTCATTTTTAGGCCATTTTTAGGTCTAACATATGACTCCATTACCATGAATTACTCAGATAACTCCAAACAAAGTGCCTTGATGGGATGGATATTGTAGTATAGAGGATAAAGGCTCGTTGTGTGCTGCTATTAAACATCCACCAGGATATTTTCTGCTCAAAACGTATGTCACTGTCATGGAAATGTGTTGCCGAACAGCTGTTAGCGTTGATGTTTGATGTAAGTTATATGCCGCGTGTTTGTTATCTCATTTGAGTACATGCATGATCGCACGATTGATCGCAGTTTATCTGACATGACTGATTGTGGATTAATTGCAAGTGATGAAGTGGACACATAATATCCAGGCAAGTCGCACTGATATATCTTCCGCCGGAATGTGCGACATGCTCCCCGAGACATCGCTTATACTGAGAAAATGCAGCCGGAGCGCATCTATGGATGTATCCATATGTATTTTTCAAGTCAGTGCTGGCGTGAAGTATAAACCCATTTTCATAAATCCACTAAATCTTTAAGCTGTGAGCTCTAATAAAGCCTGAGAAATGCCTGAAAGTGTGACCTAGAAAAATCCTTCATGCCGTAGTTGTTACAAATGAACTGTGGCCCCTCAAATGATTTCTAATGGAAACGTCATTCACTTTATTATCGGCAAATTGTGCTGCCAGGCAGAGTGACAGAGATACACAGATGGATGTATATGTAGCGTGAATTTAAATGATCCACAGCCATTCAATGGACTCTGGAACTTGTGTATAGTTTTCCTGTACATCGTGTAAATGTGGGTGTTTCAAAGAGAACGACACGGACTGTTCTGTAGATCTACACCTATGTTTGGTGTGTTAAATACATAATAAACTAAAGCAACTCATCTGTTTTAACTGAAATGGAACTGTTGTGCCCCTTTTGTTCTCATGCTGTTCACATCGATGCTTTCATGTTAGCGTCATGGCTCCTGCAGGATGAAGATGGGGCCTCCGCTCAGCACGTGCTGCTCCTGAGGTTCTCCGGTCTGAACCTCCCGGCGGAAACGTCCCCTGCAACGCTGGGCGCAGCGAGAGTCTCCCGCCCCGCACACCAACACCTGACAGTGGAGGAAGACTTGCTGCAAACAGGAAAAAAAAAAGCAGAAATATTTGAGATGTATTCTGTCAAAGAATGCGGTTTTAACAATCCAGATAGAAGCCCACACACACACACACACTCGCCAGCTTGCACCCAGCATGTCCTCTACTCACTCGACTGTCCTTGCCAATGAACTTGAAGACAGACACCTGGTAGTGCTTAGAGAGCTGATCCTTTGAGGAGTACTGTGTCACCGTTTCATCAGAGATACACCTGGATAATAAACCAGAACAGATTTAGACATACAGCTTATATCTTAACACAGTGCTGACTGATCCAGATATATATTTCTAAAAAGCCACTTACTCAAGATTAGCTGCCCCGAGGCCCTGAAATACTATTTTTTAACAGGAAATCATGAAAATAGATTATAGCCCCGCTCTGCTGGGGTCTGTCTGAGTATCAGGAGAGAAATTATTTGCCAGAAGTGAGCGTTCCCCAGATAATAAAGCTGCTCTGTGTTTCGATTTTTTTTTTTTTCGGCCACAAAAATTCTTGTTTCTCGTTTTATTCATCACAGTACAAGGCCGGTGGCATTTTTCATTTGGCATTTCCTTGAAAAAAGTGGAGATCTCTTTTCCTATGACTGTCAAGCAGCTGATGCTGAGGCCTTGTGGGAACATAGGTATAAAACATATCTCTGGTATAAATAAAGGACACGCTTCTGCAGATTTCATCATTTACGAGCAAGACACTTTCAAATTTCTGCCTTCTCCCCTATACAGGAGAGGAGAACTTTGTTATCTTGGTCAAATAAAACCACAACTACAATATTGTTCAAAAGTTTGTGGTCACATAGAAATTTTCATATTTTTGAAAGAAAAGCACTGAAACAAACTATTCTATGTCTGGTTTTTGGTGCAACATCTACATCGGTGTACAGAGGCCCATTTCCAGCAACTATCAGTCCAGTGTTCTAATGGTACAATTTGTTTGCTCATTGCATCAGAAGGTTAATGGATGATTAGAAAACCATTGAGTAACCATGTTAGCACAGCTGAAAACACTTTAGCTGGTTAGAGAAGCTAGAAAACTGACCTTCCTTTGAGGAAAGCAAAAGTTTGAAGGAAAAAAAATATTATTTCAAATGCAAATCATTATTTCTAACCTCTAGTCGGTGTCTTGACTATATTTTCTATTTTTTGCAACTCATGGTGGTAAATAACTGTTTTTTTCATGGAAAACATTGTCTAGGTGACACCAAACTTTTTAATGGTAGTGTATTTGTCAGTCAGTCAGTCATCTTCTATACCCGCTTATTCCTCATTAGGGTCTCAGGAGCCAATTCCAGCGCATTACAGCAAGAGGCATGGATACACCCCAGATCGTGGGGCACACACACCATTCACTCACACATTCACACCTACGGGCAATTTAGAGCCGCCAATTAACCTCAGCATGTTTTTGGACTGTGGAAGGAAGCCACAGTCCAAGAACCCAGTGAAAACCCACACAGACACAGGGAGAACATGCAAACTCCACACAGAAAGGTCCCAGGACCAAGGAGGTCATGAACCTGCAACCTTCTTGCTGTGAGGCAACAGCACTAACCCCTGCCCCACCGCATTGCCCCGGTAGTGTATTTACATGGCTAAATTCCAATATAAGTAACAATATTTGTGAAAAAAAAGGTTTTATTTGAGTTGATCATGACTAATGATGCTAATTCTGAATATCTTGATATGTATTTAGATTTGGTGCTGAATGTATTTTTTTTTTATTTAGGCATGTTGGTTGAACATCCTTTAGTCCTGTGCAGCAAAGCCCTCTCGAGTGATAAATCATGAGTGAGTAATATGGTGAAAATATGCTGCAGGTGCCTTTTTTTTTTTCGCCCCTGCCCTTCAAAAAGTCTGTGCACGCCACTGGCTGCACCTATCATGAACATTACTTTTGCATGTAGGAACTTTCCTAGTATTCACCCGTCTTTGATGAGGTAATACTTAAGTGCCTGGTCAGCTTTGGGCCCCGGTGTGGCGAAGCAGCTCTGGACCAGCGCCGAGAGGCCCTCCACTCTCTCCTTGGGCTCCACTCCGAAGAACAGGGAGTCGTGCAGGCGGAGCTGGGGGGGCGTGCGGTACGGCTCGGAAAACTCAGAGTTCTTGAAGAGCTCCAGGGAGAAGGGGAAGACTCCTGCGCTGTGACCTGACAGCTCCAGCTCTGGGTTACGCTGGCTCGCTTGGTATTCGTCCGACACATGGTACTCCCTGGGGAACTCGCAGGTGACCGGGAGGACGAGCTTGCTGGTGCGGACGATCAGGTCGCTGCTGCTGCCTGGGCTGCTCCTGGGAAGGCCCGTCACCAGGTTGGTGCCCACAATCTTGTCATGTGTCACCTGGAGGAGCGGTGAGGGGGTCAAACATTTAATTCTGCTTACTTAAATGACATTTCAATCAATGTCTACCTTAAGCAACTCACGCCGGAGACAGATAATCAAATACTTCTCCAAGCCCCCTCCCCCCAAGCTAAGAAATCCCATTCACGACCTCTGACCTCCACCACGGTGCCGCAGGTCTTGAGACTGAAGCTGAGGTTGATGTGTGTGCCGTTGGAGGCGCCGCGACAAGAGGAGTTTGACAGGAAAAGCTCCAAACCGCCTACGAGGTCCTTAGGGACTGACACAGTAATAAGGCTGGGGTCACACTGGACTGGCACTGCAGAACAGGGGCGAAGACACAACGGCAAAGACATTTACATATGTCGATACATAATGAAAGACACTATGGATTAAAAAAAAAAATCCATTTGACATTCAGTAACAGTTAAAAAGAAACACTATTTAATTCAAGGGAATGGGGTAAACACACGCTGTACAATAAGTCTATTGGCTATGTACATAAACAGCCATAAAAGCAAGATACTGTGAAAAAGTATCGGTTTTATTGACAGTAGAATACAACAATTACTTCAATTGAAATATTTCTTGACTTTCACTGGTTCTGACTTTTGCAGCGTTGGCTTGCTTTTTTTCCTCTTTTTTTTTTTTTTCTCCCCCCCATGACATTGGAAATTGCAGACGAAATGTAAAAACAGCCTTCTAGTGTCAAACTCTGCACATTCATCATTCTGCGGTGGAGTTCAGACACTCCGCTGTAGGAACAAGAGTGGAAAAAGAACACAATTTCTCCGGAAAAGACAAGGAATGTCGCTTTTGGCTGTGCCCATATTTACGTGTGGGAATTTGACCCATTACCTGGTATCGGGCTTATCGATTAATCAATTAATCGATGATAGCTTATAGGCTGCATTTTTCTTCACTGGGATTTTAACATTTTTATCAACATATATTATTGACTCATTGACAAATTATTAGTCAATCATGTCATCTATACTGAATATGATTAGGAAAAAATATCCTTAATGAAATGATACAGTTATAGGCTGAATAAATGCATTTTGTTCGAGCTTCTAGTCGCTACAGTGTCTTTTCAGCCGGCTGGATGTCCAACTACCTTTCACACTCATGCACACACCCATACGCACCCTGACATGTGTGTTTATCATCTCCCAGCTCCAGCCCTCTGGGACAGTGGCACTGATAGGAGTCCAGCAGTGAGGAGCAGCTATGGCTGCAGCCTCCGTTGTTGACGTGACAGCCTGCTATCGCTGCATGAGGGGAAAAAAAGGGAAGAAAGGAAGGAATGAAGTGCACTGTGCGTGCGGTTCCCTGGTGAAGTTATCTCTGTACATCACTGACTGGTGTTTGGAGTCACATCAGGACCCGGACGCACCTCTGCAGACGCGTCCATCCTCACCCAGGACTCGGCCCGGCCCGCACTCGCAGCGCCTGGAGCCTTTGGTGTTGACGCACACCTCTGCACAGCCGCCGTTGCCCTTCTCACACTCATTCACATCTGAACACGGGACACACATTAAACCTGGGTCAGATTATATGATCAGACGAGACTCGTTTTTTTTTTTTTTTTTCTTTTTTTAATCGACTGAGTGCCAGACGGACGGAGTTCATCGCCTCAGTGCAATTCACTTAGCGGCCCCGGGAGGAGGAGGATAAATCAACGTTTTAAAAGACTTCTGGAGAACAAACCTCAGTATATAATACCGGGACGGATTGCTGAAGAAAGAAAAAAAAAATAATAGTAGGGACAGGAACGATAGCAAAAGAGAGGGAGGGGGGGTTGACGGAGGAATTAAAAAGCACGTTTGCGAGACGGATGAAGGCAGATTCGGTTGATGGGCGAATAATGAGATAATGGCGGTTTTTTCAGGCTGGCCAGGTTCCCGCTGCTCGCCTGTCACCACACACAGTCTGTCAGTCTCTTCTGCCGCCTCCTTTATCAGGCGTCGCACTCCATCCTTCATGTTTTATGGTCCCTCTCTTCATTCAGAATATATGTAGCACTTGTAAAAGGCGTAAAGGCACAGAACTGTGCATTTTAAATACCTGATTTCAGTAGTAGCAGGATTACAGCAGGTCATAAACTACACGTCTGTGCTATCTCTGAACACAAAGGAAAAACATATATACATTACTGTTCAAAAGTTTGGGGTCACTTCGAAATTTCCTTATTTTTGAAAGTAAAACAGCACTGTGTTTTTCAATGAAGATAACTTTAAACTAATCAGATATATGATGTGGTAAATGACTATTCTAGCTGCAAATTTCTGGGTTTTGGTGCAATATCTATATAGGTGTATAGAGGCCCATTTCCAGCAACTATCAGTCCAATGTTCTAATGGAACAATGTGTTTGCTCATTGCTTCAGAAGGTTAATGGATGATTAGAAAACCCTTGTGCAATCATGTTAGCACAGCTGGAAACAGTTTTGACGAAAGCAAAGTGTGAAGGAAGACATTCTTATTTCAAATACTTATATACAGTATATATACTTATATAATATGATATTTCCCATTCAATTCAACGTGTGACTTTTCATGGAAAACACTAAATTGTCTGGGTCACTTGTGATCAGTAGTGTATAATTTATTTTCTCAACACTAAAACTCAAAAAAACATGGATTTATATCAAATTAGATAAACATTGTATCCTGAATAACAGCTTTACTGGGATTCAACACTTGGTCTGTCTTGGTCTGTCGCACAACTTATCTGTCCCCTCTCTTCCTCCCTCTTCATCTGTCTCACCCAGGCACGTCTGATTGTCTGGTCCCAGGACAGTCCCGGGCTCGCAGCGGCACTCCGTCTCCGGGCATCTGGGGCCGCGGCACTCGACCTCATCGCAGATGTCGTAGAAATCTGCGGCAACACACGACACAAACGTCGATGCAAGAGATACAAGAGAAGATGCAAAAAGAAAGATGCGAAAGGAGACAGGGTAGAAGATCAGACACCCCGCGCGCTCACTCACGGCCGCAGTACACATGGAAGCAGACGGAGGGCCTGGGCAGGCGGTAGACGAAGTATCCCCCGGGGCAGGCCTTCACGTCCACGCTGGCGTTCCACTGGCAGCAGTTGTCGTTGAAGCTGGCGCACACGGGCAGGGTGACGACGCCCTCGTGGGGCTGGGGGTGGCTGCCGTTGAGCCAGACGGGGGCGTGGGTGCCGCAGTGGTCCTCGGCGATGCAGAAGGTGGGCATGGCGTCGCCCGCCATGCCGGTGAAGCGGTACCACTCACCGGACATGTGGCTGTCACACAGGGGCACGCCGAGCGACTGGTTGACGTGGTAGTCCGTGTTCCTCCAGGGCTCGTTCAGGCTGATGTAGGCCGAGCAGGGGTCCAGGACTGAGAGGCGGGTAGATAGATGATAGATGAACCGCATATATTGATGTTTGGTTTAGAAGGATTATTATGTTTTTTTTTTAAAAGAGTTTTGGCTGGATAATATGGAATCAGAAAGGGTGATTCCCATTTTGGGCCACATGTTCTCCATATGTCCCCCTGGCTCTTATTCTTTCTAAAAAAATGACAAATCTTTATAACAAACCTATTTTATTATGTGTTTAGGTGTTTTCTATTGCTTTAACAAAGGTAAATTATTATTATTATTTTTTTTACATCACTCTAAAGTTCCATTAATCATACCCATCAGAAAATAAAAACTGTTAATGCTACAAGAATGAAACTTTTATCATCCCAGAAAAGTTCGGTTTGATTTGTACAGTATTTAAACTTTGTGGTTACCATATACATGTCCCTAACAGGGTGGGACATGTCATAAAAATGTCAAACATCCCATAATTCTAATATTTTCAACTCCTGAGCTTAGCAAACATGCATCCCTCATAGCTAAGAAGAACTGAACCATAAAATACAATCATTTCAATTTTCAGAAAACCGACAAATATGTGTTTCAAAACAGGAATCACTGTGGTGTTTTTCTTTATTTTACCAAGGTTTAAGATTTCTCCTTCTGTAGCAATGCAATCGAAGTAAAGTTTATTTAGTTTTTCCCCTGGTGACTTTAAGAATTGGCTACCGACCATGAGCTGCAACTGTTCCAGGTATTTTTATTGTGCGTCCATCCCCATCTCTCTCACCTCTCATCTCATGCCTCTAAAGTCGAATTTTAAAAAAAAGAAGGGAAGCTTAAAATGACCTAAAAATGTTTCAAAAGCATGGTTCCCGTTCCTCCGAATATTCCGGAGACTGCACTATAAATACTTTTCATAGGCACCACTTCTTCACCACGAAGTAGGACACGTCCGATCGAAAGTTTGGACACGCACACTCATTCAAGTAACCTGGGATGGCGTGTCCACACTTTTGACTGGTAGAGTAGTTTCAATCAAAAGCTCTGTGTGGGTCTGTAAAAGGTTTTTAAATGTCATTTTCCATTGCTGTGAGCACTGAAAAAATTAATTTAACATCCATTCAATTGGGGTCAAGGAAACTGCATGGCTGACTAGAGGTGGAAATGTGTTTTTTTTATGTTTTGTTTGGGGTCTTTTTGTCATTTGAGTGAACTGGCCCTTTATTACGACTGAAGATAAAGACAGTAATTAGTTTTAATAAAGGTTCACATGCAATATATCGTTTCTGGTCAACTGGGAAAACCTGTTGTTTGCCTTGCCGGGGTCTGGGGGTCAAACGATGGCTTTGCTTATGTAAAGAGAAGCACAAAATTCAGGCACTAGGTGTTAAGTCAATATAATGAATGACTCTGTACATTTGTACAGAGTTTGGCAGGAAGGTTAAAACTATTGGATCTGCCCAGAGTCGTTCTGGATCCATTATAACCAATCGCTTAACGAATATTTGGCAGCATTACCACAACGGACCAAATGGCTTCACTCGCATCTTTCTCTGCCGCCATTACAGAATTACAACAATAAACTGACTACAACCCAAACTAGAATACAACCTTAGTTTTTACAGCCACGCCCTCTGTTCTGTGATTGGACAGGTAAATGAGAAAACCAACCAATATAACAGAAACCCACATTTTTTGGCACAGCATTGCTTCAGTTGCTTATGAATGTGAAATCTTCTCGATAAAGAGTTTTTTTTCTACTTGTTTCCAAAACAAATACAAATGTGTTTTTCTGTTAAATTGGATTGCTGGCCTGCTTTTTTCTGTTAATGTGATTTTGAATATCCGTCCAGAATATTCTTGCAAATGTACATAAATAAAATAGACAGATTGTTTCTTCCTCTATTCCACAAAATAGAGGAATAGATTGTACGGTACATTAGCTTTTCTTTTGTAAGTCGTTGTATAAACTGTAAAGCTCATTGGGGCCGATCCGTGATTTGTGATTTTGGGCTGAAATCGAATTAAATTGAATTAACATTATGCTGAGTCAACACACAAAGGTACGACTGGATTTTATTTCAAAATAAAAGCCATCTGGCCCTTATTTTTCAAAGAGGAGACAAATGCACATGTTCTAAATACCAAGGGGGTCTCACTTGCTTTTTTCCTATGCATCTACGCCTACGATTGAGTCAATTCTAAATGAACTTAAAGCCACTGAGCCGTCCACAAAGAACTCTATACAACGACTGTCAGTGGTGACTCTTTTCACTTCAGCAGTTGTGTAAAATCAGGACAACTCAATGAACGGAGTAAACAAAGGAAAAACAATCAATAGTCTTTTTTTCTCCCCCCCCTTGCCCTCTCTACAGAGTAATTAAGAGGTAGACATAAAACAAAAGGAGAAGAAGAAGACTTGTGGGATTATGGGAGGAAAGTGGGCATGAGTGAGAGTTAATGGGCATGTTAATCACTGAAAATCAGCAGGAAAGTAGAGACAGCGGGAGGGTGATCAGCTCAGCAGTAAAACATCCTCAGTGACAGGCCAGAGCCAGGAAACATGACAGCTCGTAACACTTCGCCGCAGCAGCAACCACCTCTATAAATGCTACCTTCCATTTAGTTGGATTGCTCCACATAAAATATCCATGTTTATGCTTTTTCCCCCCCCACCTTTAAAACGAAAAGTGCTTTCTGCGTGGCGTTTAATGGAGGTTGAGTGAAGGTTTAGAGTAACAATAACTATTCCTCATAACTGGTTTCACAAGCAATCATAAAAGCATACACGCTCCAAATTATGTTTGGAGAAGCCGATTGGCTGCTCCTTGAAGTTCCTGGAAGTTCTGATAAAAAAAACAAAAAACAAAAAAAACATAGGAATTCAATTTTTTAAAAAGTATTAGTCGGGATGAATTGATCGGGTGCGAATGATGTCACCGCCCACCTCATTTTCTAGGATAGTTCCTCCACCCGCTAATGGACATTCTATTGTGTCACTACCTGCTGCTCCAATAAAAGCAGAGGGATTAATCCACGGCTCCATTGACAGTATAATTGAGCAGTTCTGAAGATGTACGGCAGACAAACCGCGTTCCAGCCCGTGCAGCACAGACACAGCAGAGGACTTTGCTGACTCATGCCGATGTATGCTAATGGGAGTGTTAAATCTACCAGATGGGACTAGAATAATTTAATATGGCTATTAAGGGAGTGTGAAGCCATGCTCGCCTGACCTGAGTCAGCCTCTAGTATCTGCAAAGATGAAGTGCGATAAGTGATTTTGATAGTTTTTTTTTTTTGTTAAAGAATAAGGGGCATTCTGTATTTTTCTTATCAAACAGCATAACGATCATATTAACATGTAGTATTGTCTCTGTATTCGTAGCCAGACGCTGTTAATTCCTCTTTGCCTGGAGGCAAAACTTCAGCATGTTTTTTCCCCTGTGCTCAATTAGATGGAGAGAATTACATAAAAGGAACAATCGAACTAGGGAATGAAAGATGAAATATGAAATACATTTCTATTAACTCACAGGTGAAAATAGCCACATATTACTTATCATTTTAACCTATTGTTGGTCTTTTTATAGCATTCATGAACATATTTTTTTCTTTATAGTTTTTAAAGCACCATAAACAGATGTTTGCTATACAATTATATGATTATAATAGAAGAGAGTGAGATTTCTGCTTGTTTTTGGTGTTAGAAAAAAAGGAAATGTTACACTCACCTACTGCTGCAACTGCAAGAGCTTCTTGAAGGAGAATGGTAACCCCCAAAAATATCATCATGTGTTTTCTAAGTGTTGGACACAAAATAATCCAGGATCAGGCCTGTGTGTGTGTGTATATATATATGTGTGTGTGTGTGTGTGATGCTCTGGTTCATCCTGAGCTGAAGGCTGCCTTTAATAGATGCCTCTTATCTGGATGTCTTTTTGTCATGTATCTATCTCACCATGACCCCTTGAGCTTCTGCTCCCCAAATCCAGTGACAGGATCATCCTCCCATTGTCTTACATCGTACAATCCTCACATTCCCATCCCTCACTTCTCTCTCTCTCTCTCTCACACACACACACACACACACGTTTAAAACTTTCGTGAACTCTCTTGTGATTTGGGCTTATGACACTGCTCCTAAACCCTCTTTGCAAATCTTCCCTCAGGATTTAAAGGGCGTTAAAAAAAACGGTCTAATCTGCAGCAGCATCAAAACAATCTGATTAATCTGTTTAATGTCGTGCTGAAGATTTTTACACTTCAAGACGGCGGCAGATTTTGCACATTTAGGATTTACTGACCCTTGCAGATGACACATTGCCAGCAGAGAGAATATGTCGCCCATATAGCTCATTACTTTTACCACCAGACTAAACCAGAAAATGTAAAAAGCTTGGCTTACTCTCATTCAGCAAGCAGCCAAACTAACCTGAGGCTTGCAGTTTTTGTTTCTTATTATGCAATTAAACCAATGGAGACATTAATCCACAAGGCTGTATGAGATCAAATGAGGTGGAACATGCCATTCTTCTTGCGATTACTGCTGGAAATAAGACAGTAAGTCCCCCATGGCTTCAAGTCTCTACAGTACAGATTCAATCAGCACTTTACTGCAGCACTGCACACTCCTACTTCATCTACACCATGTATAGGAAAGGTAGAGAATGCAGTTTTGTGTTTTTTTTTTTCTCCTCTTTTTAATGTTCAACTTTATCGTTCGTTCAGTTATCTCCTAAATGTCACCTTAATTTGGTTTGTAAAGTTTATGTCTTTGAATAAGCTTTGTTAGGTGGATATTGGTGTTTCTGTGGAAGTGCTTTCACTTTTGTGCTGTGCGCTGCAGTATCAGATGAGATACGATTTTTCACTTACACTTTTGGACACACTTAAGGCAGTATTTCTCCCCAGTTACGATGATCAAAATACTTTTTCGCCCCTTTTATCATAAATTTGCACCGACATGCACATGATTTTAAAGTCAACTTGAAATTAAAAATGCATTAGTAATCCTTTTACACGCGGCCCGGGTTATAAAAGATGCCATGATACGGAAGTTAAGATAATCTTCAAAAGTTGTTTCAGTTGGACTTTAACTGCTAATGCTTTGAGCTAAATGCTAACAGTAGGTTTATTCATCTTAGTATAGCAAGTTAGCATGCGAACATCTGCTTATCATCCCAAAAACAAATCTCAGACTGAGGGGAATGACGGTGGTTTTGCATGTTATTTGGTCATTAAAGAAAGTATTGAACAAATGATATTGAGATGCATTATCAATCTTTTTCAGTGCAGAACCTGAGTGGAATAATGACACTCCATTTAGCCCATTTCAGTCTGAACCAAAGTAGTGAACTGGCTGATCGATGGAAACAAGTATATTATTTGTGACCTAAATTGTGTCATGCATCCAACAGTTTTCCTGGACAGGTCTATCTCAAAGGATGTCCTGCAGAGGAAGAGCTGGAGGCCAAGGAGAGCCGGAGGGGACGGTCAAGACCTTGAAAAGCTGCCGCTTGTAAACATCTGTCACGCGACACATCAATCACGGCGGCGACCGGACAAAACAAACAAAAAAAAAAAAAACTCAACTGGACCACTGGCTCCAAAAACTGGATAAGGATTTTATTGATAATTGAATTACATTTCTCTTTTATACATATTTCATAAATGATACAGGATTTTACATTTTCTTTTTTGCCAACATTACAGCATCATATGTCAACAGAAACATAAAGACAAGTAAAAACAAAACAAAATAAGAGGTCAGAATGGAGTAAGATCATTTCAAGCCTATAATTCTGCTTCACTCTTTAGGCGTTTTAAACATATCGTAAGTGCACACAAACGAGACTTTCCAAAACAAAACACACATTCAAAACAGAGAATAATAATGCGATTTGGAGGAGAGAAACGCTGAGGGTGGAAAAAAAATGACAGGAGAAGGGAGCGGGGAGGGGGAAAGAGTATGGGAGGTGTTCCCCGACAAGCGAACGGAGAGTACCCGACACTTTTCTTTTGGACTCAGATCCAGGACGTTAGTAACTGAGGTCAAGAGGTCATATAGACACCGTTGTAGGTGCGCCGAGGTTGGAGGGTGCTTTTCCATTTACTGGGGGAGTATAAATGCAAGCTGAGGAGGAGTTCTAGGGGGAAATAAGGTGAAGATGGGGCTGGGGTTTGATGGGAGAGCAGCTGGTTGGCTGGGATTAAGTCAGATTTGGCAGGGCAGGTTCTGTCCACTGCCCTTTATAACTAGGAATCTCTACAAACAACGTTCTTAAATTAGCTTTGCAGTTTTTTTTTGATAAATCGTCTTTTTTATTTTTACATAATTTTCCCATGTAAACATACATTCATGCAACACCCTCTTTATAATAAAGTTCCCTATATTTGATATATTTTTGTTTTTTAAACAAATGAGAGAGAGAGAAAAAAAGGCAATAAACGGCGGATGGCGTGATAAAAAAAGAAGGAGGCGATGATGGAGAGAAGTGTGGAAACAGCAGGGGAGGATCGGACTGCAGACGGAGGCCTAAACTCTCACCTCCCACGGTACATCTCCAAGGAAACACCATCGCTTTGTGTGTGTGCGAGCATGTGTGTGTCTATGACGTAGTGTAAGTTTGGCCTTTTCTGAGGAAAAAAGGTGAATTTAAAGCTAATGACTGCCATTAAGGGGGATGAAAGTGGAATTGATTTCTGCCGCTACTGACAAGTGGCGATAAGGGAAAAAAAGATTCATGAATATTAGTGTATTCACACTCTGCAACACACATACACAAACACGCACCCACCCACACACGGCAATTGATTTCCACTTCCCAACATTCAAGTTTCACCATCCAAAACATGAGTATTAACATGTTATAATTGCTGTTTACCAAATCACTACATTGTCTATACCGTGGAATAATTAATCATCCAAAAGGCACCATTTCCCTTGGAGATAGCACACACACACACACACACACACACACACACACACACACACACACACACACAGACATCCATACACACACACACACACACACACACACACATATGTATGTACGTCTAACAGATTAGACCAAATCCTGCCTTGAGATCTGCATGGGTAACTCTTGCTTTGAGCTAAAATCATGCATTTTATTAGAAAATCTGCAGTTAAACACATGGATCTCATCAGTAGGATTCAGTCAACACAAGCAGGGGACGATGACTCGACCTGTCGTGTCTCCCCTCCGCAGAGGTGATCCACAGCGGTTCAGAGTGAAAACAAAAACGGGCCTCGGAGACAATTAAAGCACCGGAGATAAGGGGCGAACCAATCCTCACCCTGAAAAGAGAGCAAAGTGAAGCTGACAAAGGATTTACTCGGTGAACCATCCCAAAGAAACGAACGACACAAACATATGGCTTCTATAATCTTTTGAGTTAAACCAAATCAGAGGATAAGACTTCAGCTAGATGTGGCAAAGAAAAGTGTCCAATTTGAGTACAAAATTGCGATAATGCTCCTACACATTCACAAATTTCTACTGAGGGCATACCACAGCATGCAGTCTACCCTGCCTTGCCATCGAGGGAGCAGGGGGACATTAACAGCAACAGTGGGAGGAGAAAACCCTGGCTTTATTTCAAAGCCTCTGCAAATCAATGCCATAATGTGTTTTCTTTCTTTTTTTTTTGTGAAGGAGCTGTTTCATTTTGGCTATAAGCTTCATGAGGGAGCGTTATAAAAATAAAACGAAAATTTCATGCTCTCAGACTAAACCCCAGTTCATGTAAAATCTGCTGTTCTTACAGTGTGTGAGATTTAGTTGTATTGGAGCAGCATCTACCGGGAGAGACTTGGCAGAAATGGAATAGATTATTCACGAGTATGTTTTAATTAGTGCAGAATTCAATCAAAAGGAGAATTGTCTTTTTATTATCTTAGATTGAGACTTTTTTTTTTTTTTTTTTAACTAAGAAATGTGCAGTTCTCCTACACGTCACATTTGGGTACTCGGGTTGCAATCAGCAATCTCACCACTAGATGCCTGCAGGAAACTCCACACTGTACCTTTAAATTCAAATTGTCATTTTACACCACATAGAATGATGCTTTTAAAAAAAATGTACTCAAGCTCTGCACCTCCTCAGTCATAGAGTAGCATTCTCTCTTTTAAAGCCACATTTTGAGTTCATCACATATCTTTGACTATAGCATGCCTTTGGGTTTTATCAGGGGGAAGCAACAGTTTAAGCCTTTCAATATGTCAAGTATTCCTGCAACTATGTTAGTATTTAGGATATGATTATAGTGGAAAAGCATGGCATTATCCACGTCGATATGCTGTGTTGCTAAATCGATTCCAATCCAAGCTGTTTTAACCCTGATTTGGCTTCAACATGGTTCCCCGTTGTTTGGTGGCCATGCATCTTACACAGAAACCTGGGCGTAGTTCTCAGTACAGATATGAAATAGGTACTTTTATGCATATAATGCTTTTCATATGTGTGTGCTGGACTGTTCGAGGGGGGGGTGCTTCACGGCAGGCGATCTTCACATGTAAATGAGTTTCGGATGAAAAATGACATTTGTAAGAGAGCTCCTCCCCCCACTGAAAGAAACTAGCCTCTGGTCGTCTGTTTATTTGATTGTATACATATATATATTTATATTCTTTTTCATAACAAATATACTATGGCTTTCAAAATAAAAAGTGCCAAAATATTTTTTTGGAATAAAAGAACACACAGTGATGTTGTTGTCGGTAGTACTCTCATACTTGCGCAGACCGGGCCGCTACGGGATTATCAACAGGAAGAGGAAAACGAGGCCTGCGCCGCCCCCCCGTCCCCGCATCCTGCGGGTCGAGGCGGGTTCCTGGACGAAGGTCACCGCGAGGGAAGGGACAGCTGTCCATCGCATGGAGGAGGCGTGGCCCGGAGAGGGAGAGGCAGTAGAGTTTAGCCGCAGCGGGGTCCGGGCGGTTCCTCGGCGGCACGGCCAGGCGGGGCGAGGACTTCCTTGTAAACTTTAATGTGCGGGATAGAGACTCTCCCTATAGATCCTGCCCCGGCCGAGTGTGTGTGTTGACAGTTTTGACTGCGAGAAGGAGTGGGACCGATATACACCACTGTGTCGACCTGCAGAATGGCCAGGGGTCGGTGTCCCGGTGTAACCTCAAAGTCCCACACACACACACACACACACACATACTCCACGATGACTGCCTCTCTGCGTGTCCCCTGTCCTGGAGTGTCAAGAGAAGAGGTGTGTGTCCCCCCACCCCCCTCCCCCTCCGGGAGAGTGCTGTCCCTCCGGAGACTTGAGGCATTTCCGTACTTACTATCTTGCACCTGAATAATTTGCCTGGATGTGCGCGTGCTTGGTCCCTCTCCTGAAGCGTTTCCACAGTGCCCAGTTTAATTCCATCGTCATCCATCATCGTTGTCGTCTTTTTTCCCCCCCCCGTCGTCCTCGCCGTCCTCCAGGCTGTGAAAGTTTTTTTTTTTTTTTTTCCAGTTCCCGGTATTCTCACCATCCATTTGTGTTTTAGCGGTTTTCAATTTTGCAATTCCGGCTGGAGTTTTCAGGAGGAAAGTAAAAAGTAAGAAGAAAAAAAAAAAAGAAAAAGGAAAAAAAAAAGGAAAAAAGAGCTAACTCCCACAGTCAAGAAGGGGATGGACTTATTGGGTGTGGGAGGGATGGGGAGGAAGGAGGTTTTGATATTGGGAAGGGAGGGGAGGGAGGGAGGTAGGGGGGTGTTGGACGGAGGGAGGGGATGGGGAAGGGAGGGGGATTGTAGGAGCTGAGAGAGGAGGGAGTCACTCTTCCCGTCAATTTTTACTGGCGGCGAGCTGCTGAACTGGGAGCTGGAGCTGGAGCGGGTCCCGGAGACGCTTCAGATCCAACTCCACCTGCAGAGTGTTGACAGGGAGAGAAAGAGAAACACAAGTGTTTTGGGAGCTTGGTATGAAAGTCTTATTGAAGGTCTTATGTGCAGCCGCTACGAATTCAAGTATTGAACTGTGAAATGTGCCGAGATCCCCCGGTGTGTCTTAAGCGCTCGTTTTACAAAACATCCAGCTTTCAACCGAGCGACTGTACCTCAGCGATATCATCCTTCAGCTTGTTGTACTTCTCAATGTCGAAGCGTGTTCTTTTCACCCCCTTGTGGAAGAACAGCAGATACTGTCTGTCTCTAGCGTCGGGGTAGATGTACTCCTGCAGGTTGTAAAGAGACAAAGAAGGACCCCGGATTATCCAACATCCTCCATGTTAAGCTCCCTAGTGCTTGGACTAGGTTACGCTGGTGAAAAATCCAGCATCAACTCGAATCTGTGAACCTGGAGTTAAAACTTAATGATTTTATCAACGCTGAATTCAATTTTGAGTCACCAGATCAGCCGTTTAAAGAACTGGAATGTAATATGAAGGCGTGGTTATGTGTCTTACCTGGCGTGTGAGCACAAAGTAGGCGTACATGGCCATCGCGGTGCCATAGGTGATGAAGTAGGTGACGGGCTCCATGATATCCCAGGAGTACTCCCACCAGGTCAGTCTGGCCAGAATGCCAAACTGGGTGGCCATGTACGCCATGCCGCCCCACAGCACCCAGGTGGTACGCCGCTCTGCCTTCTTACTCAACTCCTCCTTTACCTGCACACGACGCAGTCACAAGTCAGCGCCCAAAAATCACGTTATGAAACATCAGCACTAAAAATGTAAAGCGACAGTTGTGGATTCCAACTAAATTCTCATTAAGATCAGCTGTGTTGTTTTTTTTTACAGAGCCCCTAAAGGGACATAGAGAAAAACTAAATTCTTCTGGACAAAATGACAGCATTACAAGCTAGAAAACTAGTAATATCATTGGCCTGTAAAGACCTATGGGCATTGTAGGCTACAGCATGATGCTGCTTGCTTTCTAGCTTGCTATTTCAAGCGAACTATGTACTGTACTGTCATTTTGTCCACAAAAAACGACATTCTGGTGCACACCAGAAAATGTATTGTGCCGCTAGAGCACAAGCAAAACTTTCTGGTTCACACCTGAAATGTTTAATTCATTTTCTTTCTCTCTTTCCCTTTAGGGGCTGCATAGTTGTGCTATGGTCACTTATAGTGATTTTTACAAAGCTAAGTTAAAAAAATTAAACCAAGATCCCAACTCGTTGCCCCTTACACTATTAATTGTGAAGGCTCCATATTTCATGTCATTTTTTGTTCTAGTGGATGAGTGGAAACAATCCTAACCTAATGCTAAAATATAAATATTGCCCACATTAACACATTCTAACTACTTTCATGAAAATGAGTTAAATCCAAAAGATTGTGATTCCAGAGTGTCTAAAGAGCAGTGAGAAAAACAAAACAAGTTGTTATGGAATATTTTATGAAAATCGGACCTTCTCTAGGGGGCGGAGTTCAGAGTTGAGGTCCTCCAGTCGTCCAATCAGCTCACGTTCTTTGCTGAGTTGGTGCTCCTCGATGCGCAGGGTGGTGTATAGTTGCTGCACCAGAAACTTGACGTCATTCAGCCTCTCTGCCTCCTCATGGGGCAGCAGCTCTGAGGCACGCACACACAAACAAATATACACTTAATTATGAATTCCATATGAATTTTATCACCATGACCCTAACAGTGAGGGAACAAGTCAAGAGTAAACTGAAGACTCTGCCAGTCCTCACCTCTCCTTGGTGGTCGTACGAGGTGTGTGGTGTCATTGATGACAAGCTTGAAATCATCCAGCAGCAGGATGTCTATACCTGTGGAGGAGGCAACCCTCGCTCCATCTGGAGGAGAAACAAATGGGAAAGGAGGTGTTAAGAGAGATGAGGCACTGATGGATAGCCACTTGAAACACTCATTCACCTCTCTTCATAATCAGGTTATCCAGATAATCAAGTTGCTGCTGTATAATGAAACCTCTGAGTGAAGTGAGAGCTGCAAAAATCACTTCAAGAAGCACATGCAGTGAAATTAAATTCTAAACTGGAGCAGCTGGAACACTGACATATAAATAATAAATAATACATTTTTGTGCAGAGCAGTTAACGAAAAACTTTACTAATCACTTTATTAATTAAGTATAATCAGGATAACAAAACAGAACATAAAGACTTAATTAAAGTGTATAATAACAAGTGAAGTAAAAGTGACAAGATACAATATAAAATAAATTTCCTGTGCAAAGTTATTTTTACAAAGGTGTAAGAGTAGAATTTGAGAAGTGATTTAAAAGAAAGCATTGAGTTCGCCGGTGGTACGTGTAAATTAATGTTATAGTTACAGATGTATAAACCTATAAATAGAAAATAATATAAGACCAAGAATTGACCCCTGAGGAACTCCACATGAGATCAGAACAGGGGATGAGGAGAATTTAAGACGATATTGTGGTCGACTGTAACAGATTGAGCCGAATTTAAACTGAATAAGCTCCAGAGTCAGTGGTGAGCAGTAAGTAACTTGTAACCTTAATAGAAGCCTTTCTGTGCAGTGCTCAAATACACTAGTTATTCATATGTGACATACTTTTATAAAACCTTAGATAAAAAATAGGATAAAATTGTTTAAAATAAGAGGGTCAAGTGTAGCTTTCATCAGGGGAGGGCGAACTGTTTTATTTTTAAAAATGGAGCAGTTGATAGAGGAGAGTTGGTGGGTCGGCTGTCTGAATTACTTTCAGAAATCTAGCAGGGAAAATGTCCAATTGACAGGTGGAAGAATTTAAGTGCAAGATTAACTCCTCTAAGTCGAGCATATAATTTGCTTAAAGTGAGACACACTGGCAGAGGGTTCACTGCAGATGAGAAGGTTCCTGCTTACTATGGTGGAGGGCTAACCACCAGACAGATCCAATCTGAAATAAAAAATTGGGTCTTGTTGCAGCTACTAGCAATCAAATTTGAAAGGTCAACATTAATTTTTAAGGATACCTCAGAGTTTGTCTTTCTTACACTTTCGCTCGGCTCTCTCCTTCTTTGCCTCTTTAAATCTCTTGTATGGTTTGTATTGGAGCAAGTTGTTTTTTACCCTCTAAGCTGGGGTTCAGGCCATTCGATTTGTAAAGGTCATGTCTGTTCCAGAAACAAAGTGGCTAATAAACACAGACTCAGCTGCATGGCAGATGGTTTTTTTTTTTATCCATTCATGCAGACTATAAACATGGCTGAAACGCTGGAGGCATCTTGAAGGTACTGGACCAGAATAAACGCAGGTTTTTTTTTTCCCAGTCTATGGCTGGTCATTGCAGAAGACTCTAGTTGATTGCAGACTTGATATGATGACATAATCGGTGTCCTCATGAATTCACTCAAAGGGAACACTGTAAGGGGATGTATATGTGTAACCTGTTGGGATTAATGGACAGTGTGTGTGTGTGAGTGTGTGAGTATGCATATCCTTGCATGTGAGCATACCCGTGGAGTAGATGGCTACCCGGTCGATGCCTCTGTCCTCTTCCTGGAGCTGTTGCAGGAAAACTCCCACACAGTCACTCAGAGGCTTGAGAGTGAACTGACAGCGCTCTCGCCTGGACGGCAAACTGACTGAGATCACCGGCAGCCCGTTCTGATACACCACTGTCACCTCTGAGGAAGGGGGGGGGGGGTCGCAGGCAAGAAAACACAAGTCAGATAAACGTCACAAAAGCAGAACACGTAAAATAACACTTTGACAGCTTGAAGAGCTTTAATGCATTTTATTATTATTTTTTTTTTTTTTATGAAAACTGACCCAAAACTGTCTGCGAATGTGCTAATCCTATGGTGCAAACTTTTTTTTTTTTTTTTTTTTTTAAACACAGGACATTCATTTGAATATACAGGAGTGTGTTTGGAGACCCAGCAGGGGGCAGTACTGCAGCAGCACCTGAAGGAGGTCTTCAACAGCAGCAGGGTTGACAAACTATGAGCAGCACATGTCTAATAAATCTCATTGATCGATGTGTTCTCACACACACACACAGACGCACACACACACACCGAAGCATGCACAAGCAGGTATAGAAATACTTGGTATGCTGCTTCTCTTGAGATCTATCAGATCCAGAGGATCAATACAGTATAACATATTCCTAACCTTTCCCTCACAGACCTGTGATGTTGATTTGATGCCAACTATTGATGTTTCTTATACCCATAGAAGGCTTAAAAGGTGTCTAAATGATATGCGTGTGAAGGGAATGACAATCACAGCGCCGATTGTACCTCGGGGGTTACGCTGCTTCTTGATGTTGGAGCACAACTATGAGAATTATCATTTTGGCCCCAAACAGCTGAGCCACTGTTCTGCTTAGTCGCACTTTGTATTTTTTTGTTTTTTTTAATGATGACAAAGCGATGAATCAATGCAGGTGGCTGTGAGCCCACAGTGGAGGTGATCTGAGCTGCAACCTCTACCTCCTCAGGACCACTGCAGTGAATCAGCAGATCTTTGCTTGCAGTGTGGGGGGGGATCACTGGCGGGCGCAGCCTCGACGGCCACTTGACCGTCTTCGAAGACGCAAAAAAGGCACATTTCACCCTCATTTCTCTAATTACACAGAGTTTGAATTGAATGCTTGTCCCTTTGTCCCCCCCCGTTATCCTGTTATCACAGGCGCATCATCAGAGGCTCGAGGATCGGTCGCCAATCGCTGCTCCGATCCCACAGCTGTTGATGCTCACATTCGAATCAAATTAGCATGTTCTGCAATGCTGCTTCTACCCCCCACCCCACCCCTTTCTCCTCCCCATCCCTCTGTTCATGCTCTCCTTCTCTGCCGTCTCTCACTCAGACGGGCAGATGCTACCTTGAGACAGATTCTGTATTAATGACTTCTGGCTGTTAAATCCAAATGAGCCTCTGTTGTCTGATCGATGCAGAAATCCTCTGTTGCGCAGGGCTAATGCCAGATGGGGGCATGACTGGATTTTTTTTTTCTTTAAAAAAAAAGGAAAAAAAAAGGGGGGGAAACCCAAGCTCCTGAATGAGTTACATCAAAGAGCTGCTGCGGGCTCATTATGGGAAGAAATAAAGTGCTACGGTGTGTTGCACAGTGCCCTGGAATCAGCCCGGTACTGTGGCTTGTGAGGTGAATGACCTGAGAGGTAATGAACGCTTACCTTCTGGAGCAGCAGAGGAACACAAAAGTCTCTGGCCACGCCATGAGGGGGCACCCCGCCAAACCTGCAGGCAGACAGGAAGAGGAACAAACAACAAACCGGTCATTTCACTTGCTTTCTGTCCACGAGCCAGAACTCTCGCTCTAAATGTTCCCCGGGCAACATGACACTACCATAATGTGTCCCGTTCACTTGTCTAATTGTTTTGAATGTGAGACCGTTTGAGGCATTACGTTACAAAATGGCTTCCAGAAGTGTTCCTATATGCAGAGTGGAGCCACACCCACACGGAGCGGATTTACAGATCCAACTCCAACTTCCCAGTCACGGAAATATTCTACAATGGGCAAACACACACGCACAAACTCAGACAGTCTAAAATTGACTCGCAAAGAAAACACCACTTAGAGAAAAACACCAGAGCGGGGGAAACACAGAAGGAACGCAGCCAAATGCAGCCTGAATAACAACAGCATGGTTCAGTTCATACTTGTGTCAGAAACTTGGAACCAATGAGGAAGGGAGCAAGGGAGGGAGGGGAGGAAGACAAAGAGAGGAGAAGAGATTGGGGAAACCCTCATCTTTGCTGCTGCTGCTGCTGCTGATACTGTATAATGTCAGCACAGCGGAGTAGGAGCGTCCCTATGTGCTGCACCGGTTTCAAATTACGAAGCTTGTCACGTTCTTTTTTTATTTTCTTTTTTTTTTTTTTTTCGGCTGAGCCTCGATCGAGCCTTTTAAGGCGTATGGTGAGCTGTCAGACCTCCGCACACACGCCGAGCAGAGGATAGCACGAGGCATCAGGAATCAAGCAGGGGAAGAAAAAAAATGACAGGGGGGCAGGAGCACAACTTCTCTGATTTATGTTTTTAGTTATGCGCACACACACAAACAAAATATGCCTCTACTGCACCATTAAAAAAAAACAAAAAACACACTGCTTCTTTTCCATCTTCTTCTTCTAACAGGATGTAATACGAAACACAAATGACAGCAGGAAACGGATTAGAATAGATCACAAACCTGAAGGTATGAATAGAAGAAAGGGGAAAAAAAACAGCATGCTAGACATGAGACTACATTACACAGAAGAGCTTTGTTTCTATGCCGACCAGACCTAATATTGACTAACTGCTGGATGGAGTCATGCAATGCGTCACTCTCTAGCCGCCGTACGTATGCACACACAGCGAGTTACGTTATAAGTGCAGGGTGTCGCAGCTGAAACAGGCCCTCGGTAAGACCTTCATTAACCCTTTCACGTCCTTCATGTTGACTAAAGCCTTTAGATCGGTGGTTCTCAAAATGGGGACCGGGGACCCGCAGGGGATGCTTGAAGCGGTGCCAGAAAAAAGGATAATAATATATTTTACCTACAGTTCCACAATGACAGAACCACTTGTATGGAATCTGCTATAATTTAAAATACATTTATTTAATTTGGTAGTATTTATTTCCCATTTTTTGTGTATTATTTTCCCATTGCACAATTTTATTTTCAATTTTATATATTGAGGTGAAAATGAAAAGGGGAAATATATAAATAAATACATTTAAAATTAATAAATGAATAAATAAAATGGAAGGTCAAATATGTGTGAAAACAATAAAACAAAATTGTAATTAATTAGATGGAAAATTGGTATATTTATTTATGTACGGAGTCAATATTTATTTATTTTCTTGATTATAGCAGTCCTCCTTAATTTCGGCCTCGGGTTTCTGACACTTTCTTTTATAAAACATCTTAAAGCACAAATCTTATGAGAAGGGGTCTGTGGTTCATGAATTTAAGGGCCCTTGATGTGAAAAAGTTGGAGCAGCACTGCTTTAGATTGTGTTGCACTCACATCTGGTGGAACGCAGCAAAAAGCCTGATGCATGTAGTCATGTCAGAGTTATGAATAAACACAGAAACAGCAAAGCACACATCTGAAATTGTCCCTTTTATGACTGTAAAACATCTGAAAACATGTTTTTTATGATATGTGGACAATTCCTAAATCTGTAGCACATAACAGATCTGTCTACACATCACAGCATCTCTATGCACTGCACTGCAGGCCAGATGTTGATGTCTCAGCAGCACAGATATCCTGGTTAACTCCGTGACAAAGGCACCAACAGAGGAAGGGCAGGGGCTCAAAAGATGTTTTTGTTGCCACTGAGCACCTGCACAGTGTGACGGCTTCAGAGTTCTGGGTCAGAGTTCTCTAGTGTTTCCTGATTGTACTGTGGTTTGCTTCTGATTATATGAGTTGCACCAAACAAGCTGCATTTTGAGCGGTGAACAACCTGTACGGAGAAAATGTCACAGGCACAGAGGAACCAAAAAGAGGACCTGTGTCGGTTTTGTGGAAGTACTTCGGCTTTAAAATATTTTGACGCAGATCAAATAACCATAATCTGTAAATGTTGCTATAGTTGTCTCGGCAGAAGGCTACAGGAGTAATTTGCTTCACTCCCTCCATCGAAAACATGTCCTAGAATATGAAGAATGCATGAAACTTTGATTTGCTTTAGTGCTGACCTGATTATCATACTTTGAGAAATGATTGAAATTAGATTTAGAATCTCAATCTCCACAAATTGACTCTCCCCCCCCCCAATATAATTCTGTCATTCTCGCTAACACACAGTGCAAAAGAGACAGATAATATACATGTCAATGGGGGTACACTGGTGATGTTTTCAAACTCAGTCCCATAAAAGTTCAACACAACGCAGCAGGAGCGGAGAGGCAGCAGCCGTTTAGTGAAATTCAAGCAGGAAGAACAACAACACAGGAGGCGATGCACAGTTACTATGACAACCACAAACAATACTGGTGCCAAGTGCCACTCAGACTTCAAGTTAAGTCAAGTTAAAATTGTTCCAGACACTCGACTTTGTGTAGACTTCGTTCTATTAAAAAATAAATACATTTTAAAATTTGATCACGTCATGATAGATTACCATGGCAATAATTGAAGCTTCGAAGCTTTGATATTTTCGGTCAACCCTAATCTGTGCCCTCTTCCACATCTGCAGGTATCATTAACATTGGCGCTGAACACAAAATGTGAGTCAGACGTCACTCAAAGACGCATTTGCTAAAGGGGCTGTGTTAATATCAGTCGGGTCATTCTAAACCAATTTACTGCAGTGATTACTCTCTAAATTATAAGAACCACCTTAAAAAGATCCCGTGATATAAATGTTTGGTCATACCACCCAGCTCGTCTTTGTCAAAAACACATTGTCTCCTATAACTGACAACTGTCTGAACCTTTCTGACACACCGCGCAAGTCGAAAATAAATATTGAGTTTTTTTTTTTTTTGGCGTGTCAGCAGTTAGGAAGGAGTGCAGCAGTCCGACTACCTGTAACCCAGCATCAAACTGATGCACAGAGACAAACAGAGCTGTCAATCAACTGCTGCTACTGACCAAATGCTGCCACTGTCTGCCCGAACGTGTGACTGCTGGACGTGTTTTTTTTAACAGTTTCAGGCAGGCAGCTGAGAGCACCAGTCAAGACAATGGTGAGGGGATAAATGTGAGGATCAACACAAACGGTGACAGTTAGCCACCGCATAACACTCTGAAACCCTGAAAAGTGGGAAGTGTGTGTCAATAACAGAACACGGCATGAAGCCAGGCCTACACGATCTGTTGCTTTAGTTCGAAAAACTGCAATTTCAGGCAACGCACGATTATTTTTGGCTGTTTTCCTAACCCAGGTTTTGTTTTCATTAACTATTTTACACAACGTGGATGCCGCCTCACTGACCTCACATTACTTTAACAGACTTTTTGGCTCTACTTTAAGTTAAGTTCTTCAGTTGTAATAACTGCCGTTGCTCAAGCACTCGATGTATAGGACGTTTCTTGTTAATAAATAGGATTTTTGAATTTAGTTTCCATTCATTGCATTAGGATGATGGTATTTATTGTTTTAATGGTATCATGCAAGTTACTGTGTTGCTTGTAAATGTGGTTGTGCACTGAAACTTGAAGAAAATCGTGAATGAAATTGCAACATCTGCCAGAAAACTCACAATTCTATTTTTTTTCTTAAAGTCGTTAAGCCCTACACGAAGCTTTAACCTGGTTAGTCTCGTACGGCCGGCCTGGAGAGACTAGTGTACCTCAGCTGAAAGTATTCTGGTTGCATTTTAGATTACAAAAAAAAAAACTACGAAGAAGAGTGTGTGTGTGTCTGCTTGTGCACTAACTGAGAATACTGATCACTGTCCCATGATACCAAGTGGAGCCCAAATAGCGATTAGGCTGCTGATCAGGCGACATGCTGAGGAAGGTGTTTTGGCTGGTCTGGAATAACTGCACCGTCTGCAGCACTGCTCGCTCATTCATTAACTTCACCCGGCGAGCAGAGACTTCATTGAGATACGTGCATCATCAGTGGCAGTGACCCGCTTTACCCTGAGCAAGCAGCATCACAAACGGATGCAAATGTGGTTCTGGTGTATGTGTGTACAGTTGTGGAGTGATAAATGTACCTCTGTGTGATTGCATTTGTGCGTGTGTGTGGTTCACCGGCCTACTGCTTCTCAGCAGCAGTTGGGGGAAAGCGGCAGAGCGAAGGAAGACGCCCCCTCGCCCTCCCTCGGCACGCAGCCACTGAAACGCCGCCTGAAATATTTAACAGCGTAGCAGCAAGTCAATAGCACAGGCAACCTTGGAATCAATGTCACACGACGACCAGCAGGACAGAAACGGGCGTTGAGTAACGGCCTCAGGAAGACGGACGGACGGGATGAAGAGGACGAGGCGTGGAGGGATGGGAGAGGAGAGAGCGCCGGGATAAATGGAGGAGCGGCGGGGGAGCGATGGAGATAAATGAAGGCTGGAGTAAAACGGCGTGAGTCACGAGTGCGCTTGCGTTCTTTAGCCATGTGCTGCATATACTGTACCCTGCAGCAGACAATCCCTCCCTGCTGAAACGTGACTGTAAAGTGTGTGTGAGTGAGTGTGTGTGCAAGTAAAGCGGGGTTGGTGGCTAGAATGGAAGAAGGGAGGAGGAGATGAAGGGAAACAGAGGAAGGAGGGAGCAGAGAAACCATGAGTGTGAGGAAAAGCAGAGGGGAGGGAGGGAGGGAGGAGAGGAGCTGTAGACGGGGAGGGGGGAAGGGGGGACTGCTGATCACTGCAGTAAAGGAATCCCTCGTCCAGGAAGGGGGGTTGCCCCTCGCTTTCATCCCCCCCCCTCTCCACCACCCACCCTCCATCTCTGTCTTACTCTCGCTGAATCCTGATGTGCCGGTTTGATCTTCCCTCACTCCTCATCTGCACTGCGCTTTAACTTCCGCTGCATTTCATCATCATACCCCCATGTGTGCATTCTTTCAATTAAAAGAAAAGGGAAAAAACACACACAGCCATCGTATTCTAAGTTCACTTTAAGTGTAGTAAATGTAAGGCGAGGCGGGGACCAAGTAGATTGTATGAACTGCGGGAAATGAAAATATATTTCATACACTAAGGAAAATATACGGCTTGCTGCCAGCTGCACAGACTGCAAGAGGCATGATATCGATCTGAAGTTTTAAAAAAAAAAAAAAAAGCAGCACACAGCATGGGAGGAACTATTTCACACAGATGTGCCTTTTTTATGAGGGGGGGGGTGTTGACACCACTTCATTTCTTCCTACAGTCAATATCAAACCTACTAGTATGCATAGCCGTTCCCTTTTTCCATGTTAAATTCGGCTACATAATGAATTTCTTGTTCAGTCCAAATTATGTATGTGGTGAAATTTGCAAGATTTATTTGCCTCCTCCTCCAGCACTGCTCCACAGATTCATGAACTACTAGAGCTGCTCCGAGGACGGATGGAAACTACTGCCAGGGTTGTTCAGCCAGAGGGGAAAAGGAAAAAAAAAAAACATGGTTATTTTAGGCTTTTTGTGCAAGTGTCAAAAAACCCTAAAGGAGTCTGGGAAATGTATGACATCTTTTTACGCCGCGCTGCATACGCCGCATGTTTATCGACTGTCACCTTCTTTTTTTTTTTTTTTTTGTCCTACTTTTGTTATTACGGCTGCTTCTCAGCACAAAAATGACACAGCACATCCTTTTTATCTCCAGACACACCGCTGGGAGGATCTGGGTGTAGAGCCTGGTGTGCTACAGACGCCGGTGCTGAGGAATGATGTTGCTGACATAATTCCCATTTCATGGTGCCCTTCTCCGGGAGTGGAAACCTCGTGTCATTTATCTCTGCAATGACTGAATATGTCTGTGGTAATGGGCTGTCCTACGATGTGGCTAAACCAGACAACATGGGCCTGTGTACAACCCCAATACAAGCCAATAAGAGCACATTCTATACGCAACTGCACAAATACATCTGAATGATTAAAACAAGTTTCATTTCCATTTACTCTGAAGTGGGGGGGTGGGGGGGGAGATTTACAATTAAAGGAGCTAGGATCAATTTCCCCAATGGGTGCACTCCTTTGGTAAAGCCTAGGGTCAAGGAGAGGTGCGGCGCTCCATCATGTTACCCTGACAGCCGAAGCTGGTAGTCAAGGTAGGGGTCGGAGGGAGGTCAATTTAAGTACATACAGCAACAATATATAGCGTCCCCTAAAACTCCTTCCATTAACGGAGCTCCTGCTGTTAACGTGCCGCCGCTTTCAGTTCCAGCGGCGTGGCTCCCCTGTGAGTGAGCTGATGTAAACGAGGATAATTAATTAAGTCCATCACGGAATATTGCCGGCATATCGGCCGACTCTGACTTTCGAGAAATAATTCCGTGATTGTTTAAAGAAAAAGAAAGAAAAAAAGGTGAGTGAGGTTTATGAGCTATTAAATTAGAAATCAGACAAAATGTGTGTGTATGATGCTCTAGGATTTTCTGGTGTCCTTGTGTGTTTCTGGGTTTATTACTGTTTTATAGCACATTAAGAGACTGCTGACACTTAAAAAAAAAAAATCGCTCTAAATTCCTTAAAGCTGCAGTGGGTATGTTGAATATTGACGATGCAAAACCTATCTCTCTCTCTCTACTGCCTTGTATCACAGCAGCTTCCACTCCAAATAATTATATAAATTGCTCATCTGATGGACTTCACACTTGGCTGGAGTAGTGCTGAAGACCCAAGGAACTGCGGCATCAAATGTGGAGCCATTTGGGTGAGCGGCCCTCGAGAAATACCAGAGGCCAATAAGGCGCATTTTGAATGGACACTGCATTCGTCTCACAAATTGTGCAGCTCGGTATGTAAAAAAGGGCATATTGTGGCACTGCGGGACAGCTGATGTGTCCAGTTTTTCTGTCTTGCTGCATGTCAACCTTTCTATCCGCCTCCGGGGAGCCGAGGTCCTATCCGCTCAGCTCCTCGCAGCTCACGCCTCCCCACTGCGAGGGGTTAACAAGTTGAAAAGCTGCAGCTGCACCAGTCCCGAAGCGCTCGCAACCGTGCCAACCTTCTCTGCGCCCCCCTCAGAAACGAGTAGAGACGATAAAAACACACACACACACAAACACAAACACTACAGGGTGGGTGCTCTGCAATTGCTCCAGAAAGTAGATTTGAGTACAAGTAATCACTGTCATGTTTTTTTTGCCGCTTCAGCGCCGACACAACTTCACGTAACGATTGAGGACGCCTGCTTTTTTTTCCCCTCCCAGGCTGTGTTCCTCGCCGGGTAAAAAGCCATTAACAGATATGAAATCTGCAGTCACATTCATGAACACAACGGCAATAAGCAATCTCCACTCGTGCAGCGAGGGGGGAAACCGTGACAAAGCACAGCGTGTCCGACGAAAGCCCCGGACCGGTCTGATCTCCCCTCACTGCAATGCAGACGTGATAGTGAAAACAACCTCCCCCTGATTAGGCTATTTCCAACATCAACACCCCCCCAACACACACACACACACACACACACACAAACAGTTACAGATTGCTATAAATAATTCCGGCTTAATCTTTCATTGCATTTCAATAAATTGCCTTTCAGACTCTGGATGTGTTTTGATTAATTAATGCCAGCTCATGGCCTGCATAATCCACGTGATAAGATCTCAGCTGTAAATTAATCCGCCTCTGTGGCACGTGGAAGATACTTCAGAGGGGGCCACTTGGACCTATCAAGACCCCAACACCCCCACCTTCCCCCCCCCAACCCTCCAGCTTTCCCTGGGACCAGCAGTAGTGGAACCTGGTGCATTATTAAACAGCAGTAGAGGCTTTCACGCCTCGGCCTGGAAGACAGGCGGCGCTCGACCTTTGTGGTTTTACAGCGCAGCTCCGAAAGGATCAAGAATCAAACCGAGGAGCATTATCTGCACTTTCCAACTTCCTTTGGGTCACTTTGAAGATGAGAGTGCCAGGTGCAGAAAAAAAAAAAAAAAAAAAAAGTGTTTGCATGCAGAACGGGTGCATGTACACAGTGAAAGTGTGTGGTCATTCTTGCAGACACAGTATGATACCCTTTGATTGCTCATACGCCAGATGGCACTAGCTGCTAGTGTCAGTGTTAATTTCCAGGGCAGGTCACGCAATACTCAGCCCCTCACCTGCTGCAAGTCTACTGTAGATGAAGGGGCTTGGCCTCCTATTTCAGAACTGTACTTAATGTGCCTCAGACCATAACCATATGATATGGAGCGCTGGACGGAGCATGCGATTAGTGCTTTAAATAAAAACGTTAAAAGTTTCAAGGTGCAATTTAAAACAGTCGCTTAAAAAGAGAAAAAAATCTATATTTAAAAATGATAAAACTTAACGAGAACAAGGTTACAGCGCAGTGAAAAATAGTTAAGAAGTGACATCAGCAATAGGCAGCAGCAAACGGAAAATTCTTCAGCACTCACCAAAAAAAAAAAAAAAAAAAGTGGGAACTGCAGCAGACATGCAGTGCACTGGGAGTTTGTTCCAGATGTGTGGAGCATAGAAACTGAACGCTGCTTCTTCATGTTTCGTTCTGACTCTGGGAACAGAGAGCAGACCTGTCCCAGATGATCTAAGAGGTCTGGATGGTTCATAAGGGATCACCACATCAGAGATATGCTCAGGACCTAGACCATTCGGTGTTGGATTAACCAGTAAAAGTATTTAGGAAAGGACATTCTTCAAATAGGCACCCGATTCACAAATAACTTTATCTGATTGTCATAAGAATGAATATGAACATAGATGGATGGTTTATAGAATACTTTGGCAAATATATCTCTCTGTAAGCCATTATGCAGCATTCAAACAAAATATGAAAGTCATCACCCAGAAAAGTATCGGTACAAAGTTTGCAAATCCCCTGGTTTCAATCCAGATCTTTATATATTCCGATGACCTTGGGAATCCTGATATTGTGAACACTAAAACTAACCTGTACATACTTTGGCTTTTCATATAACAAAAACAAGGAATACATACAAATACAGCCTTGTAAAACGCGCTATACGCACATGTCCCTGCTGCTACTTTACCGGCCATCATACCAAACCTGATTAAGCTTCAGGAGTATGGAGGGGTAGAGCCCTGCAGCCCCTTTGCATCATCCACATCACAGACTAATCAATGCTGCTGAATAAGCACTGCTCAATTCTTATTATGCTCCCTTTCTTTCATCCCACTGTCATCTAGTGTGCTGAGAAGCATCTAATCTATCCCACCATTATAGCTTTTCTTTGCAAGCACACCTCGGAGAGTAGAGCAACATTCTGCTCCAGCATTTCTCCTATTTTTTGAACGTATTAATTACAGCGGGAGATAATGCGCTTGCTTTTGATTTAAGGAACAAAGTACCTCGCATTTTTTCTTTCTTGGACGGCGGGACGGTCCTCGGTGACCACAACGCTGCTGTTCCTGTTGAAGCTGGTTCAGGCGGCGGATAAGCAGAGGTGTTCCGCTGAGGTTTACACAACATTTTGGACTTAAGATAGTCAGCCACTATGATTTCTAGGTGTGAGGAAAAACGGGTTCGTTAAAGAGGCAACTTTGCAGGGGTCCCTTTAGATTCAAGGTTCATGATCAGTCTTGTTAAAACCCTCATTGAGTAAAATATCACGTTGAGAGTAAACGCATCAGTACTAGGTCATCACCGATTTATCTCTCATCTGTGATGCTGAAGGGTGCAAGATGCTCCACTTTTCCTTCTGCCGCCTCCTCTTTAATCGCGCTTTCGTAATCCGATGCCCAACATACTTTTTTTTCAAAGTTTTGAATTCATATTTACTTCTGGTTGCTAAAAACAGAAAACAGATTAGACTTTTTTTATGCTTAAACCTTTCCATGCTCAATGCATGTTAAATAGTTTTAAAATGACCTGGTTCTTCCCAGGTCTTGGGTATTTTAAAACGGTACGAAACGCACAAAGCTTTTCGCTGGACTTGTCCGGTTGATGGACAGGTTGATTAAATGCCAGTAGACGCAACGCGTGCAGTGAAACTCACCAATGGAAACCGTGCATTTTAAATTACGAGTCGGTCAAGTTAATATTCGTCTCGAGTGGGGTGCTGCTTTTCCGAGCTGTGTAGTGGAATGAAGTGAAACTGTCAGTATTGTTTTGTTATGACAGACCAGTGACAAGGAGAAGTGAACGTGGTAATTTGATAAGTACACCACACACTTTCCCTTTTCCTATAAATTCAGCTTAATACAGTCAAGACTCAAAACTGTCTCAAAACGTTACATGAATACATGGTATGTCTGTGTTCAAAAATAAAGTAAGTCTCCTAGTAGGTAGTAGTAGTAGACGCCCACTAGATACTGAGAACCATAAGAGGATCTGATGTAGCTGCAACGACCTGCACACTGTTAGTTAACATGACAGCCGCTACCGTAAATGGTCAAAAAGCAACTGGCAAAGCATTCACAATGTTTCCTTGATGCAGACGCGGTGCTGTAGTAAGACTGGATGCTCTGCGCTCTCTGGGACCATGCGGCGACATTCAGGGCAGCGGACAGCGTCCCACGGGCCACTACGAAAACCTCCTTAAGCAGCAGCTGTTATTTATGGAGCGGAGCCTGGGAATTCTCCTTTTGAGGAACGCTGACAGTATTCCTCTCTCCTCAAATCCCCTAATGCCTCGAGCACAGCTTGGACAGTAAAATTACAAAGTCCATGAAAGCGCCCTTCTAGAATGGCCCCGGAATACCAATGCAAGCTTCTACGGGCTCAGTGTTCGATCAATCTGCGGCGGTAGCTGTCTAACCTCATCACTGCTGCGGTCCATGGAGGGGACCAGAACGTTGAGAAAACTGAATCGGAATTTATTGCAGCAAGAGCTTTTATTTGTGACTTCAAAAATGTGTGGTGACTGTTTTCTACTCATTATGTTCTAGTAAATACTAAAAAAAAAAAGTAGCTAACACGCAGGTCAGGATGTATGCATGAATACTCTTCTCTCAAACTTGATCGTTGCCAATTTTTTCTGAGTGCCGCAGTCACTTTCATTAGCCAACCCCCTGCCTGGCCTGGAGAGCGTGTAGACCTCCATATGTCTCCCCCACCCAGATGCCAGCTGCTCCTTTGACCTGAAAGTAAGACGTTTCAGAGGGAGGACGTCTTATAGAAGGAGAACAACACCTGGCGGATCCCGAAACGCCGCTGCCGAGAGTCGAACTCCGCTTTTCTGCGCGGACAAGGCGGCGTGTGTTGCATCTCTGTTACGTCTATGTGCAAGAATGATAAAGAACAATACACCCCTCTTCACAATAAACACAACTGGACCAGCGGCTGCTAGTTTGGATTTGAAGTGGGAAGAGAAATGATTCAAATCTACAGCCAAAAGTAAATCAGCCTTAAAGGTTCCACACATTAATCCATATTTACAGATTTGTATTGCACAGTAGCAGTAAAAATGTATTTATGGTATCTGGCAAACAATGCAGTGCGGCTTGATTTAAGCCATAATTAAATATCGACTGATCGCCATAAAAAAAAAAAAAAAAAAAAAAAACAGTTTAGAAAGCCATGCTTCAGTTTGAGATATTAAATTCTTCCTCAAAACACCTGCAGAATATATGTAGTATACAGAACTGGGCACTGAATATTTTAATTGGTAAAAAAGGAGTTAATGATGATGCCTGGAAATTCAGGAAATATTCAAACCACCCACCAGAGTTAAATTAACTCATGAATTTCAATACAAGCTAAAGCATTCATGACAGTTTGTAGGCAGGAGTTGATGTATGAATACGGTGCATGAATCAAATGTGTTAAATTTATTGACCAATTAATGATGAGCTAGCCTGAAAGCTATTGGTATTTACTCCTATCTTCCCTCCATGTTAGCACTGTTAGCTCGCCAGCTAGTACCACACCAGCTAGTTCTGCTAGCAACCTCAACATTATGTTTTAGGAATTATCACAGGAACATGAGACAGCAGGCTCAGCTTCTATAAAGTCTTAAAATTGAACCATCTGACATAGTGGAGAATTAAGTTTATGGAATTATTTATTCTCAGAAAGATAATAAATGTCTTACTTTTTAGGATGTTTTTTTTCCTTTTCAGAAACTCAAACTGAAACGCAATCCATGCGATCCCAGGCCTACGTGAGGCAGCAGCTTGCTTCCTCACAGGCTTTGGACAGTTTGTGGAAAGTGGGCCAGTGTCTGTGAGATGTCTGACTCTCTGCCCACCTGCAGGGCTCTGGGAATGGAAGTCGCAGCGACCAGGCAGCCGGCTATCTTAGAGGGTCCATGGCAGCGTCTCAGACGCTCAATGCTTCCCACAAATGTCAACGGAAAGTAGCAAATGCCTCCTCGAAAAAAAAAAGGCCATGAAATGTTGCTAAACCAAGTCATGCGCTAATTAGCATAATGTGTGTGTCATCATGTTGTATTTGTCAGATGGTGTCCTTTTGCATCTGGTGGCTTGTCTCCTACTCTCTGCACTATATATATATATGCCCTATTTTAATACAGTAGTTTCACAATTTCTGTTCGAACAGTGACTGAAATGCAGCTCATAGTTTACACAACATAATTTATGATGGCTGTGCTGTGATTCTGGTTCCATTTACGTGTAAAACAATCAATCACTTGGAAGCAACAGAATACCTTTCTTATTTTTTTTCCCCCTCTCACAGAGCTCTCGGCCTCCGTCTGGGTAACGAACTACAAGAAGGATGTTTTCAGTCTGATAATGAGTAAATAATTAACACTAACGGAATGACTCACACCACATGTCCCTGGCTGGGACTCGAACTGCGGAGTCTGTGAAACTGACACCTCGACGCAGTGAATAAATACATGTTAAGTGTGTTTTATGCAGCTTGGCAGTGATGCTGCTCAAAAAAAAAAAAAAAGTAAGAAAGACTGACCAATGTGATGTGCCTCGTTTCTGGTAAATGCCTCATGATAAACAGCCTCTAAGTGCATCATTTTTTTTTTTTTTTTTACAATGGTCCAGTGTTAAAAAATCAAACATAAATCACAAATACAACTCATCTACTTCTGTCAGAGACACACTTACACACTGGGACTAAATCTACCTGCCACTGTTTGCACTATGAAATCCTGCACTGCTCTTTTAAATATACTGGTATTATGGTTACTTAACTATTATTATACTATACTATCATAATAGTGCAGTGCCCATAGGAAGCATGTATTCCTATAGAAATGTGGAACCTTGGTCAAATGAGGGTGTGTTGGACTGTTACATGATAATGCTTTATATATAATTTATAATACAATTAATACTTAGCTTATATTGTATTTAAATGTAGCGGACTGCTGCTATGACAACTGAATTTTCCTTTGGGGATGAATAAAGTTATCTATCTATAATTTGTAATATCAAATCGCAACACATACCAAATCACCACCCAAGTATTATGATATTATCGAATAGGGAAATAAGCATATTGTCCCAGTCCTTAACAACAGGCCTGCTGATGATTATGGAAAGTAGCTAAGGTTTGTCCAACTAAATATCTCAATACCGATATTGAATTGATACCTAAAACACAAATCTTAAGCATTTCATGCTATATTATAGTGTTTTGAATGGTCTGGTACTGCGCTACCGTTCTGATATTGATATACAACCCAAAGCTAATTGCTTAAAAAAAAAAAAAAAAAAAAAAGGAAAATCAATAAAGATTTCTACATATAGCAACGAAGTGGTTAGGTTGCATTACCAAGTCTCCTGCCTGCATGTGATGTGACGGCTGGTGCTCCCTGAGCCCCGGGAGCCGTGACAAAGTCGTCCGATATTAATTTAGGATCAAACTGCGTCGCCGAGGACTTTGTTAAAGACTGTCCCCATCCTCTCATCTCGCCTCCGGCTCTTCCTCTCATGTTTGCCCTTTCATTTCCCCTAAATGACATCATGACCTAAAATCGAAGTGAGCCAGCCGAGCCTAATGCTCTGACAAAAACAGCGCTTGCATATCTCACTGTCCCTGCGCTCCCATTCACAGTATCTTAATCCTCATCATCTGTATGCGGCTCATCGTGCCACCTTTTTCCCCCCCTCCTCGATTCTCTCTAGTTCAAATGTGATTGGATTCTCCATTTTTCTCAAGGGCTTCTTCCACCTCTCGAACTCCCGCTGCTATTGTTCCCTCCCTATTCTCTTCCCAGCCGCCGGAGGATTCGGTCCAGCTCCAGTGTCAGGCAAGGGCATGTAGATGGCTCCCCGTCATGTTCGCTCCCTCTGCCGCAGCTTTGCCTGCTTCTTATGAACCGTTCTGAAACAACAAGCAATACACGTCTTCCTCTTTTGGGGATTTTTGTCCCTCCTGATTTTAATAATGATGTGAAAAGGTAAGTTAGAGGTTTAACAGATTCAGCGCAATCCCAGTGCTCTGCCAGACACAGCTTCATTACTGGTGGCAGACGGAACAAAGAAAATCCTCTGACTGCACCACAATCCACCTTTAACACCACTTATTTACTATTTCATCTATTGATGCTTTTTTTCCCTTATTCTTGCATTACTACCACAGTTCATAAAGCATGTCGAAGCTCTATAGACTCATTCAGACACAGATAAATATGCAAGAAAGGCAGTAATGCAGGTGAGGTGGAGCCCCCCCAATAAATACCACTCTGACTATATGATTATGCTTTCAAGACCCCTTTCAGAGGAGAAGCCGTTCATATTCAGCTCTGTGCTGCATAGATGTTTCACGGTGGCACATTTACAGTAAATTATAGGAACAACTATCAAGGTTGTCAGCAAAATACTGCGTTCATGTTTGTGGGAAGAAGACTCGTCTTATTCTCAGACGTCAAAGCTGTATGTGTAGTACACTGTTTATTACACTTACTATACACAAAGTAGAATTAAAACAACTGAATCTACAGCGGGTAATATGCTGACTGTGAATAAGTAACTCATAAAATTAATAAAACCCCACTTCAAAGAAGTCAAAGCTTTTTCCTTTAAGGGCAGGTATAAATCATTGAATGTTTATGGTTGAAGATGAATGAATGTGTTCTGGCAGGGAAAAAAAAGTGAAATCCTGAGAGGAAATGAAAGGAATTTATTATTTTGGATTTTATGATGAATTTCATCAGTATGATGAGTTCACAGAGGATTGCTGTTCAAAATCAATACACAATCACACGATTTACCAGATGGGCTTTCTGAAAGTGGTAATATTTCTTTTGGGGAAAAAAAGTTGCAAAAATATATTCACACCCTCTTCCATTATTTTCCCCAACTTCACTTGATTGATTGACAATATCCAGGATGCCGTTATTTGCAGCCAGTCTGTGGTTTGAAACCTTAAACTGGAATAAGCCTTTCAACGTATGTAGGCTGCAATATCTGTGAAAACACACACAAACAGATCGATAACACAATTAGACGCAGTGATGGTATCTCAGTTTTAGGCTTTACTAAGCCGTATGGCATTACTGATCTGTGCGTCATGACGGAATAAGATTTTATTTGAAGGCGAAATAAGATAATTAAAGCTTCCTAGATGGGTGCAGTGGGTGAGATAATTGATCTGCAAACAGCGATTTGGCGAGATGCAAACAAACACGTAGCCGGTCGCACAAACGTGTGACAACTGTGTTCTTCCTTCAGTTATATCTCCTGGATATTCCCTTCTCCTGCCAGCCATGAAAAATAACGAAAATGAAAACGCTTGAAGCTACAGATTTAGCTCACTCTTCCCCTGAGAAGGACTGCGCCGCACAAACAAGAGAGACCTTCAGCGCGAGCAGGCACGTCCCATCAATCTTTTGGCAGATGATGCATACACACTAAGGAACCGAGGCACAGAAATGGACCTTAACGTCGTTCCAGCTGTACCCTTAGTGTACAGAAATGATACCTCTATCCTACAGGTAAGATGCTGTGCACGCACTTTCACACACAGAGGGCCGAGACCACTCTTGATTTGGAATCCGTAAATGTGCAGCCTATAGTAAAAGAAAGCTACCCGAGTATCTCTGCCAGGTTAAAGCGTGTGGGTGGAGGCGTTTTGCAACTCAGTGACTCACAAAAGGTGTGTTTGTGTGCAAAAGGGCAAGTGAATGTAAGACCTGAGCCCCTTTTAAAATGAATAGGACAACAGAAGTCAGACTACAAAAAAAAAAAAGTTTTTCAAAAGGGTGTTGGCTGGGAATTCTTTGCGACAACGTTCAAACAGAATCCATCTTTGGACTTCCCTGCTGGGTGGAAGAGGAGCCAGACATTTGGACTTGCCACGCCACATGGTTTATGGTCATTCGGTGTAAATGACCAGCAGGGCACAAACTCCGGCAACTCAATGCCTCAAAAAGAGAGGAAGAGGAGACAATGAACACACTGACTGGCCTGATTTACTCAAGGTGTGTGTGTGTGTGTGTATAAAAACGTGTGCAAACACGCAACCCTACTCAGGTTGGTACTCAGGTTGGTACTCAGGTTGGTACTCAGGTTGGTACTCAGGTTGGTACTCAGGTTGGTACTCAGGTTGGTACTCAGGTTGGTACTCAGGTTGGTACTCAGGTTGAAATTAAAAAGATGCCTAAGCCATGATGTTCAATAATGTGGACATTAACAACCATGTTACACACCTAGTGTGCCCTTTTGAGAGTAGCATTACATTCTATTGAGGTTCTGGGGCCTGTTGATTGCCAAGTAGTGAAAACATCACAGTTTTTTTTTAAATCATTTTTTTCTGTGGAATGAGTATACTGTTTGGTGAGAAGATTAGCACATTAGCTGATGTCATAACTTGGGGGAATAGTTGATGTAAAGGTGAAAATATTAGGTAAAAAATGAGAAAATGCCTTATTTTTTGCATTAAATTGACCCAAGATAATGTAGAAATGTGTTTTAAGAATTATTTTTGGCGCTGAATCCACTGAATATTATCACCACATGTGTTCTTTGCATCTGGAATGCATTTCTTGACAGCCTAACCAACCCAATTGCATTCAAAATTTCAAAAGGTCCATACCAGGGGGGTGGCCACGGCTGATTCCTTTGAATAGGGTGTGTGTTAGTCTGTGACTTTTCCTTTCAAGTAGCAAGGACGATGTTTTGTGCATCGCCGCGCCCTTACAGTACACGCGTTGATGGATCTGTAGAAAGCTGCTTGAACCTTCTTTAACCCACTTTAACAATGTGTTCTGCACGTCACAATCCATGATTGGATTGAGAAGAAATAGCAAAGCTGGCGTTCTGTGGTATCTGATGGTGCTAAGACCTTTATTAAAAATGAGTTTTCACTCAGGGGTGGCGAGCACTACCTGCCATGTGGTTTTTGTCATTTATTAATTAATTAATTTATTAATATGTCAACCCATTTTGTAAATTTAGCTCTCCGACTCTGAGTCTTCCAAACGTGCCTTATCAAGTAAATGTTTTTGCATCAACAAATATGCAAGATGGGAGTTTACATGCTATTGGGCGAAGCACTGGAAGGAGAACATGTTTAGATTAATGTGGCACACGCACTGATTCACCTAACCAGAAACCAATTTCTGTGACTGAGACTGCGTCTGAAATTAATGTTTTTAAAGGGAAGATGCAAACAGCTGCATATAATGCATGGAAGTCAGTAAGTCAGTCTACATTCATCTGAATGAATGTGGGGCGATTCTTACAGTATCTGCTCTCCACAGCTCATTTATACCTTGTGGAAAAAGCTTGGAGCAGGACTTATATGCTGAAAGTTCTGCGGCTGCACAGAGCGTGGTGCTGTTCCGCACGGCTGTTCACTCTTATCCCTTCATTAAATCTCTGGAAACCACACGCACACTGTTACACACACCAGACTGGTTGGTTATAGCCTCATATTCAGCTTTTTTTTTATAAAGGAGACGTCAGGTCAGCAGCACGCATCTATATTAATTAAGTGATGAGAACACTCCTTCATCCCTCTGTCTGCAGGTTTATGCTGATGTATGTTCATCTCATGATGCTCTGAACCTTTTAGACATTTCCTGAAGAAATGCTCATTTTGTACATGCAAACTATTTCCTGTCCAAACACTGATGAACCCATTAAAACACTAAATACTGCCGTCTCCACCGCACTTGCACCTGTTGTCATTTGCGCAGTTATTCTTAGTAAATCACACCCATCAACCACATGCACAATCTGTTAGAAGGCAAACTAAATTGCATACTCTTATTGCATCAGGCTTAATGACTCACAGGCAGAGATACATGCTTTAAACAAAACCACTAAAAAGGGAAGTTCGGTATGAAACCCGTTGTTTTAAAAGGGGGAACCTGCGTTTGCATCTTCTGTTTGGGCGTGCCTGAGTTCTGCAGATTGCGGTCACATCGACTGATCCCCCGCCACACCCTCCCCCGCCTATCAGCTGCCATCCTCACAACTTTTCCTAATTTTACTGCGCATCCTTTTCCGACTACCAACTACAACTATCAATCTATTCACCGTTGTGCCCCTTCTGCTGTTTATTCTTGCGCAGTGATGCACATTGTCCAGTTTCCTGTGAGGACTTCTTTCCTCCTCATTTCAATTTCTCTCCTCATGCGTCGGCGTGACATTTAACAACTTCTCCCAATTGCTACAGCTACCGTCTGCAACAGCAGAGTCGCAGATGGGTCGAAAGTTCCATGCATGAACAATGCTGCTGAGTATGGCTCTGTGTGCGCGCGTGTGTGTGTAGCCGTGACCCATCAGGCCTCATGGGAAGCTGCAGCTAACCTGATGGATGCCAAGGATAGACGGAGAGAGGGAGTGGGGGAGTGAGGGAGGTCTGGCTTAGTCAAGTAGGAGCCAAGTGCCTGTACTGCAGCAATGCAGGAGTGAAGGGGGGGGGCGGGGGGCGTCAACGAAACGAAAGGGGGAAAAAAAGAAAATGAACGTAAACCGATAACAACACAGCACACATGTCGAAACGGAGCAGCACGCCCTGCGGGAGCCGACGTTTGCGCGGCTAACAAGTTCACACAACCAGATATTAATCCTTGGAGCGTTTTCTTGTACGCTTTCCCAGTTTTGCTGGTGCATCCGCCTTCCACTGCAGTTACGGCAATTTCATCCTCAGCCCAACCTAGCAGAGACAACAAGCCCTGGCAAGGCAAACACTCCCCACTGAGCCTCCCGCGTCTCCTCCCTCCCCTTGCCCTCTGAACAAACAGCTCTCCCTCTGGAGACGTGGCAGGGAGCGGGCCACTCGCGGGACTATCGACTGGCTCCATCTCAGCTGTGTTGTTTCCCCCCTGTAGCGAACACGGCCTCGGTTGGATGACCCACGGCTGATGTTTTCACTTCCCTGTGGCGTACAGTCAGCAGGGCCACGTCAAAAATGTCTCTATGTATGTTATATCCTGATATAGGTCATATCATATGCGAATAACATGCATCACGATATAGCACACTGCTGTAGATTCAATGAATAGCATGAATAGATTCAATATGCTCAACAAATAAAAAAAAAAAAAAAGTTGCGAAGTAAAGTTTTCCATTCTGTGTCAGACTTTTCATACCCGAACCACATCCAGGAGACAGAAGTAGAAGTAGCCCCCTCCATCCCGTTTCTAAAGGGCACGACCTCCTCGTTTTCACTTGACTGGTCGGAATCCTCCACCTGTTCGGAATTACCTCGCTCCGGGTCACGTTCGCTCTCCTCCGTGATCGCTGCGTGTCACTTTCAAGGAAAGGTCCTGCCTGCCTGCAGCGTTGCCGCAAAGCGTTCGAGTCCGAGTGATGGAAAAATGTCGTAAAAAAATGTGATTTGCGACATGGGGAAATAAATGAATAAATATGGAACAATATCAGAATATACATGTGGTCATATCGCTCAGCCCCGGCTGTGAGTAAAGTATACATTTCCTCTGTTCTCATATCGTCAACCTTCCCCCAATCCCTATTCCGAGCAGCTCGCTGCAGCAAAATGTAAACACAGTCCGAGGGAAGCCTTTGCTCAGTTTTCAGTGTACAACCACCCCCCACCCTGTGCAAACCCCTGCCTGCCTGCCTGCCTTCTCGATTTCACATAGCCCAATTACACATTAACATGCACGCACCAACACAAAGCACATCAAACATACACCCGCTCCCCCATCCTTCCCCGTGCATGTAACCGCAAACACGCTCGCGCGCAGAAAGAAGAGGAGCTAATGCACTGCTATCCACGCAGCAGCAGGACTGCAAGCACTCAAGGAACAAATATCCTGTTCTCATCATAAAATTTTCATCCAGCCCGAGCTGCTTGGTGGGCCGGGCAACCATTTCCTGGTGAAAAATATACACACTTAACCTTGAGCTGATCTTTTTAAAATAACGCGACTGCTTTATTGGATTTCGGCGGGCTCGCCCCCTGATTACGTGGGACGCCGAAGTGCAAAGAGTTGGCGGTAAAAGTTGGGGAAGAGGCGAAGGACGTAGTGAGGTGCTTCTCCTTATCTTATGACCGGTCGTCGTGTTTCGACGGGAAGGACGCCGCTATGACACCCTGTGCTTGGGAACACTGCGTCACCGCTGTGCTGAACCCGATAACTCGGAGGAACCTTCTTAATTCAAACCGTTCTGACATATACGTATAAGCAGGCGTGCTCGTTTTAATCAGACTCTTAATAAACAGGAATATTCGACCTCCAGACCTTTTTATTTAGACAATGATACATGATCTTCATTTCACTTTCTCTACATTCTATTTACAGCAGGTCACATTCACTTTTTCAGGAACCAAATCTTACAGTTCCTTAAAAAAAAAAAAAGAAAACAAGCAAAAAAAACAACAAAAAAAAACAGACACTTGCTATGTGAAAAAGAACAGACAGTACTTTCACTTGACACCCACCATCTTTTGCAACAAGCATCATTAGGTGATAGAACATAAGCTGAAATTAAACCAAACTCGTGCTGAAAAGCCCGACAATCTGATCCAAAAACAGATTGCAATAATAAATTAAATTAAAAGACTTGTCCATTTTGTGTCAGATAACAAATTTCAATTTGAAAGCCCCAGTGGGTACCAGACATTTAGGAAAGTGCATCAAATATCTGCAGTCAATTAAGTACATTATGATAAGCTATGTCATGGTCTGGGTGAATACTAATAATGAGCGAATACTAAAGACTAGGACGCAGAACAGGAAATAGGAACCAAGTGGAAAAAGGCACAATAAAAGAACACCTGTGTGAGAACTATGCATCTTTTTTTTCCAAAGTCCCATATCTTGCACTTTTCCGGGTTTTATTTGAAGTTTTGATACTCCCAAAATGATATATTTGCAATTTAAAGTACAAAACTTCAACTCGGTGCAGTTGTACAGTGTTCTCTAAAGTGCCTCCCTGGAGCTCCAGAAAGCACAGCTCGTTTTTGTCTGTCTCATAAATGTTAATGAGTCTCTCTGCAGATTTTCACTTGGAAGAAAAAAAAGTGTGTGTGACAGTGGGGGCAGGTGAGCTGTGCTGGGATCCTCTACAGAGGGACCCGCTGCATGACATCACACAGTCAAGGAAGTCCAAATAAGTCATGATTCAGCAATTTTTGTTTAAACCAAAGTTTGCATTTCTCTGTTATTCCGAACATTTGAGGGATGGGACATTTTAATATAAGCCTTAGACCCATATAGAGTAATATACATCCCTGAAAGTGGCTATTTGCATGATATGGGACCTTTAACCTAATCAATTTACCATGAAGTAGCATTAAAAGATATGGCAATGGAGCCATAAGAAAACACTTATTCACAAAAATAATCACCCTTCTCCAGATACAACCTTCGCTGAGCTAGTGAACTCTGCTTTCCTTTGGGCATTCTCAACCTCTCTCAAGTTTTCTTTTGAATTTCTGTGTGTGATTTGATCCCTGCAGTCTCATGCCCGTGTATAGGGATTGGTGTTCACCTATGCTAATTAGGATAATCACCATGTCCCATTCAATTACAAGGAAAAATTAGATGTTTTATAGAACAAATTTAAGTCTAAACTTAGGAAGATATTGATGAACGAGGCCCATTTGTGTCCATCTATTGCTTTACAGGACCTATTATTGTTTTATGGGAAACTGCCTCGTCAACAGTGAATCACATCATTGCTTTGAACACGTTTGAATAAAGTTCTCTCTAATGGCTTCATCAAAAGGCTGGTGTCCAGTGACCTCATCAGCTATTTAAAATGGTCCTCCCCTAAATAGATTTTTGTTTGCCAATTACTGGTAAACAAAAGCTGGCCAGAACAGGAAAATGTGCTGGACGCCTATTACCAGTAGAGATTTAATTGCTGCAAAAACATGTCTAGACTAAAGCTGCGAACATGAACTGAAAGCAGGGATTGTTGCAGGATTTTATTCTTTCAGCATTTGGAATAAAATTAACTAGTAATCCAATTGCTAACTGGCAATTTCTTGAGGCAAAATGACGAAATAAAACACTGACTATCAGTTAGAAATAAGCTAATACTTCTCTAATAGAATAATCTTTAGTGTAACGATTGTACAAAAACTTTTAGATTGACCATTTCAAACGACGGTGAGAGAGCGCTGACCGTGCCAATGCTAGCTGTGGCGTGCTCCAGAGTCATTACGCGCACTGTCCACATCAATGAGCCCCAACGAGGCGGCCTAGGATTTTCGATTACGCGATACACATGCGAACGGACAGACACACTAACCTGTGGAGACAGGGCAGTGGGCGGCTGGCTGAAGAGTGTGGTGTGGGCTGCTGACCGTAGGCCATGTGCTCTCCTGACAGTCTGGTGGGTGAAAGGGGCCGACAGGACCTCCTGCTGAACACAAGGGAGACACAACAGGGATAGACACATCGGGTTAGGCCGCATCATTGTTAGCTCAAAGTGGAAACAAAGGGTCATCGATGGAAAAACGGAAGCCTTCGTGCTGTTCTCATAATAGACGCCGCCGGGGTTTACAGTGTGTTGCTGTGAGCTAAAAAGAAGCTTAAAACAATGAGGCGTGAAAGCGGCGGGTGCGTTTAGTTTTCTCGTCACAGGCCAGTGAACGAGAATCAAAACGAAATATGTGGCCAGGGCGATACGGCAGAAATGTCATGTGAAACTTCCTGTTCACAACGGGGTTCAACGCGCACGGCAGCATTCACCGCTGAGAGAGTCGGGAGATGAAAGAGTTGTCTGCGCCTTTCAGCCACGTCGCACCTTAACCTGGATTAGCAGCGAGCTGCTGCTTCTTTCACTACAAACGCAGGATGATGCTCACAGGCTGACTGATATCATACTTATGGGCACAAGAAAAAAAAAACACAATACAGTCACTTTCATTTGAGTGTTTGTGTGCTTGTTTGGAGAGAGAGAGGTTTTCGTGTGTGTGTGTGTTTAGGCAGATGTATGAGAGGGGTCACGGTAGACCAGGATGACTGAAATACATTCACCTTCAAGGTAACTTTATGCACTCAGGTGTTCTCTGCCTTCTGGCGCCAGAAGGAGAAGATGGAGATGAAGTGGGAGCCATTTTAACAGGGATGCACCGATACCACTGTTTTCCAGATCGAGTACTCTACAAGTATTTGCATTCGAGTACTCACTGATATTGATACCAAGTACTTATGTAATTACACGTGGTTACTTTGAATTTCTATTTTTTTTTCTATAGATATTGTCCGGTATTTGAACAACATTCTTCAGTAGCTTTTTTTTCCTTGTACATGGGTGACTGTCAAAAGTCACAAATTAAATTGTCATATACTGACATTCCACAATAGTGCTTTTATATACATGGCAACACACACACATGCCGTGTCTGTGATATGGCTGCAGCTGGGAAACTCATACCTCGGCTCCAGTATCCTGTGAAGACCCCAAAATCCCAAATTATCTAGTATAAACTATTGTCCTGGCTGGTGATTTTGTGATTTTGACCACGCGTGGGGTTGTCTCTTAACGTTTTCTCTCATTTAGCCAACGTCTGCTGCAAAGTTGGTCGTCTCTTGTCGGTGCCGTGAGTAAACTCCCAATATTCTGCGTTGTGTTTGGATTTTAAATGTTTAATTAAGTTGCTTGTTGTAAGCGATAGATTTTGTACCCCCTCCTGAGAGTTTTGCTGGACATAATTTGCATTCTGATTTGTTTTTGTCGCTCTCATTCATTAAAGTAGTTTTACACCGCTGACATGACTCCTCCCTCTGGTGCCTTGTAGCCAAGCATGGAAATCGTGCACTGCCTTAAAGTGGTACTGGTCCAATATTGGATACCAGTATCTGTATCGTGGCATCACTACATTTTAAACACTGAGAGAACTTTAACTACACAAGTGCACCCCATTAAATACTCAAACTAGGCAGATGATAATGAAAAGGCAAACCTGATGGAAGAAGAGGACTTGACCCGCTGGTGTCAGGACAATGACCCAATTCTGAATGTCAGCGAGACTAAGGAGCCGATAGTGGAAGTACTTCCCCCCCACCCCTTCCTGCTGCTTAACATCAACAGGGCCTCGATGGAACGGGTGGACAGCTTCAAGCATTGCTGAGAGCCTGACCTGAGGGCTGCATACTGACTCGGTGGCAAGTAAGGGAAGACAGAGGCTGTTTCACCTCAACTGCCTGCAGAAATTTCAGGTATTTTCTCAAATACTGAGGAATGTTCACACCATTAGTTAGATTATTTAATTCAAGGCAATAAAAGGTTCACTAATTAGCTTATAGACTCCAGCATGGTCCACTTTCACACCTGCAAACGAACCAAAATTGGTCCAATTGATGTTTCGTCAGTGTTTATCTTACGGTAGAAACAAGCGCCAATTCTGACTCACTATAGAGCGACATATTCACACATTGCTACTTGGTCTTTTTGGCAAAATTGGCAAAATATCCAATCCCAAAACGAGTCACAGATGATGTTGCTGAAGTCGCATAGCGCGTCATTTCAGGATTAATATCGCCTCATTTGCATCTGAGGGACTGCACCAAAGTTTGTCATTTAGTTTGAAGTCAGGCGGAACGAGACCGCCTCTTTTTGGAAGTCTTGGTTCGCTTGGTTTAATGCACCCGAGTGTGACCGATGCTTTCACACCAACAAAAACAATTGAGACTAAGCACCTGTGATTCAAATAGATGGTTTGATGTGCACCGACTGCTGTTGGTGTGAGAGCACACTTGGTGTACAAGCCATTCGGAACTTTAACACTCCATCGACCCATCCTCAGCTCCGAGAAAGGTCAGGGTTGAAGATTACATTTCCAAAAACCCTCCACTGCACCAGTGCATTTCAGATTTTAGACGTGTTGCTGTAATGAAACAATTAAAGCCCTAATGATTCTTAGTTTAGCGTGTTAGCACACTGGCATTTAGGCCCAATTAGCAACTGATTTGCATAACCTGCTTATGTTTCTGAAATGAAGGACACTTAGACACACAGAGAACATGTTAGCGCCACACGGAATTGGCTCGGGGTGCCACTTATATCCAACTGTGAGGTGACAGAGCTAACAACTAAGGCCGCCCCATTCGTTCATCAGTAATCGCAGATTTACCATGTAATAGGGAGGCTGGCACAGAGAGGCCTCAGTATAGCAGTAATTTTCTAATCTGCTGTGTCCTCTCCGCTATCAGAGCTACAATCTATAAACGGTTGCCGACTTAATAGTCTCTCTACATATTATTACACAACACAATCACCTTTCTTTTAACAGAATTCAAACTTGATAAATTATCTTTGACAGGCAAGGGCAGGGCTTGCATTGTACCCATTTTATGCCAGTGAGTCTTTTTTTTGTTTGTTTTTCGCCAGCGGTAACAGTAATGAACTTATCCTCAAACAGGGAACACTTTGGTAAATTAGGTCAGTTTCTCCCCGATCGATCTGTTGCATAGAAAACAAAAGTGTGATTTATTTTAAGAGGCGGGAACCCTTTGCTTAAAGAGCTGCAGAGGTCCTAGGCTCAAACGTCAGCTACTCCGGAGGCGTACTGTAATAACCCCGCGCCGGCGACAACTGCAAGCGAAGGGAAGTCTCGATACGCTCGAAAGGAGATGTTGTGGTCAGTTAATGAAACAGATTGCCCATTGTTAATAACTGTGTGTGACAGGATTCTCAACACAGAACAAGCTGATGATTTCAATGGGCGACAACACTCGCAGTCCTGCAGAGGAATGTGCACTGAGGCTTTTAGTGTAATATCATTGTAAGTATTTCAAACAGTGTCCTCAACGTTAAGATAGGCAATGGACCTTGGTACAGCGATTGCATGTTGCAGCGGGATTATAGCCTCTCCTCCTTATCTATGACAAGTCAGGCATACAGCATCAATAAGAGGGGGCCATATCCAAGACTCCAGTGACTATAAAAAGTGAGCCACAGAGAGAATGTCCTCCGTTCTCTCACTGTGGACGGGGGAGAACAGCATTTGTCGAATTGTCGAGGCTGTGATATGGGTTATTTACTGGAGCCAGGTCTCTGCCAAGCAACCGCACTGACTCATTCTGGCAGCGGATCGGAGCTGCAGCAATACAGTTAGAGAATAATACTCCGGCCTTCGGTGGCTTAGAGGTGGTGCTGGGAGCATTAGGAGTGACCGCCCCAGAGAGGGGCCACCCCGGTCTATTTCTGTTGATTAGATTGCCATGGGGGAACAACAGCTGCTCTCACTAGATACCAAGTACAACAAACCACACATGTAAGTACACACACTCAAAACACCACTTCACTTTACACTCCTGATACAAAAAGGCCCCAATTGGTTAAATCCCCGCTGACAATACCTTCCTTCTTTGTGGATGAAACACAATCAGCAACAAATAGGGGGGGGTGGAGGAGGCGTATTTGTTTCCTTCTTACAAACAACCAACTCGAGTGTGACAAACAGGAATCCATTATTGTTACTGTGCCTGAAGAAATAAGTGAATGAAAATTAAGTCTACCGCTAACAAGTGTAAAAAAAAAACAAAAAAAAAACACTAAGAAGTATGGAAGTAAGTAAAGTGCAAAGCAAACGACTCGCTGCATGTCAGCAGCTTTAGGAGCAGATTTCCATTTTACCCTCATTTGAATTGCTGAGTGGACAGTGATTGAGATGCCTGTCCCTGGGCGGGCATGTCAGCGGACTGATGGGACACGATGAGACACGGCAAGACTTGGAAAGATAACGCAAGGCTATGAAATTTGTATTATTTTATGTCTTAAAAACTGAGCAGAAAAGGCATGTTTTGTCATTGAAAACCAAAATATCCACAGATATTTCAAATATATGAGGTTAGAATTACTCCAGAGAAAGGACGAGAACTGTAACTGATGCAGTTTCATTTCCTTTCAGCTTTTTTTTTAAGTTTCATTTTTTTCAATATCCCTAAAAGATATATTTGTGGTTTCAAAAACCCTCCCAATATAGTTTTACATCTCCTCTCTCAAGCTTCACGAGCTGTAGAAAGAACAGGTCGTTTTGTGTCTGTCATTAATATTCATGAGCCTCTCCTCCGATTGGCTGATTTAAATGGCTTTGAATAGGGAGGATGACTTTATAGTTGTGACATCACAACTTCACATATGTACTGACAGCTCATTTTAAAGGCACATTTTCTGAATACGGGCTGTGTAATTTGTGTAACACCTTCTTATAATGCTATACGTTACCTTTAAAAGCTTTTTTTTTAATTTATAGTCAAAAGACTGACAGAAAAGTGCTTCACACTCCTTGTCAGAGTGAGAAAATTAGTGACCTCTGGCTGTCATATATTGATTTACTGATTGACTTGTGGCGCAGCGGTGCTGCCGCTCAGGGAGCTATCTCCACCATCAGACGTGTCAAACCGTAACTCCTGTGTGGCGCACAGCTAGCTCAGCTAGTCTTCTCGGGTAACTCGAGGCGCTTCGACTCTTCATGCGTCACGCGTCACATTTTGTCAGTCTGCCGTGTCGCGACACCTGAGCGCCACCCGATCCATGACAACACACACCGGGCATGATCGCAAGAGGCTCGGAGCCAAGCTGGACGACAAGTATTTTGTCACCTCCGCGCATTCCACATGCCTGGACACTGATGGGATCCTCAATTACTGAAAAACGGATTACCAGCCAGCAGCCTCTGATGTCCAACACCTCGGATTTTGCTAATCTGATTAATCTTAGATGTCACAGATGCTAAATTAAGAGGAGGGCCCGTGCGTGTGTTCCCGTAAGGCGGCATGGGGCTGTGCGTTTTCACCACCGTCAGGGAGAATTGTTTTCGTGTAAGAAAACAATTCCTTACACGAGAATAAACGAATAACGTCTTGGATATCCTTGACAATTCCCCTAATCGAGTCGCAATGGGGAGGAATTCAAACAAATACAGGCAGCGACTCAAGGCTTTTTGTGCGAGAAGGGGAGCCGGTGGGAATATCAAATACCCGATAGCTACTTCAAAAATAGCCAAAATGACCCAGAAGTCTAAAAATAATACTAATATTATAATTTAACATGCTTCAGTAGGAGCTGATTGAATATGGATTGGAGCTTCTGTTTAAAATCTAATCAAGCCACCATGTCCACCTTTGACCTCACAAGTTGAGGTAATCCGGAAACGACCCGCCTTCATATCCACGGGCGCCGATGTACGGCCGCAATTTAAACTCGTCCCCCCCCCCCTCCCTTCACCTTAGACCGACACCTGACACTGGTGGCATCCTGCTGCGCGTTGGCTATAAATTCGCTTTTAAGACGAAATCATAAACACCGGCTCCCGAGCAGCACTATAAAAAGCTGCCCGCAGCGCGAATGGCACGACAGCGGGGTTGGACAGGTGTCGGGAACTTGGCATGCGCCTGCGTTTTAGCCACAAGCAGATCCTATCAGCCCGGCGGAAGGCCAAGCTGCGGAGGGATGGCTGCAGACACATTAACAGCAGTGCCATTTGTTGCCAGTTCAGAGATCTAAAGGAGCGAACCGGTACACCAGATGGTATATAGAAGGGAGCCTATTGTGGCCATTTTTACCTGCAGTATAGTATATCATGTCCTATTGTCCTTGTGTGTGTTCAATGCACATAGCTGATTAATATTGCATGTTATTTTGCCTGTATGTATTTATTTTGTTAAGTGTGGTTGTCAGCACGCCCTGGAAGCTGATTTCTCTCAATGACTGTGCACCACAGTGACCAACATTTATTGCACAATTCATATGATTCATATTCTGATGCCATTTCTCCCCATTCTCTTAGGTCTCTCTCTCTGTTCTTCATCCCGCCATGCTCATTAACCTTCTCTGCATCTCCCTCGCTAGTGGGAGAAAAGCAGTCAGCCCTGGGAGATGGGGTGGGGGGAGAGGGAAGAGGAAGGGGAAGGGGTTGGGGGGGGAGCAAGAGAAGGGGAAAGTGGGGATGCTGCAGGCAATCACTAGCCACAGAGAGAAGAGATGAAGAGAGTGAGATACGAGAAGGGAAGAGGGAGAGTTAAATGAAATTTCCAACACATTAAGCACACCCTGTTACCCAGTGCCTGCAGTGGTGAGAGGGAATGGGGGGGCGGGGGGTGCTGCCTGAGTGACCGCTGGACAGTTTTATAGCTGAAAGAAAATTGATTCAGTCACAGGGATTCCCTGGATGTTCCCTGATGACAGGCAGACAGTACAAAAGACTGAAACTCGGGGAGAGGTGGAGAACAACCTGCACAGGTAGAAGCCGGCCTGTTCCTTCAAGGGCATGTAGGCTGGTGCGTGCTGGCGCCGTGTGAGCGTTGCTGCAAAAAGAATTACGCCGCAAAGCAATAGAAAGCTGACGGAAAGGGAGAGGGAGAGCACTCAACGCCTGAGTAAAGCAGACACTCACACACACACACACACGTTCGTGATGCAAACACATACTGCTCCTCTGCCGCTTATTCACTATTCATGTGGGAAACACACATATGCGTGCAAACGGGGTCATGAAGGTGGGGTGCGCAGTGAGCGAGGCTGACAGCTAAGCGTCTTCTGCTGCAGCCCGAGATGAATGGGCGGGCTGAAAAAAAAATGCCTTCATTCATAATGGAATACGGCAACAAAGCAGCTTCATCCCCAGGTGTCTCGGGGACCGCGGAGCCGGAGAATGGGCAGAGAAAGGAGGGGAGGGGGACTGCAGGGCAAAAAAAAAAAAAAAAAGTCTGACAATAACCATAAAAATATTGTTCTGATATAGTGGCCCCAGGTGTTTCCCAAAATAAATCTTAGAAGGGCATGAGAAAGCAACACCATAACATCTCTGGAATTGTTGGAAAGCCGGAGTGGCCTGGAAATGTCAGAACAAACACTGCTGGAGTTTATCAGCTTTTAAAGCTTTTGCTGTTCCATCGAGCTTATATAAAAAAACAACAAAAAAAAACGAGAGAGTGGACAGAATGAATAACGAAGGAGCGAGGACAAAAATGGTTTAAAAAGTGGCTGCAGTGGCAAGGTTAGAGCCAGCCGACAGATTTTTTAAAATTATACGAAACGTCACAAACATGTCCTCCCAGCAGCAGAGATAAAGCTGATGATCAGCAGCACGGAGGGTAGAAGCGTGGGTGTGAGGGGGAGGAGGCACAGACAGAGAGAGAGAGAGAGTAAAAACAACATCAGAGAAGAGGAAGGACTGTGCAGGAGAAGGACGTGTCTCTCTGCGTGCCTGCTGGTCAGAATCTTTACAAAGCTCTCATTCTTAGCATCAAAGCCGCAAACAGCAAGAACCACCTACTGGCACAATGTCACACAAACAGCCAAGTTAAATTTTAATATTGGAACAGAAAAGGGCATGCATTCAATCTTTAAAAAGGTAGCAGTCAATATCAACATTCACCGTTTACTCCAGGGGTCTCCGACCCTGGTCCTGCAGAGCCAATAACTGGGTTTCCATCCAGATGTATGGAAATTCTATAGTGGATTTTGTGAAATGGACAAAAAGGAAATGCGATTTGACGCCTGTTTTCATTCGTTAGTGTTTTGCGTTCGCCATGAGATTATCATCATTAGAGAACAGGAAAGTATCAATGACAAGTCGACGCTCAGCTGACACCCAACAGCTGATCTTGGGTAATTTACTGGTAAACCTGTCGGCTCTGGGGAGAACATTAGCTACAGTCTGTCAGCGTTCACAGCCTACAAACCATGCTAAAGAGGAGAAGGTTGGAGGGAGACTGTTCTGTTGTTATCCATTTGTTCGGGAAGTGTTGCCGAGTGACAGTTAAAAATTTACCATTTCTATAGACAAAAGCTTTTATGGATAATCTTACAAATCCAACCCCTCCAATCATTAAAACCTTTATTTGAATTGAAACACAACTACCGCGGTTGTAGGTTTTTGTTTCAACCAAGCAAATACACACCTGATTCTACTAATCAACCATTAGAGCCCTTGATAAAGACCTTCATTAGTAGAATCGGTTGTGTTACTGCTTGGTTGCAACAAAAGCCTGCACGCACAGTGGCTCTCTGGGTTGGAGACCCATGCTTTACACAATTAGATATTAAGTTGAGCAACACAGCCAAAGGTTCTACGATATATCAGCCAATCTAAGTAGGGACTGTTTGCATGTTTGTTACCAACAGCTGCTACATGATAGGACAACCCCAGTCTTGTTCAGTCCAGACCTGTCAGTGAAACCACTAGTCCTGACCTCCTGACCAAGAGTCTGCAGAGAGGCATCATGACGCTGCAGCTCAGCTCAGCCTGCACACTGACCCTGTGTTGTAATTATAGTCAACCACGTCAATGTCAAATGTTTACGAGCAGGTCGTTCGTCTCGGTTTAGAAGAGTGGGCGTACACCTGATGTTAGAGGCATATCGATGGGCGTAGCGTGAAAATTAAGTGTTGCAGAAGTTGTGTTACATAGCTAGCCTACCCATATATATAACTACTGTATAGTTAATGCAACAAACACATTTCACAGGAGCAGTAGAGGCTATTTCCTGTGAAAGACATTAAAACGCTTATTGTGTGTGATCATGGGTTGTAAAACTCAAAACCCAGTGTCGGAAATATACCATGACGGGCCATGTGCGTGACATCCCTACGGATGTCGTGCGGCATCTCCACTCTCACATCAGGAAATGACTGCGCTGACCTGCGATATGACGGCTCTGCTTGGAAGCTTCTGTATGTTCCCTATTAATGCAGACTCAACACTACTCTACACCGCTGCTCCGCATCACAACGCTTCCAAGGCTGCATTAGAGTCAGTTTTTTCTAAGCTTACTCGATGGTTGCAGCTGTTCTACAATTATTTGCTTTACCCACTTCATCTTTATATCCACAGTACTGGTGATTATTCAGCAAAGATTCCATTGTGTAAATATTTTGTGAATGCAACAATAGTTATCCCTACACTATTGGCACAATATCAGTAGCAGTTAAAATGTCATGATGTTTAAATTTGTCATCTTCACTCTTCACCCCCATTTCCTGCCACAAGCAGCTGTTTTAAGAACAGCCCTGTGACATGGGCAATGCCAAAGCAACGCCAGCCTCCCCACACTCCAGCCTCAACAGCCACAGCAGCTGATGAATCTGCAGTCACATAGTCGATTGCTACAGGAGGATAAAACAAAGGGAGATTGTTTCTTTTTTTTCTTCATTTTTGTTAGTTTGAAATTTGCAAACCAATATGTTGTTTTGCTTCATGACCAATACTCTCAGTTGCAGAGTTGATTGTGTCCATTGACAGAAAAAGAAGACATGCTGTGGACTTACTTTCAATACAATTCATAGATTATGGCTCTTTTACACATCATTTGATCATAAAATAGTGTGATGTGAATATATTTTTCTCTATAAACGAATAGTGTCAGATCTATAGAAGCCTCTCTCCGCTTTCTGAAACATTAATGCACTAAGGATTAATCAGCCTAGCCTATAATTTATCCCACTTTAAAATAGCCAAGCCTGTTTTATACGCCCCTTCTGGGTTACACAGAGCACTGTTTTGAAATTCAACTCAGTTTTGCACATGCAAACAAGTCATTTTGCTCCTGGCATGCTGGAGCATGGTGGGTAGACATTTTTTTTCTTTCTCGATCCCTTGATGACTTATTGATCCTCTAACTGAGACACATCAGGTGATTTCATAATCACACGTTTTTCCCTACTATTACAAATGCTGACAATGCTGTAGTTAAGATCTGGGTTTAGACACAAAAAGATGATGTTTATGGGTAAAGTATCAGTAAAATGCCTGACGTGGCTGTAAAAATGCCTGGATTAAATGTAACCTAATACTCCGGGGTATAAACTAGACTAGCCCAGAATATACCCAGGGCATAAAACAGGCTCGCCTAATTTAACCCAGGGTATATTCTGGTCAATGGGTATGTCTGAGGCTGTCAAAATTGACCCCCTCCATGCTGTGAAGGGTCGGAATATGAAGAGTACGTAACAGTTAACCACATGTGCCATGCTCAGTTACATATAACAGTGAAACCCAACACCAATATTGCCCCCTTTTTTTTAATCTGTTTGTTGGACTTCAGCTCCACTGAAATCTAAGAAACACAGTAGCCATTATTCTGATAAATGAATTCCGGTCTGTTCTAATCCGTGCAGGAGACCATGTGTGGAAATAGGCTCTGCTGAATGTTACCACCTCTGACACCCGCCACTGCCTTAGACACACAAAATGTTTTTTTTGGCGTGTAGGAAGATGTCAGTTATAAACCAGGGTGCAGAGAGAGTTATCAAGCAAATGACAGTAAAGGAACTGCAGAAATTACATCAATGTGTGCATATTTCTTTGGGATTTTTGTGACAAATGGGGAAATAGGCAAAGGGAAAGCGGCATTGCCGATGTCAAATTAAAATTTGACAAAATAATGATTTACATAACATTCAATTCTTCATCAAAGGATGTACAAATGTGATGGAACTCCTCACAGGCATTTCAATAATTCAAGAATGGAATGAGAACTGCTACTGCCCGTGCATCATAGCATTACATTTATTTCAAAGAGCCAAATGAATGGCAGGAAGTGAAAAGTGGGGAAGGCAGTGCAATGCCCCAATAGTTGAGTTGTACGGATGGCTTTCCACTGTACAGAGAAATGTTGTATCATGCTGGAAGAGATGGTGTGTGTTTTTGCATAGGAAGCAGTTGATAGGAAACAACGAGATAGATAACCTTCAATTCCCTGTCGGAAAAAGGACATTTTCTGTGTGCAAAGTGTTACCCGGGCAACAGCAGCGTCAGTACTTTTGAAAAGGTTCAGGAAACTGCATATTTACCTTCTATTCTCGCCCTCATAATCGGCTTCTGTCATATGCCAGAGACTCTTCCTGCCCCTCCTTTATTCTCCCTGCATCCCTTTGCCTTGCCCATCCACTTTTAAGTTCATGTCCGGCTTGGGATTTCCCCTAGGTTCCCCCCCCAGGACCTGGGTTGGTTAAGGCAGTGCGAGTTGAAAGCTCAGCTGGAGGTCATCACTGATTTGCTCTGATGCTTAGCTCAGCTCTTCTGTTGCCTCGATGCTTAACGCACTGCTCAACTCTTTTGCCTGGGAAAACAACCCAGTTAATACCTGGTAACTGACAAGCATGAAAGCCACACAGTGGCTGTAACCTTTCCCTGACAACCAGATGATTGTTTTCTCCATGCTTATAATTCTGATGTTTCGGAGCTCTGTCACAAAACATGAGGCGAAATGTCACCGGAATTATACAAAAAAAAAAAAAAACAACAAGGTCAAGACGCTACAGGGGAGGGTAAACAGCCCCACCCACTCATAGATTAATACCCAGGAGATAACAGTTACACTTTGTTAAACCACATTGAACAAGGAAACAGCTGAACCCCAAACATTCAAATAATTTAAAGAAGCTGGACATGTGACCACTGCTAAATAGCTGAAGGGTGACATAATGGAGTACAATTATACAGAGGCGGACATATTCACATGCCTCACAAGCTGCCAGGGGGTCACGAGTTCCCAATTCGACACAAAGGCCACGAATACTCCCAATCATAGAAAAATGTTGTCTCCGTCCACACAAGATATCTTTGCATGCATTTACATATTTTGATGTAAACTTTGGGAACACAAAGGTTTGCGGGAGCCAATTCGATTCCCAATTTGTTTCTCAAGCAAAACTAGGATGGTGCTGTATTCAGTCTAATCTTAAACGTCTGGGTCGACTCAGACAGAGATTTGACTTTTCCCAGCCTGCTATGGCAACACAGTCCGGAAAACTAGATACGGAATGTAAATACATACTTTTACATAAACTATCCCGCAATCCTGTGCTATTCAATGGCCCCCTGGCCACAAAGCCAAATCCCAATGAACACTGTCTCCATGGAAATACATTCTCCAACAAAGTCTCCTCTCCACCATCTCCTCCGGCCTATTTATAGAATGGTGGCGCACTGGCTAGCTGACAAAGGATGAGTAACACTACAGTGAGAATGGAAATGTCTAGTATCTCCACCTCTCCATGCTGACCGTTTTTTATTCCACACAGCTTCATTTCAAATCAAAAGCTTTAGAAGAACTCTAAAGCCAGACAAACAGACAGCTGACTAACAATCCCTCTGTCTCACAAGAGAAAGGAGGTTTTATGTGTGTGAAGTAGTACGTTTTTGATGCAAGGCCTGAGGATTTACAGGCACACACACATGCACGTAGCAGTACAGACGGGTCATTGCTAACCTTCTCAGGCTGAAGGTCGTGGGACTCTCTTGCTTTTTGACCTCCATGTGCGAAAAGTGGGTGGGGGAGTGAAAACCACAGACGATTTCAAGGTCAGCAGCTTCCTCTTCCATCTCAATCAAGACAAGGGTGTGAGGTTAATGTGTGTGTGCGCAAGCAACTGCACAGAATTGATAAATGAAGGAAGAGATGTTTCTAATTTCTCTCGTAGGTATGGATACAGCATACCTGCAGCTTGGGAGAAACAAAGAGACCACGCAATCGGTCACAGTCTGAAACCGCTGTCAGAGCTCAAAGGAAAACTCCTCCCCGATCAAGCTGACACTGCTAATGAGCGTTACCCTACATGAATGTCATGCTTATTAATACCGCAAACCATAAGATAAGCTCCGACAAACATTGAAGCATTAACTCAATGGCCGAGAACACAATTACGGCTGTCGGCTTTCATTAACAAACACACTAGCTCTAAATGGCCACTATACGATTAGCTGCTATCACTTTTCTTCAAACACTATCTGTGGTTAGTATTATTATAGGATTTCAGTTATTCCCTTGCTGTCTGTAGAGATTAGATGCGGTGTGTTGGGGGGATGGTTATTTGGTCAGATGGATGGATGGTATTTACCTAAAAACTATGCATTTATGCATAATTGTGGACTATTATTGTTACAATACTCATACAGGGGACAAGCCCAACTATCAGTGAAACTCCAACACAGACAACAGAGGACAGAAGCAGCTTGCCCATAAATGACGCTGAAACGTGGTAGAGAACGCTCAGCTTCTGTTCATTTGGGAAAACCCTGGGATATCCCTTCTTTGATTTCATGCAGTTGATGCGGAATCAGCAGTGAGTCGAGACTAAGTTGCTCTTTTACTCCAAAGAACAAAAGAATTTATGTATTTGAATTTATGTTCCTATCTGGCGATCACGTCAGATACCTCATCATCAATGGTTTGCAGCCTGCAGGGGCGATTTACATAAGCAATTTACTTACTGCCCTCCTTCCCGGAGGTGCCTTTGAGAGGAGGATAGATTGCATCTCTCACACATCATCCCCTGTTAGACCTGCCTACCTGACTTTCTCACGCGAGGTGACAGAAGACCGTAATATAAAGCATGGTGCAATGGTTTAGTCCGTGATGGATTCGCTCACATAATGTAACCTGTATGTTCCGTGCATGTAATCGAATCGCGATGCACAAGATGACACCTGACGGACGATGCAAGATCTTCCATGTGACAAAACGGCATCTGAGACCGATTCGCAACGTGTATTTAAGTGGAAAAGACGAATCTAATATTCTACAGTCTAGTCATTTAAAAGAAATGCTGCGTTGATACCGTCCTACCTCCCAAAGAGTCAAAACCGTAATATGACAATTTGGCTACATTCCCAAAACCTTGCAACATCTGAACAAAACTCCATTAATAGGATTATCTGGTCAAGACCTGTAGTCCAGATAGACATACAGAACACCAATAGTGACTGGTTGACTGGAATGACGCTTCCTCATAAATTGAGGAAGCAAAGAAGAGCTGTGACCCCCCCAGCCACTCTACCACATACTTGACCCCTCCTCACCTTTTTTTATGCCACCTCATACAACAGCTCAGGTCCGTAACCAGTGCTCGATTGTTGGATTGTATTGATCCGACTATGCTGATGTAAGTTAATTAATAGAAAGTGGCTCAATGCTCAGGCCCATGACTCGTTTAAAACAAGCATCTTTAGAGGCGGGTTCTAGGCCTTATTCCACCTGCAAGCAGCTACACATGCACATTGCTTTATGAAAATCATCAGCTTGGGTTACAATTGAGCATGTCATGACCTGTTTGAGACTTGTGGTACCTGTCCCTCTGGTCCGTCTAATCATTACACATACAACAATTGTACTTGAGTGCTTAGTGTTCATTGTTTGGTTGGGCAGAAAAGGCCATCCTTGTTTGATTTCCCCCATAGCGAATCCCCTGTGTGCTTGTGTCTATGATGGCACTGCTGCAATCTGGGTAATTACAGTGCAAACAAACTGGGCGCCAGGCCGAACAGAGTCTTGCTTCTGTGGCTCATTGACTCCCTGGATGGGCTCAAAATCTGATCAATCTCAGTAAAGGCTCAGTTCTTCACTTCTGGTTGAGTGATGAAATTATCATAAACATCATTCAGAGAGTGGAGATGATCGTTGTAGCCAGAGAGCAGGTCTATTATTATTATTAATAATATTATTATCTGCTCCACTTCCCGGTTACACCAAACATCTATAGTAAAAACTCCATCTTCAGTCATGTCTTCCCTAAAACATTTAGTTACAGAGGTGTCTAGGTTTGGGGGTATCAACAGCAGAGAAGCTGCCGAATGATCAGAAGAATATTATAGGAATTCTAGAAGCAGCAAGGTGCCTATATGACCCTCTTGCTATTCTACGACTTCATCTATAGGATCAAAGTGAGAGGAAGCACTACTTTGATCATGGAGATGACACTACTCTCTGGAGTATATAGGCCATAATATAGTATTTAATTGAGTATTTATACTGTACAGTTGAGAGGATATAAAAGAGCCAAGATGAGGGGCGGCATTGAGAGATACGGCGCTATTACAAATCGGCCTACTTCAGCACTAAGGACGGCATCATGGATTTATCAATACACAGCACAGTTAGGCTCCAGATATTTCAGAGCCATGGTTTAGGCCATAGATTCTACTTTGCACAAACTTCAGATGAATGATCAATGAATCAGGCAGACTAAACTATCTGCCCTGCACTTTCTCTGCTACTAGAGGATGGATAGGGGGTGGTAGGTTAACCAAGGGGATGCATTATGGTGAGTTTGCTAAAAAAGCTAACACGCATCCCCTGTCATATCATCTACTGGTTATAAGGTTTAGTTGTCAGCACCAATATGCCTCGAAGCTCCTGGAGAAGAGAAGATACGAGAGGGAACGGCTGAGCTTGTTTCACACTTATGTACTCTGTTGTTTGTGGGGGTGGCACAGATCCTGTTTTTTTGTAATGACCTTGCAGACTGCCTGTTGTCGCTGAGCAGCTGCCAAGAAACCACAAAGGACCCCTCCACCTGAAAACCAGATTGCTTCTTCAACCTCACTAATATAAGTGTTTTTTGGTTTAAAGTGTACTGAATCCTTCATGATTGACGGAATGCCAACTTGTGGCCTTGTTAAAGCGCAAATAGTAATTCAAAGTGCTATTCCTCATTCAAATGGAAGAGTTCTACCTCATTAAAATTGAAACACAGAAAAGTCTTTTGGGCATTTGGTGGCCTTTCAGGAACAATTACTATTGTAATAGGATGACTGTTTATATTAGTTAAAAACTCCAACAAACTTAGCTCATTTTGAGTTACTTTATGGAGTTAAAATCAGACAATGATTTGAGTGTTTTGTGATTGAAAGAACATTCGAAAAGACAATTTTGAAAATCATTTTACCTTGTTTGTTAGCTAGTGTAAAAAATAAATATATAGGTATATGTGTGATAAACATATCAATGAGTATGAACGTTAAAATGTACACCTGTTATCACAGGCTTGCATTAACATAACCCTAATAAAACATTTGTGGTCAAAATCTCCACAATCACATTGACATGAAATAGTAGGGTTACCAATGATACTAATTACAATTCCATTTAGTGTAGCAGAGCCTTTCCAGTAAACCATCATGCATGGTAGTGGCACCCTGACTGTTTGACCTGAATGGAATGGAACCTTAATTAGTACCACAGCTAGCACCTGACACTTTATGTAAATGTGGCTGCTGTAAATGCTACTACATAAACAAATATGTTTCCTTGGATTTAGAATTTGCTTTGCAAATGAGAAATAATGTTGACAAACCAGTGTTGCTAAGTACATGAGGGCCTATTCTTTGACGGTTTGATTTGCTCTTTGCACAAAACGTTAAGTATGCATGTGCAAGTTTAAACACGTTGTGGTGGCTGCCAACCACTTCAATGCAGAAAGGAAACAACAAATGGCTGCCTGCTTGGCTAGAGTTCTCGCTAAGCCACTGTGGAGAGATAGTTTCTCTCAAGTTAGCACACACTCCCAGCCATGGACACAAGAGTGATGTCACAGCTCCCATACATCCTGTTTAACCATGACCAGCAAAGGCCTCATTTCCCTGGTAACCCAACTCCTGTGTGTTTAACTGGACAGATAAAACTCTAAATTTAATGCTGATTGCCTTCTAGCAAAGAAAGCCTCATTCGTCCTTGGCTCCTCAGAGACCAACTGCTTTTATCGGAGGGGACACTTCTCAAATCACCAGGACAAAAAAGAAAAAAAAAAGGTGTACCGAACTTGAAAATGTCAAGCCCTCTTGCCATTAACCCTGTGCATCGATCCTACAAGAACAAAAAGACTACTCATGAGCTAGTGTGGGGGGCCTTCCACATAATTAGAGTGCCATTAACCTTGTTATGTTTGCTGGGAACCCTCTTTGATAGTGAACGGTTTGGTAATTTGCACGCTTTATTTGCTTTTAAGGGATTGTCTCCCTTAAGTGTGGAATTCTATTTTGGCTAAACTATAACTTCATGGAGCATAATTGTGTCCTTGAAAGCCTGGTAATGTTCTACAGAGTTCATAGGTCACTTATATGCATGCATAAATAATTCACAGTGTAATTATACTAAAATCAGTTGTCATGGAGTTGACAGAGAGATCCAATTTAGATATATACTGAATATTTTGGCGGCGCCGATACTGATCTGAACGGCTACTTTTAAAACGGCGGAAGCATTTAAATACTCTCACTTTTTTACCTGTGAATCTAGCTCCTAATTTAGCTGTCTTGAGTAAATCTCCGATATCAAAGTGAAGGGCGATCTGTAGTTAGACGACGTACGCAATAATCGTCTCAGTTCTGCTGGGAGAGAGATGGGGAAGCAGTAATGAGAAGCAGCCATGCTCAACCCAGTTCCTCCTCAGTGGAAGAGGTGAGCCTGAGGCTGAGGGGGAATCCTCACATCACAGAATCCCAACATTCTCCTAAACAACTCTCCTGCCATTACTCCACCAGTAAAACAGGACTTATTCATACATAAGGTCTACTGATTGGGAACGGCCTTAATTGTTTGCAGACGAGCCAGTTTTTTCCCCTCCTTTCTCGCAATGACGCCGCTCCTCTCACTGGCCTGCCCCGATATGAATGTTTTCTGCGTTTCACTGCACAACTGTAATTTCAATTGGATCCGTCTGATTCCATACACAATATTGTTTTCAATCCAACGAAGCAGCACAGTGTAGATAAGTGTCATCGAGGCAGGAACACTGGGCAGAACGGGTTTAGAGAAAACAGCTTTATTATGGGGCTGATATGAGAAGCTCTAGACAATTATCTGATAACTGTTTTCTTACTTTCATTAGGAGACAGAGCCTGTCTAATCTTGTCTCACGGTGGCTGCTTTCTCCAGAGTATTTACTGTACATCTGCAGCTCAGAGAAGTTTTAATGAGAGTATCCAAGTGGGCGGGGCTTACGGTAAAAGGCGTAGCCAGGTTTGAATTTGAAAGGCAGAATTCACGTGCATGCTTCGGCAAAGAAATAGTGTGGGCGAGCAAGAATGAGCTGCACGCAAATGTTGCCTGGTGTTGAATAAATAGCATATTGACAGCATCATTTACACGTTGAAAATTATACACCTATTGATCAAACGCTTAATTGTCGCTTTCCACTGTAAATGTCCCTGTGCTCAATGCAGCCAGCATCCATCCAATTCCGCCACTTGCATTAATTCACCATGAAGGGTATAAACAATCAATATAACTGAAGGAGAGGTCAACCCCACCCTCCCTCTCGATCTAATTAGCTGGATATAAAGAGAGGCTTGATATTTTGCAGGGCAAAGTTCCATCAATAGGCACTCTGACTATTTTGCATTCCGAAGTACATGCATCTTTTACAACCTTTTCACTGAAATGAGTGAAGTTTGAGATACACACCGCCATCTTTGACAAAAAGTGTGTTCTTTTTTTTTTTTTAAATAAATCCCTGAAAGACCGATGTGTTAGTATTGTGGACAGCTTTAACAGGTACTTTCAGGTAAGATACCTGCTCATCATTTGTAATTAGACCAATTGTTAAGGTTTTCTTGCCTGCAGATATAACTGCTATCTAAATATTGCTCCTCCATTGGGCATCTGCTGCTTTCAATAGAAGTGTCAACTGCCGTGTAGTTAAGTAAATTAGGATGTAAAAATGTAATAAAATAAAACAAAATAAACAAAAAATGCAAATCTCAAGTCCACATCAACAGAAAGCATTTAAACTGCAAAGCTAATTTTCAGACAATAACCATAAACAGAAATGCATGCATCTGTTCAGATTTTTGTTGAGTTGAAGTACTTTACCCAAATTGCAGCGTTGGAGGAGGCAAACGGTGAAAAAACGACAGAAGAGCACATCAATCTAGAAAAGCTGTCACATAATTGTCACGCCAGTCTTTGACAGATTTGGGCACCGCTGACCTTCAGTTCGTATGCAAACTAAGTTGTCCCAGAATTAACCCAGCGGTGGAGCCGAGCACCGCCGCAGATTTGTTTCGCCATCGTGGTAACGCGGCCGATTCCCAAACCGTCCAGCCAGAAAGGCCGCGCTGTCGACGACCTTCAGGTTCTTGCCGCAGCCTCACCTGCCCTCCTGGCAGAGGACGCCACCGGCCCAACGTCCCAGCTCTCATGAGGAGGGGTAACCAACCGTTGCCTCCATCCATCATCACATTACACAGGTTGGCCTAGTTTAATGTCCTTTGCAGACTCCAACGGAGACGTGCCGGGCCACACTGAAACACGGGAAGCAGCTAATTATGTCTATGCCAACAGCAGAGGTTCACCAGCAATTTACCACTTCAAGGGTGAAATTCTTTCCTGAGCACTAATGAGAACTTTATCCATCACAACAGTCTCATCCATTACAATTCTGCAGCATCTTCATAATGAATAGCGGACTACAGAAGCATATCGGCCTAGTAAGGAGTCAAAGCATTAAAGTACTGAATATCTTTATATAGTGATGATGAGACAGATGGGAAGAGTGGGAAGAGTGCAGCAGCCACATTTGTAAATAACTTCCTCTGGTGAGCGTGGAATACTGAACCTACTCACCTTCCAGCAGTTCTCTTGACCACAGACAGGGCAAACAGCTGGCGAGTGCGAGAGGGGCTACCGTGCTAAGCTCTAATGTAGTGTGATGGGTCAGTCAGCATGGGGAAATTAAGGGAGGGAAGCGCAGAGGAAACAAGACACGCACCCTGCATGCCGCTGCAGATACGGCGCAACTTAATAAGGAGAAGGAGTTATTCCCCTCCCTGCGCCTATTAACAGGCTGAAAAGCACTTAGTTTAGAAAAATTATGCAGTTGTATAGTGAGGAAACTTCACAGCAGTTCATGGTGTAAAAAAAACAAAACACCTGCAGCAGAGGGTTGTTCTCGCAGGACTACTCGCATTGTTTAAAAATGTCAATGCCATTAAGAGTTGCAACGTGAGGTATAATGAGCCTCTTCAGTTAACAGGATGTAGATACACTATAAAAATATTTGCGCTGCTTATTTCACAAGAGAACGCTTGAACTCAGAGGAAGCCCATCTCAAGCCACACCATCTCACAGACCCAATTATAATGGAAACTGGGAGGAAGATGACGGAAACCCTGTAGGAAAAAAAAAAAAGTGAGGGGGGGGGGGGAGAAGGCCTCTGCTGAACAAATGCAGCACTCTCAATTCGGAATGCAGGGCAGCCAGACGACTCCAGGACCGTAGCGAGCGCTGAAAATCACTCTCACTCCCGCATTCGCTGACAGGAACTCCGTCAGAAGCACAGCCACCGGAACGGTCGTTATTTCACCACCGTGCCGGGACGACAACACGACGCTCGCTTCTTTCTTGACAGAGTGACGGACAGCGCACGACATTTTCCCCCACACGCCGCCAATGACGGGAGATGCCCGAGGAGGCGCTGAAACGTGGACGGCACAGGTGAAAACTAGCCCGTTCACCCTGGTCACTGCTGGCCACACACAGACCTGGCCACACACTAACAAGCGTACTTGTTGGAGCATAATGGTGGGAATTAAAAAAAATATATATATATTCTTAAAAGATTAATTTCTGTTGTCAAGGAATTGTCTGTGTTGTGTTCTTCATTAATAAAAATGAAGTTAAAAAAAAAGATTTATTTCAATCGGGTAGTAAATAAGTAAACGTGTTTTTCTGGCAGAGGTGAGAAGTTCAACAACGCTAACGAATCCATGGTGGTGCTTGCCACTAATTATGGGATAAATTTGGTTTGATGAAGAACAAAGCGTACGGCGTGACCTGAGGGTGTGAAATTTTTAATTTGTGTTATTTTTATTATCTGGAAGAGCGCGTCTGCCACTGCCGGGTGTTTTCCGAGCGCTTGTTTTAACCTCAGAAACGCCTCTCCGTTGGTGTTTTGGATTTGAGGATCACCAAGTTGCATGTCCGACTGAAAAACGGGAGCAAACAGAAGTATTAACAGGACACAGCGCTTTGCTAACGAAACGAAAGGAACAACGCGGCCTCATTTCGAGCGAACAATTCCTATTGCAAGCGGTGCAAACACACGGGAGTCCGAAATTCCGGATTTTACTCCTCTACTATCCGGAAAGGGGAAAATTCATTAAGTAAAATGCAGTCATTTTGTGTCTAGGATTGGGCCCAACTCTGATAGGTTTCCACCCACTTCAGGACAGGGAACTAACATGTCTGCCTGCGCCTTGTGATACAAGACCGATCTCTTCTCCATTTCCTGTTCACTGCTCTGCAGCCCAAAAGCTAATTTAAACACTAAAGAAGTGGGCAGTAGTGGACTGAACTAGTACTCTGTTGTTTAACTGCTCAGTGGGGAAAGATATGACACAGGCTGAAAGCTTTAAGGTTTGTGAGCAATTATCAGTCCAGGCTTAGCCAAATATGCAAATTAGTAATGTTTCTTTGAACATTTTTATGGAGGCAACTCATGCGTAATCTTTGCCTTGGTTTATTCTAGGTTAATTTGGATTTTTTTCCTCCCATACAGACAAACAGCTTTACACTACTTCACTCAATTCCTTTTTTCTTTTTTAATGTCTAGCAATTTATATTCATCATAGAGCACTTTGTGTCCAAAGGAATCTGCCTCATGACATCAATCGTACTAATTGGATTTGCTCAGTAACAAAATCTCAGGAAGTAGGTGAACAAAAACCGGAGACTCTGTTGAGAAAGGAACAACATTTTCAATATTAGTGAAACTTTATGTTCTATAATGATTGAGAACTAGAAGAAGTAGAAGTGTTATGCTACCCAGGCCGGTTTGTGAAAGCGTGTAAGTGTGCGAGTACCAGCAGCAGGAATATGAATGGAATAATCCAGTCAACTAATCAAACATTCTTGGAACCATATCTCTGACTGACTGAAATTCTATCACATTACTTCTCCTCATATAGCCTAGCAAAAGCATATTAAATCCCGCAGGAAAATTCAGATCAATTGTTTCAGCCACTAAAGAAAACCCTCCAAATTGCACTTCGAACCCATTAAACCTTCCCCTCTTTGAGATAGTAATCCTATAGCAGTGAAAAGATGGAACGTGGCCAAAGATTATTAAGATCCACGTCAGGCAGAGGTACCAGACATGACGCGGTAAGATCTGAGAATAGACAGGCGAGTCATCATAAACCTCTAATGTCATGAACAGCAGCATGGATCACTTTGAGTAATTTAATTTGCCTTTTTCAGCTCACTATAATGCAGTTGTAAGCAGTTTAAACTAATCGTGACCTCAACAACTAATCTGGCCTCGACGCTAAAATGCACTCAATTATTTCCCATGCAGGAGACTTCACAGCTCACCTGTCAATCATCGGACTCTGAGGTGAAGAGCTAAATGATGATCACATGACAGACGATAGAGCTAAAGTGACAATCGATTCATCATTTCACGTCAGAACGTGGCGCGCCCATTTCCCGTCTAGGATCATAAACGCAGTTAGAGACCAGTTTGTCCATAAAGCGCTGGATTACATTGATGAGTCCGTCTCCGAGGACGGGTTTAATCAATCATTCAACCATCTTATAAGGCCCTTCTCGTTTCCTAGCGGGCTAGAGATGCGCGCTGACAGTTATTCTCTTATCGCACTAATCCGGAGAACTTCACTCGCAGAGTCCGCAGAAAGCAGCAGGGACGAATTAGTTTACCCCTGCACTGATTGGATTAGCGGCCAGGAGGTGGGCCGCCGCGACCCCCTGGCCCCGACTACTACTGCCACCAACTGTTCAGCTTTAATGAACGTGTCGGCTTTAATGAACACAAACCAGTTAAGGCGATGGGACTTGACCTCAGTCTCCGATACTGTTACTTTCCCCATTCACCATGAAATATTTTACCGGGCTACTTTTATACTGATTCAATCTGCTCATATTGTAATAATCCCACCTTCAGCCTGTGATTTATATCCCTTTTTTATTTATTTTTTTTTTTACAAGGACTGTTTATTCGCAGCGAGTTAACTCTGCTGTCACACTCCACAGCAGCATCGTGTATGACAGCTGACTCAATAATAATCCGACGGCAGGTTAAAAGCGGAGCCTATGGAGTCAACATTCCGCTCGGCCTCCCTGGGGACACGACCCATCATGCCTGCGCCGCAGCAACAGAAGCGGCATTCCGCAGGAAAACCGGTGCTCCAGACGGCTTCACTTCTGTCCGCCCTTTAGACCGGGGGTGGGCAACCCTGGACCTGGAGAGCTAATGTGGGTGCAGGTTTTTGTTCCAAGCAAGCAGGAGCACATCTGATTCTACTAATCAACCGTTAGGGCCCTACTACGGAGCTTCATTAGTAGAATCAGATGTGTTCCTGCTTGGTTGGAATAAAAACCTGCACCCACAGTGGCCCTCCAGGGCCAGGGTTGCCCGCCCCTGCCTTAGACACCAGGCGCTTAATAGCAACTCGTAAGCGAGCGTCCCACTGCAGCTTAACAGATAAGTCTAGAAACAGAGAGTTGTCACACTGCAGCGAAGGGCCGATAAATGATCAGAGCGGCTCGGCTGTGACAGCGACAGGCCCGGAGCCGCGGCGGTCCACGCGTCAACGGACGGGGACACAATATGACAAGCAAACGGAACCACGACCTGAAAACTGAGACGAGAACTTATTAGGCCATCTGTCACGGCACGGTGGACTGCAGCTCGCCAGATGAAATCACTTTTACGGTTTAAAACAGCGCCTCTTAGTTTAGAAGATGAGAGAATATTACGTGTCCACGGGGGTAAATGTGAGCTCACAGCAGGCGACAAGCACCGGGGTGTGTGTATGTGGTGTTCAGTGTGCAGATGTGGACCGAGTGTGTCTGTTCTGACAGCCACTTAACCTCCCGTCCGGCCGGTTTCACAGGAAGGAGAGCCTCATTTAATTTTACAAAGCCTGCGGCAAGCGTGCAGGGGGGGTTGGGGGAGGTTGCATGAGAGACAGAGAAAAAACATAAGAGAGCAAACACAGCAGGAAAAAAAAAAAGACAGAAAAGAGATGGAAAAAAAGGAAAAAACACTCAAAAACATAATTCCTAGCTACAGTGAAGAGGCCTCTCTTGCCTTTCCTGGGCTGCAATGACTTCCTCATTCTTTTGTATTCAAGTCCATCCAGTACCTCCCCTCCCTCCCCGCTATAGAGTTTCATCAGAGGGAGAGGCACAGAGGCCGAGATGTGCAACTGTTACACTGTAGTGACAGTTTTGTAAATACAATCACCTCGTTGTGATTGAGTGCATTTAGTTTTAGGTTGTTTTTTTTTTTTTTCTCCCTGGGTTGCTTCTATTACTACAGCGGGTCTGTACCAAAACGACCTGCATCCACTTCTGGAAGGGGATCTCCCAGCTGAATGGGGAAACACCCGCAGGGAGGGGAGAAGCAGGCAGGCTGGGCTGGAGAGTCTGACATCATCTGGAGTGTGGGCTTCCATGTTTCTGTGGACTCTAATATGTGTGTGTACGAGACACGCTAAGTGTCCTCTCTAGCTCTGGGTAGACATTCATTATTCTGACTTTCTGCCGCTGCTGCACCAGCAGACGACGCAGCTCTAGCACCGTGAGAGAAGGGGAGAAAAAAAAACCATCAGCCATGGACCGATGGCAAGTAAAAACCTTCGAGAATCTGCACCCCAAAAAAAACCCTTTAATGCAATAGCACAGAAATTAAAAGACTCGCATCCCTGCCTGTCGGTGGGTCATCAACGCAACATCTACTGCAGATACTCTGGCAGAGTATTCCTATTTAAATCCACACACACACACAGCAGCGATCAGACCAGCATTAATCGAATATATAGGTATATGTATTTATATATATGCTACAAAGTTGAAGGACACGGGCCGATAGGATTCGTTTTTTGACAGCAGAGCGGAGCGTTTGCGGCGGGGCAGCGGCGGGGTGTTGATGGGTTTCAGCAAAGCGCTCCAAAAAAAAAAGGAAAAAAAAAACTGCATTGCCTCCGTGAAGCTCCTCGTCCCACTGAGGATTCAAACAAGCGAACACCAGGTCGGTGTAAAACACCATGACTCATCTCGCGCCTCACCTTTTCCCGCGGAGCGCGCGAGAGCAAAAAAAAACCGAGCGGACCGGGGAGGAAGAAAAAAAATGTTGAAGCTAGTTAGCTTTACTTCCTTAGCCAGCCACACCGCTGCTTTCTCCTCGGTCCAGCCCGGCCGGGTCCGACACCTCGCTCCCTCCCCTCGTGCGCGCTCACGCGCACACACACACACACACACACACACACCACACACACGGACGTCCTGTCGGGACTTACCGGTCTTATGTGCTGATGGTGCCGCTGTGACGAGGCGACAAGTGCGGGGAGGCTGCCGGCCGCCGCTCCGCCGCTCCGGGACAACAGGAGTACTGATCTGCACACTTTCGCAGCCATCTCTGTAGTGAAAAAACCTCGCCGGGGAAGGAGACTGCTGCGGGCGGACCGAGACTCACCGAAGGGAAGAGGGAGGGTGGTGGGCGGGTTTTTTTTGCTGGGCTGGACTAACGGCTTCATACACATGCCCAGTGTTGCGCCAGTATGCAAAAGATAACACACTTTGATGCCCGCTGGTTCAAAACAAACGCACGCACGGCGTCGGCTGCGTTATCTCCACAGGAAGGTTGTTATATGAATACTGCAAGATGAAATGTCACGTGTCTTGATGTGGTAAACCATAGTAGATACTAGTGGGTGGTAGGTAGCCTAAATAGAGGGTAGTGAGTGGGAACTAGTAGTTAAGACAAGGTAAGTTTATTTGTATAGCACGTTTAAACAGCAAGGTAATTCAAAGTGGTTTATTTAAAAAATGAACAGCATCAAGGTACAATTTAAAACAGTTGGTTACAAGGGAAAACATTAAAAATAACAATAAGAAATTAAAAGTTAATTAAATAAGATAAAAAATGAAATAAAAAATAAAAAACAAGCAAGATATACTTTAAAAACAGTTGATGAAAATTGGAAAACATGTAAAAAAGAACAATCAGAAAGTAAAAGTTAATTAACATTTAATAAGATTAAAAATAAAAATAATGAAATTAAAAACACAAATCAAGCAAGATGTACTTTTTATCAACTGTACTTAAAGTACATCTTGCTTGTTTTTAATATCATTAAACCCACAAGTAAAAAATAAGAACAATCCGAAAGTAAAAGTTAATTAAAATTTAATAAGATTAAACATAAAAAAATGAGATATTTAAAAAAGAAAAAAGAAAGAATTTAAAAACAAAAAAACAGACAAGATGTACTTTAAAACAGTTGATAAAAAAGTAAAAAAAAAAATAAGAACAATCAGAAAGAAAAAGTTAATTGAAATTTAATAAAATAAAAAATCCAAAAATTGAAATAAAAATAAAAAATAATAAGATATACTTTACAGTTGATGAAAAGGGTAAAAATCCAAAATTAAAATTAATTAACAATCAGAAATTAAACCTTAATCAACATCAAATAAGATTGAAAATAAAAAAAATTGAAATTAAAAACAAAGCAAGATATACATTAAAAACAGCTGATAAACTGGGGGGAAATAAAAAAAATAAGAAGAATTATAAATTAAAACAAATAAGATCATAAATCAAAAAATTTTAATTAAAAACAAAAAACAAGCAAGATATACTTTAAAAACAATCAATGAAAATGGGAGAAATCTAAAATTAAAACAAGAACTGCAGTGAGAAATGACATCAGGGGCCCCTATTTTGCCATTTTTCTCATATATAGGTAAGTTTTTGTGGTCTCGTTAACAATAATAGATGATAACTTCATTTTTATAACACTTTTCATACAATAATTTCTGCCCATAGTGCTTTACAACAGTAGAATAGGCATCAAATGAACATAAAACAGACAGATTGAAAAGAGTTTATAAGAATTTGCTTGCTATAATAATCCATAGGCCTTGTTAGACCTGTAGCAGCAATGCAGTTTTTCTTCTTTTTGCCAAACTATTTGTGATGTCACAAATCATCCTTGTACGCCTGCCCCCTTAAAAAAATCTGATTTTCAATGAGCTCATAGAAACTTTCCACATTCAGCAGATGAATGTGAAATCAGCCTTCAAGTGCCAAACTCTGCTCATTCATCATTCTGCACAGCGAAGCTCAAATATTTAACTGTAGGAGGGGGAAAAGGTAGAAAAACATGTTTTTAAATGGATGGAGACTTAAACAGGTTATTATGGGAGGTAGATATGGGAGATGGTGGCCATGCCCCTCTATAGCTCTATATCGGTATCCATTGGCTCTATCATTACTCCAGCAACGTTTGGCACTTGGCTTGCTTTTTACTTCAAAGATTGCTTATTTTCATGAAAATGATATACGCATTATAGTTGGAAATGCTGCAGGGCTAGACTACATCTTGGCAGACTCGCTGCCACTGGCCGTACCATCAATTCCTGTCTAATATTAGCTTGTCCTCTACAGCAGTCGCGTGACTATGTCCCAAAAGAGAAACCTCCAGGATCAAATCTAATTGAACTGATCTTCGGTGACTTTTAAACAGTGCAGGCGCCCTCCTAATTTACAAGTATTTGAACGCATTTCACAGGCTTCTGTCCCTAAATGGGCAGAGCACAAGGGACAAAGTGGTAAAGAGTATGAAGCGGTCCACTTTCTCCAGAGTCACTCAACTGCTGCAAATGCAGGTAACAGGAGTTGTAATGGATCCTTTTGGTCAATGAGTGTCAAGGAGACTCCCTTTAGTGGAATGTAACATTAAGCTTAATCTTTGACTGAGCCTGCTGTTCTACTGTCTGCCACACCTGTGTTGGCTAAAGGAGAGACTGGATGTGGCATTTTTTCCATTATTCATGCGTAAGCTCAAATATGCTTTGTAACTTTCAATGTGGCCATTTTAACATGGCTGGAACTTTAGAGTATATGAGTATATATACATATATATTCATCAGTTCGTTAAATACTGTAATAATATGTTATTGCTTCGCTCCCGAACTCATTCCCGTTCGTTCTGCACTCCTTCAGGTGGAGAGCATCAGGCTGTGTGGGTGATGCAATTTAAATGCAAATTGTCAGCCGTGGACAAGGACCTGCTCAAGGCCTCTAGGCAGCATCGATTCACAAAGCGAATCTTTGTGTGGCGCCAAACACTACCGAGCCTCGTCGCACGTAAAACCTCTGCTGTAACTGCTGTAACTGTACCACGACGCTGTGCTTTTACAGATGCTGTGTCAGCAGGGTAAAGAAAAGAAGCTGCAGCGATGTTAAAACACCTGAAGGTATTACATTTTCATTATTGAAGATACAAGATTCATGTTGCATGACTTTGTTTGATCTCTGTGTTGTGTGCACAGCTTATTATATTCACATAGACTTCAGACTTGATTTTTTTTTTTTATATATATCTGCTTCTCAGTACTTATGGGATTTACTCATAAGGAATTATAAAACAAACACTTTCCAAAATAAAAGGAAATGTATTAAAATATGAATTGCCCAAATGACAAATCAGTCACCCGCATTAAATATCTGTTGAATGATGAGAGATATTGACGCCACCAGATAGTTTACAACGAACTATTTTATCTATAATTCAATGACTGGAGACAAAATGTAAATAGTACAGGATTAAACCTTCAAGTCAAATTTTCAGTTTCATATCTTAGTTAAGACTCTCTGAGACCGAGACTGTGTGGAGATTAAGGAAAAGCAAACAAATAAAATAAAATGCAAAACGTCGGTTTCAAGGTCTTTTTATTGTACGCTTTTACATTGTAGAAAAATAAGGAATACAAAGCACTCAGTACAAATCTAATCCTAAAAATAAATAATGAAAGAAAAAGAACAATCCAAATCCATCTACCCACGCAGCCGCCCACCCACTAGACCTACTGCCAGACATATCACACCAAATTAGTATCAGTCATCTTACACATTCGTCAACCAACAGATACAAATAAAACAGAAAAACAGACTCGTTATATGGGGCTACATTTTTAGCCGCGGTCATTTCTACAAACATCAAACGAGGCTGCCAAATTCCACAGAATCTCAGGACAAATTAGAAGATAGTATCTTATCTTCTCTGGCTTCATATATTGCCGAACCTCTCTGATACAGTGAGAATGCTTGGGAGGCAGATGGCCTTAAAGAAGTATTATTTCATTTTAGGACAAAATTTAATTCGAGACACAGTGTCAATCCATACCGGGCCTCACAAATCCCACTTGCAAACATACTAATGTCCTGATGAACTTGACAAAGTCGGGCAAATTTAGATTATGCAAATCTGAAAAGTTTCACAGTCGTCTACCAACTGTTGAACCATCTCAAGGGCAGAGATGAATGAGTTTATCAGAGTAATAAAATAGGTGTGGTATGCAAACCCGGTTGCAGATGTGTGCATGTGGTTGTGTGCGTGTCTGTGCATGACGGGAATCTCTTCTATGAACATGATAGAACCTCTCCCGCCATTCTACAAAAACGGCTATGCTCAAAGCAAGCACAAGTGTGTGTGCGTGCTTGTGTGTTTGTGTGTGACTTCTACTTGATCGCCAATCGTGTACTACATAATGTAGACGCGGACCTCATTAGGAAGTGTATGCTGCCTTTCACTTCTTGCTCAGCCACAGACACCACACAGCAGCAACGTGACTGCTGAAACCGGAGCCTTGCTTTATCTGTGGCTCCTCACCTGAGTCATCTTTCATCATTATACAGAGACCTAGCTTGTGGATCAAGTTTCATCGTAGTTTTCAATCTAGAGAGCAGCTCAGCCGGGACTCCTCTGGCGTGCAGACACCGCTGTAGTTGCTGTAAAGCCAACACCCCTATGGATTACCATATCTTTCTCATTGTGGCCTTTCCAGAGTGAGAAATAGTAGCGAAAAAAAAACGTTGAGCCAAGGAAGCTCGTCTCGAAGGCCTGTCTTATCTCGGGCTCAACCTTTGCACCGCCTCAACAGTCCGATGGCAGGCTGGATTGCTGTTAACAGGGCAGAAATGTACATGCTTAACCTTCAACATAAACTTGAGAACAGGAGTTGACACTGTGTTCCTTTAAAGCTTTAGATCTGTTAGTTGATCCTCAAGACTTAACTTCTCCAGGCCAGGACACCGAACCCACCATGACCAGATGCCACGGACATGATGACAGATCTAAAAACACTCTGGTCGTGAGCTTTTTAGCGTTTTTTTTTTTCTCCTCCTCACTTTCCATACTGAGTATTTAAGAATATACTTTGACCTTGGAAAGGTTTCGTGCAGACTGGCACATGGGTAGATGAATAGTTTAAATCAATTCGATAACTCAAATTGCATTTCCCAAACACTGCGCGTTTTGGACAGTTCAAAGAGCTGATTTCCATTGAGCGTGTTTAATAATGAAAGTGAAAGAGAGGAGAGAAATATGCGCCGCCACCGTGCATGCAGAAGCTACGCTGATGTTATTATTGTGACACGTGAAGCTATATGAAATGTCATTAGATGGCAACTACATACTGTGGGATTCATGTGATATATTGCTAGCATTAACGGACATAATATGCACTGGAGGGCTGCCTGTATTGTTATGTAGCCTCCCTTTTTATAAAGGGAAAAAAAAGAGCAAAGAGAGGAGAGGGAGGTATAGAAAATTGCTTTACAGAGGATGATAGGAAAAGACAAGGATATTAGTATTGGTGATAGTATGGAGCAGGGATATCAGTTGGAATAGGTTTACTTAATATTTTATTGTTAAATAAGCCTACCATCCAGTAATTTATTATCCCAGTTTCACTAAACCTTGATTGGAAATAGTAACTCCTGTGTATTGACTATATGTAACGACTATAAATTAGCAAACGCAATAAGCACCCGGAAAATAGTTAGAGAACTACCAAGGACCCTTGACCTCTGCGGCCGCCGGTCCATTTGTTGTTGTAACGGTTGTATTGATTAAGCAATATGGACAAAATGCTCAAGTTCTGGCCCCGCTTGGACAGTCTTCCCTTTACAAATGCATTAAGTTATATTTCTCTTATGTATCAAGAATCCTCAGAGGAGAAATGTTTGGCTAGAATTTCCCAAGTTTATAGCTCATGAATCAATCTAAAGCCATTAAAGGTCCGATCCGTGGCGTTATGTTTCGCGCCCAACGAAGTGTCACGAGAATTTGATGATCTGATACAGTAGGGTAATGCAAGACGGGTGTTACTCACGTTCTTTAGCTTAAGAGAAGTTAAGCTGCTGGAGCTGGGTGACGTTGAAGGGAATGTGTTGTTACAAACAGCACGCTCATGTTTACATACACACACGGGAGCACGCTCGCTCTGGTCTGGTTGCACGTGTGTTTTAACCTATTAGCTGTGATTTACTTGAGTTTGCAGGATTTTTTTTCAGTCAGTTCACTCAGCAAAGGGCAGAAGGACACTGTACATTTTAAAGGGGTTGTGTTTAACCACTAAATATACTGATTCACTTTGCTAAAAGAGTGTCATTAGGGCCAGAGGGCCATCTGGGAGGTTTTGCCATTTAGACATAACACTTTGCTATACAGCATTTTGAGTTCAGTGATATTAAATAAAATATGAACATGAAAATGTAAGATAATATTGGTGATACGAGAAACACAAACCTGACTGATTACATTCTGTCGGTGTCTAGAGGTTGAGATAAACGGCTCCCTGCCTGACATTTCAAAAAGGACTCAACAGTATTCTATCTGTCTCTATTTTATTCATAACCTCATTGCCGCTGATATATAGTCACATACAAGCAGAAATTTTGACCTGCTCTTTTATTGGATGTGACACATCCCTGCCAGCTGCAGTCATCTCTGACATTTTAGACCATTTATTTTCCGTAGTCTGAAAATGCACATGAACACAAATCAATCATACTATTTGCAAAGATAAAGTTGCAATAAGGTGCATAGTTAGTTATTGTATGCAGACTTAAATGCTATATTTATAGTAACAGGGACTTAATTATTACACAGGAATCATGTCCTATAGCTGCAATTTATTATGAGGCTTTTACAGATTATTTATTTTATATATAATCTGCTGTCCCTCTAAAGATAATCACTCCATTGCTGTTGTTTCTTTTAAGTATTTTTGTTATTAACATTGGTCCTGTCCTTGTGTTTTTTTTTTTTTTTTGCCATGTTATTGATCCTGTTACTGTGGGCTCTTAGCACTGTAATTTCCTTAGGATCAATAAAGTGAATCCAATCTAATATTGCAACACAATTGTAAACAATATGAGGATCCTTGCTCCGTCTCCATGTGAACTGAGGGGTCCTTGACCTGAAAAAGATTGAAGACCCCTGTTGTTGTTATGTTTGGTCAATTTAGATAATCTGGGAACCTTTTTGCGATTTCTATTTCTGTATATTATTCCAAACATCTATCTAACATGTTCTCTCAAGACCTTAGACTTTCCTAAGTCTCTACAATACACCTAAGATGTAAAAGCTTGTTGAATAGATTTGGTAAAACACACAAAAAAATATCAAATGTAGAAGAATATGATATTTAATATTTTATCATTTCAATCAAAAAGGCCTTGATAGTGAATGACTGTGGACACATAGAACACTGTGTGTGTCACTTGTGTAACATTAAAGCATATAGTGACTCAGGCCAATTGTTTTAATCATTCTAATGTGAAATTGTTAAAAAAATGATAAAACATAATAGCCTTTATCACTCACCAGTAGAAATTGATTCAAGAATCATGTTTAGAAGCTTCTTGAAGCAGCTGCCATCATGAAAGCTTGTTATATTGTCCAAGTGAAGGCATTTTATCGACTTGGACATGAAACTTTGACATAGGCAAAAAAAATAAAATGGCCTAAGTAAATGGCCATTGTCCTGTGGGGCATATAAAGTACGATGCTTTCAACTCAACCTTTTCATGAGTTAAAGTATCTTGTACCATATAATTTTTCATTTGTAGAAATGCGATACCAAAACACATGTGCAAATAAAATCACATTTGTAGATCACCATCTGCACACTTACAACTATTAACCCATTTAAACCTATGAGCCTTTAAGTCTATTACTGTCATTTTATACTTAAAATAAAAAATCAAAATGCTACTCATACAGCTTTTTTTTTTCTAATGAGATGATGGTAGACAACTTAGACAAATTCTTTTCACCAAAAAAAAAAAAAAAATACATGCTCATATGCTTCCTGTCATATGATGTCATCCACTTCCTTCCGAGAACATGTGTATATCTATTTAATCATTCACGTCCCTAGAATGTTCTCCCGCAAAATAATTTGTATATGGGATAAACAGCTTTTTGTTTATGTGCTGATTTGTGCGATCAGGAACTATAATAGTGATTAAAATGCTATTTTCTGCAAAGCAACGAGTACAAAATGAAAAAAAAAGATAACATCATTGTTAGTGACTCAACTTATATCATTAAACTTAAAAAGGGCTTAAATGGATTAATGAGACAAATTGATCTCCATACATTTTTGACTTTATCCCATGTATATACAGTATGTGTTGGTGGGAGGTGGCCCGCCTGAGCAGCAGCAGGGGGCGGGGTTTAGGAAGTCGCCCCGCCCCTTCCCGTTCTACGGTCGTTGGTGAACACGGAACTGCTGCCGAGCTGCATCTCTGCAGACACAGGAGGCAAAGACGCGCCCTGAAACCGAGAAGACATCACCATTTCGGACTGATTGGAGTTCGTGTTATCACTAATGTGAGTAACCTCAGTTAAGACAGCTCTCCAACTAGCAGAGAACGAACTAGTAGCTAGCTATGATGGCCGCGGACATGTTAGTTAGCCCGCTAGCTAGCGTTAGCTGCCCTACGAAACAATTATTATCTAACGTTAGTCGATAGCTACGCGTGGTTTACTGAACCAGGTGATGCAAAATAGGTGCTGGCGATTGATTAAATCATGTATTACTGGTTAGCAGACAGCTAACATCTAACAGCTGACAACAATATAAACGTCTTGTGGATATAACTTTTAGGTGTCTACTATCCTAACAAATCCATAACACTTTATTAACAAAGTGTTTGACTTTCTGTGCTGGAACGTTTCATTTGCGAACTATTTACGGGACCATGTCATATTTACCATTACCTAAGACAATGACAATGTATGCCCAAAAGGAACTAAAACAACTTACTGATGGTTTTACCATATCGCACCCATATATATTCAAGGTTTTCTGTTTTACTGATAAATAGCTGTGAATTGGGAAACTTAAACGTATGACGTTTTCAGACAGGTTAACTTCTACTAGAGACCTGGAAGTGAACTTAAACTCATTTTGTTTATGGAACCCTGTTTTCTGAAGTAAAAATACTTTTTTTTAAAGAGAGCTCTGAGATCATTGCACAATAATAATGATAGTTTACCTTGTCTAAAAAGTGTAGTAGTCGAACATAATTTTGTCACAGTGGCCATATTGACATAAAATAAGTAAACTAAACACAGGTGTAATCAGTGATACTAATTAAGGTCCAGTTCCATGTAGTGTAGAAGAGTCTTTTCACTGATACATACACAATAGCAGCAGCCTGACCTGAACAGAATGGAACATTAATTACAACCACTGGTAAAACCGGTGTGGCCCGAGAAGAAAGTACCTTTGTAGTATCTAATATTAGACTGTAGCGTGTAAGATTCCAAGTTGGTCACTGTTGTTTTTATGAGAAACTTTTCTTTGTCTGTGCTGTCTGGTTACTCCTGATAATATTCCTTTCTATCTTTATATTTCTATTAATATTATATACTGTTTGGAGACAGAAAACATCCCCAGACCCTAAGATTACTCTTTTTTTTTGAGAGAGAGAGAAATGCGTCATTAGTCTGAAACAAGGGCATAAAGCATAAATTTAGTGCCCTAGGCTGTAGATGTTACTCGCCTGTTTTGCTTTGTTTTAGTTATTTTTGGATGGATACGGCGTAAACACTTGTTTCTCTTGTAGGAAACTCAACATCCCGCTTTGAGTTGAGGGAGACTGTTGATAAAGAGAAATGTGATTTGGGACCATGTTATGAGACTAACGAGACTTTTAAAATAAAGGAAAAGGCTTTCTGTAAATACACAGCCTCAGACATTTATATGCAAAACCATATTCCATTTTTATCCTATCAGGAAACCATTAGATTTAAAATATTATCCTCGCCGGCTAGGTTTCTGGACAAACAAAATAAATCTTGGAAAACAATTTCACAGATTTATTGTGATAATAAATAACAAAAGGGCTACTATTCCATGTCAACTACTAACCTGTATTACACAATCTGCTGTAATAATATGATAATAAGGCCAAACTGTAAACCATTAGCAGTGGCATTTGCACCTTGTTTTACGGATGTAAAACAAAGCCAGGGCAAGGTGGGAGCGTGACTAGATTATAACAGCGTTGCTGTCTTTTGAGGGCAGAATTTTCATCAACACCCTGAGAAGGCTTTTACCAAACATACCAAAATAAACATACACATATTTCTCATAAATAACAGCATATCAATGTGTTTTGTACGTTTCAGTATCTTTCCCAGAAGAGAAATACTGTAAAAAGGCTACTGTCGTCACGGCTTTACTTTTGTTTTAATTGCACATTAAGCACAGATTAAGAAGCCATGGCTGTGGTGTTTGTTTATTTGAGACCTGCATTAGTCACTGCCTCAGCAGCGACTATTCTTCTTAGGGTCTAATTGTAGTATCTTAGGTTGGCAAATTCTTATTGAGAGTTGCAGGAGGTGCATGTTCTGGTCTCTTTTTGATTAATGGTGTATCATTAGGCCAAATGGGCTTGGCATTTGTAAATGCATGTCGCAGTAATATGAGTGAATGAATCAATCAAATGCATACAGTTAGTTCAAGTAGTTGTTGTGGCTTCCTGTAATAATGCAGCCAGTCAAATGAGGTGTCTCCACAAAGGGCAGAATCGACAGGGTTTACGTACTTTCACAAACTTACCATGACATGATATTGTTCAAGGGCAGCGTGGAAATCAAACAAGTACTGATGTTTGGAGCTGGCTGCTCCATTGAAGATCGATTTTACATTCCCAGTGTCCCCTTCATAACCTGAAAGTTCTGACAGGTCAATCAGAAGAAGGAGAGAGCTTGTTGTGTCTGTCAGCTGTAAATAATCTACAAGCTTCAAGCCCCCATCTGGGAATTCCACAGATCATTAGTAACTTTGATAGTCACCCATTTCGATTCAATAGACATATTTCAAAGGCCCAGGCAGGCGTTAATTGCACTAGCCTGATCTAGCCGTCCTCAGTTGGCTGTTCAAAGTCAAATATCTAAAGAAAGCTACTTCTGTGTTTATCCTTATGCATCTTGCTTATTATTTATGGTCGCCTGCTATATATGTCTATGTGTTTGTATTACAACACGCTTCTTTTCGAGCAGAGATTGACAACAACTTTCATGTTGGTTATCCTTTTGCAATACACAGGTGTGTAAGTCTTGATGCATCAGGCGGTCTGCCATTCAACATAAGTGGTGAATGGTGTGTAAGCCATTCAACATAAGTGGTGTGCATGTCCCCGTCAGTCCCCATTGTTGTTGAACGCTCCACTTAGCATAATCCATACTTTTGTTTTCTTTCTGCTGAATCATTTTGATGATCAGTGTCTGAATTGTTAATAGAATATTGACAGACGGCAGCTTCAGGCCGGATGTGGGGTTAAATCCTCTGTTCCATACTTTGTTTTATGCTTTGTATCTAGAGGTAAGTTTTAATTAGTTTTTTTTTGTTTTTTTTTAATTCTGTAAATCCTCACCTAAGACTCCCATAGCTTATAAAGGAAGGTGGTTGGCACAATGGTAGCTATGGGCCACCTTGAGCCTGTATGTGACATTTAGACGAGATAATTTTGCATAGTATGAAGCAGATTATCCTCTTGGATGTCAGGGAAGCAGAAGATAAAAGAATAGGATCCACACACCCAGGAGCTCCCATTTAGAGGTTTGATTTTCTCTGTGACATTTCAGGCACAAAGCTCTTCCTCAAATACAAATAAACAAATAAAGAGTCGCCATCTTAAAGATCTAAGGTGGGCTATACAACACATGGCAGCAGTCAAAATCAAACTTGGAAATTGTATTATACATATTATAATATTGTAAAATTTGTTTTTATAGAATCACTTGATGCCACCTTTTTTACTGCAATCATATGCTGATTAAATGGTCCCAAAGTGAAATGTTAGAGAACGTGTCGGCCTTCTCCGTATCACCTTGCCTTTGCTCTTTTCTTTCTGCAGGATGTTCCGCTTGCGGGCATTGTCCGCTGTTTCGGTGGGTCTGTCGCAGTTATCCCGGCGCTACCACAGCGGTGCGGTGCGAGGGTCTGGCCGGAGGAGGCTAATGCTGGCAGCCTTGGCCGGGGTGACTGGGGTGTCTGCTAGTGCTGGACTGCTCTGGACAAGGTAGGACTGTGTCCAAAAAAAATATAAACCACCACACAAAAACAATCTTTGTACGTAAAACACATTTACTTGGGCTTTATGTCTGTCATCACCATATCCATGAAGCTGTGCTCTCTGTATTTTTGAAGTGGAAAAGTCAGACTTGCACAAGCAAGTGGTTGCAAAAGGGAGACAGCATTTCAGAGCCCTCTCAGCCAGGGTGGGACAGTCATTTCTTACATCCTGCCAGAAAGAACACAAAAGCCAGACAATTTATTTCTGAATCCCATAAGTTTCTCCTGTGACTTCAAGTCCAGATTAGAACCTACCACAGGGGCAAAGTTGAGTCCCTAACTCAGTTTAAATCGGTGCTTTCAGGGTCACGGAAATAGTCTCTGAAATATCCTTGGGGATACTCTGCTTGGCTCAGTAGAAAGATCATGTTCAACTCACCAGATGGGAGCAGTTCCTGGTGAAGTTGTAGTAACATGTCTGTTAATCCTGCCTGGAGTGTTTTTGACCCAAGAGTCTTGGGGAAAGGCATGCAACATGTACATGCCGCTTGCATGCTTTGAGTCGGTACACTTAGATGCTACAAAATGTCTGACGTATATGTTTATGAATCCAGGCTGCATTTGTTGAATGGTCTGCCAGCTGATGCTTTTCAGATGAGGTAAACTTTGTAGCCTCACTCTGCAGCTCATATGGTTCAAAACTGCCCCCTGTGACAGCCAGAGTGAAGCAGCTCATCTTCAAAAAGGGCAACCATCTTTTTCCACAGCAGAATGAACAGTCAGTGTTTCATGAGGCGTCCTTTAATGAAATAGACTACTTGTATAATGTCCTGTAGTACCCAATTACCAACACTTTTGCAGTGGAGCATGTAGTGTGTGTCTACTGCATTCAGGCCTTTGATGCGAGCGGTCAATCCACTGTTCTTCAGATCATGGCTATCGCCCCTTCAGAACACAACCCCACTTATCAAGACCTCAAGGCACGTCCATTAGATTTAACACACTCAACTAAAACTTGAAAAAATATCTCCTTCAGAGGTTTCACTTTCAAGTACTTTACAAAATACCATTTCTTCAACAATCCTTTCCTGGGAAATAAATTTGTTGCAGTTGGACAGTATCGGATATGTTCATGCTCTCATCCAGCTGAAGTGTGAAATATTCTCACCTGCTCCAAGAGTTAAGTGGACATGACCTGCACCATGTCACCAATCCAGCGGCTCACAGAATTATCAGAGATAGTGGAGTACAGCGCTTACTTTTTTGGGCAAAATCCTCGCCAAGCAATTAACAATGTCTTCAGCTGATCAAATCCAATCCTCTCCAAATGTGGGTAGTTTTTTATTTTATTTGATTTGAGAAAATTTAACTTGATGTTTTGTTTTGTTTTTGCTCACCACACTTATTTAAATCAATCTGGATACAATCTGGATATGCAAAAAAGGGAGTTGGACTGTCAGTCTGAACAGGGGCATTAGACGGCAGTTTGACTTCTGAGCTAAGGCCAGAACTTTACACAACCACCATCCAATGAAGTGGCTTACCTGTATTTCTGTGGACTTTCCAAGCCACCACCCCAAGGGTGTCACAAAGTCTTTATGGCTATCCATTATTAAGAAGGCTTGTGTTTGGTCAAACTAGTATAGAAGCTGTTGATGTGAGAAGTCCACGGGGACAGAATGGCTGGTCTGCAGCAGGCAGAGTGATGGATGGCGCCATGAGGCGTTCGAGACTGATGGAATGACACTGTTCCAGGCCTTCACCCCCGGCTTCATTCCACCTGTGTCCCATTGAACTGAAATATTCAGCCTGGCCCCTACAGCCCCAACTATTCATTATTATTAGTAGTACAAATTTAAATTTAGTGAAACGTGTTTGATAGTTTGCCATGGTAAACCTCTTCACATCGCACAGACAAGCAAAACGCAATGCAGCACCTCATCGCTCTCCTCTCTTTCGGTTTTAACTCTGTTTATCTTCATAGTTTCAGCTCACACTCAGCTGCATAATATATTCAACCATATACCTGCCTGGCTCCAAATTGCACTATAGCAAAGGAACTAAGAAATATTGCTATACTTAATCTTCTTGCAGAGTACACGGGAACCTCTACTTGGTTTTAATCTTTTTTTTTTTTTTTTTGGTGAATACTAGAGCGTATGCAGATGCAGGACCTTCTGTTCGGCAATTTGAACAGGCAGCCACAGAAGAGGCTGATTTTGTGAAGGATACAGACTCAGAGACGGAGTCAGAGAAATCGTTGGAGGCGAGCAGTGGAGATGAAGAAGCAAAGGATGAAGGCGGTGAGGGGAAAAAAAAGAAGCAACGCTCAGGATTCCGTGACCGCAAGGTAATCAATAAACAATAAACATCCAGTCGTTCAGTCACTCTCCTGTTTAATTCACCTCGAGAATGGTGTTTTGAAAGCCCTCCCAATCAATGTTCAATATGCAAACGCCAGTACATTTTGACAGAATATTTTACGGATACACACAAAGGTAATCAGCATGCTTTTCTGCTGTCATAAACAACAGAAATGTATCACCCGTAAGATTTTATTGCTGTTAATTAGACAGCTGGATGACAAAGGACAAGCAGAGAGTCTTTGATACAATGCCAAAAAAATAGGTTCTGCATATTATTGTTGGAGGACCAGGGAAAAGAGAAGAGGAAGTGCTTTAAACAATAGAAGGTTTTTTTTTTTCTTTTTTCCAAACGCTATATGACGCAAGGGTACATCTGACTTATTGGTAAGGGTGTGAAGATTGCGCCATCACTCTTGCACCAGCTGTCGTCTACTGAAAGCATATAGATGTCAGGGGAGTAAACCGTTTTAGTGAATCATAGTCACAGCACCACAGGATTCACCAGTGTATTGGTTAAAAATGGGTTGTTTGTGCCAGTTTACTACTAATAATAAACTTATTGCTCATGTTTCAAAACCAGTTACAAAGTGCTTAACAATTAAAAAAATATTGTGCAGGTTAATGCATAATAAACTAACCCTTATCAAGCCAAATATTTGAGACTTTTTGAATCCCTTATGAACCTTCATGTAGTTCCCTAAAACAAATAGAGTAAATGTAAAGAGGCTAAAACCGGTGTGATGTGGTTTTGTGTGTGTGTGTGTGTGTGTGTGTGAAAATCTCTCTGCAGTGCATCGGTGCCTCAGAGGCTGGAGCATTTTTCTTGAAATGGTCAAATTTTGATGAGTTTTACAGCATGTGTGGTGGGAAATACTGAATCATTAAACATAGTTTTTTCTTTAGAAAATGTATTTTTAGGTCCTGTGTCCTTCCATGTGTTTGTCTGCATTTGTTTTATCTACTTAAATGCAAAATTATGCAGCAAATGGGAATATTCTCTCTAACATATGTTCACTGCATTAACCTACTTTGCTACTTTATTCTTCCTTTTGAACTGATTTAAAACCCGTCTCAGACGCTGCACAACCTTTGAAAGTGTGTGGGGGGAAAAATTATAAATAACTGATGTGACTTGGCTTTCACCCTTCTGGTCGTGTGTGTGCAGTGTGTGTAACGAAAGAGCAAAAGAGAGCTGGCTTGATATTTCATCAGTGAGGGGTAAATCTGAGGAGATGATAGGTGAGATGACAGCATAGCCCTGGCTTTCCATCAGTCAGAATCTCTGGCTTTTCCTTACAACCGTCTCATAACCTGTCATCTCTGTCTGTTGTGGAGACACGTTCCTGGCGATTTTCCTAAAGACCAGTAAGGTTTGCCGAAAAAGAAGAACAAACACAGAGGCACGTAATCATAGTTTTAGACTTAAGAAGAGAATTAAGTTGATCAAAGTCTTTGTATCGCTATCTGTTATGAAATTGGAGTTAACGACCTCAAAAAGTCAAAGCTGTCAATTTTTGTTTTTCCATGGGGAGTTTGTGTAGTGCGCACAATCACTCAGTGTCATCCACAAAGAACAGCCTGTGTCCCAAAGTGACACAGCTGTGTGGATTTCTCTGCCATGCAGCATCTGTTTGAAATACTCTACAGAAATGATCGTCAAAACAAACAGAACTGAATAAATTGAGGTTTTTGTATTTCCCAGAATGTTGGATTATAGTTTCAGTGACAGCGTGCTCTTAGCTTATCGTTCTTATTTGTTGTTATCTGTGATATTTCTACAGTTCTTCCTTCCTGTCAGTCACACTGATCCTGAAAACTTGTTGACTTCGTGACCAGGAGGTTAATATCCCTTTGTGCTGCCAGGACTGACATCTTGTTTTCCCGCTGCCATCTTCTTTTATTCTGGTCACAACTTCTCTTCTTTCTGCACTCTCCAAGAAATGATTTCCCTGGCTTGACATAGAATTGGAATATTCCTAGTTCTTTTAACCCATTGTTTTTCATGTACGTCAGAGTGCCGTTGGTGCCAAATGTGTGAAATTGTGTCATTAATTGCAGTCTCTGGTTGGCAGGTGATGGAGTATGAGAACAGGATAAGGGCCTACTCAACTCCAGACAAGATTTTCCGTTACTTTGCCACGCTGAAGGTCATCGGAGAGCATGGAGATACTGAGGTCTACATGACGCCCCAGGACTTCATACGCTCCATCACTCCTAATGAGAAGCAGCCTGAGAGTGAGTTTACCCCATCTAAGTTCACGCTCTTCCCTAATACTAATACAAGCCTCTATTACCTCAGTTGACAGAAGAGTAAATATTGTGGCTGTTTTTGTCAGTCATACAGGTTTTCCTTTTCTTTTTTGTGAGATGAACAATTGTATTGACATTTTGAGATAACCATTAAAGGCATTCATTTGCTGAACTATCTGCTGAGAAAGCAGGCAGAATAAAAACATTAACATTAGTCCATGGAGAACAAAAAAGACAAAGTAAAAGATAGGAAAGTGACAGATAGCTTGTGACAGATAGCTCAATGAAAAGAAGAAAATATAAAAGTAATATGAGAATATATAAGTGACTCATACTATAAAAATAAAACAATAAATAAGCATAATTTGCTGAATATTAGCAAACAGTTATATAGTGCCACAAATGGAAATTCAGTTTCATCAATTGCGATGATGCCATTGTTTATTTGAGATCCCCTTTAGTTGCCGTCTTAGCAGCGACTATAATTCCTGGAGTCACAAATCAAACATGGCATTTACCACAGGCCAATCCCCTGCCACAAAAAGAGAAGAGAATGTATAGGTTTTATCTCGATTCTGTAACTGTGTCCAGGGCTTAGGTCAGGATTTTTACTTTGGTTTAACTCATGGTCGCACTGCAGGCAGCTTTACTCTCTGTCGTCTCCTCTGCTGTGTCGGTTTGACTGAGGGCAGGGCTCAGCACAGCGGGAAGGCCGTTGTGGAGATGGTGAATCGAGTGGCGTGACGATAACTTTATACTACACTCATTACTGTATCCTCAATAAAACCTTCAGGGGTAAAAAGCCAATAAGAGTAAATTATCAGCAACATCCGTTCAACAAGCGTAGACATGTGGAAACGCCTTTGTCTTTATTCACCACTGTCATGTTTTTACACAGCTGCAGCATCCTGGTTAAATTATTTTTTCATAAAAATTCATTTAAACAGCAATATTTAGTAGTATCAATGAAATCCTAACGATTCCCATCCCTAATTACGACGCAGCAGTTGGTGTATCAATTAACGGGTTTAAATCCGAGCAGATCTCCGGCATCTCATATGGAGCCAGTGAGAGATATTTGATCCTCAGCTATGGGAGGCTTGGGAAGGCAAAGAGCTCAGCTTGGCATAAGCACACAGTTCAGCACCACTCCTGCATTTATTTGGCATTATCATGTTATTTTATTACAGTAAAATCCAGTTAGTTCTGTGTGAGATGTTATTGTACGGAGGGTATATTAACCTCCATCACAGACCTGCGATTAAATGCATACAGCATGAGCACCATTACATCCTGAGCATTCATCCACAGTGAAGGAGACAAGGCTGCAGTTAGCACATAATAAAGACTTAGCTGGGCCTGTCACGTCTGCATTGCCGTTCCTGCTCACCTCAGCACTTCAATCTGTTAAACACGCTCAAGGCTTGGCCCAGCTTGTCCTCCACTGGCCTTTCATTCTTATAGCCAGCACAGCTCCTCTCAACCTCCTGATACCCTCCGCTCTTTCTTTCATACTTACCTTAAGGAAGGGTAAGGGAAGGTAACGTGTATTCATCCCCATGGGGAAATTCAGTTGTTGCAGCAGCAGCCAGAAGAATAAAAGCAACAATAAAAAATACAGGATGCAACAATCCATAGACGATAGTTTATTTCGCCAATCCAAATTGGAATTAAACTATTGATGAGCTGGGCTCTGTTGGATAAGCAGCGTTTTAGGAAAGCAGATGAGCCAAAACAAACTGGACTATACTTATTAGATAAGGTACTTTATTTGTCATTGTATGCATACAACAGAAAAACATTTGGTTTCTCAGACCAGCAGCAATAGACAAAATATCAAGTTAAAAAGTGATAAAACAAGGACAAACAACATAAAATATACATATTCTCCAAAGAGCCAGACCCATGAGGTTAACTTGAATGATAATTATAAAGTCCCAGTTGCTGATCAACTGAATTATGATAAATGACAGATTGTTGATTTGGTGCTCACAGAATTTCCTTTATCATGAATATCCCAAGAACCTGATGAATAACTTTGTTACATAGTTTTTTTCCCCCATTTTGTTTTGAATTGTCTGTTTGGATAGGGTCTGACAATACCGAAACTGTTACTAGAACAGCTGTGCCCTAGTTTCATCAGAGAGAGATGGTGCACAGAGGAGGGTCCTTAGAGGATCTGAAGGCTAAACCTGCATCTGATTTTCAGATGTATCAGGGCCAGGATGCCACAGAACCAAGAGCAAACAGTGGCATTTTCCATTGCCCAGTTTGCATTATTCGCACCTTACAATGTCTCTTTCATTAGTGAAGTTTTATATTTGTTACTGACCTGAGAGCAAGCACATGGTTGCATAACACATCTGAAATTCATAGTTTGGCAAGGCATGAAAGCTCATTAAAAAAATGACCAGCAGAAAAGTATACAGGATAACAAGGACTGCAAAGGGTAAACATTTTCTCTTCCCCATATCTGGGCAAAAATAGACCATCTCCACAAAATGTGACAGGCTCAGTTGGCCTGTTACTCAGTCTAGAAATCCAGGCTACAGATTGGAAATCCATCAAGCGTCTCCATTATTGACAACGATAACTGACCTGAGGTTAAGGATTATTGATGCAGTGACACAATAAGGAATGGTGCCTGCTCCCTGGTTAGTTTGTTTCCTGGTTATTTTTTTTTTAATTGGATAGGGATGCAGGGCTGATAAAGTGCTGCTGCATGTATTTACTTTCACGTCTTTCATTACAGCAGAACAGAAGAAACCCTCTGGTGTGATTAGGTGGTAATTTCTGGAATGCTGATGACTCCAACACTTTATTAGTGTTTAGTTAAATGAGATTATATTCCTACCATTGCCCTCAAAATCAATATTAGTTATTTATCAAATCAGTGTGGTACTAATCATTCTGTATGGCCCCTAGAATTATCACAGTACAGCATTCTTCACCATTTGATTACATTAAAGGTTTAGAAAATAATCACCGCCATTAGTTTCAGTCACTGTAGTTTGAGCATAAGATGGTTTTATTTTTGCTCATAATTCACATCTTACATTTAAATATGTTTATTGATTTATTCTATCCTTGCAGGGAGTAGAATCATATTCATCTACAAAATAAATGAAAGAACCTTTGCTTTTTGTATAGAAAGACATGACATAAACTGTCCCTAAGACTAGAAGGACAAAACTCAATTGCACAGCAAAGACTACTCATATTCATCTGTTCCTTATTTGCACTTCACTAGAGTCCTTATTTACTGTTTTAACATTATATAATGGCATTGATTTTCATATATAGTACAAAGAAATATATATATATATACACACACACAGAGATCATGGTTTAACTCCTAAGTTGAATGGCCTTCTACCCCACATAATTCATATTGTCAGTCCTGCTTTGTGTTGTTAAACTCCGGTTGAGAACTTCGTTATGACTAACGATCACAAAAGTCAAAGCTGAATGGTGATGATTTGTTTGTTTTAAGGATTGGCAAAATGAAAATGGGTTGTTAATGGCTATTATTAATCTCTGGAACATGTCAGTGATTATCAGGGATACAGTAATGATACCAAGTAAAAACATTTGCTTTGCTTAATGCTAGGCATACATCTTGATGCGTGTAACTAGTCTGCCTCTCATCTTGTTTGTGATAATATTTGTCTCCTAATCTGCATATCTCTATATATTTTCTGTTTTTCAGACCTAGGCCTGGATCAGTTTGTTGTGAAACGCTATGATGGGAAGGTAAGAAGCGGGTGTCTTGGTGGTAGAGAGGCAAAGGGTCACGGGAGCAGTTTTTCATAATTATATCATAAATGTTTCAAACCTGGTTCATAAATATAGATTGAAGTAACCATTTTGGATCATGTTAATATGCTTTAAATTAAATGAATAAAGGTGTGTTATTGCATTACCTAAGAAAGTAGTGTTCTAATATTATTATTATTTTTCTTCTCACTGCCCAGCATGCCATTCTATCAGAGGTGTTTATTCCCCAGACTGGCCAGAGTCAATTATGGCTCAGGTCACTCTCAATACTAAAAACATGCGCTGACTTACCCATGGTGGTGTCTGTCCATGCAGATAATTTCATTTTTATATTCGAGTAATCTGGCTCTGAAACTTTGCCACTACCTCAATACATTGGAAGGAAAAATAAATGTGTTTGTGCTCTTAAAGTGCTGCAAAATATCATGTAAAAATTGGATTCAGTAATATATAATATTATTCCCTTCTATAAAATTAGAATGTAAATCAAAGGACTAAAAGGTTCATCTACGTTGCAGGCTGAAATGACATTGAAAAAAGTAGATAAATAAAATTGGAATGATGAATTTAGGTGATAACTTTGTGTCATGTAAATAAAGAGACACTCATCAGGGGCAGTGGGCCATAAAAGATGACATTATGATAAGGGGTAGCAGAGCAAAGAAGCATCATTTCATTCTGTCAGCAAAGTGTACAGAGAATAATAGAAACAAATACAAATTATACGGTTAAGAGTCACCACTATGAGAAAGTCAGCTTGCATATCTTGCTCTACCACCTCTGTCTCTAGAGCTCCAAAGAGAAGCTCAAGAGGAGATGTAAAAATATATTAAGATGGTATTGGGTACTTAAAACCACAAATCTATTTTGTTAGCAATATCAAAACTAAAATCCCAGAAAAGTGTATGATAATGTGACCTTTTCAAGCTCTCAGCATGTTCACAAAAAGGCGTAAAAGTAATGAAGATAAATATTGTTGTCAGCCTAAACACCATCCCATATGTGCTTTCATTCAAAAAGCATGCACTGAGTTCAGATACCTCGTTCAGAAACACCCGGTTCTTCATCAGATTGGCTCCACACTTAATCATTAGAGGGAAGTGCCTGCCCGCTGCATAATGACCTATTTAAAGACAGCAACAGCAGGTGCACCTTGGACAGACGAGCCCCCTATGGCCACAGATTGACTTAAAGGAGCTTGTCTCAGAGCTCTAAGTGATACAATTTTTCTGTTCACAGCCAGGAAGGTAGAAGCCATCTGTATTTGAAAAACACAATTATTTTCATTACTATTTCCTTGATATTGATTTGTAACCATTATTGTCACTGATCCCAGGGAGCATCTCTCACACCCGGTACGCCAAACGCACTCATTCATTTAGTGTTGGCTAATCATCAGTGTTGAGTTTGTAGTTTCTAACCTCATTACAAAGCCCATCAGCCCCCAGGCTGGTTTGATGATGAGTATGTACCCCATGTCAGATGAGCTGCACCGAGACAGTGAAGCCAAGGAGAGAACAAAGCCCACTTAATCACAACTTCCCTTTTTTACTCCCTTGTCCGCTCATTCAGCAAGTCATTATTTTACTAAGACATACAGTATGTTTTGTTAAGGAGTCCCTAGAACCCCTGTTTAAAAAGCCAACCGAAGAGCTTTGGCTATACATTAATCAAAAGGGAAACTCTGTGGCGGGCGGCCATCCCCTAACAAACCAAAATGAGCACTCTACATTCATGGCCCTTGTCTGCTTATGTAAATGTTGTCCATATCTCCAGGCCACGTGTTTCTTTTATTTGCCAGGCAAATAGCGTGGACACATGGTTTTCTCTGACACCGTGTATAGCTTTGATTATCCCCAGTGATTTTCTTGCCATGGCCAGAGTGGACTGAGAGCTCCCCCCACCTCACAGACACTGCCCACCCCCTTTTTGCCCAGAGACATGTGCCTTCTCCTCATTGGCTTGATGGACCCCTCTAGCTATTCAGTGGAGGAATAAACCCCTGCAGTTTTCCTGCCAAGAAGCCATGAAATCTAGTTCACATGAAACTAAACACTGTGGTGAATTAGATCTAGATGAAATGACTACGGCAGTATAGTGTATAGTCGGATTGGGTGGCAAACTAGGATGATGGCCAAGGTCAATAGCAGAGGAGTCGTATTGTGTGTGAGCAACACGAGAGCTCTCCTAAAAAACATCTGTCTCACATGGTTTTATTTAAAAATAGGCACACCACCTAGGATATTGTTACGTACAAACTGTTTTGCAAAATATGAATGTTTTAAAGTGTTTGTGTTATAAACCTCTTACTACATCCCCCTTCTCCACCTATTCCTGCTGATACTAATTTATTCCAGGTTCAGTCTATATGTAAGGCAAGCACAACGTGCTTATGGTTTTTTAACAATTGTTCATTTTGACTCACCCTCTTTGTATTTTTTTATTTTTCTGTCCTGGGACAACAGTTATTTTAACAGATTGGGAATGCTTGGGTTTGCCAAGGTTACTGCCAGAAGAGGTGTTGGACCCATTTAGCCAAGTCTCTTTTTTTTTTTTTGCTGTTTGTCAACACTGAAATGAACTGAAGTTGTAGCTAACCACGAGATTAACTCGCTTTACTTCAAGCAAGACATCAGAACTTGGCTCAGGCCTTGAGAGGCTGTAGCACTTATTCACAGACAAATAGCCAACATTGTAATGTTACACACACAGCGTTATGTTGACAGCTATCTTCTTCACCCGCACACTCATGAACACAACCTACATGCAAAGCTGTTCTTTAAGGAGCTATGCTACTTGGATAACATAATTTGGCTTAAAAACATCTTAATGTTACATTTAAAATATAAATTCCCCAAATATTTGGCACAGCATCGGTCTTACAGTTCACTGGCAGGAACTCTGGTTTGCTCAACCAGTTGTGCCTCCCCTTTTCTCTACTGTTAATTCATTCCATCCCTGTGTTTTTCCTCCTACCATGTATATGTGGGCATGCTTTCAGCTGCCGCAACCTGACATTGATGTGACCTGATTGTTAATTGTTGATTATTCTTTCGTGCTTATATACCATCCTCTCTCATTCACATAACAAGTAATCGCTCCATTTTGTCTTTTTTCCCTTCTTCGTGAATAACCATCGTCCTCCCAAATTCCCCACTTCTTTCTCTGTCTCCTCCCCCAATCATTCCACCTACCGATCCCCCCTTTCTCCACCCATAAACTCCCCATCCCTCCTCCTGGTCCTCGTCCCTCCCTCTCATGTCCTTCTTCTTCTGCCCCTCCCTCTCTGCAGGACTTCTGGCAGGTATGGGGTGTGTGCCGAGCAGCATGTATGCACCTGAATGAAAAACTGCACTTTGTAGTCACCACCTAGTCCCTCACTCTACTTTATATTTTTTCTTTTTCTCCTCTCTGTTTTTATTACTCACTCTCTCACTCCTCCCTATTAATATAGAGGGCTTAGCTATTCTGTTGTTAGTCCAGGGGAACAGCTAAGTAAGTAGTTTCTCTGTATTTACCACATCTCAGCTCCAGCAAGTGTTGAAACTAGAGTCATGACCTCAGTTACATTTACGATCACCATGTATAGGACTGCAGCCAAACTGCACATTAAAGTGAACTGGTAATAAAATGTTGAATTTACATCTTTCCTTTCTCTCACAGGGTATATGTGTGCACAGCAGATTAAAGAGTATGAGGATGGACATATAATAGAGCACCACCAATGTATGTTCTCAAATAATAAGCATATTATATCATGGCCACAGGATGATGGGAATTGTATAACAGGGCAAATATAAACTTTGAACTACAGTTTTTCCCTGTTGTAAGTGGCCATGATATAAGCACAACAAGCACTCTGAGATGTCCTAATATAGAAAATGACAAATATGGTGAAGAATCTCTTCACCTCTGCCTTATGTTATTTTCATATTATATCAGGACACCAAGGCCCCGATCAGACAATGTTTTCGCAGGTTGCAAACGGTGCACTGCACTGCATTTTTTGTGAAGCCTATAATTAAAAAAGAGCAGGAGGCAAAAAGCTTCACTGTCAATGAAAACAATTACAAAAACCTGCCTCGAGCTGCTGAAAATCGCTGTCTGATCTGGGCCTAAATCAATTACATAAATGTGTATGGTTTGTTCATTTCAGCAGTTAGCTGCACTACAGTCTCCAACAACATAATTCCACTTAAGTGCATTTGGGAAATCTTTGCTGATTTGAATGTTTTGATATACGCATTTATGTGCGCAAGTGTAGCTAAACAAGCTTTGACCTATAAGCATTATCTACTAAATGATTTGACCTTTAAGCAAGTTTGAATACCTGCCAATTAAGGTGATGTGGAGATAAGACAAGAGTAGCAAAGAGTAGGTTATAACCTGTTTATCTTTTTGAAGTTGGGGAGTGTCAGAAACTAAAGAAGGCACACTCTTTTGTGTGTGGACTTGTTGTTATTGGGCATTGTATTGGAGACCTCTCCAGTGCCCTTTGTATAGCTTTTTGAAGACAGCTGCCATGCCTTCCCTGTTGAATTATTGAAAGCTAAGGCTTTATACTTTGCCTCTGCAGGGATAATTAAACACTACTGCAGCACTGCTACATAATTTCCTGACTTGCCAGTACCCTAAAGTAAAGTTCACAACTATTTGCACTTTAATTTAAAAACAAGACTGCGTCAAAACCTAGTAGATGGCTGGACCGTGACTGTCACTGCCAGGTGTAGCTCTCTGTATTTTACCCTATATCAAGTTTTAAATGTCTCAGGCTACATCCCCACTAAATGAATGCATAGCTGGCTAGTGTCCAGTTAGCCCTCTGCTAATGTTAGCTATCTAAAAGAAAGTCTGTCTCAGTTAGTCTTTTGCCAAACAAGTGGACACAATGCTGATTAATATAATACCGATAATATAAATAAAAAAAAAATAATAATATGGTGTTTTATGCAACATCCCTGCACTGTTGACATCAATTTCAGGTAAATGTGTTAGCATTGTACTTACCTTGGAGAGACAGACTAAATGGTGGGGGGAATCTGGACAAGAAATTTCATAGTCCTGAGTCTTTATTCATTAAACTGTATGCAATACTTTTGTTTTTGCTCCCAATTTTCACAAGGTGAAATTAATGAATTAAGACAAAATGCCAGAGGCTATTGAAGGGGAGCATTTGCCCACTCAAGTTGTTGTGGTGATGATCTGCAGTTGGGTCAAGACCCAATGAGGATGGCGAGCCGTAAATTTTATCTCATCTATTCTTGTGCAATATAATTGCTGCCTTGGGTGCCTTGAAAAACCACATAGAGCAGGTGCAATACAGTGTACATGTTAGACTGAACCTAGAGTATGGTTTCTAACAGTTGGTGCAGATATTCTTCGCTTGTGCAAACCAAATGTTGCATCCACTTTCCGGGCAGCTGGTCTCAGACGATGTTGCAAGTAAAGAAGAGAGAAGCTACACTACAGTTGTTAGGCCGGTTTGATGAACTGCTGAATTCTCAGGAACTACATAGTACATGATGGTAATGAATGAACATTCAGTTCACAGGCAACAGCTCTGGGGGGCATTCCTGCAGTCAGCATGCCAATTGCAGTTGCTCTCAAAACTTGTGACATTGTGTGGTGTTAAAACTGCACATTTTAGAGTGGACTTTTATTGTGACCAGCCCAAGCCACACCTGTGCAATAATCATGTTGTATAATCAGCACCTTTATATGTCACACCTGTCAGGTGGATGGATTTTTTTGGCAAAATTTGAGAGAAATAAGCCTTATGTATGTGTTAAGTCTTAAATCGGTTATTTAAAAAATTGAAGAATGGGAGTAAAAATTAAAGTTTTCATATTTTGTCCAGTGTATGTCCAAATAAGGAATGTGCTGCAGTACTATGAGGAACTGGTATGTGACGTAACACAGAATGGTCGACCAACAATTGCATTTGTTCAGTTAGTCAGACAGACGAGACCGTAGAGCTCAAAAAAATCAACTCTTGTAAAGCTGAGATGCAAAAGTCATCAAAACTTAGACATTTATATGTATTGGTCAAATGATAGCAGTGCTGTTCCCCTGCACTCCCTCTGTCTTGCTTTATAAACTCCTTTTCTTCCTCATTCCTTCACCTTTTCTAAGAAATATCAGCTCCAGCTTTCCACATGCTTTGGCACTCCAGTCTCTTTCCCAGCATGCCCTGCTCTGCCTGTATCTCAGAGAAAATAGCTGGTGGTGGCGCCCCCTCTCTGTGCATGGTGGCATCACAGGGTGGTTGTGGACCCAGGAAATGGCTCTGTTAGCTAAATCTGATGCTGTTTTGGTGTGCTTGATAGCCTTCACTAATCCATCTTCTGGATCTTTCCGGATGTCAATGCTGCATGATTTTTGTAGAGCATGGTTTAGAGTCATCGAAGGCAACACTTGCAGGTCTGTACATCGAAAATGTCTCCAAACTGTTCCTATATGCTGTGGCCCTCTCTGTATGAAAGCCACAGTGTCTGTCTCCTGACCCGCTGCGACTGACAGTGACACCTGTCACTCAGAGGGAGTGAGGAGGGGGCTGCTCCAATGGGAGAAATCCTCTTGTCACAGCAGCTGTTGTCATATTCACTCTTTTTGATTTCGCAGGAAGCTCCCGAGGGCCGCTGTTTGGACTGTCACTGCTCTATACCTCTATCTTTTCACAGTCTCCAATTCTCACTTGCTTTCCTTGCTCCCTCACTTGGACTCTTTCTATGTTGGTGTCTATGAAATACTACACATACACACACTCATACTCATACTAGACCCTTCTCTCTCTCTGCCTCTCCTTTTCCCCCTCCCTCTCTTTCTCTTTCTGTCCATCCTCTTCTAATGTAATGGAGGTTGGGTTGATCTGTGCACCTCAGCTAATTTGGTCCATCTTCCTCTCATGTGAGACAGCTGCCATTCCTCAGCGACTGAAATTTGTTTATTGAGCGTTCCACATCAGGTTCCATTATTCTGACTGTGCACCCAGAATAATTATGAGTTATTAACGGCACACCTGCTCTGTGGTTTCCCCTGAGACTTGAGGTGGCAAGCTAATACATTAGTGTTCTCTCCACCCACACCAGCCCATCTAAATACTGACTGTGATGTTTTGGTCACAAGGTATTAGCATATACAAGGAGAGAATATTCACTTACGACCATTCTGATGTTCAGCAATAGATTCTCGTTATATGTACTTTTATATACACGTTTTCTATGTCAAGCAGGCCAACCTGTAAATATGATTTTGGAGCATGTGTTCACTTTTGTTTGAATGGCAACAATTGTCAATGAATAGAACTAGGAGGTGAATGAGAAGTTTATTATACTTTTGATGGAATTGTAAAGTCTAGTGAGAATATTCCTGCTTTCTCCAAAAGAGGTTACCTTAACTGCCTTAGCAAATAGTGATGATATTGGCTCTTCCTGAAGATCACCTCTGTGTTAGCATCAAACCGTGATTCATCATCATGTCCAGGCACAGCTGCGGTCCCACTCCATCCTTGGTGAACTCCATGAACATTTCCTTGGTCTTGTTGACCTTCAGCTCCAAACAAGAGTAGTCACACCATTCCAAAGACTCTGTAAAAACAGGCCAATTATTCTCAGTGAGTCTGTGAGCAGAGAAAAGAGCATGGTATTGTCTACCAAATTCACCAGATGGAGATTAGGATGGAGACTTCTGCAGTCATCTGTATACATGAACAGCAGGGTGAGAGCACAATGCCTAAGGGAAGCCAGAGGATGTGTGATGGAGGTTGGAGAGACTTGTTGACCAGAACCTTGTGTGTTCTTAGGGTGAGAAGATCCGTGATCCACATAATTACCTGGAGATCCAGGTGGAAGCAGTTCATGGGTTCTTAAGCCATGTTGTTGGCTGTCGAAGGCAGACGAGAAGTCCACGAACAGACAAACCATTGGTATGGTTTGACTAAATGTTTAGGGACAGCGTCCAGTAGGAAACATTTGATGTCGTCTGATTGGCAGGAAATGCAAACTGGAGATGGCCCATCTGTGCCTGTGGTGCTAGTGATGTGACTTTTCACAATCTTCTTGAAGGCCTACGATGAGGGAGGTGACCAGGGAGGGAAGGACTGTAGGTCTGAGGACTTCTTGGGGATGGGGATTATCATGGAATGCTTCCATGTCCGTGGGACTGTGCCAATAGCTAGAGAGTCTAGCTGCTTCAATACTCCTAGTTGCTCAGCACAGTGTTTGTGTATCGAGGCAGATATTAATGAATCCCTGTGCTGAGCAGCTAGTTGTATGTGTTGCAGCACAGGGTAAGTGCAGCACCATGAGAGCATTCATCCTCCATTCAGAAATGTCAGATAAAGGTAAAGTTGAATTACTTTTCCCCTGAGAGGGTAACCCCCAGAGCAACCAAATCACACAAAGGGGCACAAAGGATATAAAAGTACTGATTCATTTTTAATGCATTTGTCTTGCGTCCCCTCCTTCATTTTTACTCTCTGCGTGCTGTCCATCTGTCACACTGTGAATGTCTCACATTTTTAAAAAACAAAAAATAAATCCCCTATAGCCTCAGTTCTACTAAAACTCTCCTGTACAAAGCATGAGAGTCCTCTTGGGAACAGGCATCACTTAAGCGCACACACACACACACACATACTTCCCACACATGAACACATAGACAAAGAGAGTGCAAGCTTTTCATCTTTAGTGGCAGGTTGCAGAGTAGCTCAATAAATGTGTCTCTTTGTTGTGCTGCTCAGAGGAGACTGATAGCCAACTCACACTACGATATCTTCAAATATCTTTAAATCATTATGGTGTTCATTTTATAATATTTCAAAGTTGAAGCAGGAACTACCTGGCTCACTGTAGATCCTTATCTTTTATCATCCACTCCACTGTTATCAGGGTGGCTGCAGCTGCAGTGCTGGAAAGGGTCACAGATTTAATCAATACCAAAGCACTGCAGCCAGTACAGTGACATTACAGAGGGCCAAATCCAAGCTACCATCAGCTTTTAAGCCAAATGCATGGCCACACAAAGTGTTAGTGGAGCAGTGCTCGGTAAATAACGAGTGACGCAAACAGGAGTTTATACAATGGCATGGAGGCACACGACACGTTTTAGTATCTGACTATTCATGTGAGAAGATTGCAGAATAATGTGCTGTATAATCTCATCTCAATCACCGCTTCTCTTTTCTTGTTATGACACAATGACACTGCGTGTCACTGAAATTTATGCCTTCATATCAGCACAGCTGTTGCATAAATGAACCCATCACAACAAAAGCACCATGTGGTTCATTTAATCCTGTTGTGTTATATGTTGTATATCTGTTTGGAAGTATGAGGCCCCTCTGGTGACATTTAATAAAAACTAAATAATGCGTGGCCACGCGTTGGTATCTCATGGTCACAGGATAATTAATGCATGGCCATGAGATAGTTAGTAATTTCATTTCCATGAAGATAGTGTTGATTGTTTCTTGTTATTGGATATTATAGTTCGCTTTTGATTGAGTTTTCAATCAGACATGACAGTTTCAGCCTAACTAAAGACTGCAGGTTATAGCACGTGTATCTACAGCGTGAAAAAATCAGGAGTGTGAGGAAAGTGGCCTGTAATCGAGTCTCACTTTCCTGACACTCTTACTACCGTTAGTATTTTGATTAGATTACTATTTTTGAAGCAGTTTATCAGTTGATTGTAGACAGATTATTGCCTTGCTTTACCTGCAGTAAGTATGAAAAACATATTTATGTGGCTCATCTAACTTACTATGGAAGCCATCGTGTCAGACCTTGTCAGTCCCCGCTTTATCATCTCAGGGATTTATTATGTTTTTGATAGCCGCCTGCACTGTTTGCCAGGTTACAGCAACAATCGACACTATCTCCATGGAAATGAAAACAGTATCCGTCTCCAAACGGAGGCAAAATATCAAAGCTTTCATTGTTGTGAATGAGCTGCAGTCAGTGATGGTTCACAGAAACTGTGGATCTAGACAGTACATTGAAACTAGCACATATTTTCTCAGTGCTCTGGCAGAAGAGTGAACATTGCATAATAACTTTATGTACTTTTTAATGTTATAAGTGTTTACTATCCACTCATGTGAAATGAGCAAAATGAGATTATGCCCTTTTGCATGCATGCTACTGGTTGTTTGAGTTGCAAGAGTCTCATTTATTTGACTCTTTAAGCTTGGGGTAGTTGAATTATTATTATTTTTTAAGATTTTTTTTCAGGCGTCTGCCTTTATAGAATAGGATGGTGTAGAGAAAAGAAATGTAGTGCAGAAAGAGTATAACGTGATGCCACCCCCCTACCAACAACTGGGCTGGAGAAATTTGCCCTGACCAGACCCTGAACCCCGTCCATGCATGTATATGACAGCAGTACATTTGACTGCTCTGCCGCCAGCGGCATCTAGCCAGCAGCTCTGTCAGAGCTGGTTTTGCCTCAGCTCACAAGCAACTTGAGCTATTCAGTCCTTCCCCTCATCACAGCTTCTGGGTTTAGCGTTTAGTGTAGCCGACATGGAAAGACGAGTAGGAAGACACAAACAGGCTCAAAATGGAGATTTACACAGAAATCTTGCTCACATGCACACAAGAAGCTACAGAGTTGACACTGATCAACAGACGAGACATTATTAATTACTGTGAGTGCTGCAGCAATTAGTTTTACAGTCATTTGGAGATCAGCGCTTTGGCAAAAATCTACAAAGAGTATTAAATACTGACTCTGATGTAGTTGGGACCCTTTTAGTGATTACAGCAGTGTGTTTTATGGACATAGTGTCCTCTGGGCTCATGAATCAAAACTGATGAAAGACAAAACTGATGAGGCAGTCTAGAGAATAAAGCAACCTAATATGTGTCTGTTTTGTATAAAACTGAAGAAGAAGTGTGTGGCTTATGTCAGTGATAGAAAGATGAAGGATGATTGGAAAGATAGGTCTTTAATAACTCCTAATGCCGCCTTGAGAGGGAGCAGAATGCTGTGTCATACATTTGTCGGTACAGATGTACAGCGTGTGGGGAAACGGGAAGAAAGTGAAACGTGTGGACTAAAAGCTTTGTGTGCGTTTATTGCTGGAATCCCAATGCAGACTCTGAAATTGGTTCTTTTTTATCCACTGTATATGCACTTTGGTTCCACTCTTTGGTCATTATATTTGGATTTGTCTTCCTTGAATGTCATTCTAGCTATTCTGCCACATTGTTTTTGTCCTTCACAACTGTAAAGTTATTATGGCTAATGTGCTCTGTGCCTCTGTTCTGATCATCACAATGAGGCCCAGTGTGTTTATTTCTCTCGTGTGCGTGGTTACGCGGGTCTCTGTGTGGAAAGTATTTTTTTTTGTGTGTGTGGGCCCATTTCACTGCCCATTCCCACTCCAGTGGTTGTGTGATTCGTTTCTGTTTTGGTGGACTGACATCAGGAGGATGGCTCATCTCAGATGCAGGGGGCTTAGGCTGTGTGTCATCGTTCTAAATTCAGGGCCAGACACCAACCTCTTTTTCCATTCACATATTTTCTCTACTTTCTTTCCCTGTCTTTTCTGTGACTCTCACACACACATTGAGCAAAAAACAGCTAAAAATCCTCCATTCTCATAGCACCAAGAATCTGTTTTTTTCTCTCAACTCAAAGCACTGCTCCAAAAATAACTCTTTCCTCTCTTTCACCTCCCCCTCTCTCCCCCACTCCCTTCTCTCCCCATATACTGTAAATGTAGATTCCATCAATAATAAATGTTACAGTAGAAACCACTATTTTCTATATTTGTATCAGTATGAGAGTCAAGATGGACATAAATTGGCATAGCGATACATCACGTCATGAGGAGGGAGTTGGTATATGGGGAATGAATTTATATTGATGGGGGGGATACCACCAAATTTGAGCTTTCAGATACGTTTTCCAATTCATGTTTTCCCCCATTCCCAATCGGGCAATGATATTAGAAAAGGAAATGGACAATAGGCAAACATAATTTGTTCATCATGGTCAGTAAAGCTGTTTCTATTTTAAGGAAATCAGTCTTTGTTTGACATGTTCTAGCTCTGTCAGGTAATCTTGTTCATGTGCGCAAAATTTAATTACAAACTGCAGAGCATAATACATAATGTAATTCTTAATTTGTGTGGTTACCCCCCCCCTCACCCTATTGGACCAGATGTTTTGTTTTGTGTGTGCCGTGTGTGGGACAACATGAATGTGTTTGTCATTCAAGGCCCTGCTAAACACAGCAGAGGCCGCGCTGCTCTAACCGTTGTCTCTCCTCCTTCCTCCTCCTATGAAATGGACCTCTTACAGACGGAGGTAACTCCACAGGGGCTCAGCGTGGCCCAGCCACCCCCTCCCCACCCCTCTCTAGGCATGCTCTGTTTCGTCTGTCCACTCTGTTTGGTGGATCGTCCCATTAGTGGGACACTCTCTATCTCTATGTCTACTCTCTATGTCTACCCTCTATCACCGAGTGTAGTGTGCATGTGATAAAGTGACACTTTCATGCAATGCTGTGAATATACACATGCTAGCAGAAAAAAATCCGTCAGCTAACTGAGCATTCGTGTGTGAAAGAGAGTGAGAGTCACTATGTTCTTAATGATTAATACACTGGGGTTGTGTTACAGATATGGTTTATCAATGGTGTGTGTGTGTTTGTGCTGCAGTCTCTCGTGATGTTTTCCCCTCACTTTGTCAATTTCACTTTGTGAGTACAACCTCTGGTGGATATTGTGTTTGCACACGAATTGACCGCAAACTAATTGTCACTGCCACCCTCACCTGCCTGTACGGCTTCATGTGTATGCAGCACTTGCATGACTGATATTCTACTAGACCATCTCTACAAAGTCATCCTTCTGCATTATGATTTGTGTGTGTGTGTAAGCACACTGTGTGTACCTTTCTTTTTCTTTGAGCATGTCTCTGATTGAGCCTGGCTCCTAAAAACACACTCTGGCTTGCACACACATATAAACTCACCTGGGGCAGCTGTGAAAGCTATACAACTTGATCTGAATCTCTGAATTTGTTTTTAATGGAATTTCTTCCTTTTTTTGCCATGGTCTGGATGAGCAGAAGATCGCCCAGGAGAGGGAAAAGTTTGCAGATGAGGACAGCATATTTTACACACTGGGAGAATGTGGCCTTATCTCTTTCTCTGACTACATCTTCCTCACCACTGTGCTGTCCAGTAAGTACATCATTGAACTGTACAGACCACTCAGAGATCTAATCTTTCTTATAACCCGCCCCATTCAAGTCCAATCCTTCAAACCTTGCCCACTGTTCACGAATCAAAACCTAAAACGATGTCTTTTCTCCTCTGCTTTCTCACTGCATCAGTTACCAAAGCGGCGAGAAAAGAATTTTTCCAATATAACATTATTAGTCAAGTAAGAAAGCTGCCTGTCTGTTCCTTCTGACTTCCAGTACTGGTTAACATAATAATGTGTGTTTTAAGCAAGCTGTCTTTAACCATTCACAGAATCCGTTTGTTTTAGGAGAGGAGTGGATAAGATAATGCTAGAAACAGAGAGGAAATTTCACATTTATGCCTCTTTTCTTAATGCATCAGACTTTACACTAATGAAAATATAGCACTGACCGCTTCCTCCAATCACTTTTTAATCAACCTTTTATCCCGAGCTTAGATTGACCATCTATTATAATCTGTTCATATGGGGAACGTGTCCAGGGAAGTTTTCAAGGACAAGTCATTTTGAGCAGACCTGGCACGGTGCCTTATGTTTGTTTTTTAATCCATTTAAAGGGGCCACATTTTGCCATTTTCCCAGTTTAATATTCTGATTCACATGGTCTATTTCTAAAATTGTGCATGCTTTATGGTCCAAAACACTTTGTTTTGTGCACACTCCACACATAAAGGACCTGGGATGGCCAAGTTCCAATCCAGGACTTTCTTGTTGTGAGACAGTCTACTTATTGTAAGCGATTGGTGCAGCAAATGCAAATACAAATTCAAATATCATTTATGCAAATGTTGTGGTGCTTGTTCATATAGACACTGCAGGCTCTGTTCGAGCACCTCCGCCTGTTTGCAGAGAGTTGGACAGATTGAGTAGTGATCATTGTGCAGTCTGATGGCTGTTTGCCTAAAAAAAAAAGAGAGACCTCTACTGAGGCTGAGATGATGCTGAACAGTTGATGGGTAACGACCGAGCCAGTATTGAACTTCGTAGCCATTGTCTGGGTCGATCCAGTGTTGATGTGTTGTTTTTATATTGTGTGGTATTGATTTCAGAATGTGTTCCTTTGTGTGTTTGTGTCCTGCGGTGTCCAGCTCCCCAGAGAAACTTTGAGATTGCTTTCAAGATGTTTGATCTGAATGGTGATGGAGAGGTGGACCTGGAGGAGTTTGAACAGGTGAGTGTGAGCAGCAGACCCACATTTATATTAAAGGAGAACCAGGATAAAGTGCCAGCCCACACACCTGAACTGTTTTTATATCTGGAGTGGCTTGTGATTGCCTTCCTTTTTACAACCCGCAGTATTACTTGAATCTTGTTAACGTTGGAGCCGCATTTCTATTGCACCTCCAGGTCCAGAGCATCATTCGCTCCCAGACCAGCATGGGCATGCGGCACCGTGACCGCTCCACCACAGGAAACACCCTGAAGACAGCCGGCTGCAGCTCTGCTCTCACCACCTACTTCTTTGGAGAAGACCTGAAGGGAAAACTCACCATCGGCAGCTTCCTGGAGTTTCAGAGGAAACTGCAGCATGATGTGCTCAAACTAGAGGTGATGGAAAGTAAACGCAAATATGTTGGAAGACGATAACAACAAATGAATTTGTGAAGATGATAATGAATTAATTTGTCGCAGCTTTGCTGTCATCTTAAATCTACTATCCAGGGACTGCAGATGAAAAATGAAACGCTTTTAAACGATGAGGAAGTAAATTACACTTGGTGTTACACTTATTACCCCAGTAGACAAACGAAGTAGGATATTTTTAAATCAAGAGCAGGACAGGAAATAAGGTGATAGGTGAATGTTAGGCATTATTCAAAGGTTTGAGTGTGACAAAGAAGCTGTGGACACACACTCTCCAGGTTGTGACGGGTATAAAAGCCACACTCTGTCTCTTTCTCCTCAGTGATGCCTCTTGCTTCTACACTTACAGCAACTGATTGCTGTTGTTAAACATATGTATATTCTAATAAGCCTTGATAGTGTCTAACTGATACTCTGAACCCTAATCGGCAAAGTCATGGAAATTTTCAAGAGTAGGACGCGGGTCTGAGCATCTGCCAGAAAGAAAAGGGCTATCTGTCAGGTCTTAATAATAGCCTCCCATATAAATCTGTTGGATTGACCTGACACAGCTAACGCCCATTGCTGCTTAGCCATTCTCTAGTGGAAGAAAAGGAAAAAAAAATGCACATGCAGATTTAATGTCACCAAGCCAGCTCCAAGCATGATTCAACTTGAAGCCTGACACCAGTATTTACTGTTTGCTGTCTCCCTCTCCTCTTAATTTGTTCGTTCCTTTGCACAGCACTCAATCTTCCTCTTCCCCCTCTCCTCCAGTTCGAGAGGAACGATCCCATGGACGGCAGAATCAGTGAGAGGCAGTTCGGGGGTATGCTGCTGGCCTACAGCGGAGTCCAGTCTCGTAAACTCAAGCAGATGCAGAAGGGCTTGAAGAAGATGTTTAAGGACGCGCAGGTAGATAAATCTGGGTGTGTTTGTATTCCTGCGTGCAAGGAAGTCTCAGATAAGGGATCGGTACTTTGTGGTTATATGTTGGTGTGTCAATCAATTGGGGATACACACAAGGATCTGTGAGAGACGGTGTGTGTCCAAAGGAAAAAAGAGATTACACCAGGAGTGTGTGTGTGTGAGAGCGTGTGCATGTGGGCGTGCATGTGAGACGGGATGAGAGGTAATGCATCACAGGGTGAGGACAGCACATTTAGAGCTGGGCACTCTCTCCAAATCCTCTGCTTTCCCCCTATCTCTGTTTGTGATGACCAAATACAGAGCACCCAGTGCTCGGCACAAGGGCATAAGTTAGTCCTCCATTTCCCTCTGAGCTCCTCAGTAAGCTCCTTCTCTGACGGCGTCTCCATTGTCTCTCTGTCTTTCTCCTCGTCTGTTTGCTACAGGCTTTGTCCTCCCCCCTCGTTTGCTCTTCTATCAATCAACTGCTTATTCAGTTTGGTTGACTTCAGACTGAACATCTCCATGACTTTGCAAGGATGACAAAAAAAAATAATATAAGAAAAAAAAAAACAGTATAGGCTTTGGTTTACCCAGCAATTGGCACACCCGAAAGCACCGCAAAGCTTAGAGGAAGTCAAATGGCTCCAGTGGGACAGATCAACCAGGGGGAAAATGAGAATAATACAAAATAATCAAGATTTAGAGGGCTTAAATTCAAATTGGGTACATGTCTATCCTTTTTCATTTTTTCTGTGTTTTGCATGAATTTGCTGGCTCTGCTTCACAGTAATAGGCCACATCAGTCATTTGACTGAAATCACGCCCAAGCATAACGTATCTTCCCGAGGTGTCGCAGCAATATACGTCCTATTTCCCCCTTGTTGAAGATGCACCACATGTTTGCTTGTTGGTATATGTACATTAAAGCTCCACAGATGTCAAGCTAAGCTACGACAAGGCGAGTTTGATAGTTAAACGCAGCTATTAGCAGAGAAAAGAACACGCATGAAAGCTACCGTACCTCCCGGGCATAAGAAAAAAAAAAAATGAGGCGAGCTGCTGCCAGAACTGTGTCTCTAAGGAATTAGACTGCAGTAAGCATCTTTCTCCCTGCTTCACTTTCACTGTTTACCCTCTTTCTACATCCTTCTCTCTCTTTGCATCCTGCTCTATTTCTTTCGTTCTTTCTTCCTTTCTTTCTTTCCTCACCATTGGCATAACGAGTACGGTTAATGAGGAAAAAGTGTTATTTACTGTCTAAGACCAGCTGCTTACTTCTCTATGCAAACGAGCTCATCAGCAGTGTGGCAGCTGTGAGACCGTACATCTGTTTCTACGTGTGTGTCTGTGCATGTGTCTTCTAGAGTCTGATCTCCTGTCTGACCATGGCAAACTGATAATCCATGTGTCCATTACTTCTGTTTCTCCTCGCCGAGCGTTGTGTACCAGCAGCTCTTGTCCTAAATTTGTTTGATATTTTTACAGATTGGAGTAAGTGCTGTAAATGGATCTGGTAAAATTGCAGGAACGGTTTGTCACAACCGTTTTTCATTTCTTTTGTAGGGCATCACGTTTGAGGAGGTGGAGAATTTCTTTACTTTCCTGAAGAACGTGAACGACGTGGACACAGCGCTGAGCTTCTACCACATGGCAGGAGCGTCCATAGATAAAGGTACAAGCGGCTTATTTGTCCTTTCACTCCGACATCCTCCGAGTCCTCCTAATTACTCTTTTTAGACTTTGCTGCTGCCACTTCCTCTGACTCTCAGGGCTGTTAACACTCTGCTTAGCCAGATCGGCTTTCCACATCTTTCCTCGCTCAATCAGTTGTCATCGGTTTGTCTATCCATCCGTTCATCTACTACTCCTTCCTCCTCCAGGCCTTAGAGCAGAGCTCATGCTTTAATCCAAGGAGCACGAGCCTGCACACATGACCGATCGCTTCCTACTTGACAGGCTACGGATCCTAGTGACAGATGCCAGATCTTTAGGGGATGGAGGCGGAGGCTCTGACTCGGCTGACCCGTCATCATATAGTTGTTCTTTTCCTCCAAAAATTCCCTGCAGTTTCAAATCCGAAGAATGTATCTACAATGGATTATTATGAAAGCCAATTGCTTAATCATCAATAAAGTCTCTGTTACCCTTATCATCCTAAACACTTTCAATATTATTAAATCCAATCGACTGTCAGATGTTTACAACGCAAGTCAATTTAACGTGAGCAGCACCCTGTAGCTTTGGTAATATGGCAATTATTTGCCGAGTCAATGTTTCCGTCATTCAGCCCCTCAATAAGCCTCCAGATGTTTTCTGTCAGCGTCCATTAGCTCTGATTCACTGACAAAAAAAGCTGCAGCCTGAAGGGAGCGCAGGATCCAGCCCCGGGTGCTTGTTTCCAGAATCTGGCTGCGTGTGCGTGTCTGTATGTTTGTAAGGGTGTTGTGGAGCAGCCTTGAAAACATAAGGCTCCTTGGTGAAGAGCTGCCAGGCATGTGTCTGCAAATGATCTCCGGCCTCCTGTTGTCTGTGCAGTGAAACGTCTCCTTACCGTTCCAGCCTCGAGCAGCAATCGTATATCTCTCTTCTCTTTAACGACATTGTTTCTCTTCCTCCTTCCTTTTGAATCTTTTTCGTCTCAATTTCAAATCCGGCGATTTCGCAACCGCTTTAGTACAGTTTCTCACATGTGGGTGTGTTATCTGGACGAGCACGCTCTCTCTTTAAGGTTGAAAGAAGGCCGCTAATGAGATTTTTTTTGGAGGACTGATCTGGCTCTTTTTTTAGTCTTGCCATTTGCGAGAAGATTTTGTCAGACACCCTTTTTCATCCCGGCCCTCGATTTTCTCATACTCTCTGTTTCTCTTGACCTTCCCTCCTCCATTTGTATGCCTTTGAAGTCCGATAATCAATAAATCTAGTCAGGACAAGGGAGATTTATATCATTTTATTGTTTTTTTACATTATGACCCCGAGACCTTTTTTCTTCCAGGTCCCCGACACCTCCATCTTTATCTCCTTCCCGTCACTTTCATTCCCAGCCAGAAGCTGTGGCGGTGTCTGCCCCTACTCTTCCTCTTCTCCTCAGTCCCTTCTTTCCCTTTCTCGTGTCTATCAGATAGTCTCCCCTGTGAATGGGAGCACTGCCCGCTATCGATCCAGAACAGTTTGACTTGCCACAGTGTCCTCCACATGGGCCATTTACTGTAGAAGCTGGCTCACTTGTGAGTCTGTGTCCACTAATGCGCATATTACTCCCCTACCAAACTGCGAATTTCTCATGGTTCTGTCTGTCGGCGTCTTCCAGTGACCATGAAGCAGGTGGCCCGCACCGTGGCCAAGGTGGAGCTGTCGGACCATGTGTGCGATGTGGTGTTCGCCCTGTTCGACTGTGATGGTGAGTGACGGGCTGATTAATCATAGCTGTCCTCTGCGGATATTTATGCAAAACGAATAATGCCTCTTCTGTCAGGTGGAAATCATCAATAAACGGAATTCATCTCCTCCTCTTACTTCCTCTCCCTCTATTATTTCATCATCTACCCTCCCCTGTCCTTCGCCAAACTCCCCCCGCCTCTCCCCCCCCCCCACTCTCTGTCTGTCTCAGGGAACGGAGAGCTTAGCAATAAGGAGTTCATCGCCATCATGAAGCAGCGGCTGATGCGTGGGCTCGAGAAACCCAAGGACATGGGCTTCACTCGTCTGGTGCGTGCCATGTGGAAGTGTGCCCAGGATACCGTCTGGGACTTCGCCGCACCAAAGACACAATAGAGACGGGAGGGAGCGTGTGAGCATGAGACGGAAACAGTGTGTGAACACACCAGTGGCATCAAAGGCCTTCTCACAAGTCTCCAGAATTTAAATAGACAATTAATGCAATGAATCATTAAGACTGCAGCTCTGAGGGGCATCATCAATCATTAACACACATCAGTGTAGTTCAAGCTATCAATAGTTACTGAAGCATGCTGACACAGCACTGTGTGTCCCGAAAGCCATCCCTAGCATGTCTTTCTAATGCATTTGTATATTTGGATATAAATAAATATATATAAAATAAATATACGGTTTGTATATTTATGTTTGCCATATTCTGCAGAGGAATGCCGTGTCAGCAGGTAACTGTGTGACCCTTTGTCAAACGCTAAAACAGCACTTTTTTTTTTTTTTTTTTTTAACCAGTTAACATATTTTACTTCAAAAGGAACAAAAAGTTAATCTTTTTTGACCTTCAGCTGAATAAATTTCACAGTATCTCTGTTCTGTATTGACAACAGACACATATTTCTTTAGTGGAACACAGACTCTAGTCTGTAATCTTGTTATCACATCTTTGTTCAGCCCGCTAGCTCCAGCTGCATCTTTACTCCTTACATTTTTGGCTCATAAAGGATCAATGATGCTCATCCTGCTCTCCTGTTTGATAAAGTATGTATTCCTCTTATTATTGCTTGTTGAAACACTATGTTATAATGTTAAATGAAATGCTCTATTAAAGTTTTTTTTTTTAAATAATGTTAGCTAATTATGTTTTATTTATAAATTACTGTGTTCTGCATGACATGCAAGTCGGATTGTTTATGTTTGTGGTACCAAGGGCGTAATTTGTCATCCAACGAAACGGGATGTATGATTTTTTTTTTTAATTAGAATGTATGGATAATTGTATGCAGTGGCTTTGAGTGCACAGCAGAGGAAGAAAAAGATGGTAATGCGTGTGTGCCGTGAGCAGTCAGCAGTTTTGTGTAATTGAAATGGACGGGATGGGCAGTCCTCGGCCTCTGCTGCCCATTAAAAGATTGTCCTGCAGCCTCTGTACACACACTGTGCTGCAAAGGCCCTAGACGAGCTGGCCGCCGCTCTCGCTACGCACACAGGACACGTTTTTCGAATGACAGGCGAAAGTGGTACTCAGGAGTAATTGCAAAACTGGAGATTATGCTGAAGGAGATCAAGTTTGACATTGCAATCACACGAAACGTGAACTAGTTTGAAAGTGAACATGCTCACCTTCATAGTTTCTACTTTCAACAGGTAAACCCACAAAGACATTCAATTTAAAATGAAACAAAACCAATGAAAGCAGCAAATTGATGAACGATTTTATCTGACAAATGGAATAATCGACTTGTTTAGATTACTCTTAAAATCAAAGGAGAATACCGACTTGGCTTCACAAAACCTGCCTGTTAAAGGCCCCTGCGGCTAAACTGAGTTAAACGTGCACATCTCCTGACAACAATAGCGCCTGCACTGAAAAATCGCCCAGTAACCGCTCTTTACTGCACTCTCCCTTCTCGACAGCTCAGCCATGTAAACCCCAAGCAAGAACGCTCCGTCAAATTTCACTGCTTGTTCAGGCACTGAAGCCGCGCTGTCAGGCTCTGGAGCAACGCTATAATTGGAGTGACTGCAGACCTCCCTCCTAAGTCAACAGCTCTCTGTGTATGCACAGAAATGTACACATTTCCTGTATGCACAGTGCACGAGCTGTTCTTAATGTGTGCACTAGCATTAGGGTTTTTTTTTTCCTTCATGCTGAATGTAGAGACTGTATGCTTCATTAGGTCTTAATGTTCTGTACCATCTGTCATGTCATTAAAGAAGTTGTATTATTATTATTGCACTTATGCAAGTAGAGTTAAAGTGATGGTCATATAGAAAGCAGCAAAGACCTCGATCACTAAAACATTAAAAGGGACTAACAGGAATCTATGGGGGGGGGGATAATTAGTTTTCTGATACAATCCACCACATTGCACTACAGTCACTGTCAAATCCTTCCAGTTATATTGGCAACATTTAAAGCCCACTATCTATCTGTGCTTTTGCGAGGCCAGGGAGTCACAGGAGCTGCTTGAATGAGTTCCAATTTAATTGGCATATTAAAATGCTCCTGAAACATGGAGGATTTAAGGCAGGTGTTTGTGTCAAAGCCGGCGAGATTGGCAGGTTGAGCTCCGACTGCCGTTACGATGAAACAAAAAACGTGCTCACGGAAGAGGAGCTATTGTTGAGGCCTCACGGCCCACCAATGTCTGATATTTAAATGATGTGAGCAATGTGCAGATGAGTATTTAGAATATCCAAAAATAGCCCTGGTTACACAGAATGTTTAATTGGAGAGCTGCACCTGTCCAGATCAGACACATTAATCCCAGGGGGGTCTTCATGACGCAGTAAGGTACTTGTGGCCAGAGATGTTTTATAATTCATAGATGATTAAAAACGGCGGTATCATCTATTCATCAGACCAATCTAATTTACAAAGCTACTTGGTACTTTTAACTTAAAAAGAGATGGAGACGTGAACATAAAGGAAACCTTGCATTTCTCTTCGGTATCTTAAGTGTTGGAGAGTGAGGATGAACTTTTACCTGGATTTATGCAAGTTATTAGAAATGGGATCAAGAGAAATAAGGAACTCTTGCAACTTCTACTCAGAACTTGTCATTAAAGTGAAACTGGTCGGTCCAACTCAAAAGTTAAGTGCCAGTGGACCAGAATCACAACAAAAGGGTGTTTCCTAACCTCAAGTGTCGCTCCATGTGTTCAGAATGAAACTGGTGTAACCTAGTTCAGTAACGCCTGGACATAGCACCCTCAAAACTGTCCCATGGTATCATTATTATTAATAATTGAAGGTCAGTGATACATGACTGCCATCTAGTGGTGTTGATGAGTTGCAGGTGTGTTTTTCTAACCCACATTACTCCAGACTGCAACACCAAACATGGGAATATTGATTACATAATGCTTGTTTTGGTTGTATCATGATTTGACTGATTATCCCTGGACTAGTACTTCATATGATAAACTGTAGGCTGGTGTTTTTAGAGTATAAATACATACATTTCTGCACTGAACCCAACAAATAAAGACAGTCAATATACCAACCTCTAATTAGACAGGTTTTTAATCAGTTATAGTACAAGAGTTGATCATAAAAAAAAAAAAAATCAAAAATTAACACAAATTCATAGTAAATTCAACTGGAACAACATGGCTCTTTATGTTGGATAATAAATTCCATACGGATGATCAACTGAGGAGAGGGAGGAGGGACAGAGAAATCCTAACGGTCAAAGCAAAATGGCTTGTAGATAGCGTGGGCAAAACATCTGAGGTCCTAACTGTAGAAATGGAATAAAACTTAATAAATACACAGCATAAAACTCAGCCTTACTCACTAAACATCCTCACGTTATGTTAAGACAAAACCCAAGTACGGACCCTCTCCACGCTCAAAGAAGACCAAATAAAAGTGAACGTACAATCCGAAAAAACATGAATTCCACGTGAGCCATTAAAATCCAGTTCAATGTTTTTAAATACATAAAAAAAAAGAACTTGTTGGGGTGGATGGCTGTCTTTCCAACAGAGATAAATGAAAAGGTCGTTACAAAGAAATGACATTTGCTGATTGAGAAGAACATAAAAGTCGAAAAGGGGCCCCGACATACAGACTGGCTTTGTGCCTTGAACTGGTGGCCGTCAGCCACCTAGTGGCTATAAGTGGTAATAATGTCACATGGATGTCAGTCACAGCTGGGGACCGCTTCCTCCTGTTGCTTTCACATCACAGATCAAACGAATGGTCTCCATTACAAACCGGGAGCAAATATCTGCATGGAAGTGCCAGCTCAGCTCTATGGGTCACATTCTTCTGTGTCCTGCTGCTGCTGCTGCTGCTACAGGGGGGAGGTGTGGTGGTAGGGACGACTGTTTACGGGGAGAGGAAGTAGACAACTAGTCCTGATCGAGCAGGTACAGTTCAGACGACAGCGACGAGGTCGTCAGTCGCTGTCAAACTTAATCGAGTTGACTCCGGTGGAGATGGCGCCGCCGCGGTAGCTTCCCCTCTTCTTCTTTGTCTTTTCGTGACGAAACGACTTCCCTTTAGTGTGCCGGAGCACGTCGTTGGCTTTCTGGCCCCAGTCCCCGTTGGATCCCAACTGGAGTTGGCGGAGACAAAATAACATGTTTGGCAAACAAGATTCGGTTCCAAAGTACATGGGGTCATTTTAGAAATTATAATAAAGGATAAACATCCGTCTCATGTGGGCCGACTGTCTGGGATAATACTTCTAACCTCTGTTTAGTGGTTAATCAAGCAGAATACATGAATATAATGGGATTCCAGGTCCCCTGATGAATTATAAATCCTCCAGTTAAGGGGAGTGTAAGGGGAGTCACTAGGATATGCACAGCTTTGTTTTCCTCAGCGATCTTAACTAGTTACTGAACTCACCTTTGCATCAAATGAGTTGTCTGTGAGGCGATGATCCACCTCTATTTCCTCCTCTCTTATCCTCCGGAAAGGTATGTTAGAATTCTGGAAGACAGTTGGATATTTTCATTAAACTGTGTATTTTTCATGTGGAATCAGTTCGTTTTTTCTATCACTGTGATTTTAGCAACATTTGTAGCAACTCAATTTTTTCAAACAGTTACCTTCTTATTGGCTTTAGGAAACGTCTGTGGTGTGGTGGCTTTTTTCTTGTTTTTCGGTGTCGTGACATCCATCTCCTCCTCTTCGTCCTCTTCTTCGTTGGTGCCTGCATGAATTAAGTGAAGAAAAACTTAAATACATCACTTTACAGACAAACTAAGGTGGGTTTAAAAAAAAATGTGATCACATGTCTAGTTACCATTTGTTGTGGGAGTGGTGGGTGCTGTAGCTGCTTTACGTGGCGGTGCTTCCTCTTCGTCTGATGAGCTGTCTGATGAGCTGCTCTCTTTGGGTTTAGCTGCTGCGGTTTTCTTGGTGGATGCGGCCGGTGTTGCGGGTTTTGCGGCACTTTTACCGGCCTCCTCGTCTTCAGAGCTGCTGTCGCTCGACGAGGACTCCGCCGGTTTTGCCGGAGCCTTGGGTGTCGCTGCCTTGCCGTTGGCGACGGTTGCGGGTTTAGCAGGAGCCGCCTTGGTCTCTGCCTCAGAATCGGAGCTGTCGGAGTCGGAGCTGCTCTCCTCGGCCTTCTTTTTCGGAGCCGGAGCCGCCTTTGTGGCTGCAGGCTTGGGCGCTGCCTTCTTTGGTTCCTCCTCGTCGCTGGAGCTGTCTTCGCTGGTGGATTCTGCGGGAGCCTTGGCGGCAGGTTGCTTGGCAGCTGGGGCTGGTTTTTTCACTGCGGGTTTGGCTGCTTCGTCCTCAGAGTCGGAGCTGTCCGAGTCCGAGCTGCTGTCTGCAGCGGTGGCGGCGGGCTTTGCAGCTGGCGTAGCTGGTTTGGCTGCAGCTGCAGGCTTGGCTTTCGCTGGTTCCTCCTCATCGGAGGAGGAATCTGAGTCAGAGCTGCTTTCTGCAGCGGGTTTTGCTGCAGGTTTTGCAGCAGGTTTTGCTGCGGGTGTAGCCGGCTTTGCTGCTGCAGGTTTGACTGGAGCTTCTTCTTCAGAGGAAGAGTCAGACTCGGAGCTGCTTTCTGCGGCTGCAGCAGCCGGCTTCGCTGCGGGAGTAGCAGGCTTTGAAGCTACTGCGGGTTTGACTGGGGCTTCGTCTTCAGAAGAAGAGTCGGAGTCCGAGCTGCTTTCTGCTGCGGCAGCAGGCTTCGCCACGGGTGTAGCGGGCTTTGAGGTCGGGGTGGTCGGTTTTGCTGCTACAGGTTTAGCCTTGACCGGTGCTTCGTCTTCGGAGGAAGAATCAGAGTCTGAGCTGCTCTCCGCTGCAGCAGCAGCCTTCGCTGCAGGAGCAGCTGGCTTTGGAGTAGGTTTAGCTGCTGCTGGCTTGGCTTTGACTGGTTCTTCCTCGTCTTCAGAGGAGGAATCAGAGTCAGAGCTGCTTTCTGCTGCAGCAGCGGGCTTTGCAGCAGGCTTCGATGATGGGGTGGCTGGTTTCGCAGCCGCTGGCTTGGCTTTTGCTGGTTCTTCCTCGTCAGACGAAGAGTCCGAGTCTGAGCTGCTCTCTGCTGCGGCAGGTGGTTTAGCAGCAGCAGCTGCAGGCTTCGGGGCCGGTTTTGCTGCAGCTGGTTTGGTCTTGACTGGTTCCTCTTCCTCATCAGAGGAGTCATCAGAGGTGCTCTCTGCAGCCTTAGCTGGAGGTTTAGCAGCAGGCGTTGGAGGAGCTGCGGCTTTAGCGGCAGGTTTCGCTGGAGCCTCATCTTCTGAGCTGGAGTCTGACATGAAACACAAACAATATTTTGAACATTTTCCAGAAAGGTAAACAAAGCAGGGTGAAATTATTTTTGGGGAGAGTATTAACTAGTAAATTTAGGCTTTTAGAGGAAATAAGAATAAAAATATTTAACTTGATTGCTGAAAAAAAAGTGTGTCTTACCTGAGCTTGAGGAGTCTTTTTTAGCTGGGGTCTTCTTAGCAGCTGGAGCAGGTTTAGCTGGAGTCACTTTCGCTGCGGTTTTCTTCACCTCCTCTTCCTCGTCTGAGCTTGACGAGTCTTCGGACTCTTCCTCTTTAGCGGGTGCCGGTTTGACTGGGGTGGCTTTAGTTGGGACAACTTTGGCTGCAGGCTTCTTTGCCTCCTCTTCATCGGAGCTTGAATCTGGAAAGACGTGGGTATGTTTTAAAAAATATTTGTGACACGCATGGGTTCACGCCAAGCAGAATAATCACTGACTGGAATCCTGACCGTTACCTGAGCTCTCAGAGCTGGAATCCTTCTTCGCAGCGGGTTTGGGTGCAGCAGGTTTGGCAGGGGTGGGCTTCTTTACTGGTGCAGGTTTAGCTGTGATGAGTATTATCTTGTTAGAAACACCATTAAAAAAAACTAAAACACTGCCACACTGAAACGAGAAACGTGGGCAGCTCTTACCTGCAGCTTTCGTCTCTTCTTCATCACTGCTGTCGTCGCTGGAGTCCGAGGAGTCGCTTTCCTTGGCCTTTTTGGCTGCTGCTGCAGCTGGAGCTTTCTGGACAGAAGCAGGAGGTGGGACTGCGCTGTAGGGCCCTACCAAGACAGAATCAGGTGATCGACAGCAAGGTTAATATTATTCTTAATGAAAACTAACGAAATTACAAAAATTTGACTTGGAAAAAACACTTTTGTTAACCAAAAGAAAACAAAAAAAAAAGAAAAACAGTATCGTGCATTTATAAAACTGCCTATAATAGAAAATGTCTTTAGTTTCATCTTTTACAGATTAAGCACTATTAAGGAACATCAGGGTTTCCCAGTGCTTTATAGTTGAGGCGGCCCCTCTACAACAAATGCCCCCCGCCTTCCGCATGTATAATAATATAATAACGTCTTTCAAAAACCAAACTCTAAGCCATTAGCAGGTTTAGCTGCTAATAGTCTATTATCATAGTTTACTAATGCTGCCCCCCCCCAAGAGGAGAACCACACTCCACACTTCCTGCAAGACGTGTTCACAGACCCTCAGGAAATCCCAGTACTATCACCCAACAGAACAGAATCTGGGCCTAAACTAGTTTTATAAACAGTGTTTAATGACAGTCTTCTTGTTAATTTGCACAAAAAATATAAATACCCCCCCCCCAACACAAAAACACCTCATATTATTAAGAATTAAACATTAAAACTGCTAAAAATTAAGCATTGAAAAAACACCTAAAAAAATAAACTGAAATTAAAAAACAAAAGTCAAAATGAAATAAAAATAACTAATTAAGCCCAGGATTTCAATTTTAATGAGTTTTTCTGTTGTGGGGAGAGGTACAAATTTAACACACCTGGTTTGGCTTTTTTGCTCGGCGGAGCCTCATCTTCAGATGAAGAGTCTTCACTGCTCGATTCAGCAGCAGCAGCAGGAGGCTTCACTTGAGCAGGTTTGACTGGAGCCTAGCAGACATGCTTAATATTATTTCCCCTCAACTACTATCACATTTTGCCATATAAACTCTGGAATAAAGACAGCTACATGTAGCAGTGTAGGGTCTTAACATACCTTGGCTGGTTCTTCATCTTCAGAATCAGAGGAACTATCTTCACTGCTGCTCTCTTGCTTTTTCGGAGCTGCAGCTTTAGCAGGAACAGCAACTTTAGGCGCAGCAGCCGCTCCGGCCTTAGGTTCTGTTATTCACAGGTAAAGTGGATTAAATATACATTTTCATTATTAGCTTAACTCTAGTCAGCAATTAGTAACAGATGCATTATGACACATTTGTAGCTATAAACTCACTTGATGCAGGAGCTTTGGCGGCCGGCTCATCCTCACTGTCAGATTCTTCACTGCTCGAGCTGCTGTCTTTCTTCCTTGTGCTGCCTGCAGCAGCAGCAGCAACAGCAGCAACAGCAGCAACAGGCTTCACAGGAGCCTACAAGCAGAAAACTATGTTATAAAAACATAGACTCATTAAAGACAAACCGTGCCTCGCCTGCAAAATGGACAGGATCAGACTGCAGCAGGGAACAGTAACAAAAAGTCACAGTTTCCAGTAACCTTCAAAGAATATACAAAGTCAGAAAGAGCTGATTCTGATGTAATAAAATGTTCTCTGATCAATCTATTCAAGGTTATCCACTCATCACTGTGCTGTGGGATAGGACTTAGCATTTATTGTGTATTCTCTGGTATAAAATTACTTGACGTAAGCCAACCAATGAAAGGCAGACGTGTCAAAGTCATTCACATCACAATCCAGAAACTAAGAAACTCAAATAAAATCGTATGTTTGTTACCAAAGAACTGTTGTTGACAGGAATTAATTAAATAATGTTTTTGTCTTTTTGGCTAATAAACAATGTTAGAAATATGTCTGAATTCTTACTACATGATTAGATTAATGACATTAAAATGTATGAGTTTCTATAGGGCTGGACTGTATTCAGTTTCATAAGTTTCATGTACTTTAATACCAGAAACTCAACACAGCCCGTGTGCCGTGTTGGTTGTGTGGATCTTTGACTGTAAATGTTTCTTAAGTTGTAGCCGCGGGACCCGTTTTCCTCTGACTTCTTTATGAACAGCAGCATTTTTAGGATCATTCAAACCTGGTTTAATACTGGTCTGGTCATTCTAAGCCAATTTACTGCAGTAACTATTCTCGAAATTATTAGAAAACGGGGTTAAGACCTAGGCAATGCATGACTGTGACAAATATATTTTTGGTCACACTGGCCAGTGCTAGGTTTCTATAAAATGTCAATGATCCAATTAACCAGCATGCATTGCTCATCTCCAACGAGCCCGTTCATCATGCAGCAACGATCGGATTTCTTCCTACCTTTGCAGGAGCCTTTGCAGGTGCCTTCTCCTCCTCGGAATCACTTGAGTCTTCACTGCTGCTGGAAGCGGCTTTAGAAGCTGCTGCTTTAGGAGGCACCACCTTGGCTGTTAGACATAACAGACGAATGTAATCTGACAGTGGTCTACGGGGTTTACGTTACTAACCACATTTATCCAGGCATTTCAATTCACTGAGTCAGATATATTGATATCACCTGCAGGGGCTGCCTTTGTTGGTTTGGCAGCGGGTTCGTCATCCTCGCTGCTCGATTCTTCGCTGCTGGAAGTGTCTGCGTTGGGTTTTGCCTTCTTGGCTGATGGACCATTGACGGCTTCAGCAGGTGCTTTTCTTTTCTTGGCTTCAGGCGACCTAGGATGAGATGTAAAAAAAAGTGTTATTAAAAGGGAAAAGCAATACCAGAAAATATAACTAATCTGCCCATAATTGCTCAAAAAAACACAGCTTATCTACATTTATGTATTTAACTGGAAGGCTGATCTGGACTAGAGTAGTAGGTAGACTTATCATTGGGCTCCTGCACAGAGTGAATTAACTGTAGGATATTGTGACTTGTGTATAGTGATTAAAAAAAAGCAACATCTATAATATATATAATAAAATAGTGACAATATCCATATAAAAGTGCCACTTCTGGTCAAATGGCTAACTTCCAACCGTAGCCCAGGTGTTATATTTGTCTATTGATAACTGTATTGTAACTTCTGCTTTAGGATTTGGGCATTGGACCTAGCAGGTAAAATAACATTGATTTATAATGTATTGGGTCTTAGCATTTATCACTTATATAAGAGGGACGAGATATAATTTTCAGATTTAATATTTGAAGAATACAAATAAAATAGCAATAAAGAACAGAACAAAAAACAACAACTCACGTCACCCAGAAGTTGAATATGTTAGTGAGACTTTCTTCATTTTCATCCTGAGGATTCTGTAGAGAAACAGATTAACTTTAGCAAATCCAGCTGTTGCGCGGTAAATAACGAGCAGCTGCAATAACACAAGATATTTAAAATCTAACAGCGAAGAAAGACACTGTGTTCCGGTTATATAAGTTAGGTGTACCCCTCCACGTGCTAACATTACCCCCCCACGAGCGGCTGCACGAGAGCCACTGAGCTTTAACAGCTTTTCCTCGTGCAGCCGAACGTTATTTTAAAAAAGAGTCCACGTGAAAGCAGCGCGTTCAGGCGGCTGTCAGCCACAAACCGGGGAGCCGCTCACCACTTTCGTCTTCTTGAGGAAGTGTTCCGCCGCCTTCGTGAACTTGTTCTCCAGCAGAAACGAGTAAACGCATTTGTAAAGATCACTCGGCACCGACTTCTGCGCCGCCATCTTTCCAGACCACGTTACGACGGGAAAGGGAAGGAAGTGGACGCGCGTGGGGCGAGAGGAGCGCGAGCGGTACCGCCCTCTTTGTGGGCGTGTGCGCAGGCGCGTAGTGACGTCACCAAATAAGAGAAGGAAAAATTACAAGATGGTTCACTCCGTTAAGATAACAGGCAATGGTGGTAAAACTACAAATACTGTAGTTTAATAAATAAATATACTCCATTACAAGTAAAATCGCTGTATTAAAGATCTTGCATATATATAAAAGTACAGAAGTGTTGTTAAAATTGTATGTAAAACAAGTTACTTGTTATGCAGCTCCATTTGGAGTGTTACATTTTAAAAGTATATTAAATTGTATTTATCACAAGAAAATACATTCAAGAGCATGGTATTGTTGTAGATTAGTAGTGTGGAGTCAATGTTACCCAATACTTTGGGTATATTACTAGTAGTACTGCATCATAATATAGACATGTTGCATATATTTTTATAGTAATGATTATATATTTTATTTATATAGTGCTTTTTTTTTTACATAAAGTGTCAAATCTCAATCCGGAAAATACATAAGATATCAAAATAATGTACTGGAGTGGAAATACAATGTAGTATCAAAAGTAAAAGTACCTCAGTTACTAGGTTGTTAGTAGGTAAACAGGTTTTTCCAACGGTACTCGAATAAATGAGACTAAATGGAAACTTAATTAGTATCATTGGTAACAGCTGTGTTTACCTACTATTTCATGTCAATATGCGAGCTGCTTACATGGGTAATGAACATATTCTGATTCCAAAATATTGACTTATTTAGTATCCGTGAATCGAGTTAGAGTGAGACCTCTTCACGACTTCAATTCAGATTAAATGTCGATACTTAAAATAATAATAATAAAACCGTATAAAGGTCAAATCTGGCGTCTTTATTATTTACGCATCACATCTGATACATTTAATCTCTCTTTTTTTATTGTATTTTATAAACCATGTCTCGGCGCACAGTTTATACGTCATCAACAGACGTTTCCTGTTCCTTGGTCACAACATGGTCGCCTTTGAGTAATCCGGGCAATGACACGAGCGCGGCGCGAGCTGAACTGAACGTGTGAATCGCGGAATTGCTTTAAATGAAGCCATGCCTCGCTACGAACTGGCCCTGATCATGAAGTCGATGCAGCGGCCGGAGATGGCGGCTGCTCTGCGGCGGACCGTGGAGTTCCTGATGGAGCGGGGAGCGGTGGTGCGGCAGCTGGAGAACCTGGGGGAGAGGCTGCTGCCCTACGCCATCACCAAACACAGCGAGAAGCACAGACGCGGGGCCTACTTCACGCTCGACTTCTACGCGGCTCCCGACGTCCTCCCGGGTTTCATGAACCACCTGCACCGCGACGTGGACGTGGTGAGACCCACCATCCTGAAGAAGGACGTCGAGGTGTCCCCCGGCCAGACCTGCTGTGGACCCCAGCAATGACCCCATGTAAGGGATCAGGATCAGTTCATTAAAGCAGACCTGTCAAAAATACATGTGGAAAGTAACTAAAGTATATTTACTCAAGTACTATAAACTAGTATAAATTGGAATAGTAAAGTACTTAAGTATATTTGGGTGATTCTACAATTTAGGGAGTTTTTTCTATCTCCAGGGTAGAATTTCAAGAAAACATGTTATTAGAAAATACAGTTGTCTTGAGTTGTTACTTTATTGTATTAGTTTAAGTTGTACTTAAGTAAATTTTTTATACTTTTTCAATTTATTATTATCTTCATTCTTCAGTTTAGGAGTTATTTTATCCCCAGGGTAGATTTTCAAGAAAAAAAAATGTTTATTAGAAACAAAAAAATTAAGCAATTTAAAAGTGCTAAATTTAATCAAGCTTTCTTTTGTTTTTCCTCATAGCTTTAAAAGTTGTTAAAACATCACCTTTTTAAAAAATATATTTATTTTTCAAATTCATGTAGCTAATTTTGTTCAATTTGCAATTTATTTACAGCTAAATATTGCTGGCCCTCATACATTTGTCATACCGTCACACTCAGCATCATAGAGAGCAATAAAGTTTTTACCAACAGTGGCTTACATTGTTGAATGGAAAATTAGATGCTCTAGACTAGAGGAACATTCTCATGTCTGAGAATGAACCCTCTTTTATGGGAGTACTACGGCCATTACTTCAATACATCCTTTCTGGAAGAAAGTTTATTATTACCAAATAAGTTACTATTTGGGTATTTTAATTTCACTTTACTTCCATATATTCAGTGAATATTGTATGCTATAGAAACACCTCTTATACTAAAAACAAAACCGCTTATTGTGGATTGTATTAGTATTGGCTGATAGTTGTAGTGAGGAAATTCCAAAGATGAAGATAATTAAAAGGATGGTGCCATTACATAGTTTCTCCACTAGAGAGCGCTGACATGTTTTTGTTTACTGTAAATCTAGCTTTGTATATTGCATAATACATGTACATACATAATCAAAATTATTTTAAAAAAAATTAATTGTGAGATCTGATATAATTATTGTTACCATTATGGGTCTGCCTCTACAGTAAAGTGACTGAATCATAAAAGGTGTTTATGTATTCGACCCGTGTTACCTTCTGTTTATAGAGATCATGCTGTGCTGACTGTGCTGTAACTTGACTCTGTAATAGTTTGCTCTTTTTCTTTTACAGGTGTCCGCAGCTCCTATCCAGAACATGTACAGTGTGATGTTTTGACCTTTTCCATATTGGTCGTCACTATCATTTTGAATGTTATATTATAATAAAATACAATTTTTTTTCTACCCTTTTGTCGCGAGTTTTGCTTCCCTTCTTTGGTAAAACTAAGCGACACATTCTTGTCCACCACACACTGTTTAATCATGTGTTTCATTTGCTTTCATTCCCGTCCTACATATGGTTCAACCAGTTCTGGAACGGTGAAATATGTTCGTCACCCAGGCTTAAGCACTCTTATCAACAATGATGATATGATGCCTCCGGCTGTTGAAACTTGGGTGAACTCTTCCTGTCAAATTAAACCTCCACGCATGATTCAGTCAGATTAACCGTTACCGGTGTTTCTCAGTGAACTTTCTTAGGCATGTTGATCTTTGTTTGTTGCATAAATCCACCTTTGCTTGGTCGTTCTTAATCCACAAAAGGTAATCACAGCATTAATGTATAGACCAAGGAACTATTCTGTCAGTCCAAACTGTTAATACTATTCCTTTCATGAATTAGTCTAATATGGTAATAATCTTGTCTACTAATTATTTTTAGGATTTACTAGATGCCATCATCTGCTACTAATAACCCAGTAGATGGCAATAAAAAACAATGGTGGGAAGTACATTTCTTCAAATATTATACTTAAGTGCAATTTTCAGGTCCTGATGCTACTCTATACTTCATTTCCGCTATATTTTATATTGTACATTCCACTATATTTGTTTGTTGACTTAATTTTCTGATAAGTTTAATATTTTTACATCAACAGAAAATACTTAAATATTCTATTATCTATATGTAGTAAACTGTTCTTTTATTTTCTTAATATGTACTTTGTGCATAACATGCAGTTACTATTACTATTAATCTACCAAAGCTATCTCAGGTTGGCTCCAAACTAAAACAGTAAAATGTTTTACATATCTTGTTTTACATGTCTTTACATATCTGGTGATTAAAACAAGTAGTAAAACATCAGTGGTTCTCAAAATTGGATTTGGGCAATAATTTATTTTCACTATAATTTCATCCGTAAGTGTGGTCCATGCTATGGTATGTAGAACTACTTGTATAGAGGACTGCCATAATTAAAAAATAAATAAATGACTTTATTTAATTTAGTAGGGTTTATTTCCTCTTATTTGTGTATTGTTCCCCTTTGCACATGAATTTATTTCATTTTCCATATTGATTATGTTCCATATGGAGGTGAAAATGAATGGGCTGAATGAATGATAAATTTAAATTTAAGTCTCAAGTCTATTTATTTTCAATTATGGCAGTTTCAGTCCTCCATATTTAGGCCTTGGGTTTCCTACACTTTCTGTTATGTTCTGCAAAAATCTTATCAGATGGAGTCCGAAGTCTAGCTTAAGAGCCCTTGATGTTAAAAAGGTTGAGGACCACTAGTCTAGATAATGAGTATCTTTATTTTTAATACTTTAAGTACAATTTGCTGATAATACTTCTTTACTTTTGCTTAAGAATTATTTTAAGTCATGGTTTTAACTTGTTATTGAGTGTTTCTTTTTATCTTTTACTCAAGTAAAAATCAAAAATAAACTTCATCTACCAATGCAACTAATTAATTAATCGTTTTCTCGAAACAAATCTTACCGTTGCACAACTATTACAAATATAAGGCGAAAAGAAAACGTGATTAACCCTTAAAAATGCAACGTGCACCAGGAGATACACACTCTTTAACGCTCTGTAGTGGGTATACTGGGGGGTTCCCACAAATCCAGTTGAAAAAAATCACATTTAAAAAGTGCTATTTCTAATGATCTTGATGATCTAATGATCATCTGGACTATATTTTTACGTCAATAGGGCAACATATCCCGTGAGATACAGCTCATAAAAGCCAAAATATTGAAAAAATATATATTTTTAATGTGGAAATATTATTCCGAGGGCGAGATGATTGATAACATTAAATTATTTTTTGCATTTTATTTCCTACTCCTGCCTGTTTTAGGGTTAAGCAACGTAAAAACGTGTTGAAACATCTTTGGAAGTGTTTAGAAAGCCTACTGATCTGATCGGACAACAAAGGTTGCGGCGGTCACGTGCCCGTCTGAGGGTCAGCTGACAGCAGACGTCATAAAGCCACCGACTCACTCACCGCCTGCATTGCGGTGCTCACATCCCTCCGCTCCGGTCATCCGCCGCCGAGAAGAAAACAGCGCAGTCATGATGCTTCTAACTCTGCTGTTCGTGTCTACAGGTAAAGCCATTAAAGTAAAAATACTCAATGTCGTGTCGCTAGGTCGTCCGTTTAGAACAGCTGCCATGTTTTAAAAAAAACGTTTGTTGTGTAACTTAAGTGCGTTTCAACGTCAAACGCGGAAGCATCACAAGTAGCTCTGGTAAACACAAACATGTCCGCTAGTTAACGATACTCCGCGCAGTTTATGTTGGCTGATAATATCGATATAACGTTATTGCGTCAACAGAACCCAGGTGGCATCGTTTGTAACGTTATTGTCCCTCCTCCCATTAGCTACCGTTAGCCCGTAAGCTAACGCTTGCGTTTCGGTTTAACGGGTGACCGTGTTATCTGGTGACTTTAAAGTTTAATTTATAAACGTTTCACTTCAGAAGAAACGTGGACGCGTCTTGTTGGTGCCATTTAATCTACACGATATAAAACAAAGGACCGGAATTATGTTAATAGTGTTGCATGTTTAATTTGAAGGTCTTTTACAAAGCGTTCTAACGGCTAAAAGTGACCATTTAAGACGGTCGCAATTTAAACCACAACACCTGTTCACTGTTGTTGAACGTTAGCTTCATTGCACCGTTGAGTGTTGTCACCTGTGCAGCTGATTATCAGACACACGTTTTAATCTAGTGAGTGTGAAGCTTTATTTGGTTAAATGTATTTGTTGCACTTTGCTTTCTGTTGCTGATAGCCTTGTAACTATTTATAAATGTGTCTCAAGTATTGATTTATTTCTGTGTTTTAACTGTGGTTTAAGCTGAAGCCACCAAAAGAAATTGACTCTGTGCACATGACAATAAAGAATCCTTGATTCTTAAGCAGGTTTCTTGACTCTAACTTGTGAACATCTGACCAGCTTTCAGGTTTAAATATGGTCATATGTTCCTTTGACCTATTGTCTAGCATTGCAGGAAGTGTGGTCCGGATAAGGTCCTGACCAACAGCTACTTTCAGTTCTCTTTTTAAAAAACAAGCCATTCCAGCTTTAGACTTTTGCTTTTTGGTTCTCTAGGTTTTTTTTTTTATTTTGAGACCTGTGTTAGCATCTACTTGTGAACTTTGGCCACTAATGACTACTAGTTCCTCTTCAAATAAAACTGGATCACTGCTAATAACATAAGTTACTGCTGCAGTTATGCTTTGCAGAACATATAGGCAGCCAGGCTATTTATACCAGCACTACTTGTTGTTCTCAGGCTTGTGGCCCTGAAAATAATGTCATTTTGTTTACTTCTTATCAGAAGCACAAGCTGTGTTTTCTCGCTGTCCTTTGGAAATATTGGTTACTTAAAGGTTTTGGCGTTTGGGCTTTGTGTGTAGTGCTTATCATGTGTCTGACTTCTGGTTAAAAGTGCTGTTTGCGCTTCACATTCTTGCATATGTTTGTTTCAGAAACATTTCTGGTCATGTCACAGCCTTGGGGCTCAATCATAACGCTCAACGAGTCCTCCTAACCTCCTGCTAATCCCTGGTTGTTGGGTAATGTTCAGCTACCACTTAGAAAATGGGTTGTGGTTCTGTCGCCGCTGCCGAACAATGCAATCTGATCCCAGTATATGAACTGTTTGGCACTTCACTGGGTCATATGATGTTGATTCATTCACGTTATGAGTTCTAACAGAAACTGAGTCATATACAAGCCAATGCTTGTCAGCATTTTTGTGACTCATAAAGCTGCTTTTCTGTGTACAATGTGACTCTTTTTTTGTGGTAGTGATTACATTTTTTGGACAGAAAAGATGACATACTGTATATTTCCTGCTACTGTATATAGCTATAGTTGGCTGTAAATGGCGCTCACTACAGTGCTTGGATCTTGTGCAGCACTGGGAACAGCCAGTGCTGAGAACAGCTTGTTATTTTGTCTGACTGCTCATGTGACTCTAGCGGAGGGTGGGTGCGTTTTCCCTGTCTGCAACTGTATTGGTATGATTGCTGAACAGGAGGGGTTTTACAGCGCTTTGTCAGCGCAGCCTGATCTGTTTTGCGAATTCTTGACAGTTATCACCAAACAGCAGTCACTGCACTTGTGCAACTCTTTTTTTTTTTTTTTTTTGTAATGATTAGTTCTTATTCAGGATTAACTTGGTTTTGCTTTTATTTTCTATTAGACATTTTAAACTTTAGTCTAAATATATTTTCATACAGAGTTTATCTGACTTGGTACGGGTGAGATAATCCGTTGTGTTGTATAAAACGGGTATTGAAAATGTGAAAAACAGGAAATGGCACTGCAAAGTATCCAGTGCTTTCCACTTCACTGACTTTAGGGAACTGAATATTTTATTTTTTTGTGTATGTTGGACCAAAGTTAGTCTTAATATAGACCTAATCTCTAATACTCATATCTGACTTAATATGTAAATGATAAATGCCTCTATGGTCTGATGCCTTCTGACTTTTAGACCATTTTTCACAGCAGCCATTTTGACATGAAATGCTAGGTAAACGCTGGTGTTACTGATCGCATTAATGAAAGATCTGTACCTCAATGGAACGATCAGTCATTGGTAGAAATGACTGATCGTATCAATATACTAGAAAATAATTTCAAATTTGGAGGTATAGATAAAGAAAAAGCATTCTTTTCCCTTAATGGACTCTTTAAAACTCTGCCTCTGCCTACAAGGCTCACTGTGACAGTTCTATTTTTCACAGAAATTCACAGATTTTTCTTGGCTCATTCACACAGGAAATAGTTTACATTTAATCAGATTACAGCTATGGTGAGATGACCTAAATTAAATTGATTTAGTTGCTTTTAGAATCTGCCCGCAACCAACTGACTGGTGATTAAACAAAGGCATTTTCTTTTTATTGAAATGTCAGAACTCGGGCGTTGAAGTTCAGATCACCTTCAAAATGCATAACGGGCAATTTTCACAGACAAAGCATGACAAAGGTCAGCTGACAGGGTTATGGTTGACCTTTTGACTCGGGTCTTTACAGAGTTGATTTTACAATTAAAACCACTGCAGTATAAAATTTGAAGTGATCCTTAACTACTTCCTCATACCTGGGTTAAATACGTTTTTGCAAATGCAACTTTTGAGGAAGTATGTAAACCTTTACTGGTGTTTCGATCTGCTTGTTCCATGTTATAAATTGATGTCCTAACTTGGATAGATTTGAAAAATATTGGTTATCAAAACATGGTTATTTAAAAATGAAAATAAATGACCATGTCTGCCTTTTATCTAAGAATGAGTTGGTTGTGTTTCAGCTGTGGCCACCCCTCTGCTGGGCACTGAGCAGTGCGCTCGTGGCCCCCCCTACTGGTGTCAGAACGTGAAGACTGCATCTCTCTGTGGAGCTGTGACTCACTGCCGGCAGAATGTTTGGAACAAGCCACAGATGGTGAGGCATTTATTTATAATTTATTTTGACATGAAAGTGACAAGTGCCTTTCATGTAATTTTTTTTTTTTAGCTTACTCTGGAAAGTATAAATTTTCTGTTCCCTAGAATGTTCCTGTTTTTAAAATATCAGCCATGGAATACGCATGCTCTCTATCAAAATGTCCCATTTCTTTAGTTCGGTTCTGTACACTATACACTAAACTGTAGTTTTGACACCCTGTTTTGCTGCTTTCAGAAAAGCGTGCCATGTGACCTGTGCAAAGAGGTGTTGGTGGTGGTGGAGCAGGTTCTGAAGGACAATGCCACTGAGGTGAGATTTGTTAAAAATAGATAAATCAACCTTTTTCCAAATTATTTATCATATTATGAAAAAAAACACTAAATGGACATTTATTTCTATGATTGCAGGCAGAGGTTCTTGGATACCTGGAGAAAGCCTGTCAACTCATCCCTGATCAAGGTTTGATTACAGAGTGCAAAGAGATGGTGGATAACTACTACCCCATCCTCATGGGAATCATCACTGGAGAGCTGGTGAGCAAACTGACCCATTTGTCCAAGCCTTGGCCCCTTCTCGATATAAATGTATAAAGTGGAAAGTCTGAGGTCATGGCTACGGATGCAAAGAGCACCTGCACTTGCAAATACTTATGACAGTTTTTAGCTTAAATCGGTTGCTACAGATCTTAAATTGAATGAAAGCAACTGGACTCTTAATCATCGAGGAAGATGTTTTGGCTCTCGTCCAAGGGGCTTCATCAGTTCATAGGCGTCGGTCTAACTAGTGGGTTGAGACCCAGGTGTTTAACCTCTGTGGGTGTGTTCACCGAAAGTATCTGAAAGTTTTCACTTGACCGTTGGCATCTCATGTGAATGATAGTCGTTTGGGGTCTTTTGACCCCTGGAGAACAACAGTCGTTAGGGCCAGGCGTAACCCCGGTGAACGACAATCGTTGAGTCGTCTGAGACTTTCACAGATGCGTTTGGTGACACCCACAGAGGTTAAATACCTGGGTCTGAACTGATAAAAGGCGAAACATCTTCCTACACAATTACAAAGTTGCCCTGATTCAATTTGAGGGAGAACAATGACCTTGATGAATGAGAATATTCAGATGAGTTGCTACAGGTAAGATATCAGCTATGCAAGCTGACATGGCACTGATTATCTACATAAGAAAGGGGAAACATCTTTTGTTTTCTTGTGAGATTAGGTTACTAATTCTAAATAATTGCAAATATGGCTGTTTCTGTGTCTGGAGTTCAGTTAAGAGCCACCACTCATCAGCCTTTTATTTGTGCCATTACAAGATAATCAAAGTCGTGATGTAAAACTACACGGAACACGTTCAAATAAACCGTGAACTGGATCTGACAAAGATTCTTAAAGCATTTTGTGATTTTTTTTTTTTTTTTTTTTTTTTTTTTGTCTCAGTTCATCGTTCTTCTTTATCGAAGATTCATTAACTGGTTCGTCTGCTGCTGAAAGAGAAAAACGGAAGTGGCTGAGTGATGTGCATTGAGTTGAATAAGGGCTATTGAGGGGGAAGTGAGTCCAAGTCTAAATGGGAACAGAGAAGTCATTGTCATACTAAACCCGTGACTTGGTTCATTTTATGTGGTTCACTTTATTTCAACTTTCACCTGCTACTTCAACGTCGGGAACAAAAGAGACCCTTCATTCCAGAACTCTTAAAAGAAAACGTTTGGCTTTTAGATAACTTATACTTTTGACTAGATCTCAATTTATTTTAAATTCTAATGACTGCAGGTTATTCAGGCATTAAAGGTGGGAGTGTAACTGTGCTTACGTTGCCTATACAAAGATTTTCAAACGACGCAATTGCTGAAGTTATTTAAGTAACCTGAATTTCTGCTTTTTTTTATTTTAAAGGAGGACCCTGCCGTGGTGTGTGCAGCCATTGGGCTGTGTACCTCTCAGCAGAAAGGACTGGCTCAGGCCAAGGAGCAGCTCCTGTCTAATGAAATCCCTCAGATGGACCTTTCCCAGCGAGTGGCTCCCTTCCTCCTGAATGTGCCTGAGCTGCTGTATCCCCAGGAGGGCCCCAAGCAGCAAGCACCTAAAGAAGAGGCCCCAAAACAGGTGCGCCGTTATATTCGGCTCGTCACCCACATGGGCGACAATATGTTCTCCACCTTATGAATATTGTTCTCATTTGGCCCTGACTCTTCCTCCTCTGTAGGAAGGTGATGAAGTGTGCCAGGACTGCATCAAGTTCCTGTCTGACGCTCAAGCAGAAGCCAAGGCTAACTCCTCATTTATCGACTCTCTCATTGAGAATATCGAGCACCAGTGTGACCTGTTGGGACCAGGCATATCTGCAATGGTGAGATTCCCACACAGTCTGTTGTATATAGACGGGATATTGTGAGACACAGTGGATTTCATGTTTCTGGGGTAAAAATTAAAACTTTTAAATATTAAAAGGAAACTTCCTTTCAACAAAATTCAGACCAAATAAGAAAATCAGTTGTGTAAATAACAATATCCCTAACTGCATATTCACTGTTTTTCCCTCATTTCAGTGCAAGCAGTATGTTGGAGAGTATGGTACCCTTGTTGTGCAGCAGCTCATGTCCATGGTGAGTATTCTGACCCACCTCTTTTTATGTGACTTCCTGATTTAAACTTAATTGTTTCATATTTCAGCCAAATTATAATGGCATTATTAATCATGATTTTAATGAAGTGGTCATCAATACTAACGAGTCTGATAATTTGGACATTCTGTTGATGCTAAGCTCATAGTCTTGCAGCCCCTCCTGACCTGATGACCTCTTCTAAATCATTTACTTTTTTCCCCTCCCCTCTTAATGTCTTTTTTTTTTTTTTTTCTCTGCCTGTGTTCCTCCTCTACCTTTTCTCTCCCCTCCACTCATGTTGTCCTGCTCTGTCTTCTTCTGCTCTGGTTTTTTGTGTGCTGCTCCCCAGGAAGAGGTAGGTCTCTCTGTGTTTCGCCTGTAGTCTCTTAACCCTTTAGCTCTCGCTTCTTGTGCTGTTAACTTCTAGCACTACTCACCTGACCCTGTAGCGATGCATGTAAATGGTCTAATTTTTGAGTGAGGTCACTGTATTAACCTGAACGTTCAGCTTGTTTAATGTTCACGTTAGTGACACAGCTTATGGCCACATTAAGATCCTCTGTTTCCCCACATTAAAGCGCACAGGTTTGTTGTACTTGACGTATGTTTGGATCTTCTTGTGATGTCTTAACATTGAAGTGGCTGTCCTTGCCAATAAAACACCGTCTTTATGGCTGCTCTGTCTTTGAAACTGGGCCGGATGCTTTTCAATGTCTCATATTCTTAACATTTGCCTGTATGGGTGTGTTATATTTGGCACTGGAAAATGAACTTGACAGTAGACCTTCTTGCAGGGGGGTAAAATAAAGAAATATATGCATATTGCATGATTGGTATTGTTATGGAATGGTATGCAGATTCCCCAAATGCTTTATACTAGCAGCATGTGATGTGGCTTGTTTTGTTACCCTTTGGCTGTGACTTACATACTTGTCTTTTGTCTACAGCAACCCAAGGAAATCTGTGCCCTTGCTGGTTTCTGTGAAGAAATGAAGAAGTCTGTTCCCATGCTGAAGCTGCAGCCTGCCAAGACTCTACCTGCTGCCAAGACCGTACCTGCTCTTAAGCTCGTCCCTGCCAAGAAGCTCACGTCTCCCCTGGACAAGTCCGCAAAGGTAAGTGTTACGCTTATGGTTTTTCAGTACTCTACACTAATGTAAGCTCTCTGCGGTGCGGTTTTTGTACATGCACATAAGACGTCCCCTCTTTCTGTTGCAGCCCATGGTGCAAGTCCGCGATTCCCCGACCTGTGCCATCTGTGAGTTTGTGATGAAACAGTTGGAGAGCATGTTGGAGGATCAGACAACCGAGGTAAGCGCCATCAGATATGGCCATAAAAGTCCGACTCTGCTCTGGTGTTAGGCTAACGTGTCCGTCTCTTCTCAGGAGGAGGTGATTAAAGCCGTGGAGAAGGTGTGCACGTTCCTGCCCTCAACTCTGTCTGGGCAGTGCAAGGACCTGATCGAGACCTATGGTCAGGCCATCATTGAGCTGCTGGTTCAGCAGGCTGACCCCAAGACCGTCTGCACAGTGTTGGCACTCTGCAACGAGGCCAGCCGTGCATATGTCCGTAAGTTGTCACTCTTCACGGCATGCTGAGTTGAAATGTTAGTGAAATTTTATGCAATAGCCAAATTTAAGGTATTACAAATACACATTTGATGACACAAACAATGGTTTGTATCAAAATTGTGTGTATATCTTTATTTCTTCGTTTTCTTGATATCTTTTGTTCCCCCCCCATGACTTTTAGAAGATTGTTTCCACTTGTTGGTAATGACCCTCTGTTCCGCTGTTCCGATTCTTCTCAGCTGCACTCGACCAGGCTCTGTTTAAGGCTGGTAGCTACTGTGACGTGTGTAAGTTGGCCGTGACCTACATCGACGGCATTCTGGAGAAGAACGCTACAGAGGCCCAGATTGAAGAGGCTGTAAGGAAAGTTTGCAGCTTCCTGCCAGACTCCCTCCAGTCTCAGGTGAGTAGTTGCATCATCCAAATTTTTATTTTTTTTTTTAAATTCAAGCCTCTTCTCCTCAGCCTCGCATTAACCCCTGTGTGTCTGTGTCCACAGTGCGACCAGCTCGTTCAACAGTACGAGCCGATGCTTGTTCAGCTGCTTCTTCAGATGCTCGACCCAGACTTTGTGTGCATGGTAAAGACTCAATCGAAATATTTCATTACAACTCAAAAGAAGATGAGATGTTTCCTGTTTTGTGTCAGGAAATCATTGCTTTTGTCACAAGTCAAGGTTGTTGGTGGATAGTAAATTAAATTTGCTTGACCTAAAGATCCACAAGCCCAGTTGTATACATGTGCTGTTTGTTTGCAACAGAAATTGGGAGCCTGCCCTGAAGCTGTGCGCAGGCTGCTGGGAACAGAGCAGTGCAGCTGGGGACCTGCATTCTGGTGCAAGAACATGGAGACGGCAACTCGGTGCAATGTAAGTGGTCCTCTAGTATACGGGCACCCAAACATGCCTCAAGAGAACAGATCTGCTTGAGTCCGAATGAAGATGCACATGTTCTGAATAACGATTTGAGCCACTGTTGAACAATTGAGCCGTGTCTATCACTCAGTTGAACAGGATTATGTAACTTGTGTAACACAGAAAGAAGGGGGGGTAAAAAGTCACTTTTTTAAAATCGTGCCAAACTGTTAATTCTATGATAAAGGTAGTAAAGTGTGTGTGTATATATATTTATTTTTTTTAATGTGCCATTAAAGCTAATCAAATGCTATGCTAAAATCTGTAGGGTCTGCTGTTGCCAAGGAAATTGATAATAGTGAGGGATATTAAAAGTGAAAATCTTCAGTGACTAACGCTCCTCGCTGTGTTGCATATCACAACTATTCTCCGAAACTGTCTGACCATCTGTTTCTCTTTCAGGCTGTGGCTCACTGCACACGCCATGTGTGGGTATAGAAGAGGAAGACCTGCACAAACCAACCTGTAGGGAATTGAAAGAAAAAATACTGTAGTGCTGCTTCCCACTTTTAATTTTTGTCCTGTGTTTCTTTTTTTTTTTAATAAACTTAAATGACTGCATTTCATGTTTAAAATAACTTTTGATATTTTGAATGACGTCATGGTGGAAAGGGACTGGACTTTTTTTTTTTTTTTTTTTTTTTGTTTCGGGAGCGACAGGCAAAGATCGATTACATGTATAATGGCCTGTAACTCGGCTTGTTTCTACTTCACTTCAAGCCACAAAGCTTCACTGTTGGGCTTTGCAGATTTGCATCTTTTGGGTTGTATTTGCTTATCTTTCTTTCTGGGTGTAGTGTATGTAGGAACACAAATTTCAGTTTTTATGTTGTATAATGTGGCAGAGCATCACATGGCTGCTGTTCTGATGGTTCTTGAGACTCTCCAGGTGTATTTGATTCCTCAACGGAGCTCAGTGTAGTGAGTGACTGGCATTACTTTTAGCAAACCTTACAATACTATAACAAATTGATATTTTGTAGACCGAAAATGTTTTAATGAGCTGATAGAGGTAATAAAATCGTCTGTGCGTATCTGCCGCTCAACTCACATTGTTTGAACTCTTCCTAATGTTTGTAAATCACTGCTTTTCTAACATAGAGAAAGCATCTCATCTTTGTCTGCATCATACCCTGAGCCAACTGTCAGTTGATCTGTAAATTTTTAACAATTAAAAGTGATCCCAAATCTACCTTGTGTTGCTGTACTGAAAGAGTGCTGTGTTTTAATCTGGCTTGTCAAATACACATTTTTCAGATCAGTGAACTGAATCATAGGCGGCCTGTCATAGCTGACCAAATTATTTGAATTGGAAACGTGTAACTATGCAAACCATGTCCATATAACCTAGAATAAGAATTTGGTTTCTCAAAGGAGGTACTTGCTTTAGTTTGCTATAGTAAGACGATCAATTTGTGGAAGATAAAAAGTGAATTCTGTGACGATTTGGAAAATGGTTTGCAGTGATAAGTGCATGATTTATAGTTGGATGTAAAGTATGCACTTAAGGCTTATAGGGTCTCCTAAAACTCCTAATACCAGGTTGTATAAAATGTACAGTGAATTACAGAAGTTAAACTTTAAAGCCTTTTAAAAAATTAAGTACTGTAGTGAACAAGATTAACTGGTTACAATGTCTAGATGGACTCTCGTGCACATTCCAAAAATGACAAGTTTTTTTTTTTCCTGCAGTTACTGTTTATAGACAGCAGACCTGAACAAACCTGAGGTTGTTCAACATTTTCCCACAATTTCCAGCTGTGTCACCCAATAATTCTTTGAAAACTGCATATTTCATCGACACTGAATTAAACATCACTTCTATCACATATCCAAAAATGTTACCTCTTGAACCATATACATTTGTGCAAAATTATCTTTTGCAATATAAAATGTATAAAATATAAGATATTTGATATGTCTTTTATGGATTGTACTGACAACTCATGTGGTTGAGCCGTTTCTTTGTCTTTTAATATGTTAACCTAGTCCGGGTGGAAACAGCCCTTAGACTTGTCAGTACCTGATCGTTGCAGACTTCCTGATCTGCTCTGCACATAAAGACTCAACCTTTTATATTCCCTATATTTTTTTAGTTCATATCCATAGTCCAAATCCTGCCTCTGATGTTTCTTCACAATTCAATGAGAACTTTAGTGATTACAAGGTCATCTCTTGTTTAGCATTTTGTGTGCGTGTTTGGATAACAGCATCTCTGCCTGAGTGCAATTGGAGCTGGGGTTATCATCACTATATTTGTTTTTTATTCAGTTAAGCACTTGGTGCTGGATATTCTTTTAATGAAGAGCTTTATAAATAAATAAAGATTGATTGAACAGTACCTCTCATCCTAACCACCTACACATGTGCAAAACGGATCAGGTACGTACAAGCCCATGAGCAACATCAGTGTAAACATAACACACATTAATGTGAGGTATGAAGGAGTTAAAGGCTTTTTTTTGTCCAAGTGAAAATTAGACACTTATGTGCACCTTTCCCTCATAGCAGACAAGTGGTTTTATGAATGCACTTTGCATCACAGTGCTTTCAGGCTCTGATGTTCGCAGACCCTTATTGTCCAGCTACAGTCTGCTAAATAGCTTGGATATACTACTGTACATGAGAAGGTTATTGCATAACAGAATGATCAGATACAGTGCACAATCAGCACAGAAAAAGCAGATCCAAAAGCCAACCCTAGAGTGAGGAAAAAGGACATGACCACTCCCGTTGCCTCCGCCAGCTCCCGAGGCACCACCTTGGGCCCGTAGATCATGGGTAAAGTGCCTAGGTAGCCGTTAGTGAGGCCGAGCAGGCAGTTAAAGATCACAGGGTACACGTCGTTTTTAAACAGCACGGTGTGGAGGTGGTCTCTCGGCTGGTAGTTACAGAACATGAGAAGCGGGACGATGACGGAGCGACACAGCACCAGCGCGGGCAGGACTCGGCTGGTGGGGCCGGGCACCTGCAGCCAGGCCGTGGCCTGCCGGCCGCAGAAGTCCGCCGCGTTGTACAGCAGGAAACTGGTGAGGGGCACGAAGTAGGTGGTGGTCCAGGGGCTGCCGCTGTCCTGGTTGACGGACTGGATCCCAGAGGACACCGCCGGGAACACGGTGATGGAGACGCAGAAGACGTAGAAGACGCTCAGGCCCAGCACCCACGTCTTCCTGAGGATGGGCTGCAGCGGTGGGACGGAGACGCTGGCCCCTGGACCCGCTGCTGAGCCTCCATCACTGGCCCCGCCCTGGCTGTACGCCGCTGCCATCATGTAGTGTCTGAAGGGACGAGAAGAAGAACATCGGAGGTATTAGAAGATAGATGTATCATAACAACCTCAAACTGGAAATAAATTATTTTGGATGGAAAGAATCAAAATCAGATAATAGTTACAAATTAAAATGAACAATGCAACTGGAACAAGTAAGAACAGAGTCTTAGAGTTACAAATCTTTTGACATAGCCTTTAGGATTTTTTCTAGTTTGGCGCCATCTGGTGGCGAATTCAAGAATAGTGTCCAATCTGTAATTTATGTCAGGGGTTTTTCAAAGTATGGGATAGTGAGCCTCCAATAAGAGGCCTCCAAAGCATGCTGCCCCCATTAACATTCTTTTATGTTTTAACAATTTAACATCTTTTTTTTTTAATGCAATCGTTTTAAAGCCCGTTGTGCAATTCCTGAAATAAAATAATAAACATATCAAGGTCAGAGATTTTTAGCCTCACTGCTCACCATGTACAGCTGCTTTTATTATCGCAGGTCTCAAAATCATGCGGAAATTCCTTCCGTGACGGCAATAAACCAATCTCGCCACCTTATTTCGCTCACCTCTCGTTTTAGTGGGAATCAGGGTCATACTTCCTCTGTTTTCTGCTCACCCCAGACTCTGTGCCCTTTCTCACTTCCACTTGAGATACTAAAAAAAAAATCTATCCTATATGCCCCTTTCTTTTCAGGTTTATTTTTGCCTCACGCTTTGAAAACCGCTGATCTGTGGTATCCAGGTTGACTTATATAAAATAGTGTTCTGGGGAAAAAAAAAAATACAAGTTCTCACTGACCGTGAATATGCCAGCTTGGGCAGCAGCAGGTAAGTGAAAATGCAGAGCAGGATGAAGATGTCAGCTGTCAGGAAGTAGACCAGAGCGCTATCCGTCACGTTCTTCGCCACTGCCAGGTCTATTATTGATGCTACTGCACTGATTGTGCCTCCCATAGCCTGGCCTGAGACAGAAATGGACTTCAGTTTATATATTGTTCATTTAACAGGAGACACTTGAGCTATGTAATGTCCCACTGTAATTCCCTGCGTTTAATTAATTATGAATATACACTTTTGCCTTTATTAGAGAGAAGAAGTGTGGGGTAGTAGAGAGGTATACACACACAAACACACACACATACACATTGTTTGGAGGTGGCAAGACAAACAGTCATTACAGCAAATTATTACATCAATAAACCTGAAGTGGATGAACAAGTATTTGTACAATGTTATCCAAGGAGGGTTGAATTGAGGACAACTGAACTCTCATTAAAGACGCTTCTTCAGGGGGAGAGTCTTTATTATTGCACCTGGTTGTTGTAACGATTGTTAATAGTTGTCGGAATCACCTGAGACCAGTGGTGAATAACAGAGTTGTCAGATGAGCTCAAATGTTAATGATTGTTATTTCTCCAGGAAGCGCTGGATGGACAGCAGGGTAGGTGGGGGAGTGGTGAACCTCGCCCTCTTTTTGAGGGACGGTTTGTGTACTTTGACGTAGAGCAGGGGTTGTCCAATTCCAATCCTGGTCCTGGAGGGTTGCTGTGGGAACCAGGTGTGTAACTGCTTGGTTGGAACAAAAACCTGCACCCACACCAGCCCTCCAGGACCAGAATTGGACGCAGGGCTTTTTTTCGCTTCTATGTTGTCCTTGAACGAGTTTCTATATATTTCAGATGTAGGTAAACTGCTGAGGAGTTGGTTCTTCTGAGATGGCTTAAGAGTTCAGAAATCAATATTTGGTGCAATAACCCTTATTTTTAATCACAGCTCTCATGCGTTTTGGCATGAGAAGCAGAATAAGGTGTGCATGTGTTGGAATTCAACAGACGCTGGAATGAAATGGCTGGAATACATGTAGAGATGCTGATTTCAGAAAAAAAATGCAGTGGTCTTTTATTTTTTTCCAGAGCTGCTGAACATATTTACATTTAGCCTCATGTGACAACTCCGACTGCCATTTAAACTTGTTTTCTGGCAACTCCAAACACAAAACAGTCAGCCTATGAATGACCCCATAGAAGTAGTTAGTTAAATACCCAGGAAGAACTAGATTTATATATATATATATATAAATAAATAAATAAATAATTGTTGTGTATATGTGTAGCCAGGAGACATTTCTGACGTGAATAAGGGCCGTACCTGATATGAGGGCCTGGGAGATCCTCATGGGGAAATGGCCGCTGATGCCGAACACGCTGCCAGAGAAGAGGTTCGAGGCTCCGCTGACGACGGCCACGCTGGCCAGGGTGCCGACGAAGAACTCCATCCTGCATTCTGACATGTCCACCTTCACCAGCACTGTGGTCAGCACAAACACCAGCAGGATCACAACGAGAGACGTCAGGATCCGCACATTTGATGACAACCTATGAACACCCATACAGCCGATCAACACATGCTCAAAAAGTACACAGATGTAAGGTGGGCTGCATGTATCATCAAGCAGAGTTGGATTTGAATATTGTCTATGCTACCGTTCAAAAGTTTGGGGTCACCCACACAATTTTGTGTTTTCCATGAACAGTTACACTTTTATTTACCGCCATGAGTTTTAAAATGAAGAGGAAAATATAGTCAAGACATTGACAAGGTTAGAAATAGTGATTTGTATTTGAAATAATTTTTTCCTTCAGACTTTGCTTTCATCATAGGAAGGTCAGTTTTATAGCTTCTCTAACCAGCTAAATAGATTTCAGCTGTGTTAACATGATTGCATAAGGATTTTCTAATCATCCATTAGCCTTCTGACGCAATGAGCAAACACATTGTACTATTAGAACACAGATAGTTGCTGGAAATGGGCCTCTATACATCTATGTAGATATTGCACCAAAAACTAGACATCTGCAATTAAAATAGTCATTAACCATATTAGCAGTGTATAGAGTGTAATGCAGATTAGTTTAAAGTTATCTTCATTGAAAAAAACAGCGCTTTCCTTTTAAAAATAAGGAAATTTCTAAGTGACCCCAAACTTTTCAAAGGTAGTGTATGTAAACCACCATAACCCCCCCCCCCCCCCCCCCCATCTACTCAATTATTATTATCAGCATTATTTTAATTGTTGTCTGTTGCACTTAAGAACATTTAACAATATTCATCTTGTTATTCCACTTTGCTTAATATATAAATTCATGTAGTAATTTATCTAGTTTGTATAATAATTTTTTCTCTCTTTTTCTACCTCAAACACCTGTCTATGTTCTGCAAATGCATTGATTTTATCATGTCTGAAAACTCAATTAAAAGAATTTTTGCTGCCAAATATTAATGAATCATATTTTGTTTTGTTATAGCAGCTATTATTTTGCCGTTTTTTGGGCTGCTTCAGCTGCTGCTTGACAAAACATCGGAAGCACGAGCATCACAGAGGCGGCCAGCGGGGTGGAGAGGAAGAGGAGGAGGAGGAACCTGCACCGTGACTCTCTTGCTGCCTCACCCCTCCTTTCTATCGGACCATAGCCGCATTTTACTCAATCCACGAGGTATTTTTTTTCCTGGCATACATTACAGACTGCCTTTGTTGCATCTGTCTCAGACACTTTGTAATAGCTCCACACCGTCAACATGTTTCAGGTCAGTTACGCAACAACAACGCAGAATCCACTGCGGCGTGTTTTTGCAACATACGTTGCAAATTCTTCTTCAAAAAATTGACAAAAACACCCCGCTGGCTTGGGGTTATCTCGGACCAACATGGACTGATCAAAGTCCAGGGATAATATAAAGAGACACACAGCATTTAAGGTCAGCGGGCAAATTGGATTACGGTAATCAAAAGTATAAGGCCCAAGATAGGACAAATGTGGCACTGTACAAATCCAGAAAATAAACAAGTTGGAAATTCCGAGGAGTGTGCTGCGTGTGCAATAGGGGTGTGTTTGTGTGTGTTTATGGTGACAGCAGTGACCTGTTAACGAGGACATAGTTGAGTATCAGACAGAGCACGGAGGGCACTGTGGAGGCGATGGCCAGATAGCTTTCAAAGTAGTCCTGTGAATGTTTAGAGAAAAGACAAAAAGTTTTTAGTTTATGGAGTTGCATACAAGTGCAATCACATAGCGTGCACATAAGCGAATACAAAAAAAACGAACAAAATGCAGCACTTTTTGTTTGAGCCTTATAGCGACAGTATCTGGTTGCAAGACATCTTCCTTTTAGCCTCACAATCTTTCATTCCAGGTCTTGTGGCATTTCTAATGATATAATTGTGTTGTGGATTTTCTGTCTGAGATGTGAAAGGACAGTCAGTCCTCACATCACAGAGGGCAGAAAAGAAATGCATGAAAAAAACACACACACACAAAAAAAACAACACAAAGCAAAGCTGTCTTCCTCTTACTCACACTGAGCTCTGAGCGCGGCTCGTCGCCAACGCTCTCGGTCTCGTTAGTGTTCGTGTGGTTGCTCAGCTTGTAGATCCAGTAGTGTTTGGCCGTGATGAAGAAGTTCCATGGCAGCAAGGAGCCGATGCCCATCAGGAAGAAGATGATGTACACCAGACAGTACGAGTCCTCCGGGCTGTAGCGTACGGCCAGGGGCACCGAGGAATGTTTGGGAAGGAGGGATGCGGAGGGGCTCTGGTCCTCGCTCTCCTCATCGTCGGACACGTTGTGGTGGCTGGGAGCAGTCGGAACAGAGTTGAGACCGGGCTGGACAGGCTGGCCGTTCATTTTCAGACAGGACACTCACAAAGCAAAGACGAAGGAAAAAGGGGAAGCTTGGGGGAAAGGTAGTCTTAAAAGGAAAAAGAAATAAGAAGCATTTTAGTATGAGTTAGGGGTACTGCCAAGCTGCTGAAACTTTAGTTATTAGAATGACAAACAGCAATGATGTGGAATGTCACATGAACATATTGTCATTTTTCTCAGTGAGCCACCAATGCACCAACAATATTACAGGGGCCCCTGGCATCACGACTATTTGACAGCAGTGTGAGGATGTGAACCTGCTGCTCTCCCACAGGAGAAACAACTTTAAGGAGTTGACGGCTCCATTGCCAGTCTTTGACTCATCGTGCTGACTTTGCAGCAATTCCCAGTGGCTTCAACATCCCACATCAGCACACACTGCGCTCTACAAAAAGCTCAAATCAACCAAAAGAAACGGCTGCTGGACGGTGAGCTTTTGGGAGAGAGAGAAAAAAAAGTCATGAGACAGTTGCAGTGTCTGAATGCCACTGTCAGAAATAGAAAAGCAGGCTTTCACTTGCATCACCTGCTTGCACAATGTAAGGTTATTACTTTAACTATTTAAGGAGACTGACATGACAACGCGAAGCTGAGCTTGCATATTAAAGCATCATGTGTGCACCTAATGAGGAACCAGTATTTTCACATGATGCTTAGTCAAGAAAATGCAATTATACTGATTCAAACTGCAGCCTGCGGAGCGAAGAAGAAGTTCCATTCAAGGAAGTGCGCCCCTGCTCACAGCTGTTTGTAAAAAGTCTCAGACGGGGCGAAACTAGCCACCCTCATTGTTATTGGCTCGCGGAGAATAGGTGTGTTAATTATTAGTGTTATTTAGTTTATGTGGATAAAAACAAACAAACTGACAAACAACAAATAAGCAGACAGAAAAACAAACAAGTACACCAATAAAAACTGACCGGATACAGGCTAGCTCGGGTATCCCAGCCGCCTTGAACGAAGCGTTCAAAACGAAGCAATTTCGTGGCTAATGTTGAGCTATAAAACGCAAACGTACCTCACTGCTGGAGACTCGTTGGCGGTCGCTGCTGCGGTGTTTGAGCTGCGCTGACACATTTCACATCAAACGTCGTTTCTGGTCAGCTGATAAACAACACTACATACTACGAGACCCGCGGCTCCGCTCACTACATACTGCTTCAAGTTCGGGCAGACCGGGATCCACCAGCAGCGAACAATGAGATAAGACTTCCGGCGGAGAGCCTTCAGAATAAGAGCGTTATCCACACATATGTATTCCACTACGATTGAAAAATGCACTTCGCAACATAACTAACGATAACAATGTGAATAACGTATAGGACAAAACAAATCACGCGATTTAAGTGTTATTTAAAGACTGTTTTTATGATCAAATGAAATAAAAGACAACAAAATAAAGATTCATAATTTAAAAGTTTAAATCCACGCTTTTATTCTGACAACCAGAGACATATAACGGATGTCTCATTTTAAAGGGCGTCTTTCCGGTACGGCTTTATAAAATAAAAGTATGAATATAAAAGGCACAAGCATATTTTGAGGTGTATTTCCTAGTGGATTATGGGTATATATTTTATTATTAGTCTGAGTAATTCAATTGTTGACATTAATTTTTTTTTTATGAATTTGACATTGTCAACCTGTTGTTGTCATAGCTTTTATTTGTATATAGAATCATGACTTTGGCAATGCAAACTTGGAATTATATTTGCATAGAGGTTCTTTGTAATTTATATTAAAAATATATATTTTCGCTATATACGTGTATATTCTAGAAAGGCCTAATGGGGGCGTGGGGGTTGCAAATTAGCCTTGGATATAAACCCCATATATAATACAACAGTATCATGTTTTTGTAACTTGTTTTTTGTATTACCCCTGACAAATAAACATAAATAAATAAATATTATTTTCATACTTTATATGTAATATGTTATGTATTATTTATATGTACCACGCTTGTGCCTGTATCTCATATGGGTGTATTATAAGAACTAAGACTCTACAACGAACACTTTGTTTAATTCACTTTGACAATTACATTAATGATTTTCGCTTGGATAAAACATTCATGACATTCATTAAAAATATAGAATACAAGTTCAGTAATCAAAATGAATTACCTGTCTGGAAGGTCTCAGCCAATCACAGCTCATTTCAGACAGGTGCGGCCTGGGAAGTTTTTGAGGTCCTATAAAGGACCAAAGGTGGATTTGCTCCTAGCAAAATGTTAGCATGTCTTTTTTGGCAACAACAGCTTATTAAACTAAACAAGCAAAACAGAAGAAAGTCGGAAGAAGCCAAAAAGGAATGGGGGAGAGAGCCTGATAAAACCATTTTAATTTGTTGTCTTAGTATCTGAGAAAGCATTCTCCAAGACTAGAAGATCGCGGTTTGTCGCCTGGACCGGTAAGCTGTTAATTTAATTCTTTTATAACATTAAGAGTGTATTTTGATAGGTTGCTTAGGCAATTTTACCGTGAAAACCACTGTTGTTATTAGTTTAGCATTATGCTAACTGTAAACAAGCTCCCCCCTGTGCTTCAATCGGCTGTGGTTTATTGTTTTCTTTGTTGTTTTAACTGTTTGTGACCTGCTAGGTTGTTTATTAAAACGGTGATTTGTAGCTGTGTGTCGTAACATGGCTCGTTAGCTTCCCAGCAAACATTAGCTGTTGTTAGTTTAGCATTGTGCTAACAGCAGGCTGTTCGTGAAAACGGTGATTTGTAGTTGTGTTGTAACGTTAATGGCTCGTTATCCTGCACGTGCACGGCAGGCTAAAGCGGGGCGGGGCAAAGTTTTATTATGATAGGCTATATAAAAAAATGGCGAATTCGTTAATGTTTAAAACTACAAAGTATTTCAAACTGGACTTATACTTCAAATATATTTTTGTTGTGTGTAAGAATATATTTTTATATTTTTAAACATTATATGTTCATACTGTATTTTCTGTGGCTATTGTGTGTGTACAGCTGTGTACAACACACTGAAAAATGTGTCATCATGCAGACCAGCAGAGGGCACCATAAGACAACATAGTCATTCATCTATTATTGCGCCTTTCTGGGAAATGGAAATAATTACAGTACTTTCATAAAGAATAGAAACCAAACCGGTATTTTTTTCTTTTTTTCAAACATGACGCCAGGTGATTTAATGTCTTTGACTGGAATGTAAACCTGTTAACTCTCCATGACGCAGGAGTGAACACCACTGGATGAAACTAATCATTATAAAGTGAATCAACGTATAAACCAAACTCACACCTGCTGAACTGCTGTTGAGAACTAATTTAGCAATTTCAATCTATAGCTTTATTTACTCGACTAGAATGAGAAACACCCTCCTTATACTTAGGGTGTATAATGGAGCATTGATTAGATTTTTTAAATTTATACTTCATTACAATAATACATTTGAAATCAAATTGCATTTGTTTGCATATCACATTTACACCATTCATTCATAGAATCCTTAAAAGATGTGTATTTCTATTGATTAGATTTTTTTTTTTTGTAATTAATGTCCATTGTCTCATTTAGGTTTGTTGTTGGGCTCTGTTAAATTTAAGTGTAAACCTTGATAATATGTGGCTTAATGTGTATGGTCACTTTCTGTTGAGCAGAAGTCAAATAATGACTTTTATCGTCCAATAATTCAGAAGAGGAGTATGTGTTAGTAATGCTCTGTCATGAATATGTATGAATGTTCTGGCATCACATCTTGTTTTGTAATTATTTTTACATTAATTCAAAATAATATCATTCCCATTGCCAATTCATTCATTAAAAACCAACAAAAACATCCTTTACAGAGGTTAGTTGTTGGGCTGAAGCAGCTTTTATACCTCCACTTTATGCATTCCAAAAGGTTGAGTAACTCGTGCACTGAAGGGAGGCATATCAGTCCTCAATTAGCAGGCTTTCTAATGAAACGGGTGCAAAATGTTTCGCCTGCCATTAAGACCATTCTGCGGTGTACGCTCACTGCAGATGACTCATTGGAACATTTGTTCTCTATGTAAGAGCCCGCTCTGATGAATCCCCACATACCTCACACTCATAAAAAAAACCTGAGGTTAAAATGCTTGATCTAAATGCCCTGAGTCAATCCTTAAAGGCCACTCTAAGTGTCTCTAAAACCTTGTTAATTTGAAAGCCAGACAGTCTGCCAGTAAAAAGATTTCAAAGCTAAATGGACCTAAAGGGAATTTTCCAACGAGGTGTGAGGGAAAAGAGGAACAGGTTGAGTAGCTCTGCATTTTTTTATTTTATTTTATTTTTTTAAATCGGGTGTAATTGATAAAAAAAACAGCAGTCATTTAACAGCGATATTGTCCGGACCAAAGAGATGGCAAGACAATATAATTTGGTGTGTGGATTTTATTGCTCCTACATTGTTTGGCTTTGTAATGAAAACATTTTAATTCAACACCAAGGAAACACGCAGAAACTCTGTTTTTTAAACTAAGAAATATAATTTATTGCATAAAAATTATATTTAGTTACAGGTAAGAAGGCTAGACGTTTATTTACAATTGGTACTTTACAGAGATAAAATAATGTCACTGAATCCATTTTTTTTTTTTTTTGTTTTTTGTAAAAAAATGTCTGACTTCTTGAACAAAGGCTTAATTTTTCTCTTTGATGGGAGCAAGCTGGAATCCAGTCCAGCTCCAGCATAAATTATCCAAAGATGGCCAAAGATCCAAAAGATACTCAAGAAATCTGGATGAATGAACACTGAAGTCTACAGCTAGCCAGTCTCTGTAACAAGATTTAAGGAAAGAGAATAGTCCTGCAGTGTTCAGGAATCCAAAATACTGAACTGGTCTCGTTCAGATATTTCCTCATGGGCAAAGACCTGTCGGGCATGTGTTCATGATGCTAGTCACAACTTGTATTAGAACCAATGCACCACACTTTGTTTTGTTTTCCCACATGTGCTTTTTTTTTCAGTAGTAGCTTCCTTGGTCAGTGATCCGTTTCTTCACAATCCAGATGGAGAATTCCTACAAGTACTACCATCACAAAAAAATGTCAAACCACACTTAAACCACCTTTTAGGAATACAAAATCAAAACCCTGTCAATGCCCTGATCTGAAAAAATAGAGTTACTCTTCCAGAAAACAAAAGAAGTCAAATGCTTTGCTTTTCTTTTGTACTTGCATAGCACTTACAAAGAGAAATGACAGATCTTAAGCATGTGCACATACTGTATGTGCACACTCGCCTGCCCACTCACGCACGCACGCACGCACGCACGCACGCACGCACGCACACACACACACACACACTTAAATTTCAGTTCATTCGCACACAGCAGTGACATGACTCACTGCTGAAGAGGAGGGATACTGCCTGTGTTTTGGTTTTGTGGTTTCAAAGATATGAACACTTTTTTTTTTTTGCTTTGAGGGAGAAAAAAAAGACTATATATATATATATATATATATATATATATATATACACTGAAGTAATGACAATGTTAGATATTTCAGCATTTGAATTCCCATCTAACAGTAACTGACAGAACAATATTGATAATGCAAATAGCTTGAGGACCCTGACCACAAAGCAGGCGGCTTCGTAATAAAACAATTTAACAATATGTTAATGTCAAATTGAGAGAAAGGGTGAGTTACGAGACGGTGGACGGACAGGTGGACAAATGGATGAGTGGTGGACAGAATAGACTGAAACACAATGCAGTTAGTGTTGAGGTAAATGTTATGGTCCCTTGCTGCCTAGTTGATTCAAGGCAAGGCTAATCTATTCTGCAATATTCATCTCACCAACAGTAGAAAACGCCCTCCGTTACAGCAAAGCAAAATACCTACGAAATACAGCGTATAGTATATTCACCTGGACATTTGACCACCTCTAATCATGTTTTACAGATTATATTTTACATTTTGAATAGATACACAATATTAAAAAGAACAAATAATCATGGTTTTTGTTATTCACAACTGAGACATCCACTGTGCGCCTAACTCTCCCAGTCGGCCTGCCCTACTAGAATCAAAAATAGTACACAGCAGCTCCGAAGCCTTAACAAGCACAAATGATAAAAACAGGTCCTATATGATGGTACAGCGATGACAGTGGAAAAAAAACCAACAACAACAAATAATCCACAAATATGGATAATAACTTAAAGAGCGTTCCCCAAAGGAAACTTTTAAGGGATGACCAGAAAGCTCTCCTGCAGTTTATTCACGGCAGATCGGAGGAGTGTAGCAGAGCGATAGAGGAATGCGAGGAGAGATGAAAGGGAAAACACCCCTGTGAGTCGGAATGATATGCCAAGGCTTTGAGGCATTTGTTGGTACAATATATAAAGAGTCAATCGGTCTAGTTATCCGTCAATTCCGAAATGGACTTCAAAAACCCGCCCTCCTGCTATAGAGACGAGGCAGCCTGGGTCCTCATGTGATTTGTCTACAGTCAACGCAGCGAGACAAGAAATCCTCGCCCGTCTGTTTCAGAGCCCATTAATGACCATGTGTGTGTTGGCGTGCGTCTGTAGCCTGAGGAGGTTGGAGACAGGTTGTTGCTGCCCGTCATTCACCGCACACACTGAATGACAATGAAGATTTTGAAAAATGATGCTGCGGCGAGAAAACAAAAAGCCCCTGCCATGAGGTGAGATGACGCTTAATCATGCACGTTCATGCTGCTACTGAAACATGGGCAGTCCCCGCATTAGTGCGTGTTTGTTTTCTGTAATTGTACATGCTTTGGTGGGATAAATACATGACATTTTCTTTTTTTTTTCTTCTTTTTTTTGTTTATCCCAAAGCATTGTCATTTATATACAAGAATATGGTCATTTTCAATCTCTGGATCTGTCAGCACCGCATGACAGACGACTTTACGCCTGTTTTACGCCTTCGTACCTTTTGAATTGGTTTCGCATCTCGCAAACGCAACGTTGCTTTGGAGGATTCAAGCTGAACCAGGTTAGCAGCTATCATAGGGTGGTCCGCATGGAAATGGGTTATGGTGAATATGTAGCTACAGCGGCTGATCAGAGGCCAGTGAAAAGGGAGATGAGGCAGAGGTAATACAGTACATGTGAAGAAAGCAGAATGCTCTGTGGGCTTTTGATTTGTGCCGGGGTGTGCATATTCATAGGCAGGTATTCATTTTTTTTTCTTCTGTCTTGCTCACTCTCTTGTTCCTTGACCAATCAACAATCCCCATCTGTTGTCATGACAACTAGCACCTCACTTTTGCCCATTTCTTCCAGTGCCGTCGCCAGAGAGACGAGGTCTGCGTCACCTTGGTGACAAGCTTCCCATAAGTCCAGTAGAACACCTGTGGGGCTGGGCTTTGTTGCAAAGTAGTTCAAGTACCTGAGGGAAAGAAAGACAAGGTAAGCAGAGGACACCAGTGGCTATTTGATTTGATATGATATGAACAAATGCAAGTACTGTATATATAATGCTGACTTTATTTGAATAGTCCAATATTGATGTTCAACTAGAAATCCTGTTCCACACAGCTGGATTAGCTAGTTAGCCACATGGAAGGTACCATAAATAACATCTAGAAGTTTGTATAGCATGCAGGACTGAAGATTACAATTTGAGACTTGTTTGTTGTTTGTAATGATTATGACCAGGAAATAACACAATTTTAAAACCCTATCCTAAGGGAGCACATTTATCGTAATCTCATATATCCAACTTCAAAAGATGAATGTATACATGTCACATTTTACACAATTCTGAGTTATTGCTTTGCACTTAAAGTTGGAACCTCTCCAGTGCACAGTCACTGAACAGACTTTTCAGTAAAGTAGGAGACCTCTTCTGTCCAGCAGTTCGACTTCTGGGATGAATAATGTTAGAATATTTATGGTTTTCTGCAGTGGAAATTGTGCTTTTCAGTGTGTGATGCATACATGATGATGTAAAATTTCCCATATTATTTAAACTATAGTCTAGGTGAAAATCAGTATGCACAATTGTTCTGGTGCTTTAAAGTTTGGTCTTAACCTTTTAAAGGATTATCTTATCTTCATAATGTTATTCCTGTAACGGCACTAAACGTAGTTGTTGTCTATTGTTTTGATCTTCTTCCTGTGTTTGTGTATATACCTTTTTGTTTATGATGTTAATCTATTTTTTTTGTATTAATATATTTCTTACCCATTTTACCCTCTTCCTATATACTGTCTAAAAAAAAAAATTGTTCACAAAAACTTGGAACATTGGAATCACTAAACACCACTTCCACATATAAACGAGTGAGGTAGATCTGACCTGTCAAAGCCTAGGCTGCGTGCCAGTAGTCTCCAGTCACACCCGCGAGCACTGGGTGCATCCAAACTGGCACAGATCTTCTGGCGGATGGAATCAGGCAAGCGAAAGGCATAGGGTCCCACTTGAGATGAAGGCAGGCAGGTGCCTCCTGAGGGGAGGGGCGAGTGTGGCGGGAGAGTCTGAATTGACAGAGAAGGCGAGAAACATTGAGACAAAACTCAGCGGGTTTTATTTGGTAAAAGCATATGGCTTTTTGAGGCAATTATATCTATATCAAGCACAAGCTTTATTTTTTACTCTCAGCTAAGGTTGTCCAACAGTCTCCAAACTCAACCGCGTTTGGTTGAGAAGAAGGGTCGGAAACATTTTTGTCTGTAACATTATATGGGAACCCTTTTGGATTCCAAGAATCCGACGAGGAGCAGAAGCAACAAAACAAGCAAGATTTGCTATAAAGTAAAGTCCGTGTGGCAAACACAACAAATCTGTTTAACCATCTCAAACAAAAGCACAAAGCTATGTGCTGAATAAATGCAGCGCGTAACTAAAAAGTAATCGTAATTTCAATATTGGCCAAAATAATCGTGATAATATTTCAATAATCAAGCAGCCCAGTTACCTCCTGGATGTCTGTGTGTAGCTGGAATATCTGTCCTTCCCCTTCCACCTGTCGGACACAGATCTTACAGGTGAGCTGTGACACAGCCAGGCTGCCTCTCTCCAAGCTGAAGGTGCAGTGTAGGGGTCTCTGGCTGCCGCTCCAAATGTGATAGAACGGGATCTCCTGTTTAAAAAAAAAAAAAAAAAAAAAAAAAGGATTAAAGAGAGAGCTGAAGAAAAAAATGTGATTAAAGTGGCTTCGCCCTGACCAACACAATCAGGAAGGATCTGGAAAACATTTTCCATTAAGGAGTCTGCACTATGCTTTATTTTCATTTTGGGTGTTTCTACTGACTGGGTCTCTACGTGTCAGTGCACAATTTGTTTCTAAAGTGCACTGTCCATAAATTAGAGCCACTATCAGATTTCCTGTTTGTTTATTCAGAGTGGGTTCAGACTGCAATTTCTGTGCTCTCACCTAGGGAGTGCAGCACAAAGTTTGGATGTTTGTAACAACAATCAATTGTCTAAAGTCCACTTGCTGTGTTTTCAGAGGCATTCTACAAAAGTGAAATCAGGAGTTTGTCGGACCAAAGTATTAGTTTGCTCTTTTCTGAGCAATGAGGCCACCTGCATAGATAGATGGGTAACAATGCATCTATCTACTCCAGAATCTTGTATCCGTCACAGTTTGAGCGTCTTACCTGGTACTTCGCCAGCAGTTTGCTTCTCCAGTGAGTGTGAGGAATGTCGTGGATGGACAGGCGCAGGTTGTGGTAGCTGTCTTTAAAGAGCAGAGGCTTGGGGTCCTCCAGCAAGACACCACCTAGACTCCTTTCCAAATCCAGCACCTCCTGAAAAGAGGCACAGAGGAGATATGTGCAAGGCTGGATTAATTTAATTTGCTTTTTTCATGATTTATCATTCAAAAACACTTAAAGGTTTCATATTGAAGAAAATGAGATTTGAATTGCTTTGGATTATGAGGAAGTTGTAGGTGTTTTAATGTGTGTGTGTGTGTGTGTGTGTGTGTGTATGTATGTATATATATATATATATATATATATATATATATATATATATATACATATATATATATATATACATACACACACTGTTCCATGTTCAATTAAAAAAATATTGTGGCTTAAAAAGAGCCAGTTAAGACTTCTGTGAAGTTGTGATGTCATAACTACACAGTCACCGCCCACCTCCCCTATTCAGTCATTCAAATCATCCAATCAGAGGAGAGCTTCATTAATATTAACAGACACAAAACGACCTGCTCTTTTTAGAGCTCCAGAGAGAAGCTTGGGAGAGGAGATGTAAAACTATAATGAGATGAATTTTGGTACTTAAAAAACAGAAATATAGCTTGTTATAGGATATCAAAACTTCAAATAAAATCCAGGACAAGCATAAAATATAGGACATTTAAGAACATTTATAGCCTTTGAAAATGCTTCATTAAAATTGTCATGTGGCTGGCATTTCAAGATGGAGACGTGTGAGAGCTAACAGTTTGAAAGCTGTTTGAACTTCAGCAGCCAGAAATCACGTAATGTGATGCCAGTAAACTGCACACAGCATGCTCTTGTTTACCACCCCGGCTGCTCTGTGAACACTTTATACAAAGGGGACTGTGAGGATATTTATGTCAGTAATTCTCGGGATGGCGCGCTCACTCGGTGTTTGTATTGTGCTTTACTATTTTGAGTAGCTCCTTCCAGTGGGAGAGGAAGTGTCAATATGTGCTTTTATATGTGTGAATTTAATTTGGGCCCGCAGGTATGTTGTACCTGCGGTTAAGTGGCGATGGGACACACCTAAAGCTTTGTGCTGAATTTAAGTAAATTACCTGTGCAGAATTTATTCACGCTATAGGTGTGATTGAAATATAAAAAAAAATAATATAAAAACATGGAAAAGCGGAAAGAGGCAACAGAGCTGAAAATAGCAACAGAACAGCATGAAGAAGACACCCAACCATCTGGCTAAACAGACAGATTATAAAACATCTACTTTCATTCAGGCACAAGCGACTGAGGAACCACGGAAGAAGCACCTTTAGTGCATGTGGGGTGTCATGGATGCAGTAAATACGGAGGCTGTAGTCCAGGGAGAGGCAGGGCGCCCGGGGGGCAAACAACGCCAGCTGCAGCCGCTTGCAGGCGGGTTGTGGAGGACAGGACTGCCCCACCAGGCCGTACGTTCCCAGCTGCTCCATGAGAACATGACAGCACTCCTCCTCCAGCTGCAGGTAGCAGGGAGACGACAGAGTCTCTTCTCCCACCGTCAGCACCTCCTGCAAAAAATTTAAAAAATATTGAAATAAGGTTCAACGCAGCCACATCGGACAACCAGATATTAGTCATTAGAGACCGATGAGTCTGTCTCACCTCCCACGCCCCCTGATGGGTCTGTGTCTTCAGTGTGAGTGTCCAGTCAGGCGTAGGTGTGTCTAGCTGGGCACAGTGCGGCAAAGTAAGGACCACAGGACGGTTCAGCAGCATGCCAGACGGGCCACAGCTCACCACAGGACTCAGTACAGTCTGGCTGCCCTCAGAGGGAAGCCTGTAAATTTCACACACACAAGGAGAGAAGCTGGTGTTTGCAACACTCGCCCCAAACATCACATTTGATTTATGAAAGAACATTTTGGCCATGACACACTGCTGTTTATTTGATTTAGTGTATCAGAAGCAAAGTGAACATCAAACATTTGTTAAATTGGCAAGAAATGAATCCACTCCCAATTTGAGTATATTTTGTACCTTTGGAAAAAAAAAATTCTAAATTAATTAAAAAAAAAAAAACTGTTCACAGCAGGCAAGCTTTCCGTGATTCTGAAAATTGAGGTGAGAGCGAGGTCCATTCTGCCTCGTGGTTGTAAAAGGAGATGAGTGGAATAGAGCCGTACTCACGTTGTTTTGTCCCACTTGTTGATAATGAGGTACATCTCATAGAACTTCCCCTGGGGGATGGTGCCAGGTGGAACCAGCAGACTCACACCTGAGACAGAAGGTATAATATTTTATACTGTTTGCAATTCACTGAGCATGAAAAAGAAAAATCTGCATTTTGTAGGGCTTCTTGTTACCCGTGTTTGGGATAGTGAGCCGTCCTCCCAGGTTCCCCAGGGTGGCGCTGGTGCTCAGCCCGGCCTCTCTGGACAGGGTGTGGCTGGGATAATCTCGGTCTCTACCCACAGTGCCTACCGACTTCAGACTGAGGATTTCTCCATCCCCTAGGCACATGTCAGCAGGCAGCTCCAGGGAGGAAAGCGTAGAGGCGTTGTACACCTTGATTTTGAGACTGGGCAGGGGGTCCAGCAGGGGAGAGGTGGTCATGGGGATTTTGTGGGGGCTGTCGTTGACTCCTTGCTGCAGGGAGAAGAGCGGGCCACGGAACGCCCCCGCCGTAGCCGTCAGATCCGGAGGAGCCGAGGGATGCAAAGGGTGAGGGTTATCTGCGGGCACACGAGAAGAGACAATCTTTCTTATCACCAGAGACGACACAGGCCAGGCTGAGAGTGCAAAAACCGATGCGAGTGAAATGGATTAATGCTACTAATTAATATTTGATTGCAAGAACAAGAGAAGCGATACCATGACAAATGCTAAAAATTAAAAAAAATGGAATGCCGTAAAGAATGGAGAATTGACGAAGTGAGGGGAAATAATGGTTAAAAAAAAGAATTAATTTGTGGGAAGTTATAAATAGCAGCGTGATAGAGATAAAGAATTGTGAGATGGGAAGTTATGCAAGAATGAGAAGTTGTGAAAATAAACACAAATGATGAATGGAACTGGAAAAAAGAATTGTGTGTGTGTGTGAGTGAGCGTGCATGCTGAATGATATGTGTGTCCGTGTGTATGTGAACTCACCCTGTCTGGGAGGCTTATAGTTGCCAGGGTGGAAGGCGGCTGTGAGAGCAGACGATGAATCAGTGATGTCTCCGTGGAGATGGCGGCATCTGCGGCGATATGCGAGCACGCCTACACACAGCACCAGTATCACACACAGCAGCAAGGCCCCCACCAGACCAGCGTAGACGGCTACACCCATACCTGGGGCCAGTGCTGCAGGAGGGACAGGAGGACAGATGTTCAAGATGTTATAATGGAGACACCCAGATGCAAAAAAAAAAAAAAGTTTTTTTAGTCTTTCTATTGTAGCTAAATTGTCTAGATAATTCCTGAGTGAATTAGTTAAATGATTGATTAGTCAGTCATTAAAACGTCCAGCACTTAAAATGTATGAAATCAAATCAAAGATGCAAAGGAGTCACTGGTCTCAGATTTTTTTTGCTATTGTTTACATCTTGCTTGCATGCTTGGGAATGTCATTATTATTATTTATACTAAATTTAAACTAAATTAAAATGGGACCTCAGGTGCTAGGAATTGTGGCCTTTTGCCTCTATTTATTCTGATACTGACATACTGAATACTGACCGAGTACATGATTCAACAATACAGTTCAAATTGGGAAAGAATGCAGCGGCCGGTTAGTAATGAGGGTATAGAATTGGAACAAGGAGAGAAAAAAGCTGAATCAGTGTATCCCTGGAAAATATTTAATTTGTGTAACTAAGTCAGTCAGCTGAAGCATTAATTTAGCTTCAGTGAACTGTGGATTTACTCCACATTGGAATCGAATTAGGAACAGGATGACTTCACAGCCACTGGAGGAATGATCATGTATGCACATAATGGACGTACAGCATGTATAAGTATTCAGTTTGAAGTTAGTGTTTGAAAACTCGCTCCTGGCCGGCAGGAGGTGCGTCTGACAGCAAAAAGCGGCATGGATGAAAGTGGGATTGGGAGGGTTGTTGGCCTCAACTTCACCTGCTCCCTGTTGGGCTGCCTCTCTTTTCTCCTGCCGGGTGATTGGTTGTGACTGATCAGCAGGCCGTCTTCAGCCTGCTTAGCCCTGACTCCCCAACACTAGCAGAGCCAGACCCAACTCAGACACGTGAGCCAGTCACCCCAAAGCAGAAAAGAGGAGAAGACAAGGAGCGAGGTTGGCGGGGAGCAAGAGGGAAAAAAAAAAGAGGGAGTAGACAGGCTGGATAAACAGAGGAGAGAGCTAGAGGACAGGCAATTTGGCAAAAGGGATGGGAAATGAGTTAGATAAGGTTGTGATTTGTTGAGAGGACAGAGGGATTATAAGTGTGGTGAGGAGGAGCGAGGAGATAAGGAGAGCAGTGCTTGAGTTGAAGGCCCGCGTTAAAGGAATAGGAGAGAGGGGGGGGGGGGGGGGGGGAGTTGGAGGAAACCACAGACACTACAGAGAAGCAGTAAGTGTAAGAAGAAAGAGTGGAGAGGAGGAAAAGCCGGAGGCAGACGGGCTGGCAGAGGAGAGCTCTGATGTTCACGTGGCGCGATGGAACCGAATCCGACAGCCGTCCGCACTTATTACCAGAAACGGAACAATAGCGAATTAGGTGCATTACCGTGGCTGCGCTCCCCTGAGCCCACGTCACATTGAGCTAGAGGAATTACCATCACTTCAAATGTAAACTATATCACAGATTAAAATGAGAGTCCGACAGAAAGCAACTCATTTTCTCCAGGAAGCGCTACACTTCCATATCCTATAGATCAAAGCATCATAGTTTATGCCAGATTTTATGTGCATATTTCGGGTTAAGGTGTAATGACTTATTTTTGCTTAATTACAAGCGATTATGTAAATAGTACAAAGCATTTACAAAGAGCCAGATCAGAAACCTACGCTACACTCAGTCAAGATGAGATAATAACATTCACAAGCAGGCTGGACAAGAGGGTGAGATGTGTCGTCACTGAACTCGATCTGAGATGACAAGTGTGGACAGACGGGTTCAACACGAAACGCTGCACACACTCGACTCCCATGTGCTACACACACAAACAGCATGAGAGAGGGCAACAGTGAGCAACACAAGGGTGAAGTCGTGGGGAGGTGAACTTACGATGGCTTGCATGTTCAATAGAGATCTTTTTATCTGTTTGAACAGAAGAAAAAACAAGAGAAGAAAGGGGGGGGGAAAACATAAAAATGGATGGACTGGTCTTTATGCAAATGAAAGATAAAATAACATAATACAAAGAAGAGACGTGAACTTGAACAATAGCTCATCAATATGAAAATAGAAAAGTAAACATAAAAAGCCTTACTCCAAGCACGAAAATATCCAAAAACAAATAATAACAATAATAAGCTGTTCTACAAATGTGTGAACATGGACAGGACTGGAGTTTCAGCATTATGTTCATCATAATTGTTTATATAATAAAAAATGACAATAAAAGATGATTAGAAATGATTGTAAGAGATTATTATCTTTTGGATGAGAGTGGCAGAAATAAAGATGGTTTTGGAAATGAGTAAGGATGGTCGTGTTATGTGGTACACGTAGGAGATAACGTAGATTGAAACTATGTTGTCTGCGCTGCTAACATCGCATTATCATCAACCCAACTCTGTCCTGACAGCAACAGTCTTTTTCAAGATAACACCAATATGAATCATCACCGAGTGAGCTGTTTTGATGGAAAGTTGGATTTTGTCACTTCCTAGATGTGAGAAAACTTCGTTGACTAAAGTTAGAAATGCTATCTTTAAAAAAAAAATACTAGACCGCAAGTAAAAGTTCTGAATTAACCCATTGAAGCCTATGAACCTTTGTCTATTACTGTCATTTCATACATAAAATTAAAAAATAGAAATGTTAAACAGCTTTTTTTCCCTAATGGCATGATAGTAGACAACTTGGACAAAAGGTTTTAAGCAATTGCAGTGATCAAGCCCCTTCCTCCTGAGAATATGGCGAAGAAAAATCCTCCCAGAAAGAGGTCATTTTATTTAGATTATGAATTTCAACACTGACATGTATATAAAAATAATAATAAAAAGTCTCGTATGTGATAAATATATTGTTTATGAGCAGATTTGAGCAAGCAACAACCATAATAATGATTAAAAATGCAGTTTTCTTGCAAAGACAAGAGTACAAAATGGAAAAAAAAATAGATACATAACATGATCATTAGTGACTCAACTGATATAATTATATGCATGAAATCCTTGGCAAAAGATCTGGGCTTAAATGGGTTAAATAAAAGTTGAGAAGTAATAGCAAAAAATGTATTTATCGTATCAAAAGCAAAACTATTCATTATACAGACCGTGTAATGTTAAAGTATATTATACTACTTGTTTTGACTCACTATAAACTTTCCACCACAGCTTACTCGATCTCAAACCAAATAACCTTCTCTCCCAAGCATCGTCAAAACACCAAATGTTTCCTGTTCATCCAACAGCAATTAAATAACTCCTGTGATGCAGTGAAGATGGCGGTTTGCGGTGTCTCAAAGCATTTTACATTTATGACTGGAGTATTTAGTTTATCCATGGTGGGATTACAGTTAATGAGACATTAGAGTGAGCCTCTGCGAAGAAAGCATCGAGTCATAATGTAGGGACGAATCGTGACTGCAGAACAATCATATCAACATGCTGGGAAAACATATAAGGTGGTCAGTAAAGTTATAGTGACGCATTTACATATTTTTCTACAGTACGCCGCTCCAGCTCTGTTGCAGAGTGCATGTTTTCCCGACGACCTCCCGAGAAGCGCCGCCAAATCAGAAGGTGTATTTGTCTAATCCGGCCGCTCCATGGAAGCTTGTTTATGTCAGGACTCGTGTCGGATAGAGTTGAAGCGCAGCATTGCTCTGAGGGTGCCTATGATCTCCCCTGTCGCACGCACGGGAGGTTTAGGTTTGTCCGCATGTTTGGGCGTGTTGGCTTGTGTGTGTGTGAGTGTGTGAATGTCTTTTAAGTGTGTACTTGAATGTATCTCACTGCTTCCGTATATGTGCGCCTCTAAGACTCTAATGCGCTGTCAGCTGGATTCCTCCTAGCTCATCACGGGCTGCACATTGGGTGTCAGTGTGAGTCTGACTCACTCTCATATGCTCTTCCCTGTGCTCATTTTTCGACTTGGCTGTGTCATGCTCGCTTCCCACTCCATGCACTCCCGTCTCCCTTTCTCTCTCTCTCCATCTGTGCTTTTTAGATGTGGATCACTTGCCTTCTCTCTTTGTGAAGTGAAATTTTCCCTTCATGAAACATCTGCCAGAGATTTAGCTGTTTTTCACTTTCATCCCCCTCTACATCTTCCCTTGCCACTTATACAGCTAAACACCTCGGGAATACAGTCTTGTATGAAATAGCTTTGAAATGCAATGCACCTTATAAAAGTGAACTATGAGCAACGGAATTACTCCCTGCAAGATTTTCTATTATGGATTCAACAACCACCTGAAGGAGCAAATGTGCTGTATGGGAATTGACCCTGAAAGACACACTATATTCTTTCAGATATTAAACCGCTGAACTACCGGATTTGTACAACTAACTTTGGACTCAGGAAAAAAATCTAATATAGGAAAATATCAACACAGTTTTGACATGTTATCAACCATCCAAAATGAATTGATCAGGTGACTTACTGCGTGCACACAGCCCCTCAGTACAGTTTTTACTCTCCATCATGCTACCGCTGCAGTGCTTTCCTCCGTTCATTGGTGGGGGGGCCTGGCACTCACGGCTGCGCCAGTGGGTGCACTCTGTCCCACAGGCAGACCACTTTGACCATTCCGTCCAGCCTCCATCAACTGGAATGAGACAGCAAAAACAAGAGTCATTTAAAAAACACTGACCAGCAGCTAAATATCCAATTGAGCATGACGTTAAAATGTGGCATGATGCATATGTAATGGTTTGAAGTGCACAGTTTTGCAAACTCATTCTTTGATTGGCTTTAAGCCATTTTTGTGTCAAGACATGACATACAGGGCCAAAGCAATAAGAGCCAGAAATGGTGTATGACAATAAATCAGACAACACTGTGTTCCTGATGTGAATTACTTACATGACCGAAAGCTATCCTTTCCTGGTTGGTAGAAGTTTTTTTTTTTTTTCATCTTAACTAATACATTTTTAAAGGACCTTAAAACATTCTGGCTTCTGTTAAAGATGAACTTCATGTGGTGAAACCCACCGTCGATGATGTAGCTGTTTTAAAAGTTTTTTAATTAATTCCGGTACTTCCCATAAAATGGTCCATTTGGGAAATCTCTTGATATACCAGTGTTGGACTACTTCACTTGAAGAAGTTATGAATAAAACAGACGAGCATGTTCTCTTCACCTGGGCACAGTGTGGTGCAGGTCACTCTTTGGAAGGGTGGACCTTCACAGAAGGATCCTCCATTAAGCGGGGCAGGGTTGGTGCAGCTACGTGTTCGTCGCTGCCAGCCTCGCCCACACCGAGCGTTACAATCCGACCAATCAGTCCAAGAGGACCAACCTCCGCTCACTGACGGGCGAGAAAACCGACGCACGGTCAGGCACAGAGAGTGTCAGTGAGTAAAACAGGCTTTTATACCCTGGTTAAATTGAATAAATATCTTTAAAATATAGACACAATCCATTCACGCTAACACTTGAGAATACACACTGCTGAGATGAAAGCATGATCTGAAGTATCAGCATATTTGGTAAATTCAAAAATCCTAATCAAGCTTATTAATTATATGGAATATAATAAGGTGTAAATAGCAGTTAAAGGTAGAGTGTGGCCTTGAAAATGAAAATGTCCAAGCAATGACGTTGGTTCCACCTGCTGACAGCTAATATATCAATGGGGCAGAGCTGGAGCTTTGGGACAAATAAAAAAAAAAACACCCGCAAGTCACACATTTCTCTGATCTGGAGCGGTTTCCTGGTGGAGGAGATCTCAGAGTTCATTTTTTGTGCAGCAGCAACAATGAAGAGTATTAATCTGTGTATGTTTTAGTGTGAGGTTTAGCTTGTTTAATTTAAACTTTATCGCTATTATTATTCAAAAAGTGCAATGCTAAAAAAAAAAAGCTTATAATATAAAGGGTAGATTTATAAACCAAACCCCTTAACATTTGCTTAAAGGCTTTCAGCTTTTTTTCCCCCATAATTTTAGATTTTATTTTTATTTCGATTTGGTGAATGACAATAATTCTAGATTCCTCTCAATATATGAAGTGAAGAAGATGAGAAAAGGAAAGTGTGCGGTACCATAAACGATGAGTGTAGCGGTGCTGCTGCGTCTTTTGGCCACCACATTACGAGCCACACAGGTGTAGTTAGCTGTGTCTGAGAGCCTGGCCTGTTTGATTATCAGATCATGGTCAATGGTGATCAGAAAGTTAGAGTCCTGCGATGGATCTATGACGTCCTCATTCTTCAGCCAGTCCACCTGGAATGAGGCGCACACACACACAGATTCAAATATTTTGTCATGAATACATAGCTCTGGTGTGATCATGCAAAATGCTGAAATGAATTACAATTTAAGAATTTAATAAATTAAGGTAATATTTTAAATAAGTCTACACAGCAGCTAATAATCTAGTTGAATATGCACAACCCGCACTCTCAACCCTCTGTGTCGTAGCAATTTTGAGTAAACTTCTGTTAATTCTTTCGACAGATTCTCAATTCAGTCTTCAAATCAGCAGGTGTCTATGCATAAGCATGTGCTAACACACCACTCACAGATCCATTTAGTAAACACTAAAAACCTGCAGGGTATTAAGATATCACAAGATGCTTCAATCCTACATCTGCTATTGATCAAACATAGTCAATATTTGATTATGTGTAGTTTTGCTCAGGAATAAAAAATACTGAGTTATGACTTCCTTTTGCTCAAACTCTATTTCCCCCACTTTTATGACACATCCTCCTTTCAAAGGAATATAATACTATAATAACAACCACAAACGATAGGGGAGAGTTTATATATTACATAATTAATAGTATTTCTGTGATCACATAACATGCGCTTCCATGCTTTCATGCTATGTGCTTTTATGTGACATTGTAACAATGTTAATTAGCCACTAAAAATTAAAATATGGCTTGGAAGATGAGACATATTTACTTGTATAATAAAAATACACATTTATGAATGATTAGTTTTAGTTTTCATTTTCTTTATATTGTTTTACTGCTGTTTTATGAAAGCAATAAAACATGCCACAACGTGGATTTAAGTACCGGGAGCTTTTTCCTTGATGCTGTCTTGTAGCTGGATAGACGTAAATCTCTCGACCTTTACTTTGCTCCCTTGTGTTTTGTATTTTCGCAGTCTGAAGATCATATTCTTGGTGTATGATTAATAGATGATAGTTAGATCTAGAGGCTAAACAATATATGGTTGAACTTGAAAAATTATCAATCAATATCAAAAATATAGATTTAACCCCAAAAGGGGTGGAAGACAACCGAAACGGATGAGCCCGCGGATGAGGAGGGAGAGATCTAACTGTACCTCAGCAGCGGGCATGCCCTCTGGGGGGCGACACTGTAGCAGAACCTCCTGCTCCAGTCGCACCTCCCGTCCCAACGGCTCCTGCTCAAAGTTCTTCCTTAGATCTACAGTGGGGGACACATATGTAGTCAACTATGGGAGGCTGATTAGGGTGAATACATTGAGTAAATGTACATAAATAGAGAAAACATGCACATTGAACACATGCACGTACACACTGACAACGTGCACACACGCATTGAAATCATGCATATATATGCATTGAAAATGTGCATATGCCGTGAAAATGTATACAAAGTGTGTGAATGTGTAGGTGGAAGAAAATGATCAGTGTGTATATGCACGTTTTCATTGCATGTGTGCACATGTGTGAGTGACATGAGTAACACCCAGTTTAGTGCCAGTGTCACTACACACACACACACACACACATCAAGCAATGTCTCAGAAAACCTCTGTCACCCTGTCATTTTTTCCCCACTCCATACCCTCATAGACATGCACAGTGTCAATCACGATATGCCGCACATTACCACAGGGACTAAGATGGAGTGCTACAGCAGATTTATTTGCATATATACTTAAGCTGATGCAGATGACAAGCAAACAGTCGGAAACCTTTGCCCTTCTGCTGTCTCTGTTTCTTTTTTTTCTCTTTGAAATGCGCACACACATACGCGCACACACATACACACACACACACACACACACACACAGTCTTGATACTGACATGCAATGCGGACATAGGCACGGTTGCTCTTTGTGGTGCCAGCTGAGCTCCAGGCCACACACTGGCACCAATAGTCCTCCAACCCAAACAGCTCTTCCACCTGGGTCCTTGACACCGAGATGTCCACTTCCCTCACTACCAGACCTTTGCAGAAAGAGCAAGATAGATAGATAGATAGAGAAGGATAGATAGATAGAGAGAAAGATGGAGAGATATTAGTGGGACATTTTTTTCACAGTGCATATAAATAATGCATTGGCTGCAGGCCAAATGCTGTTAATGTGCTCATAAAACTCTATAGGAGCTAATGGATTATATAGTTGGAAATTATATTTGTAATTGAGTATGATGTTTATGTCTGTAAAATACAAGGTGACATTACTGTGTAGCTGGTCGCTGTGTTAACAGTACATGTGTAAGTGTGCATGTTGTCACCTGTGATCTGGTCAAGGCTCTCTCTGGTGATGTGGTCGTTCTGATTGACCCATTCCCCGTTGCATTTGAAGTAAATCTGGGTGGCCGGCGATGCCCGGCAGCGTAGCTGGACCGGCCGGTTCTTTACGATGAAAGCGTCCTCCGGTTCAAGCAGGAATTCAGGGAGTGGTTCTGCCGGCGCTGACGGAAAGGAGTCGGGGAGAACCTCGGCCTCGCTGTAGTCGGTGCTCTCTGAAAAGACATACAGACACAGAGGAGTGATGAGGATGACTGCGCCTCGATATCCACAGTGCAACCGTGCAATTGTGTATTTGGATGGCTGCACCGTAGCTCATAATGCTCTTTGACTTCAGTGTTGAAGAGATAAGAAATAGGCAAATTGACAAATTTGTGGATCGATAAGCTATCATAAACTTGGAGGTGTGTGTGTGTGGCAGCTTTTCTTGTGAATGTCCATCCAGCTGCAGGGAATGTGAACAAATCTGTCAGCACTCTCGGCGTATATGTTAAGGTGACCCTGTTAAGTGTATTTCATGAAGACATTTAAGGTGCTGACAGTTTTCGCTAACAGAGGGTCACCGTGACATTTCCCCCCCACCCACCCGAAATGTGAGTAATCTGGTCAAAGCAGGCCTACTGCTCTGGTCTCTGGAAAAAGTCTATGCTTCTCAGCAGGGGTGGGGAAGCTGATGACCTTCCACAGAGAGGTCATGTTGATTGCACATTATCCCATGACATTTTCGATGTGACATATCCCTCCTGGCAATGCTGCCAAGAGCTTCTCCTGGCAGGAAGGACATGGTATTTCCGACCTCTTCACTCCCGACAAAAGAAAGAATTGACATTCACTGTACTCGAGAGTCTAGGGGTCTAATATAGATAGATTGCCATCTGCTGCACAGATTATAAAGCGCTGCCAGGCAAATAGGTGATTTGTGATTTTGGGTTATATACTGTAAATATAATTATCTTGAGGTGACTTGGTATTTCCAAGAGTATTATGTTGATAGAGTACCTAATTGAATAATCACAGCAGGGCAAAAATGGTCAAATACATCACATCACTTGTCATTTATCTTTTTCTCCAGCTGTTACTACTGGCATCGTGCACAACAATGTTGCATCAGCCAGACTCGTCTGTTTACAGCACAGACTGTGGCTTACAGGGCTTTAGGGTGGCAGACCTCCCCACAGCTCATGTTTGTCCGTCAGCTGGGTCGTTTCTTTCTGTACAAGGAGCAAGACAATGTACTGGAGAAGACCTGGTGACAGAACACTTGCAAAATATAGAGCTGCAGTTGCCTTTTCCAAGAAAAATAACCTGACAACAGTAGAGCTGTAATAGTCTTCCTAAAACCACACACATTTAGCAACTTTATTAAAGTAGGTTTCCAAAGACACTTTAATTCAGCAGATGCCAGAAGCATTTCTCTCTGTTTATGTAATGTCTAAACAACTATCTACACTGTGCCATCACTGTTTGACTTTCCTTTTGGGGTTAACCTTCCAATAGAAAATTTTACTCAGCTTATGAATTTTCAATACGAAAATTCATTTAGCGACATTTAGTAAGTAAGGACGACTGTACTCCTCTGCACTTCAGTTCTTCTTTCTCATTGCATCTGCCATCACCAGATAAAGAATTAGGTGCGAGGGCAGCTGCTTCCAACAATGAGAAAATGAGAAGGGGAATTTGCAGCGTTCAGTTTTCAGAATGTATCGAGCTCAACATGATCAGTTATTCCACAACGACAGAACAAGAGAATCTACTTTAGAGAGATACCATCTCCTATTTTAGGAAAGTGAGCACTTTCCTTCTCCTCCCCCCCATAGGAACAGCCATCATCCTCAGTCTGTCTCTGCCTCGGCTCGAACACGTCTTTGATCTTCTCCAGAGACTTCTCCTGCAAGGACCTACCACTGACTACATTTATTCGCTATCCCATGACCTCAACCTGAACCGTTACCCCATCCCGGTGGTGTACAGTTATTATATACATACATTATACATTAAATAATGCATTTTATTTGGAGGCGCCTTTTAGGACATCCAAGGTTACCTTACAGGGCAGAAAAAACCACAGGCACAAAATAAAAATGAAAATTAAATTTTAACTCAACAGAACATCAACACTAATTAAAACCAGTCAGACAGTCAACAGGAAGTGTCATGCAGGGCAGGGAGTGGTGTTGAGTTAAAGTGAATATGCCAGTTTCAACAGATGGGTTTTGAGTTGAGATCTAAAAGAAGTGATGGAGTCTGGCGGTCATATGTGTGGGGGGAGCGAATTCCCATGGTGCAGAGGCATTAGGTGGAGATGGTGAGGAATCCAGCAGAGGTAGAGCGGATTTATTACATTTAGGCAAATTTAGCACTCAAAAAGTGCTCAAAAATGACTAATATCTCTGAGTATTTCTAGAAATCTTCAAAATGACTTGTGTTCGTGGTCCCACAAATCTACATACACTTCATTTAACAAAATTCTGCTTCAATAAGTTGTGGAAATGTGTGCTATTTTGTATTGCTAACCAATCCTAAGCAAAAAATTCATTTCATTTTACCCATAAAACCAAGTTTTAACACTAAACCACACCTTATAAATGTGGCTGTCATAAGAAGAGGACAGCACAGTACGGGAAAGCAAGTAAAGCACATAAGCATGCACTCAGGAACATGCATTTGTGCCCACACAACCTGCTCCCACAGGTTTCAGCCTGGCAGCAGTCCCCCATTTCATTTAACACATGTATACCAAAGTTAAGCACATACACTACTGCAACAAAGTGCAGGTGCACAAACAAATAAAGTTAACACATCTCCAGGCAACACGTAACCATGAGCATGATTCACATTTGTCACCGTGCCTCCTTCATAAACATCTCCTCTCTGCATGTTTTCTCTCCTTCCCTGTGCCCTCGTCTTACTAAGCTGTCACCTCCAGTCTTTGGGAGTTTGAATCCTCTGTCAATAACCAATTGTGTTGCCCGTCCCCACCCCTCACCCCGTTACTTCTCTTTGTCCGGCATTGATCACTCGGTGTTCAAACATCGGCTGAAAAACACAGGCTGTCACTCTTCAGGCGTGAGGAGAAGGGGGGGGGCATGGAAAAAGAAGAAGAGGCAGAATGGCAGTAGAGACGGGAAAACGGAGAGAGACTTGGTTGAGATGTAGACAGAATGGGAGGAGAGCCCCCTGCGTATTTAGATAAACCTCTCTGAGTGTGTGTGTGTGTGTTCTAGGGTCTGCGGAGAGGAACACTTTTGGATGACAGAGGTAAGGAGACAGACCGACAGCTTCTCCCTCCCTGTCTCTCTCTGGGATAAAGGAGCTGGGGTTTTTAAAGTGGAACCTGTGTTTTTGGGCCAGCATACAAACATCCATCAGAGCTCAGCAGCCGGCAATTTGTGCGGAATGGAAGAGCCTTAAAGACAAGAACTGCTCTCTGCGCAGCAAGTCTTTTATTACTCTAATGACAGACAGCAGACAGCTAGAAAGCAAACACGGGGGGTTCTGGGTATTCTCTTCTAGTGCGCACAATCACACACACGTAGACCCAGACGCAAGATGACAACCTATGTTTATACAGTACATTCTCACCCACTTTTATTCATGTATGCTAAACTGAAATGGTGTAGGCTGAAGGAGTACCCCCCTTCCTCCTTTTGGGTGAGCGCGTGTCAGAGCGTGGAGCCTCCTACAATGTAACCGAGAGCTGGAGTGACAGTCGTGGAGCGAGGCCACACTCGAAGGCAGAACTGCGTGGGAGAGAGATGGAGGGAATATGGACAGAGGTGGCAAGATAGGAAGACAGGAAAGCTAGCCAGAGACAGGTCAAGAAACACTAATAGACGAGAGGAGAGGAAAGAGATGATGAATTGCACACACAGACACACACACACACACACACACACACACACACATGCACACACACACACTCCTGGACTTCTACAATAGCTGGTGAGGAGAATGAATCACGATAATGTCTGCCTATGTCTCCGCCCGACTATGGAACTGTCTCTGTTGTTCTTTCTGCCCTCTGCTATTCTCCACCCTCTGTCATTCTCCACCCTCTCTTTTCTCTTCCTCTCATTCTCTCTCTCACACAAACACACACACACAAATGCAAGGACGACTGTAATTTTCTTAGCCCCAGCGCCTCTAGCCAGAGAGTCTAAAGCGTCTGTACTTTATCATTACTTTTACAGAGTTAGTCATTACTGTCCCCTCCAGTCCCCTCCGCTATCCCAACACTGCACTCCGAAAGGGGGAGAAAGAGAGAATAAAAGCAAAGGCAGAATACTTTGAAGCAGTCGAACAACGGAGAGCCACTATAAAAGGCAATGGGGTCAGATTGTGTTTAGTGAGATCAGGATTCCCCCCCTCAACCCCACCCCTAGAAAACAAACAAACACAACAGCTCTCTCCTCCTCCTTTTCCGCCTTTCCAGTTTGGCATCTGACTTGCTTTTCTTCTCGCCCTCCCCTGAATCCAGTCCTCCTCCCGCCTGCTGGATTCAAAGCGCTTTACGGAGCTCCAGTCAACTTTAAATGACATCCTACAGCCTTTAACACAAACACACAAACAGGGAAAAAAAAAAGAACTACAGCCCACAGCTAGGAAGCTCCACTAAGGACAAACAGCTGTGAGGACAGACCGTCAAATGAGATAGAGGAAACGAGGCCAATAAACAGAGTGATCAGCAGCCATTATGCAACATTGACGGGCTGACCATATCCATCATCCTCATCCAATCCACCTCATTATCATCGCTCCTGCAAGGGAGCCCCGAGGTAGTCGCACGCGGCACGTGCGGGAACACTCACAGGCAGGTCGGAAAGAGACAGAGATGGATGGAGGGAGATAGTCTCTCCTTGCCTTCCTTAAAGGACAATTACACTGAGTGATTGATATTCAGACTGACCTCATCGTCATCAGCCTGAAAACAATTCTCCGTAGGAGGAGAGAGAAGAAAACCAGCCAGGAGGGAAAAGATGAAGTGAGGAGACGTGAGGACTGCAGAAAAAAAAAGAAAAACGCAAGTGTCGAGATTTAGATGATGGGTTTGATGAAATCACTTAATGTGAACATGGGACAGTGTGTGTGTGTGTGTGTGTGTGTGTGTGTGTGTGTCAGTGTGAGTGTTGGCGTCAGACAGGGCATGAGAAGACATGACATGCAGGTAGCGGCGCAGCATCACAAAGGCAGACGGAGTGTGAGGAGTCATGCGGTTCACCCATTGGGCTCACACACGCACACACTCCCGCGCAAACACTAACAGCGTTAGCAGCCCCTTTGAGCACAGACAGGGGAGAGAAAATGGTCATCTTTTAATAGGAAATGTCGTTAATTCACCGGTGGGACACTACAGACACTTCTTTCTTTCATTTCAACACGGTTGCTGTGAGACGACAGACGGCGGGGAGCAGAATCCGATGTCCTGCTAGGAAAGACGCAGATCCAACACTGTGCTCTCTCATAAAGCTTTTTTTCACAGGTTGGCCTTGAAAGTTGTTGTTAGGATATTTTGATACCACCAATAAGATGTGCACCTGTGGTGGCTCCACATGGCTCTGCAGCCTGTCTCTTTGTACTCACCATGGTGACTCTCTAACTAACACACAGGCAGGCACAGACATTCCTTCTTCATGATTCTTACTTTTCTTTTTCCGCCTGAAACTCCCGATGATTCTACCTAGCAAAACTGATAGTATATTTCTTATTAAAAGTTTATAATAGTTTGAGTTAAGACACACACACAAAAAAGCAATATCACTTTAATCTATGTGCCTTCACTTAAGCAACAGGTGCAGGATGTGTTAGCTTAGTTTAACACCAAGACTGGGAACAAGGAGAAGAAGCCAGTCTAGATCGGCCATAACAAAACAAAATTCAATAAAGGCAAATATGGCCTGCTGTGAGTCATAAAGATGCAGTTTATTTGTTGGCCCTCTCTCAGATACACACATGTGGAAGGTAATGCTTTATGTTTTGTGAACTTGTGAGCTGCAACTTGTTGGAAGTTCATCATTGCGGTAGAAATGTCACACCTCTGATTGGTTCCAACATGTTAATGAGGACGCCTGCAGAGTAGCTATTTCGGAGTGTGAAGACTCCCCTGTTTCATCGAGATAGGAGCGAGAGTGTGTAATTGATTGTGCAAGGCGTGCGTGAGGTGCGTGTGCGAATAACAAAGATAGAATCAGTTTGTGAGTGAGAACAAGGCAGAGAGGGGAACTGAAAAGGTGTGTGTGTGTGTGCGTGTGTGTGTGTGTGTGTGAAGAAAGATTGAGGTGACATGAGGCTGGAAAGCAGATTGGCAGAGGGGGAAGGCCGAGTAGGTGATGGAGATGCAGACTGACAGAAATGCTTCGCTTGTCCATCCAGTATGTTGGGGTGGCAGGAGGAGAAAGAGCAAGCCTGAGGACACTTAAGCACGCACGCACGAAGGCACGCACACACCCACACACAATAAAGTCGGAGGCTTACAAGACCCAATTTAGAGATCTGCTTGTAAACAGGGTGCTATACCACACTTTTAGCTGCAAGGTGTGTTTCTATACAATCCTGTAATTGTGAATAATTTGCGACCTGCCTCTTTTTTTTTTCTTTTAAAGACTCACCTTCTGTGTCAGTTTAACCATTGGTGTTATAATGACACTTTAGCCCTGATGGAGGGTATATTAGGGAGGCAAGTACACACGCACGTGCATAGACACACACATAAATATGTTATCTGTCTTCATGGCTCCAGACAGTAAATGAAGCTCAATGACAGAGCGGCAGTCAGCAGTGTTTTTACTGATAACTGGGAGAATATTGCAGAATTCCAGGGCTGTGGACCCACATTACATTCAAACTGTGTGTGAGAGGTTGAGCGGGTGTGTTTGTGACAGACTGTGGATTATATTTACCCAGTGTGTATGCAAGGGACAGCCTACTCTAAGTGAGATTCTATGTGTTTTTGAATGTGTGGGTGAGTGTGACTGCTAAGCAAGTGGGAGAGCTAAGAGGATTTGTGCTTGTGTTGTAGCAGCAAGCCCACTGCTGCTACTGGTGCATTTGAATAGACGGCGGGTAGGGGGGGGGGGTTGGCTACATAGTGGCTCAAAGTGTGCTCCGTCACAGCTAGGGGGCGCCACCCCCCATAGAGCTCATTAATCATAGCCCATCAAAAAGTGGCCCTGTGCTGTTTGTGTGTGCCCTAACGGCCACCTACTGCATGGGAACACAGGCGTACACAAGTAGCACTATCAATCACTATCAGACGTGGAGAGAGGGAGAGGACGAGAGAGAGGGTGAAGAGACGGGGAGAGAGAAAGGGAGGCACGGACGGACGGAGGGAGAGGAGACAGAGTGGGTGAGACAATGTTGTTTTCCTATTATCCTCTTGAAATTACAGACCAATGTCACAACTATTACTTGGAGGTCAAACTCATACGGTAGAATGAGTCTCTTCCCCTTCCTGTGCGTGACTGCAAGAGTGTGTGTGTGTGTGTATAGACATAACTGTACGTGTTGAGTGGAAGGCGCCACTGCTTGTCTGCTCCACCACTGCACACCTCTTGATGAGAGTTGCGCAAATCTACCCAGAGTGGCTGGTTGCCATGGTGGGTATTCACATGGAGCCGGCTCCTCTAGAGGCCTGCAGTCTACACAGCTATTAACTAGGAGGCACACTCACAGTCTGTAGTCTGACTGCATCTCCATCGATTTTTCTTTTGCCGCCACACTTTGAGGAAGTCTTTTTTCAATAATCTGTCCCTTTCTGTCACCAAGCACACGCGCATGTGTGTGAATGCACATATAGTGAATAGGTGAGCAGTACAGTGGGATGAGTGTTTGTAGGCTGGGGCCGTTTAAATGGCAGTAATTACATGAGAAGATGAGCTGCATTCCTTCCTGAGGGCAGGCTGATTACAGGCCTCTCCTTTCTGGGCCCCTGTAATTACCCACTCTACCCTTCTCCCCCCTCCTCACCCCCAAATGCCTCACCCACCATCCCACTGTACTATCGGCTCTGCCTTCTGCCTTGGCCCCCCCCCTCCAACCCGTCCTCTGATCTACCTCTCTCCCAACTTCTGCACACTCCACCTTCTCCTTCCCATCACCGGGTCACTCTTCTGTCCTCTCTCATTGCTCCTCGAGCTGATTACTACTCACACATGCAACACAGAGACCACTCATAGAACGAATAGCAGACGTGGCATCATGCAAATGAGGATAAGGGACATGAAATTGTATGGTGCATTGTGATTCCTAAATCACGAAGGCACGATTCAGCAGTATACATATTAATGGTTAAATCCTAACCCATATTGTGTAGTTCTATGTCTCCTAATACTACTACCACTAATTCAGGTGTGTTGCATGTGCCTTAGGTTGGGGGGGGGGGGTGTCAATGGCCAGTCATTCCTGATGGCCACTCCTTGAGATTAGACTTTACTGACAGTTTTTGCCTTAGGGGGATTTACAGATACATCCCAGGTCTCTCTCTCTCTCACCCCACTTTTGTTTCCCTTACAAACAGACACACACACATAAGTAAGGGTGGGGTTGGGTACATGACCTCACGCATACACCAACCTCGACAAAACAACAAAACCAGTAAGTCCACCCCAGGCTGGGATTCCAGTAAGATTGGAGACACACAGACAGCCAAATTACATGTCCCTCACCCGAACACCCTCAATTGTTGCAGCAACCAAAAATCAGAGTCACTGCTACTCTTTCATTTGCCTCCAAGCACATATTCAGTGTGGGACTCATTTACAGTTTGTCCGTTCAAGCTCTTAGAATTTCAAGATGATCTTTTTCTTTTTGTTTAAAAATTTTAGCACATTTTACAAATATTATCTCGCAGTCCTGTCACGGGACAATGTGTTAAGTCAAGAGACATGAACTGTGATTGTGAGCGGAGTTGACAAAAGGCATCACAACATATGTGTTGTTTTATTATTTGATATGACAAGTCGGTTCCCGGGAGATGGGAAGACGGACGGATCAAACTTCCTGTACAAATCACATCAGACACACAAAGCAGGTGATAATGAAGAGAGAAGAGAGGAGAAGGGGAAAAAAACTGCAACAAGATAAACTTAAACATCCCGCTGGAGGATGGACGGATTAAAAATGAAAAGTCTCTTCTTGATGATTCTGAGGACAGAGCAGGATGGAGGGAGACCAAAATAGAGATAGGAGAGGATTTCAGTGAAAGGACAAAAAAAAAAGAGAGATAAAAACACAGTACAGGTAAACTATACTAATGTAAGGCAAAGATGGTGGGGGAAAGAGGGAGATTAATGATAAGGCGGTAAGCGGGTAGCCATGCCAGAGGCGATGGAAGGAAGGAAAGAGGGAGGATGTGTGGATGGAAAGTGTGAGGGAGGAAGAGATGGAGGGAGACGCACAAACAGTCCCTGGGTGCAGATCAAGTGCATCACTTGATTGGTCTGTGTGCGAGTTTGTTTGTTTGTGTGTGTGTGTGTGTGTGTGTGTGTGTGTGTGTGTGTGTGTGTGTGTGTGTGCACGTGCGTGCTTGTGTGTGTGTGTAATGCGGGCATTGGCTATGGTTGCTACGATTGCCAGTGCTATTAGAGATGTCTGCTGCTGTAATGTGTTGTGACAGGGGCTGATTCTTGTGACTAACTGCTTTGGCAGGAGAGCTCCTCTGTCATGCTAATGAACAGATGAGGAGATGAGCCGGATTGACAGCGGATCGACGGGCCACGAGCGTGACTTCACACACACGCGCGCACACACAAACACACACAGAAAAACAGAGGGTTATGGTATATGTGAAGACACGAGCAGACCTTGCTGTCATAAATGTGTACATAACATATGACACGCCGACGCTGACCTTCACAGACAACTGTTACCAAGTCAGCGTGACAGAGGTGACAGCACATGGACAAAGTGAGATTTGTTAAAAGCCATCATGTGCACGCACAGATGCGCGTTCACACCCCGCACAAACACAGCAGGGTTGGCGTCACTCTGTTCCTTCCTTGCGTCCCCTTGCATCAGAAAAATCCCTAGATATGCAGTACACAACAAGCAACATGCTGTAGGCGAACCACTGCGTGTGTGTGTGCAACGGAGAAGGAGATACGGTTTGTGCGCTTTGGAAATTTGGCCCCAAAATTGTGAAATGCACCATTCAATGTGCCGTTAAATGAAGGAAAAAAGTATTACTATTCTGAAAATAGCCTACAAGCAAAACATTTTCCAAACTTGCGCAAGGAAAAAAATTACATGAAGACACAAAACAATGTTCAACCTGGTAACGTTAAAAACAGGTTTTATATTTAACAAGACATGAGAATAAAAAATGAGAACAATAGAGGCAGAAATAGACAGAGGTAGACAAGGAACAGAAGCGATTAGAGCACTAATAAGCAGAAAATCCATGTTGGAGGAGATGGATGACGAGAGGTGATCTGGAGATAACGGAGGAAGACAAATGAAGAGTAACAAGATCGAGGTGAGATTCAATCTCCTCACCCCACAGAATGTCGGGGTCTTGTGAGCAAAAGTAGTTCTGTGCAGAAGCTAATGGCTGTTTTATCCTTTTGATCTTTTTCCTTCACTCCGTTTATGCCTCACTTCATCATTCTCTCAAAATAAATTTCCCCCCCTGCCTCAGCTTGGACACATTTGCTCAAAATCAGGCCAAAGGCAGCAGGATGGTCTAAAGTGGCAAAAAAAAAACCTTAGTCCAGAGATTTCCATCCAAACCTTGAGCTTCACAAAACTAAATATGGAGAAATGTATAGTCTCATTATTGTCAGAAATTACGATCTATTTTCTTCTGCGTTTTCAGCAAGCAAGAAAAATAGAGAGGAAAGTTAAACTTAAGAAGGAAATGTGCAGTTCAAGATAGCGAGGGGAAAAAAAACACGCCACACTATTTGACTGTCAGGTAATTTCAGCGCGGTGATGAAACCAAAACATAAAAGTAATTACAAAAGTAGCATCTCACAGACTATCGCTTTAGGCCAGGTCAACTTCTCCATATCTGGCCACCTCTGCTGCTAGCGAATTGTGATACAGTGGGAGCTGATAACACTGCAATGCACAAAGAGACCGCCGTCCCTGCAAAGTGATCTGCAGCCCTGTGGACAACCTGCGCGTCTCTTCTCTTCACTACAAATGTAAATCTTGTTATATTTCAGGTCAAAATATTGGTTCATTCCCCTGTGTGATGAGTCAGCATTCGCGCATCAATCATTCATGAGGCACTGATTCCTGCCTGATGTCAGAATTGTTCGCTGCAGCTTCGGAACGTGTCCTTGACCCGGGGGCTGGAGCGGAAAAAAAAAAGAGGACAACTCACAGCCTCTGGCCAAGACCAGTATGACTGGACTGGCAGGAGTGGCGGCGATGGAGAAGCGATGAAGAAGAGAGCAAGATGAAAAATCCCCTTGGCATAGACAAATATAATAGGCGAATGAGAAAGAAAGCATGCTCGGGTATATGTGCCTATGCTGCAACAGGGAGAGATGGATGGACGGAGAGGCAGAGTGTCACCCGCCGGACGCCCAGGGCCAGCACAAACTGATGGTGACACTGAGTGGACAGAGTGTGTGACACAGTACAGTAACGATGGAAGACTCTCCTTTTTCCTTTTGGAACCCCTGTCACCCCCACAGCATCATGGTGCTTTTGATCCACGCCCTAACCGCACGTCCTCCTCCAGCCCGGAAGCATCATGAGGAAAAAGTCCTATGATCCGTCAAATCCACTCATACGGAACTCCTCAGTATTCATCAGTTTTAAGTTACATGAAACCTAAAAAAGTGCAAACTTCAAAGAGGTTGCGATGATAAAATGTGATATATTGTGTGTCTTACATGTGTAGCCCCACCTCCACCCTGACATTCACCTGTAGACTCTGAATCAGAGATGCATGGTTGGCGGTTGCAGCCACGGATTCCGCGGATAAACCGCGACTCAGGCAGCTGACATGTCACAAAATAATATTTTAATTAAATTCGGGCGGGTGGTGGACTTTAGCCTTTAACCACTTAAGCCCCAGGCTTATTTTTTCAGTTTTCCTGCTGTAACTGATAATAAATATGGAATATCTCTACAACCACAAAGGTTATGGACTTGAAGCTGGTATCAAAAGAAATCTACATGTGAGTTGACCACGGAAGTGTCAGCATCAATGATCATTCATGATTAATAAGATATGAGTTCAAAGATCAATTATTTGTCCATAAAATCACAGAAATCACACTGAGGATCATTACAAAACACAAAGAATATTTTCTGTAAAATGTTTAAAAAGTCGATTATAAAGGACCCAATTAAATAATCACACAAACGGCTCAAATCATGTTGCTGCCCTACTACTTATATTAAACTATTTGGTGAATCCTCCTTCACTGGAAATGTTTAAACACCTCAAAACTCATCTCTTCTTGTAGGCCTTTGGCTTCTAGTTTCCACAAGCACACACACCCACGTAGCTGAGGTTGTAGCTGAGGTTTCCTCATGTGATATATGAATAGAACTCAATGCTGCCCCCATATCAGGGGTTTTGGGATTTTAACAGGTTAAATATATCAGCATCCTTTCAAGAGCACCTAGCTCGTCCGGTCATAGTTTCCAAAGACAACAAAATTTCCAGGGAATGCCGGTTGTAGCAGAACTGAACAATTCTGGGATAACATTGCTTTTTTCATTGGTTAGTTGCGAGAGCATGAGAAACGCAATGTGTGGTGGGAACACGTGACAAGAGACACAAAAGAGTGACTGTCATGCTCAATGCGTGATACCTGAGAGTTCTGGTAATAGATCTAAAAATATTGTGGATAGCGAGCGGGCGCAGTTTTGAAAATTGGTCAAAGAACATAGGTGTATAATGGACAGCGGGTGGATTGTGTGTTTTTTGATGCAGTTATGGATGAAATAATAAGCCATCCACAGATCTCTACTTTGAATATACCTTTTCCCTGTGAGTGGCAGTTAGCACCGACTCCCCTCAAGGCAGAGCCGAGACACCATCAATCTTATACAATTAATTGAGCATTAATAACAGTTGTAACTCCAGCACGTCCTCATATCTGCTTGAGGCACAATCCGGCATGACCGGGGTGAGTAGCAATATATAACTCTCCACAACAAGATTTTACAACTTTGGAAAGTTATCGTGGCGGAAAATTCATTTTCAAAGTCAGTCAGTGTCCAGACGGTCGGGAGGTAAACAATAGAAATACAGCATTCACTTTACAACCAGGAACTTGCATAATGTCAATAACTAATGCAGCATCGTTCTGGGTGACTTTGCACTGTGACAAAAGTTACTTATTGGTCCTGGATAGACTTGATTGGAAGTAGAAATCGACATATTTTTGACGCATTTGGGTCTATGTCAGCTGAGTGATGGGGACATTAGCTCTGTCCCAGATCTTACCAGCCCCGGTCCACTGAACCGCTCACAAACCCAGAGTCAGGAAGTCCCAGCAGCATTGTTTTGTTTACAATGTACATTTTTCTAGCCTGTGCATTTGTGTATTTTCCAGTGTGGTCCTTGGTGTGTGTGGCCCGGCTAGTCACTCAGTGCTCCCTCTCTGTCTCGCTTGCTCTCCTCTGCTTCACACAGCTGAAGCCTTGGCAGCGGTGCTGGTTAAGAGGTTTGTGTATCCCATTAGGATGATGAAGAGGCCTTTCATCAGTACACTCCCTCCGGCCAGGCGCTGACAGGAGCTTTACCTCGACAAGCCTCTCAAACACACCGCTCGACATGAGACAGCATTCAGCAAGGAGGTCCGCAGGCGGTACACATACTCACTGACAAACACTCGCCGTTCTTTGCACACTAACACAAACACACACACACACAGATTCAGAAACAAAGTGAATCCTGGGACATTTCGCTGCTAACTTTTCACTTTCAATCTTATATCTATTTCCAACATTAGCCAATAGAGAAGAGGAAGCTGAAGAGGGTAGAAAAGTCTTGACTAATTCTGACTCGGTACTCTGATCTATTTTTAATAACTGTCACATGAGGACTAATAGTGGAATGGCCATGCTGGGCTCTGTCCAGATGGGCAAAGTCATTTTTCAGGAGGGGAGAGAGCGGGAGGAAGAAGACAGAACGTGAGGACAGAACAGGAAAAAAAAGAGACAGGAATAGAGAGGAAGAAGACAAAGATGAAGAGAGAGCACAAGCAAGACAGGAAAAAAAGAGACAGAGATTGATCAAGACAGAGTGGGAGAGAGAAGGGAGACAGAGAAGCCACAGGAGCCAAGATGACCTGAATTCATACGACCAGTATTGATTACTTAAGGATGAAATCCGGAATAAAGAGCTCTGCTCAGAGACTAGACAAATGATCGCCTATACATGGAGACCTGGAGAGATAGAACTGGGTGAAAGTAATAGCACACACCCAGCTCCTTTGCCTTAAATCTGACAAGGTGGAAGCAAGTCACCTGCTTAATCCATTACTATGACGGATAATACAGTCTGATGGATAATTAAGTATACCTATAGTAGACAGGTAGGTACTGGAACTGTTTGTGTGTAAGCCGATCCACACAGAAACAGTATTAACACAAGCACACATACAGCATATGGGAGACTTCATGATCTGATTATCCGTTACACTTATGGGATTTATAGGACTATATATATATAATGTGTATAGATGATGTACGTGGGTTCCAAACCACACACGTTTATACACACAACAGAGAGGCCTCCATCGCCTCTTGTTGGATTATTCTGCTTCACATAGATTAACTTTGTATAATCGCTTTTGAGAATTCTGGGCTTAAAGCACTGACGCCGCCCCAAAGATCATCAAAGACTCAATGCAATGAAAGGAAGCACAGGTACCACATAGATTCCTGCATAACAATCAGCTCTCTTCAGCTATGCATACTCTATCCAAAGATTCATATGATACTCATAAAATGTTCGTTAACATTGTAAGGAACACGGATAGCTTGGGAAGTTACAGGGAAAGGACCGAAATTAAGATGCTATATCTAGTATCGCAGTGCAAGTAGTTGGTTCTAAACCAAAATCATTAAAACCAATTCCTGTATGTTCACTGGACTTTACAGAAATAGATAATTTGATTTTTGATCATTTGGGGAAAGTAGAAATAAGAATTTAGCATATACAAAGCAACATTGGCTTTGCGTTGTCTTTTTTTTTTTTGGCCATATTATTCACTTCACTTTTAGCTCACTATCTTTGGAAGAAAAAAAAGATTGGCAACAAAATCTGCATATCCAAGTGTAGTGAAAAGTGGGGTTTTCAGTTTGTTAAAAGCTTATTAGCTGAAAACAGGGATTTGCAGCATCTTGAGATAACACTGCTGAGAGCAGGCAGAAAGAACCAAAACAGCAAATTCACATTAAGTTAAAAGTAGTGCTGTCAAAATGCATTACTTTTTTTTTTTATTAATCTAAACCATTTATTGCGATTTAAAAACAACAACAAAAACACACATCACTGTTTTTTAAAGGCTGTAGCAGGCTAGATTTTTAAGTTGGAAGATACTACCTTCTAGATATTGGTATTATATGAAATGAGGCAGTCATTGGAACTATGTAATAATAGCTTGTCTGAAAGAATCCGAATTTAGGGTCTATTTTGGTGAAGGAAAATGTTCCATTGAGCTCTGTGGCTCCCCTCTCTAATCAAAAATGTTCCTGTTTTTTTTGCAGGACAATTGTTACCTTGTTGAAACTCAACTGGCACTTTAAAGCCCTGGATTTTGTTATTATTTCTGTCAGTGCATGAGCATAAGAGATCTGTAAAGAGTCATTGCACTTTATTGTTTTATTAGAAATCTGTAGTTCACAGGAGATAATCTGTGTTCACAATTAAAAGAATACTATTAAACAATAGTATTTAAATGTATACACACTTTCTTGCTGTTGATTCTATATCCACTAAATAATTTTATATTTTAACTACAAGTTCCTTTATTAACAAGAAAATGCAAAATCATGATTAATCACTGCAAATTGTGCGATTAATTAGTTAATTTGTTTTTATCGATTGACAGCTCTAGTTAAAAGTAAAAGATGCAAAAATGCTCTGTAGAGCTTTCCCATTACACAAAGTTATTTGATTCTTCGTTAATATACAAATATTGATTACAGCAGCTTTAAATAAAAGAGACTGATTGGACATAGCATAATGCCATAATTTCTTAAATCTCCCCTGAGATGTCTCTTGGTTCAGTCGTCCTAGTAATGATGGCCGACACAGCAACAACAGCGCAGACCCTTGACAGCCGCACGGTGCTGGAAACTGTAAGAATAGAACAGCTTGACCCTCATATGCTGGTGGTCAGTTGGGTCATTTGTGAAGCACAATGGCCGACTGCAAACATAAAGGTGTTTATATCTTTCCCACAATTTACAATCTATTCAGCATGACTGACTTCACAACTTCCATTTCCACAACAACAAAGAACCAGCTTTTGGTGTGTGTGTGTGTGTGTGTGTGTGTGTGGCATGTGTGAGCACAGTGATTGTAAAAGATGTGAAGTCTATGCTGGAGACTATATAGGTGTGTAGTGCTTGGGTGACCGACCAGAGAAAGAATCTGACGTTTACAACGCTACCCTGTTAGCATTATGAAGCACATCATATGCAACATAATAAAACCGGGGCTGTGTGAATAGTTAACACCCCAGACTGAAAAAGCAAACACACAAAAAAAAGCTTGATGTGAATAAAATGAGAAGCTGTGGCTTCTCTAGAAAGATGTATGAAGCAAAATGTATGCCAGACTACACCGCTTTATCAACTCTACAGCCTACAGAAGACAGTAAATAATGTTTAAGATTCATGTTGGGTCTAGCTCTGTTATAGCTCACAATGACGGCCGTATAATACATCAACATGTGTAACGCTGCAAATTATCCAGTGTAAAACTGTAGGTCAGAAGTCGCAGCCTTCTGTTAATGACATATTATAATACCCCCAATGCTTGTGCTGACCTCACACTCCACTGATAAAGCAAGCGCAGCAATCACGGCTGTACATACATGCAATAAACGGTCTCTCAGACTGCGCTATGGCCTCACCTTTCTGTGACCCTTGACCCTTGCGACTCCCCCCCTCCATCTGTCATAGGTTCCTCACAGGTGACGCCGCTCGGATACAGAGAACACGACTATTATGCATACGCACGTAGAAAAACGACAGATCACAATCTCAATTTTAATTACCCGACACAGAGCCTCGCTACTGTGTTTTCTCCCCATGAAATATTATAGCATGCGCAGCGAAATTGCTATAAAAGTACAAGCACATTAATATACATTACATAGTCTCCCATCATTTTAATGGCAGTGGAGACAGCAATCAATGGAGCAAGTAAAACAGAATGAAGGAGGGACAGAAAGACAAGGAAAAAGCCAGAGTGGATGAAGTGAAGGTACCTGTGTACTTAAGGAGTGTGAAGATGAAAAACCGAGAAAGTAAGCTGAGCAGAAGAGGCAATTTTGGACAGTGTGAGATTCATCATGCCAGCTTGTCTTAGGCTCATCACGTTCTGAAGGTGTTCCATATAACAAGGTGTGGAGATCAATAGCATCCATTTACTGAGGTGCAGCTCATCTAATCATCTGGTGCTCTGCTGCCCACAGTAGGAGCTGTGACACACACCTGGGCCTAAGCAGGAGAACAGAGTAATGAAATGTACACCGCAGCCCTGTCTATCTTCAAGTCCCCAACAGCGGGAACAAACACAGCCCCCCCCCCCCCCACTTCCTTCAGCTCCAACTCCACATATGAGCAATAAACCTGGGTTTACTTCCTTTCTCTTCTTCTCCTACATGCAAGGCCTCTCATGTTCGACTAAAGTTGCATATCGTTTGGCCCATTAGGAATCTGAGCAGTGTGAGGCGCAGGGAACAAAAATATCCACAGCATTCGGCTTCTCTCTCCAACTCATTGACTGAGTGCCTCTGGGTAACGTCACAATAAGCGCTTCTTGTCCCTGTTGTTTAGTTACACAGAGTTTCACTATGAATGGAAAGTGTGGTACAAATTAAATGTATTATTTATTTATGTAAAGTGCAGGTCAAGTATGTCTGGGACTGAGGGACCTTGTGTATGTTTTTTTTTTTTTTTTGCTTACTGTTCAAAAAATGTACTCACCTTCCTATCTGTCCCTTTTTAAAGGTCCAAAAAAGAAAGTGGGATGTTTTTTTAAATAGATTCTTGAATATAAGAAGGTCTAGGTGTTATATAAATACTGTCCCATTTTCATAACGCCTGATCCACAGAGAAATGCACACAGCCTGTGCAGAAACAGGGTCTTTAAACGAGGAACCACAGCTTCCGTGAAATTGAGATGTCATAATTATACAGTCACTCCTCGTACCCCCATTCACAGTCATTCAAATCAGCTGATTAGTGGAGAAACACATTAATATTAATGAGACAGGCACGAAATAACTTCCTCTTGAGGAGATGCAAATCTATGTTGAGATGATTTATGGTACTTAAAACATATGTTGTTAAGGATATCAACACTTCAAATGAAGGAAAAGTGACACTATAGTACTTTTAAATGTATTTTCTCTAATGAGGTTGAAAATAAAGCAGTAATGAAGGAAAGTAAATAACCTTACAGTCATTTGGCTTCAATGGCCACAATAACCAAATGAGCTGAGATAACGACGAGTTACTGTAGAAAAATGGCATAGTATAAAAAGGATTCTGGCAGAATCAACCAGACAATTACACAGCCCTGACTTGATGCTTCAGGTAATTCAGTTTTATTTTGTCCTCTATATTGACGATAAAGGCAAATTCACAGTTGAAGCAAATCTTGTGTTTCAGTATACTGTTAAACATTTATGAATAAATAAAAAATCCCAGCTGTGGTAATGCAGGATTGATGCAGTCTGCATGCAGGAAAGGGGGATTCCATTCTGGCTGCCATTGTGCTGAGCATGTACCGCCACACTTCCATTAGAGAGTACATGTTTTTTAGAAAATGCAGCACTGTATCATTTGTTTGCTTTTTTTTTTTTTTTTCATCCACTTTCTGGAGGCTGTGCTATCTAGGGCAGTTGTCAGCAGTTTTAATCAATTTTCCAAACGCAGGAACACTACGACAGCCAGGAAATCCCAGCAGGAATGTAGGGAATGGACATAGCAATAATAATAATAACACAAAATCTAATCTGAATTATGCTCTAAAGAGATTAGGTCAGAATAATCCCCAGAATAAACACAAATAGGGAGGGGGGGGGCGTTTGTGATCAAATACAGGGTGCGGTGGGGGAGGCACATCCCCTGTGTGTGGATGCTTTTATTCTTGGCTGTGGGATTTGTGTAAGTTGTTTGATTTTGGGTGTGAGAATGAGTTTTATTTTAGGATGGATTCCCTTAGTCAGATTCCCTTCAGTCAAGAAGCCAAGTTGAGTCAACTCCTTTCTTAGATGGAGTCCAGATTTCTAAAAACATGACTGCAACACATGCAAATGTATAGTTTAAACTGTGTAAACACAACGCCTCCCACAAGTCGCCTTGTCTGCAGGATGCAATTTGAGACATGGAAAAACTGGCGCAGGAATTAAGAAGATGAGAGAGTAAAAGGCAGAGGGGCCTGTGATACCAGTTCACCTATTTTTAGTTGAAGACAGTCAAATTGCCCTGCTGACTCCAAAATGCATCTTAATGTCAGGATGCAGAGCTTTGTTTAAAGCAATTCCAGCTTCAAAACTTAATGAATAGGTTTGACATTTTGATGAGCCCAGCAAACACACAAGGACAAAAACACTGCAGGAAATTACAGCACCCAGTCAACAAAATAGTTGTTTTCTTTATATTTATGTTTTAATTACACACAAAAAGATAATGTTTTTAATAAGTCAAATTTAGAGGTACAGGATGGTGATTTTCTTTTTGTTGTAAAATTTGGAAGGAACCCAGTTGGCTGTTCCCTGCTGTTAGCGATTATGCTAATCTAATCACCTGCTGGCTATAGCTTCATATTTAGAATATACTATTCATGCTACTCTTGGCAAGAAAGTGAAGTATTTTCTAAAATGCCAGATGACTCTTTTAATTTCAGCTGTATTGTAAAACAATGTGTACTGCTCCAAATTGTGACTTGGGTTGATTTGCTCACTCCGTGATGTTCACAGTGTGGACTGTTTGGCGAGGGTTCAGGGATCACCGGGTGGACAGGGCTGGGGCAGACCTCGAGGTCACAGACCGCCTTTCTGCTGAGCAGGCCATTGTGCGGCAGCTGCATGGCCGCACCACTACAGGTCTATTCAGAGTCTATTCAGCAGCCTCAGCTAATAGAAGACCCCTCTAGCCTATTGTCTGGGCTGTTTGAGCGGCACCAGAACGCTCACTTCATCTCCCAGCGAGTTCAGAGAAACTGCTAAGTCTCAATGAATAGGGGCGGATTTACACAAGTAAAAAGACACGTCGAACACATTCAGGCTGACTCCCGGCTCTCAAACGGAGAGCTGCTTGACCTCCGCGACCTTCACAGAATGTCGAACCACACTGTATGACCTCCCCCTACACAACACTGAAACACACATTTAGATACCACCAGGGAAGTGAAGGGGAAAAAAGAAAAACCTGTAATGGCGTACAACACTTTCATCCATTAAATTTGTGATATTCATTGCAAAGACATGAGCTCAAGACTTTATTGCAAAAGTTTAAAGGGACTGACATATATTGACATGCAGCACACACAAACACCACATTTTCCACCACTAATACTGGACTCTTGAACTTGAATATGCACTTACTTGATAACTGTATTGTATTGCTAAATGTATGTATTTTGTTTTTATTGTTTATATTATATTCTACATATCCAGGAAGATACTCTGCCGTTTTGTTGATTTGTGCAATGACAATAAAGACTATTCTATTATATTCTAATAATGTGGATACGTTTAGTATTTTTGTAAACATGCCATATTAGTTCGGATTATTTACAATTCTCTTTGGTTTGATAGCATAAAATAAGAAGCAATAAAACATAATGCAAAAAATGGAAAAGCAAGACACAATCGCTAGCAAGTTAGCTATTCCCAAAGTATTGTGTAAGTGTATGATCATGCACACAAAATGGCCATATCACACTCAGTAAAAAAGCCATCTGGAGGCATCAGCACTTCTATGGGTAGAATTAAGGTAGAGTGCAATGACTTTCTCGTTTAAAGTGCCTCCAAAGAGCCCCATTATTACCTTCCCAGAATGCAAATGTGCTTTGGGCCAATTAGAGGTTGAGCCAATACCAATGTAAGCCCATAAAAACCCGCCTTTCCATAATCATTCAGCAATATGACTCATGGGTAAGCCTGGAACACCGGCCTTTAAATGTTGTCACGATTATGGCTCTGTGCTTAAAATGAATGGGTGAGCTGTGTATTTCATTCCCACGGTGCTGGAGCTGAGCCACACATGTGTTAGTGTCAGTACTTCTAATGAAATAAATAGACTTGTGATAGTACTTATTAGGCCTCCATAAGTGGCAGGTAAAGACAAGGGGCCTGTGGTGGATCAAAGGCAGTTAAATGTCTCTTTTTAGATCTCCCCCTATCAAGAGGTATTTAGGGGGAGAGGGGGTTGCTTTTTTTTTTTTTTTGTTTGTGGAGACAGACGCCCTCATCCAGGATGTCTCTGTGTAATTACACGCCACAGAAGACCTTCATTCCTCTCGTCTTCACAGAGAGGAGATGAAAGACAAGAGAGACAGAGAGCATGTAATCGCTGCGCTGACTGAGAAAGGGGGAGAGGAGGTGAGGGACACAGAGAATAGAAGGGACAAAAGGATGGTGAGCGGTGGTGGGGTTTTAATAAACCTCCCCTGTCTCTTGTTTACAAAGTCTCTCTCTCTCACACACACACACACACACACACACACTCACACGCACACACACACACACACACACACACACACAGACAATGTCTCTCTTAACTGAGGCTTTCATTATTTTTTTGACTTGCCTGTTCTTCGCCTCAGGACCAATGTGTAAATTGTTGTACTAATGTAAGGCTCGCTGCTGAACACTTTAGCAGCAATGAGATTTACACACTCCACACCACTGTATAACTGTCGTTCACAAACTCACACTCACAAGAGCATATAAAGAGGGATGCCGAGAGCGACAGCATCTCAGCGCACACACTCACCAGACCATGTGCGCATACGCAGGCATCCATCCATACACACAGACACACACCCTGGCACTGACAAGAGGTGTGGGTGGACAATGACATGCACACGTAAATGTTCTATTTCCTTCTACGGTGCATAGTCTCCTATAGTAACCTAAATCTAACAAAAGACTCCCTCACCTCATCGCACAGGGCTTAAGAGCAGCACTGAATCTGTCGCTGTTCCACTGTAAAACTCCAATATTTATTCCATTATTTAGAGCACACTCTACACACCCTGGGGGCAGAACACAGGGAAGGTGCTTCTTAATGATCTCCAATTGCTTCTGAAGCTATGTTGGGGCGGTCATCTGAGGAATCTTTGTATTGTTCATAATGTTTTATAGTCTCCCCGCGACTTAGGCAAGAAGATCAATACCATCTTTGCATCGAAGGTAGAGGAAATTCAAAATTGTGAATTTGTAGCTTAATTATTAGAAACGTCACCAGTAACTTGCTTCAGTGTTGTTTCTTTACCTTAGTTCTATTTGCGTTGCCTTTTTAATCAATTGCAAAATGACAGCAATATGTGCTGTATTTGTTACCTACACATTTTAACATTACAGCTGGTGGAGTGCAAAGTAATGTTTAACAGCTTGTCTCTACCGCTCATCTTGGAAATCATAAAAATAAATGGAGGTTTTAAATTGTTATTTGATGTTTTTAGTAACATCAAAGGTAATAAAATAAAAAATCTGCTTCCCAGCACCTCTAACGCTCACTAACCTATCTTATGTCTTTAATCCTTGCAAAAAAAAAAGCAAAAAATGACGTGTAAAAAAAGACATGTTGCTGTATTATGAGGGTTATATATCAGACTATTTCACGGCAAGGCACCGTTGCTTCCAGGAGTCTTTTCTTAGGTTACTGGGAAACCAGCAGATTCCAGAAAATGACTGTGCCAAGAAATTATTTTGGCAAATAACCTTCTGTAATACTATAATTCACTGAATATCTGAATATCTGCTTGGACAAAACGACAACCAATGATCATACGCTGGATACGATTTATGGGAATTTTTCTTTATCTTCTGACATTTGAAGCTAATCGATAACACCAATCAACTGATTATTTCATCCCTGCCAACCTTGCAGGACACTGTGTGACTGACTAGTCCTCTGGTGGCACGAGGCCTCCGAACAACCCATCTGCCCAGGAATCTGCCCGCCCGTCTGTCCGTCTGGCTCTCCGCAGGTATGTCTGTCATTCCCGCCGTGATCCATGTTTCTTTTATTAAGTCGTGTAAGAGGAGGGCAGGAGCTGGCTGCAGTGTGAAGGTTGAAGCCATAGGCAGAGAGGCACTGCTCAGTGTTTAATGACCCACTATAACTATACCTATTCATCTCCCCAGCAGAGCACAGAAAATGCCATGGAAATGCTCCTCTGCCGAGCATACTGCATCATGCGAAATCATAACTCTTCATCCGGTGATCGCATGAAATATGTTTATACATACATAGATAGATTAAGTCCATCTGTAGGCAGTTTAACATATTCGATGCCAGAGAGCACAAAAATGTAGCAGCCACTGCGCGCTGCTTCCAATCAAGCAGCAGCTTCAAGCACACATCTTTCCCCCGATCAATAAACATCTATACGGCTTTCATTTGCTTGTGTGAGGTGCCTTCCCAATCCCTCTTTGCTGTACCTACTCTTGCACACAAATAGAGAAACACAAAAAAACACTTATTGTTGCCGAGCGGATTGGAGGCGAGTGAAGCTGAGCAACAGCAGCGGTGGAGCCAGAGCGGAGGCACCCAGAGTTAATGAACCTTCACCAGTCGGCATGGCTGTCCATCTGCTTTCATAATCCCCATAAACAGCAGGCCAAGGGTGGTGCCCAACCAGCGACAGACACACACACTCGCGCGCACACACAGATTCACAAACAGCATATCATCATCCCCAATATTCTAAGTAAAGAATGAGGGATGAACATGTGATTTGTGTGCGCACGCACGTGTGTGTGTGTGTGTGCAAGATTGGGTGTTGCGGGGGCGAAGGGTTGGGGATGATGTGTCCATTATGAAGCTCAGCTCTCCAGCTAATCTAAGCAGAGTGGCGGGGAGAGGTGAGCATGAGGTCAGCTGTTGAGCCCATCTGGTCAGCAGCAGGTAAGAGGCTTGAAAACACACACCCGCTGACACACTTGATGCTTGTGTGCGTTCATACACTTAAATCTAACTTTAATTACATGCAGGTACGTCTGCCACATCAGACCAGACCTCATCCTGCATCTTCACACCAGGCACATAGCCAGTAATGGCCCTGGGCAAAGCTGGCCCATCCAGCCACGTTTTGTATAACGGTAGAAAACATTTTTCTGATTCTTCTGAAATCATTGTTTTTGACAGCTCTGATGAAGCTTGAGATTTATCAGGAGGACTGCTGCTTTTTTGGAGAACACAAGACATGATTAGATTAGATCTCAGCCGATTCTTTTTTGGAGATTTAAATAATCTATGAAGTTACGCCGCTGCGCCTTGTGCGTAAATCCGCAAAGCATAGCTCTCATTAGGGAGAGGCACTTATTGTTTCTGCTGCAGTGGGTTCGCTGCAAGTATTTAATAAACTTTTTGGGGGTAGGGGTTGTTATATAGTCAGCACCTCCACACCTCCAATGGAAATCATGTTCTCGGGGCAATGGGTTCATCTGCTGATTTATGTGCCATTTATGAACCACATTCACAGCCAAATTTCCATGAAATTCACTGCACAGTCAAGAATGGAAAATCAAGGTGTTTCTTATCAAAGGGGTGTGGATAGAATCGAGTGTGTGGATGCCGTTTACTGTAAAATGTGCAGATTTGCTGTTTTTTCATTCGTGATTTCTGTCTAAATCACCTAATCTGCTTTCTGGATTCAAGTTTAGTTGCCACTTTGTGTAATAAAATGGTAAATGAACAGCAGCAAGCGCTGTGGTGCATAGTATACAGACAGACTGATGATCAAGTTCAATCATATGTAGAAAAAACACATTTAAATGCAAGGTGTAAAGGGGGTCTTTGTGATGCTGAACTTTGCGAGGCAAACTGCTTTCTCGCTTTCCTGTTTGTTCTTTTTCTTTCTTCTTCTCGTAACTTTTCATGAGTCAATGTTTCTGGGAAATTATGGCCCTTTTCTGCCTACACCACTGCTTCTCACATGGCGCTTATTTTAAAGTGATTCCAAGGTCTTGGGTGACTCATGTCTGACATTTTGTAGCATACATGTACGTCCCCTATCACCTGGCATGGCGAACGCGTCGGGAGTCTCCTTCTGGGCAATCAGAAAAGCCTGCCAGACCAAGAATGATCGGTGTAGATGTGAGCTGTGTGCTGTCAGTGTGACCCCATTGTGACCCATGCAGAAAAAGGAGTAATAGCTAATACGGCTGACTTCCTATCAGCGGTGCACCCATCGCACAAACTTTCTCTCTCTCTCACTCACTCACACACACACACACACACACACACACACACACACACACACACACACACACACACACACACACACACACACACACACACACACACACACACACACACACACACACACACACACACACACACACACACACACACACGCCTAAAGCAAGCCAAGACGAGCCTGTCAGCCTTTGATTAAGACCTGCATCCGAAGCGAGAACAGAATCTTTACTGTGCGTTTGGAGGCTCCCAGTCAAGGCCTCTGGAGGAGAAGTAAGAATTAAGTCCTGCAGCCGAGGATAGGTGTAGGAATTAAAGGGTGACTAAGGGCATTCTCATGCTTTCACTTTTCTCTTAGCTCTGGTTTGTGCAGAAACAGGGATTACTGCCCCTGCTGTGTGAATTTGTGTGTGTCTGCATATGTTTTCAGATACTGAACAGCAATTTTTTTTTCCTTCAGTACAAGCTGATGAGAGGAAAAGGAAAAATCTGGACGTGCCCTTGTTGACCTCTGATTAAGTGGGCAATCACTGCTCCATTACAGACAGGGACAATGAGCGAAGGAGACACGTGGTACCGTTAACTCCATGACACTGACCTGCAGCCAATCACATGAAACCGACCGAGCATTCCCTTCCACACACACACACACACACACACACACACACACACACACACACACACACACACACACACACACACACACACACACACACACACACAAAAATAGAGTCATGAAGTGCTATTTGCCTTGTTAAAAAACAAAAGGGAGGATAATTCTGTAAGATGTTTGAAAGTCCTGCTGTTTCCTAGCCGCCTGCCGCGCAGACAGAAGGATGCTGGGATCATTTCCGTTCCCCCCTCTCATCCGCAGATACGTGCACGTATGCTCAGCACGCCGGTCTCCCCGGGTAGGTCCATGTGTGTCATTCCCCTACTTTAGACACACCAGCTGCTCAGTGTCTGCTCTGCAGTGTTAAAATCCCCTTCCCCACATCGCACAAGCCCCCAGTGGCACCCACATCCACTTACACACATGCATGACAAAGCTCTCCCCTCCCCACACTCCCCTCTTTTTACCTACGCACGACAACCCAAACACCCACCACATTCATAAGTACCCCGAGGGCAGATGGGACCCTAATAAGCGTTACACTCGGAGAAATGGGATTCTTCACAGTGCCTTCTAAAGAGCAATCCCCAAACTCCGCCAGAGAGCCGGCTGGAGGAGGGAAAAAAAAATGATGGAGTGAGAGAGATATGGATGACAGAGGTTGGTATATGAGAGACTATAAAGCTATAAATACGCCTGATGAGACTATCAAGAGATAGAAGGAAGGGGAAGGGGAAATGGGGACAAGTGAAAGCAATTTATTAATGTGGATGTGGGGAAATGTAGCTTTGAATGCTAAATTCACAAGAGGAAATCTGAGGAAAAAAAACCCACCAAATTAAACGTGTGTCTCTATTGTTGCCTTTTGTACTGTGGCACATTTCCTCTCCTGATGGAAAGTATATTATAACATGCTTTAAGGAGATTTTTCCCCCCAGTTAGCCGTGCCTACACAGACACACTCCAATACAAACAGACACATAGACGAGCATTAAAAGACTGGCTGCGGTCTAAGCTCTGAGTGGACTTGGCTCAAATGGCTTCTGAAGACAAAAAAGCCTGTGCTAAGAAGATGAAGGGAATCTACATGGCCTGAAAAAAAATCCCTTTTTTTAGATGAGGACACACGCGGAGTGCTGGACCACAGCGCAGCCAATCAAATGCTGACAAAGCCTCTGATCTATGGCCCTCAGTGTAGTTTTACCAAGTGTGTGCGTCCATATGCCCGTGTGTGTGTACATTGTTCAGGATCTGGCGTGACCCCCTGTAGTGAATCCTGATCCTATTGGTCACGATGTTCAGAGTGCTGCTGAGATCTTAAATGAAAATTCCTGCACTCGCTCACTCACTCCTCCCGAGTGACCCAGCAGGTCTTTCACCATTATATACACATAAATGCTACCTCTTCGTCAGGAGGATGTGACTCCTCTTTGTGTGTGTGTGTGTGTGTGTGGGTGGGTGCTCTCCTTTTGATGTCAGATGTCAGTGAGCACATCTTAGCATATCAATCAGTGAGACAGTCAGAGATTTTGGAGCTAAAACAAGCAGGTGTGGTCCTTTCCTTTACACAAGTGGGTTATGCAACAGTAACACACACCCCTAAAGAAGCACACACACACACACACACACTCACACATCCTAGTATAGTTCCTGTTGAAGTTGTGAATGAGCTTCTGAGTGTGTGTGTGTGTGTTCTGCTGTTGCCCCCCTTTACCCCACACAAAGGGGCAGAAAAAGCTCTCTGGAGTCTCCTATTCATCTAAAGCACAATGGAACCCCACAGAGGTTTTCTTCCTGTTTCCCTGTCTGCCCCACCCATCTCCCCCCACAGGACAGGATAGAGGGGCAGGGGGTACCCTGCACTGTGGCCCAGCAGCAACTCAGCTCCCCATCTGCCACCGAAACTCTCCCTCCTCCACCCCCGGGACGAGCCAGCCAGCCATCCCCCCTCTCCGGCTCCAGCCTCAACTTTTCTTTACTCTTCGTTCATCAGCTCTTTTTGAAAATCGTGCCACATTTGGGGTTTAATTTGGAAACCTACACACTGAACAATATACATTTTGTCATTACTGGGGGGAAAAAAATAGTTTGGCCTACGGATAAAAAGCTTGGTCAAAAACAATTTGTACATTTCAGACATGTCTCTGGGTGTGTGTAAATTGAAACATTCCAGCATTTTTATTACTGTTTCGTACCAAGCCTCACAGGTAGGGCTGAGACCATCTGGTGTGATATGAAAAATATTTTTTTTAATCAGAATCCAAGAATGCATCACATGAAATATTAAAATAGCCTCACTTGATGATAATTACTTTCAGTATTTGTGCAGATTAAAAAAAAAAAAAAACAGCGTCATGAATTGGCAGGCAACAAAGAGTTTCTGAACACTTTGCAAACAGATAGTCTTCACAGAAGCAAACAACAACCTGCACTTAAAAGGACATTTATCTCATGCCTGCCAATCGCTGCTCGAAACTTGCATCTTCTACTCATTTCTTATAGTCAGCTCCCACCTCCATTTACCTCGTAGGTTGGCCCTCTTCTACATAGCCCTCGCTGTTTACCGCAGATTTATTGTCCGGTCTAACATGCACAGTATTGGCAAAGCATTAAACATGTCTACTCTTAATACTGTGAGCTCTCTCCATCGATAAGAGCCTTAATAAAAACATCCCCCTAGTGGATTTGTGTGTCTCTTTTTCACTTTCCACCCTCTGCCTTCCTCCTCAACAATATCCTTCTCTCTTAAGCACTGTTTTTCCTGCTGCTAGCTTTAACCTGCTCCTGCTGCACATCACTTCCCTTCCTCTCGTTCTTTTACACCTATTTCCACCCACAACACACCCCCCGCTCGCTGCCTCATTCTCCAGCCTCTGCCAGGGGTTTAATGACGCTTGAATGCCACTGCTATGGAGTTTTCTTCTTCGCACTTTTTCTCATAAAGGATATTTAAAAGCCATGCCCCGAGATCAATCTGTCTCAATGTGTCTCTCACAGATTCATTTCTCCTCCATCTCCTCTTTCTGTTATTTCCCTCTTTACTCTTCAGATGGATAGCATAACCCTACCCCTCTTGTTTGGTTCACACATACATACACACACACACACACATACACACCCTCTGCAACAGCCCCCGGCTGCAATTGGCACCTTTGCTCCAACTGCTTTTATCTAGTTTGTAAATGCCTATTGGTACCCTCGAACCCTTCACTACTCCCCTGCAGCCATGCGGGTCGGTTATGCCGATGAGAGCCGAGCAGCTGTTTCCCCCCCCCCTCTCTTGTCTTCTCGTTTTGCTGTCTCTGATGTCAAGAATTTGAGCATCATAAGCACATTTTAAATATTAACAGAGACCACTTTGCACATATGAATAATACAGCAGAGAGGCCAGTGGCTGGCCGGCGATCCCTTCCCCTGACGCCCCGGTGGCCATAAAACTAATGCACTGCTCCGGGACAAGAGTGCGGACTGGTCTGGTTTTGCCAGGAGGACTCGTCTGAGGAACTGGTTTGGCCTGTGGCCTGGCCCCCGGAAGAGAGCTGTCTCGTCTGTTTATTTATCGTAGCGCCTACCACCTGTCCACATCCCTGCAGATGCAACAGCCCGGCCCGACTTTTCTTGTTATGACTATGTGTTTCGGAGACACTTAAATCTAATCTGACATCTCAATCTGCCGAGCGTCTTTGAAGGCCAAATCTACTTTCGTGTTTGTTCAGGGGGGTTAGCTTTGTTGTCACATTCCTTTCTGTTCACGCGTCGACAATTTATGCATCAGCTGTCGGAAATTTTGGCGAATTCCTGTGGCCCATTTGTGAAGCGGCAGGGCAACAGATACTCCAGCGGAGAGATACTTCGCTCACATGTAGGCCACGGTATATTAAAGGGATGTGCATGTTCCTGCAGTTCTCCCGTTGGTTCTGGGAACAAGAGGATTCCCACACCTAACACAAATGAGACAGCACGACCTAGAAGAGTGTCACTATTCATCTCGCCCACTATGGGAGTGTCTGACATGCTACGCTGCCTAACTCTGAACACTCGGCTGCCCTTTCCTTCGCTCCCCTCAGCCTCGCTCTCCTCCTGTCTTCACTTCCCAGTCCAGACTGGACCTCTGGCCCCCCCCCACCCCCTGCCCTCCCGCTCAGAGTTTATACCACACAACTGCTCGTCTCCACGTTTTAATCCCAACGTGTCGCAAACAAAAGCACAAAACTCACTCCCCATATGTCGTTGTTCCAATTCGGATGAAGTCATTAATAATAACACGCAGACGCGAGCGCTCACACACACGTGCAGAGGAAGTGGACAGCAGGGTAGTTACTCCAGACAAGTGTTCCTGGCAGTCTGGGTAATTAATGTGTATGTCAACACAGAAAGAGGAGCACCACTGAAGAAATGTGAGCTCAGCACATCCACAATACACGCAGAGGCCGAGACATGAGGGATCGGGGGGAGGCAGCGCAGGAAAGGTATACACACAATGGGAGAGAAGATAAATGCAATCTGTCCGTCCCATCATGCATTCCTCTAAATATATCTCTGCCTTCCTCCCTCCCAGACACAAACTTTACTGGGGCACACTGAGCTATTGTACCCCCCCCCCCCCCCCCCCCCCCCCCCCCACACCCCTCCGGTGTCGCCTCCTCCCAGCTGCTGCTCCCCTAACAGGACCTCACTGCAATCCTCAACTGTTTACCTCGACGTTTCTCGTTTCTCATGCAAGGATTTCGGAACGATCAACAATTTTAATAAACGTAAGCTGCTTTTCTGCTCCGCCTGTTCAGGGGAAAAACACAACAGACACATACACAAGGACCTTGCGATGTGTATGGAGCTGGGGTGGGTCTTATTGGCATTCAAAGAAACATCCACAGACCTGGACAGACAGTTTGTGTCTTCCCGGAGATTACTGCAGTCATTAAGAAAACACTGACCTCTTCACAACCGGTGTCAGATTTTCTTGTTCTTCTTTTACCAGAATCCTGCATTGCTTGTTGTCGGAATTGTTCTTTTTTTTTTTTTCTCTCCTACTGGAAACCAAGCTTAATCCACAATCCACTAAACCCTCAGATGTGTGCCTTGTATTTCAATCTGGTCTGACAAAAAGGGAGGGGAGGAAACGTCCAGACTCTACTAGGCCACACTGAAGGCAGTCATTAATCTAAAACACTAGAGATGGGCAGTGTCACCTTGGTTGTGCAGGTCCCGTCTCATCAGCTCACCAACACCGACCATGCCCTGTGTGCCAAGTGATTTCATCTCCATGAGAGGCCGGCTGCAGCCTTTGATGGCATTAACGCTGGCAATCCACTGATAAAAAGTCTGCTCAGCCCTGATCAAAGCCTGCACTGTGCAGCCTGCACTACTATAAAATAATGATTAACAAGATATAAATGCTTTATGATCTACTGAGGGATTCTGAATACCGGAAAAAAAGAAGAAAAAACAAGCTTAAAACAAGTCACTAAATTTAGACTTTTTTTTTTCGAAAATTCTCTTCCTCTGGAGCACTTAACTGCACCGTCTTAAACTTTTCACAAGGCTTTTTACAAGGCCAAGAAGGCACGGAGCAAAAAACCTTAATTACTCCCTGCGCACCGGGGGAGTTTGATTTTCCGCTCCAAGTAGAAAAGGGAGCTCTGGGCTCGGGTCTGCAAAATTGGAAGGCTGAAAACTTTACTGTTTGTTACAAAAAGAAGTGGTCAGCAGGGACCTGGTCCCCTGCACTGTGGCAAAAATCCAGGGTATCTCTAAAAAAATTATATAATTATTCCCATTGACCAAAAGTTAGGTTTTAATTCAGCATTTCTCATTCAACTTTATTATCATATTATTGGATTCAATGCGTGTGTTTCGTCATAAGGTGACATGTAGTATTTCACGACGATCATAATCCAAACTTACGTTTGATTGTAAAACTTACCGGTGCCGGACACGACATATCCACCGACCAGGAGAAGAAGCGCCAGAGGACCGAGACCTTGGTCACGCTGCATCCGAGCAGAGAGCATCTTTTCCGGCTACGCCGTTGCGAAAACGCCCCTGGCAGTGTCTTTTTCCTCCGACGAAGTCTTTTCTCCTGAAAATATTTATCAGGAGCGAATAAAATACCGACGAGTCCGGTAACTGACGCTTTACGTAAAACAGTTCACACTTTACTTTTGTCGCAAACAGGCTGCAGCGCTCAAAACACATCCATCACCGAGCAGCTTGAGCGCGTCAAGACAGAGAGAGAAAGAGAGAGAGATTAAAAGGGTGTAATTTCCTCCCGTAATCAAAGTTTGAAGCGATGTCACACCGTCTGAATAGAAAGGAACAAATTCTCGGCGGTATTCCTGGCAGATTTCATTTCCAGCTCCGCTTAAACCCCGGCGCGTCCGGGAGCCATAAAAGCGCAGAGAGAGGTGCCACCAAAAAAAAAAAAAGTCACCAAAAAGTTTGACACATCGTTGCTCTGAACGGAGAGACGCGATCAGACGGGAGAGTCCGAGTCCCGGAGAAAGAAAAAAGAAGAAAAAAAAACGGGGAAACTTGCGAGCTCACGGCAAGAGCTGGCGAACCGGGAGATGCTGTCAGACAGGCGCGCTCACTGGAGACTGCTTGGACTCCCGAGTCTGTGGTGCGCCCATGGGTGTCTTGCCGTTCCCCCTTCCGCAAGGTGTAAACACGAAACACGGGGGGAAATCAACGCGGAGCACAATGCCAGCCTCCGGACTACCAGTCCCCGCCTGGCCAATCACATACCATCCTCCTCCTCCTCTCAGAGTGAAGGCTGAACAAGTGAAGGTAAACTAGTAGCGAGCGAGGAGGAAATAGATGGGAGGGGAGAGATAGAAAACCCGGACACAGCGTTTAGCGCGCAGCTCTGCTGTGGATTCAGCAGACTGCAGCCACCAAAGTCTCACTGCAGTCAGGTTAGGTGGAGTTTATGAGTTTCTCCTATCTATCTATCTATCTATCTATCTATCTATCTATCTATCTATCTATCTATCTATCTATCTATCTATCTATCTATCTATCTATCTATCTATCTATCTATCTATCTATCTATCTATCTATCTATCTATCTATCTATCTATCTATCTATCTATCTATCTATCTATCTATCTATCTATCTATCTATCTATCTATCTATCTATCTATCTATCTATCTATCTATCTATCTATCTATCTATCTATCTATCTATCTATCTATCTATCTATCTATCTATCTATCTATCTTATGAATTTTCAGTGGTAATAGGTGATTTGAGTCTATAAAGGAAGTGCAGCAGCAGGACCAATCTGGGTTTAAATGTCAGCATATTATTTCCTGTCAATCCATCCTTCCAGCATCCCTGGATCTTTTCTTTTCTTTTCTTTTTTTTTTTTTTTTTACTCCCAGTGGCCACAAGAGAGCAGCCTTTCATAAATGAGCCTATCTCAGAACAGGACTGACTGGATCTTCTGCAGCACTCAAGCAGCACTCTTCATTATGAAAGTCGTTTTCTGTATGGCTGGGTCCTGGCGCTGCTGATGGTGTGTGATTGGTGAGTTGGACACTGAGGAGGGGACATGATGGAGAGGTCAGAGCTTTGAAGCTGGGTGTTTTAATGCTAATACACACACACACGTGTATATATATATATATATATATATATATATATATATATATATATATATATATATATATACATTATATATATATATATATATAATGTGATTCATATTCAGCTCCATCATAAGTAAATAAATGTGTAGGAAATGTTGGCAACATATTTGCATGATTCCCGAAGTCACCTGTTAATTACAATGCTGCAATCCAATCCTATTTATATTTCTGTTAAACTTGTTTTTTTTTTTTTTTAAAGTCTGTGGCCATGGCAACAATCTTCTACTCAGGTTCTAACCATTAATTTCTTCCTCAATTTATGACAAAACAAATGAATTTTTTATTTTTTTAAGCTTCTGCAGGTTTAAAACCATCCCCGCTGGTACACCAAATGGTTTCTTTTGACATACCATTACATATTCTATTGTATATGATTGCTTGGACATATGGCCGGCGAGCAATTAAAATAAAGATTGATTAAATGAGAAGAGAAACAGAGTTGAAAGGTATTGTTTTTGGATGATGTTTTGTCTTTCCTGTAGAGGAGAATCAGTGCAGAGCTCTGGTGGCTCTGTCTACAAATAAAGAGAACACAAACAGACATTTATTCATATGAAAATGTCACAGATTATTACTTCCTGATGTTCTCCAACATTACTCTCTCACTACAGTATCTGGCTCATACTGCGATGCGAGTTCAATGTGTCTGTTGCTGAGTCACGCTGATGTTTCGGGGGAGGGGGAGGTTTAACCTAGCATGACTTGGACTTTGAGTCTGGGGTTAACACTTTAATGCACGATGCTGGAGAGCAAAACAAGACATTTAGGATCGAAGCTCACACTTTTAAGTGGCGTGTTGCAGCATGAGAGAACCTGTATGTACCATATGCACATGTGCTGCTGAAGCCTGAAGCCAAGCCATGATCTGAGATGTGACAGAACAGCATCGCCGCACTTTTCTTGAATTCCAACTTCAAAGGTCATAATCCATCCGGACAAGTGATGACTCCCAGCGCCTCCCTCCTTCGATGACAATTATGTCGTTTCCTGGAGCACAGAATACACTCCGGATTAGACTCTTTATTTATTCTCTAATTCTTTATTATGACTGTTGAGAGGCAGAGAGAGAGAGAGGTAGGAAAAGAGTGATGGAGACAGTGAGAGCGAGAGAGGTTATGCGTGAAATGGAGTTTGCAGGTTGCATTTGAGATAGATCTGCCTTCGTGGAGCTGCAAATGCATTTTCTGTTTACATGTCTGTGCATGCCGTAGTATCTGGACCAGTCTCTTCTCATCTAATAGCCCCAAATCATGAGCGTATTGTTGAGAATGTTCTTGTATGACATCCTTCTCAATCTTTTTTTTTTTTTCTAAATTATCCCTTATAGCTGTATTTCTCACTGTATTTCTCTCCGTGAGAGGTGCTAATTCAGAAATTTTATGAGACAGACTTTGGTGACACATCCACCTTGATGAGGTCACACAGAACGTTAACACGTTGCAGGCTCTAATTAGACAGTTTGCCTTCTCTTCCCTAACGCCGACGCACATTCCCAATTATAGTTGAGATGATGGCATTGTTTAACTTGCCATAAGTTTTTTATTTTGTTCACCACTCCGCTAAGACTAATTGAAGATATAAGTCAAGGGCACCTAATGGAAACCTGGAGGGGAAAGCCGGGGTAAAGGAGGTAATCAAGTAGGAGGGTGCGCCATGCAGACGAAGAGACAATAAGAGAGCTGGGGCTATTATTAAGACATAATAGGTTATCTGCCGGGGACTGTTTAGCACCGTCGACTCTCCGTTGCTTTGTATTGCTTGACATAAAAAGGATCAAACCGCCTATCTCTGTAAAACAGAGACGGTCTAAAAATAGGAGACATGCTCTAGAAGTTGCTGTGGAGATAATTGAATATTATTTTCAGGAATGATTAAGTTGACCTATCCAGTAGACTAATTATTTTCTGCAGGCCAGAGGAGAACTTGTTTAATAGATTTCGCTTGCAGTGAATGAGGCAAACCGAAGTGGCCAATCCGCAGCCTTGTGCTGACCAAGAGAATATCACCCAGGGAAAAATTGAAAAACAAACCTAATCGGTTTGTCTTGGGGGCGATCACAGGTTCTCCTTGCAGTAGTTGATGTCTCCTTTTGCTTTCTTTGAATGCATATGTTCTTCAGGACATGAATTTGGTTTCATGGCGCAATTTTTTTTTTTTTTTTTAATATCTCCCATCACCAGAATACAGTAATTGCCTCCTGTTCTCTTTCCATTACAAATGCCCATGAAAAATTGCGGGCCGCTTTTACAAAAGGAGTTTTCCTTTGTGCAGCTCAAAGCATTGAACATATTTAATTGAAACTGAAGAAGCAACATCCTTGTTACTCTGTGTCGGTGGTGGAAAGTAATGCAGCTACTGTCGTTACTTTTGATATTGTATAAAATACGTACTTAAATATTACATAAAACATGTAATAAAATATGATGCACCGAGAGGGGGCTACAGTTCATATAACAAATAAATGTTATGTCCTCAGCTTTATTCCACTTTTGTTTTATGTCATCCCCCTCTTTCTCTCCCCTGACATATCCTCTCTGCATCTAAATTAAGCCAAAAACACAAATAAACCCCAAAAGATGCATTGTTATGGATGAAAGTACCCAGCAGTATCGTAAAATAGTTAAAATTAGCTCCACTACAACAAGCTGCAACGTGAAAAGGCAAAAGTCACGTTTTCAAAACCCCTTACACGGTCAGCAAAACAGGAGTCTATATGGACCAAATTGTAATTTATTTTTCATTGCTTTCACACAAAATGCATAATGAACTTTCTCACAAAAACCACAAACTCAGCACAATTATTCAAATTGCTTTTCAAAACAGAATGATGGTAATTGTCAAGCTTTTCTGCGGTAACCACATTGAAATATATAGAACATCTTAGCAGAATGGTTGAAATGATCATTCCGAACACAGCTGGAAGCCTTCAACCTCTCGTTAGGCTTATTTTCTTTTTTTTTTTGTGTGTCAACTTTAATGGCTTTAATGACCATGCGTAGACAGTTGCTGCATCTCTGGTTCACTCTTGTTACATATATGCCTACTTTACAGTATTACAATCAATAAAGTGAAAATCTGTCATTCTTCTATGAAATTCTGATTTATGTGAGAAAAAAATGGGGTCAGTGTTTTTTTTGAGACTGGTATGTTCTGGAGAAATTAATTCATTTTGAAATATGTCTGAATATTTGGAGGAGAAATTATCTGTTTGGCTAAGATGTGTGAAGAGCTTGGCAAAAGACGCTTTAGTTTTGACCAAAGAGTTTTAGCAATCGAAAAATCGGTAATAATGAGAACTTTTACTTTCAGTAGTTTAACATTTTTTCTGATAATACCTCTGTGCTTTTAAGTAAGATATTGAAAGCAGGACAGATGTAATGGAATATAATATAGAATAGTATTTACTGTAAGTTATGTAAAGATCTGGATAGAACTACAGCTCTGTATAATCCACAGTCCTCAGTGTGGCAAGATTTCATCAGAACTACTTTCTTTCAAAAATCAGTTCCAAATGAAACTATTCAAAAATCGGTTTATTTTGTGCAGTTTGTTCAGCTTTTGGATAAAACCAAAACCTTCCAACAACTGTGCACGATTCCCTGTATATGTCCATGCTATATCTGTCTCTGGTAACTGTATGTTGAACTGTACCTTGAGAGAGTAAAAGTCGAGTGTGTGCGTGTGTGTGTTTGTGTGTATGTCACTGAGCATCGACTTCACCTGTCCTCCACCATTGTAATCCCTGGGTACACCTGGGCCTTTGGGCTTCAGGGCTTTTAGCAGATTGCATGTGTCAGACTTAGGACAATTACATTGATTGTTGCCCTAGAAACTCTGCTCTCCCTCTGCTTCTGGGGAGGGAAAAAGTTAATAAAATTAAAGGTGAGAGAACAATGTGGAAAAGAGGCTGTTTTGATCATCAATGGATCTCTGTCGTGTCATTACTAATATCTATTGATGATCAAAGCCAAATTAATTGGGAGCATTAAGAAAAAAAGGATGTGATCCTCTTTTTCATTATTTTGGACTTCTTTTTTTTTTAACAGATAGTAGATGTTTGTAAAATATCATCATAAAACAATGTGGAAAATGAGAGAATCTGCCCACAAGCTAATTTTCATATTTCTGAAGCCACTCTGTTGGGAAACCTTGACAAATAATTCAGAATGAGATTCATACACAGAAAGGTCAGTTCTATTAAAACCTAATGACATCAAAACTTCCTTACCAAAGTTTATACGAAGCTGGGGAAAGTACGAAGTGGTTTAAATGTAGACAGGTTCTGTCACCTTCAAATATGTCCATAAAAGTATATTTCTAAGTATATAATTAATCAGCAACGAACTGCATACTGCAGTCTGATGGATTTACCTTGAGGTTCAAATTGTACTTATTCTCTAATGGCCGCGATTGAGAGTGAGCTCTCCTCTCAGCCGTACACTGGCATCATTAGTAAACAGGAGGACCGAGGAGCCTCATGATGGTCATTTGTGCTGAATACCCGAGTGTAAAAAGAGAGGCCAGTTCCCAAGGAGATTGTTTCATTTCAGCACTCTGTTAAGATAAGGGACACAACTGTATTGTGCACAGACTCCTATAACAGAAAGTGATTGATTCATGTTGAGAAGCACGGATCATTAAGACGAGAAACTCAGCTGCATCCCACTGGCTACAGATGAGATACATTATGTGTGTGTCTGTGCCCGTGTGCGCGTCTTATTTTATACATTATAGCTGTGTTACTGAGATGCATAAAAAGGAGGAAAGTGTTTGAAATACTTTAAGTGTTTGTTCTCAGTGAAGGGGGGGGGGGGCTGTGTAAATATAAGTGTTGTGAGGTGGCAAGACCCAGAACCGCAGTGAAGAGTGGGTGTGAACACTAATTAAACATAACATCTGCTGGAAGTGAGACTCTGGCAGCTACAGAGCTGGCAAATCAAATCCTCAGCGATTACAAACCACAACGTTATCGTCATTTTATATCAAAATAAATACGTTTAGCTGATTGATGGCAGGGAGAAAGAGAAACGTTGCCTTCAGTGAGCTTCACTTGTGGGAGTTTTCAATCCACTCTGTGCCTTTGTCAGGTAATGTCTTGGTTTATTACCTCTGATATGAACTATAAACCCAAATTTTGTTGATGATGAGAGGCGTAAGGGTATTGTTGACTGATTATTTCATAAGGGATGCATTATATACACCTCATAATATTGGCCGCTCAGCACATTCTCTGTCTTGTTTTTTATGGCTGCACAGGGCTTTAGGACACTATAAGTCAGGGTTTCAGGTATGAGAGCAACATTATGGCTTCATATCTGCACGCACTTGTGGGTGTGTGTGTGTATGGGTGTGTGTTTATGCATCTAGATTAATGACCGGTGGCAAACGGAATGCCAGCGACGAGCGTTTTACACAAACAACTTCTAGTTTTGCAACGATGTAGGGAAACGCCTCGAGGTGGAAACATGCCTTTTGCTGTCCTCTGTTGCTCCCTCCATCCCTCCCTCTCTTCATCATCCATCGCTCCTGTTCACCTGTGCCACCTCGCTAATGATTGCTCAGCGGCGGTGAGTCTACCATGCATCATTTGCCATGAGCTGCGGAGAGGGAGCAGGAGAGAAGCAAAGAGAGACAAAAGGGTTGAAAAGGAAGAAATTCTCTATTCACACAGGTGGAAAGGCTGAAAGAGAGCACCGGCGCCATCCAGGAGGAAAGAATGAGAATAAGGAGAAAAGTTGACAGAGGTGCAGACACTGAGACAAGCATGCGCTGCAAAGGCAATGTAAAGGGAGAAGGTGAGAATAGGCCGGAGGGGACCAAGAGGCCCATTTTTATTAATCACAGCCTTGATCTGGTGGAAAAAAAACGCTAACTGCTATGGATGGAAATATTACTGAAGAGTATCTGGCAACGCGCCGCTGCCTGAAACACAGAATTGGGCGGTGACTGAGGCAAAACTGAAAACAATAATTTTCTTGGCATGATATGTGTGTGATTTGTGATTAACGCAATCATACAAACAGATTATTGTTATTGAGATGGAGCAGGATACGGTCACCATGCTATACAGGCATTGCTCATTTTCTAGGAGTGTGATGGTTAACGGAATTCACGGTTTGATGTGGAATGTTCCACCGGCGTCACGATTTAATACATTTCCAATATAGCAGGAAGGAGCACTGCCTGAGAAAGTGTTCAACAACAACATCCACATTTATAAATCAATCTTTGTGAATTTGGAATGAAACAACTGACACATCTGAGCAGTTTCTCAGCAGCTACAGGCACAACAAAACAAAAACAGCGCTTTACACGTCTGGAAAGAAAAAAAAAAGCTGCAGGATGTGGTGGCAAAAAAACAGGAACTATCACAGCACTGAATTGTTGTGACTTTTGTGCCACATGCATGATGAAGTGTTTGATGTGTACTATGCTAGCCGGCACAAGACTCAGTGGCATGATGCAACACAGCAGGGGTTTTATACACAATATCAGTCAGTCAGAAGGATTTTCCACGCTATTATTAGCTGTCTGACCAGACGGCCAATCATGTTGATAATAATAGGTTGAATTTCTGCAGACAGACGATGGTTAATGCAGGAGCTGACCCTGAAGTGCAGACAGCCAGCGGTTATCAGCCTAAAAAAAGCTGAGGTGTGGGCGTTGTTTGCCTGGACATGGTCTCCCATCATACCAATATCACTTCGTTTCTGAAGCCAACACAGGCAGGGAGGGAGCAGGAGGATTGGTGACAAGGGAAAGGCATGAAAAACAGCTCGAAGGGTCTCGTGGTTCATTAAATGACGGTAAAATCTTCTGTGTTGCACTCAATAACGACGATACATGTCGCTTCCATTATTAGATTAATTAAATATACTGCAGTGCACTCCCACCGCAGTGGCCTTTAAACAAATTGCATTAGGGGCAAATAGGGATAATCAATGACGGGCTGATAGAGGCAAGAATTACAATCTGGAATTTAACTTGTTTCCATGTAGAACTCTTTTTCTCTGACCTTTGTGCTCTGGCAGTTGCGGTGCTTCTGCTTTTTCAAGGGATGCAAATGCCTCCATGGTTGCCAGTCAAATCCATGTAAAGCAGTCAGTTGGGCTGGAATCCACACAAGCCTCGAATCAGGGAGGGGAGATTATGGACCGTGGAATAAGGTCATATTGTTGTGATGACAAGCCCTATGTTGTCAGCAACCCAAGGAAAACAGGGATTTTTTTTGTCACTCAAAGCCTCTTTTTTTACTAGTGATGTATTCCTCTGTTTTACAGTTTTTCCTTTAGATGTAAATGACATCAAAGGAGCAGCAAAGCAGGCTTCTAACCAGGCGGCGCAGAGTACATTGTGCAGAATTTTATCGACAAATAAAAAATCCAAATAAAAGCTTGAAATATGAGTTACTTCTCATAGAGAGACTTGTGAAGAGAAGACTGGAAAAAAAGGAAATGTTGCAGGAGAAAAATACAGGGCCCTGCTATACTGTGAGGTAGGTCACAACCTGAGATAGAATTAATGAGCAAGTATCGCACCTGCTTATATGGAACAGACAGGGTTGAAAAGGTGGACATCTGATGCCAGAGATACACCTGCTGCTCTCATCTTCTGGTGAAAATGATATGGGGGTCAGCATTAGTTCAACAACAAAAAAAAACCCAAAAAAACAAAAGCTGCATCTCTATGGATTCTGGCCTCCTTTTGTAGAGCAATCTTACAAAGTTCAACCAGTCCTATATGTGATCACATGACGTGAAGAGCAGCAAGGACGAACTTGAAAGATCAGACGTACAGTCCTTCTCCTGTCACATCTCCCGTGTTCGGGCTATGAAGCAGCTCCTTCCGTGACTAAAAGAGACAAAGGAACAATCATACAACTAACGCTGTGAGTAAGCGTGCTCCCGGGCTCCCATGTTCCCTTTGGAGGGCACACCGCCGCCTTTCATCTCCGCTCCCCTCTGTATCTATCCTCTCATCTCTCTTCTTTATGTTCTGCTTTCTGAGCAGAGTTCAAACACTGGGGACCAGTTTAAATACCAGAGGTTCCCACTCCAGTGCTCCAGTGAATTAGAGCATATAGCGAAACATAAAAAGCTCAGATTTTACTCATTTACCCATTTTTTTTTAGATTATTAGCCTCACTTTTTGTATAAATAGTCTCACTTTCTTTTAATTAAAGCATATTATAAAGGCAAAGTTGTTCCACTGAATTTTAATCTTAAAGCTGACGCTGTTAAAGACACACAGAGCACAGGAGGGAAGCAAAAGGACACAAATGGTCAAACCAAGAACATGATATTCCAGGTCTATGTGATGTAGCAGCTTTCCAAATACATCAACCTAGCAATCAATATGTGGAGAAAAAAAAAGCAAAATAAATGAAATGAAGGAGGATGCACCTGGGTCGATAGACTTGCAGGTGATCGAGAGGAAATGGGAGCCTTGTTGTGCTTTGTGCACATTTGTATGTGTGTGTTTGTGTGTGTGTGCATGTGTGTGGTTTTTAACATTATGTATACGTTTATACGTATGTTACACTTAAGACCTAATAATGCACAGCTGTGCTACATATGTGTATCCAGAACACAATAGTTTCTTGTGGTTTTGTCTTGTGGCTACTGATCTCTTGTTTGGTATCGACTCTGTTTTAGTCTTCCACAGGAAGTATTTTTCAGGAGGAACAAGTAGAGAGCTCTTTGCTGCACACAGACCTCCGAGTCCATCAATAAAGAGAAAGCGAGAGCACTATAAAACAGCAGAGAAACAAAAAACCCAGTGGAACCCAAAACGCTTACAACAACAAAGGCAATGGTAATATAAAGAGAAAAAGCAAAACTCTGCTTTTCACATGGCGAAAGAATTCCAAAGTGAAACATGCGTAATCAATCATTTCATTCATTAATAGGATGCCAGCATATTAATCTCATGCTTCTACAAATACAATTATATGGATTAGGAAAGAAGACATAATCTGCTGTTCAATCCTCATTACTATGGTGATTAATTTACCCTGATCACCTCATTTTAATTAACATAATGAGAGACTCAGAATGCTCATTCTGTCTACGGTGAGTGCAATCTTTGGTTATGTTTGGTGTTCCCTGTAAGCACTGCTGTGTGTGTGTGTGTGTGTGTGTGTGTGTGTGTGTGTGTGTGTGTGTGTGTGTGTGTGTGTGTGTGTGTGTGTGTGTGTGTGTGTGTGTGTGTGCACTTGCATGTGTGTGCTTATGTGTGCTTACATGTGTGCATGTGCGTGTTTGCGCCCATGTTGTGTTCTACCTGGCTGATGAGTGTCCATCTGAAATTAGATTACACAATCACAATCAGGACTCATGCATATTTCATCCCCCTGCCTGGCTTTCATAATTACTTAATTAATTCCCAGCTCAAAAGAGATAGGCCAGTGCTAATCCCTCAGCCTTCCCTGGGGCTTCCCGGGACCGCAATAGATGTCCTGTCCCAGGACTCACTGCAGAAAAATAGAGGGAGACATCCTCAACAGTTTTGTGGACTGTATCCATGGAGCTAAATCTGCTTTCTTTGGAGCTTTTCGCTCTCCTTCTCCTCGCTCACGTAGATCTGGATCCAGGATTTTCGTGTTCCAGCGAAGCTCTCAGCTGGGTTTGTGTACAGTGCTCCCATCCCTGCTGTGAGTTACGTTCAGCTCTGTCACATCTTGTGGCATTTGGAAGCCCTGGATCCTTGCCATCTCATCCTCCATATATACTGTAAATCCTTATAATTCTGTAATCCTGTTCAAATGCTGCATTCTGCAATTTGTCTCCTATTCTGTACACACTATTGCAGTCTGAGGTGTCTACAGATTTTTCCTTGTTCGATTCAAGGACAGCGGATGCTGTATTGCTCTACAGAATGTAAACCCCCTGAGGAGAATCTGTGATTTGTGATTTTTTTGGGCTATACAAATAAACTTGACTTGACTTGACTTGTGTTTCCACCCAAAGTCGAGAATTGATCTGACACATGGAAAAATGGGGTGACAAGCAACACATGCTCGGCTTGTTTTTGCTGCTTCTCCGTCTTTTGTCCTTTCTGCAGAAAAAAATATGAGATTCCATGCACTCAGTTTGAAAAGAAACCAAAGGGAAGCTTTTCATGCACACTCCTACATAGTAATATATTTGAATACTTATAGACAGGAGGAAAACATCTAGCAGAATCTATGAAAAAAGATTTTTCAGAGAAACAAAAGACATGACTAATGTTGACAGTTATAAGCTGTAGAGCATCAATTCCCTTCAGCTTTTATGTAAAGTCTAATGAACTGGGCCTGAGATTCCTACTGGACCAGGAGCCACTTAATCGCTGATGAATGAATATAAGCAAACATAGCAACACTTATTTAATCACACCTCCACGGCCTCCATGGTAATGGCAAATACCATTAATTACTGGAATTATGTTGACCCAATATGAGCGAGACCACCGCCTTCCTTCCCCTGCCCTCCTTTGAAAAATGTCCTGTAAGTTATTACGCTGTAATTAGCAATTATCTGCTGATACAAATAATTTCTTTTGAGCACTTAACAAATTAATTATATGTCCACCGAGAGACGAAATCACCACAGTTGCGACTGTGTGTCAACATTGTGCAGGAGAGCCGGTCACCTGCTACTACTGTGCAGCGCGAGTCCCCGCAGCGGGACTCCAACGGCTGAGAATTTCCACAGAGAGTGAGATAAAAAGGAGAGACAACAAGAGACCAAAGACAGATTTAAAACACTCCAATCAATCAGTGATTTGACTCCAGGGGTAAATCCGTGCTGATAATTAGCCAATCAGAGCAGGTTAGGGGGTGGGAGCTTGCCAGGCAGGTGCCTAGAGGCCCTTGGGGGACCTGAACCGTCTCTTCCCTTCATTAACTCCACTCGTCCTCTCCCCTTGTCCGCCTGATCCTGCAAGCGGCAGGGGCTGCTGGGTAATTCAGTCTCCAGTCTCTGAGGTGACCCCATGCCGCAGGGCTGAGGGAGCCGAGGATACAGCTACTTCTTTTTAACCTCTCTTTGACTCCCTTTTTCAATGTTTCCAGGACCACTACTGCGGCCTGTTGTTACCTCTCTTACCTCTTTGTCACCATGGTTGTGCTCAAATGGTCTAAATACCACAACCTTTTTTTATTTTTTTCGTGACCTTCAACCCAGTCTCTGGATATGGAGGTCAATGAAAAAGACTGTAGCTTTTCTCTTTTGTATCTTTATCTACCTTCCTCTCTATGTGTCCGTCCGTCTGTCACTGTGTACCAAAATGCAATTTCCTCCCACCTCACTGTTTGCAGCTCTTAATGTGCCCTTTATTGCCGTTCTTAGCTGATTGCTCATATTTATTTACAACGAATGCAGTTATGAGGTGATGCGAATGCAGTGGGCATATAAATGCAAGCCCCATCTCCTGTTATCTCATTAGAATGTATTGCGTGGCTTTCATCTGAACGTTTTTTTTTTCCTTTTATTTCCTTTTGTCTTGACGACTCCCAGGATTCTCTCTTAGATTAAGATAAGCCATAAACAGTACCTTTGTTCCAGGAGGGGGAAAAAAAGCTAAAAGCTGCTAAAAGCATGAAGGGGCACGTGTCAAAATGCAGTTTTGGACTGAGTTGTCATCATTTCCAGCTTTAATAAAGGATGTGAGATCCGTGTCTCACAGAGATCCAGCCACCCATGCATGCATGCACACATGCACACACACAGCAATCAGTATGACTTCACATTATGGTTTTGCACATCTCCATTAAAGTTGAGTTACAATGTGATTATTGCCTGTGACAAATGAAGAGTTTATATTCAAGCTATTAAACAGCTCATAGCTTTTGATAGGAGACATATATGATCAGTTAAGGTGCTTCAGGCAGAGAAAGTCTGTCTGTCTCTGCCTACTTTCTCTTCCTTTTCTCCTGTCGATTTCTCACCACCAAAGACAGATATATTTATGTATTTGGAATTATGTTAATCTGCAGGTTTTGAAGTTTGGAGGAAAGAATGCTGTAAACAATATCATCAGTTGCTCTCTCTGCCACATAGATGTGAATCTGTGCATGTGTGTGTGTGAGACATGTAACCAGCTGGAACATGGTGTTCAAAAGTATGTTAATCTGTAGGTTTTGAAGCGCCAGGAAACACATTTTCAATTGAAATGATAATGCCAGAATTCATACATGCACGTGATTGCTTTTGCCGTAGTAATGCGTGAAATCAGCACACCCCCCCCGATGGAGAATTGTGTCTTTCAAATTGTCTCTTTTGAGAATATATTGTATATTTATCAATACAAAAGCAGGTAAAATGACAGGAGGCACAAGACATGCACAAAACATGTAGATGCTGTGACACATGCTCACTCTGCTGACAGGTGCAGTACACTTCACTGAGCAGCTTTGGTTACTGACAGATTGTGGCAGGTGAGCAGGTCTAAGCAAAGCGACGACTGTCACTTTTAATCTCCCGAATCCACGCACACGCATGCAGCCACACACATCCATAAATACTTCTACCACCATTGGCGGCGGGAATATTCTTCTGCACCACGCCCTGCATGTCTGATCGCTATCCTGTCTGCTGGGGACCGAGACTACTCCAGGGGGGAACCAGAGTTGGGCCAAACCGATCTATCTCCTCCCCCTAGAGTCCCCGGTTGCTTCCCCCAGTGCACACACCCAAAGTGCTGCTGCCGTCCCATCTCATCCTGCACAGGAACAGGCAGGCTCCTGCAGGGCATGCTTTAATGACTTCCTCTCGCCTTCCCTTTCTGCATTTAGGTGTGGCTGCCATCTGAAAGGAGTGAAGGTGGGTGGGGGGGGAGGAAGAGATTAGTATATCAGATGTGCAGATTAGTGCCTCTGTGTTGTGTACATGTACTGACAGAGGGTGGTGATGTGAAAAAAAGGACATCCCTCCCTCCAGCCCGAATCAGTTAAACCCCTGGTTTAACAGAGGGAGTTCAAATGGAACCACCAATAGAGACGAGGGGGCCTCGGTTTCGTTATCTGCTCCCGGCAGGTAGAGGGAGTAACTGGGTTTGCTTCGATTGAAGGCACAGGCTGACACAATGGTCAGAGGACTGTGGTTTAATGTGATCAAAATGCCAGACAACAGGAAAAGGAATAGAAAGTAGCAGGATCGAAGCTTCGTTGTGGTTCATGCGGATTGTGTTTTGCTCCGATCATGCAATCACCCTCAAGGTCTTTCTCATTCCTTTGCTGAGCTGAAAAACTCGATGTTCTCCTCTTTATGTTCTTCCCAGTGAGCGTCCTGCTGGTTAGGTCGGTTCTGGCCCCTCTCCAGCTCATCCAGGCACTGCCCGCTGCCACCCTGTGAGAGGCTGGGGCTCGGTGTCAGTTGCGGGAGCATGACCGCCGGTGCCCTGTCTCTGCCGCAGGGCCGAAGAGATCCTCACCCCCATGGATTTTTCATTTGTGGATCCTGCAGAATCAATGTCCTGTTTTTGCTTTCCCAGACAGGGAGCATGGATCGGCATTTTCTTTCACCACTCTTTATCTCTGTGTGTGTTTACGTCTTTCTTTCTTTCTTCCCTTAACCTTTCCCCCACTCTGTCTGCCCTTAGGAAACCGCAACCCCTTTTTGCCATCGCTCAATCCTCCCTTGTTTCCCCTCTCACTTCTTTCTTCTCTCCTTAGATTTCCGCACATGTTTTGGCACACCTGCAGAGATGGTACCAGCTATCAGACATCCTACAGGGTATTTAAACAGAGCTATTTATTTATATAGACAAATTTCTGTCTGGAGCTGTTCTTATCTCAGGTCTAGAGGCAGCAGAGGGAATAGCTGAGGATTTGCAGAAAGCTGGGAAAAGTAGGGCAGAAGTTGCTCCGTGACAAAGTTAATTGTTTGAATTGTTCTTTAAAGCTGTGTTTCCTAAACTTTTCTTGACCGGACATAGCCCTGGCTAACACCAGACCTCACATACCATCCATTCACACGCCATCCATTCATTTATTCCTGTACTGTAAATTACTGTCAAAAGTATGCTTGAAAAATGTTGATTTCCAACATAATCTGGTGTTTAATCAACACAGTTTATGTCATTTAAACCAAGTCTGTTTTAATATTTGAAATGAAACGATCTCATCATCATATTTGTTTATTGTCTCCTGGCGTTTCTCACAAGGAACGGACCGGTATTCCATCGAAAAGGTCAAGGGCGCGTTTTTCTGCTCCGCTCAGCGTTACGAGGGCAACCATCTGCTCACAGAATGTTGTTGTGTTCCCTCATCATTCATAGCGAGATACTGTTCGTCCTCTGTTGATCCCTTACTCTGCTAATTAGCAAGCATTAAATAATCATGATCAAGGCATACAATCAAAGATAATTTGAACAGCTGGTACAAACAAAGTGACAAAATACATTGATTGTGTTCATGGTAGCAATTTAGATTTGATGATAAAGGCTTCAGAAATAGTTTCTACCTACCTTTGTAGCTAGAAAGTGATTTAGTCTGTATTTCTTTCATTTTCTTCATTTAAAATGAGATTATGTTTAAGATATACAAGGAATAAGGCTGTGTAAAGGCTGTGATATAACATATAATATAGTTGTGACATCACACCTATACAATCACCACCCACTCTCCCATTTTCAGCCATTCAAATCAGCCGAACTGAGGCGAGGCTCATTAATATTAATGAGAGAGACATAAAACAACCTGTTCTTTCTAGGGCTGCAGAGAGAAGCTACAGAGAGGAAATGTAAAACTACACTGAATGATCTTTGGTACTTAAAACCATAAGTATATCTTGTTAGGGATATCAAAACTTCAAATAAAGTAAAGAAAAGTATAAAATATGGGACCTAGCACAGCATAGGGCAGAGCTTTTCCTCTCCACCTGTTCTCATTTGGACAAAAAAGCACAATAGCAGGTATTTTTTTCATCACTACCAATGGCACCTTTTCTCCTAAGAGACTCTTAAGTGGATAGAAGTCATTGTTGCCATCATTGTTACCTCATATGACAATGACTGTGCAACAGGGAGTCTAACTTAGCTTTGGTACCTTAAGGGCTTCACTGCGCACAATGTAATGATTCCTCTCTCTTTCTCCCACAGTTCTGCAATTCAGCGGACTATTGGAAATACATAATGAGCCGCATTTACGCCTCTACAGATGCAGAGTGGAAAAGTTAAAAAGCAAAGCTTCACTGTACAAGTTGCTGCCGGGCCACTACACAGATGACGTTCAAGTGCAAGCTGGAAAACATAATTGCATTGTCACGGCACACTCAGACAAACACTCCCTACAGACATGTGGGTCAGTTAATTGGAATTTCACTTAATGCCAGCGATCCATCAAGAAAGGCACTGGGTTTATGCTGCCCGCTGTACATATTGTGCTGCATTAGAAATTGAAAACCTCCCACACTGTTCTAATTACCAGTCTCTTGATAGTTTGGAAGGCGTACATCGGTTGGCAAAGGAAAGTGTTGGGATGAATTTAACAATTAGAAGAAGATGTCTTTTTTAATAACAGTGAGAAGGGTTTTTATTAATTCAAACGAAGCTGTTTTATAATCTACACACGACTGACAGCATATAGAGTGAGTGAACACTGCTCATTGCTGTTTTAATGATACTTATATTCAAGCTCGAGTTTTAGGTGTATATGTCGCTGTTCCTCTACTGCAATAGCAACAGTAGACACACTGACCTTTCAGATGCTGCAGAACAGAAAAATATCAAGCAGCAAAGAAAATGTTAGGGGAAAAAAAAATAAAGCCAGATTGTCAGTGTCCCATCTCAGTACGAGAGGGAGTCTAGGTAACATCAGTGAGGAGAGGATACACAGAGAAAGATGAGTTTGTGCCACTGGATGACGTTATTCAGGCTTCCACAGTAACACAAAATGTCTTGTCTACACTAGGGGAGTAGAAATAAATTAACATTTACACAGGGGGGGTGGTGTTTTTGCAACTTTCTTATTTTGGCTCCGACCTGCATCAGGTTGGGATGAGCATATTGTTGTCTTTCCCTAAGGTGTGGCCTCCCACACAAATCGCACCTCTCATCATGCTCTCTGCCTTTCACCGAACCCAGACTCCCTCATTATTTGCACTTCTCTGGTGACCATTTCGTCATGCAGTATTGTCATGCCCCAGCCGTTATACAGCCAGCCGCAGCCAGTATCAGTGGTATCGTATAGTATCAGTGTCCAGCAATATATACAACACTCCCTTCCCTGTAGCCCGGGGAAGCGTTAAGGACAGGCAGAGAGCCCTGCAGGTCTAGCTTCACCTCCTCATTCTGCCTCCTCCACCACATATTAAATCCCACCCACTCCCTTGGAAAGCCAAGGGGCCATAAAATGCACCGCGAGAGAGAGAGAGAGGAAATGAGGAATCATTACATGCAATTTATAAGCCATTAAGAGCTGTATTAAAAACCTGCAATCTAATTCACCTAGCGGTAGGCATTGGCAAAGGTGGTGACTGAGGGGGAGAGGGGAGTTCATTTAGGGAGTGTTTTGGCCACTCAGAGTGTATGTGTGATGTTAATAGGGTCCAGGGGGTCACCTCTAGCCAAGGGAGTCTGCTTACCCCTGCACTGATGCCCAAGTCAGCAGTGGGAGGGCGGAGGGAGGTCGTGAAGGCTGACAGAGAGAGAGAAAGAGAGAGATGGGAGGAGAGGGGATAAGAGATTTGAAGAGATATGATACTGCTCACCTGTCTCACCTAGTCCAGCCGGCCATCTCTTAAAAGTAATTGTTATGTGGTTTCCCAGCTGTAGCCTTCAGGGTATGCCGGTAAAATAAAAGTAGAAACTTGCCTGTTCAACCATTGGACTGCTTGGCAGGTCCGTAATGTTGTGACTTGCTCTATTCAAAGTGACGGAACTTTATTTTAAATTGAAGGGAAGAAGCCAGGCTCTCCGGAGATATCAAGTATGCCAGGCTGAATTACAGGATAACGTGTCTAAAGTAATGTAAATGACATCTCCAGTGTTCTATTTCATATAATACAGTTATAAAAAATGTCATCCTTGGTCAGAGTATTTCACTCAATATGCACAATGTTGTGACGGAGCATCAATAAATGTAGAAACACAATATGTAATATTTTGCACACAGTGTGTTTTTTTTTTTTAATCTTTGTTCAAAGATCCTTTAGGAGAAATTGTCTGGGGCGGCTAGCTCAGAATCTTTCAATGAGACTAAAATGATATATGTGTGTGTGTGTGTGTGTCTCAAATGTAATATATAACACTTCCATATATTGAGAAATGAGCTTAGCTGTCAACCTACACAGAGTTAGATCAGAATGATTCATTCATTCATTACCTTACCTTGCGAACAATGAGAAACCTTATAAAAAATGATTCTCCTACAGACTAAAGCTCACTTATTAATATGTTATAACTTGTTTGATGTGTAGACAAAAACAACTTTACAGGGAGCCAGGCTTGCTGCCTCTGCCTGCTCCCATCTTCATGCTAAGCTAAGCTAATCAACTCCCCAAATAGGTAATGATTTACATCAGCCTACATATAAATATGAATATAACAAGGGTACTTGCCAGTTTATTAGGCCACTCCATGCTTGATGAGGTTCAGTACACAGCAGCAGTGGGAACATCATTCGAAAGGTTGTGAGCAGAAACGTCTTAAGCATTCATGGTTTTAATAAGGACAGAATGATTGGTTCTGTTTATATTACTGCAGTGTTGATACATTATACCGGGACCACATATACATGCCTATATTGTCTTTGTAGGGAGAAGGTCAAGAGGGTCAATAACTGTGGCATTGAGAGCGTCTGCCCGGAGCCCGAGGCTCTCCCTCGCCATATCACAACAACACCACAGTCAATACGCTCCAAATTGAGCCCTCATGCAGAACACTGCACAAATCGATAATCTTAAAAAGGTTACACGTCAAACTATTAAATACTTTATTGATCCATATGCGATATCTAGCGCTTATATAGAAATCTATAGATATATTATCCCTGTTCAATGGCACAGAAGTCAGAAATATCCCTCATTATTTTGATTTCCTAGCAGTATCACATGGCAAAGTAGGTGTGGGAGAGAAGCAAATAATTCTCATTCAGTTGGCCACATGCCCCGATTTCTGCTGCGCTTTCTCTTTTGAGAACATCCTGTCAAAATTAACACCAAAATTTGCCAGTTTGTTTCCGATATGATGTTCTTTCCCACACAAAAACAGAAAAGAGGAAAATATGACAGGGGTACCCATCACTTTATGTAAAGAATATCACATCAAACCAACTGAAACATCCCATTTTGAATTCATTTCCTTTCAGAGAGATGTCACCTGGTGGAGAAAAAACTCCTCTTGCTGAGAGACCGAGGCAGTCGCAGAGCATCTCCCTCATCAAACTATCTCAAAACCTAATTGAGATAACTTCTTTTTCACACACTAGCCATATGTCATTCAATTAAATGGAGCAGCTGCACCAAAAATCACACAGTGTGCAATAAACCTGTCACAATCTGTGTAATGGGAAATTAAAAAACAATAGCAGGTGTCGATGAGGATGGAGATTGAGTTGTGTTCCAGGTATAAATCTGGCGAATGGGAGAGAAAGGGGAGCAAGAAAGAATCAGGGTGACTGAGGTAGATAGATAGAGTGCTATTGATTATTAAGGTGAAAGGTACAGGATGCAGAGGCACAGGGGAAAATGCAAGACAAGGAAAAAAGTGAAGACGAAGGTACCAGAAAGAAGTTAGCTGGCAGTTATTGATGTACCAGAGTAAACTAAAATATAGCTGCATGATAAAGGTATGAGAACAATGGTATCAACAAGACCAAGTAAAAACCTAATATATGGCTGGACCATTTATGAAATGCTAAAGGGCTTTTAATTTGAAATGACGGATACAGGAAGCGGTGATGCTGAAACTAGAGCTCTGATAGCTGAAGCGGAATTTTGATAGAAATTGATGCATGCACAAGATGAAACACTTTTATTGAGACATACACACTAATAAAGAAAGCAAACACACCTATGTTCACTACCTTGGCTTCCTAGTAACCACTTTTTTTTTTTTTTTTAATAATTGGTACATACAGGGTTGAATGTAAGGCGCCCATATTTCCAGAGTGCGTAGCGTGGAACGTCTCATATGAGGCTTAGTCAGTGGCAGACATTTGTGTTTATAAGGCTGTTGAGGTCCTGCCAAAAATGCAACTGGAGTAATACTCAATCGATTGCAAGTGGTTTCAGTTTTTGTAGTTCATCTCCAGGACTCGAGTGGTGAGTAAGAAAAGTGTGAGTGGCACTCAGATTCAGGAGTTATAGAACAGTACGGGAGCAGGGAAAGAAAAAGGAAAGGTGTGGGGATACAGAAAAGTACAGGGACACGGTGTAGAAATAAGTGACCACAGGCAGTTATGAATGCTCCGTCAATAGAGAGACCAAGAATGGGCAGGAGAGGGAAAAAATCGAAAGGGCCACGAGAGAGCAAGAGAAAGTGAGCGGGATAGAGAGAAAAGGGACTGACAATGAAGAATGGAGGCAGATAAAGATATCTGCCAAGCGATCTGTTATTACAGACGGGGGGAGACAAACAGCGTCTTTTTCCCCCCTTTTTTTTACGGCGAAATAAAGACACTCATCAATTTAAATCAGTAGGGTTCCTGGACCTCACCTTTTTTTCTGTGTTCCTCATTCCTCTTGTCCATTCATCACACAGAGGAAGAAGACACCCCTCGAGGGGCTTCCTGGGTAATCTTGCGTGGCCGGAAACGTGGCGACAGTGAGCGGATGGCGGCAGGACCCTTTGTTATTTACTGCTCACTTAGCCCCTCTGCACCCCGACACACACACAATTTATGAGGACAATCGTCGGGCCTGCCGTGCTCCATTGGAGCACTCCCTGATGGATGTACATGGAACCCGGAGAGGAAAAAGAGCAAGAGGGAGGCAGGGAGAGGTGGATGAGGAAGACAAAGATTGAGGTCGGGGTGTCTTACAGTTTTCATTACTGTAAATTAATCTGCTCGTTGAGCGAAAAAAAAAGTCATGTCAAAACAACGGCTAATGAAGACCGTTTTATCTTGGAAAATCATGCATGGTGTGAAAAAACATTTTAAATATGTCATCGAGGGCTTCTGCTTGGCAGCTTGAATATATCAGAGGGTGTTGCGGTCCCCTCTCATGCTAGAAGTGACGTGACTGTTCTACCTGCTCTCATGGCTTCTGAAATGCCACCGACACACCAAATGTCACCGGAATGTCAGCAATTCCACCGTCTGTGTTTTCAGCTTTCATTAGGACTAGTGCAACGCCCGTTACAGAAACGTGTGCCTGTTGGGACGATTGTTTGGCTTCCCGGCGTTCTTGAGAAACCGCTCATCCAAACAACTTCGCATTCCGCACTTCCTTGGTTCTTCAGCGACGCGCTCGCCAACTGTGACGACGCTCTGATGAAGGGTTGGAGAGACAATGGATAAAAAAAAAAAAATGAATTAAAGACAGACTCCTTCCGTTTCAGTTAGATGCATTCTGTTTAGCAGACACCACTGTTCTGTAACTCAGCCCTACGTCATTTTTCCTACCTGCACATCCCCAAACCTCACCTCTGCTGCCCCTGGTCTCATTATGTTTGTTAAGGTGGCCGCCGGGCAGGACAATAAGTGTTCGATCATAACAATCCATTAGAATAATCACTGATAACAAGTCCATTTTCATAAAAGAGGGATTAATGAGCTTAACCCTACTTATGTTCCATCCATTCTGTGCTGTAAATCAATAATCCAGTAATAATGTTATTCAGCGGAGCAACAAACCCTCAAGAGCAGCATCCTCACTCTCTGCATGAGTTATTCGAGCCGTCCTGCTATCTCCTTTGTTCTCTATAAAGTTGCCTTCTGGGACGGCCAGGACCAAACACATATATTTTTAGTCTTTTCTACACAGTCTGGTGTGAAACAACACAAGGGATTGGTAAGACTCCAAGAAGCAGGAAACACGGGGGGGGGAGGTGGAGAAGGATTGAGCAAATGAGCAGAGTAGAAGTGATGGGGCTGAGAGAGCAGGGGAGAACATGAAATGCACGGGAGGAGGTGACATGGAGGTGGAGGGGTAGAACATTTTTTCACATGCCTCTGCTTCACTACCATCTATTCTGTTTCCTGATCTCCCTCGATCTTTTGGATTTCAGTGGCAATCCGATAATTGCTAGTAAAATATACTTGCATTTAACTAGTTAAAAGAAACCTGCTGCTGACATTTCAAAATAAAAGCATCTTCACAGCGTATCATCAGTAATAAGTAGCTCTGCCCACCCATCTTTTGCAGTACATTAAATGTTTAGTAGCTTGTCACCTACTTCCCCACATGTTGCTAAGGCTGTGGCACATCGCTTCTTTTCTTTGTGCCTAACTGCCACCTTTCGATCAGTAAAATTGAGTGAAGAGTGAAATGTGTGCTCATGCACATGCGCGACAAAATGGGCACCGTTCATCAAAACAATGCTCCATGAAAAATGAAGAGGTAACAAGGCTTCATAAGCAGCAGCCCTGCACACGTGTTGACCCTCTAAGGATATGTTCACAATTTATCAAGTCTGTCTTAAAACAACAGTCAGGTCCCCATATGAATATTGAAAGAGGTTTTGCTCGCTGTAATCATCCCTCATGTTCACTCTGACCCATTCCCTCTAAATGCATTTACAATGTAAGTGACGGATGGCAAGATGCACACCATTGAGCTAAATTATATTTAAAAGTTTCCTGAAAGTAATGTGAGGTTTCAGCCATCTGAATTAGTCAAATAAAGTGGATATCGTCTGCACTCTTTTTTTTTTCATAAAGAATTCCCTCTTTGTATCTTGGACAGTTTTTTTATGTTCAGCTGCAGTGGAAGTATAGTAAAAAAAAAAAAAAAAAAGGGAATTTAGCACTAAATGACTTACAGTGATTGAAAGTGCTATTACTATGATCTCTTAAATGGGCCCTAATTTGCCATTTTCCCAGTTTTATATTTTATTTTTTCTGGTTTCTCTATTGTTGCAAATTAGCATGCTTTTATGGTCCAAAAGCACCGATTTAGACCTAGCAGCAAGACACATACACTCATTCAGAAAAATCTTGTTTCCCCCCTCTTACCGAAACAGCCACTCTGCCATGATTGGCCTAGTGCCATGGAAACAAGGGCGAGGGTCATTTGGACCGATGAATGGATCCTGTTGCGGTTATGAATAACTGCAACTCCTGTTGTGGCATCACAACTGGAGCCATTTCTAAATGGCTTGTGCTCAGCCAGGTTCCACCCACACATGGGTGGCCTTATTTCACAGTTTGTATGTTAGCAGGAATACCAAAGGGAAACCTAAATATTTACATACAAGCACATGACTCAAAATAGCTCAGATTAGATAGCTATTTATCATATTGAGTGAAATAATTCACATGACGCATTATTTCCATCATTCATCTTGCTGGATAAAACAAAATCTTTAAGCTACTTATCAGCAGATATGCATGTAGGCTAACTTTTGTGGTTATACCACAAAACAGCCGCCATGTACACCGTTGACTGCAACGTAGCTGGCTGTTGTTTTTTTTTGCTAGGCTACGTGAACTAAACATGGCACAGTAGCTGGCTGTAGGCTCACTTAACGTCATAAACTGGATATTGGATTTTAGAGAAGTTGATAGTGATCATTTGTTTTACTGTGTACATCTCAAGCTCACCTTTTCAGACTCGTTAGGGCAGTCGCTCTACTGCTGCGGCATCTTTAGAAACCTCGGTCGTCTCGTCTCGAGTTGCTATGCAGGCAAGTGCTGGTCGGTTGCCTGGTTACCACCAGACAATATCACAAGTGAGATAGACTATCTTTCTATTATCCTAACTCCCGTCCTCCCTTGTGCTTGTGGCCTCGTGATGACGCTATTGACAACAGAAGTTTAATTCAATATTTTGAAAAAGCGCAATTCAAAGGTAATTTTCTCATTTGCAATCGGCACGTTAAATGGGGAAAAGTCCCCCAAAAGTTGTGGCTGAACTGACAACGAGGAAACTTTATTTTTATTGAAACTTATTGTTTCAGACGACTTTATTTTAGGAAATTTTAGAAAATCATGAATTACGAAGAAAAATCACGTTGAAATCTGAAATCCTTTATATTATATTTTTCCTCAGAAGGGCAACATCAGCCGAGGAGGGCAAAACGGCAGTTGCCCAGACAACCAGGGCCATATAGCTGTGCACGTCCATGTTGACAAATCTCTATCCTTTAAGTCTCTGGAAGTGAACTGGCTAAATCAGACATCTTGTCTACCTTGTGGTGATCACAGAGAGAGCACATTAAATTTTCAGTTAAATTATTTTTACCTTTTTCGGCACAAGGCACAGATTCCCACCACGTGTCAGTGTCACACTTGGACCGGGCACAGTTTACCACTTTCCTCCTACCTTCCTGTTTTGATTTCCAGGTTACAGCCACGCAGCCCTGCACGACAGGTGCACCACAGGCACAACAAGCGCTTTTGCCCAAGTGTTTTTGCCAAGACATTTTTGAAGCTTGTAAGAATGCTTGTCAGCGTGATCACCACTTTACTGTGACAATTTAGCGTTACATCACACCAATTTTCTCCCAATATCTAGAATCAACTCCATGTCAGGGACTTGCTCTGTCTGTTTTGCCCTTTGTGTCTCCATCTAAAGACAACATTTTTTGAGTGGCTTGATACGATTGTAAAAAAAAAACATAGTTGTATTTTTTCCTGTTTGTTCGAATTCTGTTCCGGAGGAAGTGTTTGAGCCGGGCTCCGTTCTCTTTGGAGGGGATGAGGGCGGAGCTGGGTTTATTTGAAACATGTTTGGAGCGTGTTAAGTGAGTCAAGACAGTCTCTAGTAGTCCCAGCTGGCACCCTCCCTTCTCCATCACTGCCCTGGCTGCTCCCATCCCCACGATGCAGTGGTAGGGAGAGCGAGGGGTTGGCAAACTCTGCTGCCTGTGTGTCAATGCCAAGCCCCAACACTGCACTGCCTGCCTCAGCAACAATCTCTGCAGCATTTAGAGCTGGGGGTAATAGCCCACAAGATTCCATGATTCTGCATTTATTCAGATAATGTGTGCAAATCTGAATGCAATAGCGACAGATCTTTTTTATTTTTCCAGATTTCAAAATAAAATAAGTCCAGCAGGGTCCTGCTCACTATTACAGCCCTCATGTCCATATATGTTTCAGCTGACACAGCCTACACAGTCCTCAGGTGCAGTCAAGTAGAGAAAGGAGGGGGATATTATACAAGGATGCAGCCCACTCAGGTGAATAAAATGTGACAAAATATGTGAGCTTCACCCCCTCAAAATATTATCCTTACACGGTATGTGCATGAAGCAGATTAGAAAATAGGCTTTACTCCTATTACATAACAGAATAATGGGAAAGAACTGTGGAGGAATCTTAAGACGTGCTGGATAATTGGAAGCACGGCTTCATTAGAATAACTGCTGCCATATTTGTGGGGATTTTCAGCATACAGACAAAGTGCAGCATCTTAAGAGAGCAACATGAGTTCAGCATTCCCAGATGAGATGAGGATAAGACTATAGTAAGAATGAAGAGACGCTAGAGGCCATCTGCACGTGTTATTAAGCCGTCCATCGCCTTGCACTAAATCCCAACAGTGGGAAAGAATCCAGCAATCAAAGCGCATATGGCCGTCGACTGGTGCCTGAATTATCCTTCAAATGTAGGTTAATGAATTCAGGAACAGGCTGTGCTCATGAGCGTCACATCTTTAACAACCTGACAGGAACACCTGCCAATCTGTGGCAGGGGAGGGGTGAGGGGGGGCATGTTCAGGGGTGGGATCGATCAGCACCTCAGAAGTGTAGCCTGTTAGGCGACAGCCCCACCAGAGACGCTGGGACACCCAGGGCAAGTCCATTCATCAGAGACCATCAGGCGCTAATGAAACACACTCAGAGAGTGATTAAGACACAGGCACCTATACAACTGGGCGCGATGCCTGATGCATTAATCACAGCCACTGACTGCATGCATTTGAACCCTCTGTTGCTGTATGTGTTTATGCATGCCTGTCATGCATACTCTGGATGTGGGCGGGTGGGTGTATGTGTGTTTGTGGGTAGAAACACCTCTGCAGACCCTTGCCTCAGCCTTTATGTGTATTTGTTAGGGAAATAGTTGCGGCATTCATGGAAAAGAAGCTACTGTCCTTTCTGCATATGCCCTTGGATATGGTCCACCACCTCTGTGGCTCTGCCAGTAAAATACACCGGGCTTGGACTTGGCATGAATGCAAGATTCTCCTACTGATCATTAACTTTTGGTGTTAATTGATTAATCAAACCTTGCTGATAATGAGTAAACACTAAAGACCTGAAATGTCTCCTGTCTTGGAAGGGCTTGCCCTGTCAGTGCAGATAATACTTGCATGTCTTTTTTTGGGTACGAGATTTTTCCGAAGCCAATTACTCATTCCGGTCTGCTCATACATTATGTGATAAACTTATAAATGACCAGAACTTTGAACTGCAGCATCTTTGCTGGAAATCCAGAGACAGTAGCACCGCATTAAGGATGTACTACAAACCTATTAGACGACATCCAAACACCATCTGTAGCTTCTCCATCAGCGAGAGAGACTACACATTGTTTACGACAGAACCAAGATGAGGTTTTAATACCCGGTTTTATTGCTTAACAAATGAAGACAGGCTGAAGGTGATTATTTATATCTATTAATTAAGTTAATTAAGATGGGAGGATTTGCTTCCCGCACCCCTGTTGTTAATTACATCTATGTCTGCAGCGCTGGATTGATGCCATAAATACAAATGTCATCTCTGCAAAGGCAATGTTAGAGATTAATCTCAGCATGTGTTTGTGTGCGCCTGCCTGTGCATGTGTGCATGTATGAGCAGGTTTAAATACCAGCGCCACCAACGCTTGCAGTGTGCTACCGTATGTGGCACAAAATTTCTCTCTTCTCGCAAAACAGCAGCTGGGATGGAGGACTAAATGCGTTGTACGTCGCAAATGAAATATTTCTAATCCCTAGAAATGAAAAAAAGCATTCTCTTTCATTGTGCTCTGTGTGTCTTTGTCCAAAGCAGCAGAGTAGTTCAACCTGCTGATTGAGCAAACCCACTCTCTCCCCACTCTCTCTCTCTGTCCCTTCTTCTGACTCGCTTCTGTTGGTGCAAATGGGACAGCGACCAAGGGGTCTGCACTACAAGCAGCAGATTAAAGGATTACCATTAATTAGATGTCAGGGACAGAGAGGGGCTTTGCCTGTCTTGGCCATGATACAATATCTGTTAATCTGCTGCGCTCCTGGATAAAAAGAAATCAGTCCATTGACAGGAGAAATAGAAAAAGAGGGATGGGGCCAAAAAGAATTGAAAACAAGAACAAAGAGGCAAAGGATGGAGAGGAGGGTGTAGGAGATTGCAAGGAGGGATGAAAGAGGTGGAATAAAGCAAATATGATCATGGTCCACTTGAATGTGCATTGTGCTTTTTCTTGTGAAAAGAAAAGCAGCTGGGGATAATAAGAGGCATGAGGGTGTAAGAGACCAAAAGGAAGTAACAATGAGTTAATAACGAGGTGATCTATGGAGAAACAATGGGCTGAAGTGAGGGGTGAAGTGGCTGAGGCCTGAGTATACAAAAGTGTGACTCAAGAGAGAAACAAAACAGAAATCTCTCTATTTCATTTTTACCGTTATTGTTATTTTTATCATTCGTTTTTTTCCCCACAGACAAGGTTTGGCCAACATCTCTTGTTGTGAGACGTTTGTCCAATTCATGTGTCAGCTTTGCTGCACCCATATGAAAAAAAGTGAAATATGACAAGCTGCACTGCACAGATATAGCGTTCCTTTGAACACACATGTCATTCTTAATTGAAGACTCGGTCAGATGGAAGTCATGTGATTGACAGGTGACTGGTTCAGGTCAGATGAAGCACTAGTCCATAATAGAAGTCCTGACCCTCACTTTTAGTGCTATTAACCCCAGCTGCACTGATTGCTGTGACTTCATCTTTCTTTGACAGGGAGTTTGATACTGTACCTCGGGCCAGGTGACGACACGCTATCAGGGTCCTGTTAAACACCGCCTACTGTCCAACAGATAACAGTCACCCTACGGGCATCCTGGGTATTGCTGCTGTCTTGCTAGTCTGGATAGATCGACCACATTGAGCCCATGGCTGTATGAGGCTTATCACCACCGGTGTGTACACACAAGATGGTCGTATTCCTTATATGAAATATAAACTATCTGCAAAGTGAGCTTGATCTTAAAATATACAACCATTCATTTTATTGAATTGACTTGAACGCCTAAAGGTAAGTGCATTATTGCACTTATTTGCTGCAGTGAGTAGCACCTAATGCAAATTTGAGTTTGTGAGGGTGTAATTGATGGAGAAGAACCTGGGACATCATTTTCTTATGGCGAGGCATAGGGCATTCCCTCTATTTGAGCAGAGGGACTCTGGGCACCCCTATGAGCCCCACTCGCCTGAGACTCTAATTACTTCAGGGACCTGGAGAATTCAAAGGATTTAGATACAGGAAAAAAAAAGAATTTCCAATTTACTGCACCACTTGATGTTTATCTCCGTTTGTGGTATGACTTCGGCTTGGGGAAGCAAATGGACACAAAGTGCACATTTGTGTTTCCTGATAAAAGTGAAACATTATTAGGAAGCTGTCATGGCAGTGTTTACCCCTGGGGAGTGTGTGTGTGTGTGCGGGTGGATAATAATCTCCTGGACAAACACACTGTAACCCCCCCCCACACACACACACACACATACACACACACACTCTGCCGGGGCTATCTTCATCTCACAAAGCTCAACCCCTGCCTGCCTGGCCACTGCCATGTTTGCTCATGCTGTGGAGACACCACCCCCCAAAAAAACTCTCCACACTGTACGTAAATTACCTTGGAAAGAATAAAGACAGACCTATTGGTTTCCATTTCTTGATTGAGTCGTACCTTATTCACTTTTATCACACCGTTGTTTAGACATTTATACAGACCTGTGAAAAATTCAATAATCAACTCACAGTTGGGGAAATGTTCTGAATAAGAATCTTGATATGATATCTTTGAATCCTGGAGAGGTCTGTGGTCCACTAGGTGGATGATTTGGTTCCATACAAATTACCTTTTCATTCCCTGAGCTTATATAATTAGAATTCTGTAATAGTAAAAAAGCATGAAAAATATTCATTTTCATTTTTCATTAGTTTGTAGCTTAGATTACATTTTCGCCTGATTGAGAACAGTCCCCCGTGGACTGTGGAAGGTGCTGTCTAAACAGTTTAAAACATGGCTTACTTGACAACAGACCCTCTGAAGCATGATAATCAGAAACACATTTTGGTTATGAGGTCAACCGACAATAATTGCCTGGCAGGTTGGTCAATTAACACTTTTCCCCCACACATGTTTGGACCTGCATGCCCATGTTTATGTTGCACCTTCAGTAGTGTTTCATTAAGGCGTAAATTTCTTTCATTTGTGCATGATTAAGTTAACACACATTTGAGAAATGCAAATCAAACAGAAATATATTAGTAAATCAGACAAGTTGAGCTGCATGCATTTAATACTTATTCAGCATGGCATGCTTTGGAATTATGGGGCCACAAAGGCTGTAAAAGCTTAATTTGAGAGGTTACATTGTTGCAGAGTGGAAGCTATAAGAAAGTTCAATGGTGAAATGAGGATTTAGTGAAGAAAAGACTCCCAGTGATTCAGTTGTCATCAGTTGAGAGCACCCCTACGCATATGCATAGACCCATGACCAATGAAATGGGAGTGAGAGAAAATGGGTGGTAAACTTTCCATCGTCTCCATTCTTTCCTATTTAACAGGGGAATATTTTGCACTCAGTCTGCAGAGACCAGTAAAGCCATGGCGTTTTACGGCCCCCAAGCTCAGCGTTGACAGGCATCGGGCACCAGAGAGGAATGATAGAAAGTCACAAAGTCATGCAGGACAGAGAGTGGGGGGTTTGCAAAGTGATCCCTCACTGAGCGAATCTAGACTTGATAATGAATTAAGACTTAATAATGATTTTAGTTGTTTTTTCCCCCCCAAAAAACAACACAACAGGTTATAAATTCAGTTGCCAAAAACAAGCTATAGTTAGGTTTGAGCGAGCAGTCGAAATAATTATAACCCAGAGAAGTAGTGCAGTTCAGATGACATCTATGGATGGATTTCCTTACACGCAACTAACCAGACCTTAACCAATGCCAGACCATAAAATACAATTATTTATTAACAGTGATGTAAACGGTTCTGAAAAGCACAGACAGGCGCCATTAGTGCCAATGGAGCTGCTTGACTAGAAAAATGCTCCTATGTGTTGTTCTGGAGTGAATGGTACAAATGACCTATGTGGCCATTTAATTTGTCCGACTTATTGGTTTAAAGCATTAAAGCCACACATTCACACACTAATTGAGCACCCGGTGAGTGAGATGTCAAACACCAGAGCCCTCCAGGGTGGCATATGTTGTCAGAGTTAGACGCTCAGCATGTGTGTATTTATTGGTGCGTTTCTATGTCTTTGTAGCATGTGTGTGTCTCACTTATGTGGGAGTGTGACAGACAAAATGAGACCTCTCAGCAGAAGATGCTGGGGGGGACAATCAATATGGCTCTCTGAGGTTTGGCGCTACAGTCCTCTTTCGTTAGGCACAGCGAGGTATGCTGCTGCCGAGTGTGGTCGTAGAAGAACCAGGGGAGCATGGAAACACAGTCATGGAGGCCCCTGACACTGGCCTTTGCTTTTTTTTTTTTTTTTTAAACAATACATGACAAGATAATGAGACTATAGCCCTCCTGAAAATATCCCCCATGGGTGCATTATCCTGTGTGTTTTTTTCTGTGGAAGAGGGCTTTCTTAAGATTCCCCGTGAACAATGACAGCAGATGTGCATTCAAAGGCACCTCTATTTTAGATGTGATGATGTCCAAGAGAAAACCAAAAGAGGCTATTTGTAGAAATGCTGTACCTACGAACACAGGGGGAGGAAAAAGTGAACAGAAAATGATACCTACAGCATACGGTGACATTGGAAAAAATACCTCTCTGCAAATAATGTGGCCCCTATTATCTACAAATAACCAGAATCCCTAAGGGGCTTTTGGATTAAATATAACTGTGAAAATAATGAGCATATTTTAAAATTTGATAATGCAACCCAATCCTTCTGGGCACCATTTTCTTGGACCAAGTCCGTGGGACAGTTCTGTTGAGCTGTACCCCATCCCCATCCATTTTTATGCATGCTGCCAGTAAGCCGTGCCAAAGTGCTGATATCCCTCATTAGAAAAGCAGGATCCAGGAAAGAGTCCGAATAATGCCAGCGCACACTGACACAATGATGGTTCGGGGTCTTGACAGGAGAGTTGAAGGTCAACAAGAAAAACAGGCTGTAGCAGATAGTAAATTGTGTGCTGTGAGAAGCTGCCCATTTAAATGGAATATTTTGTACTCTGGTGGAAGGAGCTTTAGGGGGGGTAGAGATGTGTTCCCTCATGCTTGTTAACGCTAACCGAATTTGACTGCAGAAGGAAACAGACATGCTGATTGAGGTGACTGTGTATGCATGTGCATCCAAGTGAAGCCTATGTGATTTCCATGCCAGCAGTCAATTTATCCACGCAGCATGGTGTCTTGCACTGTAACGCGTGCACAAGAAGTGCAGAATATTTGGCATTGATTAGGAAAAAGGTGCGTCTATTCTAACAAGCCTTTCATTATCTGGTGATACCAAGATAATTCTATCCACTGAGCCCATAAAAGCCAACATTTATCCAGCCCTCAGGGCAGAGCCTGGGGATACTTGGCTCCAAGCCGACTGGAATATGGAGTTGGCACAGGTCACATCCCATCTCCTATATCCTTAGGCAAAACAGGTATCCTCATTTCCAGCAAGTCCACATATCAACGGCTCCTCTTTTTTTTCTGGTATGATGACATTTATCATCATATTTCCCTTTCTTTTCTTCCTCACTCGCACGCTCACTCAAACACACATGTGAGCACAAAGTGGATACACCCTCCCGTCTTAGTTGAAAGCCTCCTCCCTCCTGCGGTTCTTTGTGAAAGCTCTGGGGTGCTGCAGGTGTGGTGAGGGCCTTTCGGTACCAGATAGGGCATGAGGATTACACCCACAGTAGATTAAACCACCACCATCGCCTGCTGGGAATTCTAAAAAAAAAATATCAGCCTTGTACTTTGGGGTTGTGGGACTGATGGGGAACAGGAGGTCCTGAGGCAGAGGAGGGGGCATCCAGGCATTGGTTGTCGTGCGGGTAATGTCTCCATCTTGAACACTGGCCTGCTACATTGAGATAAACAGTGCCTGCCAGGCAAATGTATTACAAAACATCAGATGTCTCAAATGCTCTGTTAAAAAGCACAGTTTGAGACGTGGCTTAGACTGTGCTGTTTCATGCGACTGGCTTAAGAACACCCTGCTGCTTATCTCCTTTTGTTTTATGCTGCATCCTTGGCCATAACACCCTTCACTGATGTTGCTATTGAAAGTGCTGTAGGTAAATGCGCCCTTTCGCCGCCAACACAAATACAGGCCTCTTTGTCAGTTTTGAGATCGCTGTAAATTGAAGGCTCCTTCTGAAGGCATCTGGGAGAGAAAAGAGGTTGTGTAATGAGAGCATTAAAACAACATATGCTGCTCCCTTGCACCTCTGCACTTAAGACTGCCTTTTATTCTACCCTTTTTCCCTCTATTGCACACTCCACTCCTCCTCTTTTGAATTCCCACTTGCCTATTTTTGGAAAGTCATTGAGAGTCTTTGACAAAGACAGGCTGAAGTGAATGTGAAAGCGTGCCCCTGGCCTTGTCGCCCCCATAGTGGAGCAGGCCATCTGACCACCAGCAGTAGGTTTGGCCAAGTGGGGCCATTAGACCAAACCTGGGAGACCCGTGCAGCCACCACTGCCAAGCTGCTCCACTCTCCTTCAAGCTTCAGACTACTCTACCCACCTCGGCCCCTTACACCTACACCCCCTCCTTTCTCTTCCCCCGCAGGTGCCAACTCTTCTGCTCAGCCAGATATCCCACTGGAGTACACTGAAAAAAAATCTATCCAGTCAACCCCATTCTCTTGTGTGTGCGTATGTGTGTGTGTGTGTGTTGGGGAGGGAGTGGAACAGGGATGTGAAAGAGCACTGGTGGCAAAATGGGACTCATACGCCGAGGTGTCAGTGGAGGTCCCCTCCCAGGAGGGCTAATTTTATATTGTCGTCCAGATGACCTTGAGCTGGGTACCATGGAAACATTTCTACCTTGACTTTGCGAGGTGTCTTGGTGGCTCTGCGTTTGTGTGGCGACAAAGCCCTCTCACCTCAGAACAGAGAGAAATCGCCAAAGGCAAAAGGCTGGAAATAATAGCAGGGCGCCTTTGCTACGTGGGGGAAGGAGAGTATTAGCAGGAAATCTTTTGAGGTGGTGCTGTTCATGCTCCATAGCTCCTCTTCAGGTAGCTGTATTTGAAAGCTATTGATGGCCTTGTTCAATCGATGGAACAACAAAGTCCTGAACCAAAAGTGACTCAGAGAAAAGTGAGGGTAAGTGTGTGTGTGCATGTGTGAGAGAGAGAGAGACACACAGCCAGGAAGAGGGATTTTGTGTTAAGGGGTGTTGAGTGTATGTGTGTGTTTGTGTGGAGAGAGAGCGAAGCAGAGAGACAGAAACACCTGAGAGATTTGAGCTTGTCATATTAGCTTTGATATGTACCAACCTTGTTTGTATCCAAGCAACATTTATATGCTATGTAAATTTTTGTCAGCTAACGTTATATTCAGCTGTATTTGTCTGCTGTGTTTTGATATCCAAATGAAGGCAGTCAGAATACATTAGACAACACACATTTATTTCAGGAATTAAGTAATATTAAACTTTGATTACTAAAAATTGTGCCCAGGCAGGACAAAACAATATTTGTATGCAAATGTAGAAAAACAAAACCACACTGACTGAACATGCTAAATAGGGACGCAACGATCCTTTCTATTCAGTCGAAACACGAATGCAAAAATCTCTAATTAAACAACCAAATATTTGTTATTAGTATTTGCAGAATCATTTGATTTGTATGTATTTGACTTACAGATTAACTTGAACTTGCAGATACCTGCCTTAATGGTTGTTAGTTCCTCTGTCATACCACAAGCTCATTGTCATGGATCGCAGCTGTGTGCCTGTAGGAGGAAGTACAATACATGCATCGTTCTTTGTGCCACACCCCACCCACTGCAACTGCCTCAACACACACCTATGGGAGAAAAAAGGAGTGCTAGTCCCTTCGATTGGTTCACATTTATGACTTTCTTAATCAAATCCATAGCAGGGATTGAGTGAGTGGCTGCACGCAGTTGGCAACAATCGCTCTGATTAAGTAGGCAGGCAAATGTGCTTATGCAAACAACCTCTGATGAATCATGTTCTGTTTGCTTCCTTTCTCCTCTTGAAACATAAAGAAAGTTAGCATTTGTTGTTAGCATTAATTAGGAATTAATTACATACTGTCTTGTAAACAGAGTTCTAAATACAGACTAAAAGGCTTTGTGTATCTCTTTTCCTGTGAAGTGCCCTTGGAAGCAAGTCTTTTATATCTCAATTAAAGTGCTTTCCCTGTGCTCCCTTGCTCTGAGCACGGCCATTATCACCATGGCTCCCAACAGTCTAATTATGCCCACTCCCAACACCCCCCCACCACCACCACCACCCCTCCCCTCCTTCCACCCCCCATACTGCGCCCACGCTGCTCTATCTTGGACCTTGGCAAGCTCACCTCAGCCTCTTGCAGCCAATCAGAGAGCAATGCGTGCCATCATTAGAGGATGGGATCGGCTGTGTGGCGCTGGGTGTCTCTATGGGAGGCATTGATGAAATACCCCAGGGGACACCTGGCACAGCAAGGTTGCTGCTAAACCCTGAACTGCCTGTCAGCAGCACTTTGTCTGAACATGATAAGTTCCTGTTAGGAGGCAGTGCTGCCGTGGCAGAACCCACGCCCCCTGCAATGTGGCAGGGACCTCCAAAAAACCCAGTCCCATATTTCAGAGCAGCCGCTGGTACCTTGACAGCAGTGATGTGACGGCATTCACTATTTAGTAACAATTACCACACTGCTGAGAGCATAACAATCTCAGAATTATGACTCGACATTCAATGATTCATGAATGCTGTGAAGTTCACCTTAGGGTGCACACTGCCATAGGATACACATGGCAATAATTTAATAAATTACACATCAGTCAAGCTAGTTAAGGGATGAGACTAGCAATGTTCTATATTGTTGTTATTGTCAACAAATGAAAAAATAGATCTAAGTTATTGTGCCTGTATAATAGCCTCAGTAACTCACAGTGATAGAATGCCATTTCTCTCTATCTATTAACCCGTTAATGTCTACTTTGCAGTTGTATAAGTGCATAAGTGCAATGTTCTCATAAAATACTATTTTAGGTATATAAGTCATATTCAATAGGGATTACAGTTTTGGGGATTTTCCATGAAAACATCTATAATACAATAGTTTTAAAACTTTAGATTTTCACAATTTTTGATATACACAATAGTCTATGTCTTAACTGAAACCTGCTTCTATCTAGTCTACACAAAATCTGCTAAATGTATTCAAGGTATTTTTTAAATTTTTTCTTATGTGTACCACACCTTGATTTGCAAAAGCCGAGATAAAAACAAACATCTTAAACATGCCGGCGCTGTCCATGTGTGATGGTAACCAGGTGACATATAAATTAAAAGCCCTGTAGCTTTGCAAATACTCACCCCAGCACCTGCTGGTTGAGTGACATTTGCTAATGACTAGAGCGCCCAGATGTAAATTCTCGAACATTTTTCTTTGAAAAATACACTATACTTCTAACACTTGTTTTTACATTCATCATTAGTAACCAATGTGCTAAGTGGTGGTGCTAAATGACATGTTATAGACAGAACAGGTTGAACAAACTGTGAAGTCGATGGTCTAATCTAATGCATTGCTGGTTTTGTTTTGGCTTTTTCTTGGGATTTGATAACACCAGCCGTTCACTCTAGTAGACACATAGAAATTTAGAGAGTAATGACCATCAATATTTTAATGCTTGCTGAAGCTGTTGTTGGGTAATTTCTGGGGCTAGGTTTTATAAATTCAGTGAGACAAGTAATGACACACCTCTTCTTTTTCCTATAGCTCCAGCCCCCAAAGTAACTGCCTGGGGATGATTGATTAGTTGCAGTCAGACCTTCTGCTTTCAGAGTCATCATTGGGTTTTTATACATAATTTGCTTTAGAATGAAAGATAAAATGACATTTTAAAAACTATGGGAACTAGAGTTTACAGAATTACAGGTTAAAGATAAAAGAGAGAGCTCTTACTGATAATAGCCCTGTGGCTTCTTCCAGTGAGACACAGGAGATAGAAACATGAATCGCCTCGGTGACTTGCAGCTTTCCATAGGCAGAGTGGCGGCCTATTGGAAAATAAGGAAAAGAATAGAACTGCCAAGTGACAAGTCCAAGGAAGTATAGAGCTATGAACAAAGCGTACCTGTTCTGCATAGAGAGCACAAATGAGACTTTGCTATCATAAATCATGCACCTATAGGAGACAGGTACCTACTCATATTTAGACTCTGGGGGCAGATGCAGACTCCGGGAGCAAGGCAGGACCGTTGTTTGTAGAATAAGCTGCCATCACTCCGTTACAAACTAAAATTTACAACATGCCTCTGACATATAGGAGGTATAGAAATGGAATAAATGAAATGCCAAACAGACCAGTACAGTGCTTTTAAGGAGGGCAAGAGCAGCTTAAAACCTCCTTGAAGTTCAGTCATACTATGCCCTACACTGTGCAATATTAAACCATTTTTCAAAAAAGACAAGATCCAGTCTTTGACGGATGAAGGAGGTAAAAATCTACTTCACACACCACCCCTCAAACAAAAAATCCCAAAGGTCCAATGATGTTTAGGTCTTTGAAATTAAAAGATGTGCGACTGCATCCTCATTGTGCATGAAACCACTTTTTAATTTATTTAGCAGCTCGCACTTTGGCATTATCATCTCTGTACTGTATATGGAGCATCACCATGGGGTGCACTTGGTTCTGTAAAATAGCTTCATATTCCTTGGCTATTATGCAATCATGCAGCATAATCATCAGACCTAATGATCCCCAGTAGATGGTTGCCTCTGCCATTACAGCTCTGCTGCCACGTATAACGGTCGGCAACAGATATTGCGGGTTGAAAGCATCATTTAGCTTTCCTCAGAATCTGAAGTGAGTGAAAGATGACTCATCACATGATTGATATTGCTTCTCACTGTTATTCAGGGTCCAGGTTTACAAGATATTATATACTGTTATTTGCTGGCCTTGGATACAGAGTGGCTCATGAAGTACAGTTTTTGTTGTGTCACGTCAGTGTTTATTTAATACTGAGAAAATATTCGAGGCTTAGCCACTGATACATAGTCAGTCTAACTGTATTTGTTTGTTCTAATATCGCTGATACAGTTTGACCATATATATCTCTATATTCAAGACTGTATCGCTTGACGTATAAACAAGAATTGTGCAACTCTGAATCCTTTACTCATCAACAGATTATCCACTTATGAGTGGAATTCCCCCAACTGTATCATGAGTCTACTCTTTGAAATGATAAGTTATTTATCAAGAATTATGTAAGTTCTTTCCTAAGACAAAAGTGACTGCACACGCACCTGTGCATGTGGATCTGCAACCAAACCACAAATGATTAATGCAAATCGTTAAGACAATATGAAATTATCAATGGACCTTACAGTGCACCATGGTGACCAAGGAAACTATAAATAGCATAGATATTAATATAATAGAACATTATTATATACATAAATATAATAGGTATTATAGGTTATAAGAAGAGACAGAAATTGAGGTCAGAGTATGTAGTCGTTAAAAAAATAATGTATATGTAATTTAATGTAGTTACATTGTTTGCAAATAGACATCGTTTGGGTTGAGATATGCAAGTACAGTTGATCTTATTTTTTCCTAAATGACTAAGCATTGTGAATAGGTAGTGTGATAGGTGCAGTCTGATGGCTCTTAGACCACACCTTTAATGAAAGCCCACTGATAACGAGGTAATTGCTACAGGCTTGCTGTGCGCAATCAGCAAATGACCTCTTCCAAGTGCCAATTTCCTCTGTCATCCAGGACAGGATGTGTGTAGGGAACTGCCTTAGATAATTCAGTTTAATCAGTAACCATTGTGTTTTTTAAAAAAAACAAAAATCAGTACTTTTGTGTGAAATACTTTTGAAAAATGACACAAATACGGATAGGATGGTGTAGTCGGTCAATGGATGAGTCATTCTTTTAAGATGATGCCAAAGCACATCTTTGTAAATGAGACCCATGCTGTTTGGTGCTGGCTCAATGTTCCTGAATAGAACAATATATATATATATATATATATATATATATATATATATATATATATATATATATATATATATATATATATATATATAATATCATTTCTATTTAATATCTTGACTTGTACCTTATATCTATACTATAGATAGACTATAATGTATATAATGTATACAGAATAGGTAACCATGTGTAATTTATTTCTATTTTTCCAATTACATGTGAAATTATCTCTTACCACCGTATCTCTTATCACTTACCTCATACCATGTGCACTTTACACTAACTATGTAGCAATAACAAGGTGTGTATAGGCATTTACTTTTATTTTTGTTACCTGTTTATTTTCTCTGTTGGTGTTGGTATTTGGGATGTTTTTATTTACATTTTTCTCTTCTGTTTGTGTGTCTATAGTTTTATAACAGTGCTGTATGTGACGTGTTGGAACTTCAATTTCGCTGAGGAACCTTCCAAAGGGATCGATAAAGTCCTATCTAATCTAATCTAATCTAATCTAATCTAATATATTAATGGTAACTACTTGGTAATACTATGACAATTTGAAATGTCTGCTGTTACTCAGGAGGGAAAAGGAAGAATATTATAAAATACTGGCATACGGAAATGATATTTAGAACCTTCCAGGATCACAACTTGGTCAACTCACTACTGGAAGCCTACAGGCAGCGGACAAATATGTTATTAAGGCAGAAAATGTAGTCCAGGTGATGTTACACATTTAAGTGAAATAATTTTTTCATTAAAGCATGAAACTTACTTGTACAGTTTTTAGATATGAAGCCATTGCAAAAATGCCTCCTGGTGGACATTTTACTTTCCACCACAGCAGAATGATGTATTTTGCTTCATATCTCCTCAACCAAAAATGATAACACAGAATAGGGGATGTTTTTTGATTGGGATTACAATCATACCGTATACAATAATAGAGTTTTAGACTCCATCTTGACGTAATGTTATTATTCGGGGGTAGTCAAGCTGAGAGTAGAAGAGATATCCCTCCTATGGATTCTAGACGCTGGTGGTGGGGATGATATACCACAGGGAGCCGCGTTGAGCGATGAGCGCTTCCAGTGGACTTGGGATCCGTTGCTGGAGTGATGACTGGAGGTGAATGGGCTGGTGGCGGGCTGCTGCGATTCACTGAAATGACAGCTGACAGCTACAAGAGGAGAGGAGACAGATTTTAAGATTTGGCAGCTGACGGACCACGAGGCAACATCTGACTGAATCACAGATGAGTAAAAGGGAGGAAAGACAGTGAGAACATGAATGATGAACGAGAATGAACGAGATCCTGTGGTCTTCCTGCCCGAATTTACACTTCACTGAATCACAATATCATACATAAAGAAAAAAAAAACAACAAGGCAGTGGAGGAAAGTACAATGCAGCATAGTGCCCATGGATCACCAACAGGTGCCTGTTATTGCCTAATCAGCCGCATACCTAATCACAGGGAGAGACAAGTGAATGAAGTAAAGAACTGTTTATTATGCAAATGGTGAAAGACTATTGAATAATCTTATTAAGGTCTTTGGCTCTTAAAACTCTACAGAGAGATTTTATGATCCAGGGGAGCATCATCCCTGAGCAGCAACAAGATAAATCCTCCCGTGGAGTCCAGACACCGATGGTGGCTGAGGCTGAAGACTGTTGAAGCTGGTGAACTGTGAAGACTGGGCAGTAATGGAGAGGTGGTAGACGAGAGGAAGAGAAACACTTTTACAACACCAGCAAGATGACAGGCTGACAATAGGGAAGGTGTGTTGCTGTGCTATTAGATAGTGGAGACCAGCTGATGTGAACAGCTATATCAAATATATCAATCGACAGCCTGGGAAACGACAGCAAGGAAATGATGGTGCATGACATGAGATGTGAATAAAGGATGTGAAATATTAATATATATTCTCTTCCCAGAGTGTCAAATGTTGCTTTTTTGTCACGCACCCAGGATTTAATGCTAACACACCGGGTAAGTTTCCTCCTCATCATTACATGCATTTTAGGCTCCTAGGGGCCATCCACACATTTTTGTGTGTTTCTCTGCATAGTTTGGCCTTTCATCCACATGTAACTGCACCTCTGGACTCCTGAAACCAGAGTTTTTTGTAACCAAAGTCCAGGGTGATCTTTTTAGAAAGGTCCAGTTTCAGCAGTCATGTGTGACCGGAAAAAAGCAATTTCAGAAACAGAGTTGCTGTTATGGAAGACTGACATATTTTCCAAACTACTTCTGCTATTTTGCAACTAATCAACACTGTGTGTGTATCACATACGAGAAGTAATTCAATTTCGCTGTCAGCTGACAGGAAGGAATCTGCCTAGTCTTGGTTCGCCGTTGTTGTTCTATATGTGTAAATGACCATCAAAGCATCCCCCTATTCTGTTTTATCTGTGTTTGGTTCAGGAGACGCAATGCAAAATACATCATTCTTGATGGCATTCTTGGCAACTCAGCATGTTTTTGGACTGTGGGAGGAAAACCCACACAGACACAAGGAGAACATGCAAACTCCACACAGAAAGGTCCCAGACCCAGGACCAAGGAGGTCTTGAACCTGCGACCTTCTTACTGTGAGGCAACAGTGCTAACCCCTGCACCACCATGCCACCCTGTTTTCTGTAAATGTGTAAAAAGGTTCATGCTTTTATTCATTTCCCTTTAGTTTTGGCACATATCACCTGGACTTTATCTTTTGCTGTGGCAGTGATTTACAATATATCTGCTGCCTTTAGACTTCAAGTAGGTAGTTGACCAGGATGTCCACCCTGATTATGATCCTTGAAGGTCCCAGATATCATTTCTGGCTGCCAACCTTTTACTGCATTCCATGTTTGATTTAAAAAAAAAAAAAAAGTGGGGGGAGGAGTTTGCCCCCTGTACATAAAGACCACACTTAAGTTTGCTGCTTACTGGGTAATATAATTGATATTCCATGGAGAATTTGCGGAAAAGTTTGTAGTTGGCAAGCCGTTTTGCTGATGCCAGCATCGCACAAATGGCACTATCACTTGGAAACAGAGAAAGCTACTTTTCTTTAGATACGGTTTTAACTGTATAGAAGAGGTGTTTTAAAGACATATAACAATCAAAGCGTAAGGCACGACAGGTGTAAACAGACACAAATCTAAACTGTAATTTTCTGGAAAAAGAACTATAGTGTTAGTATTAGTATCAGTATAATATTTTACTGGTTACACTCCTTGAGCTTTCAGATATTCTGGCGAGTCCAGTTAGCCTCAGGAAGTTTTTCTGTACACCCATGTCAAGCATCAGTCCTCAGAGTGCAGGCATACAGCATCGTTAAATGTCCATCCATCTGCACACAAGGGCTCTATCGCTTCCCCCATGGGCCATTGTGAATCACTGAAGAAGGAGAGAAAGGGAAAAGGAGCACAGAGATACGCTGTAAAAATCTAACCAACTTATGTTCCAGCTGTGATGGATCTTTGTTCTTCTGAGAGCTAAAAAAAAAAAAAAAAAGTAAAAAGTACATCTTTTTTAAGTCCTGGATTTTCTGTCTGTCTTCTGTAAAATTTGTTTCAAACCTAATTTGTGTCAAATCTACACAAACACACATAAAATAAATGATTATTTCCTTTGTTTATACATCTGTCAAATGGAATACAGGTTTGTCAAAACAGAATGACACCGTTCAATGTCAGCAGATCAGATTTTATGAGCCACATGTCAGTACAGGTGAACATGTCGTGACAGATCTAGCTTGTGTAATTTAACAATTGTTTTATTCACTTAACTCTCACAACTAAATGAAACAGTTGCAATAATGTGGGTGGTTTAAAAAAAACCCCAGACATCTAAATGAGCAGAGACAGGAGAGTGAGGGAGCGTGAGAGGAGAGGATGAGAGAGAGAAGAAAAGCGAGATTAGACAGCCAATTATTTAATCTTTATTGTTGTTTGTGACTAATGATGATTAGGAATAGCGCTCAGTAATTACAAATTCATAGACATGGAAGAAAACAAACTGTATTAACACAGCAGTATCTTGTAATCAACAATTAATAGCAAAACAAACCGCTGATTGCTTATCACATAATGCATATTGTTACCCAATGCCCTGGTAAAAAATTGTGTTAGATGATGGAAAAAGAAGTGTTTCATAGTGTTTTGCATTTTGGCTAAATAAAAAAAAAAATTCTACGTTTTAAGTGTTTAAGTAATTATTAAAACTCTAGAATCCTTTGCGCCTAATAAAATTCTGTCTGTATGACTCAAAGATGTATTTCCTCTACAGAACGCTCCATCTTGTAAAGCCTTGTGACTTTTTTTTTTTTTTTTTGGTAATATAGAATACGGCGGCAGGAGTCAGGGATGGATGATATGTGTGGGAGGGAACATTAATCATATGCATGTGTTTGCAAAATATTCTGCTTTTGTTTGTGCCGCTGGGCTGCTGTGCCTGCTTTAGTTTTGTCTGTTAGTCACAGACTGGCAGAGGTGCGAAACAAGGACAACGTCGCACAAAGTCACAAACTAGTTTACCCAAATGAACATTCAAATATTCCGGCTGGCATTCATGCTCACACTCATACATGATTTGCATCATTCTGCAGCACTGAATGAACATGGAAAGAACTTTGCCCGTTTACAATTTTAAGCAGGATACAGCCTTTGATAGATGGATGGAAGCGTGTAAAATGGATTTTTTTTAACTGTTCCCCAGACTTCTCATCCATGCTGGGGACAGTTCCGGTCCTCTGGCTTCCTGCCACCTCGGAGCCACTGACCTGGGTTAACATTGACGTCTTGATGGTCTCTGAACCCCAGGAGACCATCGTTGTGGCTCCTAACTGATGCCTCTTACATATGGCAGTGGTGGTGCCTCTCAGCGAGATGGACGTATAATCAATACTTCCATGAAATCTTGCTGGTTTCTTCTCACAGTCCAAAGACGTGCAGGTGGATTGGAGGCTCTTGAATTGCCCATCAGATAAGGATTTTAAAGTCTAACTAGATTTTAAATGGACCCTATTATGAAAAAAAAAATGTCAGTGCTTGTGTGTAAATGTGAGGTGTCTGGTGTTCCTGCTTAACACATAAACTGTGAAAATAGACCACACACTCATTCTGCTGTGGTCTCTCCTCTGTGGTGTTTCTGCATCCTGGCTGAACACAAGCTGTTTAATGGATGTCACACAGGAGTGGAAGTTAATAGCACCCGCCCCTGGATCCATGTAGCCGCCTCTCCTAGAGTGCTTGTACTTGATCGGGACATTTCCGAAAGCACTAGCCCAATCACACCTATTGGGTGTTTCAATAGGAAGTGGAGGGGGGGGAGTGACAAAGGTTTTTCAGAGTGAGTGTGTGAGAAGGCAGACTGCATTACTGTTACAGGTCTAACTAGGTATTTTTGGACCACAAAGAAAAATTGAATATTAAACTTTAAATTATCCCATTTTTTTTATCATGTGTTGCTTCCTTTTAAAACAGGATGAAAGAGTTTTCTGATTAAGCTCTCCAAGACTTCTCTGGGAGAACCATTGTGCTTTTATATTTGTGTTTTATTCATAAAGTGCAGGCTAGCTTCCTTTGCTAATGTTTGCACTAATTTCTACTATAAATGATTTTTAGTTTCTGCTTGTACCACCCCTGTCAATTGAAACACAGGGTTAATATGATGAAGTCAGTTTTATAAAGAATGCAACTATAAGGTACCCGCTTAAACATCAACCAAATATAATGTACTCTTTGTCTTTTTAGTCATTAAAAAAACAACTGCATAGAGATGCACATGTGACTTGCTGACAGTCAAGATAGTTGCAAAGATAAAAGAATTTATTAATATCATATGGTGCACCAAAAAAAAATATTAGGCTGGTGGGTCCAGCAGTTTGGACATTAGCTATGACAGATATGCACACCCATGCACACACCTAGTGGAGGTAATGATTTACAGTCAAAGGTTTGGACACACTTTCTCACTGAACGGGGTTTGCAGAGTCATATTTCTGCATATAACAGACATAATTTGATGCAGAGTGTGAAACCGGGTCCTGCAATTTATCATTCAAGAATTCACATCCCTGGTATTATAATGGTGGTGAGGGGTTAAAGAGAATGGGATCAGGTCAGCTCACAAGCTCATCTCACCTTCCTCATTCTTAACTTTGGGATGCCACTTTCCCTTTCTTCTCTTCTGAAATATTCAACACTCATCTCTTCATCTTTCTGACTCAAATGTCAATCCCTGAGGACTGATGGGTAAAGAGTCCCCCGAACACAACCTTATTTCCCTAAAGACAATCTCTCAGGGGAAAAGAAAAAAGACCAAGTTGCTGAATAGTGATGGCTGGTGGCCTCAGAGGGAAACAAAGAAGAGGACCAAGAATGAGAAAGAGAGTCAGTCATGGAAAGGAGGGACTTTATCATCCAATATGTCAGTCAGACGTCACTTATTGGTTCCTCTCAAAGCAACACAGAGATAGATCGTCAACCCCATCCAACGGCTGCCTCCTCTGAAGACATACTGTGCTTCAAAGTGTCAAAGAGCTCCCTCAGCTACTCTTCATCAACCCTCATTAAAGACGAACAGGAATTCTCTGGTGCTTTCATTTTACCACTCCAGCTTGTTCTCATTTTTGGAGACATCAACCTGATAAGGAGAAAATGGGAATGTAGGTGAAAATTAAGTGAAGGCTTTTAATAGTGATGAGCATTAAAGATGCCGCCAATGATTAGAACCCTCTCTGGTGCAACTCTGCACAATGAGTATGGAGACAAGCATGACGAAGGTGTCAGGGTACGAGCGCAGTGTGAGATAATTATCAGGAAATAACTGACTCTATCGCCTCGTAGGACTCTTTACATTTACATCCACACCTCAGTGTCTCCCAACCCTCTGTCATGCTTGCCTGTCATCATTAGCCATCGTGTCCTCACACTTGTTCCCCTGTAGAAATGCAGCGACAGACAACACAAGCAGTACAACAAGACGAGGAATTTGTTTCAACACTACAGTACAGAAAATTAGGCTGAAAAGTTTACTTTTCAGCCTAATTTTTTGTCTTAAATATATTTTCCTAGTAATTACAAGTATAAATCTGCTTTATTGAACCAAATATGATATAGTAACAAGGGTTGTGTAACTTTTAAGGAGACATGTGCGCGTGCTTTCACAAACAAAATAAATTTAGATGAGTTCATTTGAGGTAAAACTCTTTACTTGCATGGAGTAACAGATGTATCACCCACATGGTTTGGGGCAGTTATGAAGAATGATCAAATCTCACAAATAAATTGTTTTGATCGTCTCACCCGTCCTCTTCTTTGGCAAAATCCTAAAGCTGGCAGAGCTAAAAGTACAAAACTCTATTTTGAGCCAGTTCTGCAATCAGGTGCGCTGGTGAAAAGTGCAAATGCTTGCTACACAGCAGAACAGGCCCGGAGCTCTCAGGCTCCTTCTGTCCCCACGCCGCCTGCCTGCTCCCAAGGGCCCAACAGAGGAATAATCAGTCATTAACTGGTGCAGGCAAAGCTTCAGCTCCAGAGTGCCGTGTCCCTGGGAGGATCAATAGGCCAGGGTAATTAAAGAGCTGGCCCGGGAGGGAGGGGGGCATGTTGCCAGTAAATCCACCGCAGCGACAGGATGCCTGTAGCCAGAATGACTACAGCACTGACACTGAGAATGCCACTAAGGGAGGGTGACTGACCACACACACAAGAAACAAACACAGGCACACAAACGCATAAACCTATAGACAATAAAGCAGAATGACCTCAAACTGGCTTAAACACAGGCCTGTGTAATTCTAATTCTGAATCTCTCTCTCTCTCTCTCTCTGTCTCTCTCTCTCTCTCTCTCTCTATATATATATATATATATATATATATATATATATATATATATATATATACCCACTGTATGCAAGAGGCTACCATTGCATAATTACTTGCGTTGTTTAGCTTATTTGTGTTTCCATTGTCATGTGGTGTAAATTGGCATAGATGTTAGTAATTACAGTGATTTAGAGTTCTGTGCTGTGCCCAAACACCAGAGGATTAATCGTGTCTTCTTGTGTATCCAAGTGGAGACGCAAATCTATTGAGCTGTCAGGACACATGGTGATTTCATTTCACTAAGCTGCTTTTAGCGTGAGTAATGTTTTATTTTGGAAAAAAGGTAAGCTGCATGAGCGTGAGCCATATTGCTTCTCATATCCAAAACCATAGATGATGGATTCCATTTTTACACCGAGAATTGAAGTTGCTCAGATGTAAAGGTCCGACAAAGAGATGAAAGAATTACTTCACCGAATCCCACAGGAGAGACTGGTGTGAATTAGGTTGTTTGTTTGCAGAGGTATAATGTGTTTTTTGCAGGGTCAAGTTCAACGTGTGCCCTAGATCCCAAAGCATTCGGAGGCTCCCCTGGCCTCTTTAATCTGATGCATTAGCAATCCTTAATTCATTCTAATAAGGACACAGAGGTATTGTGCTGTTGTCAACCCTTGCAGACCTGTAAGACTTTTTTAATCCAGCCCTTTACACTACAGCACCTTTATTGACTTAAGCTGCAATATGTAGTGCAAAACGGGCAAATAACTGGCGTCTGTGCTGCAGAGTAGCTTCAAAGCGATGTATGCACAACAGATGTATTGAAGAATAACTGACTCATACATCTGGAGACATATCATTTGAAACTTTAATGTCAAAGGTGACAAAGTGAGTCATTTGTCACAGGAGGATGTCAATCATCTGTAATGTCATCTTGAAAAATATGGTTTGTGTCATTCACAAAGCTATAAAATGTACTGCAGCCATATTACATTCATATAATCTTGAATCATTAGAGAAAAATACATTGTTCATTTTACTGCATAGATTTCCAATCATGGCATAGCTCTGACACTGGTAATGTTCCATGAGTCATATTGATGGCTTTCTAAACTTACCCATCATCAAATCACAAGATAAATCCAATACTCTTCTTGTCTCGTCAAAACTGTTGACATTCTCATTGTATTTAGTACAAATTAGTGTATCTTAGCATGCTAACACACCAAACTGAGATGGTGAAAATAGTTACACTTCAGATATATGTTACAGCATATATTTATGTTTTTTGAAAATGGCATTCCCCCATAAAAAGGGTCTGGCAGAGAGCTGGAAGCACATCCAAATTCTGGATATGTGAAACCCGTGTGATAGGAAAATTGTGGATTCCATGGAATAAATATCTGGAGATTGTCTGCTCTGCAGTGCTTCCTCTCCAGGGTCACTGGGACAGAACTGAGTGCTGCGATCTGACTCGGTGTGCCGGGTGTGGGCAGTGATAGCGGTGCTATACACGCTAAATGCTGGAGACTGACCTTCTGCTCTGCGGCTGCACCGGAGGTAGACAGCAATTGCGTTTTTGATCTTTGATAGCCAAAAATCTAACTTGCCCAGGGTATGTTTGAATATCAGATTTTAGAGGTGAGCTCAGAAACCCTCCCCTTCAGTAGAGGAATGTGAAAACAGGTCACAAACAGCGATATTTGGCACATATACAATTCAGTGTAGCCAAGGTATGACATTTAGGGGGCATTAACATAAGAAAAATGTTTGAATGTTTGAGTAGAGGAGAACTTTAACATTGGCATTTTCATTATATTCAGATTAGAAATACACACACACACACACACACACACACACACACATATATATATATATATATATATATATATATATATATTACATGAAATAGAAGAGAAACTACATTAAACTAGGTGGAAACAGGGCATTTATATACTGTAATATACTGTATGAATAAGTAGATGATGTACAGTATAGTGTGGAAATTAACAAACCCAAACAATTCAGGACAGTAGAAGAGAATGTCTAAATGTCACTTGTTTAGCTGCCGGTTACGAGAATTTCTAGATTTTCTGGACCCCAGAACCCTGCAGAGACTATAAGAGGGGGAGGGAGGCTTGTAGACAGCTGGGCCCTTGCAACAAAAGCCCTGAGAAATCATAGTCTATTTTATAGCATACGGAAATGGCCTGGATATTGATCACTGTAAAGAGGCCCTGTTAGCAGAAAGCGTCTTTTTTTTTACGATTGTTGCTAGTGCTAATGTAGCGAAGCCTGACTGCTAATTCAGGCAGCCCAACTCAAGTCTGCTGCTACATCCACGTGGCATCCACTTTTTACTGCAACATATTTACAACATACACTTTTAATCATATCGATGTACTTACAGTAAGCTGTCAGTGCGCTGGCAAGTCATGTCTGCTTTTCAAAAGCCCCACCTTCAACTCAGCATCCACCTGTATTTTCTGAATTTACCTTCCCCTTAGAGGCTACAGATACACATTCTACACTTATATGATCTACAGTATTTCACGAGTTGGCTGCCTAACTTATACATGCAAATGTTTTTACCTGCAAGGGCCTGAATATTATGTTGGATTCTGATCAATCGACTGAATGTCTCTCCATCCATCCACCATCTGGTCAAACGTGTCACAACACCTCATGTCCTGATTTCTCTACCACCACCATCTGGTCACAATTCACACTTGGAACACAAATATCAACTTTTAACAGGTAGATTTCCATGAAATTGAATGTGCTCATTCATTGTTGTCGGAGGATGAACCTTGAATGTGATGATTACATCTCATCCATTTGTATAGTGAACACTGCAGCCTCTAGTGGTTTAATACTGGTAGTGGTTTCTTTAGAGCTTCAGTCCAGTTCACATACAGTAGGTCTGCAGGAATTCGTCCCAGTTTCCAGATGCCTTCTGATAGGCTAAGCCACAGTGCTACTTTAGGTTTGTTGGCACTGTCTCTGTAAGACAATACTTTATTTTGTCAGAGTAAAAATAGCTTGCCTTTTCTCTACTGAGCTGTCACTGGGCCCCCCATGACAACTGCTGAGTGTTTCACCAAAGACCTAAATGTGTAGATCTATCGATTGGGAAGCTTTCAGGTTCTAATGGGGCTCTTTATTAGTGCTTTATTAAAGGTAGTTGCACAGCAAAGGTCAGCTAGTTAATCCTTTGTATTGAAAGGACACAGACACTAGCAGCATCAACTGCTGTTTCCTACAGGTACCTGATGCCATTTCAATAGATCTAGGTTTCCATTAAGATAAATGCAGTCTTCCATTCACTTTTTAAATCCCGGTTAACCGATTCTTTAGTAATTTTGAGGTTAGGCATTAATAAATACAGGATTTGAGATATCACCTGAAATAAAATGCATAGTTTTGATTATATACCTCACCACAACCTTAACCCTAACCTATAATGTTTCCAGTATGACAAGTCATTGTATTTTATTATTATGTATTTTTAAGAAAAAAACTAATAGGGTTACATACCGATCCATGACTTACAGTAATCAACTCTCTGAACCTTGGCAGGAATTCTGGGCCTCGGTCAAAGTGAGATTAAGGCAGTAATTGGCTTACAGTGTTTGAACAAACTAACACCTCTGTAGTGAAGTCTAGCTGCAGAGCTCCTGCTGACAGACTCAGTTAGAAAAGAGGCCATGCCACCTCTGCCCATTTATGTTTGATATCACTTCCCTAGAGCACATTATATTTCTCTCTGCCTTTCAGGTTTCTCTGGCTTCTGGTCCTGCATGCCTCAAATATTGTTGACATCAATACAGAATAATGTATTTTTTTTAATAATTAGAATCCTGGAAGGATTATTTGTCAAACATTTATATATACTGCGTAATGCAAGTTGATTCAACAAAAAATGATATATTTTGGTGTGTGAATATATACACAAAAGACCTAAGGGACAACAAAATAGCATTAGCAAACACATAGAGTATAGATATATGTGTTTTTATTATACAGTGGACTTAGAAAAATAGTTTTTGTTTTTTTTCTTCTTTTTCTATTTGCCAATAATGATGTTGTTATCACTAATGACCTGCCATACTGAGGCCTTTCCAGGCACAGAAACTGATTCACTGGTCCCATTGGTGCCATTGGTTTGTTCCTTCCAGGGACTCTATCCTGCCTACTCCCTTGAGCCCATTGATTATTTGATCTATTGATCTGACCAATGTTTTTTCCATTAAGACGTACAAGAAAACTTTGTCCACTGTTTAAAGGAGGCAGTGAACTGGCAAGAAGCGGGGATATGAGAAGCCTATTGATTCTGCGGACAGTGACTGTGATCACTTTGAACAGCCTGGGATCGACAAGACGTCCCCAGGCAGAGCAGAGCCTTGATCGGGTGGAGAGGGAAGCGGCCAATGGGCGTGTCGATCAGCAACAAACATTCCACAACTCAACAAAAGCAAGAGCGGGTATTAACTGTAAGGCCCATTGATCGGTCAGCACTGCACACAGTCACACAGAGACATGTTGGCCCATTCGATTTTCCTTAAAGACAGACCTGCTGTAATTGTAAGAAACTGCAAACAGTGGAAAAAAAACAGCGTGGGTCAACAGGACATCTTCAGTTGGAACAAATATTCATAGTGTGTTGCACATAACTGTAGACAAAAAAACAAAGCAATGAAAGAACAAAGACTGAGAGAGGGGAGGAAAAAATAGTCCACAGGGGATTGATCTAAGCAGTGTCATTAACAGCTGCTGCAGATATTTCCTCCTGGCTTGCTCACTGTCACTGAGGGTCATTCTTTCCAGACAGGTCTGTGAGCAGGAGGGACATATATTAAGAGCTTAGAATAGGCTTTATTTAGTTGTGTTTGGCAGAATCTGTCAGGTGTGTGTGTGGGTCTGTGTGTGTGTGTGTGTGTGTGTGTGCGTGTGTGCGTGTGTGTGTGTGTGTGTGTGCATGCGTGTTTGTTTGGGGAGAGAGGGGGGGGGGGCATCATAAATAGCACAAGTTATAAGTTTCTAGATTGTCCTTTTTTGCCTGAGGCTTGACAACCAGTGCAACAGGAAACACATTTGAGGAGCTGTGAATGCTCCAAAATTCCACAGTTGCCATGGATTCTTTGCTTTTTTCAACAAATGCAACATATGCACAACACAGACATACTATGCACAATGCAAGCGCCCTTAAGATGTGGGTTGACCCTTTTACTGTGTTGTCATGTAAATGAAGACCGATTTCTCATTCATAAGCTTCTAAAAATAAGGAAAATCTTATCTTAGAAACTGTAAGTACAGATTTCTCCTGACTTCCACAAATCCCACAGCTCATACATTGCATGTTTATATTGAAGAAATGAAGGCCAAAGTGATAAATCAAGAATGATAAAAGCAAAACAGTGCTTCCATCAAAAATACCCATAACTTATACACAGCATGGCTCGTGGCTGCATGGTGATGCAGTTTAATATTTTATATTTTAGTACCCTTTTTCACAAGTGCTAACAACCTGTTTTCAGTTGTGGAGTCACATTTCTTATTGTCTTAACATATTTCGCACAACACCAATCTGTGTGGACTAAACAGTTAACACCTTTCTTCTTCCTTTGACACAAAGTGAAAAGCATTAACACATTTTTCATTTTTGCTTGGACTTCTTTTAAGCACAAACTTAAACAAAACAGTGTACCTTTCCTCCAGAATTCTTAAAACATTTCACACTGTATGTCCAAAACATAACCCCATGTTGTAAACCGAATGTATCAGTTGTAGGGCCTGTTTCCCGTCTAGAAAACACACCTTCTTTTAACAGCATGAAGTTGCTTATATTATATGTAAAAAGGCGACCTCTTTGGGCTCATCTTGCATAGATAAAGAGCAATAGAAAGCAACAGAAATGGAGAAAGAAGAATAGCAGGACAAAGGAATGAATGGGTGGATATCACTTAAAGAAAGGCTAGAGCTAGAGGACTTTGTATTGGTTAGGGTTAGGGTCAGTACAGTATATTGTCTATTGCATAAGGGATGCACCTGTAAATCCATCTGCTGTTGGTGTTTTTCATGACAATATGCAATGATTGACTAGATTTGTTTTGGAAGAATTATTAGATTCGAGATATGTTTGCAGTGTTTTAGTGTATTATATTAGCATTCTTTTATTTTGAAAATTTGTGTTGTTTAGTCTACAATGTGTGATTTGGAGCATGAAATTAACCGTTTTGCCAAATGTGTTTTAGGTGTGTTAAGAATTTTGGTAAAGTCTTTTTTACTGCAATTATAAAAAAAAAAACTGCCTATCTCTATCTGTCTACTGTCTCTCCATCTCTTTTACGACAGATGGTGGTACATAAATTTTAGTCTATTAAAAAGCCAATTTTGATTGTTTTAGATAATTGCTTTTTGTTATCTGTTAAAGTAAACTGTGTTAGTTGCTGAAAAGTGTCTCGTAAAATGAGACATTCTTACTTCTGCATTATCAAAATCATACTGATGTCATCTATCATGTTTCACGATTCAAGTCTCATCTCATTTCATGTAATGATATAAACATCTGTCTGTAACAATATATGCTTGCTTCTTAATTATCTGCATAATTAACCGCACTACACGTTGCATTATTAAGGGTACATTAAAGTAAATAAATTGACAGTTAAAGTGAAACAATGTGTTTGTAAATTGTATAAATTCACATGTTGTGTTTTACTTTGTTTTAAATAATTGATTAATTGATTAAAGAGTCCTCACGAATGACGTCAACACCTGCATTCAGTGAAATGTTTGGGTGATCCTAATGACAGTTTGACGCAGAGTCAATCTAGAGAGCAGACAAGAAGCGTGATTGAAATTCATTGCTTTTAAACTGGCTGCGCTGCATTTGCTGTCCAGGTCAGAATACACCAATTTACACAAACACTGGGCTTTTCCCAAACATGCAATTAAAGAGGGAGCACATAAATCATCGGAGGAGGGCAAACAACGGACAGCGACTTCATAATCGCAGGGATTCAGCTGTAGAAGAATTTATTTTTATTCAAATGAGACGGATGTGAGTGGCAGTTGACAAAAGGCATAGTTATTAATTAGATGTAGTTTTTTCTTAACTTCTCGTGCTTCTGAAATAGCAGCTGTCCAACTGTCTATCTGTCCATCACAAATGATAACCTTGCAATTAGCTGGCCTTTGACAAGTTTTCAAGAAATGGTATTTACAAAAATTGCACATAATAGCGATGTAGGGGTTCTTTGTGATCTATATGTGATATCCAGCATATCACATACTGTTGATCAGGTTTTCAGAAACATGCCTCTTTGTTTTTCACTGAGAAGTTAAAACGTATACTACGTAAAACATATTTATTTATTACCATTTATAAACCTTTTTATAACCTGATTTGCATCAGGTATTTTCTCATCATTTATGTGAGGTATTGCCAATTTTTGCCATGTTTTGGCCACTTGTTTGGTGCACTTTTGATGCACATTTTGCTTCAACACCCCAAATGAACCTCACCAAATGGGAAAATACACCAGAGATCGATTCAGTCAAATGAAACAGAGAAGGGTGCAAATTACCTTAATGCAAGCTTGCTTGAATTACAAACTGATATAAAGAATCTAAGTAGACACAGACTAAGGCGCCAGCTACACTAGCCTAGATTTACAATTAAAAAAAAAACTCCTTTCACGCACTGATCCAATTGACAAATATCTGGAGAAGTGCCTTGTTGGTGTGGTTTAGAGGCCGAATTGGATAGAAAAGTATGTGGTTGAAACAAATCTAGATTTATGTAGAGAGAGATACCGTTTATGTAGAGATACCGTGCTTCTGTTTTTATTTCGGCTCCCATGCAGTGTTACTAAAAAGGTTAATTATATTTCTCAGCATTATTATGGGTTGTTATTAGACATGGATTATTTCCTTAGCCTCTCCTCAGTTAGTAAAGAGAATGAGTCATAGTTTTCCCCTAGATGCGTTTATTTACAATGGGGATCTCTCCTTCACCATCTTACCAAGTGATGGAGTTTAGAGGAGTTCAATGCTGTATTGATTAGAGTATAAAGTGTTCCTCATATCACGGGTCTATGGTGAAAGGGTTATACGTAGGAAAGTCAATCCAAACATCTTTAACAAAAAACACAAAAAAGCACTTTCTGACCATATCCTTGTGTGCATATCAGTGCACACGCACGCACACACACACACACGTACACACACAGACAGGTAGCTGGCTCTAACTCCCACTGCAAAAAGCCATTATTCCTTGTGTAATTTAAGACATCCCTTTGTAACATGGTAATTATGGCAGATGGGAAGATTTTCACATTACGGTAATCTACAATTGCTGACGGGTCGCTGGATTTCTGCAGTGAGAGGGAAAAGGTCCGCGAATAGATTAACAGAACAATCTTTTATGTTTTATCTCTGAGACACATGCAGAGAATGAAGGTGGTCAGGTTGCCTTTAAATCACCGAGTCAATTACCTCAACCATATGGGATAGCGGTGATTTGGATATTAAAGACAAGCAGTGTTGAGAGTGAAGGAGGTGTATCAAAGGGGGTCTCCCCAAGCTATCGTCTGTCCCTTAAGGCAATTCTTATTAACACCTGACTGAGTCTGATTTGGGCCTGAGCTGGGTGTGATAGCTTTGGCAGCAGTAACAGCTTGAGATGAGATGGAGGATGGAGCACCTGGTCTGAGAACAACCACTAACATCTCCTGGGATTCTTATAATTAGCGCCAGATTCACATCATAGCACATCTGAGTCAGACGGCACAATAACACCTATGATTAATGTTTTAAAACATATTTTCACCTGACTAGTGTCAGGGAAAACATTATGCTTTTATCTAATGTTGTTATATAGGCTTAAAAAATGTCAGTATCTATATATTCATGCTGTACAACGTGAAAGGGAAATCAATGTCTTTTATTAATACAGTGTGTATTCACAATACACATAATTTATTGTATTGATTAATAGATAATATATTTATTGCAATGAAAGGGTTGCATCGCTGAAATTTAGCTTTATATATTAATTCTGTAACTTCTGTAATTCTATAACAATATTTCATCCATTCGTTGCATTGGTTTAAGAATGTATGTTACATGGTGGTGATGAGGATGTACTTTGAAATCCGATGGAAATTACATTAAGCCCCTTTTACACAGTGATCCCCCTATAATGGTGCATAGAAGACTCCTCATTATACCGCCTTTTGCCTTTTTATACTGAACCAAACAAAGACGGCATAATCCCACCCACTGTTTGATTCTAGACAGCCTGCCGGCATTCCGGAACCAGAGACGTGAAGTGAGACGCCACAGCATCGGTGTCTAATCTGACGTATCCGTGTGTGATTTTCTAGCCACGCACATTTATACAACTCCTAAAAATGTGAGAAATATTGCTATGCATGGTATATAACATGTCACTGTGTAAAATGGGGAAACGTATCCTCTCTATTCAGTATAAACACGTGTTATGGTTGTTGTGGTCAATGTGGTTGTCATGGAGACGGCGCCTGTTTAAAACATGAACAGAATTCGCAGGTGTCCTCTAAACACAGTACAGGAAGTATATATATATATTTAGTTTTATCTTACATTATGTAAATGAATTGTTTTGTCTGCAAGAAGAATTCTTGCAGACATCTTTATACATTTTACACTGAACAGTAAAGTGTAATAAAGGTGTATTGGTAATTTGCACCCTGGTGAGTCCTGATATGTAGTACAGTGCATGTGTAAAATTACAATATAATATAAAAGTTTAGTTTAAAAAATATATATATCTTTGAAATGTGATTTTTACTCCCCAAACCAAATCTAAATCCAAACACTTTTTCCCTGGGTCTCAGGAGGTTAAAGGAAGGGGGAAAAAAGGGTCTTCAGGGAAATATCAGAAATGCTTGTTTTCCTTTCAGTGGCTGGAGGGACGTGTCTGTGTCTAATTGACAGCAGCTGGCAGGATAAGCTGCGGCAGGCAGGGAAATGAAAGACAAAGTAAACAAACTTGCGCTGTAGCTTACAAGCCATGAACAGAGAATGAGTTGTGAGTCCTGAATAATAACAACCACAACAGCATCGAAATGGACAGAAGCAAAATTTCTAGACTAAAATGATGGTAGTAAGGCACTTTGGTCATTCGTTGAGTCTGATAGAAAGGGGCCATCGCTGCAAATCCACTTTAAAAATAAGCAGTTACAGCTGGTTAGAAATAAGTCCTCCATCAGTGTTTCATCTTTTATTTTTTTGATGTTAAATGGCAAATAAAATGATGAACATATGAACAACATAAGACAAATATCAATATCATCAACATGAAAAACCTTTTTCATTAGTTAAAAAAGATACACGTGTAATCACACAATGACAATGAATAATTGTTAAGCGTGAAAGGCATTTCCTGTTTCTATTATTCCATTTTTCTATACAAGAACTTTTCACATTAAAAAGTAAATGTGTTGCTCTTTAATTAAAAGCTTTGACAGACGTTTACTCCAACCCAAGCCTACTGACAAGGTTGACATATTTTCCTCTAATAAAAAGAGACGGGAACGATTTCAAGTTAATTGATTCAGTTATATAAATGTCGAGTGTCAGACATAAGCGACGTATAGAATGACCTTTAACTTTCCCTTTTACGTTATATTCTATCATCTTCTCAGGAGCTATGACAGGACTCATACAACAGTTTTTTAAGGTGTGATCACACTGGATCATCTGTCAACTCATAAGAACTGAGGCACAGACAGAAGCGTCTTTAAATAGCCAGCTTTAATTCTGATGTCAAAGGAGTCCGAAAAACGGACGTCAGTGCTAAATGCAGGCCTCCAAAAAAAAAAGGAGAATACCAAACAACAGCTCTCTTGGGTCAAATATTCAGGCTGTGAGTGATTCAAAAGAAAAGACTGCAAAGAAAAGAGGAAGGGACCCACAGCAGGATTAATCTGCTACAAAGCATCCTGAAGTAGAAATAAAAGAACGTGTGCAAAACCTGTAGAAGGAAAGAAATGAGGGAAGGAGGAAACCAGATCTTTTCATCCACATCTTGCTTTCCATGTCCTTAATACCTCACATGCCTTCATCAGAGGAAAATAGAGGGGGAAAGAACAATATGGAGAGTAGTATTAAAAGGACAGGGTAGTGATCAGACAAAATATTAAGTGCAAACAAAACATGTATTATAATGAAACAATAATCGTTGAATTAGAATTTCTACAAAAATGTATAATCTGTTCTTTGATTGCATTATGAAAAAAAGTTTAACTTTGTTGTATAATTATGTTTTTCTCCTTCCTGTTCAAGGATTTATTTTGTAATGATTGTATAGCAATACTCAAATATGTTTTAGAATAACTAAATGTAAGAACTGGATAGTTAAAACATTTGAATTGCTGGGGGAAGAACGTGAGGACGGGGATGAGGATTGCTGCCTTACAGAAGCCTAGACCCTTAAGGTCGGGGCTGTATCACATCAAGGTTGAGAAGCTGATACCTCAATAAAACAGCCCATTGGAGGTCTCAGAAAGGCACAAGGACTCAAGCAGAGTACAGATATTCAGTGATAAAGGCTGTGATCCAATAGAAACCAAAGATAAAGATATTTTGGAACATGCACATGCTGCAATCTATGAACCCCAGTCTGAGCAGGGTTGGTCCAATACTCCCTGTATTGAAGGTGTGGTGGTTGATAGCAGAGAAAGCCTATCTTGGTACTCCAGTACAGGAATCCAGACAGGAATCCAAAGATATGGTCTCGGCCCACTTTACTCCACATCAAATGAAAAACTTTGGTGCTGTCCCTCTGGAGAGATCGCAAACCGGGGTCCAAACAAGGGGATACTAATTATTTCATAGCCTACCTCAGGGGGTGGGCAACCATGGTCCTACCGTGGGTGCAGATTTTTGTTCCAACCAAGCAGGAACGCACCTGATTTGACTTTCATTAGTAGAATCAGGTGTGTTCCTGCTTGGTTGGAACAAAAACCTGCACCCACGGTAACTCTCCAGGACCAGGGTTGCCCACATCCAGTCTACCTCGTGGAACTTTGGAACAATATTCATCCTATGCGACCTCATTCTTGAAAATAGCAGCTGAAATGACACGCTGTGCATCTTCGGCATCAACTCCAGTGCATCCGCAGATTGTTCTCCAGATGCAGCCATGACTCATTTTGGAATTGGATATTTTGCCAAAAACAATAAGTCAAAATTGCTGCTTATTTCTACCGGAAGATAAAAAAAATTGATGAAATGTCAACTTTGGTTCATTTGCAGGTGTGAAAGCGGACCATGCTGGAGTCTTGCTATGTGCAAATTAGTAGCAACTTTATTGCCTGGTGCAGACCAAATAATCAAACTAGTGGTGTGGAAGCACCCTCAAACCAGAGTACATGGCTGTGCCGTGTTTGGAACTCTAAAGGGCTTTTGAATTGAAACAAGGCACAGGAAGTGGCAACACTCGGCCAACTGATTATGTGTCTTCATTACTCAGTGACAGACTTCTGCATTAAATAGTGCTGGCCACTGGCCCTGCTGAAGTAATTTCATTGAATTTTTTAAGTCCCAAATCCATTCATATTGCACAAGACATTCTACTAACTTTCACCCTCCTTTCCGCTGAACCACACACAGTCAACTCTCAATCACTTTCAGAGGTTCCTTATGGTTACCCTCACAAAGCCCAAACATCATCATCCCTTACTAATTTCAAGCCTGGATCGTGGTCCTGCCTGGTGAATCAAGACTCCCAAAAGCTTTCTCCAGTGTAACACACATTTCTTAATTTGACTTTTTCTGTTTTATTGTATTTTTTATATCATTTCATTATGGTATTGTATTCTATTGTGTATGCACCATAATGTTATTCTCCGTGAAGTACCTTTACAAGCCTATTTGGGTTTCAAACCTCTCCAGCATCTGCTTTCAGTTTTATTTTCTCTTCGTCTTATGTTATTAATTTTATGGCGCATATAAATACAACAAAAATCAAATCAATGAAGTATCATCCTGTAGACTATTATGAGGTAGATGAGGAGTCATCTCACTTTGATTGGCCAACTGGTTTTATATTAGTGCACAGAGGAGATAAATCAGCTGAAAGGGAAAAAAAAACTAAGAATGGAGGGAGAAAGGCAACATCTCTGTCATCACACGGTAACTTTACCTCAGAGAAGCTGCCGGAGTTCCTGAAGTTACGGCCTGCCTGAAGAGCTGTAGAAAACACTGTTTCAATAACTTTTATTCTACACCTCCAAGTCTCAAAATGCACAAAACAAAATCAAAATGCATTTTCATAATATGGGACCTTTAAGTCCCCTGCAGTACCTTTTCAGTAGCACCCCTATAGATATGACCTGCAGATACACAATGAAAACACTTGAATCAGTTGTTGTTGCTGGATAACTATTTAATCTACAAGTATAATTTTGTTGCTATGGAAATGTTAATTTCCAACTAACAAGACTCTTTATCTATGGCTCTGACTAAGTCACACACCATCTGTACATTTACGTCACTGAGAAGCGGCTACTGATTCAATTTCTCCAAAGAAATCCTTTAATAGATTGTAATGAAAATGAGCAAGTGCTTATTGAATTACACTCTTTCAATTGTACATTGGCATCCATAAGTGGCAAAAGCTTTATAATAGTCTGAATAAATAGTAAATATGCTTGATGTATTTACAATATAGTTGTCTATCTTGGTGATGTTAAGAATGATGATTTCACACACACCAGTCATACACACAGATATATCAGAAATAATATATATTTTTTATTTGTTTTGTGTCCTTTGTATTTTTTTTCTTAGCACCTTGACACAGGCTGGCTGTGAAAAATCATCCAGTGAGGTCCCAGAGTGCAGTGGATAATCCAAGTGATCAAAGAGTCTTAATGCAATATGAGGATTTTTTAAAGGTCAGCTGCAGATCTGCAATTTCCTATAAGTCCTGTGCTCTCCTGTGCCCTGCCAGCCATTAAAGGTCACATCATGCTACTCTACTGCAGGCAAAAAGAAGACAAAAGTCTCTTTTGGGGGGGGGTTCTTCATCTAATAAGGGCCACAATAGTGGACACCGCTATTATAATATGTGCTGTCATACCAAACGCACAGCAAGCTCTCACAATGCCAGATATATCAGATGTCAGGTGTCAGATATTTATTATTTCTAACAAGTTGGACAAATTCACAGCAAAGACAAGACACACATACTTTCTTGCACATGTATATTAAAGTAAAAACCTAAAGGATGTAATGCTTAAAAAACAATTGAGAGGTTGCTACACAGTTCCTTGATGAACAAACAGCTGTTAATGGTTTACATTATCATATAATGTGTATAGTATTTAAGTAAATCTATTTGAGTTTCCAAATCTACACTGTGCATGTATGAAAGAGTGAATAACTCCTTTTGATAACGGGAAGAGTTACAATTGCTTACTGGACACTTTTTTTGTTTTATTGCTTACAGTATATATATGTTTGTTTACAGTTTACCACAAATAGATCTTACACTGACCTTATCATGATGTTTAAGACAAAGCGTAAAATTACTTTTGTCCACATCTATATGACTATATGCTGGCGTGCAGCATCAGATTAAACTGAATACTTAGTTTTTGACATTTACATTCTGCTGTAACAGGGCAAAGAGAAAAATTGAGCTAATTAAGAAATGAAATGAATTTAATTAGTCGGCTGTGGCTCATGGGAACCCAGCAGCATTGTGAACACTCAGTCAACTAAATAAAGCGTATGGATGTGGTATTTGTGTATTTATGTTTTATGAAACTGATAAAGGAAAAGTCTCAAGGCAAGTTTATTTGTATAGCACATTTCAACAACAAGGCAATTCAAAGTGCTTTACACAACACATTAAAAGCATCAAGACACAATTAAAAACAGTAAAAACAACGATAAACTATCCTCATTAACAATATGTCTGAAGTTCAAATTCATTCCAGGAGGTATTTTATGGTGACTGTTGTAATTTGCTTCTTTAAGCATCGTCTCAAACTAGAGAATATAGAAAGTAAATAAAAATGTAAGTAATCCCTTGATAGTGAAGCTGGTGCATCTCATAGACTTTTCTACAATAGACTTCTTTTATGATTGTTAAAAATTTGTGTTGCATTGCAGCAGCTTTCATTCTTAGGCCAACACAGGCAAACCTAATGTTAACAATGTTAATGATATACGTTTTTAACACAGAAAAGTATTTTACATACACAACTTTCAGGTCTGTGGACTTTTTAATTACCACTTACTCTTTTCTCAACAACACAGTGTGTCTTTCTTGATTTCCAAACAGATTTTTTAAATTGACAAAAATCATATGTGTGATTCATGGCATTATTCAAATACTAAAGTTGCCTCTTTCCATTTACCACCATACATCATTTTTTCAAAATAAGGTCCCAAGGCATAACCGTATAGGTAGAATTACTCTATAACATCATATATGCTCCTATGTCTATGGATATATACTAAATAAAAAGCTGTAATAAGTATTCTCCCTCCATCTTTCAATGCTGTGTGTGTGTGTGTGTGTGTGTGTGTGTGTGTGTGTGTGTGCGTGCGTGCGTCACCATGCCTGCCATAATATCCATAGAGACTTCAAGCTCACTTTCCTAGCTAATGATTTATGTAAGCTGTAATTATTAAATCGTTGACAGGTGCAGCAGGACATTTGTCGTCAATGAAAAGGAAATTTTGAATAAATAATATTGCTTTAATCAGAGTTGTATTTCATATTCCTTTAAAGGAGAACTCCACTGACCTTACACCATCCAACCTTGTTGAAAAATCTTGCGGAGTATACAGTACATCATCAGAGTATTTGAAAAACATGTATTATTACATTTGTATTTGTGGTTTTGCCTAAATAAAACAAAAAAAAATGTTTTAAAAATGAAAAATATCAGTGAGATGGCATCACCAGCTCCTAATCTCTGCTAGAGATCCTTGCTACTAGATTTGAATAGATTTGTATTGCATTGTGAGTATGAAGGTTAGCCTTTTACAAGGATAGGATAAAAATTGTCCATTGTGAGGCTGACAATTTTATTAATTTACTAAATTGGTGGAGTACTCTTAAGTACTAATATTAGTATTTTCTGATCATACAAAGGCTCAGTTTTATTTTTAAATTTGTAAATCTTCCTTTGAAAATATCTCTCTATAGCAAGCCAACAGCAACATTATGGCACATGTTCCATATTTCAGTCCTAGTATCTGACTAATGTCCACATATGGCATTTTGACCTGCTTGGTCTTGGCTAAATACAGACAAAGATCCCAGCTGACTGAGGCATCACACTGCTAAACTGCTATAGTGAGTGTTTGTTGTGTGAACGCAGATCAACAGTGACACTTTTAATTAAATCTTTCCACAGTCTATATACAGGCACTCTTGAAATAAACACTAGCAACAGCAACCTGATCTGCAGTTTCATCACTGATGTGCTCATATCCACCTTTTCTCAAAAGATCTGCCTGTAATTGAGGTTTGCGAAGTCACATTTCCTTGACTTCCACTTCTTATTTTCTAAAGGAAAAAGGAAGTCTAATTTTGTCCGTGTTGTGAAAGGAATTTCTTCGCACTGCGCTGAACGCGTTACGTGCGGATTCATGGTGCACATTTGATTTGAAATGAAATTGAACTTCGAGGGTGAGGAAAAGGATATTTTTGCAGTGGCCATTACGGAGAAAAGTGACATGTTAGGGAGACATATAACAACATGAGAGGAGGAGAAGGGCAGGGAAAGACCTCTTCCAAGGTCACATGCTCTCCATTCATCACCAGTGTTTGGCACAGTGGTCCACCTGTCCTGCTTTGGTCATGAATGTGCATCCTTCCTCCCCCGGTGCTCTGGGACACATTTCTCCGTAAAGCATGACAGCCACAGTGGATGTCTGTTGATTACCCGCCACATGCACTCACCACCAATCCATAGACAACATTATTCAGGTACAAACCAGGAGCCAGAGAAGGCTAATGTTTCCTGAAAAACCACTCATGTGTTGATAACTGACACCTTAAGTCATGCATATTGATTAAGGCCTGGAGGCATTAGCGAAATCAGTTGAATCTGCAGAATGGGGAGGAGGAATGAACGCTGCCTTAACAGTGAGTGAAAGACATTTAAGGACATTTGAATAGAGCTGGAGTGTAGTGATAGGCGATGTAAATAAACCAGCAATCAGGATGCATTAGCCTCAGCTATGATACACCACCGTGATGGACTGTGTTAGCTGAAACAGTGCAGCCAGGTGGATGAGTCATTTCGAAGTCATGCCCTCACCAGACGGCCTCATTGTCCTCCATGAAAACATTTTCTAGATTTATTTATGGGGACGTTTCTATCCACCTCATTGGCTCGCTTCATTTTAGCAAATTACCCTGAAAACAGGCGTGCCCTCCACTTAGATGTCTGTCTCTTCAATTATTGTTATTATGATGACGTGTCGCAAGCTGCAGTGATCAGTATGCATCCACCTACTGTATGATGCCCTTTTTATTTAAGCCTAAGGCTTATGAAGCCCATTATCTGCAATAATGGTAAGAGTAGTGCAGTTGTTCCTTAAAAAAAAAAAGAGCTGCAGCACTCCAGGTGTTCTGCAACCTGATCAATGTTTGTGCAGAAGTCACGGGGACAGACTTGTTTGTAGCAACACATTTTTCCTGTAAAACTGTCTCTGGCTTCCCAGCATCCCCCTCAGCAGTGAAGAGAATGGCACCTCTTCGGATTTCCTGCTGAAATCCAATGTGGCATCTTTAGTTTCCAGAGAGGAGCGTTATGGTTTTTTCACTCATGATTATGAGGTAACCACCGCCACAGATAGGAGGTGGAGACCACATGTAACCAAACACCTCAGTGGATGCACATGAAAAGTCACATGGATGCTCTCCCGGAGAAAGACACACACACACACACACACCCTTGCCACTACAGAGTCAAGCAAATACACTGCTTGCAAAAACGCATACATGTACTAAAAATCCTTACAGACACGTACCAATCACAGCTCCACTGAGCTCACCGGCATTTATTATTAACAGAGGAAATCATAGGAGGCTTTTAATTGGAGATGCGCTAGTGGGTGTCTCAGAGGTAAGCGGGGTGCTGTCATTGTCGATCTGCAAACTTCCTCAGCTCGGAGAAAAACGGCAGGATGTCGCACTTTCATGTGCACCTCCTGTTGACTGTGAAGGATGTAATTTGAAGCCGTCCTTCTCCTCTCATCACAGCCTCTGATTAGCAGCCCTGACTCCCAGGCTGGTGAATACTAATTCAGGAACGGCAGTCTGGGAATCGCCACCATTAGTGGCGAGTACGGAGAGTAAACGGCATAATATGCAAATGTAGGAAAGTATCACCTTGGCTGTCAATCACCAAAATGGAAGAAAAAAAAAAAAAAATTCTGTACGGCCGCTGATAATACCTCGCCCAGAGGGAGGGAGTGAAGGAATGCAGATGAAGAGAGACAGGGGAGAGAGGGAGAAGTATAGAGGGGATAAATGAAAGCGGTGCAGAATCAAAGTCGGCTGGCCTGCACACATGTGAGGCTGTGATCATCAGCAGGCTCTCGGGCGGTCTGTGTGAAACGAGCTCAGACACTGACGCGACTTAATGACAGGAAGGGGCTGCGTTTCCAGGACACTCTTCATCATCAGACGCATTCCTGTCTCCTGTCGCACGTTTGTCTCCTCAGGACAGTGTTGTGACTTCCTGTGTCTTTTCATAATGACAAGCTGCACCTGACCTCTCATTACACAGCTCCGCTCACACAGACAAAGCTCTTCATCTTTTTTTATCAGGCCTCTTAGACAGTCTTTTTCTTTCCTTTTCCTTTTTTTTTTTATCACTACTAGCCATGGGCGTAGGTTTCGTTTGAACATCATGGGGACACGTTATGAGAGGGAGGTGTGTGAGCATCAAACACTTCGTTTCTTGTATTCTGGCGAATTTGTATGCACCAATTTGTGCCCTTTTCTGCATCAATTTATGGTGGAAATGCCTTCATTTATATTCAAAATACAATGGAGTATAATGCAATAAGGCTCTCAGGCATCCTGTATTGCTTTCAAATATTTATTCTCCTGTAGATAAATTTAATACTATCCCTGCTGAGTCAACACGTATATAGGCATGACAAAAAAAATGGCATTGTTGTGTTCTGAGCCTGGTGGGTTTTTTTCAAAATAAAAGTCTGATGCGCGTGGCGTAAATATTGAGGGGTACATATTACCAGTAGTAAAACCGAGGTATTCAGCAGGGATGTTCATATCATACTCTCCAAGTGAAGAAAGAATAGTGTCTCATCATGACCCTGAAAATGACTTGATTTTTCTTGTGTGTATTTTTGTGTGTATTTGGCCCCGGTGTGCCACAGACCTGTTGGGCGACCGCCGCTGCGCTGGCTGGCAAGAGGATCAGAGAGTCCCTCTTGTTTGTCGCATATTGACCCACTTTGCCTGACGGCTCACGCATCACAGCCATCAGTCTACGTGCGATGCGTGTCCGTACGGGTGGATGTGTATTTACACACCCTCCGGCGCCGCCTCCCCTCGTGGAGCTCCCCGAGAGCTATCCGGGGCCTTACCTCATTTGCACTCATCACAGCGACTCGGGGCCGGGTTGACAGGCTCATTTTCCCTACTCTGCATGGAGCAGCACAGCGGTGATGCCTAGGAACAAACCAGGCACCCAGAGTGGTTTTATAATTAGCTATTGCTCTCTGCCACTAATGTACGGGGAGCAAGAGTCTCTTCCTGAGTGTGTACGGTTGGCAAGCACTCAACAACTCGACGTGTTCGAGCCACCGCTGATGATAATATGTAGGTGTGCGCCAGTGTGGTATGTTGACAGAGGTCGAGGTGAGCGAGCGAGGTGGGTGGGGTTGCAATTGTGTGTCGATAGAGCTCGCCGTCTCCCAGCGAGGTGGCTGACAATCGTGCCTGCGGCTGGCGGCTGATTGCTTCGATGTAAAATGATTGCCTTTTAAGTGGCTCTGAGGTGCACAGACCACAGACATGGCCCTGGCATAGCTGTCACACAGCGAGCCAGGCCCAGGTTAGCCAGCGCTGCACCACACCGGATCCCAGGAGACCTGGGGGCAAACGCAGGCGTTGGTACATACGTACACGCATTATGGGGCAGCGAGAATGCAGCTGCTTATTTCACCTCCAGGTAACACCTCCAAATAAAAGGGTCCGGTCCTGACAAGGAGGTGAAAATGAAACAGGGAGAGAGGCCAGGGAGAGGAAGGGGAAGCAAGGGCACTTTCTCAGTCCCTGATGGAAATGTTCTTACATGTCAGTGAATGGAGCAACAGAATGAGTGAGGGATAAAATTAAGTGCTACAAGAAAAAGCGGAATGTTGGATATTGCCATATTTTTGTTTGATTTTATTGTTTCAAACTTCAAGCTTTTTTGTTGCAAGCGGCCCCAACATCAACATAGTAGCTTCATAAAAAAAAAAAAAATAAAAAAAAAGGCTACATTCATTGGCTTGGGGCGGTATGAACCCATGCAGGATTACAATGTACACAATGTCATCTCATTGTACTTCCCCACCACCTCTGCGCTCTTTTTATTTTTTTCCTGCCTCTGTAGGACAGACGGCATCTGTTGTTCAGCCACGCTCATACAGCCGATAGAACATCCAGAGTGGAGAGGTGGAAATGGAGCGATCAATTAGATTTTAACAAATGACTTTCTGTATATTACCCAGCAGCTGTTAAATCGGTCAACCTTAGCACACCCCCCCCTCCCTTCTCTGCGGGGACGGAGGAGAGGAGGAGAGGGCTTGTCTGCACTGCGTGCTACATCATGGCAAACTGCAGAGAAAGTCAGCCATGGCCTGGGGCGGGAGTGTGCTACGTGTAGCGTGGCTGTGGACGGAGAAGGAGGGATGGAGGATGGAGGATGGAGGTGGGTCAGCTGGACTCCAGGGGCCCCTGTTGGAGATGATGCGGGGACTGAGGGCCAGGAGATGGGCATGCTACATATGGAGGTCCATAGTTACCTCAGGCAAAGGCCCGGCCAGGCCATTTGTTCACTTCCTCCACTCTTAAATATATAAATAAACTATTATCCTCTCTGATACACACTCACACGCTCACGGGCATTGACACACAATCAGATACAGTATATATGTACATAAATGTGGAAGGAAAGAATGCATGCACACGGGCAAACTCTCTCCAAAAAGGATAAACCTACTTTTAGTCCAACTAGTAACCTCCATCTTTAAGGGCACGGGCACAATTCAGCGTTTCAGCTCACTAAATGATGTAGTTTTATGGTGAAGTGCTACTAATGGCTCAGCAGAACATCTTTAAAGACCACTTAAAAGCTAGCAGGCCCATAAACTGTGTAACACACACGCAGTGGGATCTGACCACACAATAGACTTTTGAGTGACTGAATACATGGCAGTGTGTCTGGACGCATGTGTGTGTGCGTGTGTGTGTGTGTGTGTGTGTGTGTGTGTGTGTGTGTGTGTGTGTGTGTGTGTGTGCGGATGAGGAGGAAAAAAGAAGGAGACAGACTGGTGGTGTAAAAGGTGTGAATGCATTTGCGAGAGTGGCTATTACACTTGCTTTGTATTGTCACCTCTGGGTTCACTCGGTATATTTTTAATAGCTACTAGATTGGGATATAGGTGAGAAAACATAGAAGCAAAAGTTATTCTCACCTTGGACACATAGACGGATCCATAGCAGATCAAAATTGTGACTCCTATGTCTTCTTTACAAGTTCGAGCACAGTATTCTCGGGAAAAAAAACACTCATAAACAGCTATTTTTCAGTTGCAATTTGGAGCAATAATCAATAGTTGAATCGGTGGAAAAGAAATAGCCCACATCTTGCCAATTGCACACTGCACAGGCACTGTAATCACTGTGCACAAAAGAATAGAAAGCCTCTACTTATGGAAAGCACTGCATGATGGCAGAGAGGTTGGCAAAGTCTACTATTAAATTTTGAAAAGATTGTTACCATGCTAACCCTTATGGAAGTGAAAATAAATAAATAAATCTGTCACATAAACCCTGAAACGGTCTTGTGAAGAAAGCCAATTAAAGGTATCAAAAGTATGAGCTGTGTTGATGGCGACAGACCTCTACCTGTGTGTAGGCGTTCCACCTGCTGAAATGAGCTTTGTTAGTCTTGTCCTGTAATAATGTGTTGAGTGGGGAATCGAGGCTCCAGCTGCCCTCAGATAGCTACTAAGACCCGGCCACTTCTGAAGTAGAGAGTCGGGGAACAAAGGCAGCAGCGAAAGCAGCAGCAGACGCTTCTATCTGCAGAAATGAACACACAGCAAAACTGTGACACAAAGACAATACAAGCCTTTTATCAATGGGAGAAGTTTTCCGTTAACCTCATAGCAAAATAGCCATACTAATTTATAGTTCAATGTTTTTGAAAAACAAGTAAAAACACTATTTTTATAAATCTCATTACTATTTTTGGTCACTTATTAACAATAGATTCAACCAGTTATGTGAACAAATATGCAAAAAGAAATAGACAGATCATCTTGTCTAACAAATAAAATAAAAATGCCTTAGTCAGAATTGTGCTTCGAATTAGGCATTTTTGTCGTACATAAATGTGAACTATATCTATCATGTCTTGAAGGTAATTTTAAGTTTAAATATATATAATATAATAATCCCTTTGACTGGCTGAAATTACATTTAGTGTGTAAAAAATTAAAGAAATATGTCCACTTACTAGATGAAAATGAATCAAAGCGAAGAGCTAAGGTTTCCTTTGTGGTCAGCCACTTCTTCCTCTCTGCCTAATTTAAATGAAAGGCTTAGGCAGATGTTTTTTACTGTGGCCGGCAACCTTCAACGCTGCAAATAAAAGAAACGCTGCAAACAAAAAGAAACACTGCTTCAAATAAAAGAAATAACGCTGCAAATAAAAGAAAACTCTGTCATTGGCCGATCACAACACTTCACAACACATCCAAAAATTATAGTGGCCAGGAACCTTCAACGCTGCAAATAATAAAAAAAAAAAAAACGCTGCAAACAAAAGGAAATGCTGCTGCAAATAAAAGAAACACTGCTGCAAAAACAGAGCCACCTACTGGAGAAACAATTATTTGCCCCTAATTACTTCTGCTTTACAACACTGCCTCTTCGTATTTTTCTTCGCTCACATAAAAAACTACAGGTGCACCGCCAACAATAGTCCCCGGTAATTCACTTCCGTTGTGGAGTTTTCTTTTATTTGCAGCACTGTTTTTGCAGCGTTTCTTTTATTTGCAGTGTTGAATGTTCCCGGCCACCGTAGTTTTTGGAAGTGTTGTGATCGGCCAATGACATAGACATAGAATAAAGTTATGCAAATATCTTAAGGCTAATATTATGTAACCTGATTCTCTTCAATTCAACCACCGGAGAAATAGGTGACGTCCTCCTCAGCTGCAGCAAACATGATGCCGGTGGGTTTGGAATTCAGTGAGGAAGTTTGTATGTTATATATTGTTACTAATGCTGAGGTCTGCTGTTACAAATGTGTTTTACTTACATGAAGGAGAAATGAATGGTAGGAGCTGCCTTCTACTAATTAAGAGCTCAGGTGAAGTATCACACATTGCTTCTTAAAGTGTAGCTTCATTAAATCATGTTTTATATTTAATCCCCTTTTTATAGAAGATCATTTAGCATCTTACTATAAAGCATTCCTTCATATAAATGATACAAACTAGGCTGACTGACTTCAATATTTGGGGTAAAATTGTTAACTTTTGCCTACCAGCTAAAGTTGGAATGGCCTGCTAGATGTTAAGCATGTACACATGCTTACATTTCTGCCTCCTGTTTTTACCATTTGTAAACGTGCAAAAAATATATTTCTCGGTCCATTTCCTTGTCTGCATTTTTTATTAAATGTGGATGAGTGACTGAGATGAATTTTTCATCCAGGCATTTCAAAACATCCAAATTAATAACAAGCTTACAACAGATTGGATTCTGTCTGAGAGTCGTTCTGCCAACAAAAAGCAGCAGAGAGACACAACAAACATCGCTGCTCTGACTCATCCTGATAAAGGAAAATGTAATTTTGTGTATGATGAGAATTACTCTCCAAATTAATTTCCACAGCAATTAATCTTGATGCCTCACCTATAAGATGCATTCTGCTCTTTGGGAGAAGTGATAAAATGCTAATTAATTGAATAGATTTTTTTTTTAAATATATTTTCGTAATGACCCAGCCGCAATAGTTTTCTCTTTTTAATTGATTTTTTTTGCCAGTTTGAACAGCCTGTTTTGTCTGTGATGTTCAATAACCTTTCTGGCTCGCTGATATTTAATAAATATCCTCTTAATGCGCTTCATAGGTAAAGCTCAAATATTGCTGTCTTGTCCAAAGTGCTTTTTATATCCCCTTTCTCCATCAGTCACCAACCCCCATGCCCTTATACCCCCATATGAGGTGCGTTTCTTAATTAAACCTTGTTTATCTACTTGATTGGTATATAAGAAGTGACAGGGTTAAGTCTGTGATTCTCTATCTCATATTGAGACTTGACTGGTTTCATCCTCGAGGGAATAGGTCTTTATAATCTGAACGTCAGGCCCACTGAGCACTATAGTTTGCTAGAGGCTTAATAATAAAGAAATAAGACAGTCATGTGAAGGGGTGAAATTAACAAAAGGAAGTTTGTGAAATAGAAAATTGATAATACTGAGGAACCAGAAGGTGAAAATAAAATGATAGACAAAATATAACAAATCGCACCTTTGTATTTTCACCTAGTGGATGAAATAAGGCAAGCATACATCTGTCAAGGGGCTGAATCATGGTGCCCTCACAGCAGACTACAGCATATTAACTGACTACAGAATATTAACTACAGCTATATTCACATGGACATTTTACATCAGTGGCTGGGGGCAGAAAGAAATTACACTAACAGCAGTGCAGAACAAACCTTTTGAACAACACTGAATTTTAGTAATGGAATATCTGTTCGCCACAGTAATATGAAATATGCATCAAATCAAACTTTACCGCTTATTGGCTCAGTTCTCAGAATTAGTTCTTGGGTTCATTCAGAAATTTATACAGACCGTCACTGGACAGAATATATTGCTGCTCTCTGGGTTGGCAGAATGTTATTTTAATTCGCTTGACCATAAGTGGTGGATCACAGCTTGTTCCAAACTTTACGAGAAATGTAAATCAAGTGTTTGAGGGGAATGCAGGAATTTAGCCTGTCGGTGGTGGAAGAAGACCTCCAGTCTTTATAAATCTGCATTAACTGATATCATTAGGCCATTTGGGAGCAGCATAACAAGCAATAAACATGACATTGACATATTATCACATTATAATGCTGATATACAGAATGTTGGCAAAGAGTTACATATTTACACTGTAACCATACCCTGAGGAACATTAGCATTCATTTGGAGTCATGTTTCAGGCAACCTGACTGATAATTCAATATTCACCTTCTCTTCAGGTCTGTTTTTGTCGACATTCTCCTCATAGCTGCCGCACTCTATTTTCCACAGTTTATACTAGCTCTTAACTAAATTTGCTTTTTGGTACAGATGCTCTGTTTGGAAATAATAATTGATGAGAGCAGTCATATCGAACCAAAACAGTAAAGTTGTGTCCTGTAAAACATGACTACAGCTTTTAAATGATTTCCAAGTACTTTGGAATTAGGGCCATTTTCTATATATTTTACACACACTCAGTTGTTAATAATGTGGTCATGGTATCTGCCCAAAACCACCTAACTGGACTTTGAACTTGCTGGATTTTGGGTGATTAACTACAAGCTTTGAATTGATCACTCGGTAACACTACATCATTGTCACATATAAAATATATAGCTGCGCCGAATGGGAAAGGCCTGTTTTCTTGATGAGTAATTCAAAGGTTAAACTAACATTATGTGTCACTGAGCAAAACAACAACAACAACAAAGCCGCTGCACTGCTCTCTGTAGGATGAAACTTCTTTAAACATGCTCCTCCGCTGGCCACACACACCGCAGCAGGTGTTTTGCCAATAGATCTTTTTCACGGCAGGCGTTTTAATATGCCAAACCAGGAAGAGCGCAGGTGTAATTAATGACATTAATCATGGCTGCATTCCAATTACATGTGCGGGTTTCAGGGTCTCGTACTGCACCTGCTGGCTGATTGGCTCGGCATACTGGGACACCTAAATGGAACAGAGCCATCCTTAACGTTATTAGTAACACCTGTGCTTTCCCTCGCTATGACGAGTCAAAATGTCGGCTGTGAAAAAAAAAGTCTATTACAGCTGGTGAGAAAATACCTGCTGTGACATCACTGATGGAGCCAGAAGTGCGACATTTTTCAGACCACAGAGAGCATCACAGCAGCAGTTGTCATCCGACATGATAACCAATGATAGAAGTACACACTGCATGAAATTAGATCCTTCTCTTCTTACAAAATGCAATTAATGTTGAAATTTCTCCATTTCCACCATTATCCATACCTACATATTAGGTTTGCTAACTGTTGCATGGCAACCAAGTGCTCCATGCACCAATTGAGCTGTCAGGGTTACGAGTGCCATCCACTCTTGTACCTTCAATTTAATCAGGACAAAATTGTAAAACAGCCTCAACCAGGCTGCTGTGATTATTTTACTACATATGTTGTTGGCTATTCTATTTTAAAACCCAATGAAATGTTGCGCAACTCTAAATCCATACAGAAGATGGTGTTTGCTGTAATTTGATCGTGTTTAAATGTTATATTTTATATAAAATATATTTTATACTTTGTAGAAGTACCATCTCTACATATGTACAAGCACACTGTCATTCCTAATCACATGAAATGATACTGACATGGTTAAAATAATACTAGATCTAGGCAGCTTTAAAATGTTTTCTTTGGTTGTTATACACAATCCCTCATACAAGAATTGTCTGTATTTTTAGAGAAATTTTGCTCAGACACTTTAATTGTACTCTACAATATCTGCCCAAAATGAAAGAGTAGAGAGATTAAGTAAAGAATGACTGGTGGAAAAAGCTCAGGGTTGACAGATGAGAAAATGCTGCTCTGGAGTTAAGATGAATTTTGTCATAAAAAAGGAGAATTACTTTTTTTTTTTAACTTTTTGTTGAAGAGAGGAAAGCATGTTGTTTTACCGCAGGACTGTTTTCAGTCTGCATGTGCATTAAATCTGAGATATGTTAGAAGAAGCCCACTATCAGCCAGCTGCTACAGGCCTCATGGCCTCAGTGTTTCCTACAATTAAAACAAACATTTAAAGACATATTTAGATGGTGGTCGACTTATTAAAGATAGAGTCATCTCACAAAGAAGTCAATAATAACAATAAACAATATGCAGAAGGTGCTACTTGATGTTAAGGTTAATTATATTTTCTTAATTTAATTAATCTGTTTAATTGAAATCAATCTAATTGGATTATTTATTAAATTGAATTCAATTTTGTACTTTAATCAAATGTATTTAATTGGTTTAATCTGGTTGGATTTAATGTGATTTAAAGCATTTTATATTATTTGCATTAGCTATTTTATATTATTGCATTTCATTCATTTCAGTTATATTAATTAGTCAATTTAATGTCCAATACCATTCATGTAAATGGTCATGGCTCCAATAATAACCCCGTGATTAAGGTTAGAGGATGATTTGGTTTTATTAAACGATGTTGACCGGGGCTGAGACAAAATATTTCAATATATCGCATCACTTCCTCTTGCAATAAGCTATGAATGCACGAATGGCAAAAGATTTTTTATTTTTTATTTTGTGATTTATAGAGAGAGATGGAGGTGGGTATGACATGTAACACAAGTCCCCCAGCTGGGAGTTAAACTGTGGATTCTATTAAACTAATACCTCAAAGCAGTGAATATTTACTGCTTTTTGCCTGCTGGGGTGTTTTTTTTTTATTCTTTAATCACAGATATCGTGATGTTTTGTAGATTAATTTTTTTCACAGTACCACCAGACTTCCTTCTATCACACCACTAGAAGGGTTTCATATGCTGTTTTGCACCACTTGTAATTCTATTGAGGACAGTGTCATATTTTTATATATTGCAATATAAAATTCAGCTCCCATCTCTGTCCCTGTCCTGAAATATTGTTGAACTACTGTAGAACTAAGTGAATGAATATTGGGCTTTGCATTCACCAAGTGGTGTTCTTTGATTCATTGGAGATTATTACCAGGTTATCACGAATTTCAAACAGCTTTCTCAGCAGCCCGTGTATACTCAGCCCCTGGAGGCCTGGATGTGAAACTGCATTACACCTGAAAATAAATGCCAAATAATCTCTCATTAAAAATTCTTCAGTCTTCCCTCCTCTCTACTCTCCCTACCCCAACTATCCCCTCCTCCTCCTCCTCCTCACCCCCCGCAGAGAACAGCTTAGGTCATTACAATCTGCTGTCAAAACCTGTGACCGCTCCGCGTTGGAGCCGCCAGGATTAAGGGCTGTGAAAACAAGAACAAGGAGGGAAAGGAGGTGAAAGCTGACAGAGGGAGCAAGGCCTTAAATATTTTCTCTTTCTTCCCTTCTTTTTTCCCGTCCACAGTTGACCGCGTGCTGATTCTTGCAGCTACTTTGCGGCGGACTGCACTAATGTGAAGGGATATGGAGTCACATGGAAAACACGGAGAGGGAAGCTGGTGAACTGAAAGTGTTCCGATTACTGATTGCTCAAGTAAAGGTGTCACTGTGCCTCGCTGTATTCTATCCTGACTTTAAAGTCATGGTCCAAGTTGAATTGTTTTCTTATTCACAGAATTTGTTTCTAAAATAACTAAGACTTGGTGAGGTGATGCCTTGAAGAAAAATAATCAAGTGATAAATTATTGAGCTGATGCTGACTTACTTTACACTAATTCCCTGTTTTTGTTCTGACCTGCTTTGCATGATAAATAGATGGGGCGTACTGTGATGAATGGCAGAAATGGAACTTTTTTTTTACCACATATCTGAGCGTGTATCTACTGTCCAGATGGTGTCAACCTCACAACTCTGGTGCTGCAGATTGTGATCTAAAAGAAGATGAAGGAGGATGTTATAGGTAGGTACACACAGGTACGCACACATACACACACACATCATTTTATTTGCATGCGGGGGTTGCCAAGGTTGACAACAACAGCAAATTGCATTCTGAATCAGACACTCAGGGGTAGCGGGGTTGAGGCCGCATTCTTGCATCAGACCCGTGTGTCTGTTTCTATATGTGATTTTATCTGAGCGGAGGGATCAAGCCACGCAGGTGTCAGCAAGTGCGGCGTTGGACTTTGACTTTATCTCAGCCGTTTACTTCTGTGTTTGACACCGTCAGGTATTTTCAATTTCAGCTCGACAAAAGACCATCCTCTGCCTTTCATATTTCACTGAGCAAAGTGCAACATCTCCCTTTTGAAAGCGGCTCCAGTAAACTAATAAAGCTGAACGATGACTCCATTAGCCACCGACATTAATTTGAAATGAGTATGAAATCATTTGCCTATTTGGACCGGCTGTCTCGCAGGCCTGTTTGGCCTGTTATTTACTGCCACCTCGATGCCCAGAACTCTGTTAATCCTCTGTTTGTGTTCAAACACCTTAGCTGGTTGCTCCGCATCAGTCTGTCCTGCTGGCCGCCGGTGGAGCTGATCTGGCAGGCAGCCTTCTGCTGGGGACGAGGCCTGATTCCAGAGATGTGTGAGAGTGGATATAGGATGGGTTTTCTCTGTCTGCCTATATTCTATCTGAATATCGGCGTGACTGTCTGTCCGTTATTGACGCATGTTTTTCTCTTCCTGCATCTGTCTGCCTGCCTGTCGGTCTCCAAGTTAACAAGAACGTTTTTAATGTCTAAAACAACATGTTTGGAGAGCTGTCTATATTCGGTTTATTCATGGCTGAAAACCATCTCATGAAAAGATTAGAAGAAACACAAACTGTGAAGGCTTCAACACTACTTCACCATTTTTTTTGCAAATACTCAAGTCCTGCTTTCGAGCTCTCGCCCCCTGTAGGCCCTGAACGCTGCCTCTGTCTTCAGCAGGCCCAGTGTCCCGGCTCGGATCCCCCCTCCCCCCTTCACCCCGATCCTGAATGGTACCCCTGATTATCTCATAGTTTTGCTGGATATTCCCTCATCTCCCCTTTAAAAGGACTGCATTACTTCCAGCTCCCCAAACTTGTCAAAACCAATTTGCTTTCCTATTATTCCCTCAACTGATTTCACCATGACCCCTCCTCACGGCCCTCCCTCCGCAAATCCTCGACCCTCCGCTTCCCTCAATCGAAACTCCCAACACGACCTGCGCAACCCCTAAACCTCCTCCACCCTCCTCTCCTATGATTTTTTTTTTCCTTTTCAGACCCGCCTTCTTCTTTACCACTCTTATATGGCTCTGTCCAAAAAAAAAAAAAAAAACATGCAGCGGTTTCTTTTTCATCTCCTGGCGAACTTTTAGAGGGAGCACAGCAAACGGTTGTGAATGAGCCTGTCATACGCACACTAACGGGCCTTTGTGCAAATCAAAGGTGACAGTGAGTCACTGACTACTAAATAAAACCTAAGTCTAATGGAGATCAACGAACCTGAAAAATGTTTGGTTTCCAGTGCGGGCAGCACTTTCACCATCATATCCTGCACGGCCCCGCATCCCCTCCCTCCACCTACCGCGTCCATCCGTCTCCCGTCAATTAGCGCCTCACCAGTGACAACACAGAGGATCTTCATTAGTGGAGAATGCTCAATTATATCAGTTGATATTCCTTTCCAAAACTAATTATCCCAGTTGCATGGTACGGCTGACTGAGCCTGCCCTCGCCCCGGGGCGCAGCGGTTACTGATGTGATTTGGTTTTGGCTCCAAGGTCTGCTTTCCTCTCCTCTCTTTTGTTATCTTCCCTTCCCTCTACACTCATTCAACACAGTCAACCCCAACAATGAGTTACCCTTCGCAGTTGAGCCCCCTCTACTTTTAAAATTGTTCATACTCGTATGATTCATTTTCCACCGCTAAAATCAAAGCGCTCCGAAGAGCTTGTTCTTCCTGTATATGATAAGTAATACTAAATTAGCAGAACTGTAGTAATTGTTCAAAAAGCTCAGCGTAAGAGCCCTTTCTTTTTTATAATCCTGCTCATCGTTCCTCCTGTTGGGGATAACAAAAATAGACAGCCATAGCCATAGCTGAAACAGAAATGGTACAAACGTGTGTCTTCTCATGAGAGGAGCCTGTAAAGGAGGTGGATACTGCAGAGAACATATGGCAGAGACGTTAGATGCTGCGTATTGGCTCGGAGCATGTTTACTTGGAATTTATCCACAAATCTTTGTATTTGATATTTTTTTATTGAGAAAAGTACAAAGAAGAAAGATTATAGACAAAACCTCCCCCTATTTCTCCACAATCTTGGAATTGTCAAATTAAATATGCTGCACCCACTCCAAAATAGCTAAAATATAATTGGTATTATATACCCAGAGTCTTATGACTGGCTCCATGCATTTGGGCCATGGACCACCTAATCAGGGGAAAGAGTTGTCCCACTGGTGTCAAGCCAAGGAATGTGGTGGTTGTCACCTTAAGGCCCAAATTGTCTTGGCTGCAGTGAGACCAGCCCACAGAATGTGAATCTGCTGCAAAGATGAATCTAAAGCAGACGTATCATTAAGGAGAAGCAAACTACTGTGAAAGTGGGATCCTGACTTCAAGCATGTCATTTTAAGTGAGAAATGTTTGCAAATTTCTATTTCCAGAATCTAAATGGATGAGGACATTCTTAGTACACATGGGTAAATGCCCCAGTTTGGAACTGATCCACTAATGATGACAAAAATATGTTAGGAATATGTTGTTTGTAGAACAGTATGTTTTTTGTTACCATGCATATTTCAATAAAAATAATTTTTTAGGAATTCTGCACCTGCTTCACATGACAAAGGCTGAAAGCAACTATACAATGTTCAGATTCTGGCTAGTAGTTTTTCCCATGTGCACCATTCATATTCATACATTATATTTGTCATAGTAAACAAAACAAATTCTAGCATATAATGCATAATCTAATCGAACATCTAATCGAACATGGACCAAAAATCTTCCAGACCAGATTCTAGATATACACTGTCAGTATTCTGCGAATCTCTCCCCTGACTTGTATAATAAAATGATATCCCCTCAAACTAAATTTGACCTCCTTGCCACGAGACAAACCACAAAATTGCTATTGCAAGTGAGACATAAATCTTATGACTAGGGAGAGAGAGTAAGATTGTTGGCCCTTCAGATTCAGGAGTCAGCACCAGCTAAATAGATTACAGAAACACATTATCTGTTCCAAAAACAACTGATGAAGAAGAGATTAATAATTAACAAACACCATTTTATTCCCACCTTTATTCTTCAGAGTCAGAGGAGAATCCTGTGGTAATTAATGGTACGCTTTATAAACTGAATATTCCTGCAATAGATGTACAATATAAAACTTATTGAAGAGCCTACAGTATATTCTGAGAAGAGGAACAGGTACCATATTATACACTTTTTCTGTTTTTTATTTGAAGTTTTGGTATCACTTATAGGATATAGTTGTGATTCTAAGTATAAAAAAATGATCTCAATATCAAGGACACAGGTTCTTCTTTTGAATGTTAACACAAACTTGCCAACTAAAATAATTGCTCTCCATTTTTGAAAAGGTTCTTCTTGCTATCAATTCATCAGACCAAATAGGCTTCATAAAAAATTATTTTTGTTTTCCAATTTTCACACACTGTACAATAATAGAAGTCCTTCTCTTGCCGGACACTAAAAAAGGTTTTGACAGGGTTGAGTTTGACTTTTTTTTTTTTTCTCGAGACGTTTACGTTTTGTAAAAAAAAAAAAAGAAAATGTAGAAAAATGTATCTTGTGGTTTAAATTATATGTTTCTCCTCCTGCTTCAGTCTAGACCAATTCCATCAGATCAATATACTTCCCCTTACAATGAAGGACGAGGTAAAGTTGTCCTTTCTCCTCCCTATTATTAGTACTTGCTATGAAACTCTCGGCTATTGCCCTGTAACTCCTTAAATGGCTGTGATAGTGACTGTAGAGGGAAGAGGGAGCACCAGCATGTATCATCATATGCCGATGATTTATTGTTATATATGTAACAAATCCATCTAAATCAATACCAAATGTTATGTCTCTTCTGAGGGAATACGGTAGAGGTTATAGGATAAACGTCCAAAGAGTGAATTATATATCCTATAAATGCCAGTGTCTCTCATATTCACACCTTCTATTTAGAGTTGTATCGAGCTCCTTGGGTGTGACAATTACAAGGAACATTTCTGACTTATCTAACTCATTTTAGACACTACTCGAGTGCACTATTGCTGACTATGATAGGTGGTCCCATCTCTCCATTTTACAGCACTGTTAAAATGAGTACACTTCCAATATTTCAGCCAAGCCTGACTGCAGATAGAGAAGAGATTGTGTTATCATCGGTGGCTGGTGGCACCAAAGGTAGAACCATCTTCCATCAATCAGAACAAGGGCAGTTTGATTCACAGCTCCTCTTATCTGCATGTCAAAGTGTCCTTGAGAAAGACACCTAGTCCTTTTACATGGGTATTTTTGAAACCAAACTTTAATGGCCCCAGGTTGAAAAAAAAGCCCTCCTAAAATCCACCTCAAACAATGTCATGCACATGCCAAGGCAGTAGGTGGTGTTAAGACTCCTAACAGGGAGGCCATTTTAGCCAATCACATGGCTGGTCACGTCTGGAGTGCTCCACAAGTCTCCACGGATACAACGTACTGTGTGATGTCAATCAATGTCGACGGGAATGACAAGATATTGCAGTTTTCCCATGACTGCTGAAACAGGCATAAAAAAAAGTTCACCCTGGACTCCAAATTACAAAAAACTCTGTGGATGAAAGGCTGAACTGTGCAGAGAAACACAGTTTCAAAAGTACCCGCATTTGTGTCGACAGCTGTTTAACCCCATAATGCTATTTATTGTTACACCTCCTTAGCAGTTTATTTTCTCTTTCCATTAAATATAGTCTGTTAGTCTGAAGATGTGTTAAATGCAACACATCTTCCTTTCCCAGACTCCCTGTTGAATTGTTGAATTTTGCACTTTGCACATAGATATTTCTTTATTTATATTTACATTTCATACTGATCATTAATATGCTCTGTCATTTTTAAACAAACACTACATAAATAAGCATCATTATTCTCCTTCAATGATCTTTCAGCTACAGCAGAAATATCCTTTGCCTGTTTATCTAGTTTTTAGAACATTTCCCTATATTATCATGGAATCTTCTTGTGAGAATGATTTGGGATTTGACATAACAGAGGACCAGGGAGATGGTGCCTTAGAGAACATGGGCTAATGCAGTTCAAGGTATTACATCTTCCTCAATATAAGCAAAACCCTGCAAAATGTATTCTTATATATGTGCAGACACTACTTGTGACTGATATGAGCTATATGATCCCTACTTCTCTGGCACACATGGTTTTCACACTGATGTTTTTGGGTGAGTGAAGGAACCTGATCCTTCGATTTGCCATATCTCCTGTGAGGATTCTCCTCTTAGAGATTCTTAATATAAAATTGCAATATTCATAATGTTATTAGAACGCCCATTAATTCTCCTAAACTGGAAAACCCCCACAGGCTCCCAGTTCTATTTTATGGTCAAGAGATCTTAAGTAGAAAAAACTGGAGGTTATACTTTGAAAATTTGGCCTCATCCCTCCCTGGACTGTGCTAAATCTAAGCTTTAAATCTGTTATATGTAGCAGACCTACAGTCATTGTCATTATTTTTGGACACACGCCTCATTGAATCTTTTCATATCCAATTCTTACGCAACTTGACACCCTCCTCCCCCACCAGCACCACCCATTTCCTCTGTTAATTATTTATTCATTTTTGTCATTTTCACTCTTTTTGTAAAACTAAAAACCAATAAACACATTGTAAAGGAAGTGCTGAAGGTGTAAGTAGTTGTATACTATTATTATACTATTATATTAGTTACTATGATGTTATAAGCACCAATGTCAACATTGTGTGTTAATTTCTGTAGGAACAAGACACTGTTTCACAGAAAGAAAATCACATGAAGATAAAAGAAAGGCATCATTTTCATTCGTCCTGAGAACATTACCTCTATGCCGCTGACTTTGTTTTACTTTTATTGAAAAGGGATGGATTGGAGAAAAGTGTCTAAACTGGAGCCTCAGGTTCTCTCACTGGGCTCCTCGCTGCTGTCGAGCCAACCGGCCTCACAGAAGGTGGGCCATTTAGTCACATTTCAAAGTAGCTCAGGCAGGGGAACACACTCATTACACATAATTCTTCCTCTACTCTCTCCCTCATGGCTCCCTCTTTAGTCCCCCTCTCCCCTTCTCTCTCCCCCCTCCCTCTCCCGCTCTGTGTATCTCTCTCCTCTTCCCCCGGTTTCAAAGAGTAGAAAGCCCTCATGGTCCTCCGTCCTCCGTCCGGAGGTAGATCACTTTAATTCTGCTTCACAGATCTTTTTCAAAAGACCCGAGACCCGGAGACCTCAGAACCGGTGACCGTTGGGTGAACCCGGGCCGACCAGCCAGGACCCGGCCACTTGTAAACACAGCCATCGTCTCACACGCTCTCATTCACCCCCCGAACGCAATTGTTCCCTCCCCCACAATGCCACAAGCATGTTGATCACTGGGCAGAGTGTGTTCTTTTAGCTTGGATGTGCGTGTTTGTTTGTTTTGTTTGTTTTTTTTACAAGCACCGGTCATCTTGTCCGGTAATCATGTCCGGGAATATTGGCTGTCACTTGGCTGAGAGCAGCTGATCGATGATTTAAAGGTAGACGATTGCCCTCCGGACACATAACTCATTAATTAATTTGTTTTGTTTTTTTTCCCCGCTGTTGGATATTTTGAGGGACTGCATCCAAAGCTCAGTGTTGCCAAAACAGTCTGACCCGTCCTGGGACAACTGAAAATCTGCTCCTTCTCCAGCGAGGGAACTGTCCTAGATGAACAGGTTCGCTTATGTGGGCCGGACCTGGATTCCACAGATGGTTCATAAGTTCATTTCCCTGTTTGCATCAGCCTAATTTATGCGGAGGTGATTTGAGCATGACCAGAAATTGATCATTACTGAAAAACACGGTAATGAGCCGCTCTGAAATACAAGTTCACGTTGTTGTTGTTTTGTCTGCTGTATAGTCTAATCAGTCCTGCTGCAACCTGCTGTCATCACAAACAGCTCACGCAATCAATACACAGGGCAGATGGATATTGTGAGAAAAATGCAATGAAGGCCTTCACAGACAATCTCACTTTGCGATGCCAGGAAAGTGTGTCAGACAGGCGTCAATCTCTTCCAGGACACTGTCGAATCAAACCATATTTACCGATAAATCCTCTCTGATAACAGAAACATAACACACGCAAACATAAAATCACCGATGTGTCAATGCACGGGACGTTCAGTGACATTTACAAAGAGTGAAACCTGGCCTGGTTCACGTTAGGAAACCGCTGCCGACACGAGTCCTCTTAAGTCTGTTACTTTTGCACAGCCTTCCTTAAAGGGCAGCCGGCTCATCTCTTTGATGACTGATGGGGGGATTTGCTGCGATAATGTGTTCGGGTGCCAGATGAACTTGGAGTACAAAACAAAGTTGCCATGGTGATGTCCTTCAGTTTTTCGGCTCAGGAGGCGGACACGTGTGGGGAAATGTACAGACGCGCGCTATGGGCTGGTGTTATTGTCCAGAGAAGCTTCGGCCTCAAAGCCCGAGGCTTTGGCCGTGATTGCGCTTTCAAATCCTCCCGTCAAATTAGAAACTATGACCCGGAATATGTCCATATTGGAGAAAAGTGCAGGTGACATTTCGCACAACGCGTCACGCAGCGGGGGAAATTGCACAGTGCCCAAACAATCCCACCTCAGTGAATCGTGACCGTAACACTGTTGAACAGTCTGAAGTGAACTATGAGCCCCAAAAGACAAACTTTAGACGCCCCCGACTACACTTCAGCAGCACCTTCACCCCTTGACCCCACCCCCCCCTCCACATCGGCCCTTCAAGTTTAGGCAAACCTTCCCCTCACCATCCTAATTAAGGTGAAAGAAGCCTTTCAGATAAGGCTAATGAGGGCTGACGTGGAGCCGCTCTCTCGGCTGTCTGCGGACGTGAGCACCCACAACAGGCTCCGGCTGAACCGGCCTAGAGACTCACGGTTTGGGGTCAGTGTCTATCCCCCTTCAGGGCAGACCGTTCACACTCTCACACCTGCCTGTCAAAGGAGAGAGCGGCAGGAGACATGGCCATGGAGAGCGGGGGAATGAGAAAGAGGCAGCCAGTGTAAGAAACTGTGGGGGAGTGTTTTCACATTTGTAAATAAAGGCACAATCCCCAGCAGACAGCACTAAAACAGAGCAATTATTATCACTATTGATTCGAGCCAGTCTCAGGAGCATGCATGAGGTGTGGTTGGTCAATATGAGTTGCAATAGTCTTGTAGTTTCAACTTGGTCGGCGGAAGTCAAAAGTGTGGCTAGACTGCCTCACAGTGGAGGCTGCATGAACTACAGGATCAGGCGCTTGGAAAAAAGACAGTTTGGACTCCACACGGAGCTTCTAGTTGTGCAAAAGGTAGAATTGATCTTATACTGATAATCACTTATTTTTTGATCCCACTGAGCTTTGTCTACATAACATGTTTAATGTCCATAATACATTTATATGTATATAAGTTATAAGGGTGCTGCTTTGTAGGCAGTGAATGTAATCAGTCCAACAGATGTGTTCTAGTATAATATGATAACATTGTTTATCGTGGGAGTTGATGATTTATCACAGGTGTTAAATTCATTGGGAACAGATAGAAAAAGAATATATTAATTCAGTAATTTGCACATAAACATATGGCCTTTGTGTTACATAGACACACACACACATGTGTAAAGGATTTGCATTAAAGGCTTTAACTCGATTTATAATTAACCCGGGTTCAAACAAGTATTAAGTCATTCTTTTCTCAGTACCACTGACAAAAAAATTCAACATTATTCTGATAACTTAGTATCAGAATACTATACACCATTTAATCGTTAATAGTGTTTCCACCTTATGAAAACACTATTAACTAACAATATCTGACAACCAAAACACATCAAACCCTCCTCAAACCCCCCAAACCCTCAAACTGTAAATCCATAATGATGAATCGTTTGAGCAGTGAGTTTAAGTGTGAGCATATGGGATACTGCGGGTTGCTGTTTTGAGGTGAAATAAGAACAATGAAAGCAAACAGGAAATATATTGGTCAAGTCATTTAATAACTTTTGAAATAAAAAAAGAACAAGTTGAAACAATCTCACCTCACTTTAAGAGTTTTCATATTTACAGGCAAACAGAGACACTTGACAACTTGAAATACCTTTATATTGGTTGTATTTCCAAGGAATTTTGAATGTCGTGTTATTGTGTATCCTGTACCTCCAACATTAGATCTGCTCTGCCTTTCAATTACAACTACAAACATTCCTATATATAGACTTGTTTCATTGAGATTTAAATTTAATTTTAATATAAAACGAGACATTTACATATAATAAATACAGTATGAATGCACCAAAGACATGAGTGTGCAGTTTATGATTAAATATACCAGGACTTATTATGATATATGTGCACTATAGATAGCACTATAGATATATAAAGACACCCAGTAGCTGGTGTTAAATGTTTTATATACATGAAGCACCAGAAAATAGTGGTCTGCAGAAAGTTGTAGTGTCTTCACGCACAGATTTCTTTTGTATCCAGCATTGTGCAGTAGCCTCCCCTTATGCGCCATCCTCTATGGGTCTGGACTCTGTTTTTAAACTCAGTAATTCTTTAAGTGACTCGAAACGCAGCGGATTAACCTCATCAGTGTAACGCACCTGGCCATAGACATGTAAAAGGCTTATGTGGTTTTGCTGTGTGTGAGAACGGTTTTCTCACCATGTTCCAAAATGCCTCACGCAGCTCATCAGAAGCAGGATTGACAGGTAGAGCGCTAATGATGTAGCGGCACGCCGTCCGATTGAACTCCTGGTTCCATATTTATCCACAGTAACATGTTGCAATGCAGGAATACGCTCAACCATCTGGGTGGGAAGGTATAAAAGACAATAGACAAAAAGCACCTTAGAAGATGATAAAGATGGTTTTGCTGCTGATTTTTTTTTTTTTTATCCTGCACTTGCACAAATTGTGTGCTTAGCATCAAACCAGGTGGGGGAAGTGATAAGCAAATAATGAATCATCTCTGCCTGTTATTGCAGCTCTTCCCTCAGGATCCTCTTCTTATTGGCTTAGTGAAATCCATTGAAAAACGCATCTACTTGAGTACCTCTTAATGGATTCAATCCAGCAGTGTGTGTATAATCCACGCTGTCACACCTCGCACCTCAAACTATGCGGAGTAACTCCTTGATGTCCAGGTTTAGGTTGAGATAAATAAGTTGAATAAAGGAAGATTATGCTGCGGATAGATATGTGTCGGCGTGATTAAGTTGAGTCGTTGAGTCGATTAAGTTGATATCTACTTGAAAAAGCAGTGGATCAGAGGCAGCAGAAGCACTGAGAAGTTGAGTCCCTGTAGCCTCGAGGCGAAGTTCATCACGTTGCAGTCGTCACTGTAGCAGCAGTGCACTTTGACACCCGGGGCTCTGTAGCCGGGGCTGTTAGCCTGGCTGCAGAAAGACTTGTAGGAGCATGACTTCATCACTCCACCTGACAAACAGAAATAGAAGCCAGACACGCTGGTTTAGCAGCTTTCATATTAACATAAATGTGAATAAACTTGCTCCAACATGAAAAGCGAGAGAGAGGCTAGAGAGAGACACAAGAGCATATGTTAGTGAGTGCGGTTTGTTTTTTGTTTCATAGGTTTTATACACACCCGTCACCATCATTTTTCTTTTTTTTTATGGGAAAACTGGTGCACATACAATGCATCATGCAGCGACAGAAAGATGTCCTTTGCTGCAGCCCTACTTTCTGAAGGTTGATTTGGTGTGTCTTTATATAACAATCTTGCCTTGTGCGGGTTTAAATTAGAGTTGACTTCATTTTGTAAAGAGGAAGTGCCTCTGTGCCACGAACACATGGTGTCCTAATTAAAGATATTGATCGAATAGGAGCAGCAAAGCTCTTCATTCCCTTAAAAGCCTCAGACCCCCCGCCGACTGAGATGTGTCTCCAGCTAGCTGCCTGCGCTTCATTTGTTAAACCAACACAAACACGAGCATCAACATAAATGCAGTGGTCTGGTGTCTCTGTTTGTTGGTGGGATGGAGGGAGACTGTTGGACTCACTGTCGTGGCCCACCACCACAGCGCAGGCATCAGAGAAGCTGGGACAGGATTTGGAGCCTTGCCGGTTGCAGTCATCATTATTGGAGCCCATACAGTTATAACACTGCAGGGCCACACCTGAGGAAGAGAAAAATACTGGTACAGCATATGCTAATATACACACACTAAAGCAGAAAAGCAAGTTGAGAGTTTAAAGGCTCCCATTTTACTTGACATATGTAGCATCAATGAGATCGAAATTTAGTACTATACTTTCTATATGTTTTCTTTTATTTATATATTCTATTCTACATTTGGGATTTTTTTCTTTTAAAAAAATCCAAGTATCCAAAGATCAGGAATATGCGAGTAATGCAATTCTGAATTAATTAAAGTCATCAAAAGCATGCAATCAAAACACATAAACATGTTTTTACACAGTTTTTAGATGCCAGTCCTATGTTATTGTAGATGTAGAAGGGATTCATCGCACAGCTTTCAGACATTGGTGCTAAGCGATTCTGGCATTTTTATCTTAAAAACTGCAATTAGAAGGTAATTCAGTCCCATTCATCATCAATTTAGCTCTAATTGTTCAGTCTGCAAGGGTTATGTCTATCCCTTATTGACTCTGAACTCATAGATGGGTGAGTATGTATGCACAGACAGGCTAAATTCAATGTGACTCCGCTGTTGTGATGTTGTTGCTGTGATGTTGCTCCATCACTCTTCTTCCTTAACAATTGAAATCAACCAACAAATGAATCTGCTGTATTGTCCTCCAATAAAAACATTTAGCCAGAGCTTCAGGAGCCCTCTCCAGCACACAAAACACTTAAACGTCTTTCTAAAGCTCTCCAGAGGAAGGAGCCGTTATTTGGGAACTAGCTGACCTTTGAAATACCACTTTAATGCTTTCTTTTGAAAACTTCCATCCATCGCCCAAATTCTAAAATGGCCCTTCAGAAGCAGCCGTTAATGCTCCTTCTTAAGTGGATCGAAAAGAGATGGAATAAAAGCTTTATATTTTTTTTTCTTTTTTTTGGAACAGCACATCTCTTGACTTGGCCATCAAAATGACTACCTCGACCTTAAACTTGTCTTTTATCATTGAGGCATGAGGAAAAAGCAAAGTATTCTCCATACAGAATCGGTTTAGTGAAATGTTCTGAAACCAAAAACTTTGGACTTCGGAACATGCTGCCCTTTGACTATTAAAAGCATAATTTAAACAGTAAAACAATAAAGCTACAATAAAAGATTAAGACTCCTCACATGAATGTCGGCAGTTGGCCTCTTTCATTGTGCTGTCATGGTATATAAATGCCCCATGCTGTTTCTAGTTGACCCCAATCTATCCCCACAGCACAGCCGCTCTGCACACATGCTAAAAGTATTAGCCTCCAGTCCAGGCCTATTAAAAGATTAGCTGCTGGGATTGCATGCTACAGTTACAGCAGAGTACTGAAGGAAAGACTGAAGGAAAGAAAAATCGGGAAAATCACCAGAGAAATTAATGGAAATTAGCAAACCTGACCTATAATAAAGGGTTATTATTCGCTTTTACTGTCTTGTCAGTAATAAAAAATTGTTCATTTTTCAGCAAATTAAATGTCCCAGTAATAGTGCTGTGTCCAACATATACTGGAAGCTACAGTCTAGTTTAGGCTGAGATTTCAGCTTCTACTGAAAATAAATATGTAGGCTTTCATGGAAAAAACAATGTGCAAGGGAGAAAAGTATCTAAAGCCAAACACCAATAAGTTTAAATGTTGGATAAGCATAGTGATCTGACGGTAGGGACAGAAAAAAGTCATAGAAAGACAATTGAGTCCTTACTGTTAGTTGCTTGCAGGACCAGGGAAAGCAGGAGCAGCGGGCAGTAGCGGGCAGCTCTCATGATGTTGGTGGTCTTCGCTCGTCCTGATCACAGAATGTCTCCTCATAAAGCCCCCAGGGCTTATTCTGAGCTATCAGATGAGCTAATATGCCTCCCTGCACTGACCAGGAGATTACCAGCCTCTCCAATGGGGTCCATGGATATATCTTGAGTGTCAGCAGTTGCCTCTGTAACCTGAACAGGCAAAAGAGAAGCAGCGTGGTAGGATTCATCCTTTAACTCTCGACTTATTATGCTTTAGCCACACCCATCCTGTGTCTGGCTCTTCCACATCCTGTCCCTGTCGTACCTGGTCCAGTCCTTATATCACCCCGCTGCACCTGCTTTGGCCTCCTTTGTCCTTGTCCTTTTCATCGGCAGCTTCGGTAGTTTGCATCGGTTTGGATGTGACTCTGGTTGTTAGGATGTGTGCATTTCTAATTCTATTTGTAACCGTACATGTTTTTTACTCCTAAACACAAATATGTGCAGATATTTTCCGGGCCGAATTCATCATTTCAGTCAGGACCACTTTTGTCGAATGAGATCTTTTAGTTGTATTTGCATTCGTTTGACAGTGTGGCTCTGCTCTGGGAGCTCCATGTCTTACATGGAAAGCCTAAGGCAGGCAAAACAGCGCAGGGACCCTCAAGGGAACCACCATGCCCTTTCATATGCCTACATAGAAAGCCTAAGACCCCAGGGGACCACCTGCCCTTCTGCAGGTTTACATGGAGAGCCCAAGGCAGGGGGAGCCAGGGGACGTCCCAGCCCGTCTGTGTGCCTCCATGAAACGCTGAAAGCAGGGAGAGCAGTGGTGAAGGTAGCTCCCAAGTACAGAACAGAGCTGCCAACATGCAGTCTCGTAGACCACACCAAGCACTTTGCACTAATAGCGTTCATATAACCATTCACACATGCGGCTGCTGCGCAAGGTGTCGACAGCTCATCGGGAGAATCTAATTATTCACACACATGAAAGGACGAGCCATTTGGAGCAATCTGGGGATAAGTATCGCACCCAAGGATAAGACATGCAGCCTGGACTCAAACCGCCGATCCGATGACCGCTTTGTCTCTGTGTCACATCCGCCCCCACGATGACATAAGAAATGACACACACAGCATGTAAGTACATGGAGCTGGGGCTGGAGGTGGGCTGCAAGCAGCTCGGAGAGGAAGTAGAAATGTTAGGCCGAATGAAGCAGCTTGATTGGGCTCAATTTCAGATTTTTCAAACTGGCTGAACCACACCATCTGTCCACTAATGAGGCAAATGTGGAAAAAAAAGAGGAAAACTAAAGGTCAAAAGAAAGATCTGTAATGGATCACTGCATCGTTTAGACACTGTGCTTATGTATCTTGATTCTTCAGACACTGACTGGAAGCATAACGTTGATAAATCATCTCAAACACATCTGAATCCTGATGTATCACCATGCAAGGAAATAACCAGAGTAAAGCCAGGGTGCTGTATTGCCATCTTTTTATTGCACTTTTTAAGCAGATGCTGTGCAGAGAAGTTATTCCTCAGTGTGACACAACGAACCATAGCAGGACTAGGACAAATCCATCCAAAAATTAAATTACTCCTGGTCACAATACAGTCACAATTAGTTTGCTTTATATCAAAATAAAATCCAAAAAATAAAGTCCCACAATTTCATCAAGAAAGCTATGACAAGTATGACAAATATCTACAAGGTTACATGAAGGAAGCGGGTTGAGGATGGCAGAATAACTATCAAAAATGCAGATGAGTCATTTTTTTTCATTCTTGGAATTTCCTACAGTATATACAAACATTAATAATGCAAGATTTTTTCCCTCTCTCACATGCAGTAAGCTATTGTGATAGTTTGTATTCTCTTAGTGGTGCATCAACATTTTATGAATGAATCTTAGTCTCTGGTACTCGTTTTCAAAAATCTATCTTCCGCTCATATTAAGAGGAGACAACAACAGAAGTGGGTAAACAGTCTTCTCCCTCAGTGGCTGTCATGGCAACATCATTATAGATAATTTAACCCACAAGCAATCATCGCACTTTCTCATTATCATACACACACACACACACACACACACACACGTGCACACGCACTCATTATATGATATGGTACATTTTTCTAAAACTTTAAACTAGACCCCTGGTACAGTACGATACACTGACACATCAAAATGTACAGAGTGATTAAGAGGAAACCATTCCTGTGGATCCCGTATACACAAAGTCAGTAGGAAATATAACCCCCCAAGACCATTTTTCCTTTGAATGTCCATCAGTCCTTGGAAGAGTGGTAAAATATTTCTGATCAAAGTAGTTACACCCCCCCATCCCCCCCACCCCCCAAAACACCAAACAACTCCTCTTCTGTGTCGGATTTGTCCTGTATGAGGCACGGCCGCTAACTCCTCCCCATCTTGGCGATCAGCTCATCACAGATCTTTGTCAACTCCTCGATCTCTTTGTTCTGTAAAAATAAATAAAATGTATGATTTGCACGCCATCATATGATCAAGCCGCATATGTTTTAAACGCTTGATTTGATTCCAGGATCCTGACTGACCTTTTGCTCCAATGTGCGCTCCAGAGAGTCCACTTTCATCTGCTCCTTCCTCAGACTGGCCTGGTGGGCGGCCTGCTCCTGCTTGGCCTTGGCCCGCACTTGAGCTATGTCTGCGTTGGCCCTGAAAAGTATTGAGAGAATCAAGTCACCTCTCTATGACTTCCATAAGCCCGGCAAGTGTAATGAATATAATCTGTATAAACGCTGCATTTCCAATAGATTAAATATAAATCAACTATAGAAATGTTAATTACACTGGCCCGTATCCAAGCACTTTTCATCTGGGCACTGAGTTATTGTGCAGTTAGTGTATTTAGTCCATTGGGCCAAGACCCAAAATTTCATCATAGCTGGTAGCTTATTAGTGGTGACCTCATGAAGTCAACCGCCCCATAAAGTAAATTATATTTTTGATTTTCAGTGTTTTATAAAATTGTGTTTTATAAGTGGACATATTGCATGCTTTGATTTAAGCCCATTGATGAATCTTTCTGAGAAAGGCAGAGGTCACTGGAGCTTTTCAAAACTTCAATAACATTCATTTTCCAACAATTTGTACCTAAACTATATACTTTCTTTTAGCCCTGTGGTATGAAGGTACATTAGAGGCAGAAAAGACAAAAACTAGAAAAAAAAACACTATTTCATCGTTAGACATGATTTCAGACCCTAAATTAGCAGATTGACTTGGACAGAAATCTCTCAACATATATGAGAAGAGCAATGGTAAAGAATGAGAGGAGTGCAGTCATCAGTGGACTTGTAGGTGTGTCTAAAATGCAATTTACATTAGGGGTTGGTTGAATTCATGAGGTGATACATCAATATATAAACTAGGAATGTATATGAATAAAAAAAAAACTAAATTAGAATTTGCCCACCCAGATGGTACTGATGTCTGGTCTGACCCATGGATTAATTGTGTTGTTTTCTCTTTGGGGAATGTTAGAATAAACATGATATATAGTGAGAGTATGTATAGACTCACTTGTCTAGTTTCTCCTCCGCATGAATCTTCAAGGCTTGATAGCGCTGCTCCTCCTTACGGACCCTGGACAGATACTCCTGAGCACACTTCTTCAGAACCTCTTCATTCTGCGCACAGTGAGAAATGTCTTAATTACTATCCATAAGGGCTGGGAAGCAACATTTACAAGGCTAGCCATGCTGAAAACAGTCATTAGTTGTGGGTAATTTGCACAATAGGTCACCTTGCGAAAGCCCTCCAGCACGTCTTTCATCTTCTCGTAACGTCGGAAGAGATCGGCCAGAGACTTTTCCACGGAGTTGAGGTCAGCTAAGGCCTGGTCCTTTTCCACGATCAGCTGCTGAATGGTGTGGTGGGAAAGAGACTTCTCTTTCTGGTCATCCTCTGATGGACACACACACAAATATGGCATGGATTAAATCAATCTACATATTAAAGAATTAGGTAAACAAGTAAACACACATCCTATTGCAACGCACATCAACACACTCTATATGTAGTAATAGTAATAGTATAACAGTATTTCTGATAAACAAGTGGAGCATGCAAACAAACAATTAACAATGGGAAGATTACTGTAAACCACAGAGACTGATACAGTCTGAACCTTCAGTATTAAATAGCAAAGCTCCGACAGTAAATCAACCATCAGCTTTCCCTTTCCTTTCCTGTCACAAGCTTAGGTGGCCAACCTGCTTAAATGGCCAATTTATCATGATCTGACAAGTGCAGATGTGCATGTAAAGGTTTATTAGGGATTGTTATACTTAATCTGAGGATCTGAGCAATAGCAGGACAACGGAATATAAAATTCTTAAAGATTCTATCCTTTTTTTTTACCCGCTTTGAAAAAAAGTACAACAAACGATCTCTCAACAGACGGAGTGAAACACAAACATAAATGGACAAGCAAATGTCACTGGACATGAGGAAGGAAAGTGAGAAAGTGAGCACATCTACTCCCCTCTCTGACGGACGGATGGAGCGATGTGAGCTGACACACACAAGAGAAGGACAAGTCTGCGTTACTCACCTGGCATGCCTGTCAGGGTTATCAAACAGTAAGGGGCAAAGATGGGAGCAGAACAGAAAAAAAAGGGACTGTGTTAAGTCAAGCTGGGAGTGCACGACATGTGAGAGAGCTGAGTGTTAGACACAAGCAGAGACAGATTGTTCCTTTTTTTTTGTGACACTGCTTTAATAAGAGTACGAAATTAAACTAGAAAGGTTGTGGGTACGGCCAACCTGTGGTGGTTTTGGGGGGGGGGGGGGGGGGGGGGGGGGGGTTTGTGGTCCACTTTCAAAATGAAGTCTTAACTAATCCTCAAGATATAAATAACTACTGCAGATTTCTATGCAAAGTTAGACCCTTCTCGGTGTAAATCATCTGATGATGCTCTGGAGAAATTCTATGATAAGTGAATCTGCTACGGTTGATTTAGATTTTAATTTTACTGCTCAAGAAATTAAATGGAGAATAAAATCACACAGTGCGTTACGGACACATTCCCAGACGGGCTCTGTGCAGAGTTTTTTTTTTTGTAAGTCCTACAGAGATTTCATCGCCCCTTTGCTATTCAGATATATTAAAGATTCCATTGTCAATAACATACGTCCACAATTTTTTTATGAGGCCAATATTTGTCTAGGACTTAAGATTTGGATCTGTTGGCTTATAGAATCCTCAGCCTTTTAAATTATGGGCAATTGGTAGCAGAGTTGTCCACAAGGCTTGGCAGACATACTTTATTGCTAGTACATCCTGATCAAACTGGCTTTCTGTCTGGGAGATTTTCTTTTTTTAGCACCCAGAGATTATTCAATATGATGTGTGCGGACTATAAAGGAAGCAATAAGTCGGTGGTTATCTCACTTGATGCAGAACAGGCAAGTGATCAGACTAGAGTAGAGATATATGCCTGACACTTTGAGACATTATGGTTTTGATGAATTCTTTTTATCATTCATTAAGATGCTCTATGTTTGCCCCCCAACTGCCATTCTCACTGATGGCAGCGGGTTATTATCTTTTAATCACAAGTGTCAGACAAGGCAGGTCGTCTGTCATTCAACTTAGCACTTGAGCCTCTGGCTATTAGTATAAGGCAGCATGCTGAATTAAAGTGGGAAGTAATGAATGTAAACAATGTCTGTACACAGATGATTTGTTGATTTTTTTGTCAGATCGCCATCCATCTGTCCCTCCACTCCTTTCTAATCAACTGTTTTGGTAGCTTTATTCCTCATATAGAAACTTTTGTTATTTTCTCTTATAGAGCATATAAATGCAATTAATAGTTGTTCTCCAGAGTGTATTTATTTTAAAAGAAAATACTTCAGTGTCTTCTTCTTCTTCAAAAAATTGATGATTCATTAATACTGCCAATTGTTTTGGGGTATAAAACCCATCACATCCTCAAGATCCATTTATAAAGGTCCAGTGTATCCCTTTCCAGTGTTCCAACATTATTATTGGGCATCAATTCCAGAGAGCCTTAATTTATTTGCAAGATCAATTTCCTCACACAAGTGAGACACTAAAGTGGCTGCAACTGGAGTCTCATGCAGAAAGAAACAGTTCTCTTTCTTTTTTTTCTACTAAAGATTATCCAATGCATCTGGTGGAAGATAGCTTTGTCCTGTCAATTAAAAGTTTAAAACAAATTAAAAGGATGCTGCAAGCATCTGTATTTTCTGTCTATTATCCTTTCTATCCTAATTTCATTCGATCGCAATCTGATCAAACCTTTACTTTCTGGGAAGATAAAGGTTTGACATCCATTGCAGACTCGACAATAATGATCACTTTGCATCTGAGAAAACCCACCCAAGCAACATGTTTTTTATGCTTTAATGAAACATCGAATGGAAGGCTACCAGCACTCCTTGTTTCTCCAGATGGTTTATGGAACCGGTCTCAGGGATACAACTTGAGAGGCTTGAAGGAACAGAAAGTGTTTTCGTCAAAAATTTCAGAGCAACCGAGGCCCAATTATTAGACGCCTTTGCTGCTCGTTAGCTGAAGTCCCTGCAGAGTGATATCCAACTTTGCCTTTCTCTGAGAAATGATTTCTCTCTAATGATTAGCTGATATAGGCTGAAACATGGACATGTTCATCTGTAGTCTGGCTATTCCTTGTTTTTTTCTGGCTGTTGTTTCCTTTGATTTTAGTTCTGTTTTTGAATGCGAATCCGAATATTTGTATGTTTTCTAAGTATATCTGCGGATGTTATTTTTTTTTTGTATGATGAAACTCAAACATAATTTTAAAAAGTAAGTGCAAAATAAGGAAGAAGGAAATTAAATTAGATAGCAGCGAAATCAAAATTTTCTGGAATGTCCAGATGTGGCAGAGGAGATGTAAGTGAGAGCAGAAATCACACATAGAGGGAACCTGCAGGGATATTTAATGAGTTTGGAGAACCAGGACAAATTTAGCTTGTGTCGGAGAAATCAGTGGCAATGGATTAGAGACCTTACATTTGTTCTTTTGCAAATAAACGAGTGCAGCAAAAAACAGTGGCAGAAGTTGGGAAACAAATGAAAATCATGTGCACTGAAAAGAAACAGTGCCAATAACCTATGAACAATATTTGCTTCTTATTACAATCCAAAACAACGTGTTTAACAGTGAACTCACCGATCATCTGTGCAATCGTCTTCTCATACTCAGCGACAATTCTCCTATGGATGAGATGTAGTAGATCATCAATATACGGACAGGATCATGCAGTTCATATGAAAAAAAAGCCCATCTGTTCATTAGTTAGACACAGATTGCAGATTGGATATCTAGACCTGGCGTTTGAGGCCATACCTCTGATGTTGCAGTCCAAGCTGCCTGCCTAATATGCTATTATTCCATATTTTGCTAGAATTTTGAGGAAATGAAAAACATACCCAAACTGTTATCCTGTTAGCCCACAGCTTTATGAAATTGAATTGCCAAGTTTTGGCAGAGGTTTAATCCCCACCAAGTGCTTTCGCTTTGTATTTTTCATTTAATTTGATCAGTGTGCCAAGTTTCTACCCCACTTGTTGCTCAAAGTCCCCCCCCCCCCATATGAGCCAAGGACGGATGGGACCCGATAGGAAACCTTGTTTTGGAGAAAAGCAGGTTGCTAAAGGTAAGAGGATTGATTAGCCATGCCTCCCACTTAGCCTCTTAGCCCCTCCTTATCCTGAACACAATCAGTCAAATGAAGTAATCCCTGTCTTATCCACACTATCTGAGCTGCAGCCAGCTGGGCCCACACCCACCACCTGCTGACAGAGAACATGGTTTCAGTACGGATGCATCTCTTTATCGCCCCGGAACCCTCATTAGCAGCCATTTGTTGGACATAGATTGATTGTTTATGGACACAGATCGCAAATTAATCACAGTTTTATCCTGTTCTCGGGTGATATTTAATTCAAATAGCAGCATTATAAGTCCTCTAACATATAACTCACCCTTTTTCACCCAAGCTCGACCACATCCATTAGGAAATAATTTCATTTATATCTGCTATAGTGACTCATGCTGCTAAGGTGGTAATACCCCTTTAACTGACTCACTACTGCAGTTAACCAACAGCTTTGGCTGACAGGTTAAGTGAGATAAACCCATTTACAGGTTAAATGGTGATAACTGTGGAGTCTGAAAACATGACTCCACCGTTTAGCAGGAATGTAGAGAGGTGTTAAATCCATAATGTCACGGTGGGATCTTGCTGTCATGCAGACCCATGGTGTTACATCCTTACCTCATCTCCACCACTTCCTGTCGGCTGTCTTCATACTTCCTCTGCCACTCCAGTACCTCCTTCTCTTTTGACACGATCTAAATTGGTGTGACATGTTGTTGAACCATGAGATACTGACTATGAATAATCGAAGATGACACCGAATATTTGCGGCTCATATTGCACAAAGTAAAAAAGAAATCGGGCACCTCCTCTCGTGCAATTCCCAGTGAGTGGTCCAGCCCTCTGGGGAGATGGGGGCTCTCTGCTTCGATGTAGCTGGCGTTAGTCCTGGTGTACAGTGAGGTTTTGGACACAGCACTTTCTACCGTAGAGGACGCCTCCTTCTGCTGCTTCCAGGAACCAAAAGAGAGTAGCCGGAGGAAAAAAAAACACAGCCAGTTAAAAACCAGACTGAAATATGGATGGGACGCGACGCACCCTCACACACACATTCTCAATAGGATTCCTGAACCAAACCACAGGGCAGCATCAAACTATATTAAAATAAAATCTACCACACGGCAAAATCAAAGTGTGAATGAGGCAGGGTAGTGATGTTCCTGAAGACTTGGTCAGCCGCCACATGATTGGATGAAACAGTCTTCATAGCCACAATATTAGCCATGTGATTGGCTGATGCTGCCCCCAGCATCATCTCAGTAGAGCCTGAATGTGATCGGGTCCAAGCAAGGCAGGGAGAAAGGAGGGCAGCCCTCCATACAGCGGAAGCTGCATCATATACAGGAGAAGGGGACAGGGTAGCAGACTGGGTAGCATGGGAAACAGATGTTAGTCTCACACTGAAGCACATTGCAATAATAGTGAACTGGTCTTACTGAAGGATCAAAGTGTTAAATTGTGGCCGATTACACTATTTCTTCAGTTCTTTCCCACTTACAAAGACGTGAGGTAAAAGCAGAAAATTCACAGGATTTCTCATTAGAAAGAGTCAAACGTTGGACATGTTCCTGAGGCGCAACGCTACCAACAACAACTCTTTACACAATAAATCATATTAAAATCCAAAACCAATACTTCTTGGCCCCTTTTTGTCCCCCTAAAATGCAGCTCTAATGGATTTAGTCATCCACGGGAGAGCTGGATTACCGGATGATTTGATGAAAAGATGGAGGCTCACGGGGGACAAGAAGACCGAGACCCGCTAATCCACGGAAAAGAGTCAGGTGTTTGGTGCATTAGCTCCATTATTGCAATAACGGTGAAGAGAGACGTCCCACTATGTCAAACTTATGCAACCACAGACTTTCAGTCAGGTACCAATTGGAGTCACCCTCCCAATTCAATAGCTGAACTGTAAACAGACTGTCCTGAGGTAGGATGACTCATCAGCATTTATCTTTCAGAGACAACACCCATAAATCCCCTACAATTTCTACCATAGCATGGCATGAGGTTAAACAGAATATGATACTGTATGTTTAAGAACCAGGTAATGGATGCTACGTTGCGGATAACAAAGATAAGATCAACCTGAATCACATGTTCGGCAAAGATCACATAAGATTTGCTGAAGTTTCTTTTCACAGCGTAAGACAGACATTTAAGATCATAGATCCAGCAGCAGTATGACTTATTAAACAGTGAAGATGCAGACAAAAAACACTATGCCAAACACTGAAAAAACTGCAGCAGTTAGGCGTAACAATAGTTTTCTCCCTAGATGTTTGAAAAGTGGAGAAATACATGATGTTATTGGAAAAAAAAAGACAACTCGGACAAATTGGCTCACAGGGACAAAGTACAGCTTTAAAAAAAACAGAGTTACAAAACCACCCAGACTCAGTGACATTTCAGGGGACGACAGGAGCTAAATGTTAAAGTGCAGTCTGTCTGTATTTGGACAATTGCTTACCCCAGCATGATGGATTTCAAATAAAACAATCATCAGGAGGCTAAATTGCTAACTTTTAGCTTTAATTTGAGGCCATTTATAGTAAATAGCAAAGATTGTTTTGCCTCATCCAATGCACTGCACCAAAATTGGGAGAACAAGGCATTAAAGGGCTTTGATTAGCGCACTTTTAACCAATGTGAATGTGGACACTAAACACACTTAAAACTGAAAATCAGCACTTGAACCTTATAGTGATGGCTTTGCTTTCAAATCCAACGTGCTAGAGTTAAACTAATGAAAAATGTCACTGTCCAAACATTCAAAGGCTGAAGTGAAGCTGGATTACGACGAGGACAGATGACAGGGGTGTTAATGATATTCTTACTTTGAGTAACGGTGAACCGTTGATGTTCAACCTCTGAGTGCTGGCTTTCTTAAGACGAGACTGTGAAACATGTGGGACAACAGCATGAGACATGGACGGACACATGACTGGAAAGCACCAGCGGCTTTTAACTCGACAGCCTCTGAACATCGTCAAGTATGAAACGTCACAGTATTCACATCCAGGCGTATGTGCTTTGGGCACAACCAGAAAAATTCCCAAATTTTGACCTGAAATTCCAGCTCAACTGGATATCGACACCTGCCTGCTGTCACTGTTGTTGTTAGTGCTGTTAGTTTGGATCGGGCCAAATAAAAAAAAAAAAAAACAAGAATGTGACTGGAATTTGGAGTAACAAATTCAACAAATTAAATCTGGGACAGTAAAATCCACTGAATGCCTTCACTGCTCATATTAAGTCTGGTATGAGATGTTCCTAGTCACATTCGTGTTCATATAAGCCTATGAACAACATGCATAATAAAAGGTAAAGGACTGAGACAGCACAGCGCTACTGTTCCTGACGGGTCAACCTAAAAGAGCTTCACTGCTGGTTTGAGTGAAGGTTGGACCCATTAATAAGCATGTTAGAAGTTTTATATGCGGGGGGGGGGGGGGGGGGGGGGGCTGAGGAGGTGGCAGGGTTGAGGATGAGGATCTGTAGCCACCATGAGTTCACAGTCACACTCGGAATGGTGTGTTTAGGGGGTGGGGGTGGGATATAGGCAGGCTGAGGAACACTCATGCACACAAACGCTGCAGCACGTGTGTACTTACACACACCCGCTTTACTGCAGTCACTCATTCAGGATGCACACACGCATACAGCAGGTGCAGGCTGACTCAGCGCAGTACCTGGGGGGTTACAGTGGAGAGGGATGGGCACTGAGAGATGTTTTTGGCTACCTGCAGAGCCTCTATCCTCAGGGCAGCAAGCACCAGCTCCTCCTGGGCCGCACACGAAAGGGGGGGAGGGGGGGGGGGGGTGACGAATGTTGGGAGGTAGGGGAGGAGGTTGCGGCCCACGGATGAGAGAGCAAAGGGAGAGCATATAGAAACTTGAGTTGATCACACACAGCTGCTGTCTACATTTCACACACCATCAGACAATACACAGTGAGCTAAAAACAAAACAAAAAAAAAACTACAACTCGGGTAACAGAATACGAAATGGGAAATTGAAAAAAAAGACAGGGTGAAATAAGGCAGAACAATGTGAGGAACGTTCACACACCAAAAACACACACAATCACAAATCAGGGCCACAAACAGGCCAACAGAGGCGAGGCCGATAGGGTTTTACCAAGAGGGGGACGTGTGGTTTGTCAACACACCTGTAGTTTTTGGGCGAATGCTGTGGGGTTGGTCTCAGCGAGGTCGGGCTCCAGGTACTGCAGGGGATCCTCGCACTCAGACAGCCTGTCTAACAAGGGCATAGCCAGGGCCGGAGCAGGGGCCTCCATGGGGACAATTGTAGGGGGCTACAGGGGCACCAGGAGGAGTAGGCAGAGGGCAGGGAGGACGGCAGGGGGTCAGCATGGCAAAGCAAGCGCCGAGCGTTCGAGGCGGCAGCACTGGGAGCTGAATCACTGAGTTCAAGCTGTCTGTCTATTCATTGTAATGAAAACCACCACGACTGATGTCGTTCATGTTCAGAAGCCTACAATAAAACGTTTTTCAGCATGGTGCTCTGTCTCCCCCTTGTGACTAAACAATGGCATGGCGTAAATGTTACAAGATGAAAACTGACTGATTCGCCTTACATGATGGTGAAAAGACAGAAAAACATATGATCAGGTGACAACCGCTCACAGTTTTTTTTTTTTTTTATACCCCGTGTAGAACAGGCAGAGGTGTTTGGCTCACCTGCTCGTCCCTCTCTGTGCTTTGCGTCCGGCTGAGCGCCTCGCTCTCTCTCTTCCTGCCCTTGTCCCCAGCAGAGCCCTCAGGACCTGGCCGGGAAGTCAGCGCCGGGTTCTTCACGCCCGCTGTTATCTGGGCCTCCATCTCCTCAAAGCTCCTTCAAAAGGTGAGAGAGGAGAAACAGGGAGGGACAACACGTAATGTACCACTGTATATGTGATAGATGGGGTGTAAATGAAACAATTCACATGTGAGATATATGAATATACTTGACTGAAAACATTTTGTAAAAGTACTACGGTGGACATTTATTGTGAAATACAGTAGCAACAAAAATATAGTGTAGTAGAGTGTGTTATACCCCGTGCAGGGAGAGCTGGGGTCAGATCCATTAGCACACGTATTCTTGGATAAGTTGTCAGATACTGAGTCCAAGTTTAGGTACAAAGATGGCTTCTTCACAGACAGCGGCTACAAGACACAGTAGAAAAGAGCTATTTTTAAGTCTGAGTTGTAATTTTACTCAGTTTTTCATGGCAGAAATCAACATGGCGCTGTTAATGACTTAAGCTGCACGCATCATAGACAAAACGACATCTCTAAATAACATCAAACACTCACAGGCGATGCGGAGCCGATCTTCTCCATGTATTCAATTTCATAGTCTTGCACTGACGCAGGAAGAAAAAAAACAAATGTTTTAGATGCAGAGGAAATAAATCGAGATGCAGCTCAGCTCTCAGTAGGGAACTGGGCCCACAGTGCCACAACAAAAATCCATACAGAGAAATGTTGCTGATTGCTGCACATAACGGTTCATCCAAACATATGCTTTGAATTTCCTTTGAGCGCCGTCTGTCTGTTGCACGCTTTGATCTCTGAAAGCATTTGTTTGGGCACAAAGAGGGGAAACCAGAGTCAGACAGCGACAGCTCGCCTCACCTGGGGCCTGAGGACGACTGCTCTCGTTGACGAAGGACGTGAGGTCAGACGGGTGCGGGAAGTCGTGTTGGTCAGAGGTCAGATCTGCGTCCACGTCGTGCATGGTGGCCCACTTGTGACCGGTGGAGGAAGCCAGCTTCTCTTCGTCTGTGGCATGGTCATCCTGTGGATGGAGGGCGGAGGGTTCGTCTGCAGGCGTGGGCTCCTAAAACAAGGAAAAGAGTCAGAGGTGGGGGAAGGAATTCAGAAAGACAGAATCGATAGACTCTTGAGAGATGTGCAGATATAGAGCATGAAGTGCACACCTGATCGGACAACGGTGATTTCTTTGGCGACCTCTTCACCCTGAAAGTGTTACTGAGAAAGGAGAAAGCAATGAATCATTGAGATCAAGAGTCACTCCACACCTTCAGTAAACAACTCTGCATTACTCCTCTGTACTATTTGCTATATATGGCAAATGTGTATCGTCACAAAATAATTTTTTGAGAACAACATTACTGTTCTACTTACTGTATGTGTGGCTGAAATTAACAAACTATGAAATGTTCATGACGAGGGTTGAGTCAATTTAGTAGCTGCAAGATTTTGTGGTAAATGGATGTTATATTATGAATATTCTATATTTGCTATGCAAATAACATAAATCGTAAACATGAACATATTTGCTAATGTAGTTGGTTAGTTATGAGGACAAATAATAATTACTGTAGAAGTGTAGTTGTTGAGAGATTTTTGCTTTTGTTACCTTAGTTTTCAATCGTGCCCTATTAAACATACAGTAGGCCATCTGATCAGTAAAGTATCTTCAAGAGGCATCGTCTTATTTCTTCCTTTGATTTGAAATCTAAAATGAGCTGATGCTTCATCTATAAAACAACTGAACCCTATTACAGATACATGTTTTTAGTGCCAATGCATTATGGCTCCAATATAATGCTTGACTGAAATCATTAAGCATTAACATTAACAAGCATATTAATTTTAACACTATTATAGACACTAGCCAACATTAGACACAAGAGGGAGCCCCGTCTCTGTTACACATCTTTAGAACGGACATGGTGGCATGTCAGGAAACGCATCTATTAAAATGTGCTGCAGGTTTACATAGACTTAGAAGAGTTAAATAAATAAATAAAGCATCACCAACCTAAAATTATCTTTGTGATTCAGACTGTATTGTTGTACTGACCTCTTATAATAAGAAAAGTAGTGTAGCAGCTTTATTTACTCTTTTTGCGTTTTGATGCTATTTCAACAACCATCAAAATACAAATATTATATGAATATCAAGGGAAGTTTAACTAAACATGACAGTATAGTGGTACCTTCAAAGATGGGATATACTCTGAGAAATACAGAATGTGAAACACAACTGAAAACAGGTGTCCTCCGGCTAAAACAGTTAAGCAAATGGGTGGGATTTAAAAACTTAAAATGAAATTGCCTGATAGTGGTAAGAGGGGATTGAGATGTTTCTGTTAATAGGAAGAGGGGACTAACGACGGGGCCACATGCGGTTTAAAGGGAGCCACATGGAATCAAGCGTCAAAGAGGGAGGATGGTTGTGTTGTCCCTGTACTTACAACAGACAACATAGAGAAGACACACCCCTGGACTTCCTGTGACATATGAGAATACACAGACACAGGTGACAGAGAGACAGACAGGGGACACTGGCATAATAGATGTGGACCAAGAACAAACACAGTCTACCCTAGAAAAAACACACATGACAAAAACGCAGACATTCCCAGACATGAACACAATGTTCTCTAAGTGGGCGTGAACTCTCCTGTAAATCTATGGCCCTGCGGTCGTGGACAGTGATGATGGTGAACTTACGATTTGATCGGAGTTTTCTTCTTCTTGGCAGGTTTGTTCTGATTTTGGTCCTGCAGTTCCCCAATATTGTCATTGTCAGTTTCTGCATCGTAGTCATTGGATGACATTTCAAAGGAGGCAGAGGCCTTAGGAGGGGAGGCAGCCATGTTGCTAGAGGTTTTGAAAGGGTCTTTGGAGTCATTGAAATTATTAGGGTCAAAGTTATAAGAAGGTCTTGGTAGTTTGGGGGAGTTGGCGATGCCTTTCTTAGAAGCAAATGGATTGAAATTCGGATCGTCCCATTTATCTGGCTCAAAGTTGTAAGAAACTTTAGGAACAGGGATTTCCTCCTCGTTGCCGTTGTGGGTTGCTGTAGAGCTGTTGTCCAGCTGCTCGGTTTGCACTGGGGGGGCCTTCTTCAGCCCCAGCTTTGGTTTCCTTAGAGGCATCTTGGCACCTGGTTTCTTGCCCAACTTCTTGGGTGGAGGAGAGGCCGGGTGCGCCGCCTCACTGTTCTCCTCAGAGTAGTCAAACTCCAGCCTTACTGACTGACGTTTGGGTTGGATGGGTTGCTCTTCAGGGTTGGTAATTGGCTGTTCAAGAGGGGCTGCTGGGGGAGGGGGCTGATGTGGCTCCTCACCGGGGACAGGCGGACTCTCAGGGGGTTTAGTTAGGGAGGCACACACAGGATCTTTACGACCCAGGACAGGGGAATTGGCAATTTTACTGCCTCCAGAATTGAAGGGGTCGAGGTTCTCAAAATTATCTGGATCCCAGTTGTAGGTGGCAGGGGGAGGGATTGGGGAGTCGTCTTTGTCCCTTGGAGGACTACCGGGGAGAGGGGTCTCCTCCTGGCACAAGGGTAAGGCAGGGCGGGCGACGCTCTCTTCTGGGCTGGTATGATTGGTCTCTTCTGGCAGAGGAGGAGGAGTCTCCACACGGGTCTTCCTGGTCCTTCGGAGGGTTCCTCCAGGGCTGGGGGTTGCAGAGCCTCCTTCTGCTTCCTCTTGAGCCTGGAGAGGGCTTGATGTTACAGGCTTTGCCCGCTTATTGATCTCTGGGGTGCTGCTGGATGAGGCTGGTCTTGGACTCTCTGGGTTCGAGTTCTGTCTGAGGAGAGGCTTCTTCTTCTTCACAGACCCAGGACGGATTTTCTTGGGCCTTCGAAGTGTTCCCGGGGCACTCTCAGTGCCAACGCTGAAGGATTCAGAGTGCGGACGGAAGCCTCCTGCCGCAGATTCATCCAACAGACCAAGACTATCTAGTTCTCCGCCCTGGAGGCTGAGGGAACGGGTCAGAGAGTGACTTGTTAAATCCGAAGCAAAAGGTTCAATGTTGTATGCACCACTGGCTGCAAGGGGCCTGTTCTCATCAAACACGGTGGATGGGGGAACGCAGGGTCGATCAGCTGCAGGATCACTGATGGAGGTGTCTGCTACTGCAAAAGATGGAGACACATGGAATAACGTAAAGAGGTTTCACTCACCTGTTCGCAAAAGGAATCTAGAATCTGAAACTAGAATCATGACATATGTTTAATAATGTATGGGTGAAGTGCAGGTGTGAGCCAGCCTGCATGGAGATAAAAGCTGCAGCAGGGTTTTACACATCCAATTATAGAAATTAATGCATTATAAATAATTCAATGACAGTCTCTCAGTTGGACAGAAAGTCATGAAAATTAATGACGTGAGAGAGAAAAAGAGACTGAACTGATTGGTCATCCTTTTTTTCCAATATCCCAAAAGCCTCATTTTTGAGACAGATGTCTCAGCAAAGGTGGAATAGAAGGTGGAATACTGCTTCATACCACTAGATGGAGCAAGAAGACTTTCTTTCACTTATTTTATTTCTTCCTCACTGTTGAGTTTACAATAGTGTACACTATGTATGTCCACTATGTAAGAGCTAAGCACACATCAAGAAATTGTTTTACTGTACCTATATCATTGGACGTTAGTTGTGGGGACTGGGGATCTGTAGGTGTAACAGCCTTCACTGGAGTTGTGGATTCAGGGGTTTCGAATGCTCCATCAGAGTCGGAACTCCTAAAGCAAAAAGAAATACACATTTAATAAAAGCTTATTATGAATCACTTGATACCTGGTATCACTTGAATTATAATGACTGCATCAAGATCATTGAACGACATCACAAGTGATTGATCTGTCCTTTAGAAACATCATGAAGGACACCTTTATTTCTCAAGTAAGCAGGTTCAATCTCATTTTTAGAGCAATGTATTGTGTATACTGTGATGTGTAAAAGGAATAATACTAACAAAAAAACACTCCAGGCAAGTATGTGTTTTCATTTCAGTGGATTTTTATGGCTACAAATTGAAGTGCTGAATCTGCACCGAGGCAGCCGTTAACGGCACGTCTGAGACACAGAATCACCCCAACACCAATGCACACTTAACCCCCCCACCCCAACACACACACACACATACACACACACACACACACAACCACCCCGATATCTGAAGATGTCACAGCGAAAAAAAAAAAAAAAAAAAATCGAATTATGGAAAAATTACCAATTACTGCATGACAGTCACCCTAAGAAAAAAACAATCCTGTTTGGTTCCACTCAGCATCAGACACATCACACATACATGCACACATATTAATAGAAGAGAATCTCAACATGCAACATTACTCCCAGATGAAGAACAATGTATTGTCTGACACGATGTGGCCCCAGCATCCCCATCCTGTCTCACCTCTGTCTGATGGCAGCATTGATCATGTCATGCTGTGAGCCCCAGGAAAGACTCCGAAGGAGCCCCAGACCCGGATCCGAGCCTGGGCTGTCCCCGTCTCCTGCCCCTCCCAGCAGTGTGTCCCAGCCCCAGCGAGCCCACTGCAGTGGAGACAGAGCCTGCCACGCACTCACTGCCATGGCTGCCGGTGGGCTGCACCGCTCCGCAACACAATGCTACTGCCTGACACACACACACAGGTAGACGCCCACCGCTTCCTCCACAAGATCTCTTCCCCAGATGATGACGAATCCTTTCCTCTGCTTTCTCCCTTTCCCTCGAAAGTCCAATGTCAAGCTCTCTTTGCTCGATAGCTACAATCTCAACCCTCTTTGTCATCAGCAGCCATATCAGTCTGCCTCTACTCCTCCCCGGTAGGCAACGATGCTCCTGTCTAAATGAGACTGGCTGCAGAAGCCCATCGCCTGCATACTATATATTCTGGAGCTCTCTCTGCCTCTCTCTCCCCTCTCTCTACTTTCCCCTCCTACCTCACAGTGTTCGATCACTTAGCTGTATCCACACAGAAGAAAAACCAGTATATTGGCTACCAGCCTAACATGCTCTGATAAAGACTGCACATTATTTATACAACCACTGCATCTGGTAAATATTTAATGTCTGTTTAACTTCTCCATAGTCAAAAAACTGACATTTTAGTGCAAAAACACACCCAGAGTATTTTCTACATGCCAAGGTCATTTTATTGACACACTCAAACAGAATAACTAATAATGCACTAATAAGATATTATAGTGTGCAGCCATCAGCTGCACACTATAATATCTTATGATTAGAGCATTATTAGTTATCATAAGATATTATAGTGTGCAGCTGATGGTTGCACACTATATCTTATATAATGTCTATAATATCCTATATTATGGTGTGTAGCTGATGGCTTCCCCAACATATCCTTGGGCAATATAATAAACTTTGTCCCATATAATGGACAATAAAAATGAAAAAAGCATGCTGACAAGACCATTGATGGAAGAACAGAGGAAGACCCCTGCTGTTAGATGACACTTCCAAGTGTGTACAGATTATTGATCTAGCTGATCTATATGGATTCACCTCAAGGCATTTCTGAAGCCATCCGGCCTCCTGTGGGAGCCTTTTGTCTCAGACACATGCTAACATGGGGCAAATAAAATCCATGAACGACAAGGGAAGGCCTGAGAAGCCGCCAGTGTGGTCAAAAATGGCCGGTGCAACAAAAATTCATATCTCAGACATAAGTGCTTTTACAGCTGGTTGGTAATAAATGTCTCGTGGTCAATATATCTACCACGCATGGAGTCACATCACTGCAGGGATGGAAGATCTTCTAAGCCAACAATATGGCAGAAGCAACATAATCCTGTTCTCTACTGAAAAATCGAAACAATTCATCAGACTGCATAAAACACAACTAGACAGTATGTTAAAGTCCCACTAGGGGCTAAAATGATATATGGGAGCTGTGTGATGCATTTATTCTCCAGCAAAACCCTTACAAACCTTTCTTTTATATGGTCAGGGTGCTGTGATGCGAGATGAGACAGCACATGGCCAGAGCAGTAATCTCTGTGAGGGCCCGGTGTGTGTCCCAGCAGGATCAGACTGGTCTGCCTGGAGATCCATCTGGATCAGTAACTGGGAACCGGGGTCTTAATGTCAGATGGTCAGACAGGCAGTGGCGAAGACAGGACCGATTTACAGAGTGAAATAATCGAAAACTACAATAAAAAAAACACATGAATCTATTAAGAAACATTTAGCTCTAATGTCCAGCATTAAAATTAGCACTTACAGTAGACGCTGTTGCTTGAGGACAGATAAAAGTAAAACTGGAAAGTATGAAATCATATGGTTATTAGGGCTCATTTCTATGTTCCATTAATGCCCTTGCAGAGGCCATTTTTCATCTGACTGCAAACACTGTGTTGCTATGGTAACTGAGGGTCGTTCTCACCATATGTTCCACTACGGCGGCTGGTTGCACACAGTTTAACACACACAAACACGACTGAGGACTGTCGAACCATAAAGGACCCGCAAACTGTATTATATGATGCTGAAGACAAATAAAGGCGTATTGTAGATTTATGAGGCTGCTGCATCTGCATCATTATGTTTATGTCCGTTCTGCACTTATGTTTATCCTAGAATTGTAAATGCTGATCATGATAATAGACACGGCATCAAACACCGATGGTGGACATGAGATGAATCCTTTGATGTCTTCAAACTCTTCAGCTTATGTTACCTAGTAGCAGGCAAATCACAGAAAGGGGAAGATGAGCGTGTGGGTGAGCAGTCAACCAGGGTATGAGGGCTATTAGAAACAAAGAGAGCAGCAGCCTCTCAGAGGCCGAGACGACTGCCTGGAGACAGAAGCTCTGCAGTGTGAGGCAGGGAGAAGCTGCATTTCAGACTGCCAGACGTGTCCCTGCTCCCAGCCAAATCCAACCCGGCCTGTCTAAACAGCTTCCACTTCGCTGCAGGGAGCGACACCATCATCACCACCTGTCAGTGCTACATTTGCACATTCTTCCAAGTAAAAATGTACATTTAAAATGTTGATACAGCCAATAAATATGAGCAGTTTTTTTTGAGAATATGTTACCATTAAAGAGTGTTTGGTGTAATGGAAGCTGGAGGGAAGGCTGCTAAAAGAAGAAGATGAAGGAGGAGAGAGGGACGCATGGGGGCAGGCAGCCTGCTGCTGGTCCTCTTCTGTAGCAGCTATGTGATTAGCTTCAATGGATTAGTTGCTGCAGACTAATGCCATCGTCTATCAGCTGTCAAAGACTTCTAAACCCTCTCTGTCTGGACGCTGACTGTCTCTCTTTCCAGTCTCCTTTATTTATACTGTAATTCCTTTCCGTCCCATCCCTCTCGCTCCCTTTGTTATCTTTAGCCTCCTGCCTCAGTAAGACGCACCTTTCCTCTCTGGTGTTTTTGAGCACTTTGAGCTGGCTGATTTGTGATCTGCTGTCAGCATGTTAGGCTGCTGCTTGGTACAAATATTACAGTGTCAAGCAAAAGAACAAAAAGCTTTCTTCACAGCTGACCTGCTATAATAGAAGCAGATGGGGCATGTATGCCCAGATGTATTGTCCTCTATACACAATTTTTTTTTTTTACCTCTATCAGGCTCAGGCTATCATGAGGGGTGAGAGGTGATGGTGGGAGCCTAATTGAGTCTTGTGAGAGTTGTGTTTTTGCAGGAAGTCACATATTTGTGGAAACATGAATTGCTGAGAGCCAGCCAGCTCAGGAGCCAGGGAGCAGAGCCAGATGTTGAGATGCTGCTGGCTGCTGCTGTGGATTTCTGGTGTGTCTTTGGGTGTAAATGAAACTGTGTGACTACAATGGGATCAATCAAACAATCCGATGAAAAATAAGGCTTATAGAGGAGAAACACAGCTGGGCACACATCATAACCTACATCATAGTGCATCGGCTGTGAAATGGGCTTCTGGTTCGTGCTCAATACTGAACCAAATTAAACTTTTAGACCCTAGAAATGAGGAAAACATGGCCAAGGCTGAAACATGCTGAACATCTTATTTATTTACTGTTATTTATTTCTGGTTAATTTCATTAAGGGAAAGTCCATCAGCTTATTCTGGGATAGTGTATTGTCAGCACAACGGGGATATATGGATAGATCAATGTATTATAAATCTTAAATGCTTTGCTTTATCTGAAACAGAGTATTGATTTTTGAATAACCTGTAACTAAATAGTTAAAACAGACTCAATCAGGACCATGGATTAAGGAAGCAAATATTTCATTTAATATTTAGCCCTGCAATCAATTACCTGTGTTTTTAGCCCTGATATCACCTATTTGTGTTTTAGCCCTCCTTTTAATATTATCACTGTAAATATTTCCTGTCTCTTAGTTTATTTTAGTTTTAACGAGTGAATAAAGTCAAATAATGTCATGTTTGTCCCGTATACTAGATGCGATAAGACCAACAGAGGGAGCTCCTGTGCTTTTATTTCCCTGATGAATGAGAGTGACGACCTGGATATGAAGTATTACAAACATGGGTACACTACACCCTGTGAAACCTATTTTCATTTTACAAGAGCCTCTTCAGTTCCTACAGAAATGTGATTTGGTGAGCAGGGAGCAGCTTATATTCATTTTGCAGTATGTGTCTTGTGCGTAAGACATAAACTGTAATAATTGTTCAACCGCAGGAAACAAAATCTTACAGACTCATTCTACACTTTTTGCAGGTCATATCAATATCACCATGAATGGATATGGTTTCCTAAAAGAGGCTAACAGTTTCCTGTCCTCATCTCCATTCACATGTCAACCTAAATCAGTCCGCGGCAAAAGACTCCCCTCAGGAGTCTGGCATCCCTTTGTCCAGGAAATCAACTCTGTTCATAACAATGCTCAAAACAAAGTAACTACTAAGACATAGGAGTGTCAGACTGAAGATAATCTCCATGTGTAATACCCCGTCTAGCCTAATCTGAGACTTTGACTGCAAGCAGATGGCACAAAAAAAAAGAAAAGAAAAAACAGGCCATGGTGATGCAGAGCAGCAAGGAGGGGGTTAAACTACTCCAACCATTTTGATGATGAGATCAGATGCTAGGTTGATTCAAATCATTACCCCCTCACTGCAGTCACTATAAGAACTGGACTCTTATTTCGGATTATGCCGTTTTTTCAAAATAAGAGACCAACAAGAATTAGAAAATATAAAAATCCATTATGCAACATTAACAGTTCCTGATAAAAGCTCTACTGTGCTTTGATGCTTGACTTTCTTTATATATTGTAAGAGCTTTTGACAGTGTAAGCGATCAGTAATGGCTGGAATAGTGTGCACAATGCTTCTATTGTGCACACCTGTGAGAAAGCTGCACAAAAAAAACAAAAAAACTGAACCATCCTGCAGTATGAGGCTACACTTTGCTGCTCCTGATATTCCTACTGTATTTAATCCCGCAAGGTCTGAATTTAGCAGAGTTCTGAAATGAAAGATGACTGCTCTAAATCATTCATTCCTACATTACACACTACACATAACGTGCACACACGCTCCATCCCTCTCCTCCATTTCTCCCCATGTCCTTGTTCGCTTGTGCAGTCGTGTGTCTGAGATATAAATAAAACACAGCAAAGTGGAGCACTCTTTCTCCATCTCTAACTCTTAAGTCTCTCTCTCTCGCTCTCTCTCTTTCTCCTCCAACCCCCAGCACAGCGTGTTCTATTTCAACGCCGTCACCAGCTCCTGGTCCCAGAGCGGCAGTTGCAGCCTCCTTCACACAGAGCAAAAACATCACCTCACCAGCCTCCCAATGGCACCTGCTGCTGTACCCAGCGCCTGGTTCTGGTTCCCACACGCTCCCCTGTAGCACTATTATGTCTGAGCCCTACATATTGTACTGATGTCTAGGCACACATGTACTCTGTGCATGTGGCTGCACACGTGCTCTGATCGCCCTCATCCTTATTTACATCACAAAAGCAAACAACAACAATGGTGACGTGTTCGCTTGGCCGGAGTGTTACACAGCCCGAGGAGGCACGAAGGCAGTAAACAAGGAATGATCAGAGGAAACAAAAAAGTGCTAAAAACGTATCGGTCTTTATCCAGCAACAGTAAATATGATAGAACTCCCAGGTGTTTGCGATGTGCATAATAAAAGCGTTCTGCACCCTGCCTGAACAGAAAGCCAGTGCAAAGCCATGAATAAATAAAAGATGTGCGAAGCAGAAGCAGTTGGAGCTACTCTCTGCTCCTCCAGCTTTTAAATATGAACCATCTCCATGGGTATTATTTTTTAGTTGGGGCTCACATTTCTGAACGAGACCGAACAGACAGAACACTGAGGAGGAAGGCAGGTCAAACTCACATGTGTTCCTGAGAGGGACAGGGGGTCTGTCCTTGCTCCATGGACTCGTTGGCTCCCATCCTCGGCTACCTCTGCCCCCCCCCCGCCCCCCCTGCCTGCTCCTGCTCCCCGGCCACCCTCCACATCCACCTGCCCGGGCCCCCCTCTACCTCCCGAAACTCCTTCTCCTTTTTTTTTTTCACACCGGGGTGCTCGCAACAAGGCAGCCTTGTGTCAGAGGAGGCGAATGCTGGCTGAGATCACTGTGCTGCACTGCAGAGGATGAGTGAGTCCTGCTCGCATCAGGAGCAAAAGCAGCGGATGATTAAAGGCTCCTCACTTTAGGCACAGCATCCCTAATCCTGCTCTCCAGTGACGAACCGGGAATATCCCTGTTTTCTCATCTGGCTGCTGCAGGTGAAATGATGCGACACAAGGCAGAATCAGATCTTGAAGAGCGAAAACGTACAGGAGAGAGTAATCCAAAAGAAAAAAAAACAAAAAAGAGGAAATGATAATCCTGCTTCTTTGCCGTCTTGCATGTGCATATGTGTGTGTGTTAGACGTTCCTCTTCTCTTTTTGATTGCTGACACCGCTGAGCTGTGTTGCTGCTCGCACTGTCTCCTCCCCCCTCTCTCCTCCACTCTCCCCAGCCTGCTGTGCCTTTAAAAAGACAAGCTGCTTTTTCTCGTCTGCTGCCGCGACTATGCAGGGGAGCCAAACAATAGCATCCCCCCCAAACCGCTGATTAACAAAACCATTCTCTTTCACCCTGTTTCCTCCCTCCCACAGTAACCGTACCTCTTGACTTTGCCTTTCTCCCCCTCTTTCACCCAGTGACACGGTGAACATTTTTTATGCCTCCTTTTTACACAATGGAAGCTCCCAGCTCCTCGGCATGGCCAACCAGAGAGATGCTCGCGATAAACAATAGGCTCTGAAAAATGGGTATGTGATTCGGCTCTGACCCTATAATATTCCCTTCCGCTCAAGCGCCTCCATCAGTAATTCTATACCAGCCCATAACAGACAGAGGACAAAATAATCTAACTTTTAAAAATGATATTACTTATTAAAACCTTTTCTTTCAGCACTCACTGACAAGGAAAACAAGAATGAGTGACAACATCTTAGCCGGAATCAAAATGTTTTTGACATATAAAAATCAAACAAGGAAACTAAAGAAAAATGAAAGTTCTCTTTCTTATTTTTACAATGTAAAAATACGTCTTCGCTAAAGACAAAAAGGACGTATGCTTCCGGCATGGATCCGTTTCTAAATGAATACCATCTCCGTGTGGAATGCCTCAGCAGCAGATTGGTGATCTAATTTACTGGCACTCTCACAAAACCCTCAATTGCATCAAAGACCGGAAGAGCAATGATGATATTCTGTCTGGCCAGTTTGTCATTTTGAGATTTTGACTTGAATTTAAAATGTCCTCTGAGAGGAGATGACATCTGTTTTAAAGACATCTGTGTGTGACATGCACAGGGAATGTGTCCTGTGGGACAGTAATATGAGCAGGAACAGGTCCTACAAAGTCCCCACATTGATTGTCATGAAGCAATGGAAAAGAGAGAGTCATCCGAAATCCAAGGAGAGCAAATCTATTGTACACTCATGGGAAAGTGAGGAAAACGAGGGCTGAGTACAATAGCAGCTAACAGCCTGTAGCACTTATCATCACACAAACGTGCCACATGAGAGTTTCAGGTGTCAAACCTCTGATTATGTGGATTAAAAAGGACAACAGTTAAATGGGTTATCTCCAGTTCCCCTGCACGGCACGGAGCACAAAGTCCGGCGCTCTTATCTGACCCAGTATCACATTTGAAAAGGGGAATGTCATGCAAAACTCTGATCCATTAACCGATGTTCACATGGATTATCGATGTGACTCTAGTCTCCGATGGGCCTGTTGGTCGATGTTTCACAGCCAGAGGGGATAAGTTAAAAATGCTGCTCACTCACAACTCCCATCATCGACTTTTTCTGAAGCAAAAATATTGATTCCACTCCATTCAGACTCGCATACCAGTTCAATAATGAATACAGGGCAGCAAAATGTATGGAGTATAAGTTCCTATTCTATTGAATGACTGACATAAAAATACTCCCCCCCCTGCAACTTTAAGAGTCAGGCCTTGCAACTTTAGGTTCTTATGTAGATGCAAGGATGTGAAGGAATGAAAAATTCAACGAGCTCATGCACCGGAAGATATGGATGTGGCAGTTTTTTTTCTGAAAGATTCATAACTGCGCTCAAGAAGAATCAGGGTCACTACAAACTACACCTAGAACAGAATATTCTTGTACTTGGGTATTGGATAATCAAAACTGCTCCCATCACCTATTTTAAAAAGCTTTGGAGGTACATGGTACATGCATTTTATGTGTCAGAATGTATTTTATGTGGGGCTTTGCTTATTATTACATGAGCTACTCTGTTCTGTTTCCAGGTACCATGAATAACTTGAATGGATATAATGATTTCTTGCTGTTAAGTGTTTAGGGCTTGTATAATATATAAGAGTATAGAGTATTTAAGAGTGAATTTTAGGTAGTATGGTTGCTAGTATGTGCTAGATATTTGTGTTGTTATTATTGTTACAACCAAATATAACATATATATAAATATATGTTTAATATAGGATGAAGTTAAGGTATGTGCTGTCTTTTTTGTACTGTAAATCTAGTTGGATGAATATGATGACTTTATTTTGTAGTTTTATCAACCGGAGAAAAGACATGGCATATTCTAAATGTTCATAATATGCACTGTCCCTATTTAAATGAATATATCCTATAGTAAAATGGGAAAATGCATCGTATCAGTCAAACATGACTGTAACTTATATGCTAACCAAAATATGCTATTAGACAGAACTATGAAAACATGCATTTATGTGTTAGCAAACTGAATCCAAAAGCTCTGTAGGTAACAATCAGTACAAAGGTGTACTTCAGGAAATCCTGGCTTCAGATATCTGTAACAGGGCGGCTGGCTGCTGATCTGCCCCACTGATCCTCCTGCTGAATAACTGGCTTTTATTTTTATATACCAAGAAAAATCTTCCTCCTGGGATTGATTTCCCGAGGCCGTGTCAACCAAAACATCCACTCTGACTTGATCCGTCTGCATTAACGATATATCGCCTTACAGCATGTTTTTCAGATTATGTGGCATTCCCCCTCTTTGTTTCATTAAAGTAAATGACAAAAACAAACAGTGGAATAACCCGAGCACTCCAGTGGGAAACCTCAACAAAATAGATCCAGAAAAATAAAGGTCTAGTTCACCCATACTTCAATCATGCACATGTGTTGCAGCTTCATAAGCCAAATAAAAAAAAAACCTGTAACATCTGCAGCCTTGCTATAATTTTGAAAAGAAGAGAGAGAAGGGGGTAGAAAAGTGTCAGAAGGAATGTAGCAAGAGATGTAACAAAACATGATTGATTTGGGGGTTTATTTATGGGAATTAGGGGGAAAAAAAACAAAAACTCATCACTGCTGTACAAATGTAGAGGATTCCCTAACAGATGTATGAAGTTTGTTTTTTTAAAAAGGAAGCCTGCATTGATTTCTTTCACAGTACGTGTTAATTATTACTCATGCAAAAATCTTAATGAATCATTCTGCAAAAAGCACACAAAACATGTTTGTTTTTGGATGACTAACATCGTGATTATCGTATGCCAGGAGAAAAACTTTTTTTCTTTCATTTGAAGACACACATTGAAGCCATAATGATGCCTTTCAGCAAGACAATTAATGCCTAAGAGACCCAAAGGAGCTCTTCCTCCCTACAAGGATTGCAGAACTGACATCGTATGTTTTAGTCCTCTTTCAATTGCAAATAACAGTCATAATTAAACTACTGTGTTACATTAAATTATGATCACAAAAGTGTGATGTCCGATCAGAATATGCCCATTCAGATATTATAAATAACACTGTGCCAACCATCCCTTCTCAAAATGCTGAGGTGAGGGAGGCATTCAGTGAACCAAACAGTCGTTAGTCATGAGCGAATGTGTATAATTAGTACTAGTCAGATACATGACAGCTGCTGGTGCTGGTGACTCCCTGTGTTACATCCAGGTGTCTGCAGCATTCAGACAGCAGAGTGCAGACACAGGCAGGCAAGCGCCAGCACAACACGACCGCTCAGCAGCTCTGTAAAGATGACGCGCCCTCTGCTGGTCCCAAATAACACCGCACTGTGAAAGTGGCTGAGTCATTCCCTGGTATAAAGTGTATGAAATAAATTCCGCTGCAGGGGAATGCTTAGCATTAGCTGAGGGAAACCATGCTGATAGCGAAATAATGAGCAGCAATTAAACGCAGTCAGTCCTATGAATGAAAATCATTGTGTTCTGGGCTGAAACAGTGGCTCCGTGTCATGACTTCGGCAGCTTTAATGGCAAGAAATGAGCCGTGATACATCAAGATGACGCAGATTGTGTGAAAACGTGCAGCGTGCTCTTCATCCTGTTGTGTTTAAAAGATTCATGTGTAAACATTTGACCCTTTTGTGGATATCCACCATTAACTAGCCACAATTACACAGTACATACGTTTATTTCCATAACCGCTAAGTTCATACATTATCATAATCTTGTTTCCTATGAGTTCATGTGGTAGACGTACATAGCAATGATAAAATGTAATCTTATGAGTGGGGTAACTAGACGGGTTGCTGACATAGCAGACGAGACAATTGCTCTGTATTTCACTTAGAAATTGGCAATCAGGAATGCTCCTGTGGCCTGGGGGGTTTAAAAGAGCCTAATGATAAATCCCTGGTTTGAATCTGAATGTTTGTTGCATGTCATTCCCCATTTTCCCTTCTACTGTTAAGGCACAACATGTTGACAAAAACACAAAATCCTGTCTGTGACGCATTTTATATGGTGAGAACTGTCTAGAAAGAAAGAGGATTGACATTTACAGTTATACAAAGAAAACAATATGGTTTCTCTCTCTGCCTCTGTGCAGGAGTGCGTAGAATCAACATCTCCGAGGCAATTCAGTGTGCCAGATGTTGATTTAATTGTGTGGTTTGACCTGAACTGGGGTTGAAAGCATAAGGGCATGGCTACTTTTCATCGAGTAGGCTGAAGGGACCTGTGTCGGGACTGGACAAATCTACTGTGAGGTATTAAAACGAGAGGAGAAAAGGCAGAAAATGAACCGTTTATTCGTGTAAATGACAAGGAAAGAGTTGAAAAGGGAAATGAGCCAATGACTGAGAACAGCGACGGGTTAGCCGAGTTCATACCTTATAGGAGGGTGGCAGGGAGCAGAGGCCGGGCAGGGGTCATCACTCTGGTGAGAAGATGGTGCAGGAGGGGAGGAAGGGGCTGCAGGAGGAGGAGGAGGAGGAGGAGGGAGGCAGGGAGATGCAGGTGGGGTTAGTAGAGCTTCAGGAGTTTGCCTCTCCGGGGGTGTGGGAGGAGGAGTGGGGAACTCTGCGGTATCGTGGAGGTGAGGAAGGAGGGCAGGCGGGGGATGGGGTCCAGGGGAAGCAGGGGGGAAAGCCGGGGCACGGTCACTTCGCTCTGCCTGTTCAGTGAGGGAGGGCCTGCAGGGGAGGGAACACAAAACATCAACAGACAGGCTCAAACAAGGATGTCAAGTATGACGGTTTGGTTAAGCTCCGTGAGGACACATCCCATTTTTCTTCTATACAAACCAACCGTGAAGGAAACTTCAGCTTGCAGCAGTGAAAAGTGAAGCATGCTGCTCCGTGCCTTCACCTAAACCCAGTGTAGTGACTCACTCCCAACCCTCCCAATAATAATGGTCCGTGTTTCCCTCTTTGCTCGATTTGCCCTCTGCGCCGAAGTAGCTGAGAGTGTCTGGCTCTGTCACCATTGGCCACCTGGTGGAGTGGATTTGGCCCCAACCCAGGCCAGTCTTATCAGGAGTGTGGGTTGGCTCTCTAATCTGACAGGCAATGCGATGGGACACCCGTGCAGCTGTTCCCCACTTGGGGCATGACTCCTGTTCTCCTGTTAGTCCTAAAAATACTCCAGCAGCCTCTTCTACAGAACAGGGCTCCACAATACCTCCATCATTTAAAGCACGCTTACAAGTACCGAGCCAACTGTCTGCTGGGCCGTCTGCATTTTCCACGCGGCCCTTCCAGCTCGTTTCACACTGAATATGCAGCTCTGTTACTCTCCATCTCACTCTCCAGTAAAGTCAGAACTTAATAACCTTTAATGAGGGTGTGTGCTTTTCTTAAGGGGCGTAGCTAGTTACAGGTCTGGTTCCTATCATTCGACATTTAAAAAAGAAAATATTTAGGAAAATCATATATTGTAGCACATATGAATTCACATTCCGCCCCATTCCTCTTCTTCTAAATCCTGAGTCAGTGGCTTACGCCGGCAGCTCTAAGCTATACATATGTCAGCATCTGTGGCCAACTTGGCACATGCAATCTGGAAATAGAAACAACCAAGTCACAACATTCTGAACAAACATGTCATAAGACCCAAAGCTGCTTCTAAAGACAGACAAGATTTGACGTGTATGAGGCCTTACTGCCATGACAAGATGATTGCAACAAGTTAGAGGGAGCGCAAGTGCTCTTTTTCAGCAACACATTTCTTCCTATCAACATAGTTTAGCTGTTGACATTAACATCTGGAGGCGGTCCAGGGCAGATTTTTATAGTTGGTCGCCGGCCCAATTTGCAGCGTATTAGTGTAGGGCACATCTTGAGCGGTTCTGGAGGGGAGAGCGCCAACTTTCCATGGCCGATCCAGGAGTACAAAGTGGTGATTTACAATCAGTAAAGCTGATTATTTAACCTCCACTTTCATGAGTAGTTAGACCAGCCATACGGTCACATATACAGTATATCCTAATCTACGGGAAACAGCTGGATGTGAAAAGCAGCGCAGGCAGGGTGTTTAACGACAGAGACGTAAATATAACCAGCTGATGGTGAGAGAATGATGAGAGGCTCATTTCTGTCCTGCAGCCAGCAGCTAGCTCATACTCTCCCGACACACACATGCAACATACACACACACTGCACAGAAAGAACGCATTGTGTATTATATATAACACACACACACACATATTAATCTACTAATTCTCTTATGTCAGTATATCGGCTAAATAAATGACAGGTTTGAGATTATATTATTACTTGTGTCTGCAAAAGTATGAACATACAATTGCCATGGCAACTAGTCTATTTACAGTACAGTGTAGGCTCCACATTCTAATTCCTTTTTACTACATAAGGGGGGAACATCCTACACATTAAGCTAAATTCTTTCCTACAGTGTTTTCAAAAGTGAAGCGGCTTCATAAAGTTTTTTTTTTTTGTTCTTTTAGGTAGAATTATATGTACATTTCCATAAATATATTTTCCACCATGCATGTATGCAATATGTCCCACAGGGAAGATTTTATGAACAGGTTTTAAAACTACTGAGGCGATTTCTTGCCAGCTGTCATTCAGACAGACTCCACGTCAAGCATGGAAGAGCAGCAAAACATGCTCCAACCTGTAACATATTTCACCGCGTTTCATTTATAAACTTTGTTATGTCTTCCATCTCTTAGGTCCTTCTACTTTCCTTTCGTCCCTCCCCTTCACCCATCTGGTGAGGTCAGCAGTGGCCGAGGGTAATTAGCACGAGTTACCTAGTGACCATCTGCTGCATCCACCTTGAAGGGACTTAAACTGACAAACACAGGAAAACAAAAAAAAACAACAGAGCAGCTAGTCCTCATCAACTCACCCTGATTTCCGCCATGAAGGTATCCGTCATACAACGTCAGACCCAACTAAGTGATGGAAATGGCTTCTGTTGAGCTCCTGCTGCTCCTCCAAAACAGAGTCACTGAACTGTGCGTCCCCGGTTCTTCTCCCCTCTCTCTCCTCTCCTCTCTCTGTGACTCTGACTGGCTCTGTCACACACGCACAGCGCGGCACATGCTCAAGTTTTTTCCCTGAACTCTGGCTTTTGTTCCACTCTGTCTGGTCTGTGCAAATGACTTCAGTGGGGCTGAGTGCCTGCCCAAATTCCTCCCACTACAGGCTTCACGGCTTCAGTTCACAAAGCCACACAGACTGAGCGGGACTGACAGCTAGGACAGCCTCTGAGGGGCGGGGAAAGAACCGCATGTACACACATATCACCAACCATGCAGTCACATTTCTGTCTCCCCCTCTGCTTGCGAGCGTAACTTTATCTATTGATGAAACCTGTAGTAGAAATAGCACTGTCACTCTTTCTTTCCGCTTTATTCTGAACAAACCTTTATGTCTCCAACGGCGGTGATGGGACAAGTGTTGTGACTGACAGGCAGCAAGTGCTACTGTGGCATGTCAGATTGCTCCTGGGCTTGCAACAAATGGCAGGGGAGAGTGACAAATAAGATAGCTGATGAGGCTGAGAGGCACATTGTACTTTTGTACAATGAAATCTCAAGTGACATGACGTAGCGCCGCGCACACATGGAAGTTTAGTTTCACTAAGAGCTGTTAAAATATGCTAAGATAAATACTGAAGGCCTGCACAGAAACACAACAAGGTCAAAGTGAACGGCACACTGGTTTACTATGTGTATTTAACTCAAAACGAAGGGTTCACTGCCATTACATCAAGCGGTACAAATCCATCAGACTCCTTCTCATTCATCCAATGAGACACTGTTAAACCGCTGCAGACAGCAACAGCGTACCAGACGCCCTCAAGGTGTCTGAAAGCCAAACAAAAGCTACCAGGGGGGACTCTCCCAGAGCATGGAAATCCATTTCAACAATGTGACACAAGCAGGGCAGAGTGTGCAGCTAAGCTGTAAAGCACATATCCCCATGATAGGTCATTGTGTTGGTAAGTTTCAGAAAACTATCAGCTCTGAAAAGGTCATATACAAATCATTTTGATGACTGGTTTCCTGTTGGAAAAACAGTCAACCGCAAGGTCTCCCTTTTAATGGCAAGTGGTTATAATCTTTAGATTTCAGTCAATTAGGGATTACAAGGGGATGTTGTTTTTTTAATCCAGTCTCCGACCAAAATCTGAAAGAGATCAGTCCTTTGGACGCAGCCTTATATGGAAATATTACTCCCGAGTTTATCCACACAGTTAAAGTATGTTTTTACTGGAAACTGTAGACAACAATTCAAAACACAGACCATGTCATGTTGACAGTAACAAATGATCTGGCATGTACATCAAGTAGCAAAAGTGTTGGGACAGTGAATGAAGGTTGGTGTTGTTTGCTGTTTGCGAGTGTTTTAACACACAGATCATGGTTGTGACAAAAACTAAATTAAAAATAGGTTTTCCAACCTCACTCTATACACTCAAGGTAGTTGAGTATGCATTAATGTTCTGTAAGTCATGAAGTCATTTTTTGATTTCACAAAAATACTCACCCGCTGTCCTCCTCACCAGGATCCTTTACTGATTCAGCCTCTGCAGTTTCCTCAGCTGGGACCCTGATTGGTTCCTCAGGTGGGCGCTCTGCAGGTTTTTCCACTACCTCCTCTGGTGGCTCACTGATCGGCTTCTTCTCCGGTTCTAGGTGCTCTGCTGTCTTCTTTGTAGCTTCTGTTATCTCCTCGTCATTGTTTGTTGTTTCAGGGATCTCTTCTTCATTCTTGGTCGGTTCTCTGAGCTCTTCTGTGCTTTTTGCTGTTTCTAGGACATCAGCTGGGTGCTCCCCGATCACTGGATCCTTTTTTGGTTCTGGAAGCTCCTCTGGGAGGTCATCTTTTTTCTCGGTTGGTTCTGAGAGCTTGACTTCCTTTGCTACTTCTGCGATGTCTACTGTTGTCAGCTTATAGAGCTCTTCTGCCTGTTTTGTGTGGGGTTCGGGGAGATCCTGTGGTTTCCTCACAAGATCTGGAGGTGGGACATTTGTTGTCTCCTTTGCTGCTTGCTCGTGGAGCAGGACCTCGTCCAGAGGAGCAGCTACTTCCCCACTCGGAGTGAGAAACTCTTGTTGAGGAGACTCCAGAGATGGGAGGGCTCTGAGAAAACAATACAAGAGAAGAGGGGGTTGGGGGAAATGTTGTTAAGTTTACAGCACATGCTCAAAGAATCGCTGACAAATGACAAATATGTGTGTTTGTGTGAGTACAGAAGCCTATACCCCTACAAGAGGGTGAGAGCGTGTGTGCAAAAATACTCTAGGTATGTGTATGTCTTTGTCTGTTGTTGTTGTTATTGCATTGTGTTGATCAGTGTGTGTTTTTTGTGAAAAAGCTCATTCTTGCCCTGGAGAGTAGGGACGATGTCACAGCTGATGTCATCCCTTTGACTATAAAGAGCTGCATTACTTCCATTAGACTTCAACAGGCACAGTCATCTGACCCGAGCTTGAGTCAATACAAAGTAAAGCTCTGTGTTTACCTCCTCATTCATATTCATTGTCACACTGCTCTCAGTAATAACACTCCAAACAAGCCCTGAGCATGATATTATGGGAAAGCTAAACTGAAGGAAAAAATGTAGAAATCTAATGAATACTAAAAAAAACTGGTAAACAGCCTGAATATCGCACATTTACAAACCGTAAAAATATCAATACATGTGTAAAGCCATTCACTTACCTAACTCACGAATTGTGTTCTGACATTTTTATTGTTTAAAATGCTGCAAAAAAACCAACGGCAGACTACAATTCTGCATTTCTCCCTGTGATGTACTCGAGCAGATGATATGTGACAGTATGCTAACGTGGGACTTTGTGTAACACATCAGAGAAGGGGCCCATAATGACCTCCACTAACCATTTCGACACACGCAAGTTGGTGGCATTTACATGCAATCAACATGGTTTTATCAGCATGAAGTTCCATATGTATGCTCCTCTTATCTGCAATTCTTAAGGTATTCCCCCTTATATAATAAATTAAAAAACATGAACACATTTCAAACATGCTCTTGTGTTTACCTTAACGTCGCCACTGTGCTCTCATGTTCAGTCTGAGAGTGGGAGGCTGCGTCTCTTAGGGCTTTTATCCAGTTTGTATCTGGCTCTTGGGCTGTTAGTTCAGAACCAGGACTCTTTGACATATGGCCGACCTCTGCCTTCACAGACACTTGTTCAACAGGAGCGATACATGCATTCTTTTCTTGGGACTCACACTGATCAGCAGGAACAAGGGGGGCAACCACAATGTCATCTGGAGACTCTGACGACAACTTAAGATGCGGCTTCTCTGATTGACAAGGACCTGCAAGGGGAGCTGATGCGATATCTTCAGGGCATTTTGAAAAAACAGTCGGAGCTGTGATAACATGAGAATTTATCCTGTCTGCTGCATTATTGTCATTTTCAGCTGCTTTTACGAGAGCAATGTTCTCCTCAGTGTAACAAACGGTGGCATCAGTGCTGCTGTGCAACACACCACTTTCACTGAGGTCTGAAGTTTTAATTGATCCTGAGCCGCTGTCTTTGCCACACCCACTCAGATTTACGATCCTGTGTTTTTCCGTTGCTTCATTGTTAATAGCTTTTATATCACTTTGTCCCTTCTCCTGGCTGCTAGCTTTCCCTTCGTCCAGGGCTGCTTTATCTCCCTTTATGATCTCTTCTACATCAGGGCCTTTTATGGCTGTTTGTACTACAGGGCTTCTGTGTGTGGCTGAGGTTTTATTGGAGCTTTGGAACTCAAGGGGCTCGCACACTGCATCCTGAATTTCACACTCCTCGGGTTCACTACTCTTGCTTTTCACAGCACCGGAATCCATTTTCGCAGTTTCTGGTTGCCCAACAGTATCTGGCAGAGAACTGATTGTTTTTGTAGGAATATCTTCAGCCTGATTTGCAATCGGAACAATGTCCATATGAATGACAGGACTATCTGTGCTGTCCTTTGATGAAACAGAGAATCCTATAGAAGAAGTCTCATGTTCCTGTGATGCAGACTCAACAAAGACAGCAGTGTTCCTTAAGGCCTCATTTTGGTCTTGACAGGAGGCTAACAGATTGCTTTTTCGCTGATCTTTACCACCGGCCTTGCTCAGAAACTCAGCATTTGGCATTAAATTTATGTCTGACCCATCTGCCCCTAACCCAAGGCTTTTTGTTACATCCTTCTCCTGTCTCGTCTCACCTATATGAGAGCAAGCTGACATTCCTGTGTCAGCTGAGGTATTTCTCTCAGCAGCCCTTCTATTCTCGATTAAATCACTGGCAAGAGGCAAAGAAACCTTGTCAACCTCTGGCACCCCCTGTAGTCCCTCTTCTTTGCATTTCTCTAGACGTATCCCACTGCTGTCATCACCTGACAACTCATCCCTACTTCCGGAGTGATGCAAACCCCCAACGGAGCTTTCCCCTCCTTCTCCTGCCCCCTTTACCCCTGGAATCAGTGCTTGGGTCTGCCTGACCTGACTGATAGTCTTTTCTTCCCCTTCACCATGACCTGGCAATCCCTCTGTTGGATGTCTGGACCCTAGACACAGCTGCTGGGTCTCCTGTTGCTGAGCAAAACAGTTTGGATCTTGAGTGGACTGTGATTGGCCGAGATCCGCAGTCCAATCATGTGGTGCTGTATCCCTGTCAGAACTATGTTCCAGTGTTACTGTTGGAGTTTGGCATGAACTCTGTGCATAAACAGTCTGATGTTCACTGCCAGACTCTACCTCAGCACAGATCATATCCTCAGACGACCCTGCAGGTCTGTCGGAAGTTAAGGAAGAAGTCTCACTTTTATGTGCAATTCCACTCTGCCTTTCTCCTTCCCCTTCTATATCCCTTACTGGTGATTCAGTTTTTGCTACTTTAGGTTTATGTGATGACTGCAGGTCTCCAATTTCCTGTACAACCTCTTTATCTGGCTCATTGTTCTGTTGTTGAAGCGTTGGGCCTGTCTTTCCTGTTGGCATCTCGTTGCTGTCTGCTGTTTCCTTTTGATTATCCATTGATGGTTGTTTATTTTCTTCCTTATACAGCAGGGCGGTCTGATCTCCAAATTTGCATTGCTCTTTTATATTGTCACTTTTACTTTCATCATAAGCTTCATCAGTAGGCAGGTCAGAGCTAAGTGAGCAGCTGGCTTTTATGAGGTCATCCTTAATGGGTGCTTTACAAATAGATTTATTGCCAATAGAATCCTGTTCAGTATGAGAAATGACATTATCAGATCCACCATTTGCCGGTACACCCACTGCAGGAGGATGGGTTCGGGGAGACAGGCTTTCTCCTTGTGACAATGTAATCTTGTAATTCTCAGGTGCAATGAAAGCCTCCACAGCACTGTTTCTATCCTCTAGTTTTGGGTGAGTCATTTCTGCTTTAACATTGACATCGATGTCATGCTCCCGATCTTCTGCTAAAGATTTTTTTGTGATTTCTGCTCTCTTGTTTCTATCCACCTCTCTGGAGAATAAGGAACTGTCACTGTCAGCACTGCAGCTATCGTTACGCTCAGGAAGAGAGACATCATAGTCATTAGTGGAGTCAAAGTGACTAAACATAGGGCCAGGAGGCAACAGCACAGAGTCACTAGCACATTGCTCACTAAAAGAAATTGACTGGTCAGCTGATGCCACTTCTGGAGACACTGATTCATCCTTTGTCGGAACAGCAGAGTGAACCACAGATTTAGACTCCTTCGTGGGATCTGTGATAATTACTTCAAGATGAGGCGATTGATCTAAATGGATTGGAGGCTGATGACTGGGGTCAGTGGACTGAAGAGAGGCTGTGCAGGTTACAGTCACAGTTTCAAGATTTGAACCAGAGTCAAGTTCAGTAAAAAGCTGCCCATCAGGTGACTCAATGAAGGCGTCACTTAAAGGCTTACAGGTAACATGGTCAATTGGAGGCACAGAACATGGAGGAAGAGGTTGTTTGTTACCTTCTTTTTCGTCGACAACAACATTCTCCACAGTAGTATCACTTAGAATAGATGACTCCTGAGGCTGGTCACTTTTGACTGAGCCTTTAGACCCCACATGTAGCTCATATGGCTCTTTCTCCTTTGACAAACTTAGCTTTACCGCGCCCTTTTCTGTTTCCACCTCTTCTTGCTTTGGCAGTTTTGCTGACACCTGCTCAACTGGTAAATGATCAGAGCCAGCGATTCCATCATGTTTTTTGATTTTAGGAAGATCCAAATGTTCCTCATTAGCAGTCAGAGTCTTCCCTGTAGGACCTGGAAGTGGTTTTGAGGAGACCTTGGTCACTGGTTGTAAATCCACTGTATTTGTCTCCGACTTGTCTTTACCTAACTGATCTCTGGCTATGTTCGTGGTATCTTGAGTCCCATCATCTTTCTTTTTGTTCAATTGAACATCTTTCTGTGGCTTTTGGAAGTCAGTTGAGCTCTGTATTGCTGGTTCATCTTTAGTAGGAGCTGCCTCTGTGGAGATTTCAGGCTTTTTCAAGCTGAGGAAATCTGGGAAAATATAGCTGGCCTCGACAACTGGATGGTGCAAATTCTCGTGTACCATCAGTGGAGGCAAAGAGGCACAATCCAAAACCGACATGGTCCTGAGATCCGCAGAGGAACTGCCTTCGTTTTTCAGAGTGTCTACAAAGTGAACTCTATTGTTGCTTCCACTGTTGTTACATACATACGTACCCGCTCCAGACATATCAGGGCTACCAGTATTGCTCTGCACCTCGGCTTGCACTTCAGCTGCACTCTCGGCTGTCCTGGCTTCTGTTGTGCTACTTTCAGTTCGGACCTGTTGATTGTTGCTTGCTCGTTCCTCGATTGCAATTTGCTGTGAAGTAGTAAAAGGCTGAGGTGAAATTAAAGGCAGTAAGACTTGGCTGTGGTTTGCCGCTGTCTCTGTGAAGGATGACTCCTCACAAGTGGGTCCAGGAGACAGTGCCTCCGCTGAAATCAGTCTTTGCTTGATATCGTCTCCTCCGTCTGTATTGCTGGAGTTTTGTTCAGGGTGAGTGGGGAGAGGTGAAATTGCTGCGGCAAGCTGCTCCTGGCAAGGGGGAGCGAAACGGTCCTGTTCAGTATAGATGCTCTCAGTGATGGTAGCGATCGGCTCGCCCCGGCTCTGTGACTTCAGCTGTGACTCGGCAACATTGGTGGGCGGACACGTCTCCGTCTCAGCTGATGACACCCCACTAGCAGAGCCTTCTGGCTGGCTGAATGAACTGTGCTCTCTAGCCAGCTCTCCTTTCTCTTCCACCTCCTCTACTCCTCCCCCTCCCTCTTCTGCTTCCTCCAATCCCGCAGCACTGTAATCCTGACAATCAAGACCAGTGCGGAGCCCAAGGGAAGAAATATTGTAATAGGCTTCTAACCGGAGTCGCTCCTTTCCTCTGTCTCCCTCTTCAGCTGGAGAGATCTCTGTGTCTGCACAGCGAAGGCTCGATTCTCTCGCTCCCTTCGTTTCACTCTCGGCTGAGTTGTGTGGCATTTCGCTGCTGCAGCTTTTCTCGGATGCAGCCTGTCCCTCTTTGGCTAGTGAGCATTTTCCTTGTGAACAGACAAATGAGAGCTGAGGAAGGCTGCCCAGGAGTCCTCCTTTCTCCCCATCTGCTGTGCTGAGGCACTTTTCTATTCCTCCCAAGTCTTTTGCTCCCACTGCTTTTTCACTCTCCCTTGCTACAGTAGCTACCCTCTCGTGTGAATCACACCTCACGCTTTCTTCCTCTCCCTCATTTTCTATCACTTCTGGCATCGTGGGTGTTGTCCGTGGCAACGCAGCAACCGCCACTAAAGCCTCTTCAAGGGCACTCTCCACGCTACTCTCTCCCACACAAGTTTGGCTATCGGAGAGTGGGCTCCGACTCTCGAGTGTGTTTATCTCTGCTTCCGAGGTAACTATAACCTCCTGTGTTTGTGCATCAAATTTCTTATTGGCAGAAACAGCTGGATTAATATCAGTAGTTTGGACATATGTCATGGTTGTATTTTGGCTGTCGACGCCTTTGGTTGCATGTTGCTTCTGCTGTGAGCTTGAGCTGTGAATCTTGCCACATGGAGGGTCTGTATGGTTTTGGTTATCTGACTGATGAGCCCCCTGTGAAAGAGCATGGCTGGACACAGGTGATGGGGCCATATCAGTAAGATGATCCTGCTGTATGTGAGAGGATGAGAGTGGGGGGCAGGGGCTAGGCTTTCCCCTGTGACTCAGCTGCTGCGTGTAGTCAAATCCATAAAAAGGCTGTTCCCCACACACCACAGTCTGAGTGTCTGCCTCTGAAATTGATTCTGCATTTTCCTCTGAACCTGTTTTAATTCCTGCATTCATAAGTGACAGAGGCTGTAAATCATTTTCAGCTTGTGCCGCTGTCGTCTTTCCTTTGTGTTCTGTCTCCGAGCTTTTCTCTGTCTTTTTCTTTTTTCTTTGTTTCTTTTTTTCTTTCTTTGCTGCCTTCTTGTCCTGCCCGGCCTCTGCCTGTTTGTCACTTGGGGAATTCATCTGTTTCTCTGTTGTTGATTCCTGATCCTCCTCAGTGGGACTGTCTGCTTCTGCCTGTTTTTTAGACTGCATAATTGGAATCGCGTCTTTATTGCTTGAATGAAGATGGCTGCGCTCTAGTGTTTCACTAACTGACTCATCATTCTTTTTCCTTTCAACAACACAAGTGTTGATACTGGACCCGTCACTTTCATTTTCTTTCTTTATGGCTGCAATCTCTGTTTTTATCTCAATGTCTTCCTCCCTATTCACTATACTGCATTTTTCCACAACAGCATTAGAATTAACATTTGCCTCCCGTATATCATCTCTCTGTTTATTGAACACAGCATCTTTTGCAGTTTCTTTAAATGAATCGATATTTGTTGCTATTTCTAAATGTGTATGCGGGGGTGGTTGCTCCTGCTCATCTTTCTCTCTCTCTATTTCTGATCTAATATCGGGCCATTTCTCCTGACTCTCTGTCGTTTCTGGACTCTGCGTCTCTGGAGCCCTGGCACTATTCTCAGTACCCAATATGTAATTCCTGAAACTAAACACAACTGTATCCGTCTGACTGTTCGCTGCCTCACTGTTTCCGTGTGTACTCTTGTTTCCATGGCCCTCGTTGCTATGTCCTGGCTGCGCTATGATTGGCGGCAGTGACGAGGACTCGCCGGGCCTATTAACCATCGCTTGTCCAGTCTTCTTCTCTTGCTCATCAACCGTTTCAGGCGTTGTGCTCAAGGACTCGCTGATTTGAAGTAAGCCCAGTGAGGCCATTTGGTCCTCACATTCCTGGAAGGCTTCTTCCAGCTCCCAGTCTATTAGCTCAGAAGGGGGAGGGGTCAGGGGTCTGCAAGGTGTGGCAGCGGGCCGAGGTGAAGGCTGACCATCTGTGAGAACTGGGTCGCAGTCATGAGGCCTGGGATGAGGGTAGGGTGACATAGTTAAGGGCAAACAGCTGGTCATTCCATGATGCCACAGAGCGCTGCTGTTGGCAGAGCAGAAGCCCATGCTCAGACACTGCACTCCACAATATGCACACACAAACACACAAACCTACTCCAGACACCTACTTAATGCGAATTCCTCCGCAGAAAAATAACACCAGCTTTTTCTTAACATATAGTTCTTAACGAACATGCAGGTATATTCATATGCATCAAAACTAATGGTGTATTTAGTATCCAGCACCTGGACATTTATTGCAAACTCAAGGCAACTACTATTCAAATATCACTGCCCTATTTTTATGAGGTTGATATTCTACTTGTACAAACACTTACATAAGTAATTTCAGTCAAGTAATTTGATTGGTTAATGCCATTGTGTTGGAACTATGCCTTATATCATTCATTCTTACTGATTACTTTTGTAGGTTGCTAAGATTTGTAGTTGTGTCCACATCTGAACAACCACACTTGCAATTCTTTATTTGACTGAGGCTGCTGTGTCCTGTAATTTCTGTTCCATCATTCCACACTATTACATCATCATCACTGCCTCATCTATTCCACAATATTTTGATGTTTTATTCCAAAACACAATATTTATGTAAATGTAACTGTAAATGTTACATGATATATTTATACTTGCACTCTTGTTGATATCATTATTCTCTTAAGCCTCAACAGATAACCAAACCAAACTTTACAAATGCCTCATAAAACATATATTAAGGGAGTGCCCTGTGGATGTAAGTGCTTGGAATTAATGTACTTAACAATTAGACTATCTTTGTGCTGTTCAGATGCTGAGTCACTGCTAAACCATTAGCCAGCAGTGCAGATTAATGCTGCGAGATCGCCTTAATCTATTTGCCTCACTGAGTGGAAAGATCCACCATGATTACTTAGTTAAGAGATACCTACAGTGTTATGATACCGTATATATGATGTGGCCATTCTGTATCTACCTATTTTACTCCACTATAACTCCCAGGTGCAAAATAAAAAAAAAAAGGTACAGTCTCATGTGATTGTTCCATACAGGCTTCGTCATCTCCTTGCAAACAAGCCCTCTGACACATGAGTACTCATTCACCTCACTCACTGGTTTCTCAGATATAAATCTGTAACTGATTCAGTTAGCCCTCCCTACTGAAAGGCAGAACAAAAGGCATATCCACCTGAGAATTGAGAACAGGAGCTTCTAGCAGCATTCTATTTTAAAACTGAGCGTGTCCTGCTATCCCGGAGTGTTTGGATCGAAAAGCAGGTGCTTTATGTTTTTTATTTCAATTTTTTAAATTCAGCATTTTTAGTTACTTCCGTGAAAGTGTGCAGACTAAATCAGTCTCACGCATTAACAGTGATAGTAATTATACTACTGCAACAAGCCAAGCAGGCAGAACACATTGATGCTTTAGACACATTAGTGCAATTAATCTAAGCATTCAGACAAAAGCAGAATGCCAGCAAACGCTTGAGGCAGAACATAATCTGCAGTTATTCACTCGAGCATGAGCAAACAAGACTAGCACACCTCAAACCACATCTGTATAGACAGACAAGATCCACACAGCATCACATCATTCCACTCAACTATGAGTAAGCAAACATTCTATCATTCTGTCATTTTTTATTTCACTCCATGCACCCATATTCTACTCTTTGTCAACCCGTCTACCGCCACTTTGATGAAAACACTCCCAGAGCAGACACTCCCTGTCCCGCATCATGCACATGTCTGTGTGGTACCTGGTGTCTAGCACCACCAGAGGTCGACTGGCTTCCATGTGATGCTGCAAGCCAGCCAGCAGGGGGTTCACCTGCTCACATTTCCTTTCACCTGACCTAGTCTGAGTTCTGCTAACACAAATCCAACAACACACACACACACACACACACACACACACACACACACACACACACACACACACACACATTTACACACATTCACACATACAACGGATCAATATCTCTTAAATATTTAGTTTGTGCTTATTTGCTCCCATATGGCTATAAATCAAAATCAAGTACAAGCAAATGTTCAAAATATAATTATACAATAATGTGATAATAATATGATACTTTGCTGATCTTGAATGTGCATTTTCCAGGATTATTATAATGAATGTTTTACCTCTTAAAAATGAAATTGTAATAAAATAACTGAAATGAAAATATAATAACATTAAATGCGTGACAGACTGCTCGTCACAAACAGTTGTGCAGTGAGGAGGCAGGTTGTTATTGCTAGTTGAACCAAATCGTGATTTCCCTGCCTCTTGCCCAGTGCATGCTGGGTAAGGCTCCAGTTGTCCAGTGACCCTGAACAGGACTTATCTGATTGCTGAGCTGCTTTATTCAAATAAAATAACACTCTTAAGTTGACACCTATGTATTGTCTTGACTACCTTTAGAAGAGAAAGTGTTTTAGGGACAATTTAAAGAAAGAATTCCTAATAGTTTTACTCCTCCTACTGTATTTTTAAGGGAGTAGACAAACAACACAAATAGCTGGAGTTTATTTAGATGATTCATATTTCATCAGAACTGGAACAGCCACTTGAAGCTCACCCACGCGCACACTGGCTCTATACCAGTGTGTGGGAGGAGGAGCTGTGATAGCTATTAGGGTTATTACCTGCCTAATAGTTTGTATGCGTGTAAAGCCCCAAACTTACCCCAGTGAGGACTCCCAGATGTTGAGCTCACTGCTGAAGTCTAGACTGGGCAGCAGGTCATGGGGAAACTCAAGCTCCTCCTTGTCCTCCTGGTCTCCGGCTGCACTTCTGTTCTCCTCCACCCCAGTGATGACGGGGACATCTGGGAGCACAGGTTGAGACAGGAGACTCTGCTGGCTGGCCGAGGGTTCAGTCAGCAGCGTTCTGTCCTCCCTCTGGGTCGAACTCTCGGTGCAATCTTCAGTCTGTGGGACAATGAGACACAATCATCATGAGCTACATGTTACATGATGGTATACAGATACTGTACTTAAACAAGCCTGAGCAGGTCGCAAGCCAAACACGTGAATACTGACAGATTTAATGCTCAAAACTGAACATGACGAACAAATAACTCCGCCCATGTGGTAAATAAAGGTGTTTGTATAGTAATGCAAAGGTCGGACTGACTGGAGTGTGTCCCTCCATTTAAACGCCTAATCTCTGTCTTTCAACTTCCTTTTCTTAAGCTACAAGATAAGCTTTTCATTGCACACAGTTGTATAATGAAAACGTAGTGTGTAATCCTGATTAAAAACGCTTCCCACATATGACAAACAAAACATATATCAAATAAGGTTTAAAAGATGATAATCATATATAATAATAGTTGGATTGCTTCTAGCAACAGAGCCTAGAATTTCTGTAAGGCTCGTTTTACAGGAGTGATGTCTACAGCTTTGTTTAAACTCCGTTCTTCAGTGTCACTGAAATATAATTCCCAGATAATAATAATAAAAAAAGCATTTCATTAAATTAATGTAAGGTCATTACAGTCTGGTATTTTCCCCTTAGGAAACCAGAGGCACCTCTTAAGGAAGTCTGGAATAGCCCCCCCTCCCCTCCCCGGTGAGTAAAATTTTACAGCATACGAATAAGTTCAACCACAGACACTCACCACAACACTTGGCTGCGGCGTCATATTGCAGCAACAACAGAAAACACTCAACTGTGGACACGCTATGTAAACTCAGCTTACAGAGGCCAAAATGGTCCTGTTATTTTACCCACTCAGATGTAATCTGACATAAAATATAAATATAACATGCAAACAAACAAGTACAGATAAATTGCAAGCAGCCGAGTAACATTCACTGCGTCCAGAACACGAACTGTTAACATAAAGATCCTTCTTTCAGTGGACAATGAGCTGAATCAACAGTGTGAAGTGCAGACAGTGGCGGCGCTGACTTTTGAGGATGTGCTGAGATTCAGAACTGAATCCATTCATTCATTATTTATAGGTACAGGTGGAGCAGAGGTTCAACACTTCTGAAATCAAATCTTTGAAACACATTTTCTCAGACAGCACTTGCTTTTTTTTATTCCTCCTTGCTTGAATTTATTGTAACATTAATGCAGAAAAGCCTTTTTTTTTATTATTCAGGGAGTAGTTCACATTCACATCACACCATATTCACACCTGGAAGCTGCCCAGTAGAACCACGGTGTAATCTGCAACCACTGGAGCAGCTGGGGTTCAGGACCTTGCTCATCGGCACCTCAGTGGGGGTAAAGATAGTGGGGGAAAGCACTGCTTTTACTTTACCCAGATTTACCCTGCCGGTCCAGGGATTTTAACCCTCAACCCTTCGGTCACAAGCTCGCTTTTCTCAACTTTAAGCCACCACTGTCCCATAAAAAAAACCCTCTGAATTCCATATAGACAATGAGTTTATAACAAGAATTATGAACTGCGTGTGTGTATGTGTGTGTGTTGAGGAGGCTCTGAGTCACCTGTGTTACAGCACAGCAAACCTCCTTTAGCTGAAACATTCAGTGTCAGAATATAGGGGAGAATTTCTTACACATATCAATGTAGCTCAAACAAACAGTTTTAAAAAGATGTTAACTGTGCTAATAACACATTAAAGCTCCATTTACAAGAACATTAGCCATTTCTGCTACTCTCTTCACGTCTGCATATAGCTTGAGCCACATTTGGTTATTTATAAATGTACTAATTTAGACTCCTCAGGCTATCTCAACAAGGCTCTCCTTTTTAACAAAAGAATCTTAGTCACACATTTGGTTGCAGAAAAAAAAAATTAAAGAAGTGAAGAGTGAAATAAAGTTCAAAAGAATCCTAGGTAGGTCCATCGTTCCAGTTGCATTTGATCTCCCTGTTTTTGTTGTTTTCTCTATTAATGTAAAATGATAAGATTTATTCAAAGTTCTGATGATGTATTTTGAGGTGTGTTGATTTCCTGTTTCCTGCTTAAACACTCACATAATCATGCACACCAGCTAATGTCACACTGGAAACTGTGAATGTCTGATGCGTACAACATACAGTACTGGCCCAAAATAAAGCTTAGACGGGACAACAAGGAACGGCATTGGATGGAGAGGTACAACCGCGTTTATAGTTGCATAAAACAGTACCAGGCTGTTTAACCGACATGCAGAAAGCACTGTCTGATGTTAATTAACCCACGAGAACAACACAGGAAGCAAACCGGGGTTGCCTGGAGACCAATACCTGCAGTCAGAAAGTAATACTTAGTGTCAATTCAACGTGTCAGTGCCCATGTGCTGACAAAACTTTAATGCCTTACGCATGACTGCTCTAAACACAGACAAGACAGCAAACGAAGCGGTAACAGGCCTCCCTTACTTCCACAAATGGAGACATTAATAGATTCAACATGCTCTATCCCAGCCGATGCCTTGTAATAGTAATCGCCTCTCCCCTTGAGTTGCATGACACCACCTCCACAGTATGTTGCACTACTTACCCGGCGGTGCGCTCCCCTGTGCTGAAGGTGACTCTACAATGCAGCGCAGCTCCTTTTGCTATCCTTGTACTTCGCTCAGTGCACAGGCAGCCTCTGCAGGGCTGTGTGTTTTGGAGGGGGCAGGCGACGACACAAACATGCTGCAACACATGCTGCTGACACTCCCTCTCCTCTCCTGTACTGACTCAGCTAACTTCCTCCTCCCCTTCTCTCCTCTCCACAGTCCTGTCCTCTCTTCTGTTGTTGCCGCTCCCCTGTTAAATTTCCATGAGCCACCTCAGACTCTTGCAATGTGTGTGTGTGTGTGTGGAGGTTAGAAACACTACACTACCACACAAACAATGTGCTGCTAAGACTGACTGACTTGATTATGGGCTGGCCACAGGGTAGTGTTAAGTATTCTCCTCCCCCTTTACTGTAAACTCTTTCCACTCAGCCTCCTCTCTATCTCCTCCTCCTCCTCTTACTCTCCTGCTCTCCTTCCCTTCTCTTCTCTTCCTTCTGTCCTTCCCTATCCACCTCTGCTCTAGCCTCCTCCTCCCCTAGCTTCCCCTTGCTGTGTCTAATGGCTGTTTGCGCTGACTGACTCTGCAGGTGAAGGCTGGGAATTAGGCCAGAGAGAGAATCAGGTTACACGCTAAGAAGCTTTTGTTACATGAAAACACAAGCACACACATCCTCCTTCTGCTTTATAATGAGAAGCCGCTCCTTCGTGCAACTTTAACCTCTCAGTGTCGCCAACATGTGGCATCATCACCAGGAGATAGACCTGACACCATCATTTCCCCCATAACCCCCCTTTTAGTTTTCCTCTTCACACTGACTCACAGGTCACAAACACAAAAATAACATCTGATAGACTACTGGATATTTTAAGCTGTTTAAAATGGATTATCTATATACTAAGGCATAATAAAAACTAAGACATAATATGAAATACATCAGAAAAGGGTGGTAAACGGCGATGGGTCTGCAGCTAATAAAAGCTTCAAGGGAAGAGGATGCGTTTTGCAGTGTCATGCACATTTGATCACGATCTCAAAGGGAATAAAAATAAACATCTAACTCGTTCATCACTGCACACACGTAAGGAAAAATAAATGTGTCGCCTGCTCTGACATGATACTGACATGAATCATATGCAAGGAATAAACTATATGGAAATTATTTTCATGTGTGTCATCTTATGTGTCATTTTAAAAGCTAGAAGTTGAAGTACGGTTGCTTTCCTTGTAATAATAATACATACATAGGATGTTGGTTACTTGGGTTGCAATAAAAAATATATGTCTTGCAGCAGGATCATAACTGTGTCCTTTTTTAAAAGTATAAATAAAGTTTAAAGACACAGCTTTCGGGTTTCAATTTGCAATTTGCGACTTGAAAAGATACAAAAAAACATCCCACTGATATGCACAAAGCAATTTACTCAAGCATCACTCTCACACACACACGTATTGTACCTTCTCAGAATCATTCTGATTTTCATGAGGTGGAAACAGAACAACATTTTCTGGAGTGCCCTCTTCTGGCTGTAATAGGGAAAGAAACAATTCAAGACATATTTAAGGGGCAAATCTACAACATTTAGAACAGTAGGGGTATGCATTAACATACCAACAAAATTGCCATTGTTTAGTTTGCTTTTAGGCAAAAGCTTATTATGTTAAATCTCACTCTTCAATGCAACTTATGGTTTATAGCATCTATACATCATGAGGTAAATGTGTATGTTAATCCTATTAAGATAATCCTGAATTCCACAGCTGAAGTTCTTTAAATTCACATGTGAAAATAACTGTGATTGCAACATATAAAATACTTGCAGCAAAAAATTTTAGATAATTGCATCAACATCTTTACATTCATAACGGAGGCATATACAATGCCCCATTAAAAGGAGCAAAACATCATAGAAATGACTGTTTTGATAAATCCAGCATGTAACCAAAGGTTTGAAGTTGAATGTGCAACATAAACACACATTTTTAGAGCCATATCTTAGACATCTAATATTCATCTCAACCTCTGCTTTACAACAGTTAACCACCACACACTTCAAAGAGTGCTATCTACAATGCTTATTAGACAAGCCTCAAATAAGCATGGGGACATCCTCTGCGTTTTACTGAAACCAGCGGTTAGCAATCATGCAATAATAATTATTAAAGTATCGTTAGTTGTTAGTCTTCCGTGCATGAAAGAGTTGAAGGTATGTAGTAGCACGTGGGGCAGCAATTACAACAATCCCAGCCATCCCAGTGCCAGCCAGCTTGCCCTTACCGACACCTCAGTCGTGCTGCTCTCGTTCCCCATGGCTCATCCGGCTGCTGGGCGACCAACTGCCCAAATCCAACACCCTCTCACATCAGATGGCTGAAAGACACTATAGCACAGAAGGAGCGGACCATCAGCGTACAACCACAAGGTGTGTAAGGGAGCTATGGTCCCTCAATGGAGAATTACAGGGAGAGAGAGAGAGAGAGCGAGAGAGAGAGAGAGAGAGAGAGAGAGAGAGAGAGAGGGAATGGTGAGTGTGTATGTTATTTTAGAGATTAGGGGCTTGTGATCCAAGACCTCCCTCTGAGACCAAAGTGCAGGCTTTACCTTGTCTGATGGGGGCTTAAAAAGCGGAGAAACAGAACATTCAATGATCCAAAAGTTGATTTTTGTCCAGCGTATGGGAGAAATTAAACAATCCTTCGCTGATGAGCTGCAGAAAATAATCATAACCTGCTCCACTGTCTCAGGGATTTCAGACAAATGGCATCGCCTCCCATAATGAAAGCATTTTTACGTTTGAAAACACTGCACATGGACTTTGTCACTCACTGCATGTGGACCTGATGTGATAGCACACTGACACTGTGACCAGAGCTGTAAAGCAATCCTCATGTGGTGAATAACACATCGGAGTGTTCAGTCTATTAGTGAACACCAGGTACGCGTCAGGCTGTCAAAAATATCCACTTATAACCCAATTCCTATAAATAATCCTGTTTGATATCAGTGTGCACCACATATTGTGGTCAATAAAGATTAAGATGTTGAAAGAAATGTTTCAAAAGAAGGACAGCAGCACTCAACCACACACTGATTTTACGCCTTCGTTACTCTCACATCGACATTTCCTCATCGTAAATATATAGTTGCTCGGCTGTAAACACTCTTTTCCACAGAGAGGCTGTTTGCACATTCCTCATATGACTGCAGGGACTGTATGTACGGTAGCTCTGTTTAGTCAGAAAGCACTGACCTGAACATGCAATACTTTATAAATAGAGATCTGCTGTGTGCACTGCTGTTAGACTTTATTCCAGTATTGTGCACAATTTGTCATGCACCCTAGATTGTCAAATGCATCGAGAAGCTTGATTTTTTTAGTTATTCGTGCACTATGTGAAGCAATAATTATTATTTTTTTTGTCCCACACCAATTCAATTGTGAACATGAGAAAATAAATATCCGTATTTCCCCCTTAAATTGAGATTCTTATGTGTTCTGTGGTGTGGCAGCTCTTCCCCATTGCTGCGTACTTGCTATTTGTGTGAATGGGGTGTAATTTCAGCCTCCGCAGCGTGGACTCATGTGCACTTTAACTGGCGGCAGTGTTTCAGAGCTGTTTGGCAGCACAAAGAGCACTGGGGCAAATCATATGATTAGACTGTTGCCAGATCTCTTTTCACCTCATCAGTTGCCTGTCTATCACTCCGCATGAGCCATCCTTTAAGCCCTTGGGTTCGGATGAGCACCATACGCCTCTACTTAGACACCTAAAGTATGAGGTTTCCTGCCCCATGTGTGGCCCCTTCCACTGACACAAAAGGAAACCAACCACCAAAGTAAACAGGATATGTATTTCATATATAATATCTGATATAATATACATTATATTCAGCAAGGGGATTTAATCTGCACTAGAATCATCATAAGTACCAAACAAGATATTGATAGAAGCTAATTAGACATACATATTGCGATCTGAGTTTCAATAATCCCATCCTTCACCAATTTATTATTCAAAAATCTAAATTTTAACTACTCACCACTTCAAAAAAAAGTGTCCTCCACACACAGTGTCTGCCTTCGAGCTATAGACAAGTGCCTCCAGTCAGTGTTTACTGTCGGACTCAAGGCCAATGTTGTGCCTGTCCTCTCCTCTGAGGAGCCCCAGCCTCTCTGTTGCTATTTTGGCACGACACGGTACAGTGGGTGGAGAGGAACGAGGGGGCAAAAGGGGGCTGATAGGTGGGCGGCTGAGGTGGACACAGGGCAGGAGGAGGAGAAGTGGGGACAGGGTCATGGGGAAGAGGAAGGGAGGGAGGGGCACTGAACTGGAGCTGTGGAAGCCATGTCTGCTCATCTCTGGTGGTGGTGGGAGGGGGTGTGTGTGTGGTCACCTGCTCTGACAGGCACAGGAGGCCTGGGAGTCAGCTGGAGGGGACACTAGTTCTGAGGCAGCACTGTAAACAAACGGACATGTGGGAGGACGAGATGTCCGACCCCGGAGCTCCCTGGTGGGTCATGCAGAAGGTTTCGGCTGCTGATAAAATATTCATCCCACCTGTAGCTTTCCATTAAAACCTGAAGCTACTCACTGCATCTCTATATTTGACAGTGATTGACATTTTAGGAACAACACACACAACACGCCTGATATGACAAAGCCAATTGAGGAGTTTGACTTCAGAAGCTTTAAAATGCATTTAGGATTCTCTTCATCCGATTTCGACGCAAGCCAGGTTCAGCCGGGTGGCCAGCAGGCTTATTATCATCCCTATAATTAACACAGATTTGATCAGCTCTGCTCCTGACATCACAGAACAGTCTCTGGCACAGTCAGAGTGAATCTAATCCCACTATCCATTCTCTCTGGTGTTCGTCAGCCTGCCTCCCTCCCCTCTGTCCATCCATCCTCCCATCCATCCCCTTTTCACAACAGTCAGCATCACTCTCCTGCTTTTATACTCAGCTCCTCCCTTCCTCATCCCCTTACTCTCCATCTCTACAGCTCCTTCTTTTCACCCGCTGTGTCGCCCCTCCTCCAACAACACAGTGCACCTCTCTCTCTCTCTGTCTCCCTGTCTTCGCACCTGAGCAAAGACTCGGTAGCTGACCAGTCCAATCTGTTTAATCTCCCCTCGTGTGTTCTCTCTCCGCTCAGCATGCCGCACTCCTCCTGTTTACCTGGCTGTTAGAGATTCCGATGCAGCTCCCCATCTTGTATTCCATGTCCTCCTCAGGTGAAGTAACTCTGGCGCTGCACGGCTGGCAGAGCACCTTTCTGCAGAACTGCATCGTTGTCTGTCAGACACAGCATTGCCAGGGCAGGAAGATCTAGCAGGAGCTAGGGAGCAAGTGTGTGCACACCTCTGTGCGTGTGCGAGTGTGCGTCTGAGTGACTAATGAACGCTCCGCGCTGCATAGCCCACGGTGCGCCTGTGACATATATTTTCAAGCCTTTGTTATATAAAAAAAAATCGCCACTGCATAAGGAATCCGACCCAAATGCATGTGGAAAAAGAGGAGCTACTCTTCCCGGTCTCGAATGGAGCTTAGTCTCATGTCAATGCACGGATGAGCAGACTGAAGCGCTGCTTTGGAGGGAAAAATGCTCAGAGGAAGAGATGGGAGGCAGAGTAAAGTGTGCCTGTCCCTTTAAAAGACCCATGTGATGGGAAAGGATGGGAGTGATGTATCATCATGATGAGAATCATCCAGCGCATTCATCCAAATATATGTTATAACAGTGAAGTTCAGTCAGTCAAAATAGGCCAGGAGGACAATTACAGCAAACAAACTAGCTATTTCACTCTTATGTACTCGTTTTTTTCCCACAATTCCTTGTGCTCCCTACATTTTAGAGCAGTGACAGTAGGAACATTATGTAGAATAATTACAAGACAGTGCATGTTTGGATTTTCATAATCAAAAAATAAATAAATACAAAAGTGCTGGTATATTTGGCTTCATTTAAAATAAATTGAAGCCTGGGACTGGATAGAACATACAGTAGCTAGGAAAAAGGTACAGGAGCAGGTTTCAAGCCTAGTTGTACAGTAATAGATAATAAAATAAAACCTGGGTTAAAATATGGGACCTTTAAATGTATGACAATTTCAAGAAATGTTTCATATTAAAAGATATGCACAGTTAAGGTAATTATTTCAAGTTGTCATCTAACCCCAAACATCACTTCATCTTCTGTAGGTTTTGTTATAAAAGATCCAGATTAAGCCCCAGAGGAGACGTCTTTCATACACCTGGTTGAAGGGATTGCTCACGGAGTATTTCTACATACTTTGGAAATGGACCCAGTCACTTAACTGGACTTTAAGATTCACAAAATAACATCTGCCTGAATATATACAAACATTTACTACTATTGGAATCATGGCTGTGAAATACCTCTTCTTTACTGTATGTGAATATAAACAATGTTACTCTAAATCACCATTTTTGCAAGATTTTCTTTTTTTCTGTAATGTTTCCTTCAATTTTTTTATTTTATTTTGAAATCATGTCCCATACATGAGAAGATTGTGTGTTTCCAGGCTATATGCATTTCTTGTCTTGTTCACTGCTAAATTATCCTACATGAGTAATAAAATAGTGATTTACAGCAACTGGTTAATAATGTGCAATGGAACAATATTTGTACTGTTCTGTTCAAATTGAAATACTTAAAAAGATGGCTGTTTATAAGAACAGTATTTTTTTTTACACTTTTTTTTACACTTTTCAGTTTTTTTACACAGATTTTCAGTTATGTTGCACACCTTGATTTCTGAATAGACCTGTGAATGTTTTTGTCTTCCTTGCACAATATACTGTTGCTGCATAATAGCCCAAACTACATCAAACTCTTAAAATTACAGCATTAACTTATCCTCCTTAATTACAGAATACTGTGTTCTTCTGAAGTTCTAATTAAAACCCAAATATCAGAAACATATTTTATAGACAGAATAAAATAAAAACAGAATGAAATATATTAATTTACAGAAGAAAATAAAAATGTTTTAATTCATTAAAGATTAAAACATGCCATTTTCACAGGTTGCAAATACATTAAAATAGTAGCAAAATTCACTTCTTTCTCTTTTATTAATTAGTAACAATAACAGCAAATTTGCAATTGTGACCTACACTTTACAAAGTTCTAATAAGAGTAACACACATAAAAACAATGTTCGCTTTCAGTTGAAAAAAGTCAAATATTTAAAATACTAAAAAATAAAAAATTGCAAAAAAAAAATAATGCAATTGCACTCTACAATGGTCCATCATTCATTTTGTGTGTTTGGAGGATGAATCATTGTGTCAGTGATGTCGAAGGCATCTATGAGGTTCTGGGAGAGAAATAAAAACAACAATCACAACCAGCGACATGAGCGAGAATTTATAGAGGACGTCTTGTGTAGACTAGATTAAATCTTCTGTGTTCAGGCTGTGACTTGCTCACCCTCCAGGTCTTCGGGCTGATAGAGACGATGCACTGCTTCCGGCTAGATGATTCTCCAGCTGCCACCTCCCCCTCCTCCACAGGAGCTGAAACACAAACACACACAGACGAGTAAAATTATTTACTTAAAGGCATTTTATTCGTTATTCCTCTCTCCAGACAATACATAACCAATGCTAGTTGTATCTCCTTACCTATACAAGGCAACTTGTCTGAATCCAGATACATCTGGGCCAAACCATCCTGGAACACAAACACCATTGTAACACATCCTGACAGCCACTAGAGGGCAGACTAGCTGCAATTTAATCACTTCAACTATCCTCAGTGCAACTCACTCTGATCAGAAAAGACGTGTGGAAAATATTTTCTACTGTCCGGGAAAACGAGTTGGGGTCGATGACAAACTCATAATATGAAATAGGTGATGTAGCTGTGACAGAAACAGAGAGAGATTAATCAAATATGATTTATACAATGATAAACTGTTAATGCAGGGCCAAATTAAAACTCACGATCATCTTGGTAATAACTCTTCAGGTATCCCAGGATCCTCTCTACTTCTTTCTCCGTCGCCTCTTGATGAGACTCTTGCATTTTTTTCATCTGACAGACAAATCAAATGAGACACAGTGAGTAACTGGAAAATAAAAACCTTCTCAAATTAAACATTTATTGCATTTACTAATTGTAATACAACATTTAATATATATATATATATATATATATATATATATATATTCCATGACTTAAAAAATAAGTTGCTGCCTATTATTGGTGGAATTTAACTATAAACATTTACACTCATAACTAGCTGCAATGTCACCATCGCATGTCATCTTGAGCCAATGTGTTTATTTACCTGAGTGGGCATCATCCTTTTGGCTTCCTTACTGGGGACTTTCCTTTGTCGCTCTATCTTTTGCTTTGGAGGAGGCGGCTCCGCTTGAAACGAACCCATCCTGATAAGATAAAATAGGATAAACTTTATTGTTCCCAAACCAGGAAATTCACATGTTACAGCAGTGAGAGATACCAGTATGAAAAATATACACTATTGTTCAAATGTTTGGGGTCACACAGACAATTTTGTGTGTTCCATGAAAGGTCAGACTTTTATTTACCACCATGAGTTGTAAAATGAAATGATAATATAGTCAAGACATTGACGAGGTTAGAAATAATGATTTATATTTGAAATAATATTTTTTTTTCCTTCAAACGTTGCTTTCGTCATAGGAAGGTCAGTTTTATAGCTTCTCTAACCAGATAAACTGTTTTCAGCTGTGCTAACATGATTGCACAAGTGTTTTCTAATCATCCATTAACCTTCTGATGCAATGAGCAAACACAGTGTACCATTGGAACACTGGAGTGATAGTTTCTGGAAATGGGCCTCTATACACCTATGTAGATGTTGCAACAAAAACCACTTATTTGCAGCTAGAATAGTCATTTACCACATTAGCAATGTATAGAGTGTATTTCTGATTAGTTTATAGTTATCTTTATTGAAAAAAACTGTGTTTTTTTCCAAAAAGAAGTAAATGTCTATGTGGCCCCCATTTGAATTCGAAAAATAAGTTATTCACACAACATATTTACAAAAGTAATAGAAATAAATATAAACTATATTGCACCAGAATGCTTTACAGAATAGAGTATAAGATCATGAATAAGAGGGGGTTAACATCACTATTTACAAATATCTATATATACACATCAGTGCAAAAAGCAGCTATATTTTATATAGTCATCAGTGCGAAAAAAAAAGTTTGTGCTGTGTCATGGTGGATAGTAAAAGAACAACAGAAATTATTAAATATTATAAAAATGTCAGAGCAGGCAATACATACAGTTTACCAACTGCTGAGGGACTGTAATATGTCTGCTATCTCATACAATGTCTCCATTGTAGAGTCCAACTGTGGTCAATTCAACATGAGACGGTGCAGCACTCACATATAGTGGAAGGTGGGTGCTGTCCGGAAACAGCTCTCTGCTCTCCGAGCCAGTCGGTGCCAGGCGTCCTGGGGCAGGTAGCCATCAGCTGCTCCCCTGTTGTGACGCTCATCCTCATCGTTTTCTAGTCGGTTCAGACCCATGTAGGACAACTGTGAGGGAAGCAGGGAGAACGGCGTCATGACCACTGCAATTATAAACATCTGTATCCTGAGGACCACATATGCTACATACTCATATGGGCTGGGTGATATCACCAAAAATCAATAAGTAACTATTAAATCAAGCGGTATCTTATTAAATACATTCACAGTGGAGCTCTTGGTTATTTGGAATGAAAAACAAACCGATAAATCTGGATTATGATTTACAGTAATCTGTAGTTCAGAACACTTTCAGGTATTTACAGACAGTGGCCGGTTTATGAACACAATAGGTTCAGAGAGGCTGTTCCTAAGCTGTAGGTTCTTATATATTAAATTTCAATTTATGCAAGATAGAACTGGGCGGGAGACAAGTGTTGGAAATGCTCGTATGGAGCGGTGCTGCTCGGCCTGGGGTGCTACAGAAAGGGGAACTAGTCAGATGACAAGGTTATAAAAAAAAATAAAAAAATCAATGGTGCTGTCTGATACAGTACATTATGGAGGCAACGGTAATACAGGCTATATTCAGCAACAGGCTGGGTCAGTGTCCAGTTCTTCATGAGTTCATTTCCAAAAACTGGAGAATGACATCACAAAGTTCTGTGACCAGGTTATCAAGTGTTTTCTGGAGGATCAGCAGGTTTATTGTGCAGACATTTAGAATCTCAGCATAAGAAATATCCTGAAGAAAGCATATTGAAATGTTCAATGCACAGAATTTATAATTTTTGCTGAATATAGACTAATCTGTATTCTTTTGCCCGAATGACAATACAAATAATGTGTGATAATTGGATACAAATTGTCAGTTTTGGATTTAGGAACACATTTTGGAATGATACGTATACATAAGGCCTATATGGTAAAAAAAAAAAAAAAAAAAAAGCTGGAAAAAAAAACCTGCATCTATGTCCTGGGAACTGATTTTTGGGAAAATATTAAACCCGACTCAAGGGTTGTTCATAAGTCAGATGTTCATATCCTGGGCTACTGCTGTATTTATTAAGCAGGAAATTCAAAGTAAAATATGGCTCTATTTAACATGCCTTGCCAGTATTATAATAAGTAATAAAAAAATATATTTTTAAACATTTAACTTTACACTTGAGTTAAATTTTCTATTCACAACCGTGATATTATAGCCTTATACAGCTGTTACAGTGTGTTACTACACACAGTTTCCCTGTCAGTAGCCCTGCATTAGTTTGTTTTCCTATTCAGTTATAATATGTATAAACAATTAAATCACTCACAAGATGCTCAGCAAAAACAGTGGTGTCAAACGCGGTGCCCTCAGCAAACAGCTGGCTGGCCTTCTCCTTCCCCAGATCTGTGGCCACGACAAGGAGCTGAGCATCCAGAGCGGCTTCCCTCGCTTGTCGAACTGTAAAAAACACACAACAATAAAACCAAACCATTGTGACCCTGGACTGTATCAGAGATCTGAATTATAAAAAGTAGAATTTTCAACACTATTACACCATTGTTTCCCACCAAATGTTAAGAGACTATGGTGATTGGACCTCTGACCCTCTAGGGGGGTCTGGGGGCACATTTTTAAGTCAAATTCACCATACTGGTTTCAATGTATAGAGAAAAATTAAGGCATTGTATCTAAGGCTGCGGGATATGGACAAATGATGGTATCTTAATACTGAAGCCAAACACTTCTATTGATATGATGTGACTGATTTCACACTATAGCTTTTGATTAATTAGGTGTTGATAGATTGGTATCTGATAGTTATCATACCCTGTCCGAGTGGTTCGTGCCAGGCTCGAATTAAACCCAATGATTGTGTATTTTATTCTGAAAAGAAGCCGGTATTGATGCCCCTCTCTTTCTTCCTCTCTACCATCAGACTCCTCAACAGCTGACAGGAGTCTGCACCAACTATAACCACTTAACTACCTAATACAGCTGAGAACATGCACTTTATTATTGACTTTTGCACTACTCATACAGCTCATTCCACCTTGCACATTACTTGTAAATATCTGCACATAATCTGCCTCCTTATAGTTTATATTCTGTTACTTATATGTTATTTCATTTCATTTGCACTTGAATAACTTATTACTGTTTTATTGATATGGCATTCATGTGGACAGCAAGTAAGAATTTCATTGTACAGAGAAACTTGTTTCTACACTGTGCACATGACACTAAACGCTTTGAATCTTGATTGTCACTGCAGCCTGAATCATATACTAGACATATCTAAGGTTGCATCGACACCTACCGTCTTTAAAAAGCTTGTTTGCCTCTTCCAGGACCTCTGTGAGTTTGTTGTTGGTGGGACTCAGCATATCTTCTCTATTTTCTGGAGAGAGAAACATCAGACTTTAAAAAAACATAAACAAATAAACAAAGTCAGGTGGCTGCCCTCTGAACGCGTTCTACTCACGTTGCACCGAGTTGATGAGGTCCCTGTACTTGCTCCGGATCTCCCTCCTGAGGCCCGGGTCGTTGTCGTCGTCCTGCAGGCCACCGGGGTCGAAGGCGGAGGCTCCTTCGTCCCCGTCGCCCCGCTGCTGGTCTACTTTCCTGCGTCCGGAGGAGCCGTTCTGCCGGGGAGCCTCCTCCTCGCTGCCGCCGATCTTGGCTCGCTTCATCTTTGCTGTTAGTTTTTTTTTTTCCTCTTGAAGTACGTTTCTGTTAGCAGCTTATTACTTCCTGACGACAACACCACGAGAAACACCTACAGAGAATAAGACGTGAATATGCGGTTCGTGCACTTGATAGGGTTTAGACAAAGGTGTTAGAAATGTCAAGATATAAATCCGCAACTCCATCAAGTTTGTAAAGTAGCCGCATATATATCATATATAGTTCAAGGTGTCGAATTAGGGGTTTCAGCTACTCCACAGCGCCCCCACTGCCCGTTGAGTGTGGAGCAGGTGGAATGTGGAATTACACTTCCGGGGCAATGTTTTGAAAGAATTCGCGCAAGCGAAGTAAAACCGCTTTTTTTTGAAAAATGTATGTCATATCGAGAAAAAAAACACATTCCTCGGGTAACAATCTTGACTTTCCGTTAAGCGCTGTTTTTGTTACAATTGGTGCATGAAGGTGAAGGCAAGGACGGAATGTAAGGCGTTTGTTCCCTATGGACGAAACTGATGTTGCTTTCGATTGCACTCGGAACTCGAACAAATTCGAATTCCGAATCGGAAAAGTGCACAAGAACTCCGAACTCCAACGCGGGAACTCGGACAGGATCGACACCGAGTCGAAGGGAATAACGTCAAAAACAAGATGACATCGAGGTAAATAAATCACTGTCTCGTCAACTTTTACGGGAAAGCAAGAGTTGACATCTGCACGGCTGCAGGATTCTCCTCGCTGCTGAGCTAAAGAGCGTAAGTTATTATATTTATAGCATATGTTGTTTGTCTTTCTCTGTCTCCCTCAAGTGGCTAATGTACTTTCCCTGGATTAGTCTTTGATGATGATGCAAATAAGCATGACATTTACGAATTCCGAGTGCAACTGAACGCAGCACGATCCGTAGATCGGGAAGAACGTGTTGAGATTAATTAACATCGTATCATACACCTGTGTAGACACATACACGTGTCTAATTTTTATGGCGTAGTTATACAATTGAAACAAATTATTTTGTTTCAGTAAATAAAGTAAATTATCAACCCTCACCCCAAACTGAAGGAAATCTGGCGGCGGGTAATACAAACACGGAAGTAAATTACAGTCAAACATCTTGGTTGAGTCTGGTCTAAGCTAACATTAGCCAAGTAAACCACTCGTTGTTTTAGCAACTTAGTTAAACGTGAACATTTCGACTCTCCCGTCTTCTGCAAAACTCTTAAAAGTGAAACTGTGGCCTGGTCAAAGTTATGTTTAACTCGCTATATTCGGAGTATTTTGGGGAACTTTAACGTACCTCGGTGGCGGATACGAGGCGCGCCAGAAGGGATTTATTGAAGTTGACAAAAACAAAGTTAGTTTCGTTTTGGTGTTTTATTTCCGAAGAGAAAGTGAGACTTAAAATAAAGAGGCTAGTACAACTACAACATTAGCTTAATATTTTTAAAAAATTATTTAGGTCCTATATAAAATAAATATACATATATCTGAAATGTATAGTTAAAATAAAATACAAGAATATAAAACATTAAATAAGATATGTCAATAAAAGTGTGCAGGCTCAGTGAACCCCAGATTAAAAGGAGTAACACTTGTTTAATGAATGTTAGTATAGTGTCATGTTTTAAGACATTTCTACACAGTGGATATCAATCACTATTTAAAGCTGCAAACCTATAATACCACTTGTGGATTTAAAATGCATATTTACAAATTCACTGATGTGCGTGTTTAAGTATTACATCATACAGAAAAATGAGTATTATTTTTAAACTGATACTATGACTAAAACCCCTCATTTCCTTTAAGTACACAGTTGAAACGCCAAATTAATCTCATGCTCCTTATTGATGTATGGAGTGTTGATTCTTAGGTGTTCACCCATAACGTCACTTTAATTATTGGAGCTGTATGAACACAGGGTTCCACTCTGTGATTTGTCTGCCTCACAAAACCGATTGTTAGAGCCATCAAGAAAACACGATAATTACATCTGAGAAGATGACAGGCTAGTATAGAATAGCGGTATAATCTATCCTATAAATGATGTGTAATGTGTTTTGAAGTGAAACATAATGGATTGAACGTATTATCCCATGATTTAAACAGCCCCGTTCATCTTTAACGTGTTCTTAGACAAGAATGTTGAGGTTTCAAATCATGTTCTTTCCTTTAACGTTTCAGATTTACAGACGAATATGGAACTGACTTCACCCACTGACGCAGCTGCGGCTGGAAAAAGGTGTCTCGGTGCTCCGTCGGTCCTCCCGGTGAAACTTCCCGGTAGATGGCGCTGACGGTAAAGTAACTGACGAGAGAATGCCGCTCTTTATTTTTTTATATATGTTGGTTTATTGTCATGGAAACGAGAAGTGTCACTAAGTTACTTCCGGTTGGCCGTCACGAGTCTGTTTCTATAGTTTCTAAAGTTGTTCGTGTTGTTTCATATTTGTATTATTATTTTTTTTTAAATAAAAAGGTAATACATACATTGATTTATGAGTTGTATTTGTTTATTTTGTTTAGCTTAAAATAACTTTTTTTGCATTTATTACCATATTATTTATAATACTCTGCCTATGTCCCACTACTTATCATTATCAAGGCTCTCTGACATATTTAAATTACTTTTAAATTCAAATTGTATCCTATGTCGACAAGACAAATAACAGGGCAACCAATAATTGTGTGGATTCTAATATCTTATATTTATTAACTAATATTGTGTCCTTTGGGTAAATACATCTGTGTTTAAATGTTTTGAGCCAACATTTCATGGCTTGGTTTTTCTCTCTGGCATTTGTTACAGCTGAAGTGGAGACAGATGCAAGTGATCACATGGCCCGGCTAATCCCTCCATGACCTCGCTGTGCTGGAGGGCAGCGGACAGGATGAACAGACGCTGCAGCCATTCTGTGTATCTTTGCATGCAGGTAGTGTAAGTCCTGTTTTCAGAATGGGGGAGATGAGGTCCGCCTCACCTCAGCTTCGCTTGGACCTGAACAACTTTGACTCTGCCGAGGCGGAGAGGAGCCGCTACGTTTTAACCAGTCCCCGCTCGTTGGAGTCATGCGCACGACTTGGCATCAAACCCGTTGAACTGCTGATCAAGTCGCTGAACGAGCTGGCCGCAGAACGGCGTGGTGCGCCTCTCGAGGCGGTGAGGGTGATGCACGAATCCTACGAAAAGGAGCGAAGGAAGGTTTTGCAAATGTGCCGGGATGAGAGGGAGAGGATTATCCAGGCGGACGGGAACAGGTGGCCTGCAGGCAGTAAGAAAGGCCCGGGGATGGCGCCTGAATCCGTTCTAAAGGATAACGCCTCTGTGCATGAGACAAGTGGGGCTATTCCATATGCAGATCTGTGTTTACATGGCAAGTCCGTGAGCAGGTCCTCCTATGCTGCTCCTCCTCACAGGAAACCAGACAGGAGCAGCACGGTCTGCAGCCTCAGCCTGGGAGACGTCAGATACTCCCCGTCCACGGAGATGAAACTGGAGAAACTCACCAAGGACATCACCAAGGAGATGTGCATCACGATACCAGAGAGAGATCGCAAGATCGCAGCCCTCATGCTGGTGAAGCACCGGGAGGAGCAGGAACATCTGAAGCTCCGTCTGCAGGAGGAACAGGAGCGGCAGGAGGCCCGCAGACAGGAGGCGGCCCAGCGGGCCGAGGCCGAGAAGAAGAGGAGGAAGAAACTCAAGCAGAGCATGCAGCGCTGGCACGAGGAGCTGGAGGCCCGCAGGAGGCTGCGAGAGCGTCGGGAAACGGAGAAAATGGGGCAACTCAGGCAGGAGGTGCTGCTGCAGGAGGACCGCTGGAGGAGGCTGAAAGAGGACGTGGAGGCGCAGCACAGGGAGAAGATGGAGGCTGCACAGAAGGAGGCGGAGGAGCGCAAAAGCTACCAGGAAAAACTGCTGAGAGCCAAGGAGGAGGCGGTGACCAGGGAGCGAGAGAGGGAGAGGCAGGCGGCAGCCGACAAGGAGCAGAAGGCCAGGAGGAGCAAGGCGCTGCAGGAGAAGGAGGAGAAGAGGAGGCTGCAGGAGGAGAACTGCAAGGAGCTGCTGCGGCACATCCTCCTGAAACAGCAGGTGGAGCAGCAGGTGGAGGAGGAGGCGGCACGCGTGAGGAGCACGCTGGAGCGGAGGCTGCAGCTCTCCAGTGAGAAACGTGCCCGGGTGGTAGAGGCCCGGGCGAAGGAGCTGCAGGAGCGGGCGGCGCAGGAGGAGACGCAGACTCAGAGAGCTCACCTCAGGGCCGAGCTGCAGAGCATCCAGCAGCTCACGCACAGGCAGCTCCTGGTCCAGCTGTGTCAGCGGCGGGCGGAGAGGGCTGCACGGCACGCCGCCACCCTGTGCAGCGACAGAGCCCAGAGGACGCGGCAGCGCAACAACCACAGGCTGCTCCGCCACCAAAGGATCAGGGAGCGGGTGCGGAGGGAGGAGGAGGCGACCAGAGCGGCCAGACAGAGCTGCATAGCAGCGAAGGAGCACAGGAGGGAGAGGCTGCAGAGGCAGCGGGAGCAGATCCAGGAGGAGGCGCACAGGTTGGCTCAGGCCTCCTTCCACATGAGGGAGAGAGTGAGGCAGCAGACGCAGAGCAGAACCTTTGATCAGATGGCTCAGGAGGCGCAGCTCAGCGCCTCCATCAGACGCATGAAGCTGTGAAGGACAGAGCGAAGCAGCTGGACTTCTTAGTTAGTTTCTTGGTTTGACGACATTTCGCCTTTCATCTTTTTAAGTTCTGTAACTTAGTGCACTTAGTTACCTGGGTTTCCTTGCACTTATTTACAGAACTGAAGAAGCTAAGGCTGTGCAATTAACTGAATTTTAATCACGATTCGCGTGTCAACCAATTTCCAAAATCATATAACTGAGTTGAAACTATTTGAGATTTTTTATTATATAATTTCTGAAAGAGAGAGTGTGCGAGTGTTAGTGTGAATGTGATTTATATATATATGAAGCTCATGCTGAATAAATGCATACAACTAAATAATAAATGTTTGAATAATCGTGATTTCAATTTTGACCAAAATAAGTGAGTGAGTGGCACACTCATTCCAAACTGCTTTGAACAGACACTGCAATAATACAAGTGAAATCAGAATTATGAAATAAACAAAATATATTGTGGAACATGCCACATCTTAGGATTATCAGCATTGTGAGAGCAAGATGTGCAGGTGTACATTGACTTCAATCTCATAAGAGTCTGAGATTGTGCCATATTTTTTTAACAATATCAGGGGTATTTCTCTGAATGTTGGTCAGTCAGTGTTTTATTACAATTGCATTTGGGGCATGTGCAGTCAGAGGTTCAGAAAGCAAATAGCAACTTAGTTAAAGGTCACAGAGGATCTTATAATTATGATTTTCCAACCTTCCTCATTTATCTCTTTGAACACACTCACTCTTTGTTCAGTCCTAGAAATCTGACACCTTGTTCCTCTAGTACACAAACAGAAACTTGTTATGCAGGAAGTTTTATGGCATTTCTAAAAAATGTATTTATTTTTCCTCAAAGTTCTGAAACATATTATGATACAGAAAATCCATTTTACTTAATAGTCCCCCCCTTTTTTTTGTAAGATAATCAAAACATTTCTTAAAATTGACATAACAAGTAAAACCAATATCTGATCATGTAGAGGGGTTTAAGACAAATGTCCCTGTCTCATCCTGTCTGGCATAGAAGCAAATAAAGCAAATTTGCATATAGATCCTGTGCAGTCCCTTAAACCTTCTCCTTCAAATTAGAAAACGTGTCAGCATCGTCATGATCACAGCTGGGGGAGACGAGCTCATCTGTGGAAGCATCAAGTCCTGAAAACACACATGTAATGTTGTCTATTTAGCAGTTGTTGGTGGCGGAAAACCGTGTGAGTCAAAAACGTACACATGCATGAAATAATGCAACAGACGGAAACTGATATCATAAGTGTGGTTCCAGCCGGGTCCAGTAACTTCACCAGAGTCTGTCTCCAGCCTCCTTGAGTAAGCCAGGTCCACAAAACAAATCCTAAAGCCACAGTTGCGTCTCTCCACTTCTCTCTGTCTAACAGATCATTCAGTTTAGCGACCACATGAGTCATGTTATCTTCAGACTCAGGGATATGGGTGCAATAAGTTACAGTCATTGCAGGTAGGAGTTGAGCCCCTAGTCTTAACACCTGATACACAATGTTACCGCATACCCAAACACGGTGGGACAAACATCTAAAGTGGGACGTGAGGACTGTTGAGTTTGTTGTGTGTGTTGTTTTCTCCTTCTAATTGGCCTACAAGCGAGCATGTATTTAACTGTCTTCATGTATTTAACTATGTATGGGATACTCTGTCTACTGGGTCCAGGCGTCACAGTGCTGCAGGTGGTGGTTCTGGTGAAATTGCAGGGACTTCCATCATAGGTTGGTGTCATTGCTTCCACAAGGTCTGTAAAAACAGATTCCTGTGGGCGGTTTGGAGTAGGGTTGACGGTAAATATGGGTTCAGATATTTTCATGGGTTTGTATCCGCTTGTTCAGGTCGAACAGTCCCTCACAGTTAAATTTAACGGGGCCCATGGCGAAGATACGATGCCAACAACACTCCAAGGAAGTCCAGTGTGCAATGAAATATTTCCCGTTGTGAATGCTCAAACTTCAGAAGGGGTCAGGAGGACATGTTGTCATGTTGTCATGGGCAGGGAGGGAGTGACATGATTAAGAAAAGTGTCAACGTGCGTAGCAGCTGGTGTTTATCGTGGCTTTTCTAATGCTGGTCAGCATAGCCCAATACCACAAATTGCTCTCCACTTTGGAAGATGTCATTCATGTTGCTCAGTCTTTATGTACCCTTTCAATGGGCACACCAGTTTAATAAAAAAGAAACAAGAAATTGATTTAAAAAATGCTCACTAAAACTTTACAGCAGTGGTTTATGGCCATTTTTGGATTGCAATCCCGTAAAAGATGAAGGTTGTAAGTTCCACAGCTATGAGCAGTTCACATGCTGAAGAAGTAAAGTAAATGTTATGTAGCAGAAAACACTGTTTGCCTTTCTTTTGTATCCTGTGAAGTATCCTGCTCTGACAAGTCCCAGAGCCCCAGATTTAGAACCAGTCCTTTAGTTTGAACTGAAACTTCCATACATAGTAAAAAAAAAAAAAGAGGCATATCTGCTGCTGCTGTGAGTTAAAGCACAGCCTTTGCTTAGATCTCTCACACCAAACATGCTATGTTTTCAGGCTGTAGAAAGTCAGGCAGTGGGGGTGAAAACTACAGGCTTGAGAGTGCAGGGCTGACATCAGTGTTTTGCATTTGATATGAGCAGCCATTAGCAGCCAGCCGAGCACAGATAAGAGTTACAAGAGAATTTAAGTAGAGGGAAGACCGTGAGTTTGTAATTTGTGCTTTTCGTTTTCCCTTGTTTCGTGTTTTTACCTTCCACACTTCACCCACCAGCTTCTTGTGCTTTTTACTAGGAGCTTTATTTGTCAAATAAATTGTCTTCTACTTAGCACACCCATGTGCGGCTCTTGATAAAAAAGCAATTGCAACATGACACTTTGGCCTTTAAAAATGAATGAGCTCCAGATAGTTTACTTCTGCATCGTAAAATGTGTTGTGTAGAGAAAACCCCAAAAAGACACTAAGACGTTTTTGACAATAAACCTTCATATTTTTTATTTTATTTTATGAAAATTGTGTCTAACTAAAATGAAAGAGAAACAGCGAGTAATGAAACAACAAAATCATGTATCTTAATATTCTGAATCTATTCAGTGGTTACAGTTAGCCACCTGTTTGTGTGTGACTTACATATCATCTAATATATGGCTTAGACCTCCGTCACACATGGAAAACAGGTTTGGTCTGATTAAAACTCACCTTCAACCCTATCCATAATTACACAAGAATTGCACTTTGGTCATTTGTAGAATTGCAAACAAATAGATTGTTCTCAAGAAGCCAAACACCAAATAAACAATATGTGACCTACATCTGTTATTGTTTGGGTAACAGATTGTATCAGATTTATTTGGTTGTTCCTCTAAAAGAATCCACTTCCTCAGATTTCAGCGGTGAACAAGCCGTGACCTCATTTCTTCAATATCTTTTTTCAGACATGATAAAGGTTCCTCTGGAAGGATCAGTTGGACTCATACTTGGCAACAATAGGCCCCTTTTTGTCTTAGAATAGAATCTCAGTGCAGCGAACACAACGTGTTGACTATCGGATTCTTTTCTATCCGCTGGGAAGATCTTTTGATACACAAGCAACAGCTGGGGCCAAAGGCACATTTTGTCCTAGACGTTTCCTCATTGAGCCACGCCAGGTAGTTTACCCAGTAACTTATACCAGACGTGTGCTCACAGTTTTTTTTTTCTTTCACTTGTGGTGGCGCGGTGCCCTTTACTCTAAAATTTAAATTTCTCAGTCATCACTCAGCCCCAGAGCCAGCACCACAGGAAGCCCGATCCCCAGGATGAGAGTGAGGCTCTCCAGGAGCCCCAGGTGGTGCTTCTGGTGGACCTCGGCCCCGGCGTGCTGCAGGCGGGCCTCGGCAGCGGCGGTGGCGGCGTGCTGCTGGTGCACCTCAGCTCCGTTGTGCCGCTGGAGGTCAGAAGGGAGGCGGCCCGTCCCGTTGCCGCTGATCTCGGGGAGGACGTGCACCGTGGCCACATACAGGAAAGTCCCAGCGGAGAAGAGCATTCCCACACCCGTCGCAGTGAGCTGGCTCTGTGAGGAACCGCCAGACTGTGGACACAAACACACCCAAATCAAACAATATAGCGGGGGTTTAAACGATTCTTAGGTCCACATGGATGTGTGCTTTCTTACTGCGTGCAAGATGAAGTAGGTGGTGATGGCAAATATAGGCGCGGCAGCTGAAAAGGCCAGTAAATGTCCCTGAATGTACTTGTTCTCTAGGCCTGCAAGCATCAGAAAGGAGACCAAGCCAAAAGCTGCAGGAGCCTATAGAAAGAGAGAGGAGAGGTGTTTTTTAATTAATTATTAATTAATTACAAGTTACAGATTCTTTTTTTCTGAAACCTTCTACGGAGCAAGCTCACCTTGTGTAGAATCACAGCAAAAAACACTATGACCTGCACTGTCACCTGACCCGTAGCCACAGCTGCACCAAGAGCAAATCCGTCAGCTGGAAGCAAAACAACATGCCATTACCGGTCGTAACAACGTGCAATTCAATTTAATAAATGATGGATTAGTTCAGTTTCATGTATGTGTTTTTTTTCCCCTCAGGCTGCATGCCAGATACAACATGGAGCAATAAAGTTGGAGTTTGAACTGACCTAAGCCTCCAGGCTATGCTGTAGAGTGAAACACATGGCAAGTCACATGATCTAATAAATCCAGCGCTTTGCTTGATGCTTGTGACCCAGACTCAATGAAATATGTTGCGTATCTTGTGCAAAAAAAGTTCCACACAGTAAATGGGTCAGTAACAAATAATGGTTGGCAAGATGAGAATCTAAAATAGTTTTGAAAGCATTGTCAAAATGTACATTTTGTGTTCATGTTGGTTTCCATTTGTCAGTCAGTCATTTTCTATACCTGCTTATTCCTCATTAGGGTCGCAGGGGTCTGCTGGAGCCAATCCCAGCGTGTTACGGCAAGAGGCAGGGATACACCCTAGATGGTCGCCAGCCAATCATGGGGCACACACACCATTCACTCACACACTCACATCTAGTTTACACCCCATGACATTTTTCACATACTGTACCTGCAGCATGAATAACCAGCCCCAATGTGGCTGTGATTCCAACACTGTTTGGCAAACGGGTCCTTTGTTCTGAAATGAGACATTACACACGTCGTGGTGATGAATATAAAAAATCACGCCGTGTATAAGACGAGCTGATGTTCTGCAAAAATCATGCGGATACTGGAAGTTCTGACGAACTTGCCTTGGTGCATAAAACAGTAATTTCCTATCTGATCCACCACAAACATCAAGGTGAACCCGAAAGTTAAAGACAACCCGATGAAAAAGCGAGGCAGGGGGGTTCCCTCTGTGGACGATGTGTTCTTCTCGCTGACGTTCAGGCCGGACGGCTTCTCGGCAGAGGAGGATGGGGACGAGGAGGAGGAAGCTGTGAGGAGACAAGATGAAAGACAGGGAGAGCTGCTGATCCACAAATCCACAAAAATAAACAAGAAAGCTGGAGCACAAAGGAACCCACAACCCGTCAGGAACTCTGTCTACAAAACATCAAATCTCTCCTCAAAACCCACCTGTTCAGACTAGTCTTTCCCTAATTTTTTTGACAATCCACCTCTAATGTCATGTGTCTTTGAGTGTCATATGTCAAAGTATGGGGTCACATAGAAATGTCCTTATTTTTGAAAGAAAAGCACTGTTCTTTTCAATAAGGCTAACTATAAACTAATCAGAAATACACTCTATACATTGCTAATGTGGTAAATAACTTTTTGGTGCAATATCTACATAGGTGTATAGAGGAACATATCCAGCAACTATCATTCCAGTGTTCTAATGGAACTATGTGTTTGCTCATTGCATCAGAAGACTAATGAATGATTAGAAAACACTTGTGCAAACATGTTAGCACAGCTGAAAACAGTTTAGCTGGTTAGAGAAGCCCAATTTATTATTCTTAATATTATTTAGTTTTTTAGTTTAGTGTAATTTATTTGTTTTAAATATGTAAAACAAAATAAAACAAATAAAGAGAAAATTTTAAAAAGGTAAAAAACAAACGAAGAAAACAATCATTTAACACTCATTTACATGTTCAAAAAGGGGAAGGAAGAAGTGTCCACTTATTAAATCCTACCCCTCTATCACTCATATCAATATGCAAATAATAGTAATGTAATATTCATTCAAAATTACAATGACATTAGTACCAATAACAATATTACTGTAATACCTATTTATATTGATAATATTAGTGATATAATAACAGTTAAGATATAATAATCACAAGTCCACTGTAACAAGAATGTCAACTAGAATAAAACAGGTAATGAATATAGTTATATAGATTTATAAAAATCGTGCAACATGAAAAACTGGTCAGTGTTGTCTATTTTGTGAATATATTGTGTTTTTAAAAGTCAAGAATCATGTTTGGACAACCCCTGCAACTGATAGAGATATTTTTTCTGGTGGTATAAATTTATTATTATTATTATTATTATTATTATTATTATTATAGGGACTTACAGTGTAATCTGTTGATGTTGGGTGGGTGATCCAGTATTTGGATTTGGATCTCACCTCTACATGACTCCTCCAGCAGACCCACTCCCTCAGGGATGATGATGGCCAGCGCTGTCCCACACAGGAGTCCTGCTCCCAGGATGGACACAAACTGCAGGCTTTTCTGTTTCAGACGATCAAATGGGCTCCTTTAGCTCAACTAGTGTGTCCAAGTGATTTATTAGACAAATTAAAAGCCGCCAGAGGCAGCCTTTACATTCACATTATAGAGCATTTTAAGGTAGCAGCTCGATCATAGAAAAAGGACTGAACGGTTTGAGAGCTGTTGTTGGAAAATCCGAGGAAAATAAATATTGAACTTACCTCAGAGAGTCTAAAACACAATGGAATGAATCCGAGTAAGAAACAACCTACAAACATCGCGACCGATATGCAAGTTATCGTCACGCCGCCGTCCATGGCTTCCTCCTCCTCTTCTTCTTCTAACTGAGGAGTTGACTGCTCCGCTTCATTTTGCTGCTATCTCCTGCTGACATCAGATAGTCTGCTGCGTGCCGCCGCTCGATTTCATTTGCTGGAGTGGAAAAAGACGTAAAGTGTCATTCTGCCCCCTCCACGTCCCACCTCGACTCTCAGCGGCAGCGGCAGGCGGTAGCGGTAGCGGCAAGAGGAGGCGGCAACAGCAGGCGGTAGCGGCAGCGGCAACAGCAGGCGGCAGCGGCAGCGGCAGCGGCAGCGGCAGCGGCAGCGGCAGCGGCAGCGGCAGCGGCAGCGGCAGCGGCAACAGCTCTTCCCTCCCAAGCATCCCACCCAAGTGATGCTTGGGAGGGAAGAGCTGTTGAGCTGTTGCCGCTGCCGCGGCAGCGGCAGCGGCAACAGCTCTTCCCTCCCAAGCATCACCCAGTGTCGGACGCTGAGAACTGCACGTCCCGCTGTTCCCTCACACGCCCCCGGCTACACACTGCTGACTACAGGTTGCCTTCACATCATAACTGTAACAGTAGAAAGTCTATGGTGGTTCCCAACCAAGTGGTCGGCGCCCCAATAAGAGGTCACAAGATAAATCCAAGGGGTCCAAAGACTGACTCCAGGGGAAACCTGATTTTTTTAAAAATAATATTTTAGTTTAATCAATTATGAGCTTTTTAAGGTACATGTTGGATAATTTATTATATCTTCAGACCTCTAAAAATGCATTATAATTTAATTATAGCCAACCAGCAAAACAAGGTCACAAATACCTTTACATATGCTGTTTTAAAGCTCCAGTTCAGAGCATTTTCCTTACATTCCCTGTATGAAAAGTGTGATACCCTATAAAGTTTATTATTATTAATAATAATAATAATAAATGAGTGTTAGATCCATTCAGGCCCTTACCAAATCAATTCATTACATTACCACTGGAAAGTACATTTTTGAGGAACTTGAGGAACTTTTGAGTACTATTGTACTTTTTCTACCCATTTCATTTATTTTACAGCTTTAGCAGATTTGGCACAATGGAGAATTGAAGTTCACAACCCCTCATTCATCCAGTGCCCCTTTCATGGGGGCCAACTCCTAGACTGGGAACTACTAGACCTAAATGTAGTAGTTTAACCTCTGAACATTAAAAGGCTGCACACTGACACATTAGTATTCATAATTTAATAATGACATGTTAGAGAGATAAGGCAAGTGCTTTTACTTCAGTACGTTAAGTACATTTAACTGCTGATAGCCTACTTATATACTTTTACTTTAGTTCAATTTTTCATGCAGGGCTTTTACACATAATTAACTTTTTATTGACATGAGATAAAGAACAACCACCAACAGCAGCCATCTTTAGTTCTTTCACAGCTACACACACCAAGGCACATTCACATGTATACAGAACCATTTAGGTTAGATTTTCTGTGTGATTTACTTTGTGTCTTTATGAATAACTGCTTTTGAATAATATATGCTGCCTTTTTATGTTGTATAATAATGAATGATGTCAATCCTGTTCTTTAGGACTCTGAATCCTTCAACCCTTACTAGCTATTATTAAGATGATCCTAGTTTATATTATGTTAACTGTGAATCAGACCTCCAAATCGGTAGTTTAGTGCAATTTATGAGACTTAATTTTCCTCTCAGCCAAGAGGTGGTACACAGACTCTAAAACCTAATTAAACTACATTTTTAATGAATAATGAATTAATGAATTGGTGCCATGAGGAAGGCTGGGACATTATTGTGGTGCCTGATGAGAGGCTGAATAAAACCAACACCAACAAATCACATTGCATGGCTTTTAGATAAATACCACAATATGGAGATACAGAGAGACTCTTAGTATCAACGGAATTGATTAAATACAGATTTATTGTTCAAAGAGCTGGGGAAAAGTACAGATATATACAGTATATATCTGTTGTACAGATGGCCCTTTAGAAGGAATGGAAAAAATGAGACTGTCAAATGCTGAAATGTGCTATTGTTACTCTTTCTATATAGCAAAATGTAAAACTAAAAAAGGCAAAGCACAAAAACACATTCTATGTGCACAGTTTTGAGACAGAGAGACATTTTACTACCCATTCGTAATACATCGGATTTAGCAAACTGATTAGAGAGGGCTTTTCCAGTTCATTTCCAATGAGTCCCACTTTCTATACAGATCTCAAGAAGACAATCTAATAGAAAATTATTCATCACGAGGATGAGTTAATGCACTGATGCTATACTAACAACTAACTAAAGGCTACTGGAATCATTGCAGCCAATTAGGCTGTATATGTAGATCTGTACTCAAAATAAATGCCTTGACATGGGACTAGACACCAGTGGGTTTATTGTAAAACTGTATTTAGCATGAGAACCATCCTTATAAAGCTGTTTGAATACAGCCATCACAGTTTTACTTTAGCCACTTATATCTTACCAGAAGTTGTTGGAGTTAACCTACATTCAGCAGTTAAAAACTGTTGTTAGACATGTTGAGATTTTTAAGCACCTCCCTCAGACCTGGACATTAGAGTTATTTTGACAGGACACATTCAGAGATTTGAAGACATCTCAGAGGTATAAAAATGAAGAGGTATAAAAAATAAAATCACCTTATCATGACAAGAAGAGCACCAGACTCAATGGTGTCAAACAATTCTCTTAGTTAGTACCATAATAATATACCCATATGTGATATGTTCATGTACCCATGGACAAATTATGGAAACATTTTAGGCTCACCATTGTTGTCATCACACCCACAGGGGGCGCACTCCTCTCTGTCAGTCATATAAGTGAAAGTAAGATTAGTGCACATTTCCCACAATGGTTCTCTGAGCAGCTGGATAATACATTTTTCATTTTATGGTCCAATAATAATTGGTCCATAGTGACAGACTGTAGTGGTAATTTGTCTGCAGCGATTTGCCTTGCTTTGCCGACAATCTTATTCGTGTTCAATGGGGTAACAACTCATAGTGTCATCATGACTAAGGAAGAAATGAAATTATAGAAACAAGAAGCTTGATAAATCCTGAGTAAAGTCATAACTGTGTGGGCACCGAGTTTCACATTTGAAGTTGTTACTTGGTGTGCACACTGGTGAAGTATGCTTCATTGGACTGAGGCAGATCAGGACTATATAAGACATTTAATCTGCATGTTATACGATCAAGTGTGCAGTTACTGTTGCCGTATACTGCGTACAGTATTGAACGACAACATCACTACTACTCCGGTCGAGGCCTTACGCAGTTGCTAACTGGATCCGCAAGTGGAATGTGCAAATGTGGGAGATGTTCGATAACTTCATAACAACTCGCCCATTGTGAATTCAACAGGGAGGGCACAATATTACTTAATAGTATAAAGCTATGGTTTGAAAATGTGTGAAATGCTAAATGGCTCTGGACCTCATCCACTGGTGTAACTGCTTAACTCTCTTGTGCGTCCTGCCTAAGATTTGATGTTATCACTGAAATAGCGCAATTTCAGTAAATCTACAACTCGGCATTGAGTTCTGGCAGGTGGGCGACTGTAACAATAACAACTGGAACTCATAATATGCTAACTTCATGATGAAGGTGACTACAGAAGCATTGAAGTGGACCAGACAGAGGGCTGAGTGATAGGACACAGATTACCTCAATCATAAAACTGTCAGTATCCACCTATGACTGAATGCTAATTTCAACACCTGTACATGAAGACGTAAACATATGGACAAAAAGATACAAATGGAAAAACAACAGATAAAAGAGAACCAGTCACAATGAGGATCATATGAAATCGACCCAGAGGAAATGAGAGGGCCTCTTTCTCTTTCTCACCATCCTCTGGGCAACACTAAAGGAACCAGCAGGCCCTCGGCCTCCGGTCCTCCTGTGACCGCCGTGCAAGGAATTCCCCCCGACCAGGGGCAGCATCAGTAGCAGCAGTCCAACAGCAGTCCCAACAAAGGCTCAGAGGCTGAACGCCTACATCAATGTAGTGTGCTAAGATATGAATTATCTTCTTCCACAGTGTGGCTGTGTGTCAAGCTTGATAGTATTTAAAACCCCATGCCTACAAATAAATACCATGTCAAAAAAAGGCTATTTCATAAATCCAGAGTTTTGTAGCTATACAGTGTCAAAGCGTCCAGGAGTGTTAGTAGCAATATTTGTTTTTTTTTTGTCTTTTTCTTTTAAAGGCTTTTACGGAATTGGAAGAACCATTTTTGGGACCAACACATCTGCACAGACAAGTTATCTGCTGGTGTGGACAGCTCTCGTCTCTCATAAGCTGCTTATTCAGTGGAAGTATCTAGTGCAGACAATTAGGGATACTGGCAAAGGATTATGGGTAAATCCCTCCACCCTTTGAACTTGAAGGCATGCCGTACTACAGTACCTTAGTGAAACTCGAGCTTATAGGACAGATCCTCTCTTTCAAGTGCAATAATGTTAAAGAAATACAGACAGAATATCACTCCTCTTATAAGACAAGGCAAACAAAAAATCTTCATTTGTGCATTAGTGTCTTTCTTTCATTGGGTCCATGTGCAGTGTTAGGGGCATGCCTCGGCGATACCAGGGGATGTTGCTGCCCTTGCGTTGTCAGAGTAGATTCTCTCTGCCGGATGGTTCATAGAAGATGTGGCTTTGATGAGACCCAGTGAAGGAAATGCAAGAATCCTTGAGCTAGAATCCATTTCATCCTTAGTAGAAAGTGTGCTTTTTTGTTAGTGTAAAGTCCCTCGATGGAGGTTGAGATGCTTTGGAGAACTGTTGGTCCAGTTCCTAGTTTAATTCACATATTCAGTGCACTCCTCAAGTTAGGGGATTTTTTTTTCCTGTTTCAGGCAGTATCAGTGTCGCACTTCATTATCAATGAGACTGTCCTCACCGGACTGGAAGTCCTCATTCAGGCCATTTTCTACATTGATTATCTCCTCGTCCTGCGAGGACCCTTGGCCGTCATCCTCGCCACTGCCTGAACCAGCCTCCTCTGAATTTGGGTCTTGAAGTACCTGAGCAATGTACATCTGCTGCAGGGGAGAAAAAGAAATGAAAGAGAAAGTTAAAGTCGAAGATCTATATTCTGACCTCATTCTAAATTACTACCAAAAGTTGGGCTCCTCCTAAACTCTGTAGCATTGGGCCATATTGTGTCAGATATTGTGTAGTTTTTGGCTATAAGGAACAAACTTGTATTATGAAACCGCTATATTTTTCAAAACTCGTTATACAAGAAGCATAGTATGAGATGACATTGATGAGCCTTCACTGAATGTGTTCTAAATTTTTAGAGATTTAGAACTGAGTTCTAAATTTACACATTTAGAATTCAAAATGAAAACAAATATATTTTGATCTTTTTTCAACAGACAATTCATTTTAAGGGAGACTCTCTTTCTAGACAGACTAGATTTTCATCAAATCTGATTTAAATCAAAGGAGCTACTAAAAGTCTAAGTGGATTTGAAACCATTTCTTTATATTGTTTAATAATCCCACAATGACCTCCATCTTTAATTTAATTTTCTAATCTTTGTATTTAATGGAGTCTGATTGTGTTCCCAAGTTGTGTTTTATATCATCATGAAATAGTTTTTTGTGCTTATTTAATTCATGAATTTTCCCTCCAAGACTTTCCCTCAATTCTGGTTTTCTCATGTCCAGCCTTGCTGCTTGTATGTTGAAGATTTGTTTTGATTCTTCAAACCTATATCTAAGTTTCTTTATTACGGAGCCACTTGTATTCGACCAAGCCGATATAGGGTGGAATCTCCTACATATGAGCTGTAAATGCTGGTAGATAACAGCTGATTGGCCGATACAGAGTCACATACTGTTAGAAAACAAACAAGTGTATACTTACCGCTGCCTTGCTGGCGGCAGTAGTACGTATTGGACGCCCATTATCCAACCCGTCCACATCCTGAGTGTCAATCTGGGTCAGAAAACACATTTTATGAGTACCTAAATATAATATTGATCTCAAATACTGACCCGAAAACATGAATAATATTGTTACCTTGTAGTTGTGAGCACTAAGATATTTGAAATGCCCGAAGCAGACGTGAGAGAGGCAGACAATGATTGTGATGATCAAAACTACGAATGTGAACATGGACGTTGCAGCTGAAAACCCTGGGGGATAGAAAGTGGATGGACACTAATCAGATGCTTGTACTTTAATATGCCACATTCACAATAAATGAATTATGGATAACAGAGTCGTGTTAGGAAATCAGTGGCCTGTAGATGGAGCCCTCCTCTTACCAGAGCGCATTGTGGAGAAGAAAAGAAGCCAAAAGAGACAGAGAATGGGAGCAGCCACCACTTGGTTAACGGCTCCAGAATGGATCTTTTTGTCCAGTTTGGATGGCAGGTAGGCATAGTACATATTGTACCTATCTGCCAGGTGTTTCAACAGCATGTACATCAGCCCTGCACAGAGAAGGGAGACATGACAGTGGATATAATCCAATTAGACCCGTTTATAAGCTTCTGTGCTACCAGGCCTCTGTATGGTTCTGCTTCTCTAATTTAATCAGTTCCCTTAATGTGAAACAGCAACAGGACAGTAGCAGTAAATGACAGAGCTCACCAAAAGGGACAATGATTGGGCAGGTGATACTGTAGGTCATAACCACAGTGAACACACACATCATCCAGGCGTAAGCTGCTCCAAACTGGAACTCATACGCTTGGTGCTATGGAGACACAATGACAGGATAGTTGTAGATACTGCATTTAGTAATCACTTCAATCAATACTCAATACTTTGCAACTATAAATTTTAGCAGATACCCATTTATTATGTGGCCTGTTCATGTGCACGTATTACTGGATCTACTCTGCTGTGGCCATTACATAATTCCCCATTTGGTTTAAGAGTACATGCTGTTGTGAGAATTAAATGATACCCAGCTATGAAGTCTTGAACTGATATACATCATATGATCCATATGACACTGACCCTCTTTACGTTCCTCCGCTCGGCTACAGAGCGAGCCAGGCAAAGACGTATCATGTACATCAGTAGACCCGGGATCCTCAGCAGGTCCATGGCGTTACCGATGAATGCAGATGCAATGACGTAGTTCACGAAAAAGGCTCCGTTGTCAGGAAGGAACACACACCTCAAGAGCAAAGTGAGTGCCACTTTGTCAGAATCCCAGTTATTGCATTAATACGTTGAATTACAGTAGTTATGACACCTGGTTTAGGTATGTTGATTTTCCACTTACTCAAACCGCACATTAGCATCTGCCAAGAATCTTTTGTCAAAAAGCCAACGGAAGAAAACATCCAAACTGCAGAGATACAGAGAAGGAAAGAAAACGGATAAAATATTTAGGCTTGAAATTGATTGACAACACATCATTTTACTTCATTGTATGGAGCAGAGTCTGCCTGCAGATCTCCTCTGTGGGGACACTTCCGGTGCAGGTTCTTCTCTCAGTGCAGCTGCACTGCCAGGACAGGAAATAACAAGTTTGTTTGTTTTGCCCTCCATTTAAAAACCATAGAAGACTATGCAGGATACGAACATGTCAGGGACATTGGGTTCAATGTGACGTGTGTAGGTTTCCTAAGTTGCTTTCAGTGCATTTCACCAGAGATACTGTACTACACCACCGTTAACAGTTAGCTGGAGGTTCATTGTGAAAAAAGCATCAAAGTGATAAATGTGATTGAACTCTTGTTGTTTAAGACCTGACAATAAAATGGTTAACACCCTGCAAATTAAAACTCAGATAAAAGAGTAAAATACATTAAGTAGACTATATTATACAAATTTTACTGATAAAAAAGACAAATATAAGTTGTCATTTTCAGCGTGTAGGTTGCTAATCCATAAGTGGTTGTTGTTCCACATGAGAGAGGGATTTTGGAAATAATAACACAGGTAGTGCAAGAGGGGGATTGTCGGCCAATGGGAGGCTTATATGCACACAGTCTCCATCCATTAAGCCAAACTATTATTTCCAGTCATTTCCATTACAGTGGAAGTATCATCATTTCCTGTCCTGTGAGTGCGGCTGCCCTGCCGGATGACCCTGCACTGAAAGCATCCACACAGAGGAGGAGGCCAGGGCGTCTTGTGCATTTTGAGGATGAAACCAAAAATATGAAGTACCTGCTGAGACCTAAAGAGGGCAGCAACAGGACCATGAATATTAGGAAAGTGTAGCATTTATGCATCGTAGTTCTGTTCTCTCCTGACCTGTAGGGTGAAAAAGAAAATATAATAAATAAAGAAAGAAATAGATAGTTATGTAATCTCTGAACTGATGATTGCACACAATGTAAAAAATACCGTGTCCAGTGAGCTTCGAAGAACGCAGAGTAGTAGACAATGGTAGGAAGTAAGGCGGAGAAGGACCACAGGAGAAGGGTGGGAAAGAACTGGGTGATAATTGGATTCTGAAGGACAGAGCAGAGAAACATGGACATGTTTTGTCAGAAAATCAAAAGATAAACTCTGCTGCCTCTGCACCAGCATGGAGACTTGTGCTGGCTTGGTTTGAATGCTGTTAAGGCTTATTCTCTCTCTTCCTTCTGTTTCTCTTGCAGTGTTTCCATTGAAATGATAAAGACACTTGAACTAACAAAAAAAAAACAGAATGGATATGCTTATGGTACTCTCAGTAGTAAAAGTCATGAGAATGATGTCAGCTTAAAGACTTTAAACACATGCACCCACATTTAGGTACTCCACTGGTTTGGTAACATTGAACTTGTCCATGGTGGAGATAATGATGGCTGGGGTGGTGAGGAAGAAGAGGAGGAGGAAGAGGACACAGTTGATGATGAAGCAGCGGATCCACCAGCAGAATCCTCCCAGTGACAGATGCTCCCTGTGGGATAAAGGTTATGTAGCGGTTAGATTGACACTAGGCGATGACCCGCAGTTATGGACACAGCTGGCCAGTAAACTGATACTGAAGCTCAAAAACTGGTTTGTTATCTGTGGTGAGAAAAGTGTCTTCAAAGTAGAATGAAGTTTAATTATTGCTCAGCATGATATTGCTCAGCAGAGCAATTAAAAATCAACAAGTCTGAGATTTGTGGAGTTCTGTCTGGGTACTGTATTAGTTATTTAGACCGGGTTGTGAACAGAATGTGTAAGTAAATGTAGTCTTACCAGTAGACATTTTGTGGATCAGGGGCATAGGTGACAGTCCAGTTCTGTGTGTGGAGCTTGGCGCTGAACTGAGAGATCTTGGGCTCCCGGCGACAGTGACAGCCCTGACACTTGCAAGCATTGAAGTCCTTCAAGATTCTGAGAAGACACATCCATCCAAACAAAGAAAATACATTGAGTCACAGAATTGGTCAATTCAAAAACTCTAAACAGATTCATGTTGAAATATTTTATCACATGTAAATGGACTTACATAGCAGTTATAGATTCATTTTGAAAGGTGACAAAGGCCATTCCTAAAGGCTTCCTGTTAACCTTCTCTCTCTCCTTCCTGTAGTCCTCCTTTAGTTGCGCCTCTAGTTTAGTGTAGTAGCTCACTGCCTCTTCCTGCCAGGGATATGAAATTACATACATTCATTATTCACAAATACTTACATTTCAGTAATACAGAATATCAAATAATACTGCATATTTAGATTATATACATATTTATTATATTCTAGAATCCTTACATTTCAGTCATAAAGAATATTAACTAATACTGCATATTTAAATGATATACATATCAAACCTTTTTTAGATGTGATAATTGGCCACTAAAGATCCATATGCAATAAATCAAGTCTAGAAAAAAATACATATTGCACAAAGGACTATGACTACTATATAAAAGTAACTGTCAAAACAAAAGCTTAACTAACAAACAACAACTAACAAAATAATGCTTAGCTTTGGTTAACTCATCTGATCTAAAAACATGTGGAGGTTTTGAAGAATATGTAGGAGTAGGAACAAGTATTCAGCTTTGCCAAGGTTTTTTTTCTGCTTAGTCTTGCTTGTCCACATTGATCTATAAGTGAACTGTAAAATAGAAGCCTTCTTTATCTTTCACCTCAAATACACCGATAGTATCAGCTTGTAAACAATGTCATATAAGTCCACATGGAAAACAACTACACCTAAACAGTTTGAGTGTGTGTTTTGAGATAATGTTAGGATGTGTCACGCTGACCTGTTCACAGCCTTTGATGACGCAACAGCAAAGGTGTCCACAGGGCTTTGGGTTTATCATGGTGTTAATATGCTCCTTGGCCTGTAGGTCAAGGAAGAATTTCTTGCTGCGCTCTGTTTTCTTCCTGCATACAAAACATCAGCTGTGTCACACTGAGGAAAGACTATTTGACTGAAATGAGCTCAGGTCCCAGAGCCACTTCAGAAATACAACCTAGAATGCCGTGAAAGGGCAAAAATACACACAGGCTTATGTTTCACATGATTACCTTTCAGAATTAAGATACATCAGTCTGGCCACATCGTAACAGATACGAGCTTCCAGGACAACGCAGTTTTCATATGCCTGCCTGTAGGAGAAAGGCGGGAAAGAAGGAAAAGAAGTGAAAGATTTGATTAATTTTAAAAAAGCACAAATGTAAACTGGCAGAATTTACAGTAGATTACATAATCTCTGCCACATAATAAAAGCAAATCACAGATAAGGGTGATGATGCAACAGAAAAAATGTTTTTACAATTTTCTTTGGATGTTTGGGGGGTTTATGATGTGAAAGAGAAGAGTGAAGATAAATTAATTAAATGACTTTCAAATAAAAAAAATACAATACATTCAAGCCTTTGCCAAATGACTTCATAAAATCTTACAAAATAAAATCTGACATCTAATCTTACCACCATCATGTAAATCTTTCTGTAACTCACAGGATATCTGACTTTATATATATGATCTATATTGTTGAATTCTCACACCTAATTTTATATCAACCAGAACTGACTAGTTTATCAGAGCTGAACAATACTGATGGAGTAGACTGCAGACAGGATTATGGCAGAGCCTCTGGTAGGCGAGCCTGTGTTCCATCATTAGCACACATCAACAGTGTTTGTCTAATTACTCTCACTGCTTTAATACTATTTAGCTAAGTAGGAGTTGAGCCAAACACCCCTTCCTCAGTATTAGACCATCCTGACACATGACTTGCATAATCCTGCTCATCTGGCTTCTATTATGGACAATTACAAATATAGGCCTGCCATTGTCTGATCCCAGCCTTAAGGCCCAGGACAAGACAGCGGCTTCTAACAGGAAAAGGCATGGCTCTCATACAGCTTAATACAGTTACTGCACAGCTGCCATGTCAACAGAGCAACGCACCATTTTTATGAACAGACAGATTAAACATTGTGAGATATTAAGCATGGAGCAAGGAGACCTTACTTACTCAAAGTGTTGTTTTATGTCTGTCTCCTCTGCGTATTTGGAGATTCCGTTGACAAATAAAGTGCGTTTCACCTGCATCAAAATAAGCGACAGAGACGTGATTACAAACAACTGTGTGTAGAAAGAGTGAATAAAACATCTCAAACACTGCATCTCACCAGGTCATCCTCTTTGTAGTGCATCTTAGAGGTGTGTCTTCTCATGCTGTACACCGTCAGTAACAGGTAGAGGAAAGCAAAGGTGGTGTGCAGCCACAGTAGTGCATTACTGGAGAATAGAAATAGAAGGATTTTTTTTACAGTGTTAACAGTAAAAACTTAAAATATGATGCTAAATAACGTGGTTGCATAAGAATGACTCACTCTGCATCCAGATTTGCTATAGTGGTTCGCCCAAAACTATAGGCATTGTTTTCTGTAGAAAAAAGAAAACAAACAAGACAATCACTCCTTTGGAAGGCTGCCCCTCTATTGCACTGGACACAATAAGGCAAGGAATGTGGACCGCTGTTTAAATTGGTTGCGCAATAACAGAACATTTGGTACAGTAATTTCTCAATAACCAAACAAAATGAGAAGCATGCTTTCATAACTGGCAGAGCACACTAGTGACATAAAGACGAAGAATAAACAAGCATCGTTCAGATTAAAATACATTTTTATATTGCCATGAAGCCAATATAGTAACAACCACTTCCAGAAAAACTCTAAAAAATATTTTTCAAATATTTGCAACCTTAAAAAGGTTGTAGGTACCCACTTCTTTGCTCAGTACAACCGCTGTGTTATTTTCACTACTATAAATATGTCACTTAGAAATAAAATCATGCACATGGCTCTTTCATTGGCCAGGAGTCATGCTTGGTCATAGCTCACTTTGGCTAATGTGGTTTTGTATGTGCATATTCACAAATGTCTCTCAACGTATTATTCTTACATTACATTATACTTGATCTGTTTATGTATTTTGATTATAGTTTTTAGGTTTACACATTTAGGTTGTGAATATTTGTACATATATACTTTTGTTAAAAGCTATAGGATTTTCCAAAAAATCTATGTAAAGACTCAATAGGTAGTTCTTTGAAATCATTATCTATGACCCCTTAGAAATGTGTGGTGGGTATTTATCTGCAGAAACCTATGTCCTCTGCCCAGTAGTGGACTTAGACTGTTTGAGGGTCAGGGGCGAAAAAAGGGATGTTAGCAGGACACCAGCATGTAGAACATCATGGTGAGAGGGAACCTTATATCACCCAGCTCGCAGGCTGTAAGGTTGTATAAAAACACACACAGATTGGAGAGGCCACAGCAGACAGAATGTAGCTCTGCAATCACACAAAATCCAGTAATGCAGCACCTTCCTGCACCTTCCTTTCTCCTGAGGTGTGGGTGTGTTTATTTGTGCTATAGAACATGACAGCTGTGCTGATCTCTCTCTCTCTCTTCATTCAATGTAGCCTGCCCGACCACCACTGCTTTCTCTCTTTAAGCCGGGGAGGAGGGGCTACTAACTTTGAATGCTGTTGCCCAATCTCAATGTCATTACTTATGGAGATCGAGCCATGTTCCCACTATGGCTGCAAGGTCTTAGGGCTGTCCCACTGTCAAATGTGTAAAATGCATGAGTGTTCTCCCACGGATGTTTTGAGGCCTATATGCACAATTTCTATAAGTCTGAATTTGTGCAGACTTTGCCTGAGGGGATGTGACATTAATCACAGGGCTACCACGGGTTAAAGGGGAAGCCTGGGAGCATTAAAAATAAAACAGTAAACAAACATGGAAGGAGAAACTACAAGAAAAGATAAGTTTGCTTTTAAGTACTGTATAAACATGGTCGGTGATTCTTTGCCAGACCCGTGTGTAGATGTGTCCTATGATGGCATCATTAGGATTTCTAAACATGCCTTCATCAGATCTGATCTAACAACGTTACTATTTTGTTGCCTTTGCTGTAAAAAAAGTTTTAAAAAAGTCCCAAACGTACAATCATACATAACATGTTTTGGTGTTGTCAAGGTAACATGATATGTGCTTATTTATACTATTTTGAGCCCTTGCAGCCTCTCACACTCAAGCACTTACCAGGTAAAGTCAGTTATGTCCTTGAGTATTCAAGGGCTCATGGGGGGAGGGGGTTGTGATTGGGCCTGTGTTTGCAGACTCCAACCAATAATATGGACAGGCAATTACTTGAGAATTAAACAATAGTTAATAAATATATATTTTTTTAAATGGATACCTCCTGTGACCATCAACTTGTCTTAAAAACTATATTTCTATTGACAGTTGGTCCTAACACATTACCAACATGGGTTCCTGGCTGCTGAGGAGCTGCAGGGGGGAAAGAACTATGCTTGGGTTGGTATTTGGCTCACACCAGCTATTAGAAGTTCTACTAGCTACAGCAGCTAATGACTTGGTTTCCATAGTAAGGAGCTGCACCTCCAATTCACTAAGCATAGCCGCCAACAGACAAACACTGCAAATAAACCACATTTATTACATGTACCTTGGTCACTAAAGAAGGGGGAGGAATAGTTTAAAATAAGACACACTGAGCAAGAAAGAGCAGGAGAGCAAAGCCATCACCAACTGCAAAGCTAAAGATAGCATATATATAAATGTGGAATTAGCGAGAAAGTCGCTAAAAAATGTGATCAAAGTGCATAAGTGGAACGAGTGTAAGGTTAAATTACAGCAGGTGATTATCCGTTGTAATGAACAGTATAAAAACTAACTGGGTTAAACAGCAAAAACACCACCAGTTATACAGAAGCACTGGCAACTGGATGAGACATCATGATTTGTGTGTCCAAAGCAAAAAACAAATCACTCGCTGCTTCTGTAACTGCGGTGTGTGTGTGTGTGTGTGTGTGCGCGTGCGTGCGTGCGTGCGTGCAGGCATGTGGGGGGATCTTTGAAGAATGTTAAAATAGTTCCTAGTGAATATCAAATAGTATTCTTGCTTAAAATGCCCATTCCTAACCAGCAACTCCTGCATACTCTACCTTCATTCTCGTAATCCACTTTTAGTCAGAAGTATGAAGAAACACAAAAAGGAAAAACAGGGAAAAAGAAAGAAACAAGTGGGAAAACTTAAACAATCAAAACAAACAATGTTGAGAAGGTTTTCCTCACAATCCTGTGGTAGGAAACTCCATCAAATTAACTTACCAAGTAGGTTTCCCGAGAAATTGACGGGCAAGATTATGCCAACGGAGAGCACGCCCACCACTACCAACAGTCCAATGATGTGGCGCTGAAAGGACAAGTAATGCACTGCATCCTCACCACACTTCTCCCTTATCTCTTCATCCCTTGAGGAAACATACAAACAATGTGAACTCCGTCAAATCAATTCAATACACACAATCTAAGTTATTTTTTATATCACTAAAAAAAAAAAACAGTATCCAGTTTAATTTATTTCAGCTGACTCACTTGATGCGGAAGATGGCAGTTAGCCAGGAGCAGAAGCCCTGAGGAAGAGAGGAGAAAATTGAAGGTGTCGTTCCACTTTTCCACATGCAACATACCGTTTTGTCTGAGAAGAAAGAAAACCGTATTTCACCCTCTTAAGAAGAGCATACTTACTGTATCTCTCTGATCAATGTCCACTGAGCTGGAGACTGAAGTGAGGCGCTCGTAGCGTTCAGATGCATCTGATGTCATGGCAGAGGCCACACTGTGTGCGGAAAACACAACACATAGTTTTTGGATGATGTTACGACCCATATCGCTGTACCATAAGTAGATGTTAGTTACTTGTGTCTCACCACACTGGGATTATCATCAGTGTTGACAACAAAACACACACATACATACGCCCTGAAATGGATTGGAGAGATTCACTTGTTTATCCGGTTTGGGCTGCACACAGGATTTAGGTTAGTAAACCATTCAACCGAAGGAACAATCTCTGCAACCACATTCCATGCAGTGTTAGGAGTAAAGGGCCTAACTTTACACAGGTCTCATCACAAAAGGTTGAGATAAAATGTTATAGGGAAAAGCACTACAGAATAAGAACATTGACATAGGAAACAGAAATCCAGTGATCCACAAGAAGCAGATTTATGGAGTTTTGTTTTTTTTCCAGCAGGGCCACGGATTCTCAACAATATCAAGACCTTATCATGTTCGTATTCAAATTTGATTGACAGCACATGTCAGGTGAATTTATAGTGAACTAAAAAATACTAACAGGACAAAGACTCTGCTGGAATTCTAACGATGGTTCTCTGTTCAACACTATATAAAAGGATGACATCACCCAGGACTAAGAGATCTCTATGGAATGAGGAGAGAGCCTCCGGGCTATAATCCAGTCCTCCTCTCCCACATTCCTGCGAGAAGTCGGAATGGCTCATCTTATTTCTAATAGACAGTAGGTATTGTGTATGTACACCAGGTTTAGGCCTGTCTATAAACAACCACAAATCAGGAAAGCATTACCTCTCCCTGTAAGCATCCTGTCTGTGCGGCTCATGCTGGGCGCTCACACAGAAGTAGTCCGAGCTTCAGAAAGAGGTCAATACACAGATTAGCACATAGATCTGATTAGGATGGTGAGAGGGGAACAGGGACACCCAACAGCAGAAGTACAAGAGTGACAAGGAGAGGGAGAATAATTAGGTGCCTGGCACTGGGAAACGCCTGGAGAAGTGGAAAAAAAAAACTCAACCATCAGGAGTGAAAAACAGGCTGAAACTCACAGCGGCCTGGGCAGAGTGGACAAGAGTTATGAGTTAGGTTAACTACAGAGAGGGGGGAGGGAGAGAAGAAAAAGGCAGTGAGTTTGCAATATGGAGAGACAACATACTATTCCCGATCGTCCAGGCGAGTGTACCGTTGGTCCATTCTTCTGGTGAAAAGACAAGCAAAACAAAGGCATTCAGCTTAGTTAAGAGGAAATGGCCCTTTTCACCAGTAAGGGTGCTGGTTCAGAGAAAAACTGCCGGTGCATATAACACCACAGGCATACCAATGAAGGTTTCTGTTTATTTTGGTAAACATAATGGTCTTGTGCTAAGACGTGCGACTTATATAGATGGAAAAGCAGACATCGACCTGCATCCCTGTTTTATGATTAACTTAGTTTCCTTGTAAGGAAACATTCACTTTTGAAAAATATCAAGAACTTTAAAGACTGACACTGATCTCAAGACAATGATTCTCAACAGTGTCAAGAGACAATGACTTTTTCTGTCTGTTATAAAAGTAACACATGCTGCCAACCCCCTCCCATCCACCCACTATGCTGCAACCCCATTCTCTGCTCACATGCAGCTGCAAAAATAGTGAGGCTGCAACATCAACCAAACACAGCAGGGGGATGTAGGTGATGGAGCACTGTGTCATGGTTCCAGGGTTCATAGTCAAAGAGTCTGATCTCTCACTCTCACTAAAACCCTAACTTGATCAGTCTTCTTGTTAGATCTTATGACATGACTGTAAAAAAAAAGAAAGAAAGTGAGAAAGAAAGAGTAGTGGAATCAGCCCTTGTTGACAAGTGTCTCTATGGCTGCTTTTATTTACACAAACATACTCAACAAAAGTTGTATTAGGCAACTGCCTGAAGGCGTTTCTGTTTATCTTTCAAATGAAAATATATTCCTAGAAGCAAACATGTTTCTAGTTGTGAAGAAAGTACAAAAAGTGAAGAGGTTACATTACATCATGCAAAATATCAGTTCCTAATGAATTAAGCCTGACCAAAAGAGACATCTCTCTGGCTGCTTTTATTTGATAACAGTGTAGAAACATTATTTTCAAATGACCTCAATATATCTGGCAGCATATCACCAGGCTAAGATGCAGAGTATGGTTCACGAAATGTGTTTAGTGGGAAATTTACGTTGGTTATTTAACATTTTGTTTCCCTTCTTCCTCCATTTCATGTCTGTTTCAACAGCAGTCTGGTCTTAAATCTGAAAGTGAACACCATAAGCAAAAAGTGAAAAAATCGTGACAATGTCACATTATTGTAATTATTGCTATTTAAGGGAAGTTGCTGACACTGACTTCCTGCCTGGAGTATCGTCCTTATGGTATTTGCTTCTGTTGGAAAATCTATGCCGACACTGACTGTGGAGGGTACTGAATTTTGAAACTAGCCTCCTAAAATCATTAGCCAGCAATGCAAAATACAGGTAAATTGTTATGCCTTTCATAAATAAATATAGGTCACTGGCAAACACAGCTAGAGTGACACTTCTGTATAAAACTGCTACCTGACCGACTGACTGACTGACTGACTGCCTGCTACACTGGCTCTACAGAAAGTTGCTGTCTAATCCTTAGCAAACAGTGCATGCTTATTTCTCCTGTGACTGTAACGAGCCTGACATCACATGAGGATCACTTATCAAGATGACAGACAGTGTTTTTTGTCAAACTTCACGTGTACATACTTTCACACTTCAAGACAGACTGCATAGTACTGCATAAGGGACGGTGCAATTAAAGTTAACACATAAAAGCGAATTAAAGTATGTAACATTTCTTTGAAATTCTGTAGTAATCATTTTTAGCAGGTTATAATACATTCTGGTAGCATGTTAGTACTTTACATGACTGTTTTAACAAGTTCATCAGAAAGCCTTGGTACTGGACTTTCTGGTCTGTGCAACTCAACTGGACCAGTGAATTTTTAATTACCTGTCAGCGTCAGTCACCAAAGCGAGGCGGCCATAGTCCCATGCTACTTTTCTCAAGAAGGAGAACACAACCAGCAGCCCCTGGAAGTACAACATAAACAGTGGCTATCAACACTTCCAGGCCCTTTGTTTACAACACAGACAGGTACTCAACAAAAGTTGCATTAGTCCAACTACGTGAAGGTGTTTATCTTTCACAAAACACATTCTGGAAAGAATTTGACCACAAACATAAACCTGGGAGCTTATATTATTATGGTACTATCATAGTTAAAAGGTGCAAAAATGAATTCATCTGTGTCGATGGGCCTGTTTAGTATAAGGACTCACCAAAAAGCACATAAAGTCAAGGGCAAGGACAGTAGGCACCCCACCGAAGGGCAAGCCCTGTAGCACTGTACTGCGAATGCGGGCTGAGTAGCAGTATTCCCTGGAGGTGGAATTGGGCCGCAGTGTCGTGCAGCTCTCTGAATCGGAGCATGCCTGCACCGCCGATATGGCCATGATTAACATCAACGCTCGGTGCATCACTCACTGCAGCATGTTGCCAACCTGTAAAGCAGAAGTAAAAAAAAAAAAAAAAAACAGTTATAACAATAAGTATGATGGATTCTTGACGTAGTGTTTTATCTGTCGGGTACAGATTATGAACAGTACCTTCAGTAAGTGCAGACAGAAACAGAGTGGTCTCTTTCTACTGAGGCTGACATTTTTCGGTCTTGTCATTGGTCACATGTTATACTATCGCTTTTGACCACATGCATGACAACTGAAACCTGCTTGTGTAAGCCATTACACAAGGATCATTCCGTGTCAAATCAAATAAGGTTGTTGCACCACCGTCTCAGATTTTTTTTTTTTTTTTAAACCTCGTCTATATCATGAATGAATCAGAGCCTATAAAATATTTCTGCTCACATACACCGCTTTCATATATTTTCCAGCCCTTGATATTTTCAATGGGCATTAATATCTTGAAGAATATTATTCCTTGCCTCACCAAACCTTGCATTCCAAATTTGAACCGTTTGCAGTGCATGCCTATTGATTTTCCATAAAGCCCTGATTGTAATTCTTGATATTAAGGGTAAAACAAACCCCTTTTACACCCATATATTATCATCATTAAGCTATTTCCACATACATTTTCATGTGCTTACTAAATACTCCACATACCATTTTGGCAATTAAAATTACTGAAAAATGATACTTTATTCTAAATATATTCATGTCCACTAACGGTAGTGGCTTCAAATATTGGCATTGGTATTTCAAGAAAAAAATGATCAATACCATATGAATACAAAACAGTTAGATATCAAGATCTTTTTCTTAAAGAAAATCAATATATTGCAGTAAATGTTCAGTCATACTGAGAACATATTTATCTTCTTTCCCACAAAGTTCAGTGAGGCTAAGACCTACTTTTCAATCTATTATTGTCAAAACATTGCTTCCTAGGTATGATGTTTTTGAGAGTGTAAACATTTTAAAATATCAAAATCCCAAACCATATAAAAACACCGGATTTGAAAATACAATACATTTTTAGAATCCAAACATTATATAGACAAACTCTGAACAAAAATCTGAGACAGTTCTGCAACCCTTTTCCTGCGTCTGTCTCTATGTGACATTGAGTAACCCGATTTTCTGTTCCTTATAACTATCACGATATGTGCCATAGTTCAACTTCTACCTAAATTCAAGTGTGCCAAGTACCAACCAGCAGTTCCTTACAGAGAGCAACAAACACATCATATGTCTCCCTTTGAGATGTGTCTCTAGACACTTCCTTTTAGTTTTGCTTCTGGCCACCAACAACTGAGAAAATGTCTGGTCTCTTTAGCTTACAAAAGCATATTCAGAAGTCACTCATCTACTTCGTCAGTTTGCCACTTTTGTCTTAAGCAAGAAGTTCAAATTCAACTTGCCTGAGCTTGTTTGCAGGACAACAGTGTATACAGTCAGATATTGGGGGTTGGTGAAAACAGTGACTCCACCATTGACTCTAAAAGCTGCATAGAGACGCTGAAGAGTTGTTTTCTCACTGGATTGAGCACTATGGGAAACTTGGATGAATCTTAATGGCCCTGTGCACACTGGGCATTAACAGGCATCTCCAAATTAGGAGAGGGTATCACCAAGTACCTCACGATACAATAATACACAACTTGTCACCACACACACAATGCTTAAATTATTGTCTATCCAAATCCTGACAGTCATCTCTCTTCTGACATATCCACCGCCTTGTTTCTTTAAGTATTATTTGACATCATCACCCATTTGGTTTCTTTCCCTTTGCCATTTTTTAGTTTACTACACCTATCTTGACCCTTGCACCTTCTATGTAGTCTAAACTACACATATAGGTAATTGTTTATGGGTCATAGGACTGTTTGTGCTATTGATAGTTTACTTAGTTACATTAGTACATTTCATTAATATTAAATAAAACTATTTAATAAACTATTATTTTGAAAGATAACTTGTATTGCTCTAGAACTTTGTATTGCTGTAGAAGTATTGTGATTAAGGCTGGTATAATAGAGTCATTGCTCAGATTCACATGCCTTTATTGTTTACTTAAATATTAATATCGCCCAGACATTGATTTTCATAAGTAAAAGGGTATAAGACTGAATTCACCAGTTGGTATTGGTTCCCAATACAAGAAAGGTATTGGGGACCAAGAACCCCAAAAAATGTCTTTTTTAAAATTATTAACACTTGAAGTTTGTCCCTCATTGATTCATAATCATCTTTAATTATTAAAGCCAAACCTGCTCCAAGTGTGTACACAACTGGTATTAGAGCTGTCCACTTGTGATCAGATCACTCATGGATGGATGTTAACATTAGATGTGTACAGGACCTATTAGTGGGAGTGACTAATCAGGTTTAGCAGATATGGCCTGATGTGTTGAGGCTCGCACTGATGCCAGGAAATAGATTATTGAAAAACATAAACAAAATCATGAATAATGTATGAGGGAAGTAACTAGTCACACGTAAAATGTATGTTAATGACTTCCTTGGCTCACCACATGACTAAAGCAAGACCCTCAGTGACTTTGGCTCAGTTTAAGCCTGATATTAAGGATTCAGATTGGCTGTAGAATAATCCTAGACTATCAGTGAGTCTAGACAGTCATTACTCCAGCACTGGCACACAGTGCAAATGAGGAGTGATATACTAAATATCACGTATTATTCCAGACACCTTGTTGAGTCATCCTATTTCTACATCCAGTGATTCAGACAGTGATACGCTTGTCAAGAAATGGACTTAAATTCCATTAAAATACAGCGCATATGTGAGTGGCACAGCATGAGTATCTCTTACATAAAATAATTGCCATGTAAACATAAAATCCATGCATGTAGTCATCTGATGACACGCCCACATAAGCTTTGGTTACACTTAGTAGGTTTAATATTTCACACAGGCTAAGAGAAGTGCTTAGAGAAGGCTTGAAGACATGTAGGTGTTCTGGTGAGTGCTGGCAAGTGTGCTTGCACAGTTGCACAGCTATACTTGTGTGGCCTTCGACCCACTATTACCAGCATTCACGATGCTGCTCATCTGCCCTAACACTAACTCATTTATCCGCTCCCTGGAATGCTGTGACATCACTGGAGAGGGACACAGCCAGAGCTGAACAATAAGCCGATAGAGACCACAGGGTTCAAATGGACCGGGCTCAACCCAAGGAGGACACAACATACCCCCCTGTGCCTTCAACAACACTGCTGCACATCCTGGACCAAATGCCTTAATTCAGACTGTTTGACATTCAACACCAGCATCTTGAAAAGGACAAACTAGCTTATTAAGGCCTAACTATAGATCACGCTTATGATACTGTAAGTCCACTTCTTGGCTGGTATCTCAGCGACACAAGAAAACCCAACAGGTTAAATATCATTGTGTATTTTATTGAGTGACAGTCTTTAAATGTATTATAAATATGCATCCATAAGTGAATGGCAGGATTCGAGGAACAATGCTGATATTCAAGGAAAACATTTGTGACAAACCTAATTCCCCATACTACATACAAAGAACACTTGACCTCTTCAGAATGTATTGCACCAGTACTGCTATAGAGAGCCTAAGTAATTCCACCTTCTCGTCACCCCATGGGACCCTACTTCCGGAAAATGATGTATGTTAACCAATGACGAGAGACAACTTATCTTTTGATCCTGTTTGTTTAAATTATACATACAAATTAGTGTAAAATAGTGGAACTTCGAAGTAGTTTTGTGTGGAACTGCTGCATGAACTCATCTTTCATCTTGCACAATATTCGTTACAATACAACTTTTGCATCTCATGGACAGAGATGGAACGAGAAAGATATGTCACATACACAATGATCAGGCCTGTAGTCTAACGGTTTCACAACAAAATGCAACTGTGTCGACTCACAAAATTACCTTTTAAAAAAGATAAACATCATATGTTCTTTTCCCTATGCTACAAATCAAACAGGATCAAGTTGTCTCTCTCCATTGACAACCATACATAAATTTCCAAAATTGGATCAAGGGGTAACCACAAAGCAGATATACTTGGGGAAAAAAAGCATCCCATTTTTTAAAGTTTATAATTGATTAGTGGAGTCAAACTGACTTATAATAATGGATGGAATAAGATGGTTTTTATTACAGGATCGTGTTACATTTTCAGGTCATGATACTTTGTCCAACAATGTCTGTCTGTTAATGGACATAAACTGTTGTCTGTTTGAAGCACTATTGAAAATCCAGTTTTTGACAGCAATCAAATACAATTTAAGCAGAACGTTTCAGTTGAAATTGTGAATATATATAAAACTAAAGCACTTGGGAGAAGCAGTATGTCAAAATTCAAATCCACCCATATCTCTGAGATTTGTTTGTTTAAAATGCAATATTATCATAATTCTGTCAAGTTATCAATGTTAAAAGCCTTTAGATAAAACCTAAATACATAACACATGAATTATTCATTGAATGTGTTGGTATTCATTAGGCAAATCCTAATTGCCATCTTGTTTCATTGTATTAATCAACATAAGAATTGTCTTGACGTATTTTTAATAGCAAACATTGCAAACAAAAGTAAACAAACTAATTTCAATGTCATTATTTCATTTTCTAAGACAATTTCCAATAGAACTGTGTAACAGCATGACTCAGCTGCACAGAAATACTATGCCACCACTCCACCTGATACTAGTTGCTATGGCACCATCAGTCTGGCGCACAGTCTCAAAATACAAATAAACATTAAGGGGATGGAGGCAGTGGGTGGAGAAAGCCAATGTTTGTCCATCTGGAACTCAATCTAGAGTCAGTCTGTCATTTTGTTACAGCCTAACCAAGCTAAACTATGTGGTTTGTCAAGCTATCTGGGATAATGTGCATGGTTTTTTAGTTAGACAAACAATATCAGCGAGAAGGATCTACCATGATGAATATTCATGAATCAAAGTCATATACTTAATCAAATTACATGTGAGAAGCTGTGGTGTTCGTGGCGTGCTAGTGATACAAATGCAAACCTTTTTACTGTTAAGTGCAACTCCATCTTAATGCACTCATAAATTGGCCTCTGAAACTCCACTAATGCTTTCCATCTACAAGTAGCAACAGCACACATACGCAGCATGTATTTCACAACACTGTTGTCAAACAGTATCTGACTCATTATTTCTTTGTCTATTTAATATTTGAACAGGCTTCATTTAACCCTAAAAACACTAGCTTATAAATTAGGTTCAATGTTAACAAGCAATCAAGAGACACATGAGATGTCTCACCTCATCTTCCCAGCTATATAAACCCTGTTTAACAAAAGATGGTCACACACTAGTTGCCTATAAAAGTTCTCAAAAGAACTCATTTTGTTCAACTCTTTTTAATTGCCTGTAATGCACAAAGTGAAACCTTCAATGCAATATGTTAGTTATGATTATGTGGCCAGAGGACTCCCAACACTCAAAGTAGAACGTTATTCTGATATTAGCCTGTAAATCATTGACAATGGAAGTACTCCTGCTCAGTGCTTGAGCTTTGATTGTAGATTATGATAATGTCAGAGTGCTCTGATGAACGGTTTCATAATCATGTCACTGCTGTAAAATTAAGACAACACAGAGCAGGAAAAAAAAGTTCAATATTGAGAGTTCAAATACATAATCGTTTTTGCTCGTCACAAATATTCTGGCTAATATACTATATAGAACACAATAATGGTCTCTTCCGATATCTGGTGGCACCAGAGTTGACCTAGCTTTACTATATAAATCCAATGAATTACATCATCTGTGTAAAAGTAATCTTGTTAACATAATCGAATTCTACCTTCAAAAGACTCCATCCCATCCCATCCCCCCACTTTCAATGTAAACTGAGAACTGAACTGATTTAAAACTAAGAAGCCATGAACAGTTGAAACTATTCAGTCTATTTATCCTTGTGATATATAAAATAAACAATGTGTGGATACTAGCAGCTTTATGAATGTGAGCATTTCATAGCATTCTAAATTCAAGCCTAAGACTTGAGTGCTTATCATTGCTTTTCCCGTTTAGAGGGATAATAAGCAATGCAACAAAATGTAATCAAATCCGAAATGATCATTATTAGCAGCCCCAGCCTTTGGCATGTGGTAAAAAATCGAAACATAAATTATATCTAACGGCACAAATGAGTCAACCTAGTAGGGCACGGTTTATCTTGTATTCATTTTTATTAGTATTACTACTAACAGTCAACCCATGTCTCTTAATCGGCACCGCAAAATTGATTACCATTAACTGTCCCAGCTAAGATTTCACTGGTCATCAGTCATTGATATAGTCGACAACACAGTTAATCCGGCATTGACTAAACTGATCACTTGCTACTATTATGCAGCTGAGATGTTAGGAATTGCTGATCGTACTGGTCCATCTGACATTAGTGTATCGATATCGTATTGCAGGATGGTGTCTGTCCCACGATATGACGCCATATCGATTTTTGTCACACCCCTAGACCCAATTATTTCTGTTATTGATTGACAGCTGAGAAATAAACATGATAAAGGTCAGAACTATTTTTACGAGTTCGAGAGTGAAAATATTCTGATATCCCGCGACTGATCATTCATCAAAAATAATAAAATAAAAAATATGATCAGTCATCAAACATGCCTGTGCTTGATAAAGGGAGGGCAGCTTAATCGGAAGCTTGTGGCTGGAGTGAGGCAAAAAATATTCACGGTTAACGTTATCTGTGTAAAAAAAAACTAGAATCCTCGCTCTTAAGTAACGTTACTGACTTACTTTTGTATAACAATAACTTCTATTTAGCATGGAAATAGATCTTACATTGACATTGCCCTCTTTAAACGTTCTGCCGGTATCAGTGAGTTAGCATTAACGCTAATGGTAACGGGACGTGTTTACTTTGCTTATTGTTCTACAATCAACCATTAAGTTTACCATTAGTAGAAAAGGGTGAGGTGCCACAACTATAGACAACAACCTTGACACGAATGTAGTTTAATACCAGCACAGAAAAGTGTCAATAAACCAACTTAAAATAAACTTACCTTTCTATGATACGCAGCAGGGGACTAAACTGTCACAAGTAGCTAAGGTGAGCTAGCAGTCCACCAGTAACGTTAGCTGTTAGCCCCTCGACGTAGCGAATAACAGGTGGGGGCTATCTGACTACTAGCGAATAAATTCGTGACAAATTCGTTGGACGTCGCCGGTGGCAACACTAAAAGCTAACTGCGTGAAGCTAGTTAGTAAAAACGGGCTAGCTGTTAGTAGTGATGGACGCGTCTAAAGCGGCTACGGTGGTGTGTGACAGCCGGTTGAACGACTCTCGCTAACCTAACCAGTTCAACTGCAGCAGCCAGCCGACGCACGGAGGTTTACAGCGTGACGTAGTTAGACGTACAGCGGATAGAGCGACGTTACGTCGTTAGCGTAAGCTCCGCACGGTCTTTGTTGCGTAGCTTCACATTTGAAAAGACTTATGTAGAGTTATGTGTTTAGCAAATCTAAGCATTTTGTTACTTACTAGTAAATAAAATAGAAATTTGGTGGAAACAGACTGCAAACGATGTGATTAGGCAGTTATTTGTGACATAACAAATAGTGTGAAAGCCAATTTTCGTTCAGGTTTCAGTTTACACAATATTTTAGATTAGATTCAGCTTTATTGTCATTGCATATGTCACAAGTACAAAGCAACGAAATGCAGATAGCATCTAATCAGACCTGCTTCAGTAGTAATTTAAATAGTATATATGTCATATAGACATATAGACAGACCATATATATGGAAACCTGAAGCCTCCAGTGATCCAGAACTCCGTCATTTGCAAATCTGTGACTGATTTCATTGATAGCAATTACTTAAATACTTAAGTATATTTAACATCAGAAAATAACATTGGATACTATGGACAATAAATATCAGATACGTTAGGACTTGACTTTAACCTCTACCAAAGTCATTTTCTGATAAGATATGTACTTTGCTCAAGTATGACACCACTGTCTATTTTGAATATATATATATATATATATATATATATATATATATATATATATATATATATATATATATATAAAACATGTAACATTTTTTATAAAGCATGTCAGTGAACATTTATTTTCAAATGTTTATCTGAAAAGTCTGTCATCACCTTTATTTATTTTTTATTTTTTTCCTTTAAAATATATTTGTCTTGGGGGCTTCCGGTATGGCGCTGTGGGGGTAGGACACGTTCTGCTGAGCTCCCAGTGAACTTGATAATTATTTATTTTAAAGCGTCATTTTTGTCCTAAGTTTTGGTGTTGATAGGAATATACATTTGTGGAAAACAGATTCGGGTGCTTGGTGTGCCTAAAATGAGTGGTAAGAAACCACCGCATCAAACTTCCTCTTCCACGAGACTGGCTAGCAAGCTTTCAGCAGCTATGGCGGCGGAGAAAGCTACAGCAGAAGATCATGTTTCCATGACTCAACTTGTTGCTGAACTCGCAAAACAGAGATCTGTTCTGAAAGAGGATATCTCTACTTTGATCCAAGAGTCGCTTAAACCACTACAAACTGCTATAGACGGTATCACAGAAACTGTCAACTCTTTTCAAGCTAGACTGGTGGCGACGGAAGCTACAGCCGGTGAGAATTTCGAGCGCTTGACCGTGGCCGAAACAACGATTGAAGGTCTGTTAGCAGCTAATAGGGACTTGTTGGATCGGGTAGAGGATCTTGAAAACAGATCGCGCAGATCAAACTTGAGAATTTTGAACATTCCTGAAGGCAGTGAAAATGGTAAAGATCCGGTCAAATTCATGGAAGAGCTGTTCACCGAGTCTATGGGCTCGGAGGTTTTCACTGAGCCGTGCGAGTTGGAGAGAGCTCACCGCTCCGTTAAAGCGAAGCCGGATTCTAATGTACCCCCGAGGGCATTCGTGGTGTGCTTTAGGAAATATCCACAGAAGGAAGCAGCGCTGAACTGGGCACGAAACAACGAGGTTATGTTCCAAAGCACCAGCCTTCGAATTTATCCCGACCTGAGCCCTTCTCTGGCGAAAAAACGCAAGACCTTCAGCAAAGTTAAGAAGGCCTTGTGGGAGAGCAAGGTGAAATTTCGTCTGCAGTACCCAGCTCGTTTGAAGGTGATGTGGGGCGGGGAGGAGCACTTCTTTGACACGGCAGACGGTGCACAAGAATTCTACAACAAGCACATCAGATCCAGAAGGCAAGGACCCGACGACACAGTCCATGAGGACACTGATGAATAGCCTAATTTTGGACCTAAAGGTATCTAAACTATGGTTGGGGTAGACCTACAAAAAAAAAAAAAAGAAAAAGAAATTGGGTCTGTTTAAAATGTATGACTTTATTACACTGTGATTTTTTTCCACTGAACATGTAGCAGTGTTGCACTGACGCATATGGGCGGATGCTGGGACTGCAGCAGATATAATTCACAACTATTAGTTATTGTCACCGGTAGAACGTCACTAGCGAGCCTGCAGTTTATCCCTAGGGATTTAAACATAGGTAGTTCACGCGCTATGGGTTTTAGGGGGGTGGTTGTTCAAGGGGAGTGTGGGATGTGCGTCATGGGTTTTCTGTATTGTTATTGTGAGTCATTTTTTTATGGGCCTATGTATGGGTGTAAGCTACCAATTTTATTTCTAAGTTTATGAGTGGCCAAAATTATGATGTAGGTGATGCTGTCAGGTTTATAAGTTGGAACGTGAAAGGGATGAATGGTCCGGTCAAGAGGGCAAGAATCTTTTCTCATTTAAAGATGTTAAAATGCCAGCTCGCCTTCCTCCAAGAGACCCATTTATTAGCAAAAGATCATCTTAGATTAAGGAAGGCATGGGTGGGGCAGTCATTTCATTCGAAGTTTGATCACAAGTCTAGAGGGGTTGCTATTCTGGTACATAAAAAAGTGCCTTTTCATTTAACTAAGGTAATAGAGGATTCACAAGGAAGATTTGTTATAGTAGTGGGAACGTTATATTTTAAACCTGTCATACTGGTAAATGTATATGCGCCCAATTGGGACGATGAAAGATTCATGGACAAAATTATAGCTTCTATTCCAAATCTGAACTCTCACCATTTAATTTTTGGAGGGGATTTGAATTGTACTATTAATCCCTCTTTGGATCGTTCTAATCCAAAATCTAACTCACCGTCTAAAATGGCAAAAAAACTTTCACTGTTTATGAATCAAGTAGGATGTACTGACCCATGGCGCTTTAGTTACCCTCTAAAAAAGACTTATTCTTTTTTTTCTCATGTACATCATACGTACAGTAGAATTGACTACTTCTTTGTTGATAATACGTTGCTCCCCTTGGTTAAAAAAATTGAATATTCATCTATAGTCGAATCCGATCATGCCCCAGTAATATTGGACCTTTCTTTAACCCATAAAAATCAGGAGTATAGTCCTTGGAGGTTGGATGCTTATCTTTTAAAAGATAAGCAGTTTTGCCAAATGATATCAGCAGCCATTGAAGAATTCTTGGAGTTTAATGAAACGGATGAAGTTCCTTCTTCTTTGTTGTGGGAGACGCTGAAAGTGGTGCTTAGGGGGAAAATTATCTCTTATAAATCAATGTTGAATAAAAACAGACGTAAGGAGTTAGACAGCTTGGTAAAAAACATTCAGGAACTAGATAACCAATATGCAGAGTGTCCTAGTCCAGAACTGTATAAGAAAAGACTGGAGCTACAAGCGAAATACGAATTGGTGGTTTCTGAAAAAACTGAGAGGATGCTATTGAAACTACAGGGCTTTTTGTATGAACATGGGGAAAAATCAGGCCGCCTGTTATCTCATCAGTTAAAACGGAAAACAGCTGAACAACACATCTCATGTATTGAGAAGGAAAATGGTGATCTCACAACAGATCCTGTGGAAATAAATCATGCCTTTCAGGAATTTTATTCAAACCTGTATTCATCTGAAGCACCTTCAGATAATACACCCATGTCAGATTTTTTTAATAAGTTGAATATGCCTAGAATAAATGCGATTAGTAGAGCAGAAATAGAGGTCCCTATTACATCCACCGAAATTAAGAGGGCTATTTGTGCAATGCAGAGTGGGAAGGCACCCGGCCCAGATGGCTTCCCAGTTGAATTTTTCAAAAAATTCTCCAGGCAATTAATTCCAATCTTAGATGTTATGTTTAATGAATGTAAAAATACTAAAACTTTACCCAGGACATTAACAGAGGCCTCTATAATTTTACTATTAAAACCAGGAAAGGATGAGAGGGACTGTGGGTCATATCGCCCTATTTCACTTCTTAATTGTGATGTGAAGATTTTGGCTAAAGTGCTTGCACACCGCTTGGAAAGAGCTATGCCGGAGATAATTTCCACGGACCAAACAGGTTTTATGTTAGGACGTCAGTCATTTGCTAATGTGCGACGTCTCCTAAATGTTTTATATACACCATCAACTAACACGGTACCGGAGGTGGTTATATCTTTAGACGCAAAAATGGCCTTTGATATGGTCGAGTGGCGTTTTCTGTTTGAGTGTTTGAGGAGATTTGATTTTGGGCCTAATTTTATAGAGTGGATTGAGCTATTATATTTCAAACCTAAGGCATCGGTGGTTACCAATAGAAACCACTCAGAGTTTTTCCCACTGTCAAGAGGAACACGACAAGGTTCACCAATTAGTCCTCTTTTGTTTGCTTTGGTTATAGAACCTCTATCTATTGCACTTAAGTCGAAGCCAGAAATAGCAGGAATTTATAGAGGGGGGCTGATGCATAACTTGTCTCTTTATGCAGATGATCTATTATTGTATATATCTGACCCCATTCATAGTGTTCCACATGTGGTTAATATGTTGCAAACATTTAGTGTTTTTTCTGGCTACAAATTGAATTTTACTAAAAGCGAGTGTTTCCCTATTAACGGTAAAGCAAAAGCTCTTCAAGATTCTGATATTCCATTTTCTATGTCCAGAGATGGGTTTAAGTATTTGGGGATATATCTCACTCCTACTTTCACAGAGCTCTTTGAAAAAAATTTCACTCCACTGGTTGATAGACTGAAGTCTGATTTTCAGAGATGGACAGCCATAAATTTGACGTTAGTTGGAAGAATTAATTGTATAAAAATGAACGTTCTTCCCAGATTCCTTTATCTTTTCCAGTGTCTTCCCATTTATTTGCCAAAATCATTTTTTCAGTCTATTGATAAGAGTATCACATCCTTTATATGGGCAGGTAAAAATCCCAGAATACAGAAAAAATACCTCCAAAAACATCGCACAAGTGGTGGCCTGGGCCTGCCAAATTTACAAATATATTACTGGGCGGCTAATTGTCAGAAAATTGTATACTGGTACCGGTCATCAGAGGATGTCTGGTGTGAAGCTGAAAATAATTCATGTCTTTCAACATCACTCCCAGCATTAGTTACCTCCAGTGTCCCTCTATCCATCTCATCATACTCTTCAAACCCAGTAGTTACACATACATTACGAATTTGGCTTCAATTCAGAAAATATATGGGTTTAACTCAGTTTTCAATACAGGCTCCTATTTGTCATAATCAGGCGTTTATTCCTCCTAATATAGATTCAACATTCTTGAGATGGAAAAGGCAAGGTCTTGTTAAATTTAAAGATTTTTATAAGGAAGGGGTATTCACAAGTTTCAATGACCTGCGTGTTGAATTTAATCTAAACAACTCAGATTATTTTAGGTATCTACAGATTCGTCACTTTGTTAGAACTAATACACCAGATTTTCCAAATGAGCCAGATTCCATAGTTTTGGATGACATGTTTGCACTCTCTCCTAATGCAAAGGGAATCATCTCCAGAATTCACACCTTAATCATGTCTCATGAAGACGATATCCAGGAGAAACTAAAAATGAAGTGGGATAATGAAATGGGTGAAGTTATTCCTGAGAGTATTTGGGATGAAGCTGTGCATAGGATTAATGGGACAACATCCTGTGCACGTTTAGCCTTAATCCAGTTTAAGATTGTACATAGGATGCATTATTCTAAAGCTAGACTGGCCAAGATATTTGACAATGTGGATGAAAATTGCAATAGATGCCAAACGGCTCCTGGAACTTTAACACATATGTTTTGGTCATGTCCCTCCTTGAATTCATTTTGGGGTGGAGTTTACAAAACATTATCTGAAATAATGGGAATAGAATGTGAGCCTAATATTTTTACATCGATTTTTGGAACTGTGCCTATTGATAGTAGGGGTATCTCAAGGTTCAAAGACATAATAGCTTTTTCAACATTGATCGCAAGGAGACAAATTCTTTTACACTGGAAATCTTCTTACCCACCAAAACTTTCTGTATGGTTGTCTGACCTTATGATGTATCTTAAATTGGAAAAGATAAAATATACACTTAGAGGGTCTATTGACAGTTTTTATGGCGCTTGGAAACCAGTAATAAAATATTTTGAAGAACTCAAGACACTTCCTGAGAGTCCCTCAGAATAAAACAGTAAGACCTGATAGCTTACACCTAATGAAAGTAGGTTCAATAATGTTGTTAGCCACTGTTTTTTTTTTTCTCTCTTTTTATTATCCTTTCTTTTATATTAAAATAACCCATTTGTATTCCTATTTCCCCCTGTATGGTAGCAATATACATAGTGTATTCATGGTCATTATAATTGTAGCGGTAGCCTAGTGCTACGCTACTACTTTTGGTGTTTTGTTTTGTTTTGTTTTTTAAGATGGCAAATAGCACTGTTATTGATTGTATCTTTGTGGGGGTAGGATGCATATAAGGTACTGTACATAAATGACTCGCAAATGCTTTATTGCTGTTTGAATATGGGTAGACGCACAGATGTTCTGAAGGGTGGGGGGAGGGAAGGGTTGCAATAAGAAATGTAAAAAAAAAGACAAAACTTTGTACTGCAAACATGATTGTAACTCTGTTTTGTGTTCAATAAAAAGAGATTTAAAAAAAAAAAAAAAAAAATATATTTGTCTTTTGCAAATATTAGTAATCTATTTGTATTTTCATTCGTGATATTGCATTCCAATGTTTATCAACAATTGTTTAAAAAAAAATAATCTTTTCGTGTAGCTTCTGTATTTCTGTTTTCTTCAAGTAGACGGAAATAAAAGTTCAGAAGTACTAGATTTTACAATAGAATTTAAGAAATGAACACTATCTTTCCATATTTCAGTTTCTTAGAATCGCCAATTTGATTTCGATGAGAGTTTTTAAATGTGTTTCATTTATTGTTTTTATTTTATTTTTGAACTAGTAGCTAGCAGTAAACAGCCAGATTCACACTCCGCACCAGATGGTGGCGATAATGCACCAATTCATTGTTTGCCAAGCGCCAATAAACCACCGAAGAAGAAGCAGCAGCAGCTAACGTTAGCGTTAGCTGTGACTGACACATGACCGGGGAATTGTATTGTTGTTAGTTGTTTTTTTTGTACGAGCACCAAAACGATTGACATTTAGGCACATTTAGCAAAACCAACTCGGGCCTCAAGTGTTGCAGCGAGGAATGTTCGCTTTTTAAATGTTAGCTTTATGTTAGCCTGTTCGGCTAGCTCGGCTAAAGGCGTTTGGTTGCATTTTGGTGACGTCACACTTTGACATTGACAAGAAGGGTAAGAGTTTATACTTTCACGACATTATTATCTGTTGTTTTGTTTATTGTTACTATAAACTAAGAGAAATTCAGCTGTCTGTGTGATTTTCTTTTTTTGCTCATGCTAGCGATATCACTATAAACAAAGCCTTTAGCATACTAGCTGCTAACCATGTGTATGATCTGTCTTCCTAGCGAACCCAGCTGTAGTTATGGCTCTGCTACGGATTTCAAGATCTCTTACTGAGCTCCTCGTAGATGCTTCGTCCATCACTCATCAGAGGACTTTTAGGTAAGAGATTTTCTGGCAAATTTTAGAGCCCGGTGTGAGACATGTTAAACCTGAATAACTAATTGGAGTTGTGGATAGTTTAACATAATTCTTCATCAACGCTGTACTGTACAAATTGAGCAGTGGCAGGGGTTAAGATTTATTTTTGTCAGTTATTTACTGTGCAAAAATGTGTATTTGCAGACCTATTCTGCTGCACCTTCATGTGCTTTGTTTGAATTTGTAATATCACTAACAAGATGTATTTGTGTTAAAGAACCAAACATCATCAGTCATTACTCAATATAGTTTTATATCTCCTCTCAAGCTTCTGGAACACTAGAAAGGACAGGGGCGACATTCAGCCCTGATAAAACATTGTAGAACATAAACAAATAATGGGTTGAATTTGTTCAAAGTGACTGTACATTGAAGATGTTGACATATTTACTTGTTTGTCCTGTCAGTGTTTCTTCTGTGGCAGCAGCCATTCAGAAAATGACAAGAGTTCGTGTAGTGGATAACTCGGCTCTTGGAACTACAGCGTATCACCGGCCACCAAGAGTGATCCATGTCTACACCAAGAATGGCGTTGGAAAAGTTGGTGACAAAGTGTTGCTTGCCATCAAAGGACAGAAGAAGAAGGCACTAATCGTTGGACATAAAATGCCAGGAGACCGCATGACTGCACGTTTCGATTCGAACAATGTTGTTCTGATTGAGGAAAATGGGAACCCAACAGGAACTAGGATTAAGGTCCCATTGCCCACACAATTGCGTAAGAAGGAGGGGGAATATGCTAAATTGTTAGCAATTGCCAGTTCCTTTGTTTAAAAACAGTATCATTAAACTTGTTTCTTCACAATGATCTTGATCATATATCATTGCCATGTGTGATTATTCTTTTTGATATAAAATATTTCAGTCTCTGTTGGAATTTTATGTTCTTTACGTCCCTTAATAAACCACCTGCATACTGTCACAATTATTCTGTTTAGTTGCTTAAATGTGTATTTGTCATGTGTGGCATTTTACAAAAGCCTCTATGCTTACAGTAATCATAACCTTTACCTCAACCTTGAATGCATAGTGTTGAAGTTTCTGGCAGCTTTAAGCAGCCAAATGTCATGAACAAACTGAGAAAGCATGAACCTTGAGGGAAATATTTATTAAAGGCACAACTTACATTCACAACACAAAACACATGACTGGCACGTTTCTAATAGCAGATTCTAACATCAGTGTCATGTATAAGGCATTCAATAGCACGTGATCCCTCTAAATGTCACTTTCAGTGAACTGATATCCAGTATTTGTCATTAGTGAGAGGCAACGTCACTAGCAGCTTCTTTAAAACTACAATCCCAGTGCAAAATAAAAATGTAAAACTAAACAGGTTAGCTGCTTGACTTTTAAAAGAAAACGGTGCAATACATAGACAGGCTGAACTTCAGTATCAAATGCAAAAAAAAAACAAAACATTGACATCAGATCAAGTCTGTACTGCCACCTACAGACGAAAGAAGGAAACAACACTGAGGTTATTTATTTCCTGTTAAAAAATATTTACCTTACAAAATCAGAAAAAAACATGAGTACTGATCTGATTAGTAGAAACTATAAGACTCCACTTTTTAAAAGCATGACAATAACAGACTTAAAACTTAAAATAAATGTTATTTTCTATTTTACGCTAAAAGAGCTTGTAGTGAGTTTTTCACTGACGCAGACAGCAAAACTAAAATGTAAAAAATATAAAAATCAGCTGTTACAATGCATATTATAGTTTGTGATTTTCTCATGCATAGACTCATGCGGCTTTTTTACAGATGGCGGTAGCAGGCACAGTGACTTCTTACTGTAGGTTTGCATAGTTTTCAAGATTCTAATGGGAGATACTTGGCTTGGTTGGACTTTGGATTTCTGTATACAGTTCTTTTGCTACTTCTCCCACACTGAGGTGCGATGTGTTATAGGATCATCAGGTCACTACAGCTGAGGGTTTCAGGGGCTCCACATTCATGGCAGCCTGCAGGGCACTGTACCTATCCATTCTCCAGTAAAGACCTTCCTCTTCAACCACACATGGTCAGGTAAAGCCACTAGCAATGTGAAATAGGAAAAAAAAAAAGAAGTTAGATGAATGGAAAAGATTGAAGAAATGTAAATATATTTACTTTCGAAACAAGAAATCACCTCAGTGAGATTCAACTCAGCGATTCCTGTTTCATCCTTATCACACTGCTTGAAAGACCCTATTGAAAACAATTCTGTGGTTATTTTATGCAACAACACACAACTTTTTCTATGCAATATGTCATATGTGATGAAATTTTCACTAATAACTAATATTTACAATGCATATATACGCTTAGAACAATAGCTATGATAAGGGGACTCACTGAACATGGCTTCAAGCTTGACTAGGCAGCAGATGAAGTTGTCAAAGTCGATCATCTCATTCTCTGCATAACGGGCAACCAGAACCTGGTGCAGTCTGTTATTCAATTTAAAACCTACACATGGCAAAAACACACACACACACAAAAAAAGACTGAGTTACACTTATCTGTAAATGGTTTATAATGGTTGTGTAAATGAGTGCTTTATACCTGCTGCCTCCACAGCCAGGCGCATCTCATATGAACTCATGGCCCCTGACTTGTCGAGGTCAAACTCTCTAAAAGTGACCTGTGAGACAGAGGCAGAGATGTAAATAGATTAAAAAAAAGACCCTCTACAGGTGTGGAATTGTGCATAATACCGGTATATCTTACCAGCCACTTTCGGATCTTATTCCAAAGAATCTGAAACTCCACGAGACCTAAACGGGCACTTCCGTCTTTCTGTTGTACATAATGTCAAGGGAAGAAACTAGATAAGCAGTCCTATGCTAAAAAAAGTATATCTTTGTTTCTAATATAAACACCCATCCCTGATAACTCAAAGAGGATACATCCATTAAATTGACCATGGTTCTACAGGAGTCCACACTGAAGCCATCGGTCTTTAGATCTTTGTCTGAAATAGAAAAAAACACTCATCTGGAACAGTGAGACCTACAACTTCCCAGTTACACAGAGGCCTGCAAGACAGTCAGGCCAGGAAATAGATGGTGTGCACTCCACAGTGGAATCTAATGCAGTAATGGGAGATGTATGAGTAATATGTAAACTTTCCAGGAGCTATGACAGCGGCTATGAAGTGATAATAAACAGACAACTCACGCCGGGAGACAACTCTGTTTAGAATAGTCCTAAGCTCGCGAATGGAAATCTCCATATCCTGGAAAGGAAGGACAAGTAAATCGAATGTGCAAATCATAAATTCTAGAAATGTTTTTTTTTTCATAACAAAGATGATGCAATTTATGTTTTGGATGTTATATAAAACTATTGCCAATACCAATTTTACTATATAGAGATGATTTGAAATAGTAAAAAGCAATAAAGTAAAAACAAAGCTCTACCTCTCCTGCCAGCTGGGCAAACATGGACTTAAAAGCATCATCAATGTCATCTTCAGTTATTTCTTCCTGTAGGAAAGCAAGAATATCAAAGCATAGGTTTTACAGGCTCTTATGTTACTTAACCCATTTAAGCCCAGAAGTTTTCATGCATATAATCATATCAGATAAATCACTAACAATGATTTTATGTATCATTTCTGTCCATTTTGTACCCTTTGCTTTGCAGAAAATATAACTTTAATGGCTATTATAGTTGCTGCTTGCACAAATCTGCCCATAAACAACAACCAATTTATTGCATGTACCATCTTTTCATATATACATGTCAGGATTGAAAGTCATAATAAAATAAAAAATACAATGACCCCTTTCTAGGAGGATTTTCTTCTCCATGTTCTTGGGGAGGAAGGGGCAGGAAATCGATGACGTCATGTGACAGTAAGTATTTGGAATATCTTCTTTTTTTTTTTTTGCTAAAACCTTTTGTATAAGTTGTCTACTATTATGTCATTAGAAAAATGCTGTATATGCGGTAAATGAGTCATAGACCTAAAGGCTAATAGGCCTAAATGGGTTAAACAGTAGATGGGGCATACTTTTTTTATTTCAATATAGTATAAGTCACGTGTCACTGATACGTACCTCCTCTCCGAAATCGGCAGAGACTTCATCGTCCAGTTCTCTGTGATGGACAAAAAGATATTAGGATATTTTCTGTTAAACACATTACAATTACCGCAATCACACACACATGCACAAAAACTGACATTAATAAAATAACTTACTCCGTCTCCGATTGCTTCTCAGTGAAGACTCTGAGGACAAAGTCGGCCTCTTTACCAGGCTCAAAGGTGGAGGGCACGATGAGGTATTCTCCAGGGGGAAGACGCAGCCGTGTGCTTACCTCTCGCAAGTTAATGAAGGTCTCAGAGCGAGCACACGATGAATGGGTCAAAAAGAAATTCTTCTTCAAATGGACATTCTGGCAGCCTCTAAACTAAAGAAAGTATATATAGGAAACGATAGCTGGGTTGAGATGCAGTTGCATTTGTTTAGGGTCATTTAATTCAAATCATATACTTAACTTCGCTGCCAACTGTGAATTATCACAAAAATGAATAGTGCTGTAAAATACAAGTAACTTTTAATAAGTGGGCTGAAAAAAATGTGAAATCCTATTTATACGCATGATGCATTTGATTCTTTGCATACCTCATCTGGAATCTGTAAAAAAGATAAAAGGAAAAAAATTATAATAATAAGTTGCAGCACAGTGAATAGTTAAAATAAACCACAAGGTTAAACAAACTATACTGACCTCATAGACAGCAAAGCCAATAGTGTGCATGTCCTGACCCTGGCGCCGGTATCTGCGGCGGTCCTTCTGCATGAGAGACACCAAGAAACTGCAGGCCATCTCATCATCTTCTGGGTCGTCATCTTCCTCCAGCAACGTGATCTTATACTGAGGATTGATCCAAAACGTGTCTGTACAGGTGACGGATTCGTGTCAAAGTGCGTCTCGCAGCCACAGGAACATTACAGGACATATATTCGTGTGCAAAGGAATATATCGGAGTGCACGTTTCTATGTCTCCTATGAGGTCGGGACTCACTGGGATGGTTCCTGCAGCCTCCGGCGGTGCTGCCTCTCCTCCATGTACCGTAAAACTTTGTGGTGATCCAGTGGCTGAGACCGCCCTCGCTCAGAGCGTCGGGAGTCAAGTTACAGATCTCTAATCGCGAAAACTGCCTCAGGAATTCACGGAAAGACATCCTAGATGATGGGAATGAATAAAATGGTCGTTAAGAAACCTGAGTGTGACTTTTTCAAAAGATACATTTCTTCAATCAGGAGGGTAGATGAGAAGATCGATACCACTCTCACATTAAATATGAGAGCCAAGAGCTGGAGCCAAATTTAGTTTATTACATTTATTTGTCAGGGACAATGTACAAAAAGAAAAACATAGATCTCTCTCGAAACGAGATACTGTACCAGATTTAGCTACTAGTTAATTTCCATCTGCACTCCATGGGCAGGTAGACATAAACACACACTATTTAATAAAATGACAACTTACACAATTGTGATGTGGATACCTGAAGCCTCTAGTGTACAAACAATAAGGATGGACAAGAGATCATCATCAACTGTCTCATCTAACTTTATTGCTCAATCATGCACAACTGGAAAGCGAGTAGATCTCCTTTTATTCAGTGGGTTAGGGAGGTACAATGTTAATGCTGGAAAAAAATCTGCTGTGCATGGGCCTCATCAAAAATTTACGAAATATGGTCTCCATTCGTTACATATGTTGGTGGTCTTGCAGTTCCTTTGGACGGTTGAAAACATGCTACAATTTATTTCTATTTATTTATCTATTTCTAAGTCTGAGGTGAAAATGATTTGTTTCTACAGAACAGGCCTATATATTTATATATATATACACACACACACTCCAGAATACTTAGTGTAATCTGTTCTTTATAGCTTTATAGTGTAATTTTAGTTTTTTTCATATGTGTATCTGACCCTGGGTGTGGGGTAGGGGTGTTACATATACATATATATACTTATACAAACAAATCATCATAAAGTATTACAGCACCTGGGACATCTTACCAAAACTCTCCATCTTCCATCTGTAGGTGGAGGTCTTCTCGTTCCGACTCGTCAATCTCATTCCATTCAGGGGAACTACACGAGACAGCAGTAGGCAGCAGGAGATAAAATGCTCATGTAAGCAGACAAACAGAACAGAAGTACACTAGGAAATTTAATGCGCTTGGAAGCACTCACTTGTCACTCCAGGCACCGGTCCACTCCACCTGGCCCCAAGGATTACGTATCCGGATCAGACGTTCTGTACTGCCACGGAACTCAACCTGCATAAGACCGGAGAGATATGGAATTCAGCGCCATATATATTATGGTTAAAAGCAGCTGAATGAATAAAGCAGAGTCATATAGACAGACCTCCTTCAACGCAGTGACAGAGTAGGCGTGACCCTTCACAAGCTTCTTGAACGTAACGGCCTCCATGTCGAAGGCGCTGGTGATCTGTATTTAAATGACACACAATTCTGAGTATTAGATGTCTAGCGGTAGAATAAATAGACAAATGCTTTTAATGTAATTGATCTTCACAAGACGGTGCAGCATTGATCAGCGTGTCCTGTAAGTTCAGCACTTACGTCAATTGAGCATCCTAGCAGGGAGCCTCTCTCCAGAGCCTTGCTGATGATCCTGTAAAGGTCTCTGGGAGCTTTGCGGAGCTCGTACATCTCAGACACACCACCTGTAAAGTCCTCAAAACCCTCAGTGGTACTTCCGCCAGACAGAGCCTCATAGGAGCCGTTCAGTCTGACGACACAGAAAAAAAAAAACACACACTTCTGTTTCATTTCCATTAACAGCAGCACTTTTGAATATGTTAGAGAGGGATTGGCATCTTCCTGTTGTATGCTAAATCATTCAACAACTGGTCAGGCTATTTCAACCACTTAAGTTCCAGTCTCATTTTCAGTTTTCCTGCTATAAATGATAATAAATATAGAATATTTCTAGGTTATGTACTTAAACCTGGTATCAAAAGAAATCGACAACTAGTGAGGCGACTACAGAAGTGTCAGAATTTATGTTGCTGTGACAGAGAAAATATAGTTCTAAAACTGGTTTTACTACAGATAAAAATACTTTAAAAAAGGCCAAACTGACCCAAATCAGGAAAAAACACTTAAAATAAGCTAAATTATCTGCAATGCAAAATTTAATGATGAATAAGGGTTCAAAGATCAATTATTTCTCCATAAAATCAATCAATAAGAAATCCTGATCAATAACATCATTACAGAACATGAATATATTTTGTTAGATGTTTAAAAAGGAAATTAAAAAGGACACAATTAAATAATCACACAAACAGCTCAAATCTATATTAAATATCAAAATAGTTGTTAGTTTCAGCCCTACTACTGATATTATATTAAAATATTTTCTTATTGTTTTGATGATGTGGATATTGACAATATATATTGATGCTATAATATTGTGGTACACTACAGAGAAAAGTACTTTAGTGTTGTAGCTGAGGTTTTATCATACGATATATGTATAAAACTCAGTTAACACCCACTTGGCATAGGCCTTCTCCAGGAGGGCACTCCAGAATTCATTGCCTTCTGCAGAATGGACAAACATGATCTCCCCATCTTTGACTGGCAACCGGTCGTCTATCACAACATCTACCCATTCACCAAACTGCCAGAACTGCAACACAGAGCAATAATCAACAACTCTATCAATCTAAACTGCTTGCTTTGTACTTGACAGGACGGTCAGGAACAAAAACTTCCAAGTACCTGAAAGTGGAAGATTCCAGCATAGTCGTCTTGGAAAGACTGGCCGTGTGGAACGACCCGATGGAGGAGTTTCTCATTCAGGGTGAGAGAAGCGATGGCTGCCAGGAGCCAGCAGTCGCCTGCAAGTAAGAAGAAGCATTTAGTAATTTACACCTAAATTTTGTCTTCTGTTTTTAGCCATGCAAGCAGCGCGGCATTAAGGACAGCAATGTTGCCCACTTTGGTCCAAACTGAAACACCTCAAGTATTGGATCAATTGCCAATAAATAAATATACATTCACGGTCGACATCTTGTGTGGCTTTTTTGAATTGTTACATTATTATTCATTATTTTTTATATTAATAAAACATGGAGGCGTTTTAAAGAATAATTACTTGACCAATAAGAGCTCACCCAGTGCTCCCTGGCAGATGTCTGTTCTGGTGGCTCCGCCCACAATGAACTGAGGGTCATCTGTCAGTTCCTATGGAGAAATCAAATGTCTGGGGTGAGGACAATCGCAGACATCACATACATCCTATGCCCTAACTGCAACAGAGCTTTAACGCGTCAACGCGTGTTAGGCCCTTATTGACGGCAACACATCGTTCAGCCTATTGCTATTCCTGCAGCTATGCGTCAGCTTTCTGTGTTTTCATGAAACGCTGCAGACACATGTCACAGTGAGGGAGTGGCCAGGGACATGTGATGCCAACAGCTGCAGTGATTCCTGAGGGACGCCTGTACAGGCTTGTCCTATTCTGCCTGTTCTTGTATATATAAAATAAGACGGCGTCACTGATATGTTTGTTTATATGATATGTAAGTTCCTGTCATCACCAGTACCAGCGGCAAACACACGCCTGGCTCGTTTTAAGGAATAATAAGCAAAATGACATTCTGATTGAGAGGCTCTCTCATTTTCAATCGCCTGACCAGGTTTTATTGTTGCTCTTAAACCTTTTAACTGTAGTGAAGGGTCACATGTCCGAGCTTTTAAATGCAAACACAGGTTCCCCCCAGGGCTGTATCCTCTCCCCCTTGCTCTTTATGCTTTATACAGACAGCTGTAGTCTGAGTCAGGCCATTATCAATGTCCGTCAAATGGTGTGATGAAATCTGCTCCAAAAAACAAACCGACTGGTCACTGACTTTAGAAGGTCAGGCTTTGGGCTTTCACCTGTGGCCAGTCCTATTCACTGTGAGGATGTACAGATTGTTGACTCTTACAGCCTTGAACTGGCTTTGACTTTTTAAGTTTACTCAGAACACAAATGTGATCAACAAAGGAACAACTCTTTTACTGTTTCAGGGGGCATCATGTCATGCTTTAATCATTCTTTCATTGAAAGTCTTAGCTCATTTTCTTTTAATTGCTGGTGCAGATAGTTAAAGTCTGCTCCAAGATTACTGGAGTCCAGCTGAAGGACTTGGGATCCCTCTGGAAACAAGCTGTGATCCAGAAAGCCAGAGGAATAATGGATCAACGTAGCCACCATTTCTCTTCAAGCTTTTCTCTTATGCCCTTGGGGAGGCGCTATCTTGCACCACCGATGAGCCAAACAGATACTCTATTAAATTAAATTATTCCTTCAGGCATCAAGCCGCTAAATGCTGAGAGCTAAACCAGATGGATTTTAATGATTGGTACGATACATGGCATTGTATTTATGTACTGTATATATTACTGCTCCTGATGACTTTTTAGCACTGACAGGTGAATATAAATGTGTCTGGCTATATGATGTGGGGTATGATTTGCACTGTTTTTTTGTCTCCTGATTAGTTTTGATTGTTTTAATAATTAGAGTTACTTCAAACTGAATCACCCTTTGGGGATTAATAAAGTCGCCTGAACTGAATTAAAGTGTTTATCCGGAGTCTGGGTAGATATGTTCAAATGAATTAACATTAACACTGTTAAATTACATTGTTTTCCCTTCAGTTTTCTCACCGTGGGCCTCTTCCACTCCACATCTCTAGTTTTTGAGGAATAGGGGGCAAGCTCCTTGAAGCCCAGGGATGGGGGCTCCGCGGGGAAACAGGGGTCTTCAAACAGGCTGCCCAGCTCCAAACATTCCTGCTTCAGCGCCTCATACTCCTGGTTGGCGAAGAGCACGGCGTGCTCCTTGGTGCCCATGCCCTCTGCCCGCAGCCGGTTGGCGTGTATGGTTGCAGATATCCCTCCAACAGGGTACATACTGGTGCAAGATAAAAATATGGAGCTTGGTGGGTATGTGTGGTGGCGACCTATTAATAGCAGCAGGCTGATCAGCAGCACACTCTTGTCTGAGGTCTACAGCACAGCAATCAGACATGGTGGTTTGTGTAGAAAACTAATGACCAAACCACTGATAGCGATTGAGCAGTTTCTACTGATTAGACTGATTCTGTATCCCAGTAATTAGTCTGATCCCACATGGATTCAACATTACCTTGTCAGCCTCAATAAAGCACAAAGCTGAACACTTTGAAAGACTATTGCATTGTTAAAATGTATATATGTTAGGTATTTTATAAGATACAGGTGAACTACACACTAAATAGCTCTTTAAATGACTTTTAATGTTTTAAACTGTCTTAATATTTTACATATGCATGTGTAAAATATTAAGAAAGTAAATATTACTTGTATATAGACCTCACAAAAGGTACATAAAAAATTGACAGTATATACAAGTCATGTATATGTATTCATAAAATATCCTGTATTATGAATACATATGCTGTAAATATATGTGAATATGTAAAATATGAAATGTAAGATTTTCTATAGTTTGACTGATTGGCAAATGGTTCATTATGTCAAATTGTTTTTTGTTTGTTTTTGTTTGCTTCCAGGGCAACATATCAATCAATAAATAAGGAATTCAGCATTTCTCCTCCAAAGTGTTATTCCTGCCGCTGGAGAGTAGAAATGATGGCCTACTAGTTATTTCTTAGGTTTTGGCTAGGGCAACGCAAAAGGTAAAATCCTGCAAATCATAATAATACAGGTTTTTTTTTCCACTTTAGTCTACTTCCTGGCTGGGGCATAAAGATGAAATGGTGACATGCTAAAATAAAGTAAACGGATATTGTGGTCACAAAGAGACAGCAGGGCAAATTTAAAACAAAAGCATACAGGAAGCAGAAAGAAAAAATGATTACTGCAAAGTGTGAGACATGCACCACCTCAAACACAACAAACTCTGTAATAACAAAAGAAGTTAGAAACTGGATACCTTGGCTGTATAGGCAGGCTGAGAGGGAGAATGAGACAAAAAGGGAAATCGTCATTCAATGATATTTTGGCGCCGGTACAGATAATGTGACTTGAGTTACAGAAGCTGGTGCAGCCTCGATGCAGGCCCTAATGGACTCCAGGGCGGTAAAGTTTACGACTAAAGAGGGATTCCTCTCCTCCTCCCTGAATGCGCTTATTATTTCATGCCAATAAGGTATATCCAAAGCAAACACCGTTGCTTTGAGAAGTAGAAAAAGAATCGAATAAGCGAAGAAGCTTATCGGATTCAAAGCTGGGTCTGGGTGCAAGGAAAACTGGGCGTGGGACGACCTTTTATGCCACTCTGCTGCTCTCAAACGGAATCCCAATGAGCGAGCCCTGTAAAACAGTCCAGGCAAAGCTTGGATGGAGGGACGGTGGCGAGGGACAGGGGAGATTCATGAGTGGGGGAGAAAAAAAAATGGACGTGTTGCTGAGCAAAAGAGCAAATGCTTTTGATAGAAACAAACCTCCAGGCAAGGACATTGTTTACAGTTCCAGCCCCCCACCCTGAGGCCCCACATTCTGCAGGAATGTCCCTCTAGTCTGTCAAACGAGCTAAAGAGAGGCTACTGCTGGCCAAAAGAATATCCCCTTTTTTTTCTAACCCCTATGGCCAGTGAAAAGCTGATCCATGCAGTCCTGTGGTCATGATGTCATCCATAGGACCTCAACTTTAACAATACACTAAAACAGCAGGTCTGTGAAAACGCAGCACAGGATTCACCAGTGACTCTATAAAGACTCAGATAATGCTTCATAATGTGGTATTTGGGATACTTTATGATTTCATATAGAACAAAATCAAAAAATCATAGTGTGCCACATATGTGATGCAGGCTCAGACTGTTTACAGCACCTGTTCAGGAGTAAGTTAGGCCTGTTTTTTCTCTCTCCTTCTCCGTCTGCGCACTGGCCTGCAGTCAGACTACTTCAGAGATTTCTTAAAAACAATAGATCATTTTCACAAAACCGACACTAGACGTCAAAAACCGGATTAGATCCGTTTGCCTGGACGCGACAGCTGTTACGTAAACTGCAACATGCTGTAAATCATGAAATCAAACAAACCCGCACAGTGGCCTTCGCTACAATAATACACCAAGACGCACCGTTACCGCTCAAGCTGGCGCAATTCCCGTATTGAGCGCAAGTTAAATAAACTAAGACTCACCGCGGATTTAAAAGGCGATTCACGGCTCCTTCCAATTGAGACGAATAGTGATAATCGTGTAAATCTGGGTAAGGTTGAGAAGCCGGTCCAAGCCCTCCCACTGCACACACATTGCAGGGAAGACCATCCCTGGAGGAGGGGCCAGCAATAATACCAGCATGGGCGACGCGCACCGCCGCTAGAGGTGCCAGGTGGTGTGGTTAAATAATAAAATAAAATAAAATAAAATAAAATAAGTTATCCTGAACGCAATTTTGATTGAGCTCATAAAACGTCCGAAAAATAAGTAACACTATGAGAAGTACTTCACAGTATTTAGACATATCATTCAGTTCAATTGAATACAATTGTATTTATCCTTGCAAGGTCTCAGCCAGTTCGACAATGCACTAAAGTCATAAGGATTCATCCTCTGGGTACAATAGATATATGTACCAAATTTAATGGAAATTTATTGTTGAAGCATTTGAAAAAAAAATCCTAAAATCTCAACTTCATGGTGGCACTGTAGAACATCACAGCATATTAACATATAGAGATTGAAACCGGTCTATAGCATAACGTCTCATGTGAAACAGATTAAAATCACATATAGGTTTGTGACTGAATCATAGAACAACCAGAATTACAAAAAAAATGTTATTGAGTATGCAAACCAGAAACTTCCATTACGATGTCCTGGTAAAAATTAGAATATAACAATATAAGAAAGTGTACTTACTTCTGTAATGTGGATGTGCAAGTATCACAATGAGGCTGTGGAGCTTCTTGTCAGCATGATATTGTAATGACCCTGATTGACCGGATTGATAAATGACTCATTGTTATGGGCTGGTTCAAGTGGCCATAATAAAAGACAAGACACACCATGTTAATAATTAATAAAAGCTCTTGAATCTGTAGTATCTGTAGTATTAGTGTTAAATGATGACATGAGATTACATGAGAATGTGTTTGTGTGTATTAAAAGGTGATAAAAAAAAAGAAATATATCAACTAAAAAAAAGAAATATAAATGAAACAAAACAGGAGAAATGGCTGTGAGGAGAAGCAGAGAGAAAAAGAGACAGTGAAGGAAAACAGCTTTTAGCATCTTCCGGGCCCAGTTGCACTATATTGTAATTAGCTGCACCCAGCCGCCTCCCTCCACATGACACTCCCTAGATGTGATATACAGTAACATCTATCTGTTTTTTACATCTGGATGATAAAGCCACCAAAGAATGTCCTGTATCTGACCCCTTACACAACTACCAAATACTAAAACTATACTATAAAATACTAAAAGCAAAGCCGGTCATTTTCAAGTACAGGCTATGAAGCATTTGCTTTAACAGAAACAAACCTTTTAATCACTATGACGATTAATCGTTAGCTCATGGATGTCAATATCATTAAAAAAGCCCTAAAAACTGAAACAACTGTGAGTCACTTTAGTGATAATGTTCAGCACAATATGACTGCAAAGGTTAAAGGTCACCAGCCACCACACCTATCAGATTGAGAGCTGGGGATAAACGAAGATAGCTACAGCTGTTTCTGTCCTGTATAAGATAACACAGTCTAGAATTTAATTATATTTACTAAACATCACAACTTATTTGTTCTCAACAGAGAATTTGATATGTAATTTGTTTAAAAAAATATGAATGAGACATATCCTTAAAGATACAGTGTGTAGTTTCTGGCTGATGAGGCTGCAGGTTGCAACCAACCGAGTACCCCAAGTATGTGGCTGCAAAAGTTTGATTAAACACAAAATGACATCTCTAGAGTCATTGTTTGGTTTCCTCATTCTGGGCTAATGTAGAACTCTGGTGATGGAACATGGCAGGCGTTCTCAAACAAGGTGGTTTAGGTTGTAAGTGATTGAATCAGAAGCAAAGTGACACTTGACTGCAGTCTTTTGTCTCAGTGTTTGCAAATGACTGAAGTGATTACACCATTTCTCCAAATCCTTGTAGTTGAACTGTTAGTTACCAGACTTCAGTTCAACAGAACATGTGTTTTACTGAGTGTGGACACTGAAGAAAAAAGGCCTGGAACTACTAAACATGGCTGAAGAATATAGAATACTGGTGTTTACTTCAGCCTGTCACTGAGAGAATGTTCACCTAAATGTAAGCTACATGACTTTATTTAAAGCTGCTCTAATCAATAATTATAATGGTTGAAATAATTAAGTTTAATGTGAAAAGTGTGACTTGTAGAGTGTGTTACATCTAGACTCTGTTGTTCCTCTCAGCTCTAAGAGGCATTAGAGGCATTATCCTCTTTCAAATCATTAGTTTGTGTTCCAGACGAGGATTAATTTAATTAAACAGCTATAATAAACTCGCTGTTCCCTTTTTACTCATCACCAAACAGCAGACGGACAAGTTTAGCAACAAGCTGGTGAATGCAGTGGAAAATTCATCAGCTAAAAAGCCAGAGCGTGTATTTTGGCGACATCTTGTGGAACAGACTTGACCGAAATGGAATATATTTCCCATTAGTATGTTCTGATTAATCTATAATTCAATCAAAATGAGAATTTTGGTGTTTTTGTTATCATAGGTTGCCCCGTTCTTAGCTACAAGGGGAGCAGCTGCCATGTTGCACCACAATGTTTCTACAGTAGCCCCCAACATTCAACATTACATGCAATGACTGTAGAACCATCCTTTTTTTTACTTCTACACACTTGAGTACTCAGCTGTTGCAATCTGCAACCTAATCACTAGATGTTGTCACAAACTATACCCAAATGTGATCTCAAAATGATTAAACTATTGTCTTCAATATGGAAGAGTCTTGTTCCATTTGCAATAGTAAATCTACCCGTTCAACATTTCAGTAGCAGCTGATTCATCAAGTCAGTCTTCAATGCCAGTCTGGTATTACAGTTAAGACATTTTGCACACACATTATCACACATTATTTAATGATGTATTAAGTGTGTGTGATCAATCATTGACTAGAGGTTGTTGTGCAATATGCCAGTATGTCTCAAAGACCAATATAAAACCCACAATGGGAGTTTTCTTCCTGCTTGGTCTACAGTAAGTACAGACTTAGATAGTACAAAAAATATATATTTTACAAAGCTGCAAATGCAAATGCAGCAGATAGTGTCCATCTATATAACGTTGGATAAGAGCAAACTATTACATTATTTATTTAATGTGTTAACACTTTTAACAGTAGCATAGTATTTGTTGATTTATATTTTAGTCAGACCCGGAAACAGCAGCAGAATAGATTACTGTATTGCTCTTTTCACTGGTCTTCCTGGAACAGCCAACCAATGGCCTCAGCTCATTCAAAATGCAGCTGATGGTCTATAAAGCACTGAATGGCCTGGCTGTTCGGCCAGTTTGAACTGCTTAGGTTAAAGCAGAGCTGTGCTTTAAAAGCCAGGTCTATAACACACAGATTTTGTCATTGGGTACAGTCCTAGTCACTACATAAGCCCAACCTCATCATTACCACTTTGAGCAGAGGGCAGGCTAAATGCTACAGTGCCTCTTAGTATAGAAGTGGAATTACAATTCTGGTTTGCTTATACTTTTCCAACTGTGTAGAACAAGTCTTGCTGTTGTAATACAGGCTGCTAACACCAGTCCAGACTGTGCTTTGGTGACTCCCTGTGGTGGGAGGGTTCTATTTACAAGCAGGCATAACTGAGGCAAATCTGGTAGAGATTCCGGTTTCTCCATTACCTCTTAAATTTCATTATGAATATAATAGTATTGATAGTTAGCCATGTTTACAATCAATTATGAATGCTATAGATTATCTAGAAATTAATAATTATAATTATTAGAAAAATAAGAAATTCTAATTTAATTTGACTTCTAATTATTATTCTTCATGCTGTTTGTTTTTAAATATACTACAAAGTATTTTCTACTGGTCTATCTTTAAGCATCCTTGCTTTTAAGGATATTGTGCTCCAAATAAACTTTGACATGAACAAGCTGCAGCTACTACACCTCCAGCACCGGTTTCCAGTTTAAACAATCCTCTATGAGAGACAGTTAAAGGTACCGTCTTTCCTATATTGAGTCTAAATAAACAAGGGTGGATTCATCATCATTTAGTGCTCATGATGTGTGTCCTTATTTAACATCAGTGTATGCACACAAAGCATTAGTGTTAACTTTGACTGTGAGGACTGTTTGACTGGGGATATTTTTTGTTCTACTTCATCTAAAGGATGTATTTGCAGAATAAGGATATAAGGCCTATGTTGCTCCAAAAATCTAACAGTCAAAATTTAAATTTTCATTTGTTGATCAGATCAAATACCTCTTTAACAAGAGAGATCTGGCCAACAATAGCAGAAATAGGGCATTTAATAAATAAATTAACATAAAAATGAATATGAGGAATGTTAAAATGATCAGATAGAACATTTAAACATGTCTATGTATATATATGTGTGTGTGTGTGTGTGTGTGTGTGTGTGTGTGTGTGTGTGTGTGTGTGTGTGTGTGTGTGTGTGTGTGTGTGTGTGTGTGTGTGTGTGTGTGTGTGTGTATAAAATAGTGTCAGTTCTGTTCAGAGGTTGAGAAGAACAAATTACAAACTGTCCAGGCAACGGATGATGTATATTACAAATTTCATACTGTACACAATATTGTATCCCCTTATTATTCTTGCTCAATTAAACAGTTGCTTCATTATATGCATTTTAGCTTCCCTTTCACAATCCTGAGCTTTATGCATTGCATATAATCCCCTTGAACGAAAATTCATCCATCAATCAGTCTTCTTTGTCACATGTTATCACAGTGCAATCACAGAAGCGTCTCGTAGTTGCCTGTAGGCGTGTCTGTGTTTGTACTCAGCTGTGGTCACAGTCGTTTGTTGCAAAATTGCATAGGGTTGTTTCTGTCTGCTTTGTTTGCCTCACCTGTCCAGTGGGAGCCACGCCCTGTAATCCCAGCCTGTCTTCCCATCTCCCATAGCAGCTATAAAGAAAGCTGAGACAAAGCCCGCCTGGATCGCCTTCAGCTCACAAGCCAGCCCAGGGAGATCCAGTACACACCTGAGACGTGAGGATGACATCCACAGCAGGTCGTCTGGCCCATCAGAAGGAGAGGGAGCAGGGTTTTGGCACCAACAAGCAGGCCGTGAAGTTCTCCCAGCAGGATTATGCGAAGCTGCGCCAGCAGTGCCTGGAGAGCGGACGGCTGTTTGAGGATGACTGCTTTCCAGCTGAGCCAAAGTCACTGGGCTACAATGACCTGGGACCCTACTCATTTAAGACCAGGGGTATCGTGTGGATGAGGCCAAAGGTAAGAAGCCACTGAGATGAAACACACAATGAAGACAAAAAAAAACAAAATTATTAGTACTGTAATGCTATGAGTGTTGTTATATTTTTTTTTTGACAGACAGAAAATGTGGTGAATTTTTGATATGAAAATACAAGTTAACTGTTTTTTTTGTAACTTTCTTTGGCAAATATAGCTAAATAAGTGAGTGATATGACCAATCGACCTTTAATCTTGTCAAAACCAAACTTATAGGTGTTCAAAAAACATATGTAAATATAAAGCAGGAAATCTCTAACCCTACAGGTAGGTTGGAGGATCCTGGAAAAATGGTTCAAGCATGCATTTAGAAAAAAAACCATCAAAAGTCCTAACCCCTTTCATGTACTCTGAAGCTACGCCTCCAGAGTACAGGTTGAGCTCTGCAGCACAAATACTTTGAGCAAATACATTCATGTGATCCAAACTGAAGCCAAAGAAAATAAATGATCTCAATATGATCAATCCATTTTATTTTAGGATGCACATTTTCTTTTCATTTTTTAAATGCACCTGTCATTATACTCTAAATGAGAAAAGATTTATTACAGTGCTAAACATCCGTGTGTGTGTATATATATATATGTTGAAATGTTTCTTAAAACCAGTCTCAAATTGTTGTTTTAACAGGAGCTGTGTTCTGACCCAAAGTTCATTGATGATGGAGCCACACGGACGGATATTTGCCAAGGAGCTCTGGGTAAGTGAGAAACAGGATTAATGAACAAACAAAACTAAAAGACATCCTTAACATTCCACCCTCTTTCACAATTGAGCCAGAAGTCAAAGTCAAAATCGGCTTTATTCTCAACCAACAGTAAGGTGCTCAGGTGCAACATGCATCAACAAATGATAACAGACATCTAACCTCTGAGAGTATAAAAAATAACCAAAATGTGAGATGTATGTCTTGAGGTATTTTTAGGCACAAGTGCAAGCAAGAGATGACGAAGTCAAACATAATAAAATCAAATAACAGAGATTAACCCCTCCTTGCTGGTCTGGTCTGGTGTATGGGGCTGAGGGTGCAGGACTGGAGGCTCCTGTACCTACTCCCAGAGTCTTAAAGTCTATGACTGAACAGATTGTGTGTGGGGTGGCTTGCATCACCCACAATTGTGGTCGATATTCGGACAAGGCGGATGTTGTATATGTCTATCAGCGAGGGGAGTGGTGCACCAATGATTTTTCCAGCTGTGTTCACTATGCGCTGTAGGGCTTTCCTGTTGCAGTCAGTGCAGCTCCCGGCCCACACAGTGATGCAGCTTGAAAAGATGCTCTCAATGGTGCCTCTGTTGGGTGGAGTTATGATGGGTGGGGGAGAACTTGCCTGCTTGAGCTTGTGCAGGAAGTAGAGGCGCCGCTGGGGTTTGTGAACCAGGAGAAGTCATCATTGATGTGCAACACCAGGAATTTGGTGCTGCCCACTCTCTCCACAGTAGCACCATGTCTCTCTCCAGCAGTCTCCTTTAACAAATGACGGCTGAGAGGTTTGATGGCACTTGCAAGAAAATCTGTGAATGCTACGAAACAAAATGTGTATCTTTTCTGACTGTGCAGGTGACTGCTGGCTTCTGGCTGCAATAGCCTCTCTTACTCTAGACAAGCGGATCCTAGCTCGTGTGGTGCCCCCTGGACAGAGTTTCAGCAAAGATTATGTCGGGATATTTCACTTCCAGGTTAGACGGAGGAAAAATATTGATATTATTCTTCAGTAGAAATACAGTACAGTGCTTTATGTCATCTGTCATATGTCAGTTCTGGCAGTTTGGTGAGTGGGTGGACGTGGTAATAGATGACCTCTTACCCACCAAAGATGGAAAGCTGTTGTTCGTCCACTCGGAGGAGGGCTCAGAGTTTTGGAGTGCACTGCTGGAGAAGGCCTACGCTAAGTAAGGATTGTTCTTTTTATGTTTTTTACTTTATCAAAATGTTTCTGCGATGTGCTGTGAAACAGATAAACATGTTCCCCACACCTCTGTATCTAACAGGGTGAATGGCTCCTATGAGGCCCTTTCAGGAGGAAACACCATTGAGGGTTTTGAGGATTTCACCGGAGGAATCGCAGAAATATATTCCTTAGACAAGGCTCCACCACAACTTTTCAAAATCATGCAGCGGGCCTTGTCGCTGGGCTCGCTAATGGGCTGCTCCATTGATGTAGGTCAAATCTTATTTTCATACTGATTTACATGCTGATCTGAGCAGTCCCACTGTACTGATGTCCTCTTTTTGCTCCTGATGCTTTCAGATCACCAGCGCCTCTGAGACAGAGGCAGTTACAGCTCTCAAACTTGTAAAAGGACATGCATACTCAGTCACTGGTGCAGCAGAGGTACATACTTTATCTGAATTGTCATCTGGGTATTAATACAAGCAAACTTTTATTCAGTAAACATTTTACTGAATGCAGACTACATTACCCACTACTTCCCCAGGTTCACGTTAAAGGCCAGGTGGTTGAGCTTGTCCGCATCAGGAACCCATGGGGTAAAGTGGAGTGGACAGGGCCTTGGAGTGATGGGTAAACAAATCTGCTCCAAACAGTTAGTTATCACTGCTTATTTTCAGCGTTTTCCTAAAAGCTTGATTGTTGATCACAAATAGATCCAGTGAATGGAAATACATCAACAGAGAAGAAAAGTCGAAGTTGAACCATGTGGCTGATGATGGAGAGTTCTGGTAAATCCACCGTTCTATACCTAACATTTACATTGCGACATATATTTGATAGTGTGTTAATCCTGTAACAGCTAGAAGTCAGTAATCATAAGATGCTTCATCACCAGACTCTCATAGCAAACTCATCCATGTTTTCCTCTCCTCAGGATGTCCTTTTCAGACTTCATCAAACGGTTCTCCAGCCTGGAGATCTGTAACTTGACACCGGACACGCTCCTGAGCGAGGACACGGGCCACTGGAACTACACCCAGTTTGAAGGGATGTGGAGGATCGGCTCCACTGCTGGCGGCTGCCGCAACAACCCAGGTACCAGAGAAAAGAACCATGCAGCGCATGTCAACTGTTAACAGCATATCACATGCAATTTCATCTGCTCCATGTAGCGACCTTCCCATCCAACCCTCAGTTTGTGGTGCATCTGCAAGATGTGGACGATGATCCTGTGGACGGGGAGGACGGATGTACCTTTCTGGTGGGGCTGATGCAAAAGGATGGACGACGGCAGCGGAGGCTTGACCGCAACCTGGAGACTATTGGCTTTGCCATTTATGAGGTGTTGTAGATTACCGATACAAGAAATCAGTATTAGACTCCTTTTTTATGATTATCTAAAATCCTTTGTCTTTTGTCGTCTTACAGATCCCAGATCAGGTTTGTTCAATTTAATGCCTTCCTTAAAAATAATATTAAAAAAAATCTTAGAAACTTTTATTGCTTCCTTGGTAGTAAAACTATATTTTTGTCAATGTCCAGTACAAAGGTCGCAGCAATGTCCACCTGGGTCCGGATGTCCTGCTGCGACAGAGAGCTGTGGCGATGAGCAGCAACTTTATCAACACACGAGAAGTGTGTGACCGCTTCAAACTTCCACCAGGAGAATACGCCATAATCCCCTCAACGTTCCATCCTCATAAAAATGGCAGCTTTATTCTCAGGGTCTTCTCAGAGAAACAGGCTCCTACCAGGTACCTGTGTCAATGTGCAGATAGCTCCAATGGCGACATTGGAAGCCCTACATTCACATAACTCCTAATTCACTGTTCATGTTATTACCTTGTGCACCAACAGAGTGTGCTCAAGATCTGTATTTCTCTTTTTTTTAGTCCACTGGAAGTGGAGATTGATGCTGTAATAGAGGAGGTAAGAAGAGTGGAAATTAAGAAATATGGCATTCAATTATAAATGTGTCATATTAATCTAATCTATATCTCTATCTATAATCTATATTCAGTAAAATCATTAAAAAAAAAGCCTATAATTTATCTGAAGAGCTTTTATTTCACAGGAGGAAATATCCGAGCGTGATGTGGATCCTCGTTTCAAGCAGCTCTTCAAGCAGATTGCTGGCAATGTAGGAAACATGAGAACTTGTAGTAAATTGAACAAACACTAATTTCTGGATCAACGGTGACACGATATACATTTTTTCAAATAGGACTCAGAAGTATCCGTCTTTGAACTGATGAAAATTTTAAACAACGTCGTCTCTCAACGTAAGTATATTGAACAGATACATTTATTGAGCCTTATTATTATCGACTGGTGCATTGGAGCTGTGCTTTGTTTCAGGGTCGGATATTAAGACAGATGGCTTCAGCCTCGAGACATGTCGTCTTATTGTCAATCTGTTGGATGTATCCTTTTTTAGAAATAAAAAAAAAAAGAAAGCTATTCTGATTTTATATTGTAATTTGGGGATTTGGGTCCACTATAAGCTTTATATGGTGAGATTTTGTTTCTTTAAAGCCTGAACATTCTCCAGAAAGATGAAAGTGACAAGTTGGGGCTGGTTGAATTTCACATACTTTGGAACAAACTCCAGAAATACCTGGTCAGTAGAGATTTATCTGGTTTAACAGAATCTAATCATCCAGAGTGTATCTGTTAAAACGACATATGGACATGTGGGCTTTATAGGAGATCTTCAGAAATTATGATGAGGACAACTCTGGCACCATGAGCACCCATGAGATGAGAGGCGCCGCCAATGAAGCAGGTAACAGGAACAGCAGTCTTAAACATTAAAAGAAAAACCGATACTAAACTGAATCAAATAGTTGTAGATTGTCGTTAAAGGTTCATTGGCACATTTTAGAAGATAAATGAGATAATTACTAATTAGACTAGTATGCCTCTCTAGTTGACAAACCTCTTTACCAAGTTATGAGATACGTATTAGAAACAGACATGCATGTTTGACAAGGCAATTTATGTGCAGTGGTCATAAATAATAAATAATAATAATTATAATAATATATTGGACTTACATAGAGATTTTCAAATTGCCCAAAGAATTTCTTTGTAAAATATTTACATGGAGGGCAGGACAAACAAAAGCACAAAAAAAGAAACAACCGACTTACTAATTAGCAGACTGGAAAAGCTCGTTGAGGAACTCCACCCAAGCACATAGTTGATTATTTTATCATTTGTCCCATGGACAAAACAAACATGGGAGAGGTTTTGTGACAGAAATTCTCAATTATCGCCCTGTTGATACCTTGAAATTAAAAAAAATATATATATATCACATATTCAGATGTGAAACGTGAAACTGAATAAGTGACGGGTGTGTTTTTTTTCCAAACAGGTTTCCAGGTGAACAACGCTGTGCTTCAGGCCATCGTCAGCCGCTACGCCGACATTCACTATGCCATAGACTTTGACAGTTTTGTAGGCTGCCTCATCAAAGTGGAAATGCTCTTCAGTAAGAGTCACCAAACACAAAGGAATCACATAGATATATATCTCATATTACATTAAAGGGGCTGTGGCATGTTTATGGTACCAGTGTTTGTTTCTCTTTGTCTCTCGACCAGAAATGTTTAAGGCTTTGGAAAGAAATGACTCCGGGAAGATTGAGCTGGACATGCAACAGGTGTGTGTGTGTGTGTAAAGAGGAAAATGACAAATGCTATTGGTATGTTGACATTACTTGTTGCCATTCCTTGCAGTTTGACGTGTCATTTTGTTGTCTTTTACAGTGGCTGTGCCTGGCGATCAAGTAGCTCTGGAGGAACACAAGCAAGGACCCCTATGTGATATCTGCAGGATGAACTATAAACAATAAACAATAAATAAGAACTCATTTTTATCTCTATAAATTAAGTAACCCAATATAAAACACTTTATATACACACTCTATATCCTAAGTGCCTAAAAATGTTCAAAATGTATAATGATATTTACTGAAGATAAGATAAATATGTGAAAAGACTAAATGTTTTCTTTAAGTAGGGAAGAATTTGGTTGGTGTTTTTGCTCTTTTAGCTTTATTTGTGTTAAATGGTTTGGTTAACAAGCAAATGAATAAATGATTCATTGAAAACTGTCTCATTGCCTTTTATATTGTGAATCTGAAGTGCTGCACCATGCGGCAGCTACTGTAGGCCATTGTGGGGATATATGAGGTATCCATGTGGTTGAGGGAAAAAATGTACTATGGATCGGTATACATTTCCCCCAGCCATCAATGGCCTACATGTGGCCATCCATCAAAGGCATAATAAAAAGGCGGAACAGGTGAGCCAGAACAGGTTTTCTATGTGAACAAAAGAGGGCGGGGGACACCTGAGCTGAACTGCCTCACAAAGAGCCTGCCTAACGACAAACAAACGCACACACGCAGGTACTGAGACGGCTGCAGACAAATATTGTAGAACATCTTAAAACCTTTTTTTTTTTAAACATGTCTGGCATTGTGGCTAAGCTCCAGCACAGCCGGGAGAGATCACAGGGGATTGGGTCCAACTCTCAGGCAGTGAAATACCTCAACCAGGATTTTGAGGCGCTGAGGAGAAGCTGCCTGGGGAGAGGAGAGCTGTTTAGGGACGATTGCTTTGAACCTCTTCCCTCATCCTTAGGCTTCAATGAACTTGGACCAAGTTCCTACAAAGTTCGAGGAGTGACCTGGATGAGGCCGACGGTGAGTACAGCCAGTGTGCTGCATATACAGGCTGCTGACATGTGGATTCAGTGCTGGAAATACAAACTTAAGTGTGTTTTTTGGATAGTCTACAATGCGAAATATTTTTTGAACATTAGAGATCAAAGAGAATTGATATCCCATGGGTATTGCTGGCAGCATTTGAGTCTTATTTTGACTTATTTTGTTTATACCCATTTCCTTATGGGAAGTTAGTCACATATTCTTTAATTCTTTAATATTTGTTTTTATTTTGGAATAAATAGCTGTTGTTAACTGGTATAAGCCTGCTCCTGTGCTGTTTATCCTTGTACTGAATTGTTGATGTTTTAATTTATGCTGAAATAATGGCAGATAATACCGCAGAAAAGCTAGAAAAGGCTGTTTGCTTTGTAATGCTGCCATATCACAGAGTAAATATGGGCATTGATTTTACATGCTTGCAGTAAATCTGCATGCGATGTGGGCACCCAAAAGATGCTACATTAAGTAAAGGCATGCACAACTCTGACATTCAACAAATATAGTCATTCAAATGAAACTGTATAACTTTATAAAGGCCAAATACAAAGGGCTAACCCCAGGAATCATTACAATAAGACTCCATTTTTAATATTTGTTTTTCTCAGGACTTGTGCTCCAACCCGAAGTTCATTGTTGAAAATGCTTCCAGAACGGATATTTGTCAAGGAGCACTTGGTGAGACACAAACACTCCCACACGGATGCAAAATATGTGCAAAATGGAGTGACTTTGCATGCTTATCCTATGCCATCATTAGTCAAATTTGACTAAAACACAGACTGGCCTGTCTATTTTTTGGTATTTTCTTTGTCTCCGTTAACAGTCTTTTGCTTGTGATTTTGCAATGTGGATGACTGTAACAACACCCACACTTCATAACTCCCTGTAAATGCCTGTGCAATGACAGCTGTCAAATTGTGCATGGGCCAGACCTACCTCCACCCTGTCTAGTACAATGCACATGTCTGAGTTTTGATTACAGCTGTCAGTTGAGGGTGTATGCAGACAAAATGCATACCTGCTACAGAGTGGGGTATAAAGTACATGAAAGTCACACTTTAGTCTAAGTACAGACATCTTACCAGAAAATAATGATAGCAGAAATTAAAGCATTTGAATATAACTTGAATTATTGAATTATCAAATATTAAATATACTTATGCATTGCTCATGCTCTTAGTAAAAATGCAAGCAGTCAGAGTTTTGAGAATTGTTTTGAGAAGTGTTTGTACATCACCGGCAGCTCCAGTTTTCCACACCACACCTGTGTAAACTACATATTTCACCAGAACTGGCTTCCAAATTATTTGTGATGTCACAAGTCATGCTCGGGTCCGGTCGTTTGCAGTCTGTTTCCACCTAATTTAGATTTAATTGATGCTTACAGGAAACGTAGTAGTGTAAAAGTGAAAGTTGATAGTTGATATAAATACTACCATAAGATACTTAAGTACTGCAACATGCTGTAACTGCTGCTACATGTTTTGGAGATGTGTCACTATGAGGACTAAGACATTTTTTAGAAAATATCCTGGGTAAAATTTTACACAGGGTCAGGATATAGCTAGCTTGAAAGCCAATGAGGACCAAATACAAAAGTTTAACACCCTTTGGTTTGATGTACAGCAGTGCAACACAATGGAAATTTCCCATGATGAGACCGTCCATATCTGATAGCTATTAGACAGGGCTTTCAAAACTGTGCCACTTACAACTTGGGCATGCCATTTCTTTTTCTAATTGCTATCACTCTGTGTTCAGGTGACTGTTGGCTCTTGGCAGCCATCGCCTCCTTGACTCTCAACAAACAGGTTCTGTCTCGTGTTGTGCCCCACGACCAAAGCTTTGAAGAGAACTACGCCGGCATCTTTCATTTTCAGGTAATTTGTCACGTCACGCAGCTAAAACTTCATTCTTTGAGAACAAAAGTAACATGACCGAATCAACCTATCGCGTCTTCTCTGTGATCCTCAGTTCTGGCAGTTTGGCGAGTGGGTGGACGTGGTGGTCGATGACTTCTTGCCCGCCAGAGATGGAGAGCTGCTCTTTGTCCACTCAGAAGAGGGCTCCGAATTTTGGAGCGCGCTGCTGGAGAAAGCCTATGCAAAGTACGGACGCCTGGAACATTTTGTTTGTGTCGGTATCTCGTTTTTTCTTCTCTAGACTTTCATGAACCGTCCTCTTTTCCATTACAGGCTAAATGGATGCTACGAGGCTCTTTCTGGAGGCAGCACTACTGAGGGTTTCGAGGACTTCACTGGAGGCATCGCTGAGAGTCACAACCTGAGCCAGGCAGATCCCAACCTCTTCAAAATCATTAAGAAGGCCCTGGACAGAGGCTCCCTTCTGGGATGCTCTATTGATGTTTGTTTGAGCTTCTTACTTTACTCTCATGCAGCTCGATTGGTGTCTTTATTGTAACTGGTGGTTTTGACCTCACAAGCTTTTCCTTTTCCTTCCCAGATCACCAGCTCGTCCGACTCAGAAGCCGTCACACATCGCAAGCTGGTGAAGGGCCATGCCTACTCTGTGACAGGAGCAGACCAGGTGTGGCTGAACACAGATTAATGTGCTTTATAGATTAGTTTGCTTTATTTCTTTATTTCCCCCCTTTTAATTCAATCTTGTTGTCATTCAGGTTAAAAAAATTGTTGTCTTTTTTTCCCTGGTTGAGAATAATTGACACCTTATTCTCTGTCAGGTGGAGCACAGAGGTGACATGGTGCAGCTGATTAGGATCAGAAACCCATGGGGTCAGGTGGAGTGGAATGGAGCCTGGAGTGACAAGTGAGTATTTTACGATTCATATACACACATTAGTTTTAATTATTTATCATTGGCACCTACTCCAGAATAACAATAGTCTAGGAATTGTAATGTTTGTTGATCGGTGCACTACTTTGATCCACATTGAAATATCGTAACTATTGGAGGGACTGTATTCCTGGATTTGTGTCGTAAACTTGTCAAACAGTCCATTTTCTAACCAGAAATGTAATGGCACATTTTTTTTCTAGCTCTTATGAATGGAGATATGTGAGCGATGATGACCGGGAGAGGCTGACCAATCGCTCTGAAGACGGGGAGTTCTGGTAAACCAAATACCTTTTTTTTTTATTTTATTTTTTTTTACCCAACATGAATGTAAAAAAAATATTTGTCATGCACATAAAAGCAGCAAATACCCAATGTAGTGCATGTAAGTACATATTATGTGTTTTATGAACAGATAATGCTAAATATAGATATTTCTTAGTAAATCCTAGTAGAAGTGCTAAGATCAAGGGTCACAATACCAAGAAATCTAATGTACTTAGTTCCAGATACTGAGATACTCTTATATTATTTATTCTCCTGTGAGACAGTAAGATGTACCTAGGTAAGAATGTGATATACTGTATCTATTTGGTTTTTTTACACAGGATGTCATTTTCTGACTTCCTGCGTCAATATTCCCGTCTTGAGATCTGCAACCTCACCCCTGATGCACTCACAGGCGATGAGTACAAGAAATGGGCAGAGTCCGAGTTTGAAGACACATGGAGAAGAGGCGTGTCGGCCGGTGGCTGCAGAAACTATCCAAGTATGAACCAGTTTCACAATCTTCTTCCTGGAGAAAACACAAAGCATATTGTAAAGCAAATTCTTTCCAACCTTTGTGTCTTCCTAGATTCCTTCTGGACAAATCCCCAGTTTGTCATAAAGCTGGACGAGGTGGATGACGACCCTAACGATGATGAGGAGGGCTGCACCTTCATTGTGGGCCTGATGCAGAAGAACAAGCGGCGTATGAGAAAAATGGGGCAGGACATGGAGACCATTGGATTTGCCATCTATGAGGTAAGTAGCTGCCTTTGATGCAAGAAATGTAATGTAAGAAAATGTTTTCTAGTCAGTAGAGACTGTACTTGCAACTTCATTTTGCACATATTCTTACATTTAATTGTTTCTTCCTTCTTCCAGCTGCCTGCGGAGGTATGTGAGCAAAGGCACTTGGACACTAAAATAAGTATTCAAAGCATTTGTTGTGTTTGGTTTTGATTTTCAGTTCTGACAATTCTTCCAAACTATCATGCAGGTATTTACACACTATAAAAATGTAGAAAGCAAGAGGGAAGGTATAGAGCGCCCTCATGTGACCGTGCTACACATGTGTCCTTTTCCAGTACTCTGGCCAAAGACAAGTGCACCTGAAGAAAAACTTCTTCTTGTACAACTCTTCGGCTGCACGCTCTGAGACCTTCATCAATCTGCGGGAAGTGTGCAGCCGGTTCTGTCTTCCCCCTGGGGAATACCTCATCATCCCCTCCACCTTCGAGCCCAATAAGAATGGCGACTTTTATGTGCGGGTGCTGTCTGAAAAACAGGCCGATTTCCAGTATGTCCCTTTCACACACAAGTGCCAAGACAAATGTTGTGACATGAATAATCCTAGAATTCCTAATAATGTATAACTATGCCTTTTTTTTCCTTTTAGGGAAATTGATGACCCTGTGGAATCCAAAGTTGAGCAGGTAAAACTTTTGATATAAGCATTTGAAGATGATATAAAAAGAGTGGTCATCATAAAAAAGGTTACTTTGTCCTCTCTAGATCCATATCGATGAAGATGATATCAGTGACAGATTCAAGAGTCTGTTTGGACAGCTCGCCGGACATGTAAGTGTGTCAAAGATCTGACATATTGTCCTCAAGTCATTGTTCTTTTGATTTACAAAGTCTCCTTGTCACATGCTTGTTAGGATGTGGAGATTTCTGCGTTCGAGCTGCAAAGAATCCTCAACAGAGTGGTGACTAAGAGTAAGAGAAATGGTCCTGTCATCTATTTCAGGCAACTTCAGTCCCTGACACAATAATTTATTCCCGTGTCTCATTTTCAGGAGATGACATCAAAACCGATGGGTTTAGCCTGGCGACGTGCCGCAACATGATCAATCTGCTAGATGTATCCTTTGCATTTGTCCAACGATCTGTTTTAATTGACGATAAATTGCAATGCAAATTTACTCTCTACTGCAGCAGGAAAGCAACCGACTTTTGACATTTCTCTGTGTGGCACGTGTTATCTTTGACATTCTCTTCAAAGAAAGATGGAAGCAACAAGCTGGGACTGGTAGAATTTAAGATCCTGTGGATGAAGATTGAAAAGTTCCTGGTAGGTTGTTTTGTTCATGATAACATAGCATGCAAACCACAGATAATTAGTGGAGTGGTGATGGTAATCAATTGTTGGGTTCTCCTTTAGGACCTGTACAGAGAGCGAGACACGGATCAAAGTGGCTGCATGAGTGCTTCTGAGATGCGGATGGCAGTGGAAGCTGCTGGTGAGAAGTCCTTTTCTCTGCACTTTGAGATATTAGCCTCCAGCCGGGACTCAAAATATGGTTGACTGCTTGGCGCTGCACCCCTACACCACCATAGCACACCAAGATACTATTGATATGACTTAACACTTTTGTTGCATGCAGGTTTCTCTCTCAACAACCCACTGCATCAGATAATTGTGGCTCGCTACAGCGACCCAGCCCTCACCATCGACTTTGACAGCTTCGTGGCCTGCCTGATCCGATTAGAGATGCTCTTCAGTGAGTTTGTGTGACCATGTTATTTTTATCCTATAGTCATGCAGATGTCATGTAGAGTTCTGATGTTTTTCACTCCATTTGCAGACACCTTCAACGCGCTGGACAAGGATGGGTCTGGGGAGATAGAGTTGGGTTTCATGGAGGTAAGAGTCTGTCAATGATAATGTCACAATAATGTGAGGCGATGGTTTATGGATCCTATGACTTATGCATTTGTTCTCATCCACAGTGGCTGAGTCTGGTGATGTTGTAGAGGAGCTCTGACTGTTTACAGTGGAAGAATATACACTTATGTTGAACACCTTCATTGTCATATCTGCAGATTTTCTTTATGTTTTCATATATATATATATATATATATATATATATATATATACGCATATGTTTTGTGATTTGTGTACAACTTAATCAACTTAATCTTAATTAATGGATGATAAACCTAAGGGGAAAAAATTGTTGTAATTATCCACAAATGTAATAAAACTACGATCTCCCACGAATAACTCTGTTTTGTCTTTGTGTTATATCCACTGAGAACATCATAGTGTGAATAATTTATTTCTTCTCACTTAATTCTTTTATGTACCAACATCATGGAATAGTTCAACAAATTAGGAAACGCGCTGATTCGCTTTCTTGCCAAGAACAGGTTGTTGGTACAAAACATGAAGCCATTTAGGATAGTAATAACAGTAACAATAGGAGTCCCCTAGTAGGAGCCCCATGACCACTTGGCTTTTTCTTATTTTTACAGTTGAATTACACACTCCCCTGGAAAAAAAAAATAAAACTTTAGGTTCCACACTAATAGGAATGGGGTTGATGAAGTTTTGGGAACAACAAAAATGTATCGGCTTACTGCGAAGTCCTGCTCATCTGCCAATTCAACATGATCCCTTTCAGAAGCTTTGTAATTCAGCTTTGAAACGCAGTGTCTTTTTGGAAACTTTGTATATTTTTTTATATATTTGATTACATTTTTCTCATTTTAATGCCCATTTTCTTAGTCATATATATCTTTTTTATTGTAGCTCTTTCTATTCTGACTCTCCACTTTGTTGCTGTAACACCGCACTTTCCCCTGTTGTGGTACTAATAAAGGATTATCTTATCTCATCTTAAACACTGGAAACAGGCAAGCAGATAGCAATCTGACCAGGGTAACAAACAACCTCTAGCAGTGTATTGAGATAGAACATGAAAAGGACTCTTTTAAATATTTTAACATGAAGACAAGTTAATCAGTTTCTCTAATTAGTGTTTTTTTAATAAGTGTAAAGACAAGCAATGAGGTCACTGCAGCCAAAAAACATTGCACACAACTCCTAAAAATAAAATTTTACATGATTGCACTTTGGGTTTTGCAGCAGTTTTTGCGAGGCAGAAAACATTGACAATTCCAGTGCATGTATTCTATATTAAATACATATACAAATATATAAAAATATGCTAGCAGGTTACTTCAGTTTGAATTAGGGCCTACTACGTCATGTCTGAAGCTTTTCCTGTCTACACTGACTAGTTTCGTTTGTTGGCTTAATCTTGCTTATTATTTTTGAAGGCATTATTCTGAGTAGCAAAATTATTATGCAACAGTACACTGGCTGTGAAAATAAAACAGAAAAAAAAACCATCCACACCCACACTGTGCAAAAGACTTGAACAAACCTGAAACTTGAACCTTAGGTCAAAGAAACAGCATAGAGTATAGATTTACTCAGACCAGCCCCCCCGTATCTGTGAGCGCTGCCTTCTCTACCGCCTGCTTTTTGGTAACGGATGATGTCACTCATTTCATGTACGCAACGACCCAGAAGCAAACGGCAAGCTCAGTGATTTACCAGCAGATGTCAGAGTTCTCATAAATTTGGATTTCCTGCTCCGACGTCAGTGCCTGGATTGTGGCCAAACCTGCAATGTGCTTGCAGCAGCATGAAGTTTTCAACTCACAGACAGCCGTGCAGCAGCCATTTCCTGCCCTGTGTGGTTCAGTGTTGTATTTCCCCTTTTTGCCACTCTGAAAAGTTGCTGCTGGCTGCCATTCGCTCCGGTAGTGAAGGCCTCAGACAAAGTAAAACAGACACTCCCTTCAGCAAGTCATGCAATCCACCTTTTACCAGATTAAACATTTCACCATCAGCTTGACATGAATTATCTGTCAACTTGTCTTTACAAGTCTCAGATTCCAGCGCTTGAAATGCAAATGTTAGCAGGTAGCGTAAGCTCTAACGTGCTGACTTGAAGTTACCATTCGTGTTGGAACAGAACCTAGTCCGGATGTTGGGTGGGACTCTTGACGCTCTGTAAACCACTATTTCACACAGAGGAAGCAAAGTCACTGCTATGCTGAAACTGTCTGTGAAAGTAGTCCCCGCGGAGGACGGGCTTTGCACTACTTTCACCAGAAGGAGTTTTGCAGAAAAGGTCTTACACTAGAATAATCATCTAAAAAGGAAAAAAATATATATATATAGGAAATGACTTCACCGTCACAGTCACTCATTTTGCATCACAAGACCAGTGAGAATGTCTGTTCTCTCTGTGTGAAATGTGTAGGTGTGATTTCTAAATATTCTAAAACTTTTACTCATAAGTATTTATTGGGCTTAAATATCATCATGTAGCTATAGTTTAAGGTTCTGCATAACATAAAGGCAACAGATGGAATATCAATTAGTTGTTGATGGCTCATAATTCACAATACACAACTGCACAAAATATTTATATGGAACAAATTAAATGTGATTCAATTTTGCATTGTATAGTTTTATCCTTCACAGACAGATTTTGTTAAGCACCATACATTTTAAGGGTTTTCCCCCCAGTAATTAATTGATTGTCACAGATGGAATATGTCTGATTATGGATTAGAGGAAAGCAGTGGGTGGGCCTTTGGACTGTTTTTCTATAGACATATTTGGAAAGCTGTGATGTTTCAGTTTCTTTGACCTCATGAAGATTTGACTTGAGTCTTATCTATTTTTAAAAGTTGTGATTTGGAGGCAGTGTGCAGACCATCTACTCACACACTCCTGCCATAGTTGATGTTGTTTCTAAAAGTCTTGCCCTTGTAATTCTGCTCCTTCTATCAGAGAATCTTTGACCATTACAAACATTTTTACAAGATAACCTCCAAGCGACCACTGAAACAGAGACAAAAATAGGGCTGTCACTGAGTCTGCAATCTAATTTGAAAGCACCAGAATCACTTCTTGTGAATCAGTAGGCTGACTCATCGTTCCTCACAGAACATGGCTGCAGGAAAACACATCTAAGAAACGTGAAAATTGACAGTTTCATATTATCCAGACTGATGCTCAAGTTTAATGTTTGTTTCGGAGAAGGATCAGATGAAAGTTCTTTTGCATATCCATCTATGCTACCTGACTATGGCTACTGGAATGTAATGAAGATGCAACATCCCACTTTCTGTATGCAGGAAGACAAAATCCTTCTTGCATATCTGAGCACTCATCCTACCTTTTACCATATATGGTCACTGAAATGCTTCTCAGCAACAGATGAGTTCAAATGTGGACAGGTTTGTTCTCCTTATAAGGTGCCAGGTGCCGCTCCCACCCACGACTGGTTCAAGCTTACCTGAGGTTTTACCTAAAAAGGAAGGTCTCTAACCACTTCCAAAAGTGGAGAAGATTTGGAGTAGAAAAGAGGAAAAGGAACGGAAATGGCAGCAAGATTGTGTTTACTGTGACTGACAAAGACACAGACCTGTCCATTGTGATTTAGGTTTCACTGATTAAATGCAAATGCTGAGGTTAACAGCTGAAACTGTGGCACACCTGGGAAGAGCAGTGGGGGTGGAGGTATGGAGGGGGGGTTACTATTGGAGGTGTGCTCGTTTACCACGGCTCCTCCTCCATGAGTCAACCTGCTTTCCTTCCTTATGACCCTTCAGCAGTTTGACTGCTGCCATTTTTTCTCTGCTGCCTGTTTCCTTCACACATCAGAAGCAAAATGGTAAGTAGCTTTCACCAAGACTTTTGACTGGATTGACTTTATGCCGTGCCACTTTGCAGTTTACCCTTATAGGAAATGTGATTCAGAGATAATGGAACTTTGCAGTGCTACATACTCAGTTTAAAAATGTATTTTAAAAATAAAAGTGTAACTTCAGTGACACCTGGTCGTTTCTATGCCTAGCCCAGTGTTTCCATTTGATGTTGCATTGAGGAAACGTGTTTTAAAAGAGTTTGGTGTTTGAAAGGGTTCGTTCAAGGTGTGGTTTTTTTCTTTTGCCTCCAAAATGGAGGAAGCTTTGTTCGTGTTTCAAACTTGTTCTGAGAGAATCCCTTGGGGCGGTCTTTCTTGTGCTAACTTGTTCCACAATGACTGGAATGTGACAGAGACATGGACTTGAAAATTCATAGGGCAGCTACACCCATGTACCCATTTCATGTTGCTGCTGGGGATATGCACATTGAGTTGCTGAAATAGTGTTGGCACTTCTCTTAAAAGTCTAGTTTTGAAGAACTTCCTGTTTCTGCATCTGACAGTTCTGCTTTCCATCCCCAAAACCAAAGTCGAATTTGAACAAACGTCTGCTCAGATATGAGCCGAGGCTCAAGTCTTGCCAAAGCTGTGACATAGTGATGCCATCTTTTATTTCTAAATTCATCATTTTCTATTTCTATAAGAATTTTTGCACTTTGTACTTGAACCTACAAAATTGAACGACTAAATATGAGTCAAATGTTGACAGAAACAAGCTGTTTTGTCACTTTTTTTAATGGAAAAAAAGTGCTTTGAAAGATATTCAACCAATATTTTTAAAAATACAGAATCAAGACCTAAGTAACTGCATTTTATTTTTAAATCCGTATATTATCTGTCATTTTAAGGCCTTTTGCAGAGTTCCTTGCCATGTCCACAGATTAAGACATAACTCGTAGATAATGTGTTTGTCTGTTTTTGGGAGGGAGTTTCACTTAATACTAACACGTGACGTTTTGTGTTGTCTCAAAACAGGCGTCTGGAGTGCTAGTCGCAGACCGAGTGAAAGACATCTACAAAGAAATGAAAGTAGTAAAAAATGATGCAGATCAGCGGGAACGTCTCAGGCTGGTGGTACTCGAAATCAATGGCAGTTACATTGACGTCGAGGAAGGCAAACTGTTCAGGGAAAAAGATCTGGAAAGCGTGGATGATATCTTTAATTTCTACGTGAGTCACCTGGACCCGAAACAGTGCCGTTACCTGCTGTACGACTGCCATTTTGAGACTAAGGAATTATGCAAAAAGGAAGAACTGGTCTTCGTGATGTGGTAGGTCCTTGAATGAAGATTGAATTTTTGCATCTGTGTACACATGTGGTTGCAAACTGCATAGGCCTGGCAACGTAGTCTTTGCAAAATACAGCATCTGAATGTGGACACTTGTGTATAATTTCTCATTTCTCAATTTCTCTTCATCTCAGGGCTCCTGACACAGCAATCATCAAAGACAAATTGAACTACGCTAGCTCAAAGGATTCCCTCAAGAAGATCCTGACAGGTGAATTTTCAACATTTCAAATGTTTTCAATCACAGTAATTGTATTTCCTGATTTATTAACTAGACCCATTTCCATCCTAAATGGATTAACCTGTTGGCCCAATTTCATGAAAATCACTTGGTGTTCTTTTTTTTTTTTTTATTTATACACTAACTTATTCTTCTGGAGAAGCTTCGTATTTATGTTTTAGACAAAGATAATAAACTTTAAGTGTTTCCCTCCTCATTGACATGACTCTTGCATCTTCCACAGGTATCAAACACGAGCTGCAGCTGAATGACAAGTTGGATTATTGTGACAGGTGCTCGTTTGCGGAAAAAATAGGGAAAGGGGTGTCCAAAGTAATCAAAATTGAGGGCCATGATGTGATTTAGCCTACCTAAACAACCTCATTCACAGGATAAATTCAAAGAGGACAAAAGCTAAAAATCCAAATATGAAATTGTCTTTTTGGATCTTTTTTTTGGGATTAGACTGTAAACCTGTAAGGCAAAACTGATATTTGTGCCCTACTAAACTGGCTACTCACACCAGTTTGGGTGTGAAATCCGATTTGTTCACATCTACATTCTTTTTTTTTTTTTTTTTTTTTTTTTTGCTTTGTCCATAAATTAAACTATTTTGCCACTCGACTTGCAAATTATCTACCCACTATTTCTGTCTGCAAACTGTAACTACATAATGAGTCTCTGTATATGCCAATGTACACTCTCTATTGTATGGATTGGTTAATAATGTTCACTGTATAACTTTGTAAAATATCTAACCTGCCAGAGCTTACTAGGTTAAAAGGGATAGGCCTGCAATTTTGCCATGTTTGTTTCTAGACTGTTACATTTTGATATGCACCTATAAAAGAAAAGTACTTGCAAAATAAAGTTTTACTGTAAATGCAGCAGTCTGTGCACTGTCTGAATATTGCCAAATAAATTCAATTAACCAACTGCATGTGTGTGCATTTTTTTTTTTGTTACCGCTCCATTATTTACTGGTTCGTATGTTTTTGGAGTGCATCCTTTCATGGAATGGTATGGCTAAAGGCTACGTTATAATTAACACACAGCTGTGTGGTTTGGTTTTTGCACCTGGATTCTCCCATTAAGCCTGGGGGCATGTCAGACTTTGCAGGGAATATTTAAGGCCTCAAGTGTAGATCCGGATAATTCAAACGCTGCATGTGACCCTCTCCATGATAAACTTCTGTAGTCATGTTTTGAAGATCACAACTTTTAACAAACATTACTTTGTATGAAAAATGCAGCTACATCAAAGTTAAAATTCCTTGGATTGAGAGGATTTGGAAAGACCCACACTAGCAGTTCTAGTCATGATAAACCAAGCTAACCTGCTTTATCTAATTAACTATACAGATGAGAATAGTATCAGTCTTTTAATGTCTGCAAGAAAGCAAATATGTCAAACTATTCCAAATTTTGTGTAGTGATTTAAAGTTTTCTTTATAACAGGATCCATGTTAGTCTTTTACCATATTCACGCTACATTGAATTTATTTTGTTTTTAACTTCCAATATTGTCATGAGTGAGATATGAATTGCTCTTTGATCGTAAAGTCTAGGGGATAAATACTTTCCCCTGTTTCAACATGCTCAAGAGAAATGCAGACAGCCTGTATTCAGAAACTTTGCCTTAAAATGAGCCATCAGGACAACCTGTTCTAAAGCTTGAGAATTGATGTAAAACTATATTGAGATTATTTTTGGCACTTTTAAACAACAAATCTAAACCTACTTAGGGGATATATCAACATTAAAATGAAACCCTGTCCTTATTTTTGGAGTGGATATTGTGTTCACAAGAAAATATGCTTACAATGGCACATCTTGTGCACTCAAAGTTAAAAATATATTTGGGAGCTCCATAGATTTTTTTTTCTTAATTTTGCAAGTAAGCTCCATTATATAAAGCATAATAAAGTTTAGCTTTTGTTTAATTTGTGTATGCTCAGTCAGCATTTATTTTCTTTTCTCAAGACCCTGGCGTCATAATTGCATTACTGTAACAACTGATGCCTCTAAAGTTTGTTGTATAGTTTGAAGCAATACAATTCCAAATGATTAACAGGATAAAGCAGTTGGAGCTTGTATATTTCATGTGCTTTATGTGTAACCCTCCATTTTGTTATGAGGCTATAGTGAGAATGTTGCCCTGTAATATTTCCTGTCAGAAACTAAGAATAGTTTCTGCACAGCACAGTTGTAACGTTTTTTTTTTTTTTCCTTTTTTTTTTTTTTTTTAACCCTAAGCAGCACCAATCTTTTGAAATGTTGTGAGATGCACATACATGGAGACTTCCTGTTTGGTTCACATCAAATCTAAAACTAAGTTACATACAGCAAACATGATTTACTATGTTCCTAAGTGCTGTTCATTACACATTTACAGCAACTATGACACAGACACTGACCAGGAATGACAGAGCTACACTGTAGTTTATTCACTCATACAAATTCAAAGTGTGTTATTGGCAGCCAGCTATAGAGGGAAGCAGGCCCTAAAGGGACTGCATCGCTGAACCATAAAATGTTCCCATCATTCAACCACATAAAAAAACATACAAAGTAATTGCACAGGTTGATGTACGTTAGACGTACAATCGGTTTCCCTTTTAACACTGAACTATGGGGAAATGTTTGGAATATAAGGCAGGGGGATAAATATCTTCTGACATAGCCAGAATTGTTGATGGAATGTGGGTTTCAATAAAGATTGCAGCAGGATTTTCTCCTCTAATCTTACTCTGAAATGTTCATAATATCAAACATTTGCTTCCTACAGTTGCAGCAAATGCAAATCAACTACAGTACAAGAAAGAAATAGTTTTGGAATGCATAACTATGGTAATCATAAGGCATATTTGGCAGTTTTGTGTAGTGTCCGCATTGAACTTCCTCTTAGACGGACGTTCCTTCCTTCAGTTCCACGTACTCTCCCTTGACAACAGAAATAGGAAAAAGATCACAATAGGTATTAATATCCACAAGACAATTTGAGCTTAGCTGGCACATGAAGTCTCACCACCGTCCATGCTCTCACCTTTCCATCCAGGTGCTCCTGTAATGTTCTCACTGTGTCTCTCTCTTTGGTCAGCTGCTCCTGAGTGGCTTTGAGAAGTTGCTGGAGCTTGGTGGCCGCTTGGCCCAGGTCTTTGGATAACTTCTTCTCCTTCTCCAGACGCTCCTGTACCGACAGCAGGAACAAACATTACTTAAAAGCAGCTTCATTTCCTTAATGTAGGTTTAAAAAAAAAAAAAAAAAAAAAAAGAGACTGTTGAAAAATCTGTATAAAGCCCCAAAAGGTTCAATATTAGATAAATATCCAGTTTGATTTCACATGGCCGTTCTTCCTGATAGCTTCATTTCATCATGTTACTTTGCATCACAGCCCTTTGTCTGCAATCAACAACAAACTCAACTCAGGCAGCGATTGGCTGTTCACTGCAGCAGCCCAAAGCAACAGCAGAGCGGCATTATGAAATAAAACCACCGTCGGTTAAAATGATGTAATGTTAAGTTTTTTAATCATTCATATATACATATATATACATATATATATATACATATATATATACACATATATATATATATACATATATATATACATATATATATACATATATATACACATATATATACATATATATATATACATATACATATATATATATACATATACATATATATATATACATATACATATATATATATACATATACATATATATATATACATATACATATATATATATACATATATATATATATATATACATATACATATATATATATATATATATACATATATATATATATACATATATATATACATATATATATATATACATATATATATACATATATATATATATACATACATATATATATACATATATATATATATACATATATATATATATATACATATATATATATATACATATATATATACATATATATATATATACATATATATATATATACATATATATATATATATATATATATATATACATATATATATATATATATATATATATATATATATATACATATATATATATATATATATATATATATATATATTTTGTTACTAGACCTTAAGTTGAGCAACATCTTCTGTGTCATCTTCGGAATCCTTCAGAAGATCCAGTTGAGCCTGCAGTTCTGTTACGGTCTTCTGGGCCTGGTGGTTGACAACACACTGATGTTATCTGATTATCAGTACCACTGTTGGGGAAAATCCTGAAAAGAACGAGTCCACTACCTGCTCGAACTCTTCAGAGAGCTGCAGCCTCTGAGCCGCCTCCCCGTGCAGCTTCTCGGTTGTCTGGCTTAACTCGAGCTGAACCTGATGACAGACAAATCACACGCAGGCACACACATAAATATTCGCGCAGGCAAATGTTTAACATGCACGCAGACACTCTTGTTACCATGCTACACACTCACGCACAAAAGCTGCTCGACCTGTGTGTCGAGTTAGTTTTTATTAGTCATAAGCAGCTCTGCGGTTATGAATCAGTCAAAACAATTATCTGCAAACAGAGGAGGAGGAAGCATGCTGAAAAAGGGTGAGAAGCAGTCAGAGTTAGTTATGTGCACTCAAACTCAAACCGGTGGTTAGAATAAACAGCTGCTGTGTCAGAGGAGGACTGGACAGACCAGAAATACTGGATCCGTGTACTGCAGCGACATTCTCGATTAAGACATCTGTTTGACAGCTGGAACGCACTAATGACTTCATTTATTTTAAGGTTTTCTCTAAATTGAAACATGCTCATGGGACCATTTGTGTTTCAGGCATAGTCACTGTCCAGTACTCTCTGAGCAGAAGTGAAGGGTGCCCTGTGACCTTTGCACCCTGACCTGACTGGGTTGAGCCTCAGTTGGGCCATTCTGTTCTCGCTGACCCCGCACCGTGACCTCGACCAGCTGCTCTCTGACCTGAAAACAGGAAGCCATCGCTAGTCACTGGTTACATAACCTCCAGACCTGAATCCCCTCACCTAGCTGGCTGTGTAGGTTAAAAAGGGAGGGAGTTCCACAAATTCCTCGACATGTCTCAGAAATAACATCTCGCTCTCTCTCTCTCTCACAGACACACATCACTTAAACTTGTCAAATATTCACATAACGATTATTTGATGGGAAGCTGGTTAGTCAAGAAAGTCACCTGTGCAAGCTCCTCCTTGTGTGCCTGCGCCTCCTTCTGGGCCAAATCCAGCTTGCTCTGACACTCTGACAGCTGCAGCTGCAGCTGCATACAGAGAATAACAGATGAAGCAACTGTGTTGTATTTACAATTATCTATACTCAGCACAAGCTCTAAAATTAGAGCTGCAATGATTATTAGTCACCTGTTTTATATAACTGATTGTTTAAAAAAGTGATAAATTGTGAAATTACATCCTCTCAATTGTGAATAGCTTCTTTTTTAATCTTTTATAATAATAAACTAAACTAGTTTGGGTTATTGAGTGTGGATCATGACAAGATATCATTTTCTCCAATTTTATAGACCAAAACCAAATTTAGAAAATAAACAGATTTAATTGATAATGAAAATCATCATCAGTTATGGCCCCATCTTCAAAATTTCATTGATTAAAAAGTAAATAATTATTCACTAAAACGTAGCTGAATCTCTGCATTTATGTAAAAAAATATATATTTTTGCCAGTAACCTGGTCCATCTCCTGAGAGCTTTCCTGGTTGTCTGCTTGCTTCTCCAGCTGTGCCTCCAGAAGCATCATCTGCTCCTTCAACTGTAGATAAATCCAAAGAAACAGTTTGGCATATCAGAAAACATCATTCAACCAATGACAAATTTACCCCAGGGTAAAGTTTAGACAAGTGTGAAGAAGAATTCCCACCTGTTCTACACTTTGGTTTTCTGCCTCCAGCTTGCCAACCTTCTCCAAAGCCTGATTGTGTGTGAGAGGGACGGATTTTCAGTTTAAAAACAAAACAATAGGGACCCATATGCATTGTTATAGGAGATGGTTAAGAAATGTCCAAGTTAGTCACATGTTTTACTTACTTCCCTCAGTTGCTCCTCTGAGTCAGCCATCTTGGACTTCCATACCAACTCCTCCTCCTCCACACTCATCTGCAGATGTTTCAGCATTCCTTCCTAAAGGGAAACAGGACCAAATGTGCCTCGTATTCACATATACAATTCCACCCGAGCAAGATCTATTGAATGTATATACGTTTTTTTGTAGCAACGGCCTTTACCGTTTCAGCCAAGACCGTCCTGTACTGTTCACATTCAGCCTGCAGGGCGCCATGGCTCTCCTCAGCGTCCTTCAGTTTCTCAAGCAACTCCTGAAAAAAAAACAAAAAAAATTCAGAACTTCTGCCAGACTAAATCAAACCAGAATTTGGTGAAAGCATAAAATTATGGCTCACAGGCGTTGCTGTGCTTGGCTGAGATTCTTGGCTCTGCTGGGTGAGAGCCTCCTGAGCTTTCTGTGTAAACACTTGTGACCAATTTGGCTAGGGGACGACAAAAGCAGATACAAATAAGATATAGGAGCAAAATCATCAAAACGAATGCCAGCGTTAGCAGCTGCTTTTGTGAAATCTCATTTTCCTACCTGCTCAACCTCTAAGGGAATCTGTGGGAAGAGTGCCTGGAGAGCTTGTTTAGCTTCTGTTTGAAACGTTGTCAACTGTCCCATTACGTTCTAACAAAAACAAAGAGGATGACATGGTCAGGAAGGGGTTAAAAGCAAATCACTCTTAGCTGAGAAACCACTAGAGTGTAAAAAGAGTCTTACTCCGTCAATGGACGTCTTTTCCCTCACTTCCCTCAGTTCCTCTTGTAGTGATGTGACAAGGGCATCCTTCTCAGTCAGACTACATATCCAAAACGGACAACACACAGAGTTTAATACCATACCTAACAATGTATTCGACTCGTCTTTTCATGCTGGTCTCATTTACCTGTTCTGTAGTAGTCCGAGCTCTGCAGAGTTATCTGGCTGCTGAAACAGAAAAAGCATGCAAATGAGACAGATATGTTTTTGGGCTGCAGGCAGCTTTAGAAGAAGGAGCACACCACACGTACACTTACCCGTGTATTCTGAAGCTGCACCATCTCTTCTTTGAGGTTTTTAAGTTCATCCTGAAGTGATGCGATGAGGCTGGCATCCTCACTAAAGAGAAGAAAATGCGGATAAAGTCTTAATCAGAAAACAATCACAAGTTGTGGCATAAGGTCAGAGCCAAATGTCGATATTAAAAGGCAACATACTTGTTCTTCCTCTGCTCTGCCTCAGCATTAGTGTTCTCCTGTTAAAACAGGTTATTTGTGAAACGCAGTGCCATGTTTTACATCTTTGTGTTGATAAAATGTTAGTTTAATTCTCTAAATTACAAAGAAGTGACACTATTATGGATTTAAATCATGTTCGTGACACTTACTGCAGCTTCCTGCTTCATCTGCAGTTGCTTCAGTTCCTCATTGAGAGTGTTCAGCTGGTCATCCTTTTCCTGAAGGCTGCAGAGGAGAATAATGTTTATAAATGGGGGGGGGGGGGGGGGGGGTCATACCATGAAAAGCAATAAATGGAATCAACCAGGTTATTAATGTGGACTGAAAATGCTTACCTGAGCTTCAGCTGTTCCAGCTCTGCAGCATTCTCCTGTTGAATCAAACATGACACACGTCATTGCTCTGTGGGAAGTCGGCTGACTGGCCGTTTCAGAGAAAATAGAGAAATAATATCTGACCTGATTGTCGTCATCCTCCTTTTTATTTTGGCTGGCCTCCAGCAGTGAGTTGATGGAGGCCACCTGCTGTACAAGCTGACTTTTCTCTGCCTTTGTCTCCTCCAGCTGGGCAGTGAGAGCATCTACCTGAGAAGTGCGCTCCCGGATGTCAGCCTCCAGTTTCCCCATGCACACCTGGAATTCTACAGGGAGAAAGAACACTGTCAATATACAACTCCACTCACAATTTATTTAACATTCTACCTTCTGTTTCTACAAAAAATACTTAAAGCTCAAGAATGTCATAAGTATCTAAAAATTTCCCATTTCCATTATAGTTTTCCTCCCATTTTCTGACCTGAGAGTGTGCTGCTGTCCTGCTGGGCCTTGTCCAGAGTGGCCTGCAGGGCGCTGTTTTTACTCTGTGCTGTCCTGAGCTCCTCGCACACCTCCTCCACTTTCTTCTGTAGTGCCTGCTCGCTCTCTGCATGGCTGGCCTGATTAAAAAAACAAAAAACAAAAAAAATCAATTCAAATGTCAGACAGCAGGTGGCAGCAAAGATTCACCAGATTACCCCTTTTGGCAACTTTGATATCACAAGGAAATACCAGTGCATGGAGATTGCATACCCTTTCTGTAAATTATGCTTAAAATATCAGCTTCCTGCACATTCAGAGATAAAGGCATAATAACAATCAGAGATGATTTTGCGGTTATGAAATGAACGCTCAAAGCAAAAAAACATGTTTAAAATAGCATGTTGAGCAATTTTGTTTTGAAACTGATATTAGCCTGCCTGTTCTTCAGATGGTATTTGTTGCTGGTGATTGTATATTGATTATAATCATTGTGCAACTCATCTCAAGTCAACTATAGAAATTAGTAATAGAGGAAAAAACTCATTTAGGCATGTAAACTGTATATAGACTAATGGCGTGAGTCATTGCATAACAGGTATAAAGGCCATAAACTGCTGTAGTGGGTGTTAGTAAATGATTAAACAAACACTTGACTATTAGAAGTGCTGACTCACTTGCTCCACATAATCTATAATAGTTCAGAATGAAAGAATTCCATCAGTAAGTAACTGTGCAGGCTGATGGTTTATATTTGATTGAAACAAATGTACAGGCGAGGTTAATATTCTTGTCTGAACATTACATGTTTTGTTTTTAATACACAGGACAGTTTAAAAAAAAACAAAAAAAAAGCCAGGTACAGAAAGCTCATGTGGAGAGATGCTTGGACATGCACACATTCCAGTTGGTGCTGTGAAGCGCTTTCCCAGCAGCCACATTATTGTGTGGCTGCATTCCAGCCAAGCCCTGGGCTCTATGATTACAAGGCAATTAAACTTCACATAACATTACAGGACCAGCGGACAGGTGGGAAAGGTCTAGGCTTGCATTTTGTGGACTCTAATCAACTGGCTGATCAAACAAAAAGTAGATTTAAAAAAAAATAAATAAAAGATGAATAATTGTCGATAGAAATTTCGAATAGAGATGGTGTGGTGTATTAAGCCAAACCTGCAGCAGGGAGAGCTGCTTCTCAGCGGTGGCAACCTTGGCCTCCAGCCCTTTCCTGATGTGCTCGTCAGCGAGCAGACTTTCTGTCTTCTCGCCGAGATCCTTGGTTAGTTTTGTGCATTCCTGGCGCAGTTTAGCCAGCTCCGCGTTTTGTCTGACGGACGGAATGAAAGAGATACTATAGTCAGGACGCACGGCTCACACAAATATAAACCAACCTTCAAGTCTGTTTACACACTGTATTCAGACTGCACTTAAATATTAGGATAGAGAGGTAAAAAGAATCATCATTAGGCTCACTTGCTCTCAGCCTGACTAGTGGCTTGATTGAGTGCGTCACGGAGGATGGAGTTCTCCTGCTGTAGACGGGCCAGCTGGGCATTGGGACCTTTTTCCAGCTGGTCCTGCAGACTGAGAACCTGGAGGAGAAGATATACGTTTTCTTTTTTAATAAACAAGCCATGCTGTACTTGAAACCTTGGCAGCTGCTTATCATTAAACATCTCAAGACCTATGAAGAAAAAATCTTAAAAATGTGCTAATCTGAATTGTACAGTGAGATGTAAAACTGACCTTTGCATTGAGCCTTTGGGTCTGGGCTACATGATCCTGGTAACTGGCCTGCATTCGAGCCTGCAGAGCGATCATTTCCTGCTCTCTCTTACTTAGCTGGGAACTCAGCCTCGTCTCTACACCGGCCACCTTGGACTTCTCCGCAGAAAGCTCCTGATAAAGAGAGAGCACTGTCAGATTCACTGCAACATACCTGCAGTGAAACATACCCGATGAAGTTCGTACAGGCCGAAACGTTTCGCGATTCAATAGATGTGTGTGGGAGCTTTTCTAATTGTTTTCCAATAAGTCTGAGATCAAAGAAAGCAAAGATAACAGATGGTTATACCAAACAAATATTTACTTAAATGTTGATTTAATAGGTGGGATCCACTAAAACACCTAGAGGAGGCGAATAAATCCGGCACACCTCATCTTCCACTAGTTCTAGTTCAAAACTTTTATATTCCCACTCTAAAAATGTAATTATGAATGAAGGTTTAACTGTGAAATTGATGTGATGCCATCAGCTGATTGTTTTACTAGAAGACTCCTCACTCTGTTGCAGCTATGGGAGCTAATAAAAACACGCATGATACTCGCTATAGTGCAATGTTGTTATAGAATGGAGTTTTTTTCCCCCCTCATGGTCGTCAAAATATCATGTGAACAAAAGAACAATGTAATGGCATTTACTGACCAAACCACTCAGTGGATGGACTTTTCTTTTCCTGCCACACATTTGTGGGATGTAATATTCAAATTCATGAGCCATGAATGCTTCTTGAAGAATGTGGTCTCTGTATTGTGGTCACCTTGTTACCTTTCCTTTAGTGCCACCTTGAGGACAAAAAATAAAAGAGACTGCAACTTCAATGCTCACTGAAGAATATATTATTTTAATGAAATGGGTACCGAGGACTCTGGTGCCAATTTAAGGTGAAAATACAGTTTGTTTTACTAAGGACCAAGAACAGTACTTATCAGAATACAACATTTTATCCAATTAACACCTTTTTTCTGATGTAATGAGCATTAGAGTTGACAGGGATGCTACTGACAATGATGACTAACCTTGGTGAGCTCTCTCAGACGGTTCTTTGCTGCAGAGGCATCCTCTTGTTCAGCTGCCAGCTGTTTCTCTCTCTCCTCCAGTTGTTTCTTCAGCATGGCCACTGGGTCTCCTTTCTGGGTGGCCTGAACATGCACCAGAACATGGAAAAACAGTTATATATATATTTAAAAAAAAAAAAAAAAAACACAGCAGATCTTCCTCTCACATGCCTCCCAAACTAGTGTGCCGTACCGTGTGCCAGGTGTCCTGAATGATGCCGGCTTTCTCGGACAGGATCTCGATGAGCCTGTGAGCCTCTCCCTCACTGAACACCATGCTACTGATGGTGGACACCAGAGCCTTGTAGGGCAGGTAGAGTGGAGCGTCGGCGGAGTCCACCGCCACCACTGAAGAGGAAAAACAACATTCAAATGAAAGCCGGAATAACAAAGTAATACATGGTGGGAGAAAATAGGAAATACTAGCTTTATTTCATGTTTGATTCACACACTGCCTCTGGTAAAAAGGTCAAGGTTGGGACTTCTCCTCTGGGTCTGCGGCCCTGGGCAGCTTCGCATGGTGAAATGACGGGGCACCGTGGCACCAGGCAGCGACAAGCCTCAGGCTATGGAGAACCCCACCCCCCTCCATACCCATTGTCAGGGCACTGAGAGGCTTTGTTGGCTAACAAAACAGGGCAGCGGTGTTTGGACAAGCTGGCATGCTCTATGCCCTCCCGAGCTGAGTGCCAGACATTACCCACCAGTGCCCATTGGCACTACTTTACAGTCACACGGCTAGAGGTTCATCTGTATTGACAGGGCATTACTGCCTTGGATTACGAGTGTGTGTGTGTGTGTGTGTGTGTGTGTGTGTCTGTCTCAAACGTACAGTCATGCCCCCACTCGGAGTCGGGAGTCCTATCACCAGTGTTACAGCTGATGGAGTTCCTAAACAGCCATTTCAATCAATTCAGAGACGGTTCATTTTAACAATCATGGTTCCGTTGTATCAACAACATTGATGGACCATATCTAAGGTGCCAACATGGACACTATCAAGGTCCAAACTACACATCAACTTTAACAGCAGTCTTGTGCAAATAATTAAAGCCATACGAACATTTTTGTGTTTTAATCATGAACACTGTGATTTAGAAATCACCAACTCAAAGCTACAGAAATAAAAGAATAAGATGCTGCTAACATTTTTCAGAAATTACAGAGCTACAACTACAAACTTTCTTTCCAGTAGATAGATTTCTCTTCTTACCAGTCTCAGTCTTTTTCTTGGAGGCCTTCTTCTTGGGCTCCGGTGCCTTTGCTGCAACGGCAGCAGACTGCTGTGATCCCACGGGGGGCACTGCCATAACCGGGACATCTTTGGTGACAGCTTCGAGCACTGGGGCAGACTTGGATGTGGCCGGTGCAGACTTGGCCGGGGCAGCGGCAGACTTTGCTTGGACTGAGACGGCCTTAGCTGGTGCAGGGGCAGATTTGGCTGAGGCAGGGGTGGACTTAGCCGATGCAGGAGCAGTGGAAGGAGCGGATTTGGCGGATTTGTTCGATGCAGGGGAAGCCTTTGCTGGGGCAGGTGAAGAGGTCGGGGGGGGCGGCGGCTTTGGCCGGGGCAGCCACAGCGGCTTGGGCTGGTGGGGGGGCAGCAGAAGACTTGACCGGTGCGGTGGCAGCCACAACTGGAGGGGACTGTGTAGAGGCTGGCTCCACCTTAGCCACCTTCTTCTTCTTCTTCTCTTTAGGTGAGGGTGCAGGTGAGGGATCAGCCAGAGCCGGGGTTGGTGGAGCAGCAGCTTTGGGTTGGGGGTCTACAGGTGCTGGGGTTGCAGGGGCAGGCTCAGGGGCGGGAGCGGCAGCTACAACGGGGGCAGCAGCAGGCTCAGCGACTAGATCAGCTTCTGGGGTCTCTTCGGTGGCCCCTTCATCCTTTTCCGGCTCTGGGATCTTTCCGTTGGGCTTTTCGTCCTTCTTCTTTCCGCGGCTTTTCTTCTCAGAGGCTTTGTCCTTCTTCTTTTTGTCAGAGCGAGTAGTGTGTATCTTACCCAACTCCCTGCGTTGTTTAGCCAGTGCCTCCTCATAAGAGGTCTCTTTCATGGAGAAGGTGGAGACAAGGGCAATCCCAAGGGCTGAGATCACCATGAATCCACCAAACACCATTATCCCAAGGGTCTGGGGGTCGTAGATATCCATTTTTCAATTTCAGTTCACCTAAAAAGAAAAAAAAGAAAAGACAGAAGCAGGCTTGTAAATACAAGTTTTTTTTTCCACTAACAGCTTACTATTGACAACCAAAGACTTCAGATTAAGAAGCAGAGAAAAAAAAGTTCATATACTGAAACAAGTACTAACAGTCTCTGTTGCTGCTGAACTCGTTCTGCTGTGCTTCTTGAATGCGCACAAATTTGAAACAATCCATAGGAAACCAAATCAGCAATGTCTGTGCCTTAAGAGGCACAATGAAACTGACTGCAGCTGTGATGAGACTGGACTGTGATTCAAACCGTATGGAGAACAACCGCCGCTTATACACTCACCAGCCTCGAGGTGCCACTGTTTTCCCCCTTTCATGAACTCATGCCCTGAGGCTATTTGCTTTATGCAGACCTGAAATTCTTAACAAAACACTCTGTTGCCCATAAAAACCATCTGGTCAAAATCTATCCGTCACAGCTCAGCTTCACCCTAATGATTACATCTAATATCTGAGGTCCAGCACTGAGCTTTCTGAGGAAGTAAAAGCACTAAAACAAATAAAAGTTAAAAAAAACGAAAACAAATATCAGCACCAGGCAATGAGCCCCAATAATAAATGACATATGATAAAGAGAATATTTTAAGGAACATGTCTAAAACTTGTTTAATAATTCTGGATTACATTAGTCCGGTGTGTGTGTTTTTTCAATTTATTTTACGCAAACAGAAAGTCCATTTATTTTTTATTTGATTGTACAACCAGAAATACACAAAAAACAAATTTTAGTATTTTTTTTTTTTGTTTAGGGAGAATCGGTAGAGTTCAACATATTTTTTTCTGTTTATCCCTACACAAACACAATACCCATTATTTCTGATAACGTGTCTGCTATAATTTGCATTCGAGTTACGTAAAGTTTACCAAGTCCTCAGAAGGTAACTTGTCAAAGCATCTATTAGGCAAAAATGTCACAGATGCTAAAATCATCAAAGCAATTTCCAAATTGAGAGCATGTGTGACTGGAGCCGTAAGATAAATCAACTCCTTACACTGTTTAACAACCTGAATTTACGACAGAAAAAAAAAAGAAAAACAGGACCACAGATGCAAAAGTGGGTTACAGACAAAAGTATGAAGATCTTGATCATGAAGAACAAAAAGTTACCAACTACTGCCAACATTTCCAACAGTTGGCTGGTGCTGCTTAGTGTTAATTTCCTGTCCTGTAAAAACTATCCCTTGAAAGGACTTTTACCTCTTCTGTCACAAACGAGAATACTTAGCCTGCAGGAAAGTAAAGATGACCATCGACAATAACTGACTTTACATTATTGATGGGAACAGAATATTATCTAGAAAATAAAAAAAGAGGACAATGTGCGTCTTTATCGTTTTAAAACAAACCAACATTATGTCATAGGCAGTGGGGAAATGTAACAGTTACAGTTAATTCGTATCTGTTACATACATATTATTATAAATCTCTTTCAACGTTTATTACAAGTGTGAAACCTTTAGTTAAGCACAAACACTGAGAATAAACTTATTAATTCTCAAAACCATTCTTTTTTTTTTACTACCAAAATGTACTTATTTTATTCCAATACTACATTTAATATTCATGTACTTTTTTAATAAGTGATTAAGTTCATTTTTTGGTAAGTTCTTTGTACTTGTACACAAGTGTGGCTTTCAGGTATTTCATACACCACTGGTCATAGGAGAGGAAAACTGCAGAGCTACTTCGGCTGAAGGGAAACAAGAGTCCAGAGTCCCAGATTCATTACAGGGTCTTAAAGCTAGAAGTGAAAGGGGAGAGTTTGTACTGCCTCCTAATCTGAGCTCACACGTCACTACTGCATCTCCACTGAGATTGACCTGAAAAAAAGATGATTCAAGAAAACTGGAGACTTTCTGTAGTTGAAAGTGCATCTCAAAGTCCAGATGATAACATAAATAGTATTTAAGTACATACGATGCAGCTTACTAGGGTGAAGATGGTCACTAAATATCTAACTTTTAAGTGAAAAACGGTCATGTCTTTAGGGGGTGTATTAACACATCTTCACCTCAAAAAATCTATCTTATCTAAAAGTGAAATCTCTAAAGGTATTTCGTTTATTTCACCTTGCCGCACTTGTGTGGCTTTATATCTGGTTTCAAATACGGTGGAACTATTAAGATTTTTATTCGACACACATCGACTTCAAAGAACTTATCAGATACTTTAATATGAAACAATACTAGACTCTTTGTACTGACACCACACAAAATAAACTCATCTAATATCTATGACACTTTAGCATCCAATAAAATACGTCTTTCAATAAAGAAAGTCACCATGTAGTTATTCTTTTTATGTTTTAATTATTACTAGCTCCGTAGCTAACATTATGAATCAATGAACTTGGCCAGCGTCCCGAACAATAGAGTGTAAAGTGTCGCTTCACGTTGTAAAACCCACTTATAAAACTCGAAACAACCAGGGAGGGGAAAAAACGCACATAAATTAAGTTTAATTGTCTCCTTTATGTTGTAGTACTTCGCTCTTGAGTTAGCAGCAAATAGCTTTACGAGCTAGCCACCGCTGGCTTTATGAATTAAAACAACCCGATTCCGTCACTCACCTCCTCTACTGTCTGCTGGCTTCAAAGGGAGAGAAGGCGGAAAACGTGTGGATTGTTTAAATTAAATGGACCTTTTATCCAGCTATCAAGCTAACTTGCTTCTTCTTCTTCTTCTTTTTTTCTTCCAGAGCTCTCCCCCTCACTCACTCCGCTGGAGAATCCGTGTCTGCTGTGAAGTAGTCGTGGCACTTCGAGCTGGCTAGACGTGCTGGCCGGCTGCCCCGGATCGCTGCTTCTTCTTCGGTGGTGGCGTAGCGGCGGTTGACGCGTCGCTGCCCCGCTGTGGATCGGAGTACGGATCGCTATCTCATCTATTCAACGCTTTCTGACGTTTACCTTTTATTTCCTAACCGATTCTACTTTTATCTCTCACCTTGTTATATTGTTAAAACCGTAATTATCGCTCTTTTTGGTCGCTCCGCGTGAAGCGTCTTCTTCTTCTGTTTTTATTTTTGTTTGCAAGCCGACTTTAAAGGTGCATATCGCCACCTAGTGTATTTCAGTGTGTAGATTCATACATTAGATCAGTGGATTGAGGGGGTTCCAGGGGTCCCCAGCAGTGCTGGAATGTAACTGAGTACATTTACTCATGTTCTGGACTTAAGTATAATTTTGTAATGTTGTACTTTACTTGAGTATTTCGATTTCAATGCTACTTCATATTCCTACTCCACTATTTTTCAGAAGGACATACTGTACTTTTTACTCCACTGCATTATTTGACAATTTTACTTACTTTTCAGATTGAGATTTTATATAAAAATGATATATTTCAACATTAGAACTGTTTTCCTTTATTCTTAAATACAATGCAATGCACTTTAAACGTCTGCCCTGTCTCATGTGTTATATATACTTTACTTTTCTCTCTACAGCCATATTCACACATGCAGCCCTTCTCATAAATGTTCCAGATATTTTCCTGAAAGTTTGAATGCAAGCCAGAGTTATATATCTGAGAAATCTGCTCTGATAATTGAAAAACATTACATTGTGTTCAACATCTGAACACAAGCAGGAACAAATTACTGTGAAGACTGAATGTATTTAAATACAATAAAAACACAATAGTATAAAACACTAATAAAAAAAAGAATAAGGGGGTATATAAGGTGCAGCAGCAAGATGGTAATAATACTGACAGTTGTAATATAATAATAATAATAATAATTATTATTATTATTATTAGTAGTAGTAGTAGTAGTACAGAATAGTATAATAATAGTTAATAGCTTCATGCTGCAAAAAGTGTCAGACATAGTCTATCATCTATCATCTATCTATCCTTATTGGAGTGAAAACCTGCCTGGCTGAACCTTAATCATGTAATGATTACCTCCTCTCTGTGATTTAAACTGTTCAACACAAAGTGACTACTGATGTGTCCCTTTATTGTCTATATCCAATTCTCTCTACCAGATATAATCTACTCTTGATTATAGCCTTTTTAATTAATGATATTGACCCTTTCCTCCTATAAGCTACTTTTATCACTCTGTTGTCAACTTATTTCTGCTTGTTTATTATCTTTAACACCTATATGACCACAGCACACACTAACAGTAGAATAAACAAAATAGTTACAAGCTAGTTATTATATTTAGTATGGTGCAGTGATTTTATATGTATAGTAAAATAAGAGTAGTGATAAAAATAGTTATTATTCATTGTGCAAAGAGAACAATAATTACATGCATTCTGCAATTATTATAATAAGTTATATGTGTGAGAAGGAGGAAGCATCAGCTTAATTCCATGTTGCAGCAGAGATTAATAGTAACATTTAGTTTCCCCTTTAGGTGTCACTGGATTCGCTTTAAGGTTGTTAAAACCACACTTTTCCAAACCTTATGGTTTGTTATATGTATTAGCTTCTTCTACCTCTTCTTTGGAGCTATGATGTTACACCGAGTGAAATATTCAAAACTATAGCTGGAAATATTTGAGACATCTTGGGCATCACTTTCATACACACAAATTTCGGCCTGACATATCTGGTATGCTTGGAATCTGTGGCATCTCCACTTGAATTATAAATAGAGTTCTGTGGGTTTGAACAATACTGCATGGCACGGGTAATAACTGGCCCACTTCTGCATGTTTAGGGTTTGAGGGGGCATTCTTCACAACGAGTAATTCTACGTTGTAGTGCTTTTTTTTTCTTTGGCCTTTTGCCTTTATTTGATAGCACAGCCTAGATGCTCAATGCGGGATTCAAACCGGGCCCACCTGCGGTGAGGACTGTGGCCTCTATATATGCAGTCTCTCTACCCACTGCACCGCTCACCACCCCATTATAATACATTTTTGACTTTTTTTTTTCCTCATTATAGTATCATCAAGTGTTTTTCTTTTTTTTGTGCAACTAAACAGAGCAGAGTAGCAGGATCATTTTACATCTGAAAGTATTATTATCTTGACAGCCACACCTGTTGAAAGTGAGATCACATCTATGATATTAGAGTAACATCCGGGGTTGGGTTGACTGCCAGGATCAGGGCACGATGTTAAACACCTGGCAGTCGCCCAGTCAAAGGGCTAATCAGGTGTTGGAACAACAACATAGTGTTTTACAAGGATTCTCAGTTTGTTTGTTTTTTGTTTTATTGTAAAAGTTTAGATTTTATGATCTTGTACGTAGAATTCAGATGTGTTGGTGCCAACTTTTATTAGCCAAGAGAATGGAAAACATTCAATAACCAAATATTACTTAGTTATAGTTACTTAGCACTATAATTAAGTATGACATGTGGGACAACTGTACAATAAAATATCTCTCCTGCTCTAATAGTGGAACATGTTTTAGTCCACACCCCTGGCTCCTCATTTGTTAACAGCTTTTATAGGCATCCTTCATACAACCCTGCCTAAAAATGTTCAATAAAACAGAGGAATACTCAAGTTTAGACACTAATCTCACAAAGCACGGCAAAAATAAAAAGGTTTCTGTAAATAATAGACTGCATTTAGTCAAACATGGTGCAGTTTACACAACCTTGTGGGTCACTGCTGTACCAAGTGTGTGTATATCACAGCTCTGCCATATCTACATACTCATGTTCCTCAGCAACACAGCTAAAACATTCACTTGGTGCCGCAGGTCAAATGATTCATTTTCTGATGAATAATTTCCCTACTCTTGAAGCAGCCTTTAAGTTAGAAACCAAAGCTATAACTGTAAAACCCTTTCGCAGCCCATTGTTCATTTGCATTTGCTGTAACTCACTGATGTGTTACATTTTCACTCCTTTTTCTCACATCGCGGCTGCATTCTCTTCTAAGTGACGCTCTCATTGCTGCAACCTAAATTTACTCAGGAGCTCACACTTTCTCTAGAATTTCTGTGATAATTGAGATGAGAAATAACCATAACCATTCACTCATACAGTAAAATCAGTTACTTTGATATCAAGGTCCTGCACATAGAATTCAGAGTATATATGGTGAGATGAAACTACTTCCCTTGTTGTATGCATCTTTATCAATTATCAAAAATTTACAATGACGTGTTTGTATTGTGTGCATGTGATGCTATCCAGGACAGGGCAGGGCACACTAACCTCAGAAAGGTTTGGCCAAAGCATACAATCTACAACACGCTTTGATCAATTCAATTTTTTAGTGTTGCCTCACCGACTGAAATGAATTATCGCAGGAAGAAAATAGATTGTCCTTCAGATAACTCCTGAGCGAAACACAATTTAAGTTCGGAATTCATTGTATGATTCACTGAGACTCTAAGAATGAAAGTGAATTCCCTCTGTATCATTTTAATTCTCATTAACTCATGAGACCCTAGCTCACAGATATTAGGAAGCTACTAAATGCTGAATACTGAAACTGCAAATGAAGCCAAATCAATGGTGCTTAGTGATTAGTTTTCTTCAGCTCAAACGAAATGAAGATTAAAATGAAGAATGTAGGCCTCTAGGCACAGCATGCAGGAAGCTGCATAGAAGATCTAAGCTGTAAATAATATGCTAGCATTCTGGTTCTTTGCATCCACAACCTTGATCAAAGTAGTGGTGAAAAATGGCATAACATGGTAGAAAAGTACTGATTTGATGTCATTTTTATTATAGCATTCCTTTACGCATTCTCAAATTCGTGGTTCATTCATGATTGTCTAAAAGCAGTGAGTATGTTGTGTGTGTGTGTGTGTGTAAGTGATTGGGCATTTTTGATATGATAGTGGGAGGAAAAGAAGGGCATCATAAAGCCAGAGCTGAATTCATCATTAATGGGCAATTTATTATAGTGTCTTCTAAACCACTGAAAATGTGCAAAACATTACTTCCTATCATATATTTAGAGCCTGCAAATTATCTAAGTGTACCTAAGGGGAGATAAGGAAATTCATGAAATTAGCATAATATGTCTTTGAAGACAGCTGGCTTGTTCCAACCACATTTTCAAAGAGCACCATTGCTTCAGAAATTCTATTTGTGTGGCCAGAGCAACAACTGAGGAAATTCTTCATCATAGTTTCACAGGAGCAGTTATACAAAGGGAACATGAAAAAGACTAAATATAGCCTTGATGCTTCAGATCTGCATTGTGACAGTGAACTAAGCTCCCTCTGCAGTATAAGTAAAAAGAGCCCTTGTTCTCTCACAGCAGCATTTCGCTAACGCTATGCTTTCAACCCCTGTTTGCTCGGCTGGCAGCTAATCTATTTGTACTGATAATGTGTTTCAATCCCATTGGCTCCAGATTGTGGTTTAAACCAATCAGTGAATCGACCAAAACCTACAGGTCACTGTGACAGCATGACTGGTGATGTCAATATTGACAAACCTGTTATGCACAAGTACAGTAGTGTACACATGTAGTACACATGACCTTTACAACCTCTCCACTTCTCATTTAAGTGTAATCGTCAGCCATAGCTGTGTGTTGTGAATAGTTAAGCATTGTTCTATTAAGGCCAATCATTTTCCAGTAATCAATAAATTATGTATGCCAGTATTTGCAGGTAGTCTATATAGGTCTTATCTGAATAGGATGTATAGGTAGATATACATTAACTACTATGTGAACACAAGTGGAAAGTGTTGCCCATAAAGAATAAATATTTAGAAACTCCACATGGCCTGTTGTCTTTTAACTGCTGATTATTTGTTCAGATCATGTTGCTCAGTAAAGAGAAGGACATTTTAATGGTGGTGTCTCCCATGAGCACTCTGGTATTTCCTCAAAGCTTAACCAAGACCCCACTGTCCCATCCCAGGATCCACATTGGTCAATAGATTTAACAGAAACATGCATATAGCTGTGATTAAAGTCCAGGGTGAACATGCTAAAGCTTAGTTGAAACAAGATGCAGTGGATAGATGGGTACCACCACCTAGTGGTATGACGTGTATCTCTTTACAGTTTCTCTAATATTGTGAACACATAGAAAAATGGAACTATGCAAACAATTCTGAAAACTTTAAAGTTAACGAATCAACAACATAACTCCAAACCGTTAAACTCTAAGCACGATTCCATTGTTCTGCAAGTGTTATTCTGAAAAACTCCAAACACAAATAGCATCGTTTAGCACATTTTCACCTGGAAAACACTGAATTTAAAAATTCAATGAATCAAATTAATCTCACTCATGTCTCTTTAAACACAACTTACTGAAAATAATTCAATCACATGTCAGAAAGAGGCCTCATGTTCAGCTGATTTTACAGTAAGAAATATTTGCTGTTAACTTTTTGTATATGTGCATTGATTTCACTATTGCATCCTTGGTTTCGTACTGTAGTGTTTCTCATTTTATATATTAGATATTACTGTGAGTTTTTCCAAAATAGAAAATATTTTTGTATCTCATTGCCACCTGTGTATGGAGCTGGTTTTGGGTTTAGAACAACCGGCTGGCTCATTGAATAGATAAATGCATATTATATCTTATTCATATACAATGCAATATCTATATATTTCGCACTATATTACAACATATTTTATACTGTATGAACTATAAATTGCAACCTATTGAGACACAACTTTAAAAAGACATTTGAACAGATAACATGAACTCCTAAAGCCAAAAACATGCATGAACACCATTTTGATGGTAGTGTTTTAGATTTGTAACACAAGCGTTTTAATTGTTGCTCTAAAAGAGGTATTAATATCACTGTGTATTGATTTGGTGAAAAAAAAAACAGTTTGAACTTTTGAGAAATGGATTTAAAATTTCTGGAATTACATTCAAATGTTTTGAAAAAGCTGTAAAATACATATTCATTGTATATTTTCTTACACAACAAAAAAAACTAAGGAGTAACTCCGACAGAATCTACCTGTGTTAGAAAATCCCCAACAGGAAAGATACTCCCTCCTAACCCTCAGAACTAACTCAGACAAACACAGACAAGTCTTGGGAAAGTAGGATTTATTCAATGCCATTATTACAAATTTATAAAATGCTAATGTTCTGTTAGAAAAGCATCATGTAAAGGAATTCACACAATTTGAATCCATTAGAAACACATTCAATTAAAAAAAAAAAAATAACACTCCACTGACCATGGTCATGATTGTAAAGTTTTTTTTTCAGCTTCTTAGTGCATATCTTTTTCTTTTTAACCATTTTAAATAAACAAAGTCTTTAGATGTCTGGTAAATACATCGGGTCTGTTACATGAGACCTCATCGATGACAATAAGGGAACTTGGGGGAAAAATAAAGGAAAAACACCAATAATTACACATTGAAACAGAAAAAATTGGGAGACGGAGTAGATTTGGATTATGAAGCTGCTGAGGTCATGAAGTGCAGAGGCATCATGAGTGCATTGTACAAAAAAAAAGCTAAATGTGAACTAATAGTCATTACCAATGTCCATTTTCCTCCAATAAAAATGCTAGATGTTTAAATAACTAATAACTTGACTTATTCATAGAGGGCTTTCTTAGGAAACTATATTTGCAAAACTAAATAACTGGTATTTGAGACCGCTTCTAACAAACGTGAATGTGAACCATCAATCTAACTGTCCATTCCTGAGGTGGAGCGTGTCTATTTTTGAACATTCAAAGATGTCTACTACTATATGTCAGTAACGGGTTTCCTTACAAGAGCATCGTAGAAGTTTGGTTTCCTCGTAAACTAATCTCAAGAGTCCAGGAATGCAGAGCATGAGGATGTTTTTTCCAGACATGGATCTTGCATCTGTAAAACTGTTCCATTACCACTCAAAAAAAAAAGCCCCAGCAGAATAAGCATATGAATCATAAACTGTAGGTTATGGCTATGTGAAAAACATCCTCTAAACCTTTAAAAAGAAAAAAAAAGTATATAAAACATACTTAAGGAAGCAAATTCTGATGAATTAAGACTTCATCGCACCGGTATTTTGTGCTTGAGTGTAAATAAGGAAGGAGATAGAATTTGTAGATTAAAGAAACATGATCAAAAATGCAGGATGTGTATTATGTGCATAATGTGAAAAGAAGAATTTGCCAAAAAAAAAAAAAAGGAAAAGAAAAGCCACCTCTATTGGTACAGCAAAAATAAGGAAGACCTTATTGTTGGCAGCCTCATTCTCTGGAGGCAATCACATTGAATCAATCGTGCAAAGGATGGACCACGGACCAGAGCACAGGTACTGCGTAAACATGAAAACATTGTGCTTACAAGACATTTTGACTTTTGCAAGTATTTAAAGTGGCATCAGACCCATAGGTGGGAGCAGAAATTGGGCCTGAATTCATATCCATGCAAGGTCCCCGGGGAGGCCAGGATTTCAATTTATTTGACTGGTCACTTAGTGATGATAGGACAGGAATACTCGAAAATACGTCAGTTGCTCTTGAGAAGGTCAATGCACCCCTGCAATAGAGTCACATTGTTCTGTGGAGATAGGAGAAAGCAGCACTGTTACCCCTGAAGAATACCAGGTTGTTCTGTTATAAATCAATCAGGCAGACTTCATGCTTCAGTCTACTCGTATATGCGCTTTATCCCCATGCCCGTAAAGAAGTTCAAGTCCAGTCTATTTTTAATGTACACTCTTTCAATGGAATTTTCCATCTTTACTCATTTTAAACAAGATTGAAACAACAAAAAAAACAGTCACAGATTTTGAGTGACCGAAGAGCACGTACTGGACGATTACAAAAAAAGAAAAAAGAAAAAGAAACTAGGACGTCTTGGCATCTAAACACTGTTTGGATTTCGGTTCACTATCTTGCATCAACACAGAATAAGCCTTCATCTTATGCCTGGTCTTCTCATTGCCAGTGGAAACTCATTCTTGAGTATGATAATCACTAGCGCTCACTGAGACGCTGAAGCAAAAAAAAAAGGGTAACTAGTGATCCAGAACACGAAAAATATGTTGCGCCAGATGTGTAAACACATGCAACGATGCATACACCATTTCCCATACATAAAGTGGCATTTATTGAATAAAAACATGCGGTGAGAATGTCTGTGAAGATTGTCAGTCATCTGAGAAATCATGCGGTGAGAATGTTCACCTCTCATGCATATTTAGGTCATTTGTTCAAATGTTTTTGTAGGGCAAAGCCAAGTGTGATGCTGGTGTGTGGAAATTTTTCCGTCGTGACATTTGATGATGATTGAGATATATAGTAATGACACATGACGTAGTCACACCGTGGTAGCTATAAATACACACGGCTGCCCATAATGGTAATTGATTGTGATACTATAAACACATTATGCATCTCCCCATAGGACTGTTATGCATTTTCCATTAGTGAAAAAACTACTCACGCTTCACCACACGGTATAGGAGGACAGTTTACGATCATGCACTCACTCATACTTACCTTGGCATGTTTAATCTCAAGCTCAGCCATCTCTATGAGATTCTTCCTAAAGGCCACAACACGCCTGCCCTTGAAACTGGTGAGTTCTATGAGGGAAAATATTCTGCGGTTTAAAACGTGTTCGGTTCATAACATAACACACAAAGAAACTGTGAATCCGTAGCGCGCAAACCTTTCTTCCCAGACTCCGAGAGCTTGTCAAACTTCTGCAGGCACTGCTGCTGGTGTTCCTCTGCCTGAGGAATGTCCTTGCTCTTCAGCCGAGCCTTATCCAAAGCCTTGTTAGAGTTCTCATAGTCAACTAATGCCCGGGCCCGCCTGTACAGAAGGTCCTACAAAAAAAAAAAAAAACATGTGTCAGAAAGTAGAACAGGACACATAAAACAAAGTACCATCGAAACACTTTTATTCTTTTGGTCCATTTAGTGCTACAATTCACAGGTAAATACTGTACATGCACTTTCAGTAAAACTCTGTTTTTCATTGATCCAACTGAAGCAATTTTTTTCCTTTTACATCCAAATCTTCATTCAAATGTACCTATAAAACGAAGAATGTTGACAAATGCTAAGCGATGATCTATGGAGAATAGCTGTTCATGATTACTTTTGCTATGTCTCATTGGAAAAAGTGGCATGAAATGAGTTTGAGATAGCACAGTGCAGGGATTGCATCATCAAGAAATATAGTTGTACATCTGTTAATCTTGTATGGAGGCAGAAAAAAAGACCATGACCCACCTTGGCAGCCTGGATGTCTCTCATGTAATATCTTAGCAGCTCTGTGAGTTTCAGCTCCTGATCAGATGCTACTCTTCCCTCCACTTTCTGCGGAGAAACAAATACAGATGCTACAACGCATTTATGAGTCAGGGAAACATATCTAAAAGTTGTCTCAGTGGATACTTACTCTAAGCTTCTCAAACAGGTCTGACAACTTCTCCAGATGCCTAAGAAACGTAACATGGAAAAAAAATATGCAATGACAATGTTTCATTGATAAAACATTTAATGGCCATCACAACCTAGTATTTTGAAATTGACCCATACAAGCAGGGATTTGTTGCATTCAACACTCACTTCTTACTTGCTGTACTATCATCAGCAGAGATACTGTTCAGAGTGGCAGAGATGTGGATGTAATCATCAGCAATATCTGTAATGACAGAAATTAGCGGTTAACATTAAACAAATTATATTCATTCACATAATGCAGATCTCATTCAAGAGTTCTATAACACCATTTGATAATGCAAAAACAAAAAGTTTACTTTTGTGTGAGCGGGTCATTTTCTCTGCTTTGGCAGTGGAATCTTTTATCTTGCTGTAGTAGTCGAGCAGGAACGTCTTCTCCTGCTCAAAAAATTCGTCAACTTCCTGTGAAGGGAACAAACAAAGGTAAATGGAGAAGTGGCTACAACAATACGGCCATAATACCATCCCAATAGGCAGATCATGTAGAGGCCCCACCTTTATTCCTGAGATAAGGACCTCATCAGCTGACTTCACCATGTTTTTAAAGAATCCTCCAAACATTTCCTTGGCATTCTTTCTTCTGACACTGAGCTAAAAGGACAGAATAAAAACAAAAAAATAAGGAAATCTATGTGAGAAAAACAATGTATTTGTTACAGCACATTGTGTGATGTGGACACCAATCAAGGAAGTAGTAATGCTTGTGACCAAAACTGAGTTTTCTGTGTCATAGGCACAAAGACTGTCCAATATATGTAGCCTTGCTGTTTTATCATAGTAGTTTGATATATAAAAGGTGTTTAACAGCTCTGCTCTGTTAACAATCCACTGCCAATGACTAAATGAGCCCACAGATAAGTATAACTGCTGATCACAGCAGGATGTGAGCCGTGTGTCACACATCTCCAGTAAACTTCCTCTCTCTCCAACTGACCACCCCCGGAAAGGAAGTCAGCATTATGAAGAACTCACATCCTGGTCATACTCTAAGAAAATCTGGAAGTTTCTGTCTTTGCTTAGAATGGGGTGGGAGGATAATCGCTGCAGGAACACTTCGTGCACTTGGACAGTTTTCTTGAACACAGCCAGGTACTCACTGAAAAGAAAATGGCACACATTACACAGACAATAGATACAGGAAGAAGAGGTGTACAGCAATATTTTACAGCACTTTTGAATAAGGTTAAGCATAGTAGAATAATTTATGATGTGTTTTTTTTGCCAGTCTGAGATGACAGTATGACACACTCACGCTTCCAACTCCTGCTTCATTTTAGTGTATTCTTCCTTCGTCATAGTGGCTTCACCTTCCCCTAATTTGTGCATCTTTTCTCTTGGGCTCTCAAAGTCAGGCTTTGGGGGCGCTGGAGGAATCTAGAAATGATGAAACAGGAACAGACTGATTACACAAACCCAAGAGAAATAAACTGGTGATATTACAGCTCATGTCAAGTCATGCGTGTCATGTCTGCACATAGTTAGACTCACTATAAGGCCAGCATAGTCCTCCGTTTCAACCAGAGTGTCGTGAAGCCAGATGAAGTCTTCATGCTGCCTGGGAACTGAGAAGTCTGGCTTCTGGAAAGAGCTGAGTGTTGTCTGAAAACAGAGTTAAATAAATAGTATTTCATGCAGAAAAATGTCAACATATTAGCAAATAGCATAACAAACTCTTTCCTAATATCATACGCATAGAAAAAGTGAATTCACATCCAGGTACAAACAAGTTTTTTTTACCTTTGTATGGACAGTAAACTTGACCTTGTCCCTTTCACAGAGTGCATCAGGAATGTCAATGAGAAGAGAGGTGTCATTGTTTAGATCCACTGACACAGAGCGCATCTAAAGGTGAAGAACACAAAATGGTTATCCAACACATTTCTTTACCTAATCTGATTATTCACCCTTGAATAAAAAAAAATACATCTCTTGTCATCGCCAAAAGGGTTTTGGGGGATTTGTGGTAGTGCTGCTTTTCATAAATATCCATAATGTTCCTAATCTGATCATTGCTCAGGATGTAACAAAATGCTGAAACATTTGACTTATTTTGCTTTGTCTAGTTTTGTGAGAGACTGAGGATTTAAACTAATCCAACGCCACAGTGAGAACAGCCTGAGGTCAGAAGTTAGATAATACAGACCACTAGAATTCAGAAAGAGAAAAAACTGCAGTGATGCAAATCATTCTTCCATTAGTTTAGCATTCTTCTATTAGTTTAGCTTGAAGTGCCTGGAGGTATTGGGTGTAAAATTTAGTGGCAGTTAGTTCTGAATCAAATATAAGCGTTGATGCCAGTCTGTCTCTGGCTCCCCACCATTGTTTTTATATAAATAATAAAACATAGTCTTGATTGTTTCCTCTCTTGCTGGCGAAGACATGCATAAGCACCTTAGAGAGGCGATGATTTACCTTTAGATTGATTTGTGGATACAGCGGTTTATGGTGCAGTTGAAATACATTGTGTTATATACTCCAATATATTTGTTTACATCCACTGATATAAATGGGATTCACAACGTATTAGAATCTCTTTTGACAACACAAACCATCAGTCCCACAAAAGGGAAATGAACTCTAAACCTCTACCTGTTATCTTACCACCTGTCAGAATGCTGGTTATTTAGGCTCAATACTGAGTTCACACAGTATTAATAAGACAATGTGCTACACAACCTCTGCAGCAGAAATAACATTAATATAGACAATAATAGTGAAATACTTTATTGTAATTTTATGTATTGCAGTCTTCCTTATCACGTTTTGTGTCTAATTCACGTTCACTGCAAAGCACCTTGAGCCGCATTCCTGTGTCATACAAATGGAGTTTATTATTGGTTTTATCGCTTGCTATTGTCGTTTACTATTGTCGTTAACGAAGTTAGTTAACATTAGCCAACGAGTATCCCTGCATGCATGCAGACTCCTACTGTTTTACTGTTAGTTACTCGGTTGAATCGTGGGTTTTTAGAGCTAGCGTTAGCTTTAGCCAGCGGCAGGGTTCATGTGACGATAAAGAAAACAACAAGTTAGCTGTAATAACTTAGCCAGACAACAACCGTGGTGTTAGCCACCTCAATGCTACCGGGGGGCTGACTTCTGGTGCAAATCACACGTCACAGCGCAGTAAACTCACCTTTTCTCTGGTGCTTTCGTCTAAGGATGTCATAATATGAATGGAGGCGACGCAAAGACTCAACCAACAATGCAGATAACAAAACTATAGCGTTATCCAGGAAGCTCTCTGTCTCTCTTTCTCTCTGTGGGTTGACTGGTTAGCAGCCTGACGAGCTGTCACTTGTTTTTTTTCTCTCCTATACTGGTGATGAAAGATTAAACCCCGCCTTAAAGTGAACTGGAGTGGACGGTGTCAGATTCACAATCGTAACGATTGGCTTTTACCCTAATCAATCATTTCACATTCTGTACCTGTAGTTTGACGCGGTTATAAGTCTCGTGATAACGTTTCTAAACGTAAACCGATCGTTTGTTAACACGGAGTGAAGAGCAGCCGAAGTGTAGTGAAGGCATATAAGAATGAGTGGGAAAAGTCAATGAAAGTGAGTGAAACGAGAGAGAGCCGCTCTGCATCGTGGGTAATGTAGTTCTATCGTTACCTCCTTTTGCGGTGAGATTGGCGGATGGCGAATAACGAATCGGTGCATCACCGCACCCAGCTGTTTTTTTTATTGGAAAAAAAATACAACTTTACAAACAATGACAAACTCAAACATGGTCTTAACTCTTTCACCATTTTTTTCACAATTTAATAAATTAATAAAAATAATAAACGAATAAATTAATAATACATAATTCGGGTATAGTACTTAAATATTTTTTTAATAAATAATCAATTCTTTTATCATATGGGTAATGTACTTTCTACCATTAATACAATGTGGTGATGATTTGATTATGAGACAGCCATACTTTCACCTAGACATTCTATTTCAACTGTAATCTGTAGACACGTCTTGTGTATTAAAGTACTATTCCACATTTTGATAGATAATATAGTTTCTGTTCATTCGACAATCAATGACCATGGTCATTTTTTGCAGACATTTTGAGTTTATAATGAGAGCGTATGGGATGGGATGTTTGAATCAGTGGTTTTAGTGTTTTTATTTTAATTTTGAATCAGTGGTTTTAGTTTTTTACTTTTTACTTTAATTTTTAAACCAGAGGTTTTAGTGTTTTAATATAAATCACAAGTAAAACAGCCCTAAATTTCTCTGAAATTACAAAAGGAGTAAGTAGTAAAGAGGAGAGACGAAAGAGCCGACTCTTCTTAGTGATCCGGCTCACTAAAAAGAGCCGAATCTCCTATCACCATCCTATTCTCGTAGCATCGGTTTCCTGGTTCACACTCCACACCAGCTGGTGGCGCTGTTGCACCAGTTCGTTGTTTTTCAACCGCTAATTAACCTCGAAGGAAGAAGAAGAAAAAAGAAGAAGTGCCTGTTTACCGGTTTCGGCGCGTTTCTCTGGGACATGTTGGGGCAAGTACCGCCACTAAAAGGAAGGATACTGTAAAAAAAAATACCACATTACTCTATTGTAAAGCAAAAAAGGTGGAACCACACAAATTGATGTCTTCAAAGGCTTGTTTGAAAGTCGCCAAAATGTTCTCTGTTACACGTGTGGCGTCCGGTGTAGGTATAATCCTGCGGGTCCCTCAGTGCACCTCCCTCTCTGTGAGCCACTTCTCAACTTGTTGTTGCCTAAATTCCACTCAGAGACGCAGTCCGTACAGCTTAGTGGACAGTGAACGATACTCGTCTCTTGTTAAGTCTGTCATGAAGTCCGGAACTAACAGGGTCAGCGCCCAAACGCCCGAGACCCTCCAAGCTGAGGACGAACACGTCTATGGACCTGTTGTCAAATCCCGAACGCCCTCCGTTAGTCCGGAGATAAGGACACCCAAAACCATTCATCCCTTCCTACACCACGAAGATACACCAGAAACAGAGGAGCCAGAATCGGGACCCCCAGCCCGGATTCTGTTTAACCGGAACAAAGGCAGGTCTTTTCTACCGAGCGTGACCCGCATTCTCCAGCAGACGCTTTCCCCAGAGCAGATCTTCTACCTGGAGAGATGGAAGAGGAAGATGATCGCACAGCTCGGAGAGGAGGGCTTCAAAGAATACACTCAAAGTAGGTGTAGGAAGATGTTTTTTATCCATATATCGAATTATAAGTCGTGTATGTAGTTAATGTGTGAAAAAAGTGACCCAAAGTTGTTTTCAGATTTATTCAGGCAAGGGAAGCTTTTCCATTCAGCTTTGGAAGATGTTATGACATCAGGTGCAACATCAGAGACACTAGAGCATCCACCTGAGGCGCAGGGATACATGCAGAGCGTCTCTCACATCCTGGAGGACGTGAGGGCAGTGAGAGCCATTGAGAGCACTGTGCAGCATGAGTCCATGGGCTATCTGGGAATTGTCGATTGTGTTGCCCGCTACAGGTAAATATCCTGATTCACAGACACTAGTGTTCACACTGAGGACCCTTAAACACATGAAAACTATATGTTTTATAAATGAAAGTGTCAGGAACTCAAGATCAAAATTATGGAGGACTGATACTGCCATAATCAAGAAAAAATAAATAACAACGCCATCACAGAGGCCACAGGACAATACTGATATTGCACTTTTGGCACAGAATGCAGCGGTTTTGGACCATACCATTGTATATACTTATGCTGCCCTGGGACCAGGAAATCAAATTCCGTTTATCATGTCATGTGTTGAATGACAGTAAAAAAATCCTTAAATCATATTTTCACATTTATTTAATTTTCCCTTTTATTAATTAATTTTCTTAATTTTTAAACATTTATTCACATTCATTTATTTTCACCTTAATATATAAAATGGAAAATAACATTTGACATGAAATACATTCATGTGCAAAGGGAAATAAATACTACTAAATTAAATTAATTTATTTTTAATTATTGCAGTCTAAATAAATGGTCCCATATTCTGTCATTGTGGAAATGTGGTGAAAACAATTATTCTCCTTTTTTCTGGGGACCCTCTGGCACTCCCTCAAGGACCCCTGGGGGTCCACAGGCCCCACTTTGAGAACCACTGTACTACAAATTCGTCCAGCTTTACATCACTTACATCCCAGTTTTGTCCACAGGGGGGTTCTATGTGTCATTGATTGGAAAACTTCAGACAAACGCAAACCATTCCTGAGCAACACGTACGACAACCCTGTTCAGGTCGCAGCCTACGCAGGAGCTTTGAACAGTGACAGCAACTACAAATACCAGGTACTCCACAGTGATGTGATCTTTTAATTCAGCAATTTACAGCTGGATTTTTTAACCTGTTAAAATCCAACCCCCCCTGAAATGGGGGCAGCATAAGTTTTATTCATGTTTTGCATGAGAAAACCTCAGCTACAACACTAAATAAAGTATTTTTATCTGTAGGATAACACAATGTTAGTGTCACAGTATCAATATATCATTAATATCCACATCATTAATACAATAAGAAAATAGTTTAATATCAGTAGTAGGGCTGCAACTAACCACTACTTTGATATTAAAATTTAAGTTTGGTCTTGTTTTTAGTTTTAAATTAAGTATTTTTTATCTTTAGTAAAACACAATATTAGATTTGTTTTTCAATATTCTTACTAAATTTTCTCTGTAACAGAAACATAAATTGATTCTCACACTTCTGTAGTCACCTCACATGTTGTAGTTTTCTTTTGATACCAGGTTTACATCCATAACTTTTGGTTGTAGAGATATTCCATAAAGGCTTAATTGGTTTAAGTGTCTCTCTGTCAAAGTAAAATTCCTTCAAACATTCATATCTGGAATAACAAAATCTTAATGATGGAAGCTGAATTCCAGTGGTGATACATCGATGAAGTAAAGAAGTGTACCATCTCAAAGTCTGTCATTCTGTGTGTTTACTGTATGACGCCAACGCTCCGCTGATTCATTGTAATTGCAGGTTGAAAACGGACTCATTGTTGTAGCCTACAAGGACGGCTCACCTGCTCACGCTCACCAGCTGAGCTCAGAGCTAATGTTGGAGTACTGGAACAAGTGGTTGCTTCGCTTTGAAGAGTTCACTGAAAAGAGGTGAACCAGTCAGAATATATTTTTTTAATCACTGTAAAATTCCATTGACAATTAGAGTGGAAAAAAATGAATAATCTATTTTATTCCATATTAAATGCAGATGGTGATTAAACATTTTTTGCACGATTATGACTTGATTAGCTTAATCTCACTTGTATGGTAAAATATTGCCTTTTTTCAGAATTTAATTTAATACTTAAGGATAAAAGTCAAAAGCTGTGGTTACTTGTAATAGGCATTTCTCATTGACATTTTACATGAAACCCAACCGCAGCTCTTATTAAATTTACATCTAGTACCAAAAATAAAAAAAAAAAACACAAGCTGCAATATGCTCATCACTCAAATCAATATTTTTTTCTTCTCATTTCAGATCCAGTAATCCATCAAGTGCTTTTTCAGAAAAGAGATGAGATTTGGGACTGTATATTTCAATTAAAGGTGACTGAACCCATGCTGTAGAAGGGTAAAAACACATGTTTTGGGATCTTCATTTCTTACTAGCATGTTCAGTTCATCTCACTCATTTTTTGTGCTATAAATATAAAGCTCACATTCCGAAACTTATATTGGGGTGTACTGTATATTACCCTTCTACCCTAAAATCATTGAATTCAAACCACATTTCCCTGTATGAGGGATCTTCTGTAAAGCCCAGGTTTTTAAACAGGTTGTAGGAAACAGCGTTCTCCTCCTCTACGAAGCAGTACACAGGGTAGCCTTGAGAGTGGAGTCTCTTTGCCATGGTGCTGACCAACACTTTGGCGTAGCCTTTCCCTCTGTGCTCCGGCAGAGTGTACAACATCCCCATGGCACACGAGGAATAGGTCAGGATCCAGGACAGAGGCTGTCCCCGTGCATCCAGCACGCAGCAGGAGGGAAAATTCACGATCATGTTCCAAATCATCCTCACAGAGTGCTCCCCCTCGCCGAACTTCCACGTCTGGTTCACCAAGCCGATGTGTGATTCATCCAGAGAGCCGAGTGAGATACCCGAGCTGGTGCAGAACAAGAGCAGAAACAATAAGTCAATACATGACTTAACCTAGAATAAAAGGTGTTGTCTCATCCTAGAATTAGAATATCACTCCATGGAAAGATTATACCTGTCTGTACAGGGAAGGCTGTTTACATCCTCCAGTACCATCATGTGACACACAGACAGTTTTGTGTAGGGCACAGATTTCTCTGATGCCACTGCTTTGAATAACTCTGCATGGTGACCGCTGAATGCTGGAAAAGATGAGATGAATGGAAAACAAATGTATGACTGTTATGACTCCAGTTTTTCAGTCTATAGTAAATGTACTGAGATTTCAAAGGTGCTTTAATTTCATCATCTGTTCATTCTTAACTGTGAATGTTAGTGTGAAAGTTGCCCTCACATGGTTGTGCATGTAGCTCATAATAAATGTAAATAAAAAGTTGGAAACAGCTGTGTGTATGTAAATATTTTGTAGCGTCCATGTGTTTTCCAGACAGAGCACATAAATGCAAAATTTGAACTATGGTAGGATTTTGAACTCAATGAAAGCATCACAAAATAAGTAGTGGTGCAAGAAACATGTTTTTGATAATTGTCTTTATTACAAAACAAATGAACAATTGTGTTAAAGTTACTGCATTATTGCATGACAATATGGCTGTGATGTGAGGACAGTGCGCAAGAAAGAAAACAGCAAAAGATAAATATAGAATATATAGGATATTTACGACAAAGGCAAGAGCAGAAGTGTTACCTAAACAAAGGTACTTGGTCCAGTCAAAAACAGAGGATTTCCTCAGGGTTTCCTCGAGAAGACGCTCCTCATTTGCAAATATATGTGTGTCTTTGAAGTGGTCGCCCTGGAGTGGAAAAATCCTTAAAATTACCAATACAGCAATGTAAAAAATACTCAATTTCAAATAATGAAATGGGCTTAGTGATATTTATTTTATGACATATTTAAGACAAAGGTTGAAACCACTGGTTCCATCTTTACTGTGTTTTTAAAAGCTTGTTATATTATCCAGAGTGCAGCTAAAAATAACTAGAACTGTCAGATATGTGGAGTAGAATATATATATATATATATATATATATATATATATATATATATATATATATATATATATATATATATATATATATATAATGTATAGTATTTTCTCTGAAACGTAGTGGGGTGAAAGCATATAGCAGCCTCAATAGAAATGCTCATTTAATAGAAGTACTTGAGTATGATTATTGATTAAATACTTAGTTACTTTCCACCTCTGCCTATAATAATGGTTAATAATAGGCAGAGGTAATAATTAAGTCATTTATTTACACATAAACTATAGTTACCTCTTCTTGTTGTGGTTTGCAGATCACGACAGAGAAGTTTGGCCACTTATCCACTAAAAACTTCACAGGGTCCGATCTGACCCTGTTTCTGAGGACCAGACATCCGTAAACCTTCAAATGAAACCGGTAATCGACAGAATAGTTCCAACAATTATTAATGAGGCGTCACGAGTAAAATCAGATCATGAAAGCAGCTAATTGGGCTCATCGATCAGAAACCTGCACAAAGTTATAGGGTGAATCGCAGGTTACTAAACAGCACTAAATATTACAGTAGATTAGTATATATATATATATATGTATATGCCTGTACTCACCTGCTGTGACCGAGGTAAATACTGTTTCAGCTGAGTTTCAGCCGCCATCAGCTGCTCTGCAGTCAGTTCCATGTTCACTGGAGATCAGGAAGCCTGCAGGGTCTTTTTTTCATTTTTTTTTTATTACAGTAAGCGTTGAAGGCTTCAGATTTCAGATCCGTATTTTCGACACATGAAAAAACTGCTTCCTCTGTCTGGCCCACCATATGATGTACAAAATAGACACAATAAACGCTTTTTGTTTCCATATTTTTTTTCTTGTTGTAATATAGATTTGTTACCTCTTCATGTACTATTAAAATTCAGTGTATAGGTTAAACTAGAGCTAAAATCAAATAAAAAAACTATTTATGCAAAGGAATAATAATATTCATGAAACGGGATATGAAACTTGAAATGAACTATTAACTGTATAAAGAAAGTATGGACTGACCTGCAATAAACGTGCAATAAATACAATGTTAAGTTTAGTGTGATTATCTGGAAGTGACTTTGTAGAAATTGTGAAACATTTAATCCTTTAATGATTCACACGCATTCACATATGAAAGGGTGAGTTTGTTAACACCTTATTTATGTCAGATAATCACATTGAGAAATAAAGAAATACTCCAAAGTCTGTGTTGGATATTTTCAAATGTCGTTAAAAAAACCACAGAGAGCAAACCGGTTGAAGAGTAAAGCGGTTTCTTTTACTTGCAGCAAGGAGACAAACAGAGGCCACACTCACTGTGTGTGATTTGATGAAAAAAGCACATTTTAATCATAATACAGACTAAATTATCAACATTTCTTTGTTATATCCTGCGACTATTGACCTTAAGTAAAAGCAAAGCAAAACAGCGATGACTGTAGATGTTATTTATAACTATAAAGTCATAAATAACATTTTTACACTTTAATCACATTTTATTCAAAGGAATCTTTACAGGCTATTTTACTTCATGGTAGGTCAACTGTGCATCGATTACATGTTAGAGATCACGATGGTTGCTGTATCAAAAGTTGAACTCAAACCATGCTGCCCTGTATGAGGGATCCTCAGTGAAGCCCAGCTTTTTAAAGAGCCTGTAGGAGTCTGTGTTCTCCTCCTCTATGAAGCAGTACACAGGGTAGCCCTGAGCGTGGAGTCTCTTTGCCATGGTGCTGACCAACACTTTGGCGTAGCCTTTCCCCCTGTGCTCCGGCAGAGTGTACAACATCCCCATGGCACAGTAATCATACATCAGAATCCAGGATACCGGCTGACCCTGGCCATCGGTGATGCAGCATGTAGGGAAGTTACCGATGAGGTTTTTAATGGTCCTGTGTCCTTTCTCATCCCCTCCGAACTTCCAGGTTTTATTCACTAAGTCGACATGGGAAAGGTCAAGAGATGAAATCCTGGATTCCAGCTCACTGTAAAAACAAAGTCATCTCACTCCGTGCGGAAAACACACATTTGACTCTTAACGCAAGTGTAAGTGAAACGTAACTTTTCAACAAAAACAAAGTTATTCTTTGACAACCTGTCATATGCTGGTGTTAGCAGGTGGATGCAGTCCAACAAATACAGGAGATGCACCAAAGTAAAGCCTCTGTTGTTGACGTGCTTGTAGGAGGACACCTCCTTTAGCAGGGAGGCATGGGAAAAGTCAAATCCTGCAGATGATCACATGTTAAAACCATTATATCATTTTTGCAGAGATCAGTTTCACTACTAATCTACAGTGCACCCAGAAATCTTTTACAGCTCTTCAATTTTTCCTTTATAAACACCTGATCTTTTTTGACATTTTTGCATTTTTTGCATCTCTCCCGACCCTGATTGCAGCACTCCCCACAGCTTTGTTTCACTTTTACTAACCATCTTATCTTCTGTGCCCTGAACTCACCTCCCATTTGGAAATAAGTGCTCCAGTCAATTGCATTTTCCTCTTTCAGCATTTTCTTTAAAACCTGCTCATCCATGCTGAAGTATGCAACCTTTTTTGTGAACTCCAAAGCATGCTTGTTCTGTAAAATGAACACAGAATGTTGTAAATAACAAAAACAAAGAAACAACCTGTTTTCAATTAATCGGTTGGATTCAAACTCACCTTAGGGTCAGGTCGGCATATGATTACCTTAAAATCAGGCCATGTATCAACAACCACCTCCAGTGTGCTTGGTTTGTTCCTGTTGATGCCAAAAAGGAAACCATAGACCTACGAACACAAGCAATTGAATTTACAACGCCGCCTTTTTTATGCTGACTCAGTGAAGAATGTACATAAAAGCTTTTTGCAGAAGTCTGATTTACTATGAAACTCTTCGGTATGTGTTTTTGCAGCACTCCTTCAGCGATCAGTAGTTCTTCTTGGTGCAAGATCTTCATGTTTGAAGAGTGGAGTTTCCTTACTGATGCAGGAAAACGTTTCTGTTGGAATAGACTGCTCTTTTCCACTGGAAGAGTTTCAAGAGTTCAGCATTCACTAATCATTAACAGAGCAGACTACTTCCTGTTTCCGGAAGAAGTAGAAATAAAAGCCTTTCATTTTTTTATGTTGTATTTTGTTTTAATTACCTAATTACTGTTATTGTCATGAATGAATAAAATAATTAATGTTCTTTTTGGTTTAAAACAAATTTCATGATTTTTTTTTACAATCAACTGAAGACGAAATAGTCTTAAACCCAAGGCATGTGTTTATCTAAGATGTGTTTCCTTTTTCTTATTGATGAATTTATCTGCAGCTCTTCTTTTATATTATATCAATATAACCCTGTATAAAAGACAAAAACAGGCATACTCACCGGACTCCAAAGATTCTGGAAATATGCTTTAAAAAACGTTTCTCAATATGTCTAAAGTGATGATGTTAAAAAGGAACCGGAGAACATCTCTGTGCAAAGGGGACTTAATATAATAATTTATTGCTTAAAATGAAAATGCCAAAAATCCAGGTTTTATTTGCAAAAATCAAATCCTTTGTTTGCTTCTTTATTCAGTTATTTGGTCTTTTTTATTGCAATCAAAATATAGATTTGATCTAAAACCCAAACATATTCTTTGTCCAAATTTTGTAAGACATGTTTGACTGTAATGGCATCTGCCTACAAAGCACCATGGGGAGGGTAGTTCATTGGAAATTCAGCAATAGAGGCATGTCCCTTGAGGATTAAAAATGATTGCAGTCTTGAAACTCTCAAATCTTTTTTCTGCAAACATTATTCTGTTTGATTGCATATTGTAAAAAAACAAAAGTAGCTCCAGAGAAGAGCAGCTCCAGCACGCTCTTATCTCAAAATATGGCTAACCACATGTTTTGACTAATGACAGGGAAACAGCTTACAATTTTGTCAGCCAACTAGAGGTTTCCACTGTGTCACACTAGGTTTTCCATTAGCTGATGTCTCTTAAAACCTGTTGACAGAGCCCATTGATCGTTTGCTAAACCTGCAATTACTGCATCAGTCATTTGTAAAGTTCTGCTTCAAGTTGATCTGAAAGATGCTAAATTACATTAGGTATGTTCCGTTTTCTTAAATCTCTCCTGACTTGTCAAGTCCAAAAATACTGGATACTTTAATATTGGTTTCTTCCTCCTACTCCATTTGCAGTCAATAAATGTGTTTTATTAGTCATACTGAGTCATACTTTGCAGAAACATCTATGATCTATAAGTACAAATAAAATCTAAATATTTTTTTCCTTCCTATAGGATCAGTAAAAGATGTATTATACCTGCATATTGTATAATTAATGGTGGTAGGTCTGAATGAGTCACACATGGAAACAATTATTACTAAGTCAGGTGTTAACTTTAATTTCAGTTTAAAACAGCATGTGATTTTTTTTATAGGCCACAGATCAATAAACAAGTATGTTACTTGTCAGGTTCAATGATCTTGCTTTCTCTAAAATGTTGATTTACAGTTGCCTCTAAAATGTCTATATTGCAATATTGCATAGCATAGTTTGAAGTCTGAAACTTATTTCAATTTAGCACAAGCAGTAAAAGGAAATCTGCAATGTACTCGTCAATGCACTGACGATTTCCAGCGTAGGTCTCCTTCTAGCATTTCTCGATCACCGAAATGTCGTTGAGCCATGGGCGGCTCCACACGGTGAAGGTGCATGTGTAAGGCTGAGGAGAAAAAAAACCAAAAGTTTAGAATACACATCATTAGGGATGCCCCAATACTGGTAAGAGTCCTCATACTCCTATTCAAAACTGCCTTTGCAGCAGTGTACGATTTGCAATCATGTTAACAGTGTAGTAGTGTATTTCTAGTGTATTTTTAGCAAAAATCTCAAGGAGGGACTAAATTTACCGCTTACAACAAGCATCTTAATTAAACATTTGAAATCCCTCCATTATGCAGAATATAGGGAGGTTGCTTGCTACACTGACAAGAGACAACCAACGTTGTAGCAGACGTTGGCTAAGTGGTAGAAAATGTCCAGACACAAAAAGCCTGCGGTCAAAATCACAGATACTCTTGCTGAGTATAGTGTCCTGGATGACCAGCCAGGACACTGTAGTGGATAATTTGGGATTCCGGAGTCTTCTCAGCATACTGGAGCCGAGGTATGGGATTTCCAACTGTAGCCATATCACAGATGCACAATGCTACTGAAGCTGCATGACTTTGTAAAAACCCATCCCTACACATTATATATCTGAAATAACACAGCATATAGCACTGAATCTTTGAGAGAACAAGATTTTTTTTTTCTCGTTAAGATATGAGGTCCTTCCCATGATATCCATGATATTAAATCCCCTTTTCTTCATAAAATGACTTTTTATGCAGTTTTAATTTTAAATCGTCAGAGCAACAAGCTGAGATAGCTCGGTTAGCAGTGACGGACTGCATTAGATAAACACAGATTGTTAACATGAAGCTGCTTCATTCCATGTTTTTACCTTTAATCAGCGGGTCTGTTTGTTTGAAAGGAGGAGAAAATATCTGCCGATAATCCAGTTTCTAGTTAAAACCACCTGAACATTTTAATCTTAATCTTGAGTTATTAACGATAATAAGAGTAGCATTTCCAATGATCATGACATCATTGACTTGCGCTTGATTACAACACAGCACAGCACAACAAGAGAACGCTCTAGTGGAATAAAATTACATATTGTGCATTTAGATTAATATGACATCTACTAAGCCTACTAAGACTACTAAGTCTTTTCTTTACAGAAGTTGAGGTTAAAGCCCCTGAAGCAAATAAAGTCATTACCATAGCCTTTGCAGGGTCCTGGTGAACAGCACACACTTGATCTGCAGCTTGTTCATCACCCTTTCTGCACCCGGTAGTTCCCATCTTCACAGTGATCACATACTTCATGCCAGAAACCACCTGGAAACGAATGAGACGTGGTTATACAGAAATACACTTTTATAATAAATCCAGATGCAGACTTTTTTTGGACTGGAAGGTTCCAAGTGGAGCACAGATTTATGCAGAGGTGGCATGAAGCAGCTACAAGCACATGTAAGAATGTCATTATTTTACCATTAGTGTCTCCACTACCCACATCTTTATTTACCCAACATTATCAGTATCTCACATGACTGTGTTTAAAGTTCAAATGAGGTGGCTCCATACAAGTTTAACACATTTTCCATGGGCTACTTTATTTATTTTCCATTAATACACTACCTCTCTCTGGCTTTATATAACAAAACCGTTTTTCATAAATTACTTTTGCTGATAGTGTTTACAGAATAGCAAATATCGAGGATCTGCAGCTGTGATTTCGGGACAAAGACTTCCAACACGGTTTAAAACGTGATTTGACTCGATTATAAAAAAAAATAAAAAATCTTATTTTTTTCCCCATGGAAGCAAACATGACCGTAATCTCCACAGAAATACTGTTAGAGATGCGGTTAGGTTTAGGAATTAAAAAAAAACCTTGTCGGCGCCAACCGGCCTGTTCACTGCTGGTGGTGGCTCGTATCACTCCGCGGCGGCCTCCAAAACAAACACACAAAAACAAACAAAACAAAGTGCAAATCAGGCCACGTGACCGACCTGACTCTGAGCACTGATCACTTCCGACACTTGCTTCAGATACAGGCTGTTGATGCGTCTGTTGTGTTGGGCGACGGCGTAGTTCAGCGCATTCTTCATCTCCGGATCGTTCACGTCTATGTCGACCGGCCTACCGACCATAGCGCCGCTGACGACGAAAGAACAGGCCAAAACGGGCAAGATGAATTTCCACATGATGTTCCTGAAGATACTCTAGAGAACAATACCTCAGCCGGAGAGCTCTGTCCCCTTATATAATCAGCTGTAACGGCTGGTTTGATTGACACATCTCGCGGCCAATCAACAGTCTGTAAAAAAAAACGCCCATATTTGTACCCACCCCCAACACCCCTCGTTCCCGACTTTTTTTTTTTTACATGTTCTGGTGCAGATATGTATTATTATTATTATTATTATTATTATTATTATTATTATTATTATTATTATTATGAATCATGCATTTTCACCTTTGGAGAAGGACAATACAAAGACTGCTTTAGATTAGATTTTATTGTCATTACACATGTATAGTATAACGAAATGTGGTTTAGCATTTAATCAGAAGTGCATGGAGCAGTAAAGTGCTACATATATAGTATTTAGAGTATGATACAATATAGTACAGTGTAATTTGGAATAAGTTATGCAAATAGTATAATATGAACAAAAGATAATATTAGGGGTGCTATGTGGTAAAAGGATGAGATGTTAAACGCAAAATGCTTAAAGTAAGCAGCGTTTTGCCACTAATATTCACGGGTTACATGTGGTGTGTGTAATCATTTCCTAGTATATTTACAGACTTTTCGCAATCTGTCCAAATGCAGGGAGAGCACTGTGATACAGAGTCAATAGTATTTCTGTTGGTTAGGGTGCAGGGGGGATTTAAAGTACAAACTTCAGATCGAGAGATTAAGGTAATCAATCTCTAAAATTAATAAAGTGGTTTCCTATCAGAGAAATCAATTTGATTGGAAAAAGCAGGTGGATAAAAGAAGGATAACTTATCAAAGGCCTCAGCAAAGGCAACTTATATTTGCTAAATCTACAACCAAGTTTAAGTTTTCTCTGTAGAACAACAGTCATAACCTTTGCTGGACATTATCCCACTTATACCATGGTTACTTGCCAAAGAAAAAAAATGGCAGAGCTCAAGAGGTGGTCACACCTGAAAACTAACACTGAAGGTGGTCACCGCCCTGCAATGAATAGTTTGCTTTGAGTTACCATCCATAAACAGTTTTGCTGCTGCCAGAGTTTTCCTGATGCAACATTCAGGATTCTATCAGTCGTGCCTGTGGGTAGGAAACTGGGGGTTCCTCGTCACCAACACGGCACAGAAGACGCCTCGGTCAGCAAAACAAATTCTTATACAAAACATGTTATTCTGTGTAGTCACAGCAATAGAATGTAGACTACCCATTTTAGGGAGGGAGGAGACATTGGGACTTTATCTGGAAATTTTGAAACAGCTGTGGCAATGTGCCTGTTGCGTAATTGCTGAAACACTCATGACCCTGTGACACTAAGGAGGAAACTTTTAACAAAACACACAGTTCACAAAGTGTCAAGACCTTAAATCTTTTTGTATGCCAGATATTGTTTATACTTCATCTTGCAGGTGCATTAAGAGTCCCCCCAAACAATCTTCAAGACAACAGAGGGGGTCAAAGTGGTGTTGTCCTTCCCTGATTGGTCCTCATCTACCCTTCTTTAGTATGTAGATGGGAATCAAACAAATAATCTCCTAGTTCAGTATTTGCAGGTCATACTACTAGTGCAGTGGGTAGTGATGTTGCCTTATAGCAAGAATTAGCAAGAAAAAATCTATTAGGGATTGAGCTGACAACTATAGATGTCTTACCTGGTAAGTCATTGAATGGTGTACTGTTGTATGAACAGAATTTCCTTCAGTTTTTAGCCTTTCCTCTTAATGATGGACTTCTAAACTCAAAGATCAAACCCATTACCCTAAAACCTCAGTCTCTTAACAGACTGAGCTACAAGGCAGACAGGTTGATCCCAGTTTCTCAGAGCTCTTCACTCTTTTCTCAGGGTGTCTGATTTATTTTCATACTTTTATTATGGGCTGACATGGTGGGCAGTGGGTAGCGCTGCTGCCTCATAGCAAAAGGTTTGAGTCTTTGGGCTGGGACCTTTTTGTGTGGAGTTTGCATGTTCTCTCTGTGTCTGCGTGGGTGTTCTCCGCCTTCCTCCCACAGTCTAAAAACATGCCCAAAGTTGCCCATAGGTGTGAATGAATGGTGTATGTGCCCCACGATAGACTGGTGACCTGTCTGGGGTGTATCCCTGCCTCCTACCTGTAATGCACTGGGATTGGCTCCAGCTGACCCCCGTGACCCTAATGAGGAATAAGTGGGTATATAATATGACTGACTGAGCTGCTAATTCTGCCTTCAAATGCCTATATCCTATTTGTGTTTGTTTTTCTGACAAGATCAACAGTAAAGAATGAGCAAAGTGCCTGAACAAGAATCAAATCAACATTATGTCTGTCAGGACACCAATATGTACCAACAGGCAGCCGATCGTGATGCTCTTCCTCCTGATAGTCCAGGTTTTGTCCTATTTCATTTCAACAAGTTAACAGTAAAGTACGAAACTACTACATAGATTTGAACCAACAGCTTTTGTTACTCGGGTGTTCTTTAGGGAACCTGCTCATCCTCCTACAATGTCTGTCTTTATAAATGAAAATGTTAACTTTTGCATGTTTGCTTTTGCTTAGGATAAGAAGATCAACAGTAAAAGATGATAATTCCTCACTGGGTATTGAACCAGCATTATGTAAGTCAAGTGTTCTTGTTCATCTCTGTGAGCTATTTAGGAGCAGAAAGAGCAAAGAGGAAAGGCTGAAATCTGTGATAGAAATAGACAAAACCTTCCACACACACCTAAAATCTCACCAAGTAGGGAAAATGACTAATGACTCAGAGTTTTTCTTTTTTTGTTCAATTCCCAGGTGTATTTTTTAAAGTGAGAAACCCAAATGTCGAGTCATTGCTCTACAAAACTTACACCAACATGTCAGTCCAGATAGCTCAGTGTGTCGGGAGGCTTACTGGAAATTTTTGCAACATTTGTTCAGTCCTCAATGACCTTTAAAGTCCAACATCCAAAGTGCAGATGTTCAAATGGTGGGAAAATGTATGTATAAGATAAACAAAACAGACTGATATATACCATTTACTGGCATATACCATAGATTGGTATATGCCAGTACATCCAGCTATCTTTGTGTGAGATAAGGATTGTGATTGGCTGATTATTTACCTCCATTTGAGGAAGAATTACAGCAGTTATTCTACTGCAAAATGAGCTATTAGTCTAGAATTAGTCTTTTTTATGTTTGACACATTACTTTATAAGATAATAATCTCAAACTAATTATTAAATTATTATGATATACAGCACTGTTTTACAGTGAACAGATCCGCTGCTGAACAGAATGCTCTTAGGATTTTTTTTTTATATTTCAAACCATCTGGGAAGAACAGCTACATGACATAATGTACATTTTAATTAAAGTTTGTGCAATACAGCATGTCTTGAGGCATTAGATCAAGCATGCGCTTGTCTGAAATATGACCACATGTTTTGACTAATGACAAGAAAACAGCTTGAATTTTGTCAGCAAACTAGAGGTTTCCACTTTTCATAAAACCTGTTGACAGAGCCCATTAATCTGTTGCTGAACCTGCAATTATCGCATCAACCATTTGTAAAGTTCTGCTTCAAGCTGATCTGATAGACAATAAATAAATTCTCATAGAAGCAATATACATGTTCCATTTTGTTATATCCTAAGAATCCTAGAAATTTTAAGATTTGTTTCTTCCTCCTCCTCTTGCAGTTATTAAATGTGTTATATTACAACAGACTGAGTCATACTTTGCATATACTGTATGTCTATGTTTGCAGTGTACACTTTTGTAACGCAGACCAATTAAACCAGGTATAAACAAATTCTAATTGAAAATATATATATTTTTTCATCTTATAGTAACCTCTTAACATTATTCCCCTTCAGACAATAACCTTTCTGTGCTCCCCCCAAAATAATAAAATATTAATGTAATGTATGATGCATAGTACCTGCATATAGTTAAGTCCAAAAAATGATGGATACTTTAACATTGGTTTCTTCCTCCTACCCCATTTGCAGTCAAAAATGTGTTTTATTAATACAGACTGGGTTATACTTTACAGAAACATCTATGTTGTATAAGGAACAAAATCTAATTGAATAAATCTATTATTTCCTTCCTATAGGATCAGCTAAATATGTATTGTACCTGCATATTGTATAATTAATGGTGGTAGGTCTGAAAGAACGAGTCACACATGGAAACAATAACTACAAGTCAGGTGTTACTTTAATTTCAGTTTAATCAGCATGTGATTTTTTTGTATAGGTCACAGATCAATAAACAAGTATTTGTTACTTGTAAGGTTCATTGACCTTAGTTTCTCTAAAACGTTGATTTACAGTTTCTGTTAAAATGTCTATATTGCAATATTGCATAGCATAATTTGAAATCTGAAACCTATTCAGCACAAGCAGTTAAAGGAAATCTCAATACTGTTGTGGTTCAACTGCAGGACAAAACACACTGTGGTGTTGTGTTAAACTGTAATTTACTCATCAACGCACTGATGATTTCCAGCGTAGTTCTAAATTTCCTCTGTGAAACTCATTTCATTGAGGCATGGGCGGCTCCACACGGTGAAGGTGCGCTGATAAAACTGAGAGAAATAAAAGTTTACAATACACATTATATATCTGAAATGAAACATGTAGCATTGAATCTTTGAGATTATATCAAGAAAAAAACACAAATAAAAACAGACATTTTAGATTTTTGTGAAGATATAATGATATGATGTCCTTCCCATGAAGGACTGCACCCACTTTCAATGAGAAAAGTCTAATTATATTGTTTAACTCAATTATCTGGTTAAAAAGAAAAAAAATACTATAGTTATGGTAAAGTATTTTGCAGTAGTGTTATTAATATAGTTTTCCTTTGCTTCAGTCTTTCTAGTTCTAATTTCTCTCTATGGGAACAGAAACTTCTACTAAAGCTACAATATGTATTTTTACAGAATAAATATCTAAAATTACTAAATCTGGCACAGGTCATGGACAGATCCAGATTTTGATCAAGGATGTCTGGATCTTTAATTCTTACAGCAACAAGCTGAGCTAGCTCGGTTAGCAGCTTAGGGAAAACACAGATTGTTAACATAAAGCTGCTTCATTCTGCATTTATACCTTTGATCACTGAGTCTGTGTGTTTTAGAAGAGAGAAAATATCTGCTGATAATACAGCTTCCAGTTAAAACCACCTGAACATCTGAATCATGACTTATTTATGACTCAAATTAAGGTAGTAACATTTTGCATGATGCATCATGACATCATTGACTGATATTGCTCAAAACACTCTTGCAATGGAAAATTACATATAGTGCATTTAAATTTCAGTTCTACTGTATGCTGGTTTAATATTGTTTCTAATTTGCCCCTTAATAAAGTCATTACCATAGCTTTTGCAGGGTCCTGGTGAACGGCACACGTGTGATCCACACATTCTTCATCGCCCTTTCTGCACGGGGTCGTTCCCAGCTTCACAGTGAAGACATACTTAATGCCAGAAACCACCTGGAAAGAGAAATGGATGAGACATGGTTAAACAGAGGTACGCCTTTATACTAAATCACTGTTGCAGTGGTGGATGCAGACTTTTTTGACTGGGATGGTCCAAGTGGGGCACTAAAGTAGCTACAAGCGCACGTGAGAATATCATTAATTTACCATTATTGTCTCCACAAATGTAATATAAATCTTCCATTGTCTATTCTCAATTAACCCACTCTATCGCTCTCTGGCCATATGAACCAACCCCTTTTTCAGAAGTTATTATTGCAAATAGTGTTTATTGGATGATTTGTGATATACAGACATTTTCTTCAAAAAGCTAAACCATGGGTGCCTGCATAGGTTTTGTGTTTTTTGTGTGTGCAAATTTCTTCACAACCCAACCTATTTTAGGCCGGTGCCCCCCACCCTCCGTAACGCACATGCACTGTAGCGATCCTGCTGTGGATTGCAAAAATAAGGAAGGAATTTCAAAATAAAGGACTAAACTAACAGGATTTATTTCCTTTATAAGACTTTAGAAAAAGCCTGAAATGGATCTGCAGCTGACTCCACTTGTGATTTCGACTTGACTCACCTGACTCTGAGCCTTGATCACTTCCGCCACCTGTTTGTAGTACAAGCTGTTGATGCTCTTGTTGTGTTCCGCGACGGCGTAGTCCAGCGCCCTTTTCACCTCTGGGTCATTCATGTTTACGTCGGTCAACGCGCTGGTCATGATCGGTCCTGTAGTAATGGCGCAGATTACTAAAGCAAGTATGATCTTCCTTATCGTGTTTCTGAATGGAGCTTTGTTCCCTTAAATCAGCAGCAACGTTCAAGGGAGGAGCATTATGACTTTATCTGTAAAATTACGAAACGGTATTATAAACTTTCCAATGGTTCAGTTCACCAAATTAGTCATGGCATATTTCAAAACTAAGGAGGAAACGTTTACCAAAACACATGTGAACCAAGGGAGGATCCCTAATCTAAAATAAATACAGTGCTTAATTCTCTTCCCTCTTCCGACTTCGCCGTTTACCGACTTTCATCATAGCCTGTGATTCGAGTGTTGTTGGCAATCAGCATGGATCAAACACAATGCCCCACCCAATTTTATGAGATCTGTATCGCACAGTGTGGCCGGCAATAAATGTATGAGATTACTAAAATCTCAGTCTATAGGAGGCTTTAGAGATGCTCATGACAACAAAGGGGTTAAAGGTACTGTTGTCCCTCATCTTATTGGCCCTAGTGAATGTGTCTGCTGGTTGTAACAAAGGAAATACCATACATACTGAAGGACACAGGACATCTTCACCTTCAGGCCACTAAACCCAACACTGCAGTATTGGGAACATGAACAAACATGCTTACTAAAGATGACTGTTGACACTGTTAACAGGTCAAAAAGCCTTATCTGGTGATCTCAGTGTACTAATATTTCAGTTCCTAATACAGCGTATATCATGTTAACAGGCTCTGGAGTGAATGAGGGCATACCCTTTGATCTTTATACTATTTTCAGCAAGTTTAAGTTAAAGTTTATGACTTGCTCACATGTAAATGATGAACATCTACTGGACCACAGAATCCTCTTCCATGCTCTTCTACAAAGACAATTTAGAGAATTAAAAAAAACGAAGCATTGTTGAAATCATTTCCAGGTTTTAATAAATGTAAACATAATCACAGATGATACTGGCACTCCAATGTGTCCAAGGACTGGTTTAAAGAGAGCAATATAATGCATTATACTTTTCAAGTTCAATGCTCATTAAAACTATATTGCACCAATGTTGTGTCTGTTGTTAATCCTTGAGAATTTGTGATATTTTATGCAAAACATAAAAATATTCTATATAAATAAAAATAATACACATTGTGCTAAAGCAGATTATATCAATAAAGGAAACAGTCTTCTCAGTATTTCAGACGACTATACTCATAGTGATTGTATCAATAAACCTATTATTGTATTAAACAAGTTCATTTTAATTTTTAGATAGGAAAAAATGTATTTGTTAAAACATGTACAGCTCAATAAAGTTAAAAAAATTCACTTGAACCATCATTAAAATGTAAATATAGCCTACGGGATCCTCAAAGAAAGCATCTCCAATCTCACACTACTCACTCTCCTCTTTCTGTCAGTTTCTAAAGCCTTTTATATTCACAGGTGCCTGAAACCACACATAATCCACCCATTCTGCCCCCTCTGCCTTTTGTGTTTGTGTACAGATGCTGGGATCTGTAGACAGAGCAATAATGTTATTGTTTACACGGGTTGGCACTTTAAATTGTAGTTTAGGGTGGAACCAGCCCACTCCGCAATCCCTGTGAGCCAGCGCTAAGACAGTGGTGGGCATTAAACGAACGGGTCTGGTGTCAGACAAAATGTCAGCCACGAAAAGCGTGCGGAAGAGTTGCCTTAAGCACGGTGATACACGAAGACACTGATCTCCACCGGCCACTAACAGCGCCTCCATGTTGATCTCGTACAGCTCTTTGGGGAGGACGACGGAGCCGCCCATTACCAGCAGCACGCGGGGCACAATGCTGAGGGAAAAAAGCACCTCCAGCTGCTGCAGCACCTCCTCTAGCTCCTGAAGGGTTTGCTGACACTTGTCTGCAGATTGCACTGGCCTCCGGCTCACTACATCTTTATCCTAAAAAATAAAACAGCACTGTCTTAATCCAGGGTTCCTACAGGTTCCTTCAAGTTAAATTCAAGTCGTTATAAAATATGTTTTTTACTAAAATTTCACCTGTAATATTTAAGGCATTATGAATATGATGTAATACAGAAAATAGAGTACGGAAAAGTCATTCTGATTATTTTTGGTGATCATTTTTCATTAATCAATTCATACTGGAGCATGTAACTTGAAGACAGTCCCTAACCCAGACTGACAGTAGACTGGTAATGTGTAGACTCTGTTTTCTGGTGAAACGTAACATGGCGAAGAATGCTGACAGAAATATTATAGTATATGAAAGTATGATGATGTTGCTATATACTATGCTCTTTATTTATGTAGACATTGTCTTGAAAAGATGCAATACGGAGAAGCTATATCCTACTGCAATTTTTAAGACCCAGATATCAAAATTTAAGACTTTTTCTAGTCTTTTAAAGTAATTATTTAAAATGTAGGAATTCATTGCTTTTAAGATTTTTAAGACCCTGTAGGAACCCTGTTAATCACAACAAACTCACAATATTTATCATTTGTGAACATGTGGTGTGTGCTACGTTCATTTCTGATATTCACCTGCGTTGAAGCTTGCCGTTTCCTCTGGGAGTACACCAGCTGGTCATATGTCATAGGGAGCTGCTGTCTCTGATACAGGACACACTTGAGGATTTCGCTGACAAAACGGCAGCAGCCTTCCTGCGTTACAGCACCAGGAAAGACCACGTTCACACGGCCTTCCTCCTGCGCTCTTCTCGTTGTCATCTCAACATCATTGTTCTCTGCATTATTATGTTGTTTACTGGCAGTCAAGTTGGAATCCTGGAAACTTCTCTGACTTGAAGTATCCTCTTCTTGGGTGTTTTCTGTCCAAATAAGGAGGATAATGTAATTAGGGTGAGCAATAGGCCTGTCTTTTTCTATGTTAGCTAGTTAAATGTTAATGAAATCCAGCAAGGCCGGTGCTCTAATAAAGCCATTGTCCTCATCTTCCCTACAATGCACATTGCTTCTGTCTGGCAACGGTGGAGGAAACACTCAGACCTCTTGTTTAAGAATTAGTAGAAAATACTCAAGTTCTGCATTCAAAATGTAGCTACAGTAATGAAGTGTTATCAGCAAAAGCATCAAATTAAAAATAGGAAAAATAGGAAAGCCACCTTTAAAGGTGTTCTATCACTAAAAACGTGATGTTGAGTTTATCGACGTGGAGCTAATTTGGAGAAAATTTGTTATAGTCCTCGATCAAAATAGTGTTATATTTATATTTTTAAAAACGATAAGAGCAACAATTTAATATAATATATATATTGGACGTGTATTTATTTTATTTCAAATATTAAAATCGTCATTAGAAAAATAACTAAAGCAGTGGGGTGTAATGTACAATATTTCCTTCTGACATGTAGCGGAATCATCAGAAGAAAATGCTGAAGCAAAGTAGAAGTACCCCAAACTTGAGTGAGTGGTGGAAGCCGGAAAGTAACTAAGTAGCTACAACTTACTTTTCAGCTTCCATCACTGGATACCAGTGACGTTACGGTAACTGTTAACTATAATACCGTAATTACGCGTTAATGCTCATCATTACTTACCAGGAGTGTAGTTTGAAGAGGACATGGCGGTGTTTTCCTTGTCTTCAGCACTGTTCGCACAGTTTTTACTGGCAGTTGATCGATGTTCAGAGGAGACATCATTTGATTCAGTGGTATTATTCGCATTTAGACTCGTGTTTACAGCCTGTCGTTCGACCTCCTCGGAAAGTTTCTTTGAGTTGGAGTCGTTGGAAACGTTCAGTAACGTTGAGACTTTACGTGTCACATTCGGTTCCTCGGCTGTGATGATATTCTTTTCTGTGTCATTGTTCCCGCTACCGAGCGTGGCCGTAGGTTTTGTGGTCTCTGGTGTTATTTTCATTATAATTAATTCTTCTTCCATATTTTTGAATGTCTCCGCCGGGTCCTTTTCGCAGTGCATCATGGGAAACTTAGCTTCGATGCTGCGTTCAAGTACGTGGAGGCGCTCCATGTTCCTTTGTGATCCACAGCCGTTTTGTATTTTAACGTCAATGGTTCAAATGTATGTCCACCGCGACTCGGAAAATTAAAAAGTCATTTCTAGTGGTGTTATTTTGTAACCTTAATAAGTTATAGGCTAATAAAAACACAGACTAAAAAGTCTGTGTCGTGAATGTATCACATTTACCTTTTTGCCGTTTGACAGTGAACGTTCTGTTTTCCCGAATGTTTCGAATGCAACACAACTCAACTTTATTTATAAAGGCTCTTTCATACAATCATGCAGCCCACAGAGCCCAGATAGAAAATAAAAGCAAAATGAATATAACAATAAATAAAAAAGAAGGACGAAAGGAAGGAATATTACTGTAATAAAACAATACAGTGTAGTGTGATGAGAATGTAAGGACGGGCCACAGGTGAGATAATTAGGTGTGAAATATGCTGCAGGACGACAGGCTTCCTTTTAAACCAACAAGCAATTAAGCCGAGAACAGACCTGTTAGGTGTGCTCTTTGTGATTTCGATCGATAATGGCTTCAGTGTGCTCAGCGGTCCGAGTCCGTCCGTTGAAAAAAAAAAGTACACGAGTTACAACAATTAGTTGGTTTTAGAGATTTCATTGTCTCCAAGATTTCAAATTCAACGCATGTGCCTCTATTTTTCCAAGGAAAGAGCAGTTATCATCCAAGGTGATAGCCCATACAAAGGGGGACACTAACTATTCATAAGGTATTTTGGCACAAAATGAGATGCACACTATTGTAATTAATGAAGGTTTTCTTTTTTAAATGTGTTCTCTTCATATTCTGGCCTTCATCTCTTCAAGGGGAGCTGAAGGGCAGAGGAAAGGCCTTTTCCTATGATTTCTCATATGATTCAACTGACAGTGGAAGCCACATATTTACATCCCAGGAGTGGCTGAATTCCTCTCCTTACATCTTTTGAATAACTTGCTTGTATCCTAGTGTACAACGGTGACTTGGCTATCGGTTTTCTCTTTAATTCCCTTTTTACCTACTATTTTAAGTAATTGTATTTGTGCTACTTTAGATTTATCATGACTTGGGGTTGGCTATCTTGAAAGCTCATTTGAGTGTATCAATGCCTGTGTGTTCACTTATGGCCAAACAGGCTCAGGGAAATCCTATGCTATAATGGTACAGTAAGGCTTTCTTTTTAGCTTCATTGGCACTTTTACTAAGACTTAAATACATATAAAATAAATGCACATATAAACATTCTTTATTATTTCCAACTTTCATGCCAAATGTGCCCTGTAATCATCCCTTCCATCACCAGAGACACCCCCAATATCATAGTATTGTTACTGCTGCAAGCTTACATTGCAAAAAATTCCATATGCGCTAACCTAGTGTGTACAGCACTGACTCCTCACCACACTAGAAACTGACTGATGGCTGGATCATCAGACATCCCTCCCCTTCTTTCCATTTATCTCCATGTTTCTCCTCACTAATCAGAAAATGTGATGAGGGAAGCAGCCCGCAGCTTTTCTCTCCTCACCTTGCACAGCAATGGAAATTTCACATTATCAATGAGGTTTCTGCTTGTCTACCACGAGACGTCTGCAAGGTCATCAGCGGAGCTGCTGTCAACATCCGAGATAATTATATATGGCTCTTATTGCTTACTATCGGTTACTTTGTAATTAAAACAAGAGGGCATGCAGCTCAGAGTGGAATTGCTTTTATGCTTCAGTACCTCCATATCAGATGAGCTGTTGTGTTGTTCAGCAGTCTTTGCATGTGCTGAGTTGTGGTCATAGTGTAGCATAGACATAAAAAAAAAAGAGAACGCGATAGGAGCAAAATAACATTGTGTCGGACCAACGTTTTGGGATGAGTTCTAAGTGTTATATTTTCTCATGTTCATGTGCCAGGAAGATGAAGGTTTAATCCCACGGATCTGTCAGGGCTTGTTCAGCGAAATATCTCAGAGAAGTGAAACTGATGCCGTGTCATTCTATACAGAGGTCAGGTAAGTGACTATTATACATACAGTGATGCTCTTCCTCATCTTAAAGTGATGGTACAGGACAGTGTTTGGCATTGAATCCATATTGTGGAGATTATGGATCAGGATATTTGAGATATTTGCTGATTTTAATACTAAATACTACAAATAATCACAATACTTTAGTAAATAATTAAACCAACATATCTTGCTAATTGTATTGCCACCCATAGATAATTTTTTGATCATTTTCTAAAAATCAAGCAGAGAAGCACAGCACTTTACACATACATCCCTGATGGCCAGGGACAACCTCTTTGAATACAACTAAAGGCAAAAAACAGGAAAAAACAAGTGTATGCTACACTACTCTCTGATTCCCGTTTTTAAATGTGTTGAAACTGTAATTTAAACAATAGTTACGTTTAGGTCATGTGCCCTCTCTCACTTCTCATTTTAAAACCGCCAACATTTTTTTTGTTTGTTTTTTTAATGTACACTAAGCTTCTCGTTTTTATCTGATCTCATGACTGGTTTCAGTTTTCAACACTACCATTAAGCAACCTGTATGTTTTTATCCAGGCGACATGGTCTCTGCCATTTTCATTACTGTCACGCTCTCGTAAAGCCTAATTGCTCCAATGCCGAAAATTGTTTTTGGAATCAGACACTCAAGACTAGTCCCTTTGCTTCTTGCACACAAGCACCACAGTAGTGAAATATTCTGCCAAAACCTACTTTGCATATATTTGTTTATTCACTGCTAATGCAAGCAGAACAATGCAAGCACAATAACTTGGCTTTAAACCCCGTCTTTCGATAGTAGATGGTGAAGAGCGACTTGTTTTGCTCTCATTTATTGTTGTGCCGTCACACATCAACACTAAAACCCTCTATTCATTTGTACTTTTGTGACCTTGTGTGCTATCTGTGATTTTGAAATTTTGCATACTAGTGCAGTGCCTGTAGGAACTATGCTTTCCTGTATAATTATATAAGAGAAGTGCTGACACTTGAAAGCAGATGAGAACAGCATGATGAAACTTGAGAAATAGTACTTACTGATGAGATTACTGTAACACGGAGGGCATCCAGAATAGGCAGGCTACAATTTATGTTAAAAATGTGGATCTCAATCTACATATCATTTTTAAATTGTGTTGACAGGCCAAGTAAAACCAGACTTATTATAAATCTCTTACTTCATACTTTTTCCTGTATGCTTTCATAACGTTGGCTGCATGATTTATGCAGGAAGAAATGTGACAACGGAACTTTGACTCATAAAGAAAGTGCTGGGAAGCAACATGAGGAGTGCCGTGATACAGAGTTTTATACTGTAATGAAAGTGCTGCTGCAGGATAGTGCTGTCATATGTTAATCTATAGGATTTTAACTTTTAACGACAATAATGATGTTTTGAATATCTATCAAAAATTTCCACAAAAAAGGATGCATGCCATCGTTCCAGTGCACAAGCTATATCCGAAAGCTGATTGATCTGAGAGTCAGAGAGCTACATGGTTCACAGACACTCCTTGCTTTATAGATAGATGTGCATCGGCACCAGCTTTTTGGAGATCTACACTGACCGTGTGCTCCCACAGAAGAGAACACCCACAGATAGTGGAGGCCTGAGAGTGAGAGAGCACCCTAGAGACAGGCCCTATGTAGAGTTTTATTCTGCTTACCACGTCCATCTCTGCTGAGTTGACCTGAAAGGCGGAACATTTTCATACAGAAAACTACAACGGCTGTTTTCAGATCCGTCCAAACACTTGGTGCACACCCACAGTGATACAAAGGAACAGCTCATTCTCAGGGAATGCCAGCAGCCCCACGGCCAGAACGGGGATGAATGACTCCAGCAGCCGCTCTCACTCAACTTACACCATCAATTTCACTACAGTTAACTAAAGTGTTGAGCATCCTTGCTGCCATGTTGTCCGTATGAATCAGGGTAAACATTTGAAAGTTACCCGAACATTTCTTCCCCCAAGAGCTCTAATTACCCCAGTTTATCCATTTTTTGTGTTCTGAACCTTTTTCTTTTTTTAATTTTTTTTTATAAAACTTGTTTTTTCACCTTCAAAGGATTTTCTTTTTCCATCTTAAGTAACACTTTTGTTGGGATACCGCCCATATACCTAAATATTCCTCTGTCACGTTGCCTCTTTTAAACTAAATGAGGATTGTTCGGTTATGTAAAAATAAGAGAACGTGATAGAAGCAAAATAACATTGTGTGGGACCAACATTTTGGGATGAGTTCTAAGTGTTATACTTTCTCATGTTCATGTGCCAGGAAGATGAAGGTTTAATCCCACGGATCTGTCAGGGCTTGTTCAGCGAAATATCTCAGAGAAGTGAAACTGAGGCTGTGTCATTCTATACAGAGGTCAGGTAAGTGACTATTATACATACAGTGATGCTCTTCCTCATCTTAAAGTGATGGTACAGGACATTGTTTGACACTGAATCCATGTTGTGGAGATTATGGATCAGGATATTTGAGATATTTGCTGATTTTGATACTAAATACTAAAAGTAATCACAATACTTTAGTAAATAATTAAACCAACATATCTTGCTAATTGTATTGCCACTCCTAGATAATTTTTTAAATTATTTTTGAGTGGATTTTCTCAAGCTATTTTTAATGTAGTGGTAAATCCTAAATGTCAAACAAGCAAAGCAGAACTGTCAGATATATCCCGACTGCCTCCCAAGAACCCATGTTACTTGTTCAAACAAGTTTGTTTCTTGTCATTAGGGACCATATGTATTCAAACATATATAGAAGATAAGACAAATATTGTATAAGAAATATAAGAAAAATATTTCTTTTAACATGACAAATAATAAATATTAAGGGAAGATGTAACTTTACATGTTATATAAAGATATTGTCACCAGCATTAAGGCCTCAGTATTTCCCTCATATCCATGATGCTATAATCACAAACACTTTCAAAACATTTAGAAAAAAAATGGTCTTATTTTCATTTTCTAAAAATCAAGCAGAGAAGCACAGCACTTTACACATAAATTCCTGATGGCCAGGGACAACCTCTTTGAGTACAACTCAAGGCATTTAGAAACGCAGAACATTTTCATAGAGAAAACTACAACGGCTGTTTTCAGATCTGTCCAAACACTTGGTGCACACCCACAGTGACACAAAGGAACAGCTCATTCTCGGGGATTGCCAGCAGCACCACGGCCAGAACGGGGATGAATGACTCCAGCAGCCGCTCTCACTCCACTTTCACCATCACTTTCACTAAGGTTAACTAAAGTGTTGAGTATCCTTGCTGCCGTGTTGTCCGTATGAATCAGGGTAAATATTTGAAAGTTACCCGAACATTTCTTCCCTCAAGAGCTCTAATTACCCCTGTTTATCCATTATTTGTGTTCTGAACCTTCTTTTTTTAAAACGTGTTTTTTAATCTTCAAAGGATTTTTTTTCCCATCGTAACTAACGCTTTTGTCGGGATACCGCCCATATACCTAAATATTCCTCTGTGACGTTGCCTCTTTTGAACTAAATGAGGATCGCTCGGTTATGTTTTATTCATGCCGCAGGCGTGGTTTGATTCAGAGTTGCCATGTGAGACGCTGAGTAAGATCCACCTGGTGGACCTGGCAGGCAGAGAGAGAGCTGATGCCACGCTCGCCACAGGCACTCGGCTGAAGGAATGTGCCAACATCAACAAATCCCTGGTCACCCTGGGCAGTGTGATCTCAGCTTTGGGCAAATGACTGTTACAGCATAACTGACATGCTATGACGCGACATCTCCATCTATGATTGACCTGACTGGCTCAATATTTCCGTGCAATCACTCAAGTTATTCACATGGTGTGGGATTTAGGCTTACTTTCTCAGTTTGTTTTACAGCTCAGAATGTTTTATTACAGACTTTGGCAAACTCATTTGTGCAAAGTGGTAGCAGTTTTTTGGAGGATTTGTGTGTCAATGAACCTTTTGTCCCTGTAAATGGTTTTGGGATGAAACTTATGTCCTCTGGAACTCTCTCACATCTCGGAGTCAGTAAGACACAATATATTTTATTGGAGCTCTTATGTCTGAGTTGGTGTTTCCTTTCCGTGTGACCTCCCAGCTGACCCCAGCGTGGGAGGACAGACAACAAGACAGAAGAAGCAGATGTTCATTCCTTACAGACGCTCTGTGCTGACATGGCTACTTTAAGACAGCCTGGGAGGAAACTCAGAGGCTACTAGCAAGCATGTACTAAATCAGACCTCTGCTGTCACTGGAATTTTCCAGAAAGTGTTTGTCACCTCTTCTGTTCTCATCTGCTTTTGAAGTTGAATTTAAACACAAACTATGTACATAAGCCTCTTTTTGTTTTATCTAACTGTGGCTCATCTGCATGTGTGTATTTCTCGCAGGTGACCTCATTTGACAGCCATTTCTCCTCCCGATGTGAACGATGGGGAGACTCTGAACACATTACGCTATGCCAGCTGCACTAAAATCACAGCGACTCCTATGGCGAACGAAGACGGCAGCGTGAAGGTGATCAGAGAGCTGCAGGGAGAGGTCACAAGGCTGATAAAGCTACTGCAAGAAGCCAAACAGTCCTTGCTTATGTTTAATCTAAAAAATACTTTAAAAGGCCACAAAGAACACAATATGCCGACAGATTCTATTCAGAGGTTATGGTGTAGGTCCGGCTGTCTTTTCACTACTACTCCAATTTCCCCGTGGGGAGCTGTCTTCTTCTGTGAACGTAGATGTGGAGTTGCATGTGAATGAGGCAAAGGTGAGTCACCTGCCAAAAGAAGAACAGAGGTGTTTTAATGTGATTCTCGGTAAATAATACACATGCTATACCTACAATATCCCCCAGGTATGAATGCTGACCAGGGAGTAGGCCAACAAATGGGGAGAGATTGGAAGTATTCTGCAGGTACAGACATTGTTCATGCATGTATTCATGTTTTAATCTTATATATATATATATGTGTTGAGTCTTTATTGTTTTTTCCTGGTCCAATATAAGTGTGATTAAGCCTAACAGTCTTAAACAGACAGTCTTATATGTGTCTAAGCTCCAGCCACTTTCACAGCAATTTTAGAAAATAATAATCACCACTTTGTCTTCATCAGTCTGCTGTAAGAATATTGTATTTCGACGGAGGCCGAGGAGAATTTGTATAAATATTTTTGTGCCAGTGTAAAAGCTGACTCCCAAAAGGCTGGAATGTTTGATTCTTGAACATGAAAAAGAACATAAAGAGACAGGCAACTGACTTGATGGAACAGATTTGTTCCATGAATCCAGTTTTTGTTTTTCCTTATCAACTGCATTATAGTAACATCCAAAGACTTCCAGTAAATCCCATCCCACAGAGCATTCCCAGAACATTCCTTCCAAGTTTCTATTTTGGAAAAACCTTGCTCAATATTCTAAAAATGTTTTGCAAATGTTTTTTGTTTAATGTAACATTCCAAAAATATTCTATAAATATAAATATTATATTATATTTATATTAATATAAATATTCTAACAACCACATATTTTTGGGGGGATAATGTTTAAATTGTTATTATTTTTTTTCTATGCTCCCTTTTTCAATTTAATATTTTCAGAACACATTTGTATTTTATTTTAAATCCCCAAATCCATAAGCTGTATTCAGTGAAATATTATGAAAAAAATACATCATTTTGGTACAGAATTATATGCTTACTGTGACAGTTTTCTCTATTCATTTTACCATTTTAACAATTACCAACCCTCCAGCAGCAGTTTTGACAAATAGGGCTTGCAGTAAAACCACCCTACCAGCTGGTGTCACTGCAAGTCTTGTGAACAAACAGAGCCACTGATTGGACAGCAAGAGTAATGAGCACAGAGTCAAACTGGCATTTAGATTTAATTTCCCATTTATTTAGATTTAAATGGCACTCAAATTCCAAAGTGAGTTTATGGCAGCTTTCTGTGAGTCCTGCATAAAGAAACGGAATGGACATGCATTACGCTTTAACGAAATATGGTTTCTCTGTGGCAGTGTCCTGGCAAAAAAAAAAAAGAAAAACAGCTGCTGGCACAAAAGAAGAAAAAAAAAAATCCAACCAATGCTGCGTTTACACTGAACACTTTTTTTTTCTCTGTTGATTTTGTGCCCAACCTCCCAAATAACACCAAATGTCATCTGTTTTGGACTCCTCGTATTCAGCCAAATAGCCTGTTGCATTATGTATTAATCGGTGAAGCATGCTGGTCATGAGAATTATGGGGCGACAGCTTGTCTCCATCATATATACTAGATGCATATTCACTCTAGCAGCTTTTGCATGGGTTTAAACTGTTATGTCTTAGAATACATTTGTCAGGCTTGTAGTAGCCATTGATGATCCCGCAACGGAGCACAATTTTCCATCTGTGGAAGCATTTAAAAAGAAAGACTTAATGTAAGGATACCTGATGCCTGAATGTCGGCTACATGTGTGCATGTCTGAGGAATAAAATTTTTATCCTGTATGGTTAGCAGGTGACATTTAATGGCTTGACGGCCGTTTATTCATGACAGTGTATTGGAACTCATTAGCAGCTGTCACTGCTCCTAATTAAGAGGCCTTAATTATTGACATATGGAACTTTCGTCTTTAACTGTCCGGCATATTAATTAACATTACAGACTTGTAAATCTGTTTGCATGTTGAAGCTTGATGACTTCATGCTCAGTGGCAAAATTGTCAGTTTGCTGGCAGAGCTGAGAAATATTTCTTATTTACTGTACGACTGTGCTCATCCGTGTGCACATGGGTTATGATGCATGATACAACGTGATGCCTGGGCGAAAAGGCCACTGTACTCGTGACCTGCAGGCATGGCGGTGTTGCCGGAGCTCTAAGTGTTTGATGAATGACTTTATGGATTTGACATTTGTCTTCCTGTGCATTTGCATTCGGCCCGAGTGAAAAATGATAAGTGGGATTCCTGCATGGAATGTTGCACACTCCACCGACATTAGAGTGGGGGGGTGTCTTTGATCAGTTTAGTGAAGAGAAGCACATTCAAGGCCTTATTTGAAGCCATTTAAAATTCTGCGCACATACATAAAGAAAAGCTTAATCACATTTGTGGAATTGAGTGAAAGATCTATTTTATTTATTTAAAACAAATTCTTTCAATTTGTGGTGTTCAAATACAACGGATATGCTGTTATAACTCAGCCTCCGAGTTAAAAGTTCATGGCGCTGTTTACGCTTGCTTTATAAATTAAGAGCAGTCTTCTCAAACTCTTAAAGCCTCATTTTTTTTTTTGTATGTGTGTGCGCGTTTAATTTGCTCAGAGCTAGATGGAATTTCTGCTCGGGCCCGTTAGGAGACAAGTTGACCAAGAGCGGTGTAAACTGAATTTTGAATTCTGTATTCAAAGCAGATTTAGAATGCAAAGTTATTCATCGTCAGCTTCCCAGATTGGTTACAGGGCATGTGGGAACAAGAAAGTAATTAATATGAGATGGATTCCAGAGCAGCCTCTTACCAGACAGAGACGGCAACAAGTTGAGAGAACAAAAAAGGCAGGAAGAGGGTAAAGTGAAATGTTGTCTACTGCAGGGATGTATGTGTATATCCATATACATATGCATGCACACACACACACACACACGCACATACACTCTCACACGTACATAAACACACAGATTTGTGAGTACTTCTCCTGCATAAGTGTAGTTGCTTTCTGCTCCCTCAGCCACCCTTTCAGGTCTCCTTGTAACACAGTATGGTGGGAGGAACCTCCATTTCAGTAAGATAAAATGAACCACAGTGTTTCTTTTGATCCTGGTACTCTTTGTATTTCCAAAACATGCAAAAATCATTGCAACATGAGTTAGGCCTCAGAGCCTTGCTCTGTGTAATGTTAATTTACTTCATGCTGTCAGCAGTTTATCATTTCTTCATGACCCCCTTTTAATTTTATTCATTCACATTCCTCTCGCGCCCGGTTCTAAAATGGGTTGTTTCCTTTCTTAATTTAATCAGAGTGGATCAGAGTGACGCCCTTTTAAATTGTAACTACAAGTACATACATTACAGCTGGAATGCAACAAGTATCTGGTTTCAGATTCTGCTTTTACAGTTAGTGCATGAAGGGATGTTAAAGAAACAAAAAGGAGAGCTAACAATGTTCTTTTCTGTGAGTGGAAAATAACCAATTATGGAAAACATAGGGCTTCATGCCATTTTGTTGATGTAATTACCTTTCCTTTTATGTGGAAGTAATTGTAACTTTAAAGAACATGGACATAAATACAGGTCTTTTGAAGGAAATTAACCTTTAAATGTAACTGTGCAATTCCAGAGTTTCCTATGTTCTTAAGAGTTGCTTCACTTGACGAGGGTGATGGGCGGTGAGGAAAGAATGATTGGTTGGCCTAGCATGGCCCTGTTTTGAAATGCATATTAACCAATCTGGGAGCTAAACTGTCAAAGCACTGAGAAAAATCCATTAAAAATTCAGCCCAACCACAGATGATGGCTTTTAACGGAAGCTTAAATGCTGCCCGAGTCTGGCTGCTGGTCTAGGCCACAGTTAATTACAGTATGTTCACCAGCTGCCTCAGTCTGAAATACATTTTTTTTCCCCTCATAGCGAATGGACTGTCTTGACTGGATGTGGTGAGGAGCAACTTCCTGAGAGGCGAAAATACAAGTATCTCATCTGCTTCTGGATGTCTGAGGAAAGTGACACAGTGCATTAATCTGTCAGGGTGCTCCTCACCTCTAATGAAGTCAGTGAAGAATCACTTTTAATTAAGTACAGGGGCTGGGGTCGATGCCTCTCCTTCTTCATTAGAAAAAAAAAGGATTTCCCCCATCTCACAACTGCCAATGAGTGAGGTGTCGGTGCTGGACACGTCTCTCTCTTCACGGTCCAATCTATACGAAAAGAGGAGGAGGAGGTTGAATGAGAGGGGAACCAGATATGCAGAGTGTTGCCTCTGAATCTTATATATGTGAGATTTTATACTCTGCCTCTTGGGAGGCTCTTATAATAATCCATGGCAATGTGAGACATTAGTCCACCAGCTTAACAGAAAACGACTTCTGATAGGGCCACTCATACTTTGGTAGCCCCTAGGTTATTGAACCGCAGCCACTGCCCTAGGAAGAAAAGGTTATTGGCCCTAAACAATTTCCCAGAATTAAATAGCTGTTTCTAGCTTAATTCGGTGTATCTTTTGAACCTTTCAGGTCATCCGAGGCTAAATGTTTAATTTCTTGTTGGATAATTGCCAAATTACCCGCTTAACGAACTCATTTCGTCTGCAAGCCTGTCTGGTCTCTTGACTACCTTTGTAACCTTTTAGTCAAGTTAGAAATTAAATAATACTAAATTGACATTTTCAAGCAAAATGAATATCACCCCCTGACAGACACATATGCGTAAGATGGTGTGACTCATGCTTTTACATTTCCTCCAGCAACAATTGTTGGAGGCAGTGAAGCAGAGTATGGAACAGATCAGAGGTTTAAGTGTAGTGTATCTGTCCTGTGCTTTTAGTAATGGCTTTTAAGGATTAAATCAATTTCTTGACTACTTATTGCTTTTCTGTGGAGCGGTGCTGTAACACCATTAAATACGTATTTAGCAGGGATTTCTGGACCGGCAGAATGGATTTTTTTTTCTCATGTAGACATTAATTTCTGACTGGATTTTTAGTTGTGATGTAACTCTAATGTTTCTAATGTTGCTTTTTGTGAAATATGGACATTGAAGTGCTTTTTTAAAAATCGTTTGCTTCCTGAGGTCTGGCATTTATGCAAACACAGAATGTGTCACACAGGGTAAAAAAAAAAATTGAAAATGCCCCTATGAGATATGCTTATAATGATTAATTTTACCCTAGTTATTCACTTTGGTTAACAAGTAGTGCACCATCAATAGAAAAGAGCTGTGTTGCTTAGCTACAGCATGCCATGCTTCCACTCTGAGCCACACGAATCCACTTTTAGTTTGACCTTTCATATAGTACTCCTTCAGACACATTGTAAATGACATGGACCTGACTGAAGTTTGTTGCTTCTATCTAGAGTTGATGTACTTTACAAGCTGGGGAGTGTTTTAATAGCAACATAGCGTTGATAGCTATGTATCAATAAAAGCAATGATGTGTGTCATGCAACCCACCTGTGTGTATGTGTGTGCGGGAGGTGGCGGGTTGCGTCGGTTTCGCTTGGTGAACACAATGTACAGTTTGACTCTCGCCACGATAATCTGAATGATTTATGGTGTCTCTCTTGCCGTTAGCCACTCTACTGCTTCATGGGGACACATGGTTGGAGCACCGCTATTCTGCTTGGCCTTCAGGCTAGGAAGAGCAGTCATAAAGAATTCAGTTTTCTGCTGGTTGCCATTAAATGACTGTCAGCATTTTTATTTTATATTGTGTGCCATTCCAGCTACAGGCTACTGAAAGAGGTTTTTCACTGCCGCCCCCTCACGGAACATACTCTAGTGTCCCGTAGGAGGAAACGGTGGCTCTGAAGGAAGGAGGGGGAATGAAGTGGCCCTCCAGTGCCAGTTCCCTCATCTGACCGAATCGATAAAAACCTGCTGAGCGCTGGCAACATCCTTTACTTTTTGAAAGCAGAAGATTTTCTATTTATCAAGGAACTTAATCCCATTAATTTGTATTTTTTTCTTTTGTTTAAAAGTTTTTTTCTTTGGTTGATCATTATAATTGTCAAAGATATGCATCAACAGGGAGAGAAAATAATTATAGATAGAAGAATCGATTTTTTTCATGAAAGGGAAACAACATTTCTGATCACACGTTCAGATAAATAAAAATGGCCAAGTGGCAGATATCATGCCAGTTTATACTTGACAAACCCTCTTATATGAATAGCAGTATTTCTGCTAAAGACATTATCTTTGCTGTGTAATATGCGTGCCCTATAGTGATATAGTGATACATATTCAAGTATGACCATATGCCAGTACATTTTAGATGGAACTCTCTGCTATCCAGTTCAAAAGAATACACTCTCTTTGCTGAGAATGTTAGTGTTTTGTAGGGTCTTTTATATTTAACAGTAACATGCATAGTGGCTCACTCTATAGTAACAGATAGGATCTTATTAATTTCTCGCTCAATCTGTATTTTCCTTAGAAACTATTACCAGCCAAGGTCCACTGCTCACAGTAATTGCCTCTGATTTCCGAACAAACATCTTGTGACCTTTTGATTCTCCACGGTAGGGTGGCAGAACTGTGATGAGGAGTGATGAAGCATCACGCGGTTAGGATATTGGCGAGAATTGGTGAGTCAGATTCAGTTTTTGTCCATTGGACTGAAAGTTAGTCTTTCTTCTTGCTTATATTTTATTGCAGTGCTTGGTGGGTCTGGACCCCTCAGTGAGCATTATGTGTTGGATAACTGTGTTGGGACTCTGATCCCTCAGGATTGATCTCTGGTATCAGTCAATGGTTGGGTGGTGTCAGAACCCTTCCAGCTGACTCAGGGTAATGCTAATGTGATCCTGAATTTACTTTTAATGGATAGAACAAAGGAACGTCTGTACTAACAAAGGTTTTGTTCTCAGATGCACTACTATTAAGCGGCAACCAATAATGCTTTCATGCATTTTGAATGCAGTGGCATGAGACCCCTGCATCACGTTTGCAAATTAAATCCACTGTCCCCGGCTCCCCTACGGCAGCACATGAGTGGATTGGGTATGAGTGGATTGTGAACACAGCTCTCTACAGGGCAGATGCCATTTTTCTTACGAAACATTTTGAAGGGCGAGAGGCCCCGGACAAAGCTCCAGACAAAGCCCCAGGCCCTCCATTTAATTGGCAGATGGAGTTGATAGGGCCGACAGGTTTGAAGTGGGCCAGAGCATTAACCTTTCAAAGGACAGAGCCAAGCCAAGCTGAAACTCCTGGCCCCCTGAGCAGCAGACCCTGCGTTGCCCAGGCTGGGAGATTTCACCACTTACTGCCTCCTCATCCACGCTGCTTTGCTGTGGAGAGATAAAAACAGCACACGGAATCAGGCAAGCGCAGGGCTTGGCTATGCTAGTGTCTTCTCATAACCATTTCAAGTGATCCAATATCCCCTTCAGAAACGGTCGCATCTGAAGCTATTTTCTTGAACAAATGATAGTAATTTTCAGTCCAACAGCAGCTGGAATCTATCACGGGCTGCCCTCTCAGGTGCTTTGTCACTCGTCAGAAGTCATTAGTAGTAGCAAGATTAGTATTGGCTGTGCTGAGAGAGGAGAGTAGAGCTCGAGAAAATCTGTGGATGTGGCAATATGAGCTTGAGTCTTACATATAAACCCTAATATCACTTCAATTCTATAGCTTTACAAGTTTTCCTGAGCCATTTTCTCTAGTAAATCATCCCCCTGGTCTAAGTCACTGCCAGTCACATTGGGGATTGTGTTCTTCATGGCAATTCATAACACAGCGGAGGAAAAATGTAGGCAAACTTTTGTGCTGTTAAGTTTTACCCCAAGTTCAGTCCAAAGCCAGTTCACTACGATCCCTGCAACGCCTCCAAAGGTTTTCTTGCAGACTCTCTGGACCATCACTGCTATCTCTTTTGAAACTTATCGTATTTTCCTCACTCCGGTCCATCTCAATTTGTGACGCCTGTCTCAGCGGATGGAGCGTTTTCCTCCAGTTAGTTGAGCTTCTAAGTGGGTTGGTGATTTTCCACTTTTCTCATGCTTTTCCCCTTAATTTTCCCTTCAGGTGCTGTCATTCAGCTAGGGACAAGAGCCACATTTCTCTTTAACCACCTTAGAGAAGCTGACCAGATCAGAGAGGAATGCCAGGTAAAGACACTTACTGCATTTTTTAACAACATTCTATTGTGTGTTTTTTTTTTTTTTTTTAATAAAACTGAAGCAGTGTCTTTTCAGACAAGATGCAGCCCTATCTGTATTGTCTACTGGTGATTTTTGCATCATTCAAAAGTTTGTTTCCATAACTACCAGCTGCCTGCAACCTTCATCAAACAGTGTTTGTGTTGAACTCAAACTAAACTTAAAACTCTACAACGGCACTAGATTCTTCCTGATAAGAATATCTACTGCTGCTGCCACCATTAGACTCTACTCCTGCCTTTTGATTAATTGGCTCTCAAAAAAGCAGCAGACCAGCACATCAAAACAATCTCTACACATTGCTGAACTAGAAAAGCTCTATGCCGAGCCTACCCTGCCGACCCTAAAATTAGGCCAGGTGCAGTGTCTTTCAAAACTGTCTGCTTTTCATCCAAGCTCCTGCTTAGTTTTCATGCAGCATTATGTGAATTCACCTGGCTGGATGATTCACTACTTGTATGGCTATGTAAGAGAAAGTTACGGTGACTGAATAACTTCTATATATTACATATTTGGATAAGTGTTCATCATAAGGCAAAACAGGCAAGAAAACATCCTATCAAATCAACAAAGAGCACATCAGCAGAAACAAACCATAATATGAAATATACATTTTACTGGTACTGGATTTTTCCGGTAAATATACTGAACATTTCTTTCAGTATAATGCTATTTAATTTAATTAATTGTGTTATATTAAGAGAATGGATTCTGTAAGTGAATACACTCAAATTGCACCCACCTCCCCTCACCCCCAAACGTTGTGTGTGAACTGGATTCACACACCATTTTATAGCCACAGCTGTACTCCTAGATTTTGACATCTTTTCACTCTGCATTATTTAAAAACTGCACATTGCAGCCAAATAAAGCACAGACATCTAGCCCCACTGTGGTTTAAGAATAGTCTTTTGCTTTTTTCATCTGTAGCATTCATTTTTTAACATTCAGATTCCAAACGAGAAGGTCTTAAGAGCCCCACGTTGAAGCAAATTGTATAAAATTCCCTCAGAGTGAAAATGTAATAAAACTCAGGCAGAGCAGATAAAGATGGACCGTAAAACTATATGGAATCATAAGGCAGAACCTGGTTGAACATTACGCCTGTTGTAGCCAGTCAAAATGTATGTGTGTGCTTTTTTTTCTTTTACAGGTATGTGATTTTTTAAATCCTGTTTACCATCATTTGGTATTAGATGTTATTTCTCCAAATGCAGTCTCTCTGTGTTATTGATACTGATGATATACGGTATCAGTGATGAAAATTCAGACTATTCAACATTTTTTTTTCCATGACTAAATTGTAACTGACTTAGACAAAACAAGGATTAAAATTAAAGCTAGGTTTCACCAACCAAAGCAGAAAAATTAAACCAGGAACAGCATATATACTATAATTACAATACCAGATGCCGTAGGCTGCTATAACTCACTATTTAGGATCAGTCAGATTGTCACTTCAGTGCTTTCTTCTGTTGCCTGCAGAATGGGGTGTTGTCTGTCCTCAGCAGCGTTCTTTGTCGATTTGGACTCACATGTCCAAATCGACAAAGAATCCAACCAAGGTGATGCTGCAAAATCAAGGGTAAGGCTTATGCAGACATGTGTAATAGCGCTCCAAACTCTGTGACCCAGGCTTAACTGAACCCACTCCACCTCAATCTCCTCTAGGCGCTGCTTATTGAGCAGCATTCATCCGGTGCATGGACCAAATCAAAGTCATAAATTATGGCACCATTGCTGAGAAGAGAAGTGCAAATCTGCAAAAAGCCACTCTGTATTGCTTCATGTGGAGCCGGTGGAATTGACAGCAGGCCTGTCTCGTACAGACCAAGGTGTCTCCGAATCCGACCTGTAGTTCAGCAGGTGACATGATCCAAATGCCTGAAAGTGTTCTTTCTCTGCCCAGTTGATTAATTATCCTGTGGGAGCTGACTTGAACGAACAAGTTGGTACAGTTCATTCTTATTCTTCATTCATTTTTACTTGCAGCCTCCACCGGAAGAAGTGTTAATGTGACATCTTTATCGACCCCAAATCCAATTCATGGTGTAGTGATTCACCACCTACTGAAGTAGTGAGCAATTTGAGATGCCCCCCTTGTCTCTCATGATCTGATAACCTTGATGTTTTACAGCATGTGGAGCTGTTTGACATGTAATTTTCCCTCACAGTGCAGTATCCTCAAAAAGCAGCGCTTCTGCTCAGGTGATTCATACCCTGTTCAGTCCCCGACACTTGCAACCCTCTTCCTGATCTGCTGGCTTTACGCTGCTTGACTTGGATATGAAAGGGTGAGCATGCATGTGCATGCTAAATAGAGGATTACTCCTGGGCTACTATCAGTTGAATACACGGCTACCACTTTTCATTACCCTAGCTCAAGAAAACTGGGTTTGTGTATGAAATTGGTAATAGAGCAAGTAGAAGATCAAGAATGGAAGATGTCCATAAGTGTTGATTACAGATCAGCAGGGAAATATACACACAGGCGAACAAGGCCAGAACAGGACTTTACAAAGTGAACTTTTGATTTTTTGAATCTTCTCTTGCTCTCAATTTTCACTGATAATACACCATAGAATATTAAATGTGCATGCGACTGATAATTTTCGAGTCTTTTTTTTTTCTCTTCATCTCTGGCTTACTAAACCATTGTCTGTTCATGCACTGAAGATGGTCATTAAGGGCAATTACCTTTTCATTTGTTGCTTGCATATTCCATCCTTGTTCGCATAGCTCAAACTCTTTTGCAGCAAGGACGGAAATGATTTTCTTAAATTTACCCAATCATCTTGGAAATAACCTTCAGTGGTAAATAAGAGAAATCATTTGAATTCAGACAGTGGTTGTGTGGATATCCGTTCAACTCACTGACACAGGATATTAATACAGTGACTGCAGTTCATTCAGGGGGTGCTTCATTCCAACAAAAGCGTCCTGCCTCTATTAGCTACATCAGTTGGATAATAGACTGTCACTTGAGTCTGGCGAGAACAAAAAGTCTGACCTGCTGCTACCACACAGGGAACACTTCATATTTTTCTATTCAGATCTTTGGTTCGCTTATCTGTAGGTGTACTCAAGTGCATTTGTGTTATAATTAATGTTAATTGTTTATGCATGAGGTTCAAGACCTCCTTGGTCCGGGGTCTGGGACCTTTCTGTGTGGAGTTTCCATGTTCTCCCCGTGTCTGCGTGGGTTTTCACCGGGTACTCCGGCTTCCTCCCACAGTCCAAAAACATGCTGAGGTTAATTGGTGACTCTAAATTGCCCATAGGTGTGATTGTGTGAGTGAATGGTGTGTGTGCCCCACGATTGGCTGGCGACCATCTGGGGTGTATCCCTGCCTCTCGCCGTAACGCGCTGGGATAGGCTCCAGCAGACCCCTGTGACCCTAATGAGGAATAAGCAGGTATAGAAACTGACTGACTGACTGACTGTTTATGCATGAGTTTTGAGTCTTAAGTGTTGCCATCTGTAGGTAAAGTTCAGACAAGATCAGACTTGTCTGCTAATACTTGGTATATTCCATTTTGTATTGCGTATGAATTCATGTCTGTCCACAATACCCTCCTCTAACCTCCAATCCAAGGAAATGTTGGCCCCCTGTTTGATTAAGTCTTCATTCAAAGGACTGTGTAACAGAGACACTATGTTGTGGCTAAGCACAAATTCAGTCCTTTCAAGCCCAGCAAGTCTAGATTTGCAGTGATGGAACATGCCAGCTGGTGTTTGACTCTTACACCTTTTTATAATGACCACCTTAGCTCTGGAAGTCCCTTATCTGACAATCCTCTCAGTATCCTTCGTCTCTGGCCAGAAGGCCAAGTGGCAGCTTTACTGTTTGGCTTCTCTGCCCACTGACAGACTTTTATTAGGAGCCTGCATCTCCTGAAATGGAGTTTTTACACTGGTTAACATCCATCACTTAGGAACTACTGTGCCACTAATGCCTCTTGTCACCAGCTGTAGTGTAGCTCAAACAATCCTGCCTACAAACCTGTCTAGCTCAGAAGACTGTGATTGTTGTTACTTTAAGCTGTGCATTTTAGTCAACATTCTCTGTGCGTCTTTCAGATATCTGGGGTTGAGTTTCATAAAATGGCTACTAAATAAACCGGAGTGTGTTTTAAGGGTGAATAAAAAAAGTATGCAGGACTTTTGAATACCATGTGGGCTGCATTCCTCATGAGAACACTGTTGGTGTGCATGTATGATGTGATGAGTAGGGGGGTGGATGAGAAGCTGAACCAGCAGGAGGTGGAATGACATCACGTCAAAGACGGCCTGAACAGATGCAACTGGGACATCAAAAGACTTTCAAAGGAAAACAGTGGGGCGTACCATCAAAACGAAGCAGAGACGACAAAAGGGGAAGAAACAGAGGAGACTGACAATTGGTAAGTTAGGACGGAGCTGAACTGTGATCTCTGTGGTGGTGGTAATGGATCTGTTGTTCCATTTTTAGTAGTTGTACCACAGCAAGAACACTGTGAACCCCTGTGTATGAGTGGTGTGCATGGCAAAAAGGGTATGAAAACAATTTGGCCTGGTTTTTACACTGGGAACCCCAGATCTGTGTCTCTCATGTGAGTAGACCAATATCACTGAGTACAGGAAATCATCTACTGATCCTCAGGATCTGCAAAAATCCTTTAATCATAAGGAGGACCTGCACAGTTGCCCCTCTTATTGAAGTTGTCAATGCTGTAATGCTGCCACTCCCAGCCCGACAACCTGCTGCAACACACAAAGCCGACAAAAGCTACGGTTTACTGTCAGAAATCATTCAGAGCTGTATATTTGGTTTCTGCTCCCTCTCCGCAGTGCTGAGTATTGTATGTAAATCCTCAAATCAACATGCACAGATTCTATTTAATTTCACAGTTAGTAGAGTGGCTCTAATCTCAGCTATTTGGGCTGTTTGCTTTTTAAATCTAATGGATGGTTTTGTGAAGGGGTTATTGCAGCCATGTCTTTTGCCTGCAAACCGTTTCTCCGGTGTCATGCCATGGCAAATAATTAAATTTGCTACTGAAAACAAGGAGCCCGGCAGCCATGTGTACGAATATAAACACTGCTGTATTGTGCACACCCATGCTCATATCGAGATGCAGTTTTCGTTTTCTGAAATGTGTTTAGTTCTTGTATCTGAATCCCTTTTCAGCCAGAGGGACGCACTAGCTGCTGGGAACAAACTGTCAAGCAGCTCTTCTACTTCCACCACAACAGCCAAGCTTGCTACTACAGTATGTATTAATTTCTTTATACGGTTACAACACATCACACTGTTTATTAAATATAATAGACATTTTGAATAATAAACTGTAGGTTGTTTTGGGATCAAGGAGTATTAGTAATTGCTTTTAATTCAAAGAATTAAGTACGTCGTAATCACAGTGTGCAAATAGTGACTTTGTTCTTCAGTCCCTGTTTATCGAAACCTACCGGAAATGCAACTCAAGTCCATTTTTTTTTGAGCAAATGTCAATACCTATCCCTTCTGCAGCCAGGCCCAATACAGACTTTTATGAGGCATGAAATGCTTTTTCCCTTGGCTCGTTCTGTTTATTATGCACATATTTAAACACTATTACACTTTCCTGCAGGGGTTTCAAAGAAAATGACACTCATTTTGTGAAAGCATATTGAAATGAGAGCACTTTTAAAAATATTTCTGTTTATGCATGTACCTTGTTATTCCTCACTCAGTTTTCCATGCATATCTTTGTGCTTACATATAATTGAATACATAAAGATGTTTGTGGGGATGCTGGGTATGGGGTTTTCTATTTATTATTTATTTGTGTTTAGTTCCTTATAAATATCATCAGTACTTGTTTGTAGTAAAGTGCATGCAACAAACAGAATACTAGAATGACTGTAGAGAATCTTTTAAAGGTTTATTTCTTCTTCTCCTTTTCTCTTTCACCTACACAATGTAAACTAGGCCATACCTGGAAAATATCCAGTCCCTCACACTAGTTTTGAGTTGGCTGGAGACACACTACAGGGTGGAGTAAGCACTGAAGATGGCCAGGAGCAGGAGAGGGACTTGTGTCATAAATCAGTGCCAGAGCTCATGTCTGAGAAGCCACAGAGGAAAGCTGGGAATAGGGATGGAGCACAAAGTTATAAGGGAGAGGTGTGGTCAGGGGATGCTAGCCTCCAGTGGTGTGTCCTGGGCCCGGGTGATGGATGTGTCCTAAAGCCAAAGGGGAATGCTAACGAGATCCAAGGTGTCGTGACTGCCTGGTACAAGGGGAGACCTGGATCTGGTGGGAGCTCATTAGGCAGCGTGTCCCACCTGCAGAGCATAGGTGGAACTAGCACCATGTCTGTCCTCCCACAGTTCAGCCCTCCTCAGTTTGACAGAAAGCCTCTCAGCAGTCAGGCCCGCTGTCCACCTGAGGAAACTACCTTTGAGGGCCAGTTCAGCTGTGGAGAGATGGATGAATCTGGAGGTTTGATGGAGATCTCGGACACGCGTGCGACAGAGACTGCAGGAGCTGCATTTCAAAGGTCACTGCTGAGCTCTTTGGTCAGTTTCTCGGATTGTCAAGGATCCACCGCAGGTCAGCAAGGAGGGAAAATTGCCAGTTGGTACTGGTTGGTCCACTGACATCCTCTCTCTAGTCAGGGGGTACAAGGCCCTGTCTGTAGTAAAGGACAGCCAGGTCTTCTCCATGCTTAAAGGGAGCTATGTCTTCTCACTGTTCAAGGATAGTCTTATTTTCCATGATCAAAGACCAACCACTCATACAGCACATTCAGACAGAGATAAATCAACACCTTCTGGCAAAGGAGGCAGCTAGAATTATTCAGGGCTGCATTAATCCTCACGCCACACAACTCCCAGCTCTCTCCCTGACTCAGAATTTTATCAAAGCTGCAGAATTGCCAGATGACCTTACACTAATCCCAGCAGATATTGGAACAATGAATATGAATAATAGGAATCTGCAGTTACCACAAGAGCAGGGCATGGCTGATATTTATGTAAAACAATGAGACAAAACCATTACAGTACTGTTACCAATGAAACACACAAGTGAGCCAGAGGTTACATATGCAAATCATCTTCCCATGCATATGCAAATACCTGACAAAGGATCAGGTATTGGAGAAGTCGAGAGTGTGCAGAACATAGAGGACGTCTGCATCTTCTGTCTAACGTTGCCTGAATTTCCTAAGTCTTTGCAATCTGTTATCTCTACCTCAATGCTCACTTCCCAAAAGATTGTAGGTCTCTCTTGGCTGTATGTGGCTAAATGTAGCCAGCCTGAACCCTGTCCTGGTCTCTTGATCCTGATGGAGAAGGGACTCTATACACTGACCATGACTCTGGGCCCTTGATGCCGTTACATCATTTTCCCTTGTTGCAGCTGAAGGAGGTGCAGATAGGTTTAGTGGGCCACAGTCTCCATTTACTGGTGTACAGACAGAAGATGCTCTCCTCCATGACCTCCTGACCAAGCCATAGCCTTGGTCAGGAGGTCACCAAGGAGCTGTGCTGAAATATACATGGTTTTATCTGCCTTGGGAACAGTAGGGTCTCTAAAGCACCTGCTGCTCTTAATAAAGTCTTAATGAAGATCTCTGTAGACTGGCAAGCTTATATACCTGACCTGCTGCTAGATGGTTTAAGGGTGTGCTGCCAGTTTCAGAAAATTCTTGCAGATCTGGTTTACCTTCTTTATTGTAACATGGATCAACAAACAGTTGCTCTGGGAGACGTGCAGCTGCTACTCTACACAGGTGTAGGGGTGTGTGATAGTTCCGGTAACAGCACTCCTGGCCCAGCTTTTACTCACCGATACCCACCTGGGCCTGGGGCAGGAGGATATTGTCAACACAGAGCCCTGTCGCCTGCAGTTCCATAATTTAACTCTTCTTGTGCGCTCAGATGTGCACTGGCTGCTGGTGCATGACAAAGACAAGTGTGGAGCTGTCAGACTGGATGTAGTCCTCTCAAGAGGGTCCAGGAGTCACCCTGAAAGTGCAGCTATCCTGTCTGCACACGTTTCAAATTCATCTTCCCATGCAGAAATGTGGAAATTAACTTCCAGTTGCTCCACTGAGGCCGCCTGCCTGATTAATCACTTGTCAAATGTCTGATCGAGATCCGAACAGCCACTAATGAATGGCTCAGCTTGAAAACGCTCACTCACAGGGAGCAATGGCAAAAGAGCACCCCAGCCAGACATTGGACAGAATCACATATGACCAATTTAGAGGGCTATTTTATTAAATATTTTTTTATATTGCATAACTTTAGCACTTGAGAATTCTATCATTAAAGCATGTTCATTAATGTTTATATATTTACTGAATACTAGGATTTTAGTTTAATGTGGGATGTTTTAAATTAGGGGTTGACTGGACTGGTCTATATATATATATATATATATATATATATATATATATATATATATATATATATATATATATATATATATATATATTTTAACGTATGATCTCAATGTCATGGATAAAAGTGTGCTTGTAAAAATAAAACAACATTAGCGTTAAATGTCGTTCTTACTGTCTAATACTGTGCATGTATTATGCTCTTAGTAGTCTTACAACCTGTACAGATGCACAGATTTACCCCTGCCAGACATCATTGTCTACTCCAGGACAATACTTGCTCATTGTGTGAGAGGTGCTTTAAATTTTGGTAGTTTGATCATGCGCCATCACTGAGAAAGAACTTTTGATTCACATCTTAGACGTTCCAGGCAAAAGACAGTCTGCTCTTTTTTTTTTCTCTCTTGATGTCGTGACCCAATCCAGCATGGGAAATTACAGGGGCAATATAGTGCAATCAGTCCCCTTGTCTGCTCAAGCATGAAGGATGGAGATTTGGCCTCAAATGAAGGAAGGCATCGCACCTCATAGTGTGGTTTGAGCTAGGATAAAAGCTTAGGGATGTAAAACTGTTGTTTTTTGCTCTTTGTTATAGTTAGTTCAGCATTCACCCAGTGCGTAACATGAATTCCTGTGAATATAGCACAAAAGGTACACAAATCATAACCTGATGTATTGACAATTAGGCTAGGTGTTTTATGAAGATTAGAACTGTGGGTATAATTTTCCACATTCATTCATTACAACAATTCTAAATATTTTTGCTATACAAACTGCAAAATGAGACACTGAGTATTAGTGAGTAAGAAGTTTTAGTAATTGAGCTGTTGCCATGTTCACTGTGGTCTGGCTTGTTTCTATTTGAGGCAGTTGGCTAACATCTGACCATATGTAATGCTTTCATGCCATTTTAATTAAACTATTCTTTGGGAATGTAAATTGAGAGAGTGGGTAATCCTTAACAGTGCTAAATTATGTTATTTTGGTCTTTCTTGATGTTCCAGTATGAATGCACATAGAAACAAAATAACAAGACATTTAAATTAAAAGGAAAACCTGTGTTTAACAAGGTGTAGGATGAAGCTTTAGCTGATTATACCTGCCTTCTTTACATAATATTTCTTAATTGACAACTAGGTATAGGCTACCACACAAAATGGAAGCACAAACTATTTTCTGTATTAAAAAAGTGTTTCATACATAATAATGGTCACACTTAAGCTTATATTTGTTTACCACCTTTATTTATTTATTCGTTTGGATTTCATATCACTTATTCTCATGGCTTTCTCTGTAGCATGTAAATTGGATTAGTGTTTGTTTCTTCATATCTCCACACAGTAGGAAATGTATGGGACTCAGAACAGTGCAGTATTTATGAGTTCAGATTCAAGATAGCTTTAGATTTATAGAATATGCAATATATATATAATACATTTGATGTTGTTTGTGTGATTTCCAATATAATTTATGACTGATTATTACGCCTAGAAATTGGACCTTCATATGATGTTTGTATCTGAAATGGCAGAGAGAGCTTGTGGAAATGTTCTTTCTGACACACAGACAGACACACATACCCACTAGCAGGCTTCAAATCTCTAATCATTACTCTGTGTGATTTCCCACTGGGTTCTCCGGCCCTAATACGCACCGTCACTGACAGCACCTAACAGGATAATTTGTTTACCGCCTCCTTTGGAAGGATGTGAACGTGACCTAGTCAGTTCTCTCACTGCTTAGCTGTTGATGGGCTAAATGTTTTTTGCGTTCATCTTGATCTTGCCTGCCTGTAGTAGCCACAAAAATTGAATGGTTCGCTTTTTTTCGGAAGAGGTTTTGAAGGCTAAACCATGGCCTGCTGCATGGTTGTAAATTGGTTCTGACGATGTTTATATTATTTTTCACAATTAAATCAATTTTAGAAACACAAAACTGCCATATCTCTTGTACATTCATTAGTTTAGCTCTACAATTTAAAACTGTCTCATATCTTCAAAAGACATTGCAGCAAAACTCTGATGCACAGATGGGCCTATTGAATACAAATTTAAAAGAATATGGAAAAATTATTAATAAAGACAGTAGGGAACAATATTTATCTCATCATCCTTTAGTGTTTTATTTCTTTAAATAGTTTTTAAATATTCTTTCACTGTTATTATACTGTCTTTCATTGGTACTTCATAATGAGAATGTGTGTATATATATTTGTTGAACATCCATATGTATACATGGTCTTCTACATTAGTGTTGTGCATATTTATTTTTCACTGTGTTCTCCAACATAGGGTAATTCAAAAAATCAATACAAAAAAAATTCCTAGTCCTCCAGTCCTAAAAAATAATAAAACATCTTAAACCAAGAAGTAATCTTTCAGTGGAGCTTGCTTCCTAATTTCACCTGCTAGTCATACAGGGCTTTTGGAAAAGAGGCCAGCGGATCAGCACAGAACATTTATAATACTGGTGGTGAGCTTGCCCTATATTGCAAACCCATGTGCGGATATAGGTAATTTGTAATTGGGCGGCGCAATTAAGTCTCAGACGTTCCTGCTGCTGCACATTATCTGCAAACAGCTAAACTAAACAAACCCTGCTGTCAACACTCCAATCCGAATACCTCAGATTGCTTTGTGAAGGAGACAGCAGACCCTCACAGCAGACATTTTTAGACTTGTCAAAGCAGGAAGAACACAGGTGGAAATAATGAAATTAATCATGGCCGCATTCAGGTGAGCCAGTTCCAGCACTGACACGGCTTTCTGGGACAGAGTGGCAGCTATATTGATATGAAATAGTAGGTTAAACAATAACAATAAGACTCATTAATGTTCCTCCATTCAGGTCAAACAAGAGTCAGGGTGCTGCTGTTGTGCATATAGGCATCCTGGAAATAGTCTGCTGCACTAAATTAACCTAATTAGTATCATTGGTAACACCTCTATTCACTGCCGTTATGAAGTTGTTGATGTCTGGAATATACTTCCGTGTTTGCTAAAATATTTAGCTTCGTCAAAATAATCAAGTACACCTTATGAAATCTGTCAGACATGTTATTGTTTATTTAAAAAAAATTGCATTTTGCTCATGTTTGCTGCTACCTCTTTTATTGCCACCCTGCGTATTTGCTTGTGGGTCCTCTCTAATGCTGCTGTTTCATATTTAGCTGTGTGCAATATTTTCAATGTGTTTCTTCTGATTAGCGCGATGCTGCTGAATTATGTGGTGGATAAACATGTACGCTCGTGATTGAGTGTTACAGGCATCTGAATTGGGTTTTGTGACATGTTCTTTTCTGAAGGTTGTTGATGCTTTTAAAGGGCACGATGCAATCTGAGGCTTCTAGCAGAGAAATTATGCTCGCTTATACTTTCACGTCTTCCTCACATGCCTCCGTTAACCGCTGAGCTCCTGTTGCATTGTGCTGCTACACTCAGCTGCACTGATTTCCACCCCAGGCTCATATCCACACACTAATGGTCATCCGCTTATCACACCACATAACCTTTTCATAAAATGAGATTACCTTCTCCAACCCATAAATTTGTGGTTTTAATATGCGTAAGTAAATACTGTAAGTATCTGCTTCCTGGCTGAATGCACATCGGGTGGATTGTTGCTTTTAGATTCAGCTTCAGTTAACGAGGTGGCATGCTTCCCCTGTGGTTGGAAGTGCTTAGGAGGGGAATGGTCACAACGAGACGTAGGGGAGGCCACATAAAGCCTGTCATCAGGCTCCGCATCAGTGCTAGGTTTGGCATTGATACTTGATGTGGATCAAATATTCTGCAAAGAGCTGAAACCTCAAACTGGTGATTAAACATTGGTGCTAATTATAAATAAAACGTGCATGGGAAGCAGTAGGGCTCGCAGATATGTTAATTTGTAGATAAAAATCAAAGTCCCATCAGTGGCTCTTTTTGGTGACTTAATGTGAAGGGCACTTTTTCTGCGTTCAATTCCAGCTGAGTGTTGGTCTTTAAACATCCAGTCTGTGCATCCCCCGCTGTTTAAAATTCACTTCAGTCAAAAGCAGCATAACATAATTAACTTCATCACTACACTCCCATCTAATGAGGTGCTTGTGTTTGCCAGCAATGGCGAGTTTTTATCCAGGCCTCTGACGGAACGTGTCGGGGATGAGTCTCAACGGAGGCGGACACAATGGCGACCTGAATGTCAGTGACATCTTTGAGCCTCGCTCATTTGTGAATGTCTGTCCGCAGGCCAGAGGAAACTCTCTGCCCTCTAGAAGGATGAGCCTGTCACATGTGTCATTTTTAAATTGGGCTCCATTTCTCCCTGCCCACCCCTGCTCGGTTTTGGACCTCACATGAGCTTCATTAGCATTTGCAGAAACTGTGAGACATTTGCCACCATGGATTGTGACAGATTTCACAAGCTGAATTTTACTGTTGCCCTGGGGGGGAAGAGGCAGCGCTGACCATCTGTTGATTGTGACTGTACCCGCTCAGCGCCTCCATAAGAGGCTGCCTTCCTGCCAGTGTTACCAGTCCTATGATGTTTGTGGTATTTACACATGAACTGGACATATATAATTGCACTGGAAGAGGTTTTAGTTAGCTTTTTAAGATTATTTTGGGGGTATTTTGTCTTTTATTTCTATAGGTCAGTAGTGGACAAACAATTAAAGGGGGAATGACATGCTGCAAGGGTCCGGCCAGCTGGGATTTGAACTGGGGACTCGCTGCTCAGAGCGTATTATGCCCATGTCATATGCACCCTAACCACTTGGCTACTGGGTTGCCCGAGGCTGTGTAGTTTGACCATAGCTTTTACTTCATTCATCTGTTTTCTTTGGCTTATATTTTAAAGTTATTAATGTCAAAGTAAATTTTCAAGGTCATCAGTTTTTAACAAGCTATGCAAAAGTGTAAAACACATTGTGGATTTATAGGGGTAGCATGCCAGACTATTTCTTGGCCGGGAGCAGTCACTTCCTGGATTCTGACACATAACTCCCAGAACACCACAACGTGTCATTTTATGCTTTGATTTTCCCCTCCATTCTTCCATCCCTCCTCTTTAAATTTAAACAAGTTATTCAGTTCCTTTCTTACATTACATGGGGGGGTCAGGTCTTGACTTGCATAAAATGTTTGTTTCTGTGACATTAACTGCTAATTAGCTTTCAATTTAATGAATCACTCTGTGTGGATTCCTCTGTGTATTTCTTAAATTCATAAATTGAATGCAGAGCTGACAAGCTAACACCTTGGAAAAAAAGAAAAAAGTTCATATTTGTGCAGATGGCAGGGCAGCAAAGTCTTTTTGAAACCAAAGATATTTCTGATTATGTTCTAATAAGAGGAGACAGAGGTACTATGCAGCAGGTTGCACAGCTGAGTAGCTGCTTAGAGCAGATGTGCTTTTACATAATTTTCTGTAGATCACATAAAAGTTGGAGTAAGAAATAGAACTTCAAATATTCATGAGGAGCGCTTAACCAAAAAGCTTTTTACATAATCCACAAAGTAAACTTGTAAAGGAGTTAAAGACAGCATGTTCTCTAAATCAAGAACATACAGTGTGTTGGCTCAATGAATTTCATTGAGGATTATAAAATACCTTACAAAAATAAACTTTTAAAATGTTAATGTGATCAACTTTTTATGTGATTTGAGATTTCTTTTTCTTTGCAACATCATTATGAAACAATTTAAGAAAAAATACAAGAACACATGCACACACTGGGCTAAGATTAAAAAAAATAAAATTCCAGTAAACGAGCACAAACACCATTCACTCTAATTAAAGAACGGCAGTTAAGACAAAAACATCTCAAGCGTACACACCTTTTTAGTAAATAAATAACCAGCAAACTCATTTCACTTTACATGCTTACAAACCAGCATTGCCTATCTGCATGGTTAACTTAGACAGACTGGCACATTTCTATTTAGTTGCAGCTGGGTTTAAACTTCTCACTTCATTATGAAGCAAATGATTTCGCCATCGTTAGTGCTGATTCAATCTTGGCTGAAGTCAGTGGAGTGCGTTTAAGTTAGATTAGAAAATTGTCCGTAAGAATAGTCAGTTTTAGGAGTCTTTTTCTTTTTAGGAGTCTTCTTTTTCACTCCCTCCTCCAATTCCTCCAGTTCCATTGTTGCATCACATCTGTGGGTGGAAGTCTACACAGGACTGATTATATGATATTTGTAATAATGATCGTGCTCATGGAGAATGTGTATGTGGAGAATTCACAGTAACTGCCAAAACAGAAAATACAAAATTTCTAATTCAGTGAAATGTACCCATGCGGTTTGCATAAACTATATATGTGCACTAATGGAGAGGAAACATGTCACATGTGAGCAACAACAGCTATGTTATATTATTGTCTGATAGTGTATTTTAATGTGAATTAATTCAGGCATCGTGTGCTCAGGCATGTGCACATTTCTGTAGTTGCATAAGAAAAAAAGTATTTCTGTAAAAATCAATGTGGGTCATCAAACACATACCAACAATTTGCGACAGCACTGATAAATCTCTTCTGCGGCCTATAGAGGCATGTAATTTAAATAAATAATAAAGCCATATATTCACAATAGAAATGAATAATCTATTTAATTAGTGCTACAACCAGAAATAGAGGTAATGTATCACAAATGCAATATTCTGTAATAATAGTGCTCCGTCATTTAGCTTGACACAGTGCTGATTGTTTGCTTGTACTGTAGCACTGTTCTTTGTCGCTGAGCAGGGAAATTATTTTTGAATTTTTGTAGCAAAACAGGATCACAGAATGAGTTATGAAAGGCTGCGAATACAGGAACTAAAATAACCATAATTGCTTTCGATCAACAACAACAACGAAAACAACAGTCAAAGCTCTGCCGGTGTACAGTACACGTGCGGTCAATTGTGCAGCAGAACAGAAAAAAACAAAACAAAATCAAACTCAATGAAGCTGTAAATAAACGATTATCACCTTGCGCTGCAGCAAATCAGCAATATCTGAAACAGTCCTCCTCGCTAAGTGTGGCCGGGACCAGCAGATGAAGTGGTGCTGGTGACCAACGCATTCTCCTCTGGGGCTTAACAAACACAATATTTACGACAAGCCGTCTGACAAACAGGACGAGGCTGTTTTCCAAACCTGCTGCATTTAACTTTTATGGGAAGCGGGCGAGAACGGGTCCAGACTGCTGATGCTGGCGATGTTGAGCTCCTTCTCCGCACCTCCTATTTCTAGGCTTCCAGCATGGTGCCATTAATCAAGCTCCAGAAGTTAAGTGTTACTGGAGGCATTGCTGCGTTATAAATTGCATGGGAAACGCATAATTAGTTAGCACCAAATCTATTTTGCGGTCATACTGTACTCAGTTGGGGATGCATTTTGTTCCGATTACTTTTCTGCAGGGATGATAATCACTGCTTTGGACCAGGAGTAGTGCTGGCTCACCTGATGCAAGTGAGAGCAAAGAATACTTTTGAATGACTAATGAGAGTCACTGAAAAGCAGAGATGAACACAAGTGACTGTCCAGCATGCCATTGCCCTCTCAGCTGTCCTTCACATATAAAAACGACTGTGTAATATGTAAGCATGTTTACACCCGGTAAATCCTGTTTGACAGAATGCTGTTGGGATGTCTGTCCCTGCTCTCTTCCTCAGTATAGCAAAGGCAGACTCAACTCCCAACAAAAGCAATTTTCTCTAGGTCATGAACGCACTCAGAGTTTCTCGATAACCTTCTGGTTCTCTTCATAACTTATGTCAACCTCTGCCAAGTTTTCATATTTCCATGCCGGCTCACAAAGTTCCGTGTTCCATTTTTCATCCAAGTGCTCCGAGATGCCTGTTCTGCTTAAGGCAAAAAAAGGAGGGAAACGGAGAGCATTCGCTCATTATTCCCCATGTCTTTAGCCTATCCTTGGAACCTTAACCCAGACGAGGACTATTTCCATGTAATTGGTGCTGATATTGCTCCTGTTGCCATTTAGTATTTTGATATAGCCCCGCTTTCTGTGCGAAAGGAACGGGGTGCAAAGAGTCCCTCACAACAGGCGGCAAATTACTCCTCAGAACTCCACTAACACCCCTGTGCAGCACAGAGCTGCTGTAAAGGCAAAACAATTTGTCCAACATGAATAGGCTCCCCGGAGACTGTCTTTAAGTGTTAAATGACCTGGGTGAACCCAATACTAATCCACGGCTGGGAGTTTTTCAAGCTCGGATGGCTAACACTTATACCCTGTGCGCAGCCATTTGAAGACTGTTTATGCAAATTCAAGGTGATCTGATTTTTCTCATGGCTTAGTTTACTGTCTCTGTCAGGCCCCCTGGAGACTCCTGCAGTCTCTCCAATCACTCCCCCCCTTCCCCGCCTGTACACACATGTCAGTAGAAGTGAGCATGAGTATAATGTAAATCAGCTATTTCAGATATAATTAGGCTTCGCGAGTAACTGTTTATATTTTGGGGGATTTATTGTCATTTATATAATCCTCGTGAAAACGTCAAACTCTTTGTGCTCGGCCTGAGTTGCAGGATGTAGACGGAGCGAACCTCAAACCAGTGAGTGGAAGTCAAAGCACAACTCGAAACGTGTGCTGATGTGAACACCAGCAGGAATTTCAGCCCCAGGCTATAAAAACATAATAATAAAAATACATACATTGTTGTTCTTGTTACAATATTAAACCTTCTGTAGTGGATTGGGTGTAGGGTGCTATTGTTAGTACAGTAGGGGGCAGCAGTGAGCCATGTGTTGTACATCAGGTTTGACTTCCTACCTTTTCTCCCCTCTCCCTTTTCTCATAAACAGGATTGTGGTCTGCCCTCCAGACATCTGCTCGGTTGTAAAAGGAATGAATAAATAAAAACAAAAGCCTATGAATGACGCTCCCAAGAATTTATGTTCCATGCAAACATATATTCTGCTTCAACATTATAATCCTTATTGGTACATTTATTGTTTGTGTCAGCATTTATGTTTTAAGCGCATCCACGTTGTTCCATTATGTCTTTGTAAAAATGAGGAGGGCGACGTGCGGAGAACGGAGGGGACTCGGGAGGATTGGGCGAGCGAGGATGGAGTGAAGTTGGGGGAAAGAAAGTGTGTGGTGTTGCACCCACTCACTGTACAATACAGAGAGCAGATCATTAATTAATGCTGCTGAGAGTGTGAAGTGAATCGATTCGCCCCCCTGAGCACGACACGCACTAACACCCACATCTAACAGGCATGGCAGGGGGTAGCTTGGGGGTGGTGGTGGTGGGGGAGGGGTGGTGTTGGTGGGGGGGGGGGGGGGGGGGGGAGAGTCATACACTCCCCTTGTCAGTTCACCTCCATTTTAATCACTTCTAATTGTTTTCAGTGCCATGCAGTAAATACCCGGCAGACATACCCCCTGGTTCTCTTAATCAAGTTCCTTCTGTGTGTTTCTGTGTTGGTTTTTGGCCCGTTCCTTCCCTCTCTGTGAGTGCAGGATGCATTGATTAAAGTAGTTGTTTTCCTAAATGGCTTTTTTGTTATGCGTGCGTGTGTGTGTGTGATTTTTTTTTTTTTTTTTTTTGTTCACTGAGCCCGTGCTCTCTGTACACATGGAGGCATGCGTGTGCTCCTGTCAGGGGGTGACAGCTGGCTCTCTCTGCCCCCCTGTCATAAAGAAGCTGTGACTGCTGGAGTGTGACCAGCCTCTAGCCCACTCCCCCCACCCCCCACTCCCTCATCCACAGCCTGGCCTGCCCCGCTACTTCGCTTGTGGCCCTGTTTCCCTTAGATCCGCACAGCATATAGGTCTGGTCAGCCATGGAAACCTGCTTAGTCCAATTAGAAGCAGCCGCCAGCTGGGCTTCCCCCTCCATTCTTCCAGCTCCTCTCTCCGGCCTTGCCGCGTCGCCCCTGTTCCCCTCCGGCAGCTTCACGCTCCAGCGTCACACAATCACAGCCTCTCTCATGCCCATAATCATGCCAAAGCTGATGGGCACACTCTCCCCGGTGCGTGGATGGAAAGCAACGATTTGTGACTCCTCTCGTCTCCGCAGACACCATTGCACGCACATCCATGTTGTTGCATCTGCGTGAAGCGAAAGAGCCAGACACACACACATGCATGCTGTGGCGAGGGCTCCGCAGTCTCCCCTGCCAGATGCTGTGTTTTGTCTGTGGGCTCCACCAGCAACTTTAGATCAAGTGCCTGGAGAAAATCAAAACGTGTGTTGTGGAGTTCATATCTCAGACTGGACAGGGACAGCTTCATTTAACCTTCAGCCCTCAAAGCTTCTGGCTTTATAGACAGGAGGGTAGATGGAGTTTTGGTAGCTGTGAAATAACTATACTCTCTTTTTTCAATATGGATTTGTTTTTGCTGGAGTAAAAATAATACTGCAGCATCCTGGCTCTGTATTCAATCACTTTAATAATAATCACCATCGCTCACAGTGATATCATATAGAAAACAACATTTCATAAGTTTGAGAGATTTGTCACTGATAGAGATTAGGGATTTGTGCACAGCAATCATTTTATTTTTCTTCCTCTAATTGCTTTTTAGTCATTGTAGACCTGTCTCAACTGCAGCTCGGGGGCTTACAGACAGATAAAGTTTATAACGTGAAAACAGAGAATCACTTACGGGAATACTCGTATGAAAGAGCACTTCCACTGACTGACAAATAAAATGTTAAACCGCGAACTAGAAGTTTGACTATGTGTCATTACTGCTGAAATGAAACTGAATTATTGGCTCTCAGAAAGAGAAATAGGCCAAGGTTGTGACAGATAATCATTCTCATGATAAATGTATTGCAGCTTAAATTATTAAACATAAGCTCGGTCATGTCAGAGAAACGGGTCATACGCCCAAGCATTCTCTCACACACACATACACACACACACACACACACACACCAATATGAATGTCTCCCATGCCAGCATATTACTTTATATACCGCAGTCATTGTAGTAGGTTATTGTTTAAGATGATTCACTGCTGTATTTCCAGACATCCTGAACTTTATAAGCTCTTTGTACAGCTTAGTACTTCAAATAGTTTCACGTTGTTGACTCGGCTACTTCTCTGCTGTCTCCTCATATTCCTCTTTGTGGTCATCAATCACTGATGTAGGCCTGATTGCACGTGAAGTGGCTGGATTCCATTTTTGTGGCGTGACAGGGACCTATTTTGTGGCTGGTGGCAGTGATGGCTGCGTGTCAGAGCCCATGACAGGGTGCTCTCCGCCCCGTCTCCTGAGGTTTGAGGGTTTGAAGGGCCACCGTCCCCTTTTGTCCTCCCTTTGTAGATGGCCTCCGACACGGCTTGTTTTAGGCAGAGGCAGAGGCAGTAATTGATTTCTCTCTCTCCTCACGACTCCGCCTGTGGCTCTCGGGCGCTGGCTGCATCTCTCCTCAGAGAAACAGATTAATAAAAAGACAGAGCGTGAAGTTTATAGCCAACAGTCACAGCGCTGACAGATGGTCAAACCTCACATTATCAGGGCCTGATAGAAGTCCGGAATGTGGTGGTTAGCTTCTGAATTGGCTTCTGAAAGGATCGGTCATATATATTAGAGCAGAGAGTATTGAGCCGTGAAAAGCTGGAGCGATGGGAGATATTGAGGCGCGCAGACGCTGAAGGTGAGAAGGACCTAAGCTTAGATCTGACAGGCTACATTAATAGATGGGGAACTGATAGATGCACAATGAAACGGTGATATGAATAACCGATTTTAGCCCCAGAAATGGAATTTTCATTCCTTTTGCTACAGGGGAAAAAAATAGTTGCTCAAATGTTCAGTGACGTGTTTGAATCTCAAAGATTAATATTTAAATGTATTGCAAACCAAAGAGTATTATTTCTGGTTGACCGGCCAATCTAATTATTATAAGATCAACAAAAATAAAAAAAAAATAATAAAAAAAATCCCTTTAGTCTTCATAATATCAAAAGAATCAACAGAGCATTCATTATAATTGTGACCTTGTGTCTTCCTGTCAGCACGACTGACTTAATCAATTGCAGACGTTGTCAGCTGTGACAAGAGGCGTTTAGCCCGGAGACAAGAGAGACGGGTGGCATGGACTGTCTGCAGACGCTCTAGCCTCTCTCCATTAATGTCAGTGTCTGTTCTAATACAGTTTGCCTCAGACATGCTCAAAAACTTTTTGGAGCCAAGTTTGTTTAATCTCTGCTATTCCTTTTCTTTTTTTTCCTTTCCCCATGGAGGAATAAATGAACCAATTAACGGTGAATGAGAAACTCTGTTTATTGCAGTTTTGAGGTGTTTTCGTGAGTCGCATCTTGCAGGGAAGTTGTGGTATTCTGTGACACCGCCACGCTTAAAACGTGGTGTTTGGTGCAATTTTAATCATCTCTATCAGCTTGTTTTGTATCGTTAGCACCTCACTGCCAGGCTCAGGCAATTTGACGGCGATGCTAAATGAATATGTTTTAGTGGAGGTCATACTGCTGTGGGAATGAATCAACAACAACGTTCTGGATTCTCCCCATTCGCTGTCACAGCCAACACGAGTGAGAAATCTCTGTTTTAATGAGTTCTGAGGAATATACTATTAGCTATTCAGCGTAATGAGGATGAAGAAGATAAAGAGGACAAAGTTGAAGGACCGATGACAGTCGAACAAGGAGAAACCCTGACAAACATCTTTAAACAGTGTCCTTTACCCTGCACCAGCCCTGCACCAGCCCTGCAACGGCTTGCAAGGATGACTAGTGTGCCAATCCGGAACCATCCACCACTTTACCTCTGAATGATTGGTTGCAAAATGGCACATTTAAATTGCCTGCTGCGTTGAAGTGATTTTCCTGCCTACCTTGATGCCTATTTTGTTATGGAAATTCATGATACATTAACATAACCAGCAGGAGGTTGGAATAGGAAATAATGAATCCTGGTGGGAAGGAGCAGCGCTCTCCAACCTTATCTGTGAATTAATAAATACACATTCAATATGAGGTTCACACTGGGTGCACTCCAACATATGCTTACCACACTAGATGGCTGCTGCTCATTGTTAACTGAAGCCTGTCTTCTGTGAGAAATGAATGTAATGGCCCTTATATAATTGAGAAAGGTGGTTTGTGGGCAAAGGCTTCTGAAACGAGCTTGTCTCCTTAAGAACCTGATGGTCTGATATCCCTAGCTTGCCCTTCACAACAGGAAGAACTGAATATTTGAAGTAAAAAAAAAGACCACCAACCAGCAGCTAGTATTACCAGGATCTGTTGGAGGAGTTGTAATTACTCTAGTGCATTGTAAATGCATCGCAACAGTGCTTGCCTTTTTATCTTATGTTCTAAAATGTTTTATCATCACATTGACTGGATTGCTGAAATGTAAAAGGAATCAAATGTATCTGTTTTCTTGCTGTAATATCAAATTCATTCAGGAAAATAATCAAGTTAATATAATTCTTCTAGTGTTATGAGCAATAAAATAGCAAAAAAAAACAGTAACCCCCCAAATAGATTATATGTGGCAAGCAGAAACTGTGTTAAATTCATTTAGAATTTTATACTTTAAGTTTGTGGCAACTTTTTTGGCAACAGCGATCGCTGACAGTGGCCAAGAAGTTGCCTGGGGGTTAATTACACAGGCAGAGGCTGCTGCCAGGACTCATTTGAATAGCTCTTAAGACTGACTCATTCTGTTGATTAGTGCTGGGAGTTCTGCATATCTGCAGAAAAAGACATAAAATCAACACAATTAACACAAATACTCAAATTAGTTCACGTTTTGAGACCATTTCAACATAGCCCAACCACTCTGCTGTGCATTACAGGGTTTTAGGATTCATTATCAGATTAATGCCCAGTATAAATGACACTGATGTTTCTTTAAACAGCAATTTGATCAGAAAATATTCCAGACTCAATTTCATGGAGCTCAGGAAAATATATGCAATTCCCAGAAGGTTCCTGGCAAAATCCTTCAGATCACACACACATATATATATATGATCCATTAAAAATCCATTTTTTAAACTTGTGACAGCTGAGAAACACTAAGTGGTGTACAGTGCTGCCAACCTGATGGCATTAATTACTCATGATGCCTTCCTTCCTGAAGACTAGAGGTCACATTAGATACATAAATTGGCAATTATATAAATGGGTGGAAAACTAAAGGATTCATTAAATATATGAGAGTAAATGTATCCCTAAGTAAAAATAAAAAGGGGAACAAGTAAATGAGCAATTAAATATTTTCCATTTTTTTTTCCAAATCCATTTTTTAATGCATTTTAAGTATCTATTAGTTGGGCTGTTTTTTTCTTATTATTATTTTATGATGGCAGTTGCTTGTCAATTAACCTGTAGAGACAGGATCAACTATCTTGAGGAAATTTGATAGGATGTCAAAAGCAAGGATTATATGTAGTTGATCAGTGGTCTGGGGTCTTATTCATAAGACAGTGCTAGGTTCCATACTAAAAGTGAATGTGTGAACAGCAAAAAAGACAAAAATCAATTAAAAAAAATTTGACCATAATGGTTGGTGTTTTCTTTTTTTTTCCACCACTCCGGGCAGCCGCTCTCTCTCTCTCTCTCTCTCTCTCTCTCTCTCTCTCTCTTGAGACCAATCAGTGTCTCACTGTCACTTGCAATCAGACAGCAGAAGGAAGGATCTACAGACATGAACAGAGTTTTACTGTTCTTCCCCCCTGTTTTCTGACTTGTTTGAGTTATGTGTAACACAGAACGGCCATGAAAACTTCAATAAACCTTCCTGCGGATCATAAAGGCTGAAATCTCAGTCAAGTGTTTACTGCACCCTGCAGTAGGACCGTTCAGTTAATCAAGCAGTTTAGTGCATGCACACACACAATCTTAAATGTGTGTTCGCCTAGGTCAGAGTTTACCTTCAAGTCTTTATGCCTCCTTCAGGCTTGGTTTTGTGCATAATGAATCTTTATAAACGTAACTCCAGGTCAGCCAGAAACCGTGTGAGAAACTTTATATCAATGTCAAACCTGAAATAAATGACTGCACATTAACATTAATCTTGAACTTGTCTTACGTGACTACAGGATCAATGTATTTATTTATTTAGATGATATGTTTATTCTCCGAGAAGGAAGGTCAAACTCCTCTGCCGGCTCAGAAGAGAGAAAATGGCTCTATTCATACTTGCTGTCTGAATGCTGCCCGGACGTGCTCACTGTGGTCAGCTTGTTTTTGTGTAATTGTCACAGCATTGTCTGGACTCCTCCTCTATTGCACCGAGCAGAGGAGAAAAGCCTGTAAGAGGGAAGAATGACAGTTTCATATTTTACCTCCAGCCCTGCGACCACAGGCGAAGCACTTTAATGATGATGCTGAAGACAGAGTGGATGAGGAGTGGTGTTATTGCTGCCCCCTGACAGCCGTGAGCATGTGAACACGTGTAAAGAGGCAGAGATGAGTAGCTTTTAGAGGATCCTCTGTGTGTCTGTGATCATTATGAAGTTACATGTTGGTTAGGCAGGTTTGAACCTTTCCATTGTCCAGAGAGGGAGAAATATAGGTAATGTTGTTTATATAACTGGATGGTGAACAGAAAACATTTTCAACAACAACTTGTTATCAAAACTGACTTTAAAACAGCAGATGACTGAGACATTTTCAACCCATAAAACGCAGATTTTGATTAATTTGGTGTCAATGTCATTAATTCCAGCATTGATGTTTCATCAGTACAGTATAGTTATTCATAGTTTGGATTTCTTTCTTGTTCCTCTTCTGGGCGGATTTGGGCACATAACTCATACTCCAGCTTTGAGAAGACCCAAGCGATTTATATATCAAAATGTGCATCTTGATGGGGAATGGTGTGCTATTGCTTTTATCTGCGAAACAACAACAATTTTTCATGACATAACAAATGAAAAACTGTGCAAGTTTTTCTTCTGCACAAGATTTCTCAAAGGGGATGAGGTCAAAAAGTTAACAAATGATCAGTTCTTGCACAGCCAACTGCTTCCTACTGCTCGGGCAACTTTCACCTAGACTCCATTTAAGCTTTAAACTGTAGACCTGGGTCTTGTGTATTCATTAATATTATTTATAATTCCGCAATAGTTTTTGATCAATTACCATGATTGTTTTTGCAGAGATTTTGAGTTTATAATGAGAGCCTTTTAGAAAGAATGTTGGGTGACATCATCGCCGCTTAGTGTAGGAGGACAAAAAACTAAAAAATCTAGAAATTTTCTTTTTCAACTCCATTCATGGCCACAATTTACAATGTACAGACACGATTTGTTCCAACCTTGTAAAGAAACTCAACTGATTCCCACAATGTGCTTAAAATATCAGAGATTTACTGAATTTGAATGGGCAGCTTCTAAGTGCAGATACATCTATCTCTGCTTCCATTGAATCCAACACAAAGATTTTCAGAGAGAAGCAGAACAGACCCTTGTTTTAAACTTGCCAGTCCAAAATATTTACTGTAGAAACACCAAATCACACCAGAACATTTGTAAAGTCCTTACCGTGATGATGGCCCATGTCATTTTCTGATAGGAGCTACTGTTTCGTCAGTCAGTCTCAAATGTGTAAAGTAAATCTATTGAAGTGACTTGAAAAGAAAATGTTTATTAGGTGTGCTCCTTGTATTTAATATCATAAATTGTTTCACATCTTGGTAAGAGCTCATCATAATGTACATTTGTGTGTCATGATGTGTCACTCAACTGTCTGCTCTTCACTAGTTCTGTGTTTTTCCTCCTGTGTCCTGTTCTCCTTCTGTTGTCTACTACTATACCTGCCCTGATTCATCTCGTTAGCCCTGCTGCCTGCGTATCTCTGCTCTGATTAGTTCTCTGTGTGTTTGAATCCTGTTTTTATGTTCAGCGTTTGTCGGTTCATGTGTTAGTTCTTGTCTTAGGTTTATCCTGTCAGGCCGGTCTTCTCTTCTGCATTCGGGCCGACACACCGGTGACAACCTGCTTCAAGAGGAGCGTTGTTACCGGAGTGCAAACTAAGGTACTGGAAAGGAGTTTGACTATGATAACTAATTAATAAATTTGTTTAATGAACGTGTTCTCAAACGGTTAGCGTGACTTAGCTGTTGGCATGTCTTTCAAGAATATAAGATGGAGAGGAAGCCAGTGAGAAGCACTGCAGACTCTGTGGGGAACGTGAACCATTTAGGCTTTAATTGTAGGGTTTTAAAATAAAATTATACATAATTTGACAGCTAATTTGGGTCTAGTTAAAACAGCATGCATTTAAAAATGTGATTACAAATATATATTCAATACCAATCCATTGAATATCTATTCACAACCAATCTATTAAAGACCTATTTATGTGTCATTTATGAAAAACATCAGTAATGTTTGAAAAAGTGGAAAATTGAAAAACAGGCCTGACCGAGCTCCCCTACTGCTCCTAAAAGTATTTATAGTTAAGTGCATTCACAGCAGCTGGCTGGAGTGGAAAGCAGCATGGCTTCAGGAGGAGAAACCCCCTGCACCTCCCCTCAGCTCCACATACCAGTTCCTGATCTTTAAATGCATTACTGATTCTTTCCCAGAATCCCTGGATACTGAGGAAAAAAAAAAAAAAGCTGACATTTTGCTTTAATGAGTTAGAGAACATCAGCATAACTAAACCACTCACAAAGTTACAGCTAAATAAGCCTAATGCATTTATTAATGTCCAATTTAATTACGGAGCACTTTAGAGCTAGTGCTTTTCATTTCCATTCGTTACGCTTTCTGGGTGTTTCTTTTTTTATTTTTTTTTCCTGTTGGGAAAAAATGATATGAAAAAAAGTATTAACGACTTCTGAAGTAAATTCGTTAACAAGGGGAACAACATGTTGAATCTTCACTCTTTTCCCAACTGCACTCAGTTAACTACTGCAGCATAGAGAGACGTTATCATTTAAATCCTGTTTCATTTCAAAGAAGCATACTGCACACACTTTATATATTTAGTGGTAATCCATAATGAAGCTTGCTCACCAATGTAAACGCTTTGACCTATCGGGTAATGAGGACAATTCGGAGCTAGTGATTCCACTTTAACCAAGGGCTTATCAACAGATATAGTTGACAGGTCTCCAATTAAATGACACAAAGGACTTTATTTTTGGTCCCGGCTGTTGTGCTTCTAAGCAGTTTAACACATAAAGGAGCTAAATATCTTCACTGCACCACGTTCTTTTCAATTCCCACCAAAAAGTTTTATTCTGAAAATGTTTTGTTTTGAGAACAGCATTAAAAATAATTCAGGTGTGCATTATCATTAAGTTGTTGTTCTGCTGGTTGGAATATCATCAGAGAACATTTCTTGCTTTTTCAACCATTTAATTATTGCTCAGTGAATTAAAAAAGAAGGAATATTGTATGTTGAAACTATTGCGCCGTGGTTTCGGTCTGGTGTTGTTTGCTGAAATAGTAGAGAATTTTCAATATCACCTGAATAAGCACATTATCAAGTTGATAATTAGAGCAACAACAGAGAGCAGGAGAGAGACACAATGAGTTTATTTAATCTTCTTTCTCTTCAGTTGTCTTGTCATGAGGGGCCAGCAGCATGAGACAAACGTATGCTTTCAGCCAGACAACAAATGTAATCTGCATAACCGTCTTGTGCTGGTGGAATCTAATCGACGTATTCTCACTTGTTCAAAGCTAACTAGCAACGCAGCAAGTCAATTTCCTTTCAACGTTTCAGGGGTTCACTGTGCCTTTGAAGACAGGCATCCATAATGAATGGCATCAATTTTCATCCCAATTAGAGTGTTTATCTCGGCTTAGTTCACCTATAGTGTTGCCTTTGCCTCTTCTGGGGTGATGAATTTTCATGAAGGACAAGCGCTGTACTTCAGATAAAAAAAAAAAAAAAAACAGCTTATCTTGCGCTGGGATTTAAAGCTTTAGAGCTGGAATTATTTTTTTTCTCCAATTTGTTTGCGCTGTGTTAACAGGCAGCGTGGCACCGGGTCGCTGTAGTGCGGCGGGAAAGTGGGAGGAGTTGGCAGCGTCAGAGTCGTGGGGAAGCTGAAAGGAGGAAGAGAACAAGGTAAAATGTATTTGTGTAAGAAAGGTTCGCCGAGCTTTTATCTGAAAACGCAATAAAACGGAGCACATCACGTCCTATCAGCCCACGGCACTGTCAGATAGACACTGACAAAAACATGGCTGCTACACCGGCCAATCCAAGATACTACATACATTCTCTAGCATGCGCCCATGGTTTATTTTAATGTGCAGCCACAGATAAAGTGTCTGAGGCGGCCTTGGCAACGCTGTTATATAGTCAAGGATGAGCGTGTGAACCGTCTCATCCACACAACTTTACTAAAAGACAGAAAACCCAACATTTTGCATAAACTTGGATGTCAGGCTGTTTCTGTGAACTAGGCGGTTTTGTTATTTTAGAACTAAAGTGTTTTGCAAGCCTGAGCGAGGAAGTTCCCGACACTACCTCCTGCTCGAGTTCAGGGAGCCGTCTGCTGCGACATGCGACATTAAAATGAAGTCATTAAAATGTGAACCGTCTCCGTTCCAGCGACAATCAATCCTGACAATCGCATGGCATGTGACAAGTTAATGGAACGTAAACATTTTAGCTGCTTAAGCGACGTGAAACTTGTTTTTTTCCGTCTGTTTTTCAGCACCAACAGATGAGCAACCTGTTGTTGATCACTTTTCTGCTATTTCATTGTGTAACAGCAATGGCTGAATATTGAAAAATGAAAACCCGCGTTTGTTTTGTTCTTGTTAACCCCTTTGTTCAGGAAGCATCTTTTGATGAGACAGAAGGACGAGGATTGATAATTTCTTCAATGTAGTTGTAGTTTTCTTCAGTAAACTTGTTATCTAACAGGCTGAGCATTGTTGGGAAGGATTCTGTGTTTTGAATGAAAAATGTGTTCAAGGTCCTTCTTTTCACAATGACATGGATATTTGCTGAGTAACACAAAGATAAGTAGAATTTATGGCAAAGGAACAACAACAAAGGTATGCAGCTGTTTGAAGACCGGAGATAGTTGTGTAAAAGAAAGGCTTGTGTTAGTTGTGAAAGCTGGTGAATTGCAGGCTTGTGTTAGTTTGGTCTCCTTGTGATTTTTTTTATGCTTTATGTCTAAAGTGCTTTAACAGAATCATCTTGACAGGATAATCGTTAAAATACCATGTTCCCGTATTTGACTGAACTGTCTGTCGCGTAAAAGCATGAGACAGGGTTCTTCTTTTGTTTGGATGAACAGGAATATTTTTTTAGAATTCTTTGTATTCATCTTGTCTGCAGAGATGTGACCATTACACTATTACTCCTAGATTTACCCTGTGGAAGATTCTGGACTGGAAGCATGATTACAGCATTTGTGAAATTAAAGTGAGGACACTGATTGACCCCAGTTAGACCTGAAGTCCATTCCAGTCTGCGCCAGTTGGGGTCTGGAAATAAACTCATATATAGTTTAAGTAGAATTCTCTGTTGTCACTGGTCAGACAATTAATGTGGGTGCTGTGAAGATGCAAAAATATTTAACTGTTGGTGGAAAAAGTCATAAGGTGGTTTGTTTAATGTTTGTAGATCTTTAGAGAAATTGAAACGCTGATCTGAGTGAGCCACTATTGGTTGGAATTTCCTGATTGGCCAGTGTCATATAGCCACACCTTTCTTTCACATGATACTGTGATGTTGATGGAACTAAACTCTGTGTGGATTAAATTGGATTAAATGACTAAATAATGACCTCTGCAAGACAGACATGAAGTATATTAACTTTACAGCCATCACTGAGACAGAAGCAGGGGAGAGCAACGATCAGCTGTGAATGACAGGGGCTGGTCAACACACGCTGCAGCACTGTCTGTCCCAGTAACTGCTCATCATTTACCACATTGATCCGGACATGGCGCAGTCACGTACTAGGTTTGACCTAGTTTTAATTTCTTCAGCTGGATGTTTGAGCTTTATTGTGGAGAAAAATGTACGGCCAGAGCTTCGCACTAGAACGCTGCTTTCACATTCATCTACTGAAAATTCCTGAGCTAAAGTTGTGTACGAAGGTGATTTGTGACATCACAAGTAGTTTGATGCATGCAGCTTACACAAGTGAGATGTGGAAAATTAAGCCTCCAGTGCAAAAACAATGGGAATAGAATTTACAGTTAAACCATAAAAGACACTAATTACAATTGTAAGAATAGAATGTTTTTATGTTTTTTATGTAAATAATGCCTGCAGGGATATTTAAAATAATTTTGAAATAGTTTGATGATGTGTCAAAGTTTCACCCATTAATTGTGAACTTTGGAATCCCATACTTCAGTAAACATTTACAGAAGCCTTGACAAATGACTAGGGATGACATTTTCTGTACAGTGAGGTTTTTATTCTGTAGAGCTGCTGAGAATCTTCGATTAAACTCCTTGTGAGATCTCTGGCCGTTAGTGAGTTTCTCAGAGGGAGGGCTGGGTTCTGGGGTGAGAGGGTCTGCCAGATATGTCTTCTCAGATATGTCTTCTCTTCCTACGTCTTTGATACAGGAGAGAGCTGCAGGGCCAGAGGCAGCATGCTGAGGAGCACTGGACACACTCATTTTTTGTTTACTAAAAGACAAGACTCACACAAAGCTAAACTGTAAAAAAAAAAAAAAAACTGGAGACATGGCTTCCACCTTAAACTTTATTAGTTGTTTCTGTTATAGTTTAGCAAAGCAAACATCAAAGTATGAAGGCATCATTTCATAGACCTGTAAGTCATCTGATCTTATGGCACCACTGAAAGTAATTCATGAATCATACCAACATTTAAAAGAAACCAAATTATTCTTTTTTTTTTTCTTTAAATCAACCGAGGGGAAAAAAAAACAAAACAAGAAACCAGTTAACAACAGGTATTAGCCATTACATGAAGTACTTAAAATTACAAATCATCTGCAAGCGTTACACAACCAAGAATTCATAATCACCTCCTTAAGTCTGTGATTGTGGTTTTTATGGTTTGATATGAAATAAGGCAGATTCCTTTTAATACAAGTAGACAATCTGGTAAGGAGACAAGCAAAAGCGAAGAGGACTGTAATTCCTGTTAATGTTGGTGAAGTTTAAAAGCAATTTTCTGGCATGCACTAGGAACGGCAAAGAAAAACAGAAAGGGAGGGGGAACTAATTGATTTGTTAAAAGACACCCACATCCTCTTTAGCGTGCGTGGGCGTTGATGAACAGTTTCTTGGTAAAATGAGTTAAGCTGCGGCGGCGGAGATCAGACGGGATCAGTGATGTTCATAGATGAAAGGCCTGGGAGTGGAATCAACCACCTCCGAGACCTCGGTCTGAATCAAAGTATTGGCTGATTGGACTAAACAAGGGAGCTCAAACTGTGGTTTTGTGTGTGTGAGGAGACATGGCAGGTGTCAGTGTGTTGCACTCCGCAGAGGCTGATGAATATAGGGTGTGTTGTCAGGTATTCTGCTGCTGAATGTCATGGGGACTGTGGCGGGCCGTATTTGAGCTGTAAGAACAAAAGGATAGTTGATGTAAAGCATCACCCAGTCTGGAGTGTCAACATGTAGGAGCTGTGGCGCTTGTCCTCTGACAGCTTCACCATGCTCTCACAGTGGGTATAGATCAAATAAAGAGGCTTGTTTATCTCATCAGCATGAAGCCGGCGAAATGATGTATGACACTAACACAGTGAGGTATGGCTCATCTTTTCTGGTTGATATGTTCAAGTCCTATAGTAAGGATATACATATATGTACTGTAGGGATGAGGGATTTCTTAACAAATGGGGAAAAGGCTAAATTAAGTTTGGGGGATTTTTGAGCATCTTTGTGAGTTACTGGTTGTCCTGGGCCAGTGTCAGTGCCCATTCTGCTATGGGACAGTCTGACACCAGTGTGGTTGGCCTTCGCACAGTTTGCTGGCTGTCAGATGAGGTTGATTGTCCTTCCCTCAGCTGGTCATTCTCTCTTTTCCACAGTGTCTGGACAGAAAAGAAATGCACATTTTGCACATTTGAAATTGTTTGAATATTGCTGGATTTCAAGTTGTATATTATAGAAGCAGCAGATGACTGAAACTAACATTCGACACTTTGGGAACAATCTCGGTTAGACTAAAATGAGCATTGCACCACACACAATGGGAGGGGATTTATAACCCTAAATCATGAAGAGTTGTGGATTTTCTTTCTTATCTGATGGTAATCTGAATATCTTTTCACGTTTTTTTACATTCTGGCCAACATTAATTTGTAAATCTAAAATGCTATATCAATGAACTCTCCATACACAACTCAAATGCATTGTCATATAGTAGTGAAATGACATTACTGCACTATTAACTGTATCAATCATCTTAATCTGTTTGCATAACAGTATATCATTTCTTCCATAATGTATGGCACATTCTGTAAATGCAGAACTATTTTTATACTAGAACTGTTATTGTACAATGTGTATAATTAAATTTGTATAATTAATCACAAATGCACCACTGAATGTACTGTTTTTCATACTGTCTACTATATTCATAGCCTGTACATATCTATAGAAATAGACATTCATGTACCCACACATTTATATATCATTATCAATATTTTTCATTTCATATCTACATTTCTGTACATACATTTCTGTTATTTGCTCTTCTAGTTAGATATTACAGTATCTGCATTTTGTGGCCTTGTCCTGTACCTTTAACATAACTGACAATAATTGCACAGCTTACGTTTCTTAGCACTTTCTAGTATTAATTGTATTAAAGGTAAAATTATCCTAAAGTTGGCTTTAGAAGAAAGACATTTTAAACATTAAAATAAAAATATATTGTTTAATATCTCTCTTCCTATAGATAGAAGGCACAGTACATTGTGTACAATAATGGAATATTTTACAAAAAATTTCATCCAGTAATTATTTATTTATTTTTTTTTGTTTGGAAATAGATGCTGGTTAAGAGGAGACATTTACTTGATATTCCCACTAGATCAAAGGTCATTAGGTCGCCTAATGTGTCCTCCTTTGGGGACCTGGAATACGGATAACACCTCTTAATCAATAAGTTCATTCCAATCAGTCGTCTTTAAGATATTACTCTGGACAGACTGTGTTAGCTGTAGCTTACGTCATGACCTAGCACCTTTTTTTAGTAAACATCGAACAATACACTAAGCACCAGCATCATTGTAAAAAACAGTAAAGAGCAATGGCATTGATCATCACACAAAGGATGAACAGACAATGTGTGACAGACAGAAGGACAAACAGATACTTGGACACTGAAGCTGATCCTGATCCCAAGTCTCTGTACTGATTGTTCTCTGAGGGATCACATCAATCTTTAGTAGAGAGAAAGCAACCCGGAAGCTGTTGAGATTGACTATTGTCTAGCATATTAACTGCAAACTATATGCTATATAGCTGAGTTCTACAACATCCCACCCTGATCCACACCGTTGTTTGACAAGTTTTTTCTTCTCTGGCACTCTGTCAGGCATTGTTTAAGCTCTCTCATTTCTGCACCGACCCGTTTGTGTCTGCCAAGTTATTTCATATGCTGCTGCTAGCCTGTCCTATTTACTCAACCCTGACAATCTGTTCACAACAGTTGCTTAATGATTTTTTTTTTCTCTACCTGGAAACAGTTCGATGGCCAAATCTGAATCCCATTCTTTGGCTCAACAACTTTATAGAGCCACACACAGAACAAATAAAAAAAAACAAAATTCACAACACTCTCTACAGATGTCTGCTTTCAAATTACAAGCCATTTTATTACCCCTGAATCTCAATGGAGACCTGAGAATAACAACAGTGTGGTATCCTTATCAAATATGATTTATTGGCATGATTATTGCCCCTGCAGTCTGTGTTGGCTGCAAGTTAAAATAATATGCATTGCACACTTGATTTATTAAATGTCTGATAGTTGAGTTTGCGGGTAATTCATCACACTCAATCTCCAAAGACGTGCTGACACGTTTATACCAAAATATCAGGGTCATAGCTGTGGACCTGAAATGGGAAGAGAGGATTTACAAATGCATTTGGCCCTGGAGGAGCATGTACAAACTGCCTGCCTGACGCCTACCCCTACAGAGACGAGGAGATGGAGACAGACGGGGAGGAGTGGATGGGGTTTGTGGGAGGGGAAAAAAAAAAAACAGGCGAGGAGTGTGAAGCAGGGTAATGCTCGGGTGCACAGTGCTGAGCATTCTCCAGAAGAAGTGAATTTTAATTTAGCAGCTGTGGCCACTAATAAGATTCCGCTTATAAATAGAGACGAGAGCGAGCGTGAGTGCATCCGCCACACTCTTACCTTTGGACCGAATGCTGTCAGTTACAACTGAGTCAGGTTCCTCTGAGCTCTCGACAAGATCTTTAATCTCCTCTAGACAAGTGCAGCCGAGAGAAAAGAGAAGAATAGAGGGAGGGAAGAGGGGAAATATGAAAGCCAATGATAATCAAGCAAGCTGTTGCCCTTCATCCTGTGCAAGCAAGCATCAATTTACCAAAAACGATCTCTTAATCAAATTGTTTATAGTTACATTATTGCTAACAGGAACTTTCTGGCATGGGGCCTGGACTGGATGTGTGCAGCTCGGTGTCTAATAAGTGTGTTTTGTTTTCAATCTCATAAATCCACATTACAGCTCTGACTTCTGACGCAGGCTGGAGCTGCTGCCTACCATTGAAATTTAAGTGCATCCAACATATAATCAGAGTGCTAATTCTTAGTGTGATATTTATTTATACAGCATGTTGACAGAAATACCCACCCATAAGTAGCAGAGGCAGAAAAAGAAAGATATAAAGGAAGGGATGTGGGCAGCAACCAGCAGGGAGGTTTCTGTTAAGTGGCACTATTTCTGTCATGTGTCACAGCAGCAATAGGGGGTAGTTCAATGGGTAATGTTAGGATTTTGCTTACCTCCGTTGCTGGTCTCAGTCTCTTTGATGTCAGAGATATCTGTAATGTGGAGGACATAGACATGATAGTCTTATTAAAGGTTATTAGATGATGTATGCAATATTCAACAAGGTCCCATAATAAAAGATTTTAATTGCTGTTGGGTTTACAAAAAGGTCTAGGTGTTAAATAAATATTGTCCCATGTCCCAAAAATACTCAATCCACAGAGAAATGCACACAACCCATAGAAAGAAATGAACTCACAGCCATTCAAATCAGATGATCAGAGGAGAGGTTCATTAATATTAATAGACAGACACAATGACCTGTTCTTTCTAGAACTTGAGAGATGTAAAACTATATTTAGATGATTTTTAGTCATTAAAGCCACAACTATATCTTGTAGGGACATCACAGCCTCAAATAACACCTGGGAAAAGTGTAAAATGACACTTTTAATGTTAAAATTATTTATTTATTTTTTTTCGAAACCAGTCCAAAAATGTAAGTGACCTCACACTCATGGTCTCACATTTACATTTGTCAGATGTACTTAAGTCTCTTATGCATGGGAATTCAGTGTTTTTCCTAAAGAGTTCAAAAAAGAACAACACAAATGTGAGAGGGGAGGGAGATGCATGCAAAATTAATTACAGACTGCCATCCCTGTAAGGCAGCCTGAGACCCCCCCACATACATCCTTCTTTTCCCCCTGTTACCTCTGTTGTCACACAACTCCTTTCCCTCTCCCTGAGCAAAGCTCACTGCTTCCACTCTTTGCAACAACAATCAACCAAACAAAGCACGCCATAAAAATAGTTGCTCTCCCCAGGCAATGTCTGGTGATGATGTAAACAAATACAACTGCTTAGGCGTGATAGAAGAGAATGTGTAGAATTTAAAGTGTTGTGTAGGTTTAAAGCAACAAGTCGGCGGTCAAGGTCATTTAATCTCTAACAGGAACACAGTATCCATGGTTGTAATTAAAGATTTAGATATAGGCAGCAGGTTGCAATAAATAGACATCTTAAGCTTTACATACATCTTTCTTCTCTGCCAATCTGGCCTGGTCGAGCTGCCGCTATGGGGAACATACAATATAATGCCTTTTCAACATGAACCTGATTTAATCTGATGCAACATTTTGGAGTAAGGTTTGTCTTCCCTTAACAGAGTAACCGTTCCCAAGGACCAATAAAAACAGGAAGGATGAGGCAACAACAACAATTATCTAACCCTCATGTTTTCTTCCTTTTTGTTCTGAGGCATGGAAGCACCCAGGGAGTAAAAATAGCATTATCAACAGCCAGTAATAATAACATTATACACAACAAGCTTTGGTGAGACTTTAGGAATGTGGCATCATTGCTAAAACAAAGTAAGATAAGCCAAGAAATACAAGAACTGTCATCAGTTACACCAGTTGTACATCATGTTTCTGTGATGTGGGATTATTAGCAGCCTTTTGCTGATTGGATTTTTAACTCATATAAAAACGTGTTTTACTTGTTGAACTTTAAAAACCTTGTTTCTTACTCCTCTGTTGTAGCAATGTCCTTGTGTCCCGATCTCAGCAATTATAGATTTATAAATAGAAATAACCGTGCGAATAAGAACTGATTTATAATAACCTGGATTATCCTTAACCGTCTTCTGCTTTGCAGCAGATTTACCACCAGATTCAAGTCGTCAGTGTCATGCAATAAAGTAACAGAAAAGATTTGCACACATCGTATCACATATGTACAAGAAGCAGCCGACATATGGTGTCGATGGTGATGGTGAAATGAATTATGCATAGTACACATGAAATTATATCCCTTGCATCAACAGTTTTTCCACAGCTTGGCATTACGGATATTAAGGCTGATGCTGTCAGATATTGCAACACGTGTTGGAACAGAGTCTCTGTCATATCCAGCTAGCATAGCATGCAGCAGCAGGAGCTCAGTGAAGCACTGGCCTCATTCCAGATGCTCCTTTCTGTCGGTCTCTCTCTCTCACTCAGGTAATAACGCCACAGTTTGGGTGCTATGGTAGCTTCCCCTTCCTCTAATATCCTGCACTGATCAAAACAAAGCTCAGGTTTTCAGCTGCCTGCCTGAAGCTCAGTGAGAATGGCAATGTTGGGCTGCCTCACTCTCTAATTTGACTCCTGTGTGCTGACAGTGGAGGGACTATCATTTAAGGGAGAATGCGAGTGTGCTGTGGTAAACACATAAACAAGATGGAGGGGAGAGAGAAAAATGGCCCTCTGTCAAGGTTCTGGTGAAGGAGAGGCACAGTCCACAGAGGGCTGATAAGGAAAAGTGGAGAAAAACAGTAGACCGAATTGACTCCCTCAGCAGGAAACTAGACAGCTTACACCAGTAGTTCTCAAAGCCGGGACCAAGGACCCTGAGGGGTCCTTGACAGTGTTTCCCACTCTCCATTTTGGTTTGTAAATTAACAGAAGTCACGGTAGCTTAATTTGTGTATGGCTTACTCTACAGAGCCTACAGAAAGATGGCATAAAATATTTGGTGGATCTCACCATAACGACACGAAAAGGTGCATGAAATCGTCATTGCTAATGAGGGTATCTGATCTGCATTTATTCACACAGATGAGCTCCAATCTGTTTTTCATCTCGTTATCTGTTGTGACATCATGCTGCATCAGTGAAGGCTCCACAGGACTCGTTTACTGATGAGCAGAGGTCACACATAAGCTTCAAAACATTTCCCAAACTTGCTCATTCTTTGTGAGAGAGAGAGAGAGAGAGAGAGAGAGAGAGAGAGAGAGAGAGAGAGAGAGAATTTGCGCATGCAAGAGAAGGGAGAGGAAGGAAGAGAGTTAGGTATAAGTCACCCTTGTATGCAGACAAGCAGAAAATTACATCGCCCCACCTTCCATTCATTTATTAGACAAGAGGTAGTTAGCGTTTTGTTGGTCAGCATTAGTTTCACTGCACCACAATATTCAACCGTGATAGACAATGTGTTTGAACAGGACAGCGATGGCAAGTTCATATTTTACACTTTTCTATATGAGCTACATTATTTGATCAGCTGTGGCTTTTAGGATAAGTTTCCTCGTTATTTGGCATCATGCTCCAAATGCATTTGTCACGATCAGCAGTGGTTCTGCTTCTGCAGCACTGTTAATGTTCTTGTCATTCCAGCTCTGTCAGCCCACGGGGGAAGGCAGTCCCTGGGGGTCACCCACATGGCAGCATGGGAACCGTCTCTGCTTAATGTTCCAGACAGGAGCCTCGGGCAGAACAGGAGGTTCCTTTTTGTCCCACAGCCACAGAACATCTCGGCGCCTTTTGTTCAACTCCTCTTTCTTGTGCAGTGGTAGAATAAAAATCGATGGAGGTGTAGAGGTGTCTGTGCCCTACAGTGTCAGATCCCTGGGAGAATTTCTTCTGTTCATTTGATCCCCCTAACAGTGGCATGGCGCGCCGCTCTGCTGTGTCTGAACAGGTGCTGGAGCTTTGATCCCAGCGTGCTTACACAGGTGTCCAAGCTGCTCCCAGTCAAACAATAGACATGACCCATCCAAATCTCGAGAAAATGTCAAGGTCAATACTACCGTGGTATCTATTAAGAATCTCTATTCCTCTCAGTGGATAAGAACAGAAGTGATTTCCGAATGCAGACTGGGTGGTCTATAAGGGACTGGGGCCTGATCTGCAGTGAGCCATGTATATTAAACAAGTATCCAAAAGCTCCTCATTGAACTTTGCATGGACTAATAGCTTTGGGCCTGATATGCCTATTGCAAAGATAATTAAAGACATCTCCCTGCTCAAGCAAAACAAGGCTGGACCTCAACAAGTGGCTGACCAAAAAGAACTAATGAGCTGGTAAATGTGGAACGTAGCCCATTTTCATATGTTAATGTTAAGTTTGTAGTGCCAGCTTGTGAAAATAGCTTAGCTGCATGAGCTGCCACTCTCAAAACAGGAAAAAAGGAATTTGTGGAGAAAAGAGGGGGGGGGGGTCAGCGTTTGATAGCCGTACTTTTCTTTTCTATGAGATAGAACATTGTCTGACAATCTGAGCCAATTAAAGAGCACTGAGCTGTGACCTACAGGCTACAGAGATGAAAATAAGCCTGCTCAGTAAACACTGTGTCCGCCCCTCTCTACTGCCATCCTCCTGAAAAGCCAAGAGTCTTCATTAATATTCCGCCTTTCTTCTCCCTAAGAAAAGGCCAAGGGGTTGTGGACACTAAGAACCATTGTGCTCCCTTGTGGGTTTGGTTAACCTTGCAGTGGTAGCTGCGGTGGGGCTGCTCCATGTTGGGTCAGGGTCCTCTAAACAGACTGAAAAGGCCCAAGCTCATTACACAGGCTCGGGCCATTCTAGACAAGATGAGAAAACATAAAGCACTCTGAATGAAAAGAGACCAGGACACCATCTGCTTTGGAGTTAAGGTCCAACACAGAGTAAGTGAAGATGATTAGAAGGGAGAGAGATATGGCAAGAGAAAAGAGAAGGTACAGTTGACAACAAATGTTGCCAAAATGAGGGAAAAATGACCACTGGCGAACCTTTGATAAGACCCAGGGTTGAAAGAAACAGGAAAGTCAGTAAAATGTTGTCTCCACTGGCTATGCCTCTCACTCTTGATCTCTCTATTTAGTCTTTTTCTATTCTCACTTTGAGAAGAAAAAAGGGATAAACAAGACACCCTCAAAGTGTAGTATATGGCTGAAAAGTGTATACAATGTTTGAGGATACATTTAGAGCTGTTTAATATATAACATAAGAAAAGTATTTCATAATGAGGAAATGAATAACATTGATTATTACTGGTGAAATTTGATAAGTACAATTTCATTACCAATAGTTTCTAACTGAAAATCAGCATAAAACATTGAATAAATATATTCTAGTATTTACACCATACAATTCCAAAAAAAAAAAAAATCATTTGTCTAGAATTTGGAATAAACAGCGTAACTTGAGGATGCATTATCATATTATTATGCTCACTATGGGAAAGAGGAACACTGTATTTCTCCATTAAATCTTCATATGAAAACAGAAGCGGTTCACAGTAAAATAAATGTTTTTACAAGCAAACATGCATATTAATAAAAATCCATCTATTTGACTCTTAAAAAAATCTTTTGATCAAGTCATTTTAATTAACTGAATGAGAAAAAATCCAAAATGTTAAAATCTCCCTCTGTTAGAGATTCTAATAATGTTGAAAGTCTGTCTAAAGAAGATTTTTTTTATTTGGTGATAAAAGGGGATATTGTCTTTGTATAATGGGATGCTCAGGCCTGGATTACTACATGCATTGTCACCACGATGTGGTTCAAAATTCATTCTGGGATACTTGGCTGTCCCAAGTTTTCGGACAACTAAATGTTGGTAAATCCATCACTCAGTCAGCCGGTGACAGAAAGCAGTCATTTGGGTTTTTAGTAGTGGCCCCATCTCACCAAAAAGAGAGAAAGAACACACGGAGATAAAGATAAAAGGAGTAAATGAATAACTGATTAAGTGGAGAAGTGAGAGAGGGAGACAACACATAAATAGACACAGAAGGGAAAAAAATGCAAAAGAGGCCTCCCTCTGTGTGACCTACATACCTGCTAAACCTGCTGTCAGTTGTGTCCTGCTCCTCTCTCATCACTCGGTGCATTACTTTACATAATCTTTAGACTCTCCCTGCACTGTTAGTGGGGATGCTGCAGGAAGCGGCCAGCTTCTGTCTTCAATATCTATTGTGGTTTACTATATCACAGTCTTGCAGGGGAACAGGTAATTTGACACAAGCACAATGTGGTGGACCCATGTTATACATTAAAAAAATGTGGAAACACTACAGCTGAGGGATGTATAGAAGCAGCAGGGGTATAGTGGAGGACCTGAATGTGTGTGTCTTGAACCAAAAGACTGATTTGCAGTTATGAAATGACGCCTCTTCTGGGCAGCTCAAGGTTTCCTGCAGGAGATCATGGATTGCACTGGTCAATATAATCAAAGTGCTTGTCTAGACTGCAGTAAAAGCCAGCAGCCCTCACAGAGCAGCTGTCTATCACTGAAAGGTCAGCAAGAGAGCAGCTTGATTGGTAGAGCTCAGTAGAGGAACCAACTAAGTGTGTCTGTAGATCAGAGAGGGCTGATGGAGATATAGATGGAAAGAATTAAGACGTTGCATCACTTCTTCTGCACAGTGTTTTCTGTGATGACTGATTTTCGCTATCCATCATTTATTAATCACAGCAAAATATAAGATAGTGAATTATCATATCATGTCCTATTGTATCTTATTCTGTCATAACTCTTGAATTTAGACATGAGAGAAAGGGGGAGGGGCTGAGTTTGAATGCTTCAAATCCCGTGTGCGCTATCTTTAAAGACTTGAAATCCCAAGTGTTTGCGTCTCAAAGATCGTTGTTGTCAGTTGGGTTTACCTGTCTCTAATGGAGGAAGCTCTATACTGTACCATCAGATCTTCCTCACTGCCTCCAGGAGACATGGAACCCATACAGAGATCACTCAAACTGTGTGTGTGTGTGTGTGCGTGTGTGTGTGTGTGTGTCAGTCAGAGACTAAAATGTCTTCCCGACCTTTGATGCCACATTTTATCGGTGGTGTGTGAGAATGTTGTCATTTTTTTTATTAACCTTCTTTTTTTTAAATAAATTAATGCATCCTATTATCCATGCTGTGTGTAGTTTTCAGGAAGTTAAAGCAATGGTAAAGCATCAAATCAACAAAAGAAGGAAGTGTCTGCATGTTGAAAACCAGACAGTTTCTTTCATCTCCTGAAAAATTGTGCTTTTGGAGTTACAAGGTTTTTTACCGCCAGCGACGATTTGTTGGGTCTCTGCGGGCTGATAAATTCTCACTCTACTCAGAGTTTATTCATTTTTGCAGGGCCTGTGCCAGACCAACCCTATAAATCCAAATGTCTGTCCGGCACTGACTGACTGACTGACCGATAGTTACAGTTTCAAAAATGATTCTTCATCAGGAGAGCATTTACAGCACTTCCACAGTCATGTCCACAGGCCAAGCAAGAGTAACCGCAGCCCCAAAATAAGTTTTCACAGACATTTACCGACAGGATCATGTTACACAGAGGCCCTGACACTAAGAGCAGCAACTTGCTGAAGGTGCATAGACACCTTCACGCTTCACATGTGTGCACTAGAAAACAGGGTGCTGTAGGACTGTTAATATGTCACTTTATTAATTTTGAATATATTTTCAGGTGAGAAAGTAACCTTTTAGATTAGCTCATCCAAATAACTCCTGTTTGTGCGGTGTGACATTGACATTTAAAAGTATAAGCATGCACAGCAGTCTTAGTTGGGACTCCTTTTGCCTGAATTACAGCAGCAATGCAGTGTGGCATGGAGTCGACCAGTCTTTGGCACTGCTCAGGTGATATGAAAGTGGAGGTTGCTCTGATAGTGGCCTTCAGCTCTTCTGCATTGTTGGGTCTGGCGTATCACATTTTCCTCTTCACAATATCCCATAGATTTTCTATGAGGTTAAGTTCAGGTGAGTTTGCTGGCCAATTAAGAACAAGGATATAATGGTCCTTAAACAAGGAACTGGTAGCTTGTGTAGATGCAGATTTCTTAAATGAAATCTGCATCTCCATAAAGTTGGTCAGCCGCAGGAAGCCTGAAGTGCTCTTAAACGTCCTGATAGACTGCTAATCAACACCAGCAGATGACATGGCACCCAAAACCATCACTAACCGTATAAATTTTATACTCAACCTCATGCAACATGGATTTTTCATGCAACATGGAAATTTACTTTAATTAGAAAGCATAAGTTTGGAACACTCAGCAGTGGTCTAGTCCTTTTTATCTTTAGTCCAGGGGAGACGCTTCTGATGGTCTTATTGAAGAGAGGCTTGACACAAGGAACGAGACAGCTGCAGTTCACTATTTGTGAATCTCCCCCACATTTTTTGAATGGGTTTTGATTCACAATCCTCTTCAGGGTGCAGTTTTCCCTTGTGCAAGATGTAAATAAGTAAGTAAGTAACAAGTAAGCAAGTAATACATTACATTCACTTTTTGAGTCACTAAATTTTAACTTAATCCCTCTTATAGCTATCTAGTTTGTTTTCTTGTGTAAGGCACCTTGAGTTAAAACTAATTTATGGATGGTAACCAGCTGACTTACAATTTAAAAAGTCCTGTGGTGTTTCATATCTAATTCGGTCCAGCTATACAATGGGTTTTGACCTGGTCTTGTTGTGAACCAAACACAGGAGTGGAGACAGGTACGAGAGATGATCAAAAGAGGAGCTTCAAAGGAAAACATAAAGTGTATCCCTTGTAGCCTATTAGATAAGGCCCTCTCGCTTTGAAGCGGGCTTCTCGGCCAGAGGTGACCAACATAATAGACATTGTGCACATTGTTGGTCTATGTTCCATTTCCAGTTAAAAGACCAGAGTACTGTGTTTCTCAATAACAACAAGACAAAAGGATGAAGGGCGCTACCATACTGAGAAATGATGGCAAAGGACCAAATTCACTCAGACTGCTAAAGTTTTCAACATTCAAAATCACCAGGAAACAAGATCCAACTTGATATCCAGCGACCTGAAAATTAAAATAGCAAGTCAAAACAAGGAGTCAAGTGGAGTTTAAGAATAAGGAACGAAGCCAAATGAAATTCAACAATAAAAGCTGCATTAATACAAGTTAAGATAAGACTGTGGGCAGTCTCCTCACAGCATTCACACACAATGCCTCAGCAAGGCTGTGAATGGTGTAGCTGTTGTTCCTGGACTTTCACAGTCAGTGTGAAAAGCTACAAAACACATGCATAGCCTAATGTCTTCACCCAGTGGCAGCTTGCCCCCCAAGGAGCCACTCAGTGCTACAGTATACAATGCCAAAAGTTAATTGTACGCTGACAACTAGCCACAGGAAAGACTGCATTGCTCTCCAGAATTAGACTTACATCACCAGTGGCCTATTGTTCACAAAATGCTGAGACAAAGGGCCACAAAATACCCAATTAAGCAAAGCTTCAATTCCTGGTTTCTATTGTAGATGAAGCAACATAAATGCAAAGTGCACTTCAGCCACGACAAATTCTGAGGAAATATACCAATGAATTTTGGATGAATGATTTGAGCTGCTAAAAAGAAAAGTGGAGAAAAACTTCAATGAAATCTCACTCTTTGTACTTTGTGTTAACATAAAAGAGCGACCATACAGGGTCTCTATGCTGTGGTAATCTTATATGTATACCTTCACATTGCCAAGGGCATGTCTGGATTTCAAAAGAGCCATTTGTGTTGGCTGCTTGTTCTGTTCTAATAAATCAATAAAGTCCCTCAAATAACGCTTGCAAAAAAAGAAACTAAAACAATTCTCACGACAGTTGTTAAAAGGGGATTTGTTATGCTTCCATTTTTGATGCATTCTTATTGTTTTGATTTTACAAGGGAGAGATGTGGGCAGAAGATGTGCATGTGATTTTTCGGGCACCATATGGCACCTTGGATGCAGCTGGGCTTCATGAGCTGTGAGCCGTCAGAGTCAAAGTGCTAAATAAAGCAATCACAGGAAAGTCAGGAAGTCAAGACAGTCAAATAACCACAAACATATGAAAGGTTGTGGATAATAAGGATGAACTGAAGATACAGAGACTCGAGTAGCTGTGGGAGAGAAAAGGAAATCAGGAAGGAGGAAAAAGATGAACAGTGGGCTGTGATGGTGCCTCGTTTCTCTGCTGTGGTGACTCAGATTGTTGTGGCCTTCACCCAGCTGCTCAGGTACAGGCTGTCTGTAAAGTTTTTTCTCTCCGTTCAGGGAGCTGCTTTCAACCAACAATCAAGGCCAACTTTATCAATGACAACTGAAGATCGCAGTTGTATTCACATGTATAATGAAGAGCACAATTTTAAAAAGCAGCAATGTCCTTTGGCCAGATACAAAAATGCATAACAGGGGCACACTAACCTGACTGGCCATGTATTAGGAAACACATCGCAATCTCAATCACAGAACAGTCTGACACCACAAACCCTTAACAGGTTTATGTCAGTGCATTGTACAAAATGCAAACGCTTTACTTGCACCAAGTTTGATTGGAAAGAAGGATGAGCTGCTGTGTACTCAGCGGCATTGAATCTGTGCATCCATTAAATCTTACCTTTGGAGCTAAGACAATAGCTATTGACTTCTGTAAGAGAATCACACTGCATGAAGGAAAAACAATTTCTGCTCACATCTCAGATTTATTTATTCCTAGCTTTAGGCAAAGACAGTCTTATTTTAATTTATGGGTGTTCTGTGAGCTTACTGAAGCGGCTGCCCACTCTCGCAAGTCACCAGAACAAGGCTTGCTGGATAGATATTTCAAACACAATCACAATATAGCCTCCATTTCCATTTTAATGTATTTTATGAATATTCATAAATAAAGGAAGCCTGGATTCTGATTCAATTTGGTGAGCTTATAACATCTCGAATATCAGACCGACAATTTCATTGCCTGTGCAGGAGGATATCTAATACATATACATGTAAAATCATATAGTGCCGCATGCTGCCTTATTTAAAATGCCAAATCTCTCCTCTACCTACAACCTCATATATTTCTATTCCATAAGGGCAAGCTAAAATTCCTAGAATATAATATATTTTCTTATATGTATTGTTTGGATGTTAAAGCTCTTTGGTTACTCATATTGCCTGCAAAAGCTTCTATGTGTCCTAAATTGAATTCATAGAGCTAAGAATAACAGCACTACATGCTCATTTTAACATTTAAAATTTACATGAGCTGATAAGAGGTCAGCAAAGAGCAGTGTCCCACATTGATTTAATACACGCAAACATGTATATGATTAAAACTTGTTAAAATGACAACTGGAGTGTAAACGAATAAAACAGAAAGCTGTTTTCTTTAGCTTTGTATTATTTAGTGTGGGTGAGCTGAGACACTTAGCTGTGATACACACTTCCATATGTGCAATATTCAGTGATGTGCGAACAGCAGGGTGTCAACAAACAGCGCTGAGACGACAACTGGGAGCATGCAGATATAAATGTGTAAATGCAAAGGATGGTATTTGAGAACGCTGTAGAGGAATGCATGTAACACATCCGGCAATGTGGGATCATTAATGTGTACAGTGTGACCGGTTACAAGGTTTACAAGTGACACCTCCTGCTATAACAATGTTCAAATGACTCGAAGGTACAAAGCTGTTAATGTTGAGATCAATTGCATGTGCAGCCATTGATGTCAGCTACAGTAGATTTTGCACTGAGCTGTGAATCAATGTACACAACTAGAAAATGCACCGAACAACAGAACGGCAACTAACAGTCTTGCATTTATGTATGAACAAATAGAAACAAGAAGCTGCAGAATCCTTTTTTTTTTTCAAATTAAGAGGATCTGATTTATCTTTTTTTGGCCACAGTTAACAGTGATGACATGTTTATAGCTGGTGATGTTACCCTTTCACCTTAAAACCTTAAACCTTTATGAAGAAATTCAGTTGCCTCAGCAGCAAGTATAAGTTCAGTTGCTGCAGTATTTGTTCATTTACCATTTAACATTTTGCTAAAATGGTAAGTTTTTGTTTGTTTAAACACAACACCAGAAAACCACAACACAATTGAAAAATGAATACAAAATGTTTGTGGTCATTTGTGCTGGATGATTACTACTTAATCTTGAATATGTCTAAAACTTCAACTTCAGGTAAGACACATACACAGAAAGTAGGTTTTTGCACGTGTGTGTGTGTCACAACATTATTTTCCACTCTCCTCAAATTGTTTCATTCATTCCTCATTCCTCCCATCATTATGAGCCATTTTATTACTCCTTTCATTGAAGCAGATTTAACCTCTATGTCCATGAGCAGGCAGCCTGATTACAGTTATTATTTTTAATAAAGGGTATTGGCTCAGGAATCATTTGGTCTTGTCCTGTGAATAGCCCGTTACGCATGGCTAAGCCGGGCTGTGTCGGCCTGCATAAGATTCAATATCCGAGACAGTTTGGGTCTGTGGCTGCAAAGCCCTGCTCCTCCATACAACACGCAATCTGCCTGCAATCAGGAGTGACACCACTGTTTACGGTTTGATAGTGCCACCACGGAGCCGGTCCATGCTAACCCCAGACAGTGACACAATCAACAGGCTGGACTGAAGCTTTCCAGTGATGGAAAGCCTGCAGTGTGTGCTGGACTTATTCCGATGGCTTTTCAGAGAGGATGGAGAAGCCTATATCAGATAGATCTATCTGGAATGTTCACTCTCACCCTAAATTAATTGGATGTCAGTCAAAACGAAGGTGAAACGGAGGCGTGAGAGTGACTTTGTGTTAGTGCACTGGTGAGAGAGGCTGGGGTTCACAATTCTACCCTCAACTTCTCCAGAGAATACACTTAATCAGTTACTATGTCAGCCAAACGAAAATACTACTGCGCTGAGAGAGCAGAGGTCCTAACAAAACGTCTGTCATCACTATGGAGCTAAATTGGAACAAGTGAATGCAAATAAATCCTAAATATACTGTACGATAACCATGGCTACAACAGAGAGAAATGACAATATATTTTTATTTGAAGTTACTGTCTTTTCCCAAAAATATGGTCTTTGTTTTGTTTCTTTAGTTAAGATTTAAATTAAAAGGCCAGCAATGTTCTATCCTGTTCTGTTCTTCTTCTTGTCCATGTCAATAAATTCTTTGCAAGATCACAAGATCATATGAGTTTCAGGTATGCCCTTGAGTCTGCCTTGTGCTTGATCTCTTGTCCAAGACATCATGTCTTGCTTAGCCCGTGATTGACAGATGGTTCATCCAATCACTTGCCAACTTAATTTTTTGAAAATGCAGGCCTTTTCCAGCCAGTTTCCATGAACATTCTCAGATGGTTATGTGTAACAAACCATCTGGCTGTGTCAGGTTAAGAAATCCCATGACCAAAAACCACCAACAATTTAGCTAGTCTAAATTAGCCTCTAAATGTCTTATCTAACCTGTCTGTGGCACTGAGCTCCAAGCTCATTGGTTCCAAGCGAAAATGCAATTTCATCAAAAAATGTTTCCAATATACAGTATAGTCTCATTTAAAAAGAAAGGCAACAGCTGGGCTCTGTACTGCACTGTTTAACAAACATTACACAAACAAGAGTAAATACCGCATTTGATGGGACTATTTTCACCTGAGGCATACTATTATGCCTTATACTATGTGTTATTTTATTTTCTCTTACCAACATGACTTCCAGAGATGTATTATGACACCAGAGAGTCTCTGCAATACCAGAGTATTCCTCGAATAAAATGATGTAACATGGGTGACACAATTGATTTTTGATAGGCAGCGACTGAATCCGCTGGAAAAACAGTTTGACTTACAGCAAAACAAATCAAAACAAATGCTGACCATACTGATTCAATACACAAGTACACAGACACACCAAACAGGACACAATGATGGAGAGTCAGTCAGTCAAACTCTTGATCTGATTAAATCAAATCAAATCCAAAAACAAATCAGATCATACCTTCCATATCCACAGACTTTCCTGTGTTATCCTCTTCTGTCTTTGCAGCTGGCTGCTCTTCCTCTGCTGAAAAAAATAATAATAAAAAAAAAACACAGCTAAGATTGTTTGTTACACTTCATTCACATTACATCAATGTCCTTGCAGACGTGTGATCGCACCAGCTTTGTTCTTTGTTCTTTGTGTGTTGTGGACTGTGAGGATCCAGTGACAGAATGAGTGTCCAATCTGTAATTCACCTGTTCACCAATTCCTCCTCACTTAGTTACATTTATATAGTTACCGCCACCAAGGAGATTATGTTTTAGCTGGCATTTGTCTGTCTGATTGTTAGCAAAATATTTCAAAATGTTTTTTTCAGATTTTTTATAAAATTTCCAATAAATGTTGTGAATGGTACCATGAAGAGATGATTCATTTTTAGTAACGATCCAGAAAAAAATCCTGGATTATGGTTCACTTAGAATTTTTTATTGTTTGGTAACATTGCGGTAAATGGACCTTCAAACAGGCTCCATCGTTTGTACCTGCGTAGTTTTCTTTGCGCACTATGCCAGAGACACGAAGCCTCCGTCCAAAACCAGCATCTACTCGCCTATGTAGTAGGCAAAATGAGGAATCCACTATCTAGAATGTCCAAAATCCTTAGTAGGCTTGGTTGGTTGTTGCTGTAGTATGTTTGAATTGTGCCTTCTACGGGGTAACTCCCTATATAGAAGCTATGACTGTGGCCTTCAAGTAGTAGCTACTGGTTAGAAGGTAGTGTATTCAATAAGTACAGGACAACAATATTTTATTTATTTTATTTTTCTAGTTTCATATGCTGTGCTGGACCCACTAATTACTTGCAGGGGATTTAATTAAAACAATACTTGATCAGTCTGAACAGGCAAGAACAGGTAGGACAAAATATGTGGGAAGAAAATGTCACTGGCTGTTGAAGACGTTAAGAGTATATTAGTGATTTATGCCATTTGTGGGAAGTTATTACTAACTTCCAACTTTGAAACCTGAAGATCAAATCCCTGAATCCCACAGTTACAGGGAATTACATTTTACATTTGTGGGAAAGTTATAACATGAATGGGATGGTTAAAGCTGTAGATTTTTTATTATATTTGTGTTTTATAACATTTGTGGGATGAATCTTTTTTTTTATGTGGTGACCGACAGCTTTTGTACCAAGTTTTTGACATGAAACAATAAATGTACTTGGCTTATGCATACCTTTGTCTTCATCTTTATCTTTGTCCATGCCTGTATCTTCATCTTTGTCTGGGCTTTCATCCTCATCTTTATCCTTTTCTTGATTTGGTTCCTCATGGCCTGAATCTTCATCTGGACACAAAACAACATGAAAAAAAGATTAATTTAGGCATGGGGAGTCGAACAAACATGGGGAGTCTAACGAAAGAGTTGCTCTTTTCCAAGTTTGAAAGCATGGTGGTTGAAAGGTCAAAGATAAATCAAAACATTTTTTAAAGAAATAAATGCTGGCTTTATGCCGTATACACTAAAAAGTTTTCTAAAATAACTAATTCATGTTTCAAGCAGTTCAGGCCATAAAAGGTGTTTGGTAGGTTGTAGTTTTTATAGTCTGAAAGGCATGTATAATCCTTAGTCTTCAAACATATGGATAATTAGTAGTTAAAAGACAAAGTTTGAGTGATCAATAAAGGTAAGATACTCAAAGTGAACATGCTAATAAGATCTGTGCACAAGGTTACATTGCTTTGTTTTTTCTTTCAAAGCAACCAAGACCGTATAATTGAACAACATATTGATCTGTGGTCTCTGGTTGTCGCCTGCAAAACACACGCAGGCGACACGCACGCACGCACACAAAAATGGTGCAACTGCTGGATTTTGTCAGAATTAGCCTGCAGGTGTAATGTTAAAGCTCCTACCTCATCTGCGTTTCTGTCTCAGGAGAGAGTAATTACATATCTTAGGTCTTGGATGGCATCCCATGGCTGCATTTGCCATAACTCTCTCATTGACTATACAAAATTCATGTTCAGAGAGGCTCTATCTGTCAAATCTTTGTCAATGGGATCAAATTTGAATAAAACAAAACAGAAGACAGGCGAGGTGCTGCTCACTGCCAGTATGCAAATTCAGAATGTTAATTATATACCAGCAGCACAGAGGCTATGCAGAGAAAGAGCAATGGTTCTAGCTCTAGAGTTAATGGTTGCCCCTTTGTATCAAACATACACATACGTGTGCACATGGACACACATGATACACAGATCAACGTGTGCTCCTTGCTTCACAGTGAGTGATGTGTAGAGCGTACAGAAGCAATCTCTATATAGACGATGACATATAATCTCACACCTCCCATAAATGCTGAAGCTTAGACTATAACCGTACTGTACCTGGGTTTTGACTCTCCATCTCCACGTCTTCTCCCACAGCATCTAGAAACGGAGGGATTCAAAGTGGAAAACATTTGAGTTCAGTAAAAGCGCCTGGAGTTGAATTGACGAAGCTTTCGATATAACCTCAAACAGCCTTTCATTCCATCTCTTTGTGTAGCTTTGTCTTTGTACTGCAGCATGAGAGCAATAGAACCACAAAAACATGCATAAATTAAATGACAAAAAAAGAAGGGGAAAAAGAATGTCACTTCTAAAGCCATACATAATTGAGGGATTTCTTTGTTCCATGCTGCTGTGATAAGAGAAGTTTTTTTTTTTGTTAGAGTGGTGGCACACAGGATGAAAAGACTGAACTGGAGCGAATAGAAAATTCAATTTTTGATGACAAATGACATCAAGAAGCACTGGTAGAGCCGAGGGGCTAGAAACATGTTAATGGTGCGTAGAGCCACATTACCATTGTCAGCCTCTTCTTCATCACCGGTTTCCTCTTTACCTGAAAGTGGAACGAGAGGACATATCAGCCAAACGCAAACATGCATGGGGGTGATGGCATGATTCATTCTGGAAAACAAAGCTACCATTCATACAAATGATTACAGCTGCAACTAAGGTTTATTTTATTTTTCAATTCATCTTAGTTAGTTTAAGCCCAAAACAACGTCCTGAAAGGTCTCATTTTGTCCACAACCCAAGGATATTCAGTTTACTTCCAACAAACAAACTTCTAAACAAAATCATACTATAATCACAATTAAAAAAGTAGAGGTAGGTGGAGGTGAGCAGGTTTGCATGGCTCCTGCTTAGCATCACATTTATGGTTAGATTCTATTTTTCTGTCCATATTCTAACTCATGGTAAAGGAAGACCCCTGCACAACTTATTATTTTGTAAGAAATGTGAGATTGTCATCTTTTCATCTTCACTTGAGCTTCAGTTGAATAGTTGTTATTGTGTAAATGAAGAGGAGCTCAAATTCTTTACAGCACTCTAGCAGCAGGCACTCATGTCTAGTGGTAGAAAAGTAAAATTTAGTGTAGTACTTAAGTGGAGTTAATCAACTATACTTTTTTATACTACTACCTTCATCTGACAAAAGCCACAATAAAAGAGTTTGTCTAAAATACTTTCCAGGTGTGATTCTAGTAGAACAACGTCATCATACTGTTCATATAGACATCATACGGACTCATTAACATCAAATTTAGAGTCAGGAGAGCATTTCCCACAAAACTATCTAACTATCTTTAGTACCATCACAGATTACGGCCAATTATGGCCACAAAAGTTGGATTTTAGTAGTGACATATAACAATTTTAATCCATGTATCCACGCCCCTTTCTTGCACACACAAACATGCGCATGCACACACACGCACGCACACACACACACACACACACACACACACACACACACACACACACACACACACACACACACACACACACACACACACACACACACACACACACACACACACACACACACACACACACACACACACACACACACACACACGACATTTGGGACAAATTGAGTAAATGAAAGCCATGACACCAATAAGAGAACATGCTCTACAATGGCTATTGTGCCGCCTCTATAATTGCTTTTTTAACAAGCTGCAGAGAGAAACCATTTTTCCATATCTATGCAATTTTGCCCTGCACTCAGAACAATAAAAATGCCAGCCTCTATTAAATGGGAAAAAGGCCAGTTCTACCAGTGCTGCATGTTTGTGTCAAGTGCCTCTGTCCATCACACAGAATGCTGGTGACACACAGTAGATGGCAATCCTTTCTATTAATCATGACTGGCATTTGGAGATGGAGCCTGAGACAGGGGGCTGAAAAGAATACTTCATTGGGAGAGCGGGTTAAGATGAATGCTTCGTCGGCTATGAGGTCACTCAGAACATTTCAACTGCGTTTAAAAATTTTGCATGTCTGTTGTATCTGTCTGAAGTGATCCCAGACAACAACATATCAGATATGACAAAAGGCTGCATGCAATTTCCTCCCTGTTATTTGATCATTTGCATTTGACTCATTGAGCAGAACAATAATCAATTTTGTGATAACGGATGTTAAAGGACGGATTGTGAATAAACACACACACAAACCAAACAATAAAAGATCATACAGTATGTGTGGCAGATGTGATTTATAATGGCTCCATGTGAAGATCAAGTAGAACACTCTCTCCACGAAGACAAGCACCTCTCATGTGGTGCGAGCAGCAGGTGGCAGCATTGTAACAGTTAATCCACCTCTAACACTCACTGTACCAAACTGTGAATCAGTTTGTGACATACTTCAATAAAAGACCTCCAGCCCAAGTCTACACCTCAAGACTTTTAGTGTCAATTCTCTCCTGTGAATTCCACTTTCAGAAATATAGCAGCCAAAAGGCAATTTGCGGCCTGCACTTGTGTTGAGTGAGCAACAGCACTATGGCATTTTGTCTAAAAAGAATATAGTTTTACAAACACTTCAATGATTTATTTATGTCAACAACAGACCCAGGGGTACAGTATCACTAGGACATAAACAATTTAGATGCTGATATGCAACCTTCCCTAAGTGTCCTACTTGCATGACCATTGAGTAAACAACAAGTAGGACGTAAAAGCAAGTATCTTGTATTCAGGAATGAGCAGAAATGTGTCCAAGTTAACTCTCTCTCTCTCTCTCTCACTCACACACACACACACACACACACACACACACACACACACACACACACACACACACACACACACACACACACACACACACACACACACAAGCTACGCTCTATCTCTTCCCCCCAGCCCTGTCTCTTGCTCCTTCCATTAAAGCCAACTGGAGCAAAGGACAAAAAAGATTTTCTTTTAAAAAGGGAACTTGAAAAATTCATGAGACATGTGTAAAAAGGAAAAAAGGGCTCAGAGATGACCAAAAGCTATAATTCAAAGACTTTCGCACTCGAAAATGTGTGTGCGTTGTGAGGCGATGCTTGACGAGGTGCCGTGGTTTAAAAGATGGGAGACCACGTAGAGGCTCACTGTCTGTCCACGCTGATTTATTAATCTCCATGTCCACGCTGGGTGCCATCCCCCCCCCCCCCCCCCTTTTCCCAGAAGCTCAAGCATGCCAGGCAAACACATCCAGCCAGCCATTGATTTCTGGCTCAATGTTCACATTTTACTGTGCCCTGTGACATCCACTAATCTTACTAATACCAATCTGATATCAAAATAATAGACGCTGCAGGGCTACTTGCCAACTCAGGTGTGCTCTAAAAAGACTCCTCTATTCTCTGGCCCTGGACCTCTGTGTTTTGACCCCCCCCCCCCCCCCCACGCCCCTTTCTTTCTATAGCTTGCAGCATCTGCATGCTGTGCTTCTGTTTCATTTGGATTACATCACAACACACAGTAGCTCATCACACATACACACATAGTTAATCTGTGACCCTTTACTACAAATACACTTCGGGGTTATTTGCGGTTTGACGAGGGATCGCAGGTTCGCTCCTTTGAAGAGGAGCTGAAATACTGTTCACCAGGTGGGCTGGCCTTAAGATAAATTAGGTTAAATTCACAGAGACCTTCAACATAGAGAGAGATTTCTTGTACATGGGAAACATTCATTAGACTTTTAAGATATGTCCCTAAAAATATCACCACAACACCACAATTTAATACAAATTAATATAGAAAAAACAAATTAAAAAAATAATAAAATGAAAAAAATAGATAAAGTCATGGAAACATTATAATACACAGTAAAATGAACAGCTGGTGTGTTGGTGAAACAGTGTGTTATTTTACAGTGTTCTTTCATACAGTTTGCTGGTTGTGTTAATTGCATGCTTTTTACTGTTTTCTTCTGTTACTCCGAAGCTCAAGAAGCATTATCGTCATGCTGTGACACAACAACTGTACGAGTGTATTTATAAGCAGCTCCATAATTACCCCTTAGTCCACTAATATATATTTATCATGAAACAACATGGAAAAAAGCTGCAGTGTTTTCTCTTCATCGGTACTGTAGCTAAGAGCCCCTTCATTCCTGACCCATGGACTGGGGGAGAGTGAATCCCCCCGAGGAGCGTGATGGATGTGCTGGATCACACTGAGGCATATTGACAGGCACGCCCCACCAACACTGCTGCAGAGCGTAATTTATTCTAAAAAGTGTTCCACATATCGACTGTACCGAATATGTGCATTTCTGTTTGTAAGAACATCTCACGCAGCTGTACGGAGATGATATGAGACTCCCGAGCATCTTAAAATGTCTGTCTCACACAGCTGACACAGCTAGTGATTCCTCCGCTCTGTGCTATCTTGACATCTGAGTGTTTTCTATGATTAATCCTTCCTATGTGCTACATCGAACCAGACCTAACCTTTACAGTGCAAGCAGTACAAAATCATTTCAATCCCTTTGTGTGAGAGGTTGTCTCAAGGACTGAGTGTTCCCATGCTAGAAAACTGTGCCAAGGCCTTTTGTGAATGGATTAGTTACTATTAAGCTGCCGGGCCTGATAAATTAGGATTTATAAAGATTATTACAAAATACTTATGCCCTCCTAATGCTGGTGATTGAATTTGTGAATTATATTGAATTACTGCTGTGGATTATGGAAAGGTAATGTTGAATAGGAGGGTAGAAATGAGTAATTGTGCTTTGTTAAAACCTACAGAATGTATTGACGCCCTTGAAGTGACTGCGCTATCTAGTCCAGCTTCTCACCATCAGTGAGGGGAACCGTTTCCCCAAAGAAAACAACCATGACTGCTATCTTCAAAAATTCCCTGCAACCTAAAGGCTTGAAGACAAATGGATGGTGTACGATTTTAATTGCCTACTAACACCCTCCAGTGTAAGAATCTAATTATCTTTGGTCCATCGTATCGGAGAAGCCTATAATTGTTTCAATATTACACATCCAAAGGGGCTGAAACTGCAGAATAGCCAGATAATGGCTTCTTAAACAAGTTTGCCTCTAAGAAAACATTCTTTAAAAAAGGACCAAGCTTCATCTTGTATTTATTTCCCCAAAGAGGAACTTGGCACCAGAGCGCAAGAGATGACTGACCAAGAACACACACAATTATTTCTGTTCTGTAAACACATATTAATATTCCTTGTTTTCTCCACCAGTAATGCCACCTGGCATGAACAACATAAAAACACATGCAAATATACCTCGGTTACTGTCTTCACTTTCTTCCTTGGTTGTGGATGTCATAGATGGCGGCGTGGTATCTATAAAAAAACAAACAAAAATAAATGATGATTCAGTGACACACTGTTATTACCCAAACCACCTGGATGCAAAGGGCGTGATGTTTTGTCAGTTTTGATCTGTTGGCTGAGAGATGGTGTGAGTAAAGATGACGTCTGGCAAGCCAAGCTCTGCATAGCAGTGATTATTTTAACTTGGCCATTCTGATTCGACTGACCACGCTGCGGGAGCCTGGGGGAGAACTCGATGGCTCTAGCGCTGTGTTGTTTTATACCTGCCTGACAACAAGACGACTCCTGCGGGACAGGGGGGAAGAATGTGAGGCTTTGAGACCAACTCCAGAGTATAGTCTGGGACAAAAGCACCATTCCATGTGAGAAAGGCAGTCATTCGAACGTTTGAATGGGCTCCAGGCAGCGTTGATTCAAACTCTGGCTGATGGAGCAGAATAAAAAGCCAGTCCTTGGCACGGGCATAGAGGCTCATCAAACAAAGCCAAACTGGACGCGGGCATGGCTGGCATGATGATACAACAGAGCTATGAATGATCAGGGGTTATTTCAGTCGGCTTGACATGCTCCGGTGCTATGTTATTATACCATATGCGGTGTAAAATATCTGGTGAGGAACGCAATAGATAACAACAGAGCCGCTCAGGCACTAACAATAGGACAAACTCAACAAATGCAGTTCCTCTCAGTCAGGTCTTTATGATTTAGCCATTACGTGCACATTGTTTCACTCTGGAATATCACATTTTACAGTGCGCTAATAAAACATCTCTTTTATGTTCGCCCAAAATGAAAATCTCATTGAAAACACAGATGCGTGTAATTGGCAAGTCATGAGGGTGGCTTTGGCAGGGAAAACATTTTGATAGCACCATAGGTCCTGCATTACATCTACAGTAATCTGAACCCTTTCTTCAACAGACAGTAAAACTAACATTGTTCGCGATTTAGTTGGTTGCACGTGTACGGAAGATGACGTCGTTGACGGAAACAGCAGTTAGACCTCGCGGAGCCCCTGCTCTGACCTGAATCGGCTCCTCTGAAAGAAAACGTGCCATCATGTGCTTCTCTAAGACCTACTGGACCATGCAGAACTGCTAGAGGCTGCACATATTTTATCAGACTTCTCATAAAGAAAATTATTTTTTTTGTCTACAAAGGAGATAAAAAAAAGCTGCTGATAAACATTAATGGAGCCATTGTTCCTGCTTTTCAAATGATATACAAACATCCATGAGGCTTTATGTTGGTGCCATTGCTTATTCAGGACATCAGTGCACAGACAAATGTCAATAGTTTATCCTGATAAGCAGTATCTGGGAGTTTCAGGCCGTGTGCCAAGATGGTGCAGCGATAAAAGCATTATGCGCTGACAGTTGTGCTATTGCCTGGCGAATGCTGTGGAAGGATGTTGCTCTGCTGTTTCTTTGTCACCCGCTTTAGGTGGTCTGAAGGCATTGTAGCCATAAGCCGGATGAAGAGAATGGTGCCGGGAATTAGCTGTGGATATAAGCTCTTGTAATGTGATGTACCTGACATGAAGCGTTTTTAACTGCGATCTGTCAGGCCCAGAATTCAACTTGTCACCAAATGAATAAACATTCAATTTCATCTGCTGCATAAAACGTAGCAAATCACTGTCATGAGTTGAAGCTACACCACTCACTCAGCCTCCGTGTGCCTTAATGGAGGTGTTAAGGTGAAAAGGCAGCCATGAAATATTCTGTCACTCACCTCCCTTCTGCTGCTCCTCTGTAACCTCCATGTCATTGTCTGGCAGAGGGGGAAAAAAGACAGTGTGTCAAACCATACTATTTTATAATGTGGTATACAGCAAGTCATCACAACCTGTTTCCTTGGTTATAGCGTTAGAGCACGGCATTTCGATGCCACACTGCTTTGTACTTTTACATTTACTTGAATCAGTCAAACAATGAAACTATAACCTGCAGTGTTTCCCCCTCAGAATGTGGCTGAAATATGATAGCTATTCTCTCCAACCCATTCACATGTCCGATGGCTGGCCGTTAAACTCTTTCACCTACTCCTCACACCAGCTGCTCTGCTAGGAAATCCAGCAACCCCTCAAACAGCCTCCCTCAATTCCAGCCACCAAACGGCCTTGGATTTAGTGAGTTATTACATCAAATGACTGTGTACGTGTGCGTGTGAGGGGGTCGAATTCGTAAGACATCCTTTTTCAATTAAATCTCTACCAGTAGGTGCAGCAGAAATGACAAAAAAAACCTCCTGTGTCCTCATGTTACAAGGATCGCAGACTCTGGTGGACAATTGTGCCTTAAAAAATAAACTTCAGATTTTCTCTTCTTTTCTCTAGTCCATTGTCTGAGACAGACTGAGTGAACTAGAGGCATTTCTGCGTGGATGAGTTGAATTGCACAGTGGGAGATGAGAAGGCAGCGCTGGATGCTGCTTGGGGAGGAACTGTAGTGAGAGACGGAGAGAGAGAGGAACTGTGGATGCCCAACACCCATCATACAAACTGTGTGTGTGAAAGCACATGTACAGCATGCTACACTACATACATTGTGAATTGGTGCAGTGCGGTTAACAAGCAAAGGCGAGTATTAGGTTTGATGAAAGGCTGTTGTCATGTGTTCTGTAGACACGTAACCATCAGAGCTCCCTGTGGATCCACCGACAGGCTTTTCTTTTGTATAACACTGAATAAAAGGGTACAGTGCATTAATCTAACCCTGCTTGGGGAAACAAAGGAAGGCCCACTGATACAGGCTAACAATGGTGCAAGAATGGAAACATGGGGTGTCTCAACTACTGTCACCTGCTATAATATTACCACTACTCAACATTGCTGCCAACATAGAAAATCTATGTGACTTTTTCTGGAACAACAACATGACAAATCTCTATTTTTCCTCTGACAGACAGATCAATCACACAGATTCACACTAAATGGTTTGCTTGATCTTTGAATGAACAGACACTATTATGATATGAAACGGATGAGAATCAACAGTTCGATATTTAGAGATTTTGGTAAATGCCTTGATTTGCTTTCTTTCTGAAATATAAACTAAGAAGATTGGCTTATTGACTCTTATTTATGTGCAGTAAATATGAAGCTAGAGTCAGGAGACAGTTGGCTTTGCCTAGCATAGTCAAGCACATAACCCACTGTTAAATTGTGTTTCTGCACTTGAGATGGATAACATGTTAATTAGTGAGCTTTTAGAGGTGTCTTGATGCTAATCTTAACCGCTAAATAACCTTAACATACTCATGTCTACCAATACTGTACATGTTGATAAGAAGCTAGTCAGTATATAGATTTGCACCTTTAATATGTCTGTGATGTATGCATAAACATGGAAACATATATGATGCACTAAAACTGAATCCTCATATCTACAAAGGCTGACAGAAAGACTCTGAGCGAATGTGCTTTCTGGCAATCATATCACTAACGCACCATGGTTTCCTCATTTCCCTGCCCTGAGGAATAGCCTTATGAAACCAACACAGACTTCATTTTCACCCCTCACAGGGTTCCTATAGCCCTCTGTATCCTCCGTCGACAAATTACACATGCATGATAGAACCATGCGCACTTATCACACCTTTACTTCTTTCAAAGCAGTGGGGGGTTGAGGGGACGCTTCAATTATGGACATTGGGGTGAAGGCTTGTGGGGGTTGTTGGATTGGGAGTATGGAGTGTATTAAGAGCCATGCAAATAAATGTCAATTGGAAAGTCAGTGAAACAGTTGGAGAGAATGCAGCAGCCCCTGCAAATCTGTGGGCTGTGTTAATATTGTCAGCACTGTGGCTGATTGAGGAGAAGAAGAGACGGAGCCCAGCTTGTGGGCAGCCACCCGGATCATATTAGTGGAGGAGTGTACCCAGAATCAATTTCAACATGCTTTTACTCTCTACAACCACAGCTGCCTGACTGCCTCCATGCTTGCCATTAATACGTGCCAAAGCAAGCATGTGGTCAATCAGAATCTATATGTACTGATCTGAACACCCAATAGAATCATGTCATATGATTAATTGCATTAAGTCCGCCCTGAATATTAATCAATTAGAGGTTTCACTTATTCATATTTTTATCTTTAAGATTACAGATTTTTTCTACAAATCCAACCATGGTACTTGTGGAAGTTTTGTATGATCAATTGCAGTTGTATTAAGCACAGTATGAATAACTAATCTTACCTCACATCATGAAACAGTATGACTTGAATTCTTTATACATTTCTTAGAGCCGTGGAACTTTAACTATAACCAACAAGTAATTAACCTTAGTGTTAGTCTGTTGTCTGTGGTTATTATTTGTACATGAATTATTTGAATTATTTTTTTTCAACAAATTTGCAGCACTGAAAATGCATCCTTTCAAAAATAGGAATAGACATAGGAGATGTTTGAAAAATTATCAAAAGCTAAATGGAGAAAACTGAAAATTTGTGAGCTTTTGTTAAGTGTCATTCAATCATAGTTCTAGAAAACGGTTAATATAATGATAATATGATAATAGTTAATGATAAGGGAGCAGTTTCATTATAATCAAAGCAGATATCTACTTAACATTTTGTTTTGAACATTAACATATTCATTATGAAGAGCAAAAAGTAAAAAAAAATACTGCATGATGCCCCTGACTCTAGCTGGGTATATCTTGAGTGATATGAACACTGATGATCCTCTAAGGCTCATTGTGAGGCCGTCACAGCCCTTTTGAGATGTGTACAGTTTATGGCTTTTCTAAGTAATGAATAGGTTACTATATCCTCGGTTATGAGCTTGGTTGACAAAGTAAGTAATGGATGGTGAATGATCCTACAGAGGCCAAGCAAACTAATGTGCAGTTTCAGTGCATATCAGCTTGTTTGTCTACTTGCATATTTTAGTATAAGTGTGTTTGAGAGGCCTCTTTTACAAAAGTTATGACTCTAAACATCTGAAGTGCTCCTTAAATTGGCACTACATAAAAAGACCTTTGTCTGTTTGTGAGAATTTCATTCATCATTTCTCATCAATCAGCTGCTCCTTAAGTGGGTCTACTTTAAAACTGGGCACATACCACTGCAACAAAATAAATAAATCCATAGTCATGTGTGCTTATGTTTCAGTCATCTCAGTGTTCAAATATTCAAAATGTAACAAGGTTCATCCTCTTGCTTTATATATATATATATATATATATATATATATATATATATATATATATATATATATATATATTTGTGTTTGTCTGTGTGTGTATTTTTGTCCCTGTATGCAGCTGTGCATGAGTATTCTTGTCAGCACAGGCTATTTTTCAGTCTCCTCCTTCTGCAGAGATGTAACCATATTTTCGGCTCTAACATAGTGACAGCTTGTGGGAATGCACACAGTAATAAAGCAATTTCCTGTATGCAAATGCACTATTTACACGTTCCTGCTCCAGCCATTGTCACTTGACAGATTGATTGAATATGAGGAAAGCCGCTATACAATGAAAAATGAGAATAGTAAGATTTCAATAAAAAAAATCTATTGTGCCTACTCTCAGCCTTAGACATGCTTGAAAACAATGTCACAGGGAGGTTTCACTTACATTGGAACCACCCAGTCATATAGAAATTACAGAAAATACCAAGGGCAGATTCACAGAAGCTTGCTGGCGGCTGAGAAGCTCTTCCTTGATATAATGAGGCGGAATTAACAAAAGAGGAAGAATGAGATAATGGACAAGTGGCATAGGAATAAGGAGAGGTGCAAGTGAGAATGAGTGGGGAAGAGGGGGGGTGAGAATAGGGGAGGGGGCGACAGAGGCTTAGTAAAAGCGATGGGATGTTGTGGGAGACAGCATGTTCACAGACCTCTCTGTGATGCTTTCAGTGTCACGGTGAGATCTACTGGACTTTCTGTCTCTAGCAGTGAGGATGATGAGATGTTCTGAAAGTGTTTCAGCACACCTGTGGAGCTAATTCACAGTCTCGGATTCACTACCACCATTCTGTGCAAGTTTTTTTTCTCCACACTATATGCATCACATTCCCCACATGGAGTAATCGTAGCAATCAGCATTTCTTTCTTTAAAGCATACCTTCACACATCAACTACTCCTAAACTTACTAACATTGTGCATCCTGGCTGTAAAAAAAATAAATGTGATTCTTTCCCTCCCCTTACCCGAATGTCTAATCATAGCAAAAGTAATTATGTTATCTTAGGTTTTTTTTTTCCATTTCTAACACGGTAAAAGAGCAAGAGCTGTTTCCATAGAGAACGTGGTAAAAGCTCTGCACATGTACACAAGGTGAAAGATCAGAGCAGCCTGCCTCAGTCCAGACAGTGACCCTAAGTGGGAATGTCAGTTATTTAGCCACTGAATTAATGTCCTCTTCAGTGGTAAGGGTGGCCCCGACCGCAGAGGTCAAGGGGTATATGACAGGCGAGATGCTCTGATGAGGAAGAGCACAAGTGCTGGCATCATGGAGTGTGCTGTGTAGCCTTCTGGAACAACAACACATTTAATCAAAGCCTGACCTCTCCTATCCTCATTAGCGACTCACTGCATTAAGGTAAACAATAGTTTTTAAAGAGTTATCCTCTAATAATGTAACCCTAAAATCTTTCTGTTTTTGCTTTGTAAAACACCCTCCCCACAGACACATACACACACACGCACACAAAGCCTGTTGTTTTGCTTCTTCCTAGCTCCCAGTCATGGTGAGATGTAGGGCATTTATCCACTGACAGCACTTGTAAATGGTGAGAGTGATAACTGGAGAACAACAGCTCCAGATTCTCATCTCAGAGCACTAATATGATGAGACGGGTGCTGGGTGCATAGGGGCAGGCAATATAATTAAGGTCTCTCCACAGAATGTAATCTTTCGGGAAAGAGCCTGGGCGGGGAGCAGGACAGATGATGGGAGCACACAGGGAACAAAACACTCTCCATCTGGGAGCAGTGAGATGGAGGCCTGCGAGCCGGTATTCCATTGGGGAGGTGTGGAAGGAAAAGTGAGGTAAATGGGAGGTAATGCTAGGCTGGTGAAGCCAACCAGCCTCTTTCAGCTCACGAGCTATTCAACTCAATCCTCTGTGGAGCCCCCATCAGGGCTGGTGACTGCTCCTGGCCCCCGGAAAAAAAAAATGATGGCATGAAAGGGGGAATTGAGAGAGAGAGACAGAGAGAAGAGTATGGGAGCAGAAGATAGTGAATGTTTGTTTATTTCACATGCAGAATTGAGGAGCAGTAACCAAGGACTATCACTGGTTGCTATGCATCCCTGAACGTATTTGTTCTCACAGAAGACGTTCAGTGCCAAGGACCATTATTACAGTCAATCAAAACTGACATTAAAGTCTCATCAGAATATCAACAGTTATGTAAAATATGAGCTTAAGGTTTCACTGACAACTATTCAAATCCTATTAAGGCAATCCGCAGAAAACCTGACACTTGTTTTACCAACTGTCAGCACGAATTCTCAGTTAATCTTCCAAAAGGCCATGCGGGTGCACTGAATTTGTCTATATTTGAAGGTGTCACCCAAGCCTGACGAGTCCTAATTCAACTGCTTCCAGCCACAAGATATCTCTTACTGCAGAAGTTTCCTCTGCTACACAAGGCAGCAAAGCTGCATACAGAAGCTAAACAATTAGGTAAGTGGTGACATCACATAATACACAACATATATGTAAAGCTACCTCTGCAAAACACACATACCTTGGAAAATGACAGACATTTTCTTCTTGTAGATGGCAAAGTCAGTCTCAAGGAAGACACAGAAAATGACCCGTGTGATCTGCACAGAAAAAAAAGAAGAGATAGAAAAGCAATTATCTGTAAATGCTCATCTCAAAAGGTCTCTGCATGGTGAATTAAATGGCAGAAAACATTAACTGGATAAGGCTAGTTATGAATATAATAGTTTGCATCAGTAGAACAAATCACAGAAATGTATTTGTTACCCACCCAATCAAGACCACCCAAACCAGACCCTTTGAAACTTAAAGCTTTGCGAATATTACAGTACATTACATCAGAATAAGCATTACTGAATGGGTGCATTGGTTAGAGCTGGGGATATGTCTCAGTATCACAGAAAGTGCAACAACGTGAAATTGCAACATTAAGCAGAATGAAAATTACAAGCGAAAATGGCAAATTCATTATTTTTATTGCATTTGTAGGGACAATTAAGCCAAAAGAAAAATATGGAATAAGTGAGTAAGATATTAAAATCTCAACGAATATGAAACAAGGCTTTGTGAAGTTAAAAACCTTGAATAGAATCAGACAACTGACTCATTTTCTGTTTTCCATGTATGCTACATATATGTATATTCATTATAGGTTTATGGCAAAATTACACAAACACACAGATTTCCATTCAAACCATCAAGTTTTGAATGGAAGGATTTCTTTTGTGCAGATTAGAAGACATCATTTCTTATATGCTCTAATGTAAGATATATTTAGTAACAATGCGTTCATGTTCAATTTCCACTTGAAATTTCACCAATACAGTAAATGTATTCTGCAAATGTGGAGAAAGAACAAGAACAATTCTGATTCACACATAAAGAGACACAGAAAGCTCAAAGAACCTTTTCCCTTAACATATAGCCTAACATCGTTATTTAGTTCACTTCCTGACCACCTATTACTACTTGTTGCCAATAGAAGCGTAACATGCATGTTAGTGAGGTCAATTTAATGCACAATGACAAAAAGTAAAATATATAAGCTTATTAAAAGTAGAATTTATGGCAGAGCAGTTGGATTGCATTATATTGCACAATTGTTCCTAATTTAATACATGGTGAGTGTAGATATTCGTATGTTGGCGACTGTGGAAGTCTAACACTCTTGTGGTGGCTAAAGCCAGTTCACTTCTTAACAATTTTAAAAAATAAATACGTACTGCAGTGCTGTAAACCTGTACAGTGTCTGTAATGCGAACAAGGTCTGTTAGACTCAAAAGGTGAAATCATATTTCAGAGGCTCTTTTTTTTTCTAAGGCAACCATAACAGATCAGAGGATTTACCAAAATCACGATATCCTGGAGGGACTGATTATTTTCCTTCTATTTGCTGGCTGGAAAACGTCAGATAAATATTTTGTCTGGGAAACTAAATCTCTCGCATACTTACCTGAATACCTGAATTATTTTGGCCCCAATGCACAAGCCACTGATAAAGTTGGAGAACATCAAGTCTCAGACATACATACGTGAAATATTTGAACATGTAAATGACACATAAACCTGTCACAATGCAATCACCAACAAATTTATCAACTAACAGTTAACATTCATGTAGGATGGTATAGTTCATTCTGCCAAAATGTGAAAGTAACCTTTGCTTAAAAAGTGATCCTCTAGCTGTGCCGACGTGTCTGAAAAGAGTCACACAATGAACCGAAAGAATGCAGAAAAAGAGGTGACCTCTTTCACTTTCACCCTTCTTCACTGGAGTCTTGGATGTGCGGGCATCAGTCACAGAGATGCATTACACACCATGGCAGCAGATAATCGCTTGACTGAATAATGGCAATTTTACACAACAGCCATAATGGTGGTTATCCAGCCCGCCCATCCTCCTACATGTAGGATAGATGTTATGGGGAATAAAGGGAGCTCACTAGCTTTAGCCCCATTCCTGTGCCTGTCTAACACAAGAATCTGATTCAAAGAGGCACCCTACTGGTGTTCACACAGACATATATCTATTAATAGTTTATGATCGTTGCTTTGGAGTAAATGTTAGGAGCAGAATCCAGGATGGTTACATTTTATTTTGCAGGGCATCTGTGGGAGTGGGAGGGGGGTTGTTCATAAAATGTAGACTCACTCCCACAACCCCTCATTCCCAGCAGAAAATAAAAGAACGATTTAAGTCTCCTTTGATGTCATGGGTTCGCTGACAAACAGATTGTGTGAAAAGTGATAATGCACCAAGATAGTGCATCCCAGTGAAGGCCACAGGACAGCAGCTTCCCAGGAATTTCCATTACTCTTACATGGGGCTCCATTCTTAAACTGATTGCCTGCTGTGAAACAGGATGAATCATAAACTCATGCCCTGCATTGAAACACACATGCGCACACACACACATGCACAAACACGCACGTTTCTCATATGTTGTATTCAATGAAATAGTCCTCTGTTTTAACTACCAACTTGTGACAGAGCCAAGAGTAAAATATTAGTATCCATGTCATGCAGACACTTCTTCCTGGTTTTCTCACCCTCTCCGTCAATCTCTTTGTCTAGTTTCTGGTACAGCATGTCCACATTCTGCAAGAGCGTTGTGCAAGCTCTCTTATTCTGCACTTCGTATGGTCTTTGACAGATGTCAGCCAGACCACAATGCCAAATGAAACCAGAAATGTCAGCATGGAGCATTGACATTCAGCCAGTATCCAAACAAACACTGCTGGCTGAGGCTTCTTAACAGTATAAAAATGTATCAGATTCAACAAAAAAGGTGATCCAGTACATTTTCTTTGTAAGAGTAAGTACCATAAATGAGAAAAGGTGCTGAAAGCAGCCCGTTCTTTCAATTTTTAATTGTATACCTTAACAAGTTTACTTTTAATTACCATGCGGACCAGCGATAGCATGCAAAATCATTGCTCCTGCATTTGTCACATTGGGTGTGATTGAGTCATTTTTTGAGGATTACATATACAAAGCATGAGAACAGTTGATAAAACCTCATACATGACTGAAAAATTATATTAATAAATACAGAAGGAGAGCTTTTAACACACTAGAAACAGTTACCAAAGGGAAAGAAAATCAAAACCTCCTCTAGCTAATTAGGGTGAAACCGAGCACTGTAGAGTAGAAAATGTTACTAAATACTTCATTTTGGATTTTCAATTTGGGAGAACCAATACTTTGCTCTAAGGCTGTGTGTGTGTGTGTGTGTGTGTGTGTGTGTGTGTGTGTGTGTGTGTGTGTGCGCGCGTGTGTGGTGTATGTGTGTATGTGAGCATGTGTGTGCGTTAAGCGTGCACCCCGCAGCCGCCAAGGTTGAAAAAGTTAATGGAAGAATAATTAGAAAGCTGGGATCACTGCATGTTAGCCTGCCTAGTCATTACTCATCCCTGATTGGAGGGCCTTTGCCAAAGGGGTGAATACAATATGATTGGGTCCCCTGCATATGGGAGGGTTGGTCATTTTGACAGCAACGTGTTCTGCACAGCAAGGTCTAGTTGGCCTGACCTGTAGATCTCTGAGCTGTGCTTGGTAAAAACCCAGCTACCTCTGACATAAGCTTGGCCACTTCAATAGACTCAGAAGTTTGAAAGAACACTGTTTCCTCAAAACAGATCATCAAATTATTGAAACAGCATCCTTTTGATGTCGTAAATGAGTTTATTAATGTGAATAATTTGGAAGAAAATTGCAAATTGCCTAAATTATCGAGTATTAGCCACAGTGATATTTTGAGCCTCGTTGAAAATAAGTGAAAAATTGAGAAGTTGAGCTTATCTGCGTGCAGCAGAGTGTTGGCTTTCTATTACACTGAACAAATGTACATTTATGCTGCAGACACTACCTGTCAATGCTAATGCAGTATTGTTAAATATTTAATAATGCAGGTTAAAGATCTCATTTCAATTATTTCACTGAATAATGAATCGTCATCCGTGGAACACTGTTCATGTACCTTAATCAATTCACATCCAATCCTTCTTAGTTGTAATTGAGTTCTAAATATATGATAAAATGGGACTAATTAATATGATAATGGAAGGAGTTCAACCTATACACCTTTGCAACTCATTAGCATGACACATGACATGCGAGTGGCTAGCTGTGAGTTTGTGGAAGATGCGCCTGTGCGTTAATGAGATGTATAAAATGACAATGAAAAAATGATGAAAATGTATTTTTGTTCACATTTCTTGTTTCATGAAACATTGTGTGTGATTTTTAATTCGTGTTTATCTGCAGCTCATCATTCTGGTGCTCACCAGGTGCCCCACTCTTCTACTGGTTGGCTACAGATGAGCTGTCATAGCTGGCTACCCATGCCCATAATTACATTGGGGACACTGCCAGCAGAATGTGATGTGCAGGCACAATGCACGTACTTTCGCTACTTGCGTTTCCTTCTTGATTCTGTCACAAACAATAATAGGGACAGGTTGCCCCATCATGTCTGCTCCAGCTGGAGCCTGAACCCGGGGGAGATCCGAGTGTACGGTATGTGTCCTGTGCTGCCTCGTTACCGAGGCGTCGGCTGATTTTAAATACTGAATGGTTGCATCCAGATGGACAACAGTGACAAGAGACTGATATACAATATTAACACAAGCTGAAATAATTCATTCATTCACTTTATTTGCTTATGTTCCAGGTCGTAGGGAGCCAATGCCAGCATGTGCTGGATGGAAGGGAACCTGGGCAGGTGACCAATCCATCACAGTGGCTGAGCACATTATCCACTCACACACAAACACACACACATACGTATAGTAACTCTGTATTTGTTTGTTTATGATTTATTCATCTCTGACATGACATACATATGGCATGAGTGCTGTGTGTGATCATACAGTGATAGTAAATCATTGTTTGAGACAGATTGAATAATTCCGGCAAATTATTCCTGAGCCCGAAATATCCCCCCATAAAGCCCAGTCTTCTTCTCTCTGCTGCATCATCAAAGCCATAATCAGCGAGCTCTCATCTCCTTTGTTGTCAGCGGCGCTGGATTGGATAGAGGGTTCACTCTGAGGCAGGTGGACCATATCCAGGCCTTATTACTGATGTAATTACACACACCTGCGTCCCCCTCACCGCCCAGTACACACAGCGCGCAACTTGGAAAAGCAGGGGGAGAGCTCAGCTTGGGTCTGACAGGCAGTTATAGCCGGAGCTGTGTAAACACTCAAACACACATAACCACTTCCAGTCCCTTCATGACCATAGCCGCGCCGCTACCCAGTTCACGTTCTGCCGCTTAAAATCTACTCATCACTGTGACATCCCTCGTGTCCACTCGCTTTACCACTCGAGGCAGAGATTATGTTGATGGCAGCGCTCACAGCGGCAGCCAAGCACTGGCACCGACTACTCGGGTGAAACTGTGAGCAGCTCCTCCGTTTGACTTTGATTGACCCTGTCTGCCAAGAGAGCTGCAGCTCCACCTGCAGCAAGCTGGTGAATTATCATTTCAAAGAAGTGCCCAGAAAAGGTTATCCCTTTGAACAAAACGCCTCCATCCATACATCAAAGGAGAAGCCTGACATTGGGCTTTGAGAAGCTACGGTTACGACCAAAGCGCTGAAAAAAGTGCTGAGCTCAAATTCTTACTTTTCGAAAGCCGACCGTTGATAGATGCCCACTTTATCGCGATAAGGCCAATAGGACAGTCAATGGAGTCAGCTTAATATTGCTAAAGAGACGGCGGAATTTGGTAAATGCTTATGTATACAATTATGCATGAGTGCGCGGCGCAGTGTGACTAAATAGAAGTGATAACATTCTCGTAAGCTGTCTGCTTATTTCATCAGTGTAAAACATCACCATGCTGCTGCTGAAGCTGTATGCAGTGCGGAATATAAAACATTTTGACAGGAAAATGCTGTCTTGCTAGATTTGGAAAAATCCATAAGATAATATATCAGCAATTTGTATGTTAATTCAACAAATGCTGCATGCGGCTCGCATTTTTTACACATAAGAGCTGAACAAATAGCTCGTACTGTATTATTCAGGCCTCATTGCTGCATGGCACTGTAGACAAAAAATTGGGAGTATGGCGTGCTTGAGGCATTTAGCATTTTAGTTCACTTAAAAAAAAAAAAAAAGTTCTCTCAAACTGAAAGAGGCTGCATATGACTTTCACAAGCTTTGAGCAATTTGTGCCAGCTCCCACTGCCAACAGCACTATGCTATCTGATTTAAGAGAACAAATAATATTTTCATATTTAATCTTTCTGAAAGAGGAGGGCAGGCTGGTAACACTTTCTATGACAGTCTAGTCTATTATGCATTAGGAACACATTCATAAGACATAATGCATTTATAGGGTGTCAAAACATTCATTAAAAAGATGTAAGACAACTTATAACAAGGATTATTAACTATTATAATATCAGATTCTTCTTTCAAACATTGCTCAATTTGGCCTGAATGTATAAAGCATTATTATAATTTATAGCTTAGTTTATAATAGATTACGTCCCCCACTTAGGATACTTTATGGATTTTAAATTCACCTGTAAATGTGGGAAATAAGAACACCAAACACTGCGCTGGGAATATTCTAAGGTGGCTGTTTTACCTCAGCAGGCTTTGTCCCGCCAGAGTTAATGAAAATGTCAATAGCTGCCCTGACATCACTGAGCAGCAACTAAATGTTTAGTACAACATTGCCAATGACCATAATGAAAATTCTTCCCCACCAGCAACAGGCCTTGTACGTATCCTGGCGAATCTAACAGCCCCTCCTGGGATTCACAATACGACAGCACCTTTTGACATTGTGCAATAGATTTCAATGATAAATTTGTCAATTAATATGGATGGTCAAATAATTATAATGATGGAGTGCTTGTGTTGAGTCTATGGAGAACAGCGTGAGTGTGAAGGAGAAGGATGGGGCCATTTTCAAATCATAAAGATGAGAAGTAGAGCAGCTGCGGACGAGGTCAGAGGGGAATGATGAAGGAAGGACTAATATGAGGGCTGTATCTATGATCCATGGCTGCATTGGTAATGATCTGACCCCTGGACAGCCAATGGCCTATAACAACCACTGCTGATGAGGCAGAGTTTGTGGATGTGTGTGTATAAGTGAGAGAAGGTGAAAGGAGGGTCCTTGTGATAACCTGTCTACATGTAACAGCAGCGTAAGGCCACTCTTTTGTGCTGAAAAAAAAGGAATGTGCTTTTTTCTTCTGTAGATTTAGATAAACTCGAAAGAATATTGAATGCTATTATTTAATAGCTCGGTTCACCAATGATTGTAGAACAATGTCAGGTTTACAGCAACATGATTTTGTTGACGTTCAACATTTTTCTCAGCAAAATGCATTATTTCCTTGAGGCAACACACACATTGAATGGATTTCCTACCTCATAAAATTTTGTTTGAATGTTTTGAAACTTGCTTGTTTACATCAGATTGCAGAACAGTGCTTTTCACTGGCTCATGGCGAACTTTTACGGCCCACCAACTGTTAATATACATGACTTTACCGCTCGCTGCATTTGGCATAAACCTGATACTGCATCCCCTTGGCTCCTATACATGTGCATGTAAGATGCAAACAATCTGGGGCCCTATAAAGCAAACCAGCACCAAGTGATGGAAAAAAAGGCACAGTGTACTGTAAAGCTAAAAGGAAACAGTATATGATAATATCCCCAAAACTAAACTCATGTTAACCATCTAAATACATTCTAACCAAGGCAGAAGTGGAACATGTTATTGCCCCACAATGTTATCTGTTTGCAGGATCTTGCAATGTTTCGCTGCATGAATTCATCCCCCCTGTTGAGCTCCTTTAATGCAATGACTGGATTCTGATGCTTTTACTGTGCTCCCAATCGCCATATTGACCACCAATAGGCAGTATTACATGTCAAGTTGAAGGATTGGTGCATCTTATGGATGTGTCAGGCTCTGTGTCTGCTCATCTGCTCTCTATCACCACGCAGGGGTTATCCTGCTTGGTTGTCAAATCCACTCAGGTTTCCATTTTTCCTGTTTCTATTTAGTCAATACCTGCTCTGTCTCTGGGAGGAGGCCAATAAGAGCCAACTCAGCCACTCTCTGAGGAAACGCAGTGTGTGCAGCCAGGGATATACATCCCATAAGCTGTACCTATTACGCCCAGGCTCACGTTGATAAAGTCATTACACAATGTGTGTGTGTGTGTGTGCGTGTGTTTTTTTTGTCAGATATAAACACGTTTCACACAACAAGGGAAAACCTTTATGGGTCCAGCCGGGGATGTTGCATGGAAAGCATAGCCTCTGCAAATGAAATCTACTGATTTGTACAATGGAAAATAAAGCAATACAAATTTTTGTCTTCTGTTTCTCAGATAAATCATTTTTTGATGTTTCCCCTCTGGCATATACAGGATTTGGAGTAGTCAGTGTATGTCTATGTGTGACTCTCTGGCATGTCCGGCTTTTCCTTTTCTGCTGCATGTTTGCCCTGTCTGGGCTCTGCTGGTTCTGTAGAGGTTTCCTGGGAGGAAATATGTGGTATGATCCAGCCAGGTCCTCTCCAGTTTGAGTATCATACAAAAGCTGCCAGACGAATGGGAATCCAATCACAGCTCCCCCATGGCAGCCTGGATCTGACTGTCATGTATGTATGTGGAGAAAGCGGCGCAGGAACAGAACACCGCTGGCAGAGCCACAGAGACGCACATAGACGGCACTAGTGACTTGCAGTTTATCGAACAAACATGTCCGTGTTTCTTCAGGAAAAAAAAACGTGCTGCAGCCGTTGGCAGTCGAACAGCATCTCTGTCCTCTTGTTAACCACGCTTTCCAGCGTTAGTCAGAGTATGAACATGACGATGCAGATGAGCGAGAGAGTGTGTGGGCTGTGCTGTCCCTTGCTGCATGGGAATGCTAATAACTTTGCCAGCTCTCTGAGGTTTTACCAAAATGTGTTAACGCCATAAGGTCAGAAGGAACAGTCATCAGAAAGTCTGCTGCTAAACACTTTTTCTAGCTAAAGCTGTTACCCCTTTGTTGCTTTTATAATATAACAGAGCCCAACACAATGGTCAGAAAAAATATTATTTGTGTTTCCTTCTTCCTGTTCATCCACCGTGCATGAGAGCTGGCATTGAACCCTCAAATAAAAGGTTAATTTAAGCCATTATTTTTTCTAACTAAACAGTGACACAATGAGCTGAGTAGTGCTCGCATTTAGTCTCAGATGTTTCATCTCTTTTCTACCTATATGCAGAAAAAACTCATGCATCTCAAAACAAATCCTCTCAATATGTTGTAAAAAGCCATTCTCTGATACCAGGAATGAACTCACGGTTTTTGGTGTCTATACACAACTTACAGGATAATAAAAAAACGGAAAATGAAAGATGACACAATTGAAAGAAAATACTAACAAGCATGTTTTACAACAACAAGGTGATATTTTCACATTAAAATGCAATGATATGTTGTGGGGTTATGACAGATTTACACACTGCTGAATGAAACATATGGTGAGAGTAAGTGCAGGAAATAAAGAACAGAAAAACAGATCCTGAGAGCGATACCATATGGCTGTGTGGGCGACATCAAACGGGGAAGCAAGCCTTAAAGCAGAGGTGCTGTTTGACATAACTTACAAACTGGAATGAAGATGTGATCTGGACTTTGTCAGATGCGTCAAGCTAATTTATAGACTCTCATTCGATGTGAATTGCAGAGAGTGTCAGGGCGATTTATTTACAGTGACAGACTGGCAGGAGGTAAAATGCATTTCGAGAGGCAGGAAGATTAGAATTACCATGAAAGTAGAGAAAACACTTAAACATTACAGGACACGAGAGGGGCGGTCCTGAGCAGCGACCTGTGAAGATGAATTAGCCCGATACTCCGCAGAGAACAACCGCTTTCTACATAAATAATGTAAATTCCCCTCCTAATAACTACTTGTCAACCGTTACAACACTTAAGTTGGCTGCAGACAAACGTAGCACCTTTTTTCCCCGTAATGTCTGTCTAGAGACCCAAGTGTTCCAGCCAGAAACTGCTCATCCAGAAAACTGAAGGCCTGGAAGGAAGACAACAGTGGTGTAAAATCCAAATTCTATGTATAGAGGAAAAATGTGGTTCTTTGCATGCACTCAACTGCTTCAAGAGACCCTGGGTCTATACACAACACTGACACTAGACCGGGTAGATCGTGGTCTGCAACCAGAACGGGTGAGAGGACATCAACCCAGAGAGTTCATCTTATCTAAATGTCATTACTACGAGACAAGCTGGAAAAGCTACAGAGAGCGGTGAGTGTGAGTTCGCACAGAGCCTCTTGAAACAGAATTTATATAACACCTAGACCTTCTTATAATCAAAAAGCTATTTCAAATCTCACTTTCTATCATATGGGACCGTTAATCCAGATATTATATTCCTAAAAGAAAATCACCTTTGTAGGACAGAACATTGCAAATTGAAGAACTGGCTAACCCAAAAAATATTATTATATCATCATCATTCTATTCTGACACTTAGCTCCTATTGCAATAAACTCTTTTTCACCCCAGCAGAGATAGACTCAGCATTTCAACTGTAGTACAAAGATCTCTTTGCAAATAATTGATTTTGCTCATTTGTTACCCGAGTTTGAAATTAGAGCATCTTTCAATCCTACTTTTCAAATGCCTAAACTCAAAGCTTATTGCAAAATGTGCAAGACACTGCACACTGGCCAAAAGCAGGTCTAAGGCGCAACTTCAACACCTTGTTTTATACAAGGGGCACGTTAGAAGATGCCCTGACGGGCAAGTGCACACTTGGGTTGTTCAGCAGAGCAGAAACATTTCAGAAGCTAAAATTTTAATTCTGTGTCTGTTTTTGAGAGTTAGTCCTGTTCTATAAGTACAGTTTTTTGTTTTGCTGCTTAAATGTCCCGTGATATTTACTGCAGTTCTGCCACACATGGAAACGTTTACAATCACTGAAATCAGCCTCTCTAATCTTTACAGTAAATCTGGTTTGAGGTAAAATTTGCTGAAAAACCACACATGTAACCATGGTTTAAATTCACAACATATTTGTACTGAATTAAATACTCAGCTGCAATATGTTTGGTGTTTTTAGCCTCTCAAAAATAATTTTCAAAATGTGGATGAACCAAAAAGAATCTGTAAGTGGTAAAGCACATGTCCAAAAGGATTTATAGGACAAAGCTCATTATATGTCTCTTATCTCTCTCTCCCTTTTATATATCCGTATAGCTTATTCCCTATTATTGAATAAAACACTCTCCTGTCAGCTGTAGGAAACAAGAGCCGAGTTAACCCCTTTTCACCTTCCGTCCCTGCTTTGTGCCCAATATGTGTGCCCTTTCACTGGCAGATCTTGGACATCCCTCAAACCATACATGTGCTTGCGCTAAGGCTTTGTGTTCATTTCATCAAAATAGGGCCCATGATGACTGTCAACTCATATCACCATAAATAGTTCCCCGTTTTAGAACAGTGATGTTCTTAGCAGTACTTGTCATGGACGCAGATCCCTGGGTGGCTCGTCTCATCCTTCTTCTGAGGAAGTTTTTCTCCCAATAAATTATTTCTAAATAAAATAGGTAATTGGAAATATATTTCATAGAAGCCGACTCCACTTTTGAAATAATTCACATATAAACACTTTTTGAAGGCTTTGTTTGTTTCTCCCCTGTGTCTGCTGCTCAGTGGTCTGAAGCACTGTACAGTCTAGTGGCTGTTGTCTGCTAAACCCCAACAGAAATGGAGTGAGCTGCTGAGCGTAAACAAGCATACTGAGCCAGCGGCTCTGTAAATTAGGTATATAGTAATGGTCTAAAAGAGCGTCATTATATATATTTTAAGGTGCTACTCTGTGCCTGCTACAACAGATAATTTGATATAAGCTACATTGGTGATTAGGATAAAACCGTGTGGCTTTGGTTTCCTTTGTGCTGCAGTAAGTGGCAGCAGCAGAGTGATAGGAGGTGCCTGAGGGTGTTTGCTCTGGAGATGGAAGGCTGATTAGATATTGTATGTAAGTGGCTCACAAGGTTTACAGCAAGTTAATTAACTAGAGAGTCAAAGCATGGAGTTGTCTTTTTTTCTTTTTTTGAAAATGAGTGTCATCCACTGTAGGTCCTACCTTTTTTTATGGCAACAACTGTGCAATAGTAGACCTATTCACTCAAAGCCCCAGTTACACACTGTTATATTTCGATGACAGAATGATTACCTTTACAACTATACTGAACACTGAAATAAAATTGCTATTCCACACACTGACATCTGATATATTTTTCCCTTAAATTACTGAAGGATGATTTTCTCTTGTAATATATATTCCTTATGTCCTTTTTTGCTTCTATTATTCTCTTCTTACAACATTACTGCCTGAGCAGTAATCAGTAATGTGCGTGTGTATATATAACATGGAAGACATAATTGTAATTATGTAGGCACTTCTAAAAGTCAATTAGAGAATATTGTCATTTATCAGTCAGGTGTTAATGTAACCAGAAACATCCCAGGCAGCCTCCATATCAGCCTTCATCACAATAGGATTTATTGCATCTTTGCTCTGCTCAAATATAATCTGATTACCCTTTTTGGTGTTGATTCTACAGTAGGTGCAACAAGGATCAAAATTCACACATTGGAAGATAATCTAAATCAGGATTAGGGTTTGCAGTGGGAGGAAGAAGACTACTAATTAGCCAATGCCGGCTATGAGAGCAGTTATAAAGTATTATATGCCGAGAGAAGACCAGAGTGCTGTAAAATCATGGGAATCAAAAAGCTATTGGTTTAATGGAAACTGAATGACCTTAGCTTAATGAAAAGAAACCCTTACAGGGAATCTACGACTAAATATGTCAGGAAGCCAAATTAAGGCAAGATACTGTCATTGTGTAAACTCCAACACAATCATATCAGTGCAGTGGGGGAAGGGGGGAGAGAGATAATTCTCCCCAGTCTCCCTGATTTGCATGATTTCTCTCAGAGCGAATGTAATATATCTATATTAGTGTCAGTGTCCTCATGCATGTTTGCTGTGCTGCACCTTAGGGTAGAGACACATGCTACTAACCCACAGCTAAAGCCACTTAAAAAAGGAAGGGATCCCTACAGTACAAGGGCCTTCCAGGCCACTCATGCTGGAGGCACAATTCAGTCTGTCTGATCAGAGAACTCTATTGTGAGTGTGAAGTGTTTCTAAAATAGGTACAATTTGGTTCAAACACCAAACCACAGAAAGAATGCTATGGTTTGCCCTCTTCAGGTAACAGTGAAATAGCTGAAATGGGTATAATTAGCATGGTTAATGGAAGAAAGTCCTGTGCTCAACTCTTGAATGTGAATCAAAGTGTTTCATTTCTTGGCAGATTTAAAAAAAAAAAAATCAAAAGATGTAAAAATATCTAATGACTTGTTAACTTCAATGGGATTTATGTGGGCTAATATGACATCAATAAACTAAGAGATCTGTTGCAGATGTGTGCTGCGAGAGAGTAACGATACTCAATATCTCAATAATATTGAAAGAATCTGCATTATATTTGTCAGGATGCCAATTTAAGCAGTTTCTTTTTGCTTAAATGTCCCATATCTACACTTTTCATGGGTTCCTGGGCTGCATGGCTGCAATTCCTTTATCAGTCAACATATCAGTCCTGCTGCCTTCAGATGCTGCAGGAGAAGCTTTTCCATAGGCAGACATCAGATACTGTTCATTTCATTTATTTATAGGCCAACTAATTTACTGACTTTCCTGCTTTGCACAGTAATGTACATGTGTCTTTTGCATGTTCCCTTGAAATGTATTCAATTCAAATGTAGTCTCCACCACAGAATTTGTGCCCTGGCTTTTTAGATCACAGTGTGTCCTACATTAATCAGTTTTTTAAATAAATTTTTCTCCTCCCAGTATTTTGCACAATAGCGTGTAAATTCCCATCTTGCATATTCACTGAAGCAAAAGTACTAACTTGATATGGTGTGATATTTTTCACATTTAAAATGCACAATCCTCACTGTACAGTGTTAGTAGCTCAGTCTGGCTGTTGTTTAGAAAATCAATGACCCCCACATTTCTTACACTGTTTTATAAATTGTCGTGTGTAAGCTTCCTTAAACTTAAGTGAAACCAAAACAAGAACTACTTATCTCCCAGTCTTGTACCCCAGTGACGAGATGGGTGACACTTCATTAACGCGACAACTGTGTAACATGGGCCATAGAGCGCTGCTGTAATTAATAATGCTAATACAACATCACTTTATATGTGCGCTTAGAAAAAGACAAACAAGGATAAGTAGGAGACGAAAACACACAGCAGAAAGGGTATGATGAATGAGCAGGCTCACTAAGTGACTAATACCCGGGGATAAGAGAGAGTATTTCCCCCCTGTTGTTAATATTTTAATAAACAGGGACATCCACTATTTTCAAAGCAATATATCCAGTCTTGGTACTAATTAATGTTCCTGATAAATACAGGCCGTTAAAGATGTGTCGAGGGACTAATTAGATCAGTGGAAGAAGAGTCGCTAAGCATGCCATGATATCACATGGGATTGTGGAGTAAATGTCATGTGGCGGAGACCCAGACGGCTCAGCCTTAAGGAAATCCTCCCTGCTCCATCAAGAGGAAATCATGCTCTAAAGTAATACCTCGAGATTCATGAGTAACATTCAATGGATAAACCTCTAGAAAAAACATGAATGCAATTCTTCCTTTTGTGGCAAACGGCCACTTAAGTCGGCATCTCAGCTGTAAAGAGGAGCATGGATGGGGCCGTGGAGGGAGTGAAGAGAAACAACAGGGTGGTGTTTTGGGACAGACCAGCCCCCAGTAAGCCTGTCTTAACCAAACCTCTAACCAGGCCCAGGTGGACTTTCTCATTCTCTCTTCACTGCCAAGTCCTCCTAAGTGGGTCAACCCAGCCACAGAGGAAAAAAAAAAAAAAGAAAACACTCAAGGAGACACAGATTTTCTGAAATCGATGAAAATGCTGTGATGTTTTTGGGGATGTAACACAGCACAAAAACGTAAGACTTAACATGCCACATGAAGCCATCTCTCCAGGATGAGAGGAACTTGGAGGAATAAAGCCTGCGTTGACCCTGTGACCTCTGCGAGCGTACTCCTATATTACCATTCTGCATGCCTGTGCTTTGACCTTTTCAAATCCCTCTTTAAAGGTTGCATGTTCCTGTGTCTGTGGGCTGAGCAGGCTCTGCAGGAGCGGCCGGCTGAGTGAGCGCACCTCGCTTCTCCACAGGAATGACCTACAAAGCTATTGTATTAAAAGAACTGTATTTATCACCGCTCTCCACACCACTCTGTTCCTACCTGCTGCAAGGAGAACATAACCCTTCCTCAAACTCAAGTGCTCCTCCACTTTGCACTTTGAAAAGCTTTTTAGGCATGATTGGTTAGAGGGATATCTGAAAAGGAAGCCTATCGCTTGGCTGCTTTGAGAGGTGAAAATGCCATTCAGGAGCCACTGAAAGTTTAATCAGTCTGTGATATGTCTGCACAGGGCCGTCTGAAACACAGAGCTGAGCTATTGCAGGCCGAGACCCGTCAATAGTCACAATGGGGCTGTGTCACCATTTTGCACGTAGTAATAACTTGTTCCTAATTATCTTGAATCTCTAAAATTAACCGACATTTAACTGGTACTTTGCATTACGACTTCTAACCTTCTGTAATTAAATGTTGAATGAATTACACTCCTTTGTGTCGAGAGCTTGCAACCTGTTTGGAAGGCAGAAGAAAAGCCTGCGTACAAAGGGTTAACCCTGAGAATCCAAACCAGAAACATTTGGCCTTTCAGGTCTCATTTTTTCAGCTTGCAATGTGAAGCTGTCACAATGACAGATGACAAGGACCTTTGGAATAACAGGTACTTCAGGTGCAAAATTGTAAAGCGGAGGCACAAATGAATTGTTAACTATACAGGTTGGAATTATCTGTCCTTACATGTGTAGTAATCACACCAAGTCAGCTCGACATCAGCTCCCAAGTAATTTCCTGTGCTGAACAAATATGGTCGTTTGCCAGTCTTATCCAGTGCAGCAGAGCCCTAGTCTCTACATTCTATAGAACTTTATTCAAATTGAGAAGCTTGAGATAGAAAAAGTATTTTGTTTCCAAGCTACACTTGACTAGAGACAAGGCCACATCATATCAGGCAGCACAGATTCAGTAACAAAACACAATAATTAGCTGGAAACACATTGTAACCAAGAGTAAAGAACCCCAAGGCAGACAGAGCCACAAGTTTCCCATAATTCGTCCAATAATCTAATTAGGATACTTACTGGAAACTTGGTAAGCTAATGAGAGGGTGATGACACATTTGTACTGTAAATACTCTCGTGTTATCTTGGCGCACTGGGAAAATGGAATTATTCCTACAAATGCATCACCGGTCTCATATCCTTTCTCTCCTGGAATGGTTTTGTTTTGCCTGGCCTATCTCATCTGCTGATCTCCGCTCCAATCTTATTGTTAATTCTTCCAAGACGGGAACACAACACCATTCCATTTTAATGATTAAGAATAGAGGTTTCGAGAAAGTCTAAGTAGGTTATATAAACAGTGGAACTCCGACGGGCATAACATGACAGCAGCGCCGCTCTTTATCAGATATTTATAGCCGTGAGACGATGCGGCTGTGGCTCTGACATACGGTGTATCAGCATCCTACTGTCTTCGCGACCTAAACATACAGAGGCGCATGTTGACAATAGTGAACACACAGCGGTAACATCTTGTCCTGTACACTGGAACTGAATCTTTAATTCATGTGTCGTGTGTGTGCCAAGTCCCCACCACGATTTGGCCAACGACTCCCTGTCTGACAGGGGGATGGGAAGCGGAGGTGTTGATATGGACGTAGAAGATGGTTAGGCAGGGTTAGGTGTATTTAAAAAAATCAAGGCAGATGGCGGGATGTGAGAGTTTGAAATAGAGACTTCACTCTGTACTTTGCGGTGGCTGCGGGTCGGCTGGGTCAACAGACAGCCTTGCCGCCGCAGCCCATGCTGTGCACACAGGAAGAGAGTGGGTCACTCTTTTATCACTAAGACATATTGAAAAGGCAGCTGAGAAAAGATCACAGCAGCACAGGGGCAAGGCAGACCTGAGAGGTATATCTCTCCTGCTTTCACTTAGCCAGATAACGGCTGAGCCTGACAGCGCTTTCATTTCTGCCTCTTGCTTATTTCATTTGATTGAGCTTTAATGGGTTTTTGTGGATAACATCCCTTTGTTTTGCCACTGTATTTCTTTCTAATTAAGATTCAGTGTGTCACATTGAAGTCCTCTTGTTTTTATACCACCAGTCTATTGCAAAATGAAACTGAGATTTCTTTTTCTTTTTTTTTTGTGAACAGGAGGGCAACCATCAGGAAGAAATTTAGTTTCTCATTGATCTCACAATGTCTCACTTCTACCTCTGTGCTTCTCAGCAGAGATTAAGGTTGTTTTCCTGAGAATATTCAGTTACCACTTACCACTTTGAAGAAGTGAAATACAAAAAGTTGACAAAGAATTTGGTAAATGGGTATTTGCATTTGTAATCTGAGGAATCGCTGAGGAAGAGACGAGTTTGAGTAGCCCATTAACATGAAAATGCACTAGTGGTGGAGCAGTATAAATTGTCACTACTTAGAATGATAACACTGATTTACATTTTTTTTTTACATATTGAAATTCATCTTTTCTCAGTGTTATGCTATAATTGGCACAGTTTAGTAATCTGTGGCAGTATGAATATGAATGAATGAAGCTAGCATAGGATATACTATATTTCAAATCAGCAGGCACATCTATCTTTCAACACACTCCAATTAAATTTGACATTCTGTATGAGGCAGCTTTGAGCAATCAGTGGCGTGTGTGTTTATGAATATGTATTCCTTTTCAATGTCAATTAAGCATTGGATAAATGTCCATGATATGCTTTTCATGAGCTTAAGTGTAGTCAAACTAATTCTAATTAGCTGGTTTATATGAGAGGCTCAGATTAAGTGTAAAGAGCTGTGGCTGTCCCATCGGCACAAGACTACGAGCCCATATGCGAAGCTGTGTGTGTGTTTTGTTGGAATAATAAATCGTCTCACATGTCTTACACTTCAGAGTTGTTCAGCCTTGGCGCTTAGTGGAATCGCTTGCCAACATTCTCGAGAAAAAACACACATCTGCAAGACATTTCCAAAGTCGATGGTTGATGTGCTTTGGACAGTGTCATTAAAACATCCCAGGTTACAGGCTGTTATAGAAATGCCGCCAGGTGTCAGGAGACATTTACTGGACCCCCAGAGGCTTTGTGAGAGAAAAGAGGATTTAGAAGTTTCATGAAAAGACAAGAAAACGTGCGTGAAAACCTCCACCACCTAAAACTGCAGGAAAGCATCCAAAATTAGGATTAAGGTTCAACTTCCATCTGTGTGACGGACAGGCAAGTACTTAGCCGACAATTATAATCCGTTAAAAGCTAATAAAAGCACCATCCTGCTGTTTCAGCATGAGGTGAAGCTAGGCAGGGGCTGATGCCGACTCGTGGACTCTGATTGGCTGTCTGCTGATGAGAGGTACACTATCTACAGCCTCAGTCCCCCACAGCAGCCTCAGGCTTAGAGGGTCAGAGGTCACACCTGGGATCACATCAATCACTCGTCCACTGTGAACCCTTCATGGGTTAATTTGGTAACTAATTTATTTGGGGTGGCCTCCTGTCTCGTATGAGTTTATATGCCTCATGGATGTAACACAGGTCTTTTATTGCTCTGTTGAAGAGAGAGAGCAACTCCCGACTGCTTCGGAGACTCGCTGACGTAGGCGTGAGATCAAAACGGAATTAATATTTGATATTTCTCTACAATCCGAGGAAAACATACTGATAAATTGAACATCCCCAATTTACAGAGAGCTCTGAAAAATTTAACTCAAAACTGTCAGCGCCAATTTGGGTACAGTATGTGCTACTCGATGCAAAACAACCTGTGGTGCCGCCGCTTTCATCTACTCGGACACGAGTACATCAGGGAGCTCATTAGGACGCCAGTCTTTCAAACCAGAAGCTCAGCATCCCTGTTGTGATGCATCTATGTGATGCCCATCCCTCAAGCACCTCCCATGCCTCGCTCACCAGCCCAGGTTACTGGGTTAATTGGTATGCATGACACTCTAATCACAATGTCGCAATGTCATCTGATGTAATGAGTAGATGTATTCATTTAATTGCTGTGTTTTGTAATATTCTGCACTTTGTATAATTTAACAGCTATAATTCAAATATCTATGTTTATAATTCAAGACAGGGCAACAAAAATACAGTATTTACTATAAAACCTTAAAATTTCGCATGTGGCTCTAAAGCCTTCAGCACAGACATGTGGACGTAGTGGGAACAAAACCACAAAACACCATGAATAATGTTGAAAGGTAAACGGAAATGAGACAGCTTATCGCCGCTCTCCAGTGAGGGAGGTAGGGAGAGGGGCTACAATGAGTCAAAGGTTCAAGATGCAAAGAACGTGACAAATGCAAGAGTTGTTTTATTATCAGGTTTAGTCTGAAGCTATACAACCTATCACAAATGTTATGGCTTTATCTCTACCATGTGAATATATACGCGTGAGCCCAGAGGAAGAAAATATTTATTCTCTTGCTAGCATCGGATAATAGGTTGTGCCCGCCAGCCAATGGGGTTTCAGGAGGAGTACAAAGACACACATTGGAGATGAATCAATACTGATGATAACATGAGCTGGGTGCAGTGAATCAGCCTCGGTCCAGGCTTTGTGACCTGTCACATTCAGACATAAACCAGTGACTCTGGAGATTAGGGGGAGAATCTGGCTCTGCCTCTGTTCTCCGGCCTGTAACTGAAATGTTTAAGTTGTCCTTTAGATCCCTGTTCTATGGCACGAATCTCAAACTGGTTCCCTGAGAGATGGCCGCAAGCGCCCTCCTTAGAAGTGGGGAAACCTGATGTAAATATGTGCAGCTGGCAGCTCATGTGGTTTTGCTCATTCTGCTCAGCTTGCGAGTCCTGTGCTGAGAGGTACAGTATGGATTTCTATGAAAATAACCTTGCGTTACATTTTTCCTTTTACCCAGTTTGAAAGGCGACCTCCTGAAAAGCGCATTCACCATCTGAAAAACATTTAGACAAGTGCTCTCTGTATGAACTCATAAGTGCTCTTCAACAAAATTAAGTGACCGAAGTGGTGCAGGGTGTCACCGCATACATCTTAATAATTACAACCTATGTTTGAATTAAACCATTTTTTCAGAACGTACCAGTTCATCCTGCACTACTTGAAGACTGATTGGCATTTTTGACATAATTCAATCTGCTAACGTTTTCAAATATGGTAGTGTGCATAATGAGCTGCAAAAGAAAATAATAAACCACCTTTCTTCATGGAAGCTAAATCCATATTCGCTCCTGGTTAAAGCAACTGTGCCAATTTAAAAATAACAAATACAGACATGGGGCCTGTAGGGAGCCACAGTTCTTACTGTAAACTGTAACAGCTATAGCATGGATATCACACAGTTCTTCCAAATAAGATGTGAGGCATGGGTTCTCTTGTGCTTTGCCTCATAACCTTTCATTTATAAATCCTGGCAACATACCGACTCTTATTGACAGATACGATGTTGATAAATGTCACATAAACTGCAAATAGCATAATGGCTGCAGTTGTTGGAGCTCTGCTGAAACCACTGAACATCCTGATACAATAAAGGAATGATACCAGCTAGTCTTAGCACTGCTACAATCCACCAGTTTAAATCCATATATATATATTTTTAAATTACCACACCACTATCTCACATAAATTATGCATCGAGCCCTTCCTATTCAGTTCAACTTTGACGCTTTCAATGCCTGTTTTCCATCAGATTCCAGCCTGGGATAGTCAGAGTGGAAACGCACTAGCATCCAGGCTATTCCATCCACTTTATGCTTTTAAAACTACATTAACCTTTTTTGACACAATCTTCAGAAGATTTTGAAGGCGGCTAACTATTGTGTCACTAACTGGGTGGAAATGTGTTAGGAAATGACAACACTATTAGATACAGAGTGAGAATGTAATTGAGAACCAAACAAAGGGCTTGCTAATAACACCTTAATAAATGCCAACAAACAACAAGAATAACTGGAAAGCCTGCTGTGAGGGGGAAAAAAAAAGAAAAGAAAAGAAAAAAGAAAATAAACTTTTCGAGCATATTTTCAGGCACACTCAGACAAGGGCAAAGTCATAAAAGTACAAGCATGCCCACACGAGGTAAGTCACATTTTACATGAACAAAGATGACTATCTCAGAGGATTGTCTAAATCCACGCTCGCACAGGCTGTTCATGTTGCCTCTACCATAAACATGTTAAATTCAATAAAAGCGTGATACTATTTTAATAAGAGGAAAGGCTTGCGGCTTAAATAACTTTGTTTTTCTTCCACAGAGCCCCCTGTATCACATTTCTCAATTTCAGGCTTTTTCTAATATCCCCCATCCCCTGCAGGAACACTTGTACGTTTCAGTCAGTGTTCGGTAGGCTGCATGGGTTCACTCGCCTAACACTTACCACATGTGCGCTGACTGGGGCACTACTGCACGCCAGATAAAGCCTCTGAAAAACACGGCCGTGCTTATCTCCCCAATCAATTCACCCAATTATTACTAAATAAAAGATCAATCCAAAAAGCATTACTGACATGCTGTGTGACAGGCTTGACACAACACATTCTCACATTTTGAAAGAAAAATCTAAATGAATTCAGATGAAGTACTGATAAAAAATTGGGTTTGGGCTGTTGGGGGTGGGGGGGTGACAGATATACAGAGGGCATAAGAAAGTATCACAATATATGATGAAGGAGGGATGTTTTTCATCCTTTGACACAAGGGGATCTATGAAGGACTGCTGAGCTGTGTTACTGCCGTCTTGACAGACAGAAAGATGCTACAAATGAATTCTTTATAAAGAAATCAATTGTTTTCCTATGTAGGATCTGGGTTTGTGAGATTGCCAAATGATTTGAGTGAAATGTCATGTTCTGATTTAAAGATAATTCTGCTAATTTAAACGTTATTCCAACTTCACTGAAACCGAGTTTCTCTCTTCGAATATTAAGCCACCTACATTTTGCATTACGGAATGACAAGGAACAAGCGTGATTATAAGTACTCACAGCTCCAGCCTTATTGTTTTACACGGTACACTGCACAAAAACAGAGAGGCAACGCTTATTACACAGTGCAAACACTGCTACAAGTGTAGATTGGCATGAACATATAAATATGCACTAATTCTGAAATGGGCCATGAAATACACGGGGCTGCAGATTATTGCTGGTCACAGAGAGGAGCTAATCAGTTCGCAAATGAATGATGAGGAGAGCGGGAACGAGGACTCCTTCCCCCTCTCCCCATTATTCGGCGACGTGCAGAGAGGCTGCCTGGTGTGAACACGCAGACTTCATGCCTGTGCAGTGGGCAGTGGCTCATGCTGGGCGTCCCGCGCACATCAGATAATTGGTAGAGCACCACCACGTGAAGCAGTGCGCCAAGGGGATGGCATGTAGAGAAAAACACACAACTTCAGCAGATGGCTTGTCTGATGAACAAACAGCATGCGGACAAACACAGAGCGGGAGGAGGAAACGAGAGCATCTCAAAATATATATGGAAAAGTGTTCGGGGGGGGGAGAGAGAGAGAAAGAGAGAGAGAAGGCGAAGTAGAAAATGCATGTTTATGCATGTGTGAGCCTGCAGACATCATGATTGACATAATACAACAAAAGTGAGAAGATCTAAAGCTGACAGGCAGCCGATTCGTTCATTATCACACAACATTGGTTCCTATCAGTATTTCCTAACAATCTCAGGTGTCAGGAAATCAAAAGGCAGTTGAACAGTCATGCAAGGAGAAAAAAAAATCAAATATGTCACAGTAATAACACCACCATATATATTGGGCTTTTGACGACACAATGCACACTGAGCAAAATAGTGTGCAGAATCTGTGACAATAGCAAAAAAGGATATCGTTACAGCCCTACAGTCACTTTATTTCACAGGATGGGTCAGAAGAAACAAGCTAACAGAGCTGAATCAATGTGACAGGGTTAATGACTGTTTCTCTCTTCTAAACTCCGGCTGTGAAGCAGCTGGGCCTGAGGGACCCCAGGTGACAGTTAGACTTTCTGTCATATCCGCCCAGTCACACTCCATTTCTTCACCTCACTTTACCACCGCGATGCTCCCTCCCCTGACACCAGCACTCAACCGCGGGGCCTCAGCTCTTCACCTGCAGGCCTCCCAGGACCTCAGCATGCTCAAATCAAAACTGGTTGATTATTAACACCATCACTTTGTTGATGAAGAGGGCAATCAGGCATGGGTACATTTTTGGGTTTGTTTAATCCTTATTATCTGCCAGATGAGTGAGGAGCGACGCTTGTAGTGAAGTTTTGACTCATAATTCACGTGTGCCTCTATGTGATTCACAGTTTATCTGTCACTACCTGTATCCTGCGGTAACGATATACTCCATGGAACACGGCACTATTTTACACTGTTAAGAAAAGCGGAAGGTGTGTTACTGCAACAAAGTCATAAGTAATTCGATTTAAGTCACCATAATATTAAATCACTCTTGCAGATTTCAATAGTTTTACTGCTCCATGCGCAGCCACTATGTTTCAAGTACCCTCATTTTATTTCATTTGAAAGGCTTTGGTGCACATTCAAAGATCAGATTATCTTTGTCTGTAGTTTGAAAGAAATTAAGAATTTTATTGATTTTTGTTTAGGAAACTGAAGCCTGAATTTCACGTGGCAATATTCAAAGTATAAATAATAAAAAAATAATAAAAAAAAAATAACATAAACATGTATAGCAAGTGTAGCTTGTCTCGTTTTGAAATTAAAATCTTTAAATGCTGTCCAATACAAAAAAAATGTCACAGTGTTTGTGATTATGAAATCATCATGATGAGATTCAGAGTGAGTATGTAGCTATGAGTGTGAATGTGTTTGTGAGTGTGCGTTGATCACCGGGCACTTGATGTGTGTGTATGACTGTAGGTGACGTTTGGGGGACCGCAGTGTAAGTTGGTTAGTGTGCGAATTAACTCCATGTGTGAGTGTTGACCACACTTTGGAAAAGTTGCTGATTTAGTGCAAAAGGCCATCTGTGCTGTTTCCCCTGACCTTCATGGGGATGTGACTGTGACAGCGAGCAATTCCCTCTCTGTACGATGGCATTTTTTTTTTTTATGTAATGCATCTGTGGGCATGTGAGTGTGTGTATGCTGTGTATGTAGATATATGTGCATGTTTCATTGTGTATTGCTTGACTTTTTATTTATCTACAGGCTGTGTTTTGTAAAGTGACTATCAAAAGAATGACTTCAAATGAAAAAGGATCATCTGAGTACGCTTCTCCCCACTAGGCTTTAGTGTAGAATTCCCACACAGTGAGGGTGACTTCCTGATTTACTCCCTTTTGCCCTGGTCATAGTACTTTGTCAATACAGCTTCCAACATTCAGGAACACATCAACACCCAAGGACAGTCCACAGGCGTGGCTGGTCAGCCTGAACAAAATCCAAACAAATAACCTTCCCTACTGTCACAGATTTACAACTCTCTGACAGCACTGCCGCCAGAGGACGACAACCACACGGCACAACAAGAATGAATCATTTCTATCTTTTCCTCCTCACCTTTGAATTGTCGATGTGGTGAGGAGGGTATTGTGATTTCACAGAACAGGAGCTATGAGAGATCGGTCCAACATCTCTGTGTTTTCTTTTCAATTTGCCATTGAATACCTTCCCTCTGTTTTATTCATTCCCGTTTAAGTAATCCTCCTGATACTGAGCTGCGGTCAGCACTGCAGGAAATAAACGTGAGACATTAGCAGGCAGACTGACTCTTGCAGATGCGTCCAAGTTGCTCCACTTTCTACCACATGCTCCACAGAGCTCGTCCTGCCTGAGGAGCCTCTCTTCTCTCCTTCCCTTTTGAGGGTGAGGGCAGTGCCAGCCACTGGTATGGTTTGTCCAGACTGGTTCCCAGCTGGACTGCTGCTGAAGGGGCCGTCATCACTGCCATCTTGCCCTGGGCGCCGCAGCAGGACCAAGTCGCTGGTCCCTTGACCGCTGTGGTAAAAGCTCATCCGTTACTGTGCCAGGGCCAAAGAGGTCATTAATGTCTAACTGCTAACATGGAAACAGGCCAGAGAACACAATTTAACTCTGCTGCCAATGAATGAGTAAAGAAAAGAATATATAAATATAGGCTACTGTTTTTTTTTTTTTTTTTTTACTTTTACTGCATTTATTTGATGTTTATTTAGTCACCTCTCTGCCCAGCTCTCAGTTAAAAGCTTACTGTCTCATTTTTATAATATTTCAATGTTTTTTTGTAGGTAGATTAATCTGTAAACAGTTAATGTCCATTGTAAATTTCCTTTCGAGATTTACGATATCTAGAAATCCTATTTCTCTCTAAATACAACTTACAGTACAAAATATCTCTTTCGTGGAAAAGCACCAAACTGACCTATGAAAACTAAAATTCCTCAACTGGTCTGTTGAAGGTAGTTACAGCATACTTACTACTTTTTTTCTTGTGACTGTTTGAGCCACAGAAAAATCTTAATGCACCAGATTTGTCCAGGTTACATTCAAAGACTGTTCACCAAAAATGTCATGTCTGATGTTTGCTGGCAGCTATAATTCAAGTCTATCTATGTGAAAAAAGGAAAAACTGTATCATGTCAGCTCGAGCAGATGAGTCTCATCTACTCTATATCAGAACGTTCTGTCACCATAAAGCGGGGCAGTGAAAGATGTCATCTGTCAATCCATCTCTGATATTGCTGTGATTAAGCAGTTCATGAGGCTCTGATACAGTTATCAGCTGTAATGGTGCAAGCTGAGTGAACAGCTCCGGTAGGAACGTACTGGCTGATGGAGTGGCTCAGCTCCCAAGGCAGTTGAACTGACATTACATTAACACTCTGTGCCAGGGCACAGAGTGTCGCAGAGAAGAAAACAACAACAGTGCAAAATTAATCGCTTTGGTCAAGTCACACTAAACGAAAGGCAGACTTTGGGAATTAAATGACATTCACAGGGAAAAAAGCATTTACTGTGATGAGGGCAGGAGATGATATTTCAAATCACATTTGTCACTCTTGACATTCAACTCTGTGACTGACTTTTATATGAGTTCCATTTTGTCCATTAAATGGAATGACGTTAGAATGAAAATCTGGTGGGAGAAATGGCTGGTACTGCGTACCACATGTTAAATCTCATTATCTACACTGAAAGACTCTTAAAGACTGTGTAATATTGGCTTGCCTGTCCAGGTCTGTTCTACACACTGTGTAAAGTAGCAGTATTCAAGTAGCATTATGCTGTACTCTGTCCTGTAGACAGTAAAGTAACAGTAAGGGACAAGGTGGGTAGGCCTGCAGGTCCCACTGTCATGGTAGCATCTTCTCTTTATCTTATTCTCACCTGTGTCCTGGGCAGTTTAATCCATCCAGCTCCTTGTGGCTTTCCAGAGTGACATTCGATTAGTGGCCCAATTAGAAACAGCATCGCTTTAAGGCCTCTTTTCCCCCCTCGTGTCAGGGTGAAAAACCAAGATGTAGTCTGAAGTTTAAGGCTTGTGAAAAGGCAATACATAACCATGACCCTACTGGCAGGTTGATAAAGTAGATTTGTTCTATGTACACTTGTGTTCAAACACACTCTGTTCACTTAAAACACATGGGAATGACCTTGGTCGGCATTTAATGTTTGGTTTACATACACATTAAAAAATGTCATGGGATGTTTTTCACACCTAACATTACTTCAGAAGAATCTGTGGTAAATGAGTCATTAGCAGATGTTGTTAAGTCCGTGGAGAGTCCATACACAGATGCTTCTACTAAAACACAAAGAAAAAAAAGCTGATGCCACACTATTGATGAAAGGCATGTTTGCTTTAACCTATTTCCTCTGATAGTTGTATAGATTTTCTTCAAAGAGGGGTTAATGCTTATGTTGGCTGTATCCACGCCTTTTAACAATGCAATTAGCAAGGCAAAGGTAGCAACAAATCACTTTCATTTACGGTAATTGATTTCTAGTCGTTGTAATTATGACTATCAATTGTGAGTCAGGCACTCCACCCTGGCTCCAGTTTTAATTTAGTCACGCTGAGCGGGTGACCATTATGGTGGAAAAAATGCCAACTCAAGATCTCTCTCACATGCACTTGCACACACACACACCTCCCGATTGGCTCAGTTTCTCACCAAATTTGCAGGGATGTTATTTGGCATATGTTCCTGCTATGGTCGGGCGTTTGAACAGGTGGAGGAGAGGATGGTGTGAACGGTTACAGACGCAGCAAGCTATAGGCAGAGCCGTCTGTCACCATCTTGGGACTTACTTGAGTCTGATCAGCCCCGGGGCCACTGCAGACTTCTGGGTCATGTAGATGAGAAGCTGGGATTGGTTAATGACACAGCTTTCACTGACAGCTTGAGTTCCACCGGCTCCTTCTCCTGCCACAGCTTTGTCTTTTGTGGTTGGAAAAAAAAGAAAGCTGAGCACTGAGAGCTGATAATGTCATGCAAATGCAGTGATTCTGTTGGTGTGAAAGACATGGTGGTCGATGCTGTTGCAGTACCTTTTCCCTTGACTTTTTTCCTCTGTTAGAAAAATTAAATCGTGCAGTGATAAAACAATTGCCCTCTGCGGTTAGCTTCATTTCTAATATTAAATAGACCCTAAATTAGCAGGTGGAACACACTTCTTATAAAAGCAGTGGCTGAGGGCACTGTTCACCCACGAGTATTCTCCTCCATCCGGCATTTCAACAGCATGGTGAAGGGCCTGTAATAATCGGGGGAGTTTTTCCTATTCCTTCCATGGCCAACACTATCCCTACCTAATTGTCTACCAGAGCAGAGCAGGCCCCAGTGGAGACTCTGCATGGGGAGGCCCCTGTGCACCATGGGAGGGCACCTTGGGCCTTCAGAGAGTGACAGGAGCTAACACACACTTATGCAGCATGCTTTGATTAATGGAAATTATGTCAGCCCTCACACATCTCTACCTAACAAGACTCTGGTGGTTTCACACAGCATCATCTGTAACAGTGACAAATCCCAGCGTGATGCAAATTAAAACAGTGTATGAAATTATTTTCACTATAGTGTACCACCTCCGCTGAATTATGATAGCAATAAATTTAGCCAACAGAAATGGCTTCTGTTCTGTAGCTACTGTACTGATAGATGCTCGGTGAGATGCACATTAATAGGATTGTTGGTCTAATAGCAAACATTAGCACATGCGCTCTGACACTCCATCACAAATAAGTGACATCCTGATTTGAATTTGCACACACAGACACATGCTCACAGGCATGCATTTTATATATTTTCTTTGCAGTCCCGGAATCTCAGCAGCAGGTCCAGAGCGATGACTCCGATCACTACTGAGGACTGGGCACCGAGGCCTCATACATCACAGCTACTCCTGTCTGGAGCCCTGGATCAAAGCAGGGGCCTTTTTCTGCAGACCTCGCATTTTAAGTTGCCCAGGGGGAGAGGGAGGCGGCAATGGACACACAAGTCAGGGCATCTGCGGCAAACACAGTCTGATCACTTACGGCACCACTCCGACACACAAACACAAAGTGAGACAAGAGCATTGCCAGAGGGGCCAGCTATACTCCCATCCTACTACTGATATATGTGTACAACTGATATTTTCCCGCTAGAGAAAAGATTGGCCTGGCCAAAGACTGTCAAATAAATATCGAAGTGCAATTCCATCTTGTACGGCTACCTCTAAAAGAAGTCCATACCATAAATTCTTTGCAGTGACAGATATGTTCAAGAATATCCCATTATAGTTCTGAATGTGGTGCAGGCTTGTCCCTAAAACCATACGATGTACTTGTGGGTGATAGGTAAACATAACAAGATGATGTATTGTGTTGGACAGTATTTCTAGTTTCTCCTGGGGCAAATGGGAAGTCTTAGCCGCACTGCTGTGACTCACCCAAGGCCATTTTTACACCTCGACACCTTGGCCTGATGAGACAAACCATGCATGATAATTACGTGTGACACAACAAGCAGCAGGGACACCGTTAAGTGAGCACCGTGCCTACGTGGTTCTGCCTGTTGGTTCATCTATGTTGATGCTTCTGTCATAACTCAATTCCCAATTAGCTGGCTGCTGACATCTTTGACCCCTGAAATAGGCATAGCAATGACAAACTGGGTGCCACTGATATTAATAAAGTATGAAAAAAGGCAGCGTTTGAATCCAATTATTAGTCTAATGCATTAGATGCGATCACACAGTGATGAGGAAATCATCTCCAGCAAGGCTCCATGCTGATAATTACAATAGCATTAACCTTTGCCTTGTTAATTCAGGGCCTCATAGCAATTCATCACAGGTCATTGACCTTTTAGAAAATTTCTTTACACTAGTTTTGCAGGGTGCTAAAAAACACTGATGTACCGTAGGCAGACATCAAGTTGTAACCAGCTCACACTATTACTTTAAAATGGATAAATGAGTACTGTATTTGCTGCTTGCTAGAGCCTATTTCTTTGTTGCCCTGTCAACAGTAGATGAAGGTACGTGTAAATGCATGTGAAAAGAGTTTTGGGAGAGAAAAGAGAAGATAGGTTTCAAATAGACAATAATACCTCAATGAAAATGGAAAAGGACTAATTAATCCATTCATGTCTCACACATAATGACTGTCTTTTCATAAATCATGTGCTTTTTAAAACCTTTTAATGGCGTGTGTGATGTGAGTAGATAAAACTAGATATTATACCTATACTTTTAAATGCAAATTTGCAGGCACACTACACAATCAATTTTAAATTGTGCTGCGATAATAATACAAAAGAAAAATGTATACGGATATGGCAAACATTCATAAAAATGTAAAAAGATACACACAAATATAAAAACACCCACCAGGGAAAATACAGATCACACAAACTCAACACTTCAGGTAACAATATTGGACTGTGAACACTGACAAGATTTCAAAGGTTCTAGGTTTCTGTTCCCCAGACTGCATCATTAGATCAGAAGCAATCATTTACTTTTTTCTTCATTACAAGTTTGCTTCATGTATAAGTATGAAAGTGTCAAATTAAAGCTATAAAACAGTACAGGTAGCCTCCATATATTTCTATGAATGAGTGAGTGCTATAGGTTATTTTACAATATTGCGGTTTTCCATCAAAATGTTGCTTCAGCATATATTGTTTTTCACGAAACAAGGCTGTCACTTTACAAGGTGTAATATAACTGAAGTGGCATATGTTTTCATGTGAGAAAAATAGAGCTTGTCCTCCCAAGAAAAACAAGACAATTGGTCATAATGTCAGTCTCCTAATACAACATACACCTTTGAGTGACAGATGTTATGTAGCGGTTGTAGTAATTATAACCCAGAGAAGTGGTGCCCTTCAGATGATGTCTATATAAGGTGAAATAATAGACTGACTGGCAAAAAGTGGACTAAATGGATCATGTGTTTTTTGTGCCTAAATGTAACCAGGCAATAACTCCAGCATTGTTACACCATCATTTTTTACAGTGATTTGTAAAAGTTTTGGAAAGATGTCCAGATGATATTGACATGTCACTTACTGCCAATAGAGGCGTCTAATTATAAAAAAGAAAGAGAGCTGTTCAAAAATGTTTGTGTTTGAAACGTGAAAGCACGTACAAGGCACTGTCAGGTGCACAAAATCAGGAAAGCGTGTGAAACAGTGTGAAAGAAATTCACTTGTCAAAATAAACAAATACATTTTGAATTAACACAATTGCATGATTTGGCACCTGAGATTATTACTTGCCAATCTCACTTGGGTGACTGGCTCATTTTTGTTCATACTTCAGCTACTGCACAATGTTGCATCTATAAACTAATTGTGTAAACTCTACTACCAGAACAATGAATGGAATATCCTTTTTTGTGCACTGCACCTGTCTGTCCACATACACTGATTTATTTAAGTCATTTGACATTTTCAGTGTCTAATCATATCAGCAGATATTGCAGCTTGTATTATATGTTATGCAAAGTCAGCATAAAAGACCTACAAAGCATGTAACAATAATCAAAACATTAGAGCCATTAGTTTTTGAACACTATGTTGAGACTGGGTCACATTCAACACAAGCTTTGCTTATTGTTCAATAGAAATGGACTAAGGTTGATGAGGTAAATTTATTATCATAACCAGGCACTAGAGGAACTGAGATAACACTGTTAGTATTTGCTATTGTGAAGCTCTGGGTTGATAAACAGGAAAACCCCTCTTATACCATCAGAAAAATATTGACAAACTGTTTGAATGAATACTAATTAACATGGAAATGGGCAAGAAAAAGGAACATTAACACTAAAATGTAATCACATTAGAATATCCAATTTATATTAAGACTCAATCAGTGCAATGATTGTTTGATCTCTTCACAATAAGATAAATGGGTTTGTGTGCATGTGTCTGTACACAGGCACATGTTTTATTAGTAAGTGTTTGCAACAAAAATTAAAAAATGATGCATCCCTGGATAGTAAGACTTGATATGCACAGAGCACAAACTCACTTTCCCTGATTTGCATCTAAATAGCTTTAATTATGGATAAAAGTCAAGTTACGCAATTGGATAGGATAGTGGAGAATCGATTGGCAAGCATGAATAATGACAAAAGGCACAGTACCACTTTCTTATCACAGCTTGAAAACCATATCAATTTCAATGTGGCACAGCAAATAACCACTCCAGTTCACCACATGCAGCAACACTGTACCCACAGTTTTATTTAAACATTTGTAGCAATTTAATGACCTTGTCGAAAGCAGGTGACCAGAGATAATTTTTGAATCTACAAATAAATTCTCCTTTGTAATGTGTTCCTGAGTCCTTCTACTCATGGTAATGAGGAATAGCAGGTATAAGTTTTAACCACACTTCAGTGTGAATAAAAGTGTGAATAAAATGCCCTTCCTGCACTTTCTGTTTTTCTGTCAGCATGTTTTCATCCCTACTGGGGTTGGAAAATCTCCTATCGAACTGGTGAATTTTGGATTATTTCTATTGAAATGAGTCAGACCTAAAATGCCTCATACATGACATCTTCTACAAGGGACTTGATTTTATGTGCCTGACTGAAACCTGGCATAGACCAGGACACTGCTCTGTGCTTAATGAGGCCTGCTCTCCTGGATATAGTTACAGGGACAAAGCCTGCAGCTCTGGCCATAGTGATGGTTTGGAAATCATACACCAGGCTGAAATTAAACTGTCTGAAAGTTTGATCTTTCTTAATTAATACTTTGCTCTGAAATGTGAATCTCCAAACTCCATGATGGCACTTCTCATCTACCACTCCCCCAAATTAAACTCATCTTTTGTCCCTGAGGCACAGGACTGAACTTCGTATACCCCTATCTCTAACCTCCTTTTCCTACTTTCCAATCCAAGATTTAGGACCACCTTAAACACAACAACCTATTTGAAAGACTTCAGTCAGGTTTTTGTTGAGCACATAACCCTGAAACAGCTCTGCTTAGGGTTGTGAACACAGGGTCCCCTCTCTGGATTCTCCTTGACCTGAGCACTAGATTTGACACTGTGGATCACACTATCCTTTTACAGTGCCTCCACACTCCCATTGGATGTTAGACTCTGCACTTAAGTCTAGACGGCTCCCTGTCACCTCTGAGTTTCTGCAAGGATCAGTTCTCAGCCTCATCCTGTTTATCCTCTACATGCTCCCACTTGAAAGTATGATCAGCAGATATGGCATGTCTTTTCATTGCTATGTTGTTGCTACATAAAAACTGCCCGCAGCCCATCTGTAGCTATGTCACGCCTGAGCATCTGTCTTAAGGGGATAAAGGCCCGGATGAGCACAAATTTCCTTAAGTTAAACACCGGCAAAACTCAAGCTTATCTTCTCAAGACCAGACTACTCAGCATGGCACCGTATACATGGTGGCTTGCAGTGGAAAGGCAGATTTTACTTAGAACATACATGAATATGAATGATTTATTGTTATAAAGTTAATTGATCAAAAGCATGAAATTATAAAGTTTACAACCAATCAAACAGAAATAATCCTTGCAACAGTGAAAAGGTTAAAGAACAACTTTACATTCAATGTTTAACCATCTTCAGTAATTAGTTTCAGATACTTTAGCGCAGTAGAAATGAAAAAAAAGACAACTTTTCTTGACAGTTTTGACTAGTATCTCATAATTGAAAGCATTTTCCTAATTAATTATTTATAACTTAAAGAAAATGGAACAAGGTTCAGAACATGACCCAATCTAATATACCTTTTCTTATACATATCAACCATGTATAATTAATAGCATATTCAATAGGACAGCTGCCTTCAATTAATATGTTATAGCAGCTATATGTTGTAAGTAAATGTATTTTATACAATGTTGTACAATGTTCTTTGTTTTTTTTTTCTAGATTTGTTTTTGGCATTTAGTTGCTACAGGTTCATGAAGCAAAAAAAATCCTTAAAGCCTTTTAAAATTTGCCACACATATATTGAAATCCGAGGAGGCAATCGAAAGGGTTGAATGCACATCTGAACCACAACATGCACCAGAGAAATTCACATGTGGGCAGGCTGCTGAGACAATGCAGTGAATGAATAAAACAAATACATTTTGCTTGTTACTGCAGGCAGAAGGCTGAGCTGTGCTTGTCCACACAACAGCACAGAGCTCCAGATCAGAACAGAAGATCAGACCATGCACTGCGTGGATGTGAGGGGATGCTGAATTGCAGCACTGAGTTATCCCACGGACAAGTTCCCTTTACCATCACAAGACATATTTTGTAATATAAATAATTAATACCTATTTCTCCTTTAAAACAGCCGATCCTTTCCATTTCTTTCTTTCAGCACTATTGTTTTCCATTGTTCGTTTCTTTTCCATATGATATACTAAACTGTTATACATTTACTGACGGGGTTGCAGTGAAACTTGCTGCTTGTTTCTATTTGTGCTTCTGAGCTACTCAGTCATGTCTTTTTCACTCAGACAGATATTTCACCACAGCCTCTCCAGCACTGACAGTCTTCCAGTAATAATATTGTAATCATCCAAACAGCTTGACATATCTGACTCTAAGGCCGTGCCTCCCCTCACAGGCAAACAAACTCTATAGAGTTGTCTTAGTGGAGTATTTATTTTTCTGTCATGACTGCAGGATTTTTGACTTCCAAGAAGCCACTATGGGCATTTCTCATGTAATTTTTCTCTGTCTCTAACTGGGCTGCAACGTCATCATGAGGGCCTGATTGTAATTTGATTGTTTCGTGCGCCTGCCTGTCCTGGTAGAGTGAATCAGGACATAATGGGTTCATTAAAAATCGCCAGGACTGCTGGCATTGGGAGGAATGATTAGTGAAATAAGCAGGGGATATGAGCTTAATGAAACAAGAGGTGGCTCACCAAGATTAAAAGCCTTTTCCACATCACTGCCATTTTCCCTTCAATTCAGCAAACCACTTAATTGAAATTCTTTTAATTTTCTTTTTAATTTTCTCCTCAAAATCCCTCCTGGAATTGCAAACCCAAGATGACTGGAAGACCGAGGTATGACGGTGAGAGGAATTTTATTACTCTTAAGTCACTCAGCCTTTCATAGGAAATGATTTTAACAGATTCCATGTTTTTTCTGGAAATTGTAGCAAGCCACTAGCCAATACTTACTGTATCTACAAACAAAGAATTATACCTTGCAACAGTTAAATACTGTGACATAGCAGAAAATTACAATGAATGTTACCGTCTCCTCGCTGTGAAGTCAAGATTATAAAGAAAAAAAGATTAGAAAGCAAATCTTCAGAGACAAATTAGAGAAAAATATCCTGTGTTGATCTGTAGAGCCATGACTAAATTCAAGGGCATAGAATGTTGTATTATGAGTCGGCATCGCTCATATTGCAACCATAAAATCCCTATATCAAACATGTCAAAAACCTGTTAAGAGCCACATTTCATGGCGGCACCGCTAGGAAATTGGAGGTTGGCTGCTGCCAGTCAAAAATGAGTGCGAGGGCTTTGTAGTGTGATACCCTGTCAAGAGCTGTGCAGTCTCTGTGGTTTGTAGCATGGGCCTTCAGTGACTACACAGAGGACGAGAGACATAAATAAGTCTACTCTGTCAGAAGAAACCACAAAGCTGTCAGATGATGCAGGCCTCTCAGGCCAACAATACAAGACCCTGCATGCTACCCACCAAATAATCATTTGTTTGTGAGACACAAACTGATGCTATGCCATTTTGAACAAATTTACAATTGACTCTTATTGCAAATGGAGATTGATAAATCCCATGTAATGTAATACAGCAGCATTACAGTGGTGAATAAACAAGCACATGCACACAAACATGCAGGAATGTACACATACATGCAGGTACAGTCCTTGCTTACATGTAACCTTGAAAGGTGCTATTTGCTAGCTCTATCAAGAAAGTGACTAATTGCTAAACCCAGGCAATTAGCTGCCACTGAAGGTCAACAGGTCATCTATCAGACTATGATGTCGAGAAAAGTTGAACGGCAAAAAAAGCTAAAAAATTTCGAGAGATCTTTCAATCTGTCTGTCAGATGAGGATGAAAAGTATCTATGCCAAAGCTAGACAATGTTCATACTTTTAATGTGACAGACACAAAGTGGGTAATTATTTGCACTGTAGTTTTTCTTAAATAAGTCTTGCGTAAACCGTTTTTCTAGAGTCTGGAGCCAGTGTGACAAACAGCGTGCTATGAATACATCGGGGATACTAAACATAAAGTTCTGTGTTCTGAAGGTCATGGCTCAGGCAGTGTGTCTATCATAATTACAGCCCATCTTGTTTTACTATATACATGGCAACATCACACAAAGAAGTTGGGGCTCTCCAACAGTTAGCATCAAGTCCAATGTGAAAGAGTGAAAAACTGCAGTTCCTTAAGTGTCCAGAAGTGAATCAATCCCTATAGACCCACTGTTAAAATGCCCAAATTAATTTTAGAAATAAATATGTTTTCTGCCTGGTGCACAAAATGTTTTTGGCCTCAACATAATTTCCCTATTATGCAACTTGGAGGGGGATATAAAATGCTGATTCCCCATTTTATTAAGGCTTAAAATTCAAAGTTGTAGCTTTGAGTGACAGGTGGGTTGCCACTAGGGTGCTGCTTGGCCTCAGCTCCTTCCCAGCTCTACACTTTCATCCAAATATGTTTATGGAAGAAACACTGGCTGGCTGTAAGAACAAGATGGTGGAGACTGCATTTGCACCACACACAAGTCATCAGTAACCTCCCTCCCAGACCACCTCAACACATTCTTTGCCTGAGGAGGTGTTGTTGAGTAGAAACAGGGACTGCCAAATCATATGATAAAGTGCCAATAGTGTTGTCTGAGCAAAAATTGCAATATGGGCTGTCTCTAAGTTTCTTTTGGTTTCAGTCTTTAAGGAATAAGATATCTATCACACAAGGAGCGTTTGTGTGTCTGTCAGTCTGTTGGCTCGCATATCTCTCTGGCTGTTTGTCGGAGCAACCTCAACTTTTGGATATAGCTTGGACATGGCACGATGGTGTGTATACTATTTTGTAAAACTTTTTGGATGGATATTTAAAACATCATTATCTTTATCAACAGTTAACAGTCCCTTATGTGTGTTGTGGTGTTGTAGAGGTAGATGGCTGGCCTCATAAGCAGCAGACTTGGGTTTGACTCCTGGCTGAAATGTTCATTTGCTGCAAGTCTCCGCTATCACTTCCTGTCTGCCTACTGTATAATAAAATCGTCTATGCCACAAAAATCTTTGACAACAAAAAAAGGAAGTTCAAATCCCATAGGCTAACATATTACAGCACCATCCTGCTACACTGTAAAGCTTTGTATCACTACTCCTCATGTTGCTTCACAATGGCAGTTCAAAGGTCCGTTGTCCTGTTTCTTCCTGTTTCTTCCCCCATCATAAAAGTATTGTAACATCTCTTAAAAACACACGCTAAGACGTAAGCCAGTTAATCTGTTACTTTATTCCTCATGCTAACACGGGTCATACTCCAAGACATGATCACAGACCGACCCTAAGGAAATCCCAACACTATCACCAGAATATGGGCCTAAATGAGTTTAAGTAAAACTCATTTACTTAAAATCACATATTACAGTAACATACCAAGGTTGTGACAATACAGGAAAAGGTATAAAGTAATTTACAATGAGGTTCTATTTGTAAAGATCATGCAATTATAGGATGAATCCCACAGCTAAAATATGGGTGGGGTCCCAAGTACAATATACCAAATTTCCTTGCCAATGTCAAACTCCTGTTGGTTTTTACTCTATGTTAGATGGATTGAATGATTGATTACTATCAGTAACAAGAAACAAACAGGGCATCTCCTCATTCTCCTCATGCTGGTCACCATCCTAATCACATATTGCTTTGGGGCAATGTGTGGGATATGTAATTTATTCTTCTAGTCATTATGTCATAGGTCTATACTGTAGCACAGATTATAAGTAACTTCATTCCAAGCAGTCAACTGTCTGTTAGTGAGACAATGGCACCATGATTGTCTCACGTTATGGCTGCATCTATGACATGGACTTGGCAAAGGATATTATCGGAAGCTAGTCTGGATTTAATAAACCTAGTTTTCTCATGATACACCAGAGCAAGCATAAAACACTCCAGCCGAGTTGCCAAAACCTTGGCATAGTGTTTCACTTCACAATTCAGGAGACTAATAGGCCTATAAAAGGTGCAATCCATTGAGAGATTGTCCTTTTTTAATAAGAGAGAAATGATAGCCATATTTGAGCCAGTGGGGAACGAGCCTCTGTTAATGGAAGAATTAAGCATATTTAGCAACAGAGGGCTAAGCTGGGACCAAAATGAGATAAGTAGCTCGGGAGGTAAACCATCCAGACCTGGGGATCTGCTTTTATTCAATTGAATTAATATCTTCCCTTAGCTCTTCTTTAGTGATGTGCACCTAACGACAGCACAGTGTCTCAGGGCAGTTTAGATAAGGACAGTCATTCTATAAAATCACTACATGCTTTTGCATCATGAACCACTTCTGACTTACACAACTCCTGAAAATATTACTGGAAAGCATTATTAATCTGTAGAGTGTTCTGGCTAGTACATGGTATAATGATTTAAGATTCATGTATTAATATGTGGTTAAGTTTATACAATGATTTTTGTCACCTACTCATGACTTTAGATGTAATTTATGTATCAGGCTCTGTAGTAATGCTATAATTTACTGAATATGGCATTTACCTACCTAACTACCTTGTATTTAAAAAAATCCCTGGATGATGGGTAGACAAGAAGAAGAAGAACCTTCTGGTATCACAAGATTAAACTGGATTGTGCATCAGCTAGATAGAGGTTGAGTACATGACAAACATCCACTCAAGCCGTCTCCACAAATGGGCGTCTAATATGAAGAGAGCCCACAATCTGCACACTCCCATTTATCATGTACACTTAGACAGACTAAGAACCATGCGCATACTGACCAGCTGGCAAAGAAATAGATGTTTTCAGTGGACAGGCTGCTGAACCCCCCCCCTCGTAAAAAAACAATCACTGCCAATAGCAAAGTGCAATATCCAACTCCTGTTAATGCAATAAGTGTAATTACTGTCAATGTTTACATCCACCATCCATTTATCTATCTAACGTCAGTAAAGAGCCAGGTCTTAGACCAAGACCTGAGTGTGAAAGCTAAGATGAACTACACACAGTTGTAACAAACTACAACACCGACTGCAATCAAGCTCCTTCCTGCTTCAGTTTTTTGCCAGAAACAAAAACAAATTAAACCTCATACAGTATACCCTAATTCTCCAATAAAAAGCCAATAGAGGTAAATTACTGTCAGTAATTAGTGGTGTTCCTTGCTAGCTTGACAATACCGGCATTACCAGACACTTCTAATGCATTAATCATTTCTATTATCAGTATCTTTATAATTTATCCAAGATAACTCATTATCCAAGTTGGCTCAGTGAAGTTTATTATTTCAACTGGACCTGCTTTATTGGATAGCTGTTATGCTTGTAGTGCATTTTCTAACTGGGTAACAATTTACAGCAAAATATTAATCACATAATGTGTCATTTTCAATTTTATTTCAACACCCACTGTTTAAAAAAACTTCTCTCTTTTAATATACATTATTTACAATTCTCATCGCGGTAACAACCAGATCATAATGAACAACAGCTCAAAACTGTAGTAATTCTGATGGGAGGTACAGTACCGGTCACAAATCTGGACGTTTGGACATTCAATTGAATAGGAAGATGCATACAAACTATTAATCCTATTAATATATTTATAGAATACATTCTTCAAAGACTTCTTCACATGGTTGCATTTTTCTGATATTTAAATGCCCTATTTATTCTGTTTAACACAGCTGAAGGGAATTAATCTCATTTACATTTTACTTTGTGTGACATTTCCCAAATTTATGAGACAGTTGGATATAAATATGGCATTGGGCCATCCTGCATTAATGGCCCAGCAACAAGGGAAAAGCAATTGACGTTCAACTTACATGAACTTTTGGGGTTTTATGAGTAAGGACAAATATCCGACAGAAAACACTGCCAAGAAAGTGCTGAAATATCATAGAGCCAGACAGACATCTCAGAAATCAATAGAGTTCCCTTTGGAGTAGTAATGCCTGCAGTATAACCTCATTCTTTGAGAAAATCTTGTCTTCTCAGTTTGAAGTTTGCCCTCTTCAGATACAAAGGAGAATTACTGTGCATAAAAAGCAGAAAATCACACTATATCTGCCAGAATACTTTTGGCTATGTATCCTTCAGATTAGAGTTGATGTCCATCAAAGCTTTTATGAAATTCCCTATCAGTGGCATACCCATTACAAAGTGAGAGTGCTTTTCATCCCATAACTGTGACCAAATCTAATCTGATGACTTCATGAAGGGGTACATTTTCATTTTAGCACTCAGGAGATACTGTTAACAGTGATTGAAAAATAGGCACAAATCTTGAAATCTGCTTGAAAAAAAAAACAAGCTTGTACTGGACACAGATTAAAAAAATCATCAAAATGAAGAAACGGAATTGGGAAGGTGCATCAAAAGTAGATTATTTTTGTCTCCATTGTGCAGTGTCTGCAAGACACAGACTGATAAGCAGCCCACTGGCATGTTTTCATACGCTTTACTCCCCCACTCCAATCCACTCCACCATTTGCTTAGCCAAGAGGAAGTCATAAAAGCAGAAGACACGTAAAATTTCATACTGTAGCAATACTGCTTTTGCTATGCCAGTTGAGGAGGGGCAGACTCTGGTGTACTGTCAAAGTTCAGCACATAAATAGTAATTCAGTGCTCCAGGCGAGGAGCACAGGAGCAGGAGCGTACTGAGGACTACTCTACAGGACGACAGCTTTTTAACAGCCGCGACTGAATAAAAAATAGGAAATACAGAGAATACAGAGTGATAGGAAAAGGTTGGGCACATCAACTGCTTTCTTTAATGGTTGAGATAAGGAGGAGAAAACTCAGCCTATTAAATGAGAAAGAGGAATTTAAGCAGATCGAAGTACCCTGAGCTCTGCATAGCAGTTTGCCTGTTAATGAGAAAGCAGGTGAGTGTTGACAATTTATGTGGACCTGTTTATCAATTTGAAATTGAAATACAGTTTATTACTCAATTTAAATAGCCACATTGTGAAAGATAGGCTTCACATTGGAGAAAGTATATAGGTTTAGCTCAGAAAAGCAATGAGGGGAGCACCTCTTCAATGCGATACTGACATGGTAATGCTCAAATTCAGTTAGGTTCACACTGATTAGTGCTCAGAGGGAAACCAAGGAATATGGTATCCACCAGTGCAAACAACTGAAATAAACAGCATTACAGAGGAGCAGAGAGGCAATATCAGAGATTGCCCTGAGAGAGAGTAATGGAAAAGGACTTGTTCTGTCACAGCCCCTCATGGTGATAGAATGCCACATGCTCCCTTCTGACAGTGTGATATTGGCTTGGCACGAGCTTGATGAATGTATCAGCCATAAGTCAGACAAACCCCTGCCCTTCCTGGAACGGCACCTTCTCAGATGTTTATGTTGGGGTATAGAGACAGACATTGTGTAATAGGAATGGGACCATTGTCACAAATAGGTTTATGGAAAGCAGGCAGGCCGAATTCCAATTCTAGTTGCAGCTATTATTTCAAATAGAATGATATTACTCTTTGAGGCTAGCTGCATTGCCGCTTGGCAATTAAGATGAGCATTTGGCTGAGGTGACTTTGCAGCCCTCCCCCCCTTGAGAGAATGGACCACAACTTCCTGGTGGTTGGAAGGTGAAGGGAAAGAAAGAAGAGGAAGCTGGGCAATGAAAGGATGTGGGGTGCCCTTTCCACGGGCAGGTGATGACCCACTCCAGACCACCTGCCTTCCTGCCAGGGTCAGGCAATTAATGCTGCCCTCCTTTGATTACCTCAGACAGCCTGGGGATACAGCAGGCCAGCAGATAGCGTTTGGCCCTGGAAACGGCGGACAAGACAAAGAGGAGACAGCTCTGAGGAAGGTTCAAGTTGGGGTCACATTGTTAACATACGCAGCCGCTACAAACATCAGAAAAAATAAGTCGCTTTGCTTAATTATTAAGCATTTGCATAATAATGCGGCATAAAGACACTAGGTTGTCTCTAAGCCCTGTCACACCAGCTCATAGCTTTACCACCTTCACTTCCTCTGTATAGTTATTATGTAAATTCATAGAGATGTGAAAGGGTCTCTTTTTCAATCTTTATCGACTCAGACAAGATATTCATTTTAAAGACAAAGAAAAAAGTGATTAGAGGCACAAAACATCTAAAGTCTAAATTCAAACCCCACGGCTTTCACACAGCAAGTGCATCATCATTCTCTACCGGCTGACCTGAGTGCACAGGCTTATCTCTGAAGCCCTGTTGAGTTACAACATGTAGCACACCGAGTGTGCTGGCTGTGCCCCACACAGAGACAGACACCCTTGTCAATCACACTGCGGTGATCATTTATCTGTAGAGTGAAAGGTAAAAGTTGAACAATGACAAAATAAAGGGGTTTTGCTTGACAGAAGGGTGATTATAAAATATGATCTTGCTAATGTCCTCATCCGGTGATCCCATCCCATGATCACACCTGATAATGACATACACTGACCCACAGCTTTAAAACATCTCTCTTCCTGCAGCTCAAAAGGGAACCCTCATAGAAAAGACAAACTGCGTGGGGGATTAGCTCTTCAGAACTCAGCATGGCTCGAATGGAACCTCACCTATAACCTTTAACACAACTTTAAAGAGCATTTACACCCTTTTATGGTTCACTGGATCAATCGGGCATCACTGGAAATATGAGAATCTTCCTCTCATCTTGAAGAGCTTTCAGAATACTGCTGGCTTTTATAAATACAATGGCAAAGGTTAATAGCAAATTATGTCATTCCATACAGATTAATGGGTGGTATTTCTAGTGAACAGCAAGACGAAAAAAGAGCACAGGCAACCATGTTTATTTGGCCAATTCTATAATTCTCGCAAGTTACTACAATCTAGGGCTAAAAAGTGTTTCTTTTATTTTATTTTATATTCTTTTATTTGTTATTGCACAAAGCAGTAAGAGGAAAATAAGAAAATACTGGACTAAAAACACTGCACAGCTTCAATTTCTGTTTTCAGAAATAACAAATTTAGGAGTGCCAGTAGGAAACCTGAAACAATTAGAAAGTGTGAATCCAGCTAACATGTCATTAGAACAGCTCTGCACTGTGACAGGGATAAAGAGGGAATGTTTTGACATGAAGCAAGATGCGAAAGACATCTTTCTGAAGAAAAGTGCTCCAAGAAGGGATGTGCCAGTCACAGACATAATAGAGGAGAATATTATAGTCTGCAGGTGTTATTACAGTCAGCTGCAACACCAAGAGGATGCTGGACAGAGACCTGCAGAGAGACATGGAGGCAGCAGCTGTCGGAGTGAGGGAAGTTTCCTAGCAACTACTGAAACGCAGATGTCACTGTGCCAAAATATGCCATAAAAATCATACTATCTTAAAACCTTTAAAATAATTTGCCAACTGTTTTGTTAATTTAGATATCATATTCAAACTCAACCCTTATTTAAGTAATGTCATTATAAAAGTACTGTTAACACAAGGTAAGAATGGTCTATTCATGGCATATATGACAGGACTGACAAATTTAGTTTGTACCCAAGAGAAAATTCTTAGAACGAGAAAATTGATAGATGTCACAAATTAAATCATGTGTACTTTGCATTTTAAGAACAAATCTTTTCATGCAAGTGCTTCTTGCATGAGGCCCATTGACTTTCAAATGCACCACTGCCTGAAGCCAGGATTTGAGGCTGATTTGATCTCCCTTTGAGATGGAGAGAGATACAACCCATTCCCCCTAATCACATGCCAGAGACCATGCAATCACACAGCAACAGCTAAAATAATCACTGCGGTGGTCTCCTCCCATCCTCCCTGAACCAAGCCTCAACCCTACAACACGAGTAGCACTTGGAGTCTTGAAGTGACCAATAATAACCACTAGCAAATAGTGAAAGAGGCTGCCACAACACATTTCTAAACAGGCAGGTCAAGCATTGTTTGCTGCTTGATATATTGCTATGTTACAGTACATTACCCCGCATGTTGGCCACATTTGATATAACATACATTACATATTAACAATCCTCATCTTTATTGTTGAAATATTACTTATTCGTAATAAATGTTCAATAGGACTGGAAAGCAAGGACTGCATTCAACCTCTCATCCATTTTGCAGTTTTTTTGGGCGTGAAAAAACCAAGAAAGCAGTGACATCTGATGACTGATGCAGCACACATTTTATCTAACACGCTTGCTGACTACTACTATCTCAAATGTGTTTTCCTGGTCACTAAGCTGTACATTTCATGGATTTCTGGTCATTTGTTGCTCACAGTGTGAATAAAAGTTAATACCTGTGACTTATCTGACGATTGACTTGTTGCCCTGTTAAATGCCAAAACATTTCAGATACTCCCACCTAGCAGAATGCATCACCCATGATGGAAGGGAACCACTCTACTCTATATGCTGAGATTTGTAGCCGATTCTTAAGTTTACATATCACACAGAATACAAATAGCACATTACCGGGTCTCGATTTTAATCAATCTTTGACTTATAATTTTTAAATATGAATTCATGTATACACTTTTTTTTATATACAACTAGAGAGAGTTAGTAATATAATTGATAAAGAATTCAATATAAAAGTCAACATGCAGCTCAAAGTGCTGATGCTAACCAAGGTTATTTGTGTATCCCTGACTTAAATTGATTAATACCAGCACAAGTGAGTGAGAGGGTGGTGAAGTGGTGAAGTGTTTTCCATTCACTATATGTTCCTGTAGGCTATAGAGAGATGGCATAATTAACTTTGATGAGCATTCTTGTGACAACAGGTGTTGTCTCTACACATCTTTAAATTACCTTCCTGGGTCACTTACTGCATTTACAAGACCAAACAAATCACACACACGCGCACACACCTCCACAGGAAAGGTTTCCATCCCTCAGCATGGGGCACTGCACTGTAAAATTGTGTTCAAATGGAGTGAATGAGCTGGTGGGAGTTTTATGAGTCTCCCGTCCTCTTTTGAACCAACAGATCGACCCGCACTTGCTTTATCACGGTGTGCCAGCCTACCGCTATCTGTGCTTCACTAAATCAATTAGCATGTCATTAAGATAGCTTGTTCCAGTACAGTAAGCATGGAGGTTGGACTCCAGTATCTGTACGAACGGGAGAGCTGAACTCAGAGGGCATCATATCTCAGTGTCCATGTGTTAGTGTGCAGTGGGCTGTATTTATTGGTGGGCTCAGTGGATATGTACAACTAAACATCAAGGTCTGCCTCACCATGAAAAAGTGTTTTACATAGTCCTTAACAAGTACCACTGATCTCTATTACCAATACAGACAAATTATGCACTGCTTTTAATATTTCATAAGGTATTTATTAATGGGCTCTGTAATCCTCAATAACAGCCATAGCAATTAGATTTACATCTTTATTTGTTTTCAATTAATTATCTCTTTTCTGAGACAGAGATGTAACCCCACAAGTACAATTTCATCTATTCATTTCTTTATTCGTCCCACTCCAAATTCCTACAAATGCGTTCACAGAAGATTCAACTCATCCTCCTCAGAACTGAAAATTCCAAGTCACCTTGCATCACAGAATAAGGTGATCATTCTGCAATTACCAGGAGGAAAGCAACACCTTGGTCTTTGGTCAAGATAGAGAGATGATAGACTTAATCCCCATTCGTGCAGAGAGGATTTCTCTGAAGGCAAGAGCTCACTCAAACCATTCAGATAAACACTGAAAATACTGTATTGCATTTGCTGCTTGTGATAAACTCTTTATCTTTGACAGCATGAGCTCTTAATCAAAACCTCTTTTCCTCTGCGGATAATGGAAAGTGTGAAAAGTTGAAATATTTAAGAAATAACTTTCACTAGTGCCAATTCCAAAATTGGATCCATATCATCTTAAATCTATTTAAACACTGAAACTAGTAGTATTTAACTACATCAACCTGAGGTTAGGGGAATCAAAAAGCACACATCATATTATCCAGACTGAGGCAGATAATAAAATCCTCAGATCATAAAAGCCATAAAATTCCCATTCTACTGCCTTGGGCCAAATGGCTGCCACTAATGTATCAGACTACATGGCATGCATTAGCATTAGTGCCAGAGAAGTAATTCTCTGAGAGAAAACTAATAAGGCATTCACACACTCTCTCAAAAGCATCTCTATAGCCAAAACTGCAGGTGTCTGACAGAGGGCTTGGAGAGAGAGTACAGTTTTCTCATGTCAAATTGTACATCTCCATCTACACCAGACAGTACAATATGTGGAAGTGGAGCCGAGTGTTTAGTCATGCTCTCAGCTCCTGATCAGACCATATCTCCCTGATGCTCTCTGTCACAGTAAACGATTCAAAGGGGCTAGACACTGACTTCAAAAGACCAGTGCTGGCTTTGAACACCATGCCAGTTGCACAAACCATCAGCAGCACATCAGTGTCCTCGAGGCATGCGTGGAGCAAGTTTGTGCCTCTCTTGGCTGCAGATGCAACACTTGGCAAAGTCTTTTCACTGGATACTAGACAATGAAAACAACACAAGGAGGCAATGCAGCAATGAAGAGCTGGAGTACCACTCCGTTTGGTGTTAGCCTCTGTTCCAATGGCTTTCGGCACTTTAAGTATTTTCCCACAGAGGCTTTCTTTGATCGCTTTGAACTAAGATGTGTTAGTGGTGTTTGCTGCCCATATTCTAACTAAACAGGGTTTAAATGGATAGTTACGTTTAAGTACCCTGTTATTTTATTGAAGATAGCATTTTATTTACTTCTTTCTCATTCCTAGTTTTGAAAGAGGGGATGGGGAAATACATAAATCTATGCGACAAAAATACACCATGACTGATAAAATACATTGAACAGAGGAAGGACTTTTTTGTCATCCACACATTGAATAAAAGATACAGTTAGCCTGAATCTATATAGGTCTATACAGCATTCAAGTCCCTACAGGTAAAAGAATTACCCAATTGATCACAGGTTTAATCAGCGAGTAAATGGAACAGAGGCTAACTTGATACTGTATCCTTGAGGCAATTCATCATCCTTTTAACCTCTGTGTATCTTAGATAAACAAGCAGAGGAAGTACATACAGGTATGTGTTTTTTTTCTGAACATGGCACAATACAGCTAGTCACAATACACAAAAATGTAATTCACATTTTCTAAAAGGTGAAGTGCATAATATATCCATGACAACAGCAACCATCCATCTTATTCAGCTGAATGACAATGAATGCCTCAATGTTGTCATATTATAGCCTCCATCTGCCAAGGCCCAGACAGTGATATCCATTCACACAGAAAAACACATTCAATATAAAGCATACACCATACTGTATTTATTTCTAATAGCCACTTGACATTTGTCACAAATCACTGTTAAGTCTCTAGCACTGGCTTGAAATGGAATTTATTATCGGGTGTCTTAAATGACAAATGCTACTAAGGTAAACAGATCATTCATAGAACAGGAAAAGGTGTGTAAACACCTGTTTTGGGAGCACAGTGGAGTGTTTAATACTATAGACCAAACCAGAGTGATGTTGAAAGGTGAAATCTCTACACATCAGTTTTGTCCTGAGCAGCGCAGCGCAACAGAGCTTATTACAGACTCCCAATCTGTCTCAAGTGTTCAGACTGTGTCGGTGATGCCGGACTACTGGGCCATTGAAACGCTTCATTAAAAAACTTGGCCATCCAGAGCACATCCGTGGCAGGCAAATAAAGTGTCAGACCACATTTTTCATCTGCAGATTAAACCTATGTAAGCCTGAATTAAACCAAATTAGATGTGAAAATGAGAAATAAACCAAAGCCAGATGAGCGGAGAGGCAACGTGTGCAGTGAGCAGGGGGAAACTGCACCAATACCATATGGGGAACGGGTTGTGTTGGGCTGACGCTGGCTCTGTATCTGCAAACCCTTATGCATTTTGGAAGAGATTAGAAGCTTCTGGTCTGTTGTTTACACATAACCACATATTCGATTTCATTTATTCACATGAAGGATACAGGGAAGCAGAGGCTGACCCCCCCTTACTCTTTCATCTGTTGTGATCTGAAGGATCATTTCTGCACTCAAGTCTCTCTAGATTAAAGGATCTGTTCTCTGTGGCCACAGTAAGGCTGTTTATTCTTCTACAATGGACGTATAAGTGCTTTTAAGAGTGAATTTCATGCTGACATTGGTGCCCTTTGTCTGCTGGTGAGTGCATCTGGACTACAGTGTGCTGGCTCTTGAGATAAACTCACTGCTAATCAATCACAGTGTCCTCTTTTTTTCCCACTTTTATTCCATGCGCTCTCATTTTCTTGCATAAAAACATTTACATTATATGTACACAAGGTCCCCTGTCTCCACATTTCAATCAATTACAATTACAGTCCAGATTTACTGCCAGATTTATACGCAAATCAAAGAAGCCAATATTATCACGTTAGAGTTTGTTTAGAGGGGTTGGGGGGAACTGCTCTGTGTCACCCCGGTATGTTAGAACCTCAGCCAGGCCATTGTGGTGTTATTCAGCCACAATAGTACAGTATCTTCCCCAAAGCAGAGCCCTTATCATCACCCTGAAATGACTTGTCCCTGTGGATGCCCACAACACCGGCTCCTCCAGATCAAGCACACAGAGCTGGGGGTGAACAAGCAGAGCAATCTAAACCAATTGCTCCCTGCATGATAAACTGGGATTCAGCTCTTCGTTTCGCTCTGTCTTTGGGGTCTTCAAAACTGTGTGCAATCTGTGAGATAAACTACTGTAGCATTGCTGAACCTATGATAGACTTTTGATGGCACAGCATACAATATCTCATCCATTTGAGATTGCCTGTGAAGCGAGGTTGAATAAGTTAGTAAAACAATACTACACATTCACAGCTTTTATCCAGAATGTCTTAGACAAGGCAAACAATTCGCAGTTCATAAACTCCTTGTGAGTTGACACAGAGCCTGAAATAGACACTTGTCAGTAATCAATCATGCTGACACTGGGTATGTCAGTCGAGAAAATACTGCAAGGATGAGTTTCATCTCTAAACATATCAGACAAAGCAGGGGAAAAAAACTAGATACTAGCACAGTTAATAGGGAGGACAGCATGCTGCTCCCGCATTCATTATGAAATTCTATTAAATTCTGCTAGAATGTTTCACTTCTGTCCAGCAAAACATTAATTGACACTGACTTTAAAAAGCAGCTTCTGGATGCACAGTAACTAAACACTGAGCAGCAGGGAATGAATAGAAAAGTGGAGAAGGACGGGAAGGTCTCCTGTGTCAGGGCATTTTATGGTTTAGAAGGCTTTCCAAAATAAGGAAAAACTGCTGTGCTTCTGGGTAAAACATAGTATCACTTTATTCTCTCTGATCTTGTTAAAAGCGTTCTCACTCTTGGTCTAGTTAAGATTTTAGGATCCACCTCTTGTGCTGGTGGAGCTTTGCCAAACAATGTTTTGGGGAGCCTCTGTACAACTCTCCTCTCCATAAATTGTATTTTTTTTCCTACCTAATCTACCTACACTAGAGATAGCTATCTACAAGTTCATCACAAAACTGTTTCTTTATATGCGATAGTGCAGCCTCCATAACAATCCTGGGTGTGTTACAATGCAACAACAAAAGTCGGTTTTGCACATTAGCTTGTTATTTATAGTCAGCAATAAGCTATATAAAACCTTCTTCATGCCAAGACTGTTGATGGATTCCCCAAGTACATGTTACAGCAATCATCAGGCAGAGAACAAGTGCCGCAAACATAGCACATCAGTTGCAAAGTAATCCAGCAGCTCTGTATCATTTGGCCGCCTGTTCACAACATCCATAACACCAGCTGAGGGATGTTGCAGCACATCAAGCTGTGAGCTTTATAAAACACCTCAATCCATGGTGACAGATATAAAGAGTCCCACAGTAAACAGAGATGACCCCCGAAGGTTACCATCACTCACTGACTCACAAACAAACTGATAAATGTTCAGCCTGAAACAGCCTCCTGGCAACTGGATAACATTTTATCACATTGAACTATTAAAGGAATATACAGAGGTGCTGAATACATACTTTAATTCCTGTCATACATAATAATGCTGCTAAGCAGCAACTAAGCCATAATTTAGTATTTTGAAATTGGCTTTAATTTAGTCATCACAAGAGGTTCCCATGGAGTTTGACCCGGTTAATTAGTGCTGACACTCATATGTGAGACAGTATGTAAAGGTTGTTACTAGTTGTTACTAGTTGAAATGCAAAACCGCATATTAATAGGCTCAGAATAATATTTGATAAACAGTTCAAAGATGAAAATCACTGTAATGTAGTAGCTTTTTTTAAGAAGCAGCCCACTGTCGGTTTTCTTCATTGCCTGGGTAAATACAGTGGTGATGTTGGCTTCTCTGTGGTAAAGACCCTTAGAACAGCATGCGCTTCAAAAGTGGCTTTGAAATTAAAATGTTCACATCTCAGTTTCCCACAGGGGAAATTGATATGTGTTATTTTTGCCTCATTGTGATGGTCACTTCAAATGATTACTATTTTGCTACTCACCTAATAACTAAAGCTGAAGATGAATGGCTGTTTGTCAGATCACACAATTCCTCATGCTGCTCAGTTAAGATGATGTTTATGTATTTTCTCCACCAAATAAATTGTAGCGGTACAACAAATCAGCAGGCATGAATGACTGGGCATTTCCAGATTATTTGAGTCTTCGGTTCGTGGACGGCATAATTATAATTTATCTAATACAAAAAACAATTTCGGATGCTGATGTTCTTCGGGGGTTGCTAGCTCTCCCCAGCATAGACCAATTACATAGTCACCAGGCCATTTAAGGCCTGATTAGTCTCAGGCTGTCTTTTAATTTTATGCAGACCAAGTGATGTGATGTGATGATCAAGTGATGATCAAGTGATGATAAGATCTCCGCCTGATGCAGAGGTGCATGAGAATGAGTGTCCTGCGTTTCTGTGGTGCTTCAGTCATCTTTACTCACAGCAGATCGATAATAGCAAAGAAAATAAGCAGTGCCTCCCACAAATGGATAAGTTGTTTCCGATTGACAGCTTTTTGTTTTGAACATGCATCACCCCGGTATGCCCTACCTTATCAGGGTTCTCTTCGATCCAGCTCTTTACAGTGTTAAGAGCGATGTCAGCTGCGGGCTCATTGGGAAAGCCTAGGAAAGAAAAACAAAACAACGTCAATACCAGAGTTCAACATGCAGATGTAAGAGGGAGACAAAAACAGACAGGCGAACAGACAAACAAACCGATATCTCCACAGGTAACAACATTTCTCTTAAATCAATAGAAAACAGCACAGCTGGTCTCATCTTCCAGAGACAAGCAAGCTGCTTGTCTTTTCGAAGATGAGACCAGCTGTCTGTAGATAGCTGTAGACGTATGTTGCCAGATGCACGGTAATGGGAAAACATACAAATATATTTCTAGTAACAAAGTATGGCTACTACCCACCTACACAAAACATTAATATAATTAGGCATACCCTCACTCATTACCACCTCAAGCATAAAAGATGAATGTTGTTTAACCATTAAGGGGACCATTCACATAACCATATTTTATCTGGTGAGCATAATGTAAATCTTTAACTACTGTGGGTAAGAAACAGTGTGGTTAACTACCATATTAATCACAACAGTTGTGCCAGCTCAGGATTTAACCACTGCATTAATACAACATATCGATCGCAAACACACAGATTGCAACTAGATTAATTTTTAATAAGGGCAGCTAAGGGAAGACTCTGTTGGATGTTGATCTCAAGATCATTTGCTGCCACTACAGAGAACTTCCAAAGACCCAACACTTAGTGTGAGCTATTGACTATTAAAGCCCTTGAGCCAGCCTTGCTACAGCTGGAGAGTATATATACCATTACCAAAAGTGCTGACATTCTGCTGCTCTCTCACAGATTCACGTTTCAGTTGTCTTCATTTCAATGTAATTATAGTTGACTCTGGTCTTCTGTGCCTTTCACAAAACTTGAGCTTACTCCCAAAGCTTTGCCACAAATCCTAGAGTTAGTTTGAAGTTGCTTTGCAGATACAATTTTAATTGTGTGCACCCTGAGCAAAGTTTAGACCAGCAGCATACAAACATGGCACATTTGTCTCACTCTCAAGTGACCCAGTCCTAGAATTAAAACAAAACCTTCTTCCATATTATAACCCATGACCTGCATAAGGGACCACAAGTTGCAGCAAGCACTGTCTTCCTGTACCGACAGGGTCAAGACCTCAATTTCAACCCACATCAACCGATACAAGGGACATGCCACAGTTGTAACCTGTTGGTTACTGCATGGGTCACATTCTCATATACTTTTTTTTCCCTGGGTCAATGCCATGACTATAACATTCTATGAGCTATGAAACAAGCTTACAAGTGCTGCAACAACCTTTAGCCTGGTGGATGTAAAGAAAAATAAAAAGCCAGAGATCGACCCTTACATTTCCTGAATTTTTCATCTCACACTCAGAGCACTTGCTGTCAAAGCCTCTCAATAACTCTTTTGTAAATGCTCTAAATCAACTGCCTTGACAGTCAAGATATATACTTTAATCCCACCACTCTCACCCGTTTGGCTACTGTTGATGTTTCTCTCTCTCTCTTGGTCTTTCTTCTCCTCCCCCTCCTGTGCCTGACAGAAGGGGCTGAGTACACTGAGGAGTAAAGATGGGCTGAAGTGCTGCTGAGCCCAAGCTGAGCTGCTGTATGAACCCTGGTTGGAGCTGTGTGTGAGCTGCATACCAGCAGTGACAGCCAGTGCACTCAATGGCTGTTAGGCAGTGTCTACAGACAGTACGTGGCCCGTTCACAGCTCCTGCACATCAAAAGCTGCCCCGAGAGCTGTGTGCTCAGAACCTAATCCAGCATGCCAAATCAGTTTGCAGGTCACCTGACTCCTCTTGTCTCCCCAAACACACTTAACCTTTTCAGCGATATCACTTTGTCTGGTGATGTTTCCTTTTTAAAAATCTGTTTCCACACATATGCAGGTGTACCGACACTTAACAACTCACTCATCAAGTAACGTAGGCAAACAGATGTGTGGAAGATGAGAAAGTTAAGAAAAACAGATCCATGGAGATAGGAGCAGCTGTTTAGGAAGAGCGCACACAATGGGGAGTAGGCACATGAACAAATTAAATGAATGAGTAAATTATTATAAAGACTAAAGCTCTGCATTCGTGCTCTCTCAACACCCATTTTAAAGGCCCCATACTGCAGAAAGTGAGATTTTAATCGCTTTTTGATTATAAAAAACAAATCTTTATTCTCTGGCTCTTGATAACTACAGACCAATTTCTAAACTATCATTTTTATCTAAGGTCCAGGAGGAGTTGATTTCAACCCAACTGATCTCTTTCATGGAAAAAATATATTTTTTAATCATTTTCAGTTTGGTTTTACTGTTGCACAGCCAAACACTAAGGAACGAGTTGATGACTCCAGTAGAGGTCCATAGGACATTGCCACCCTGACTGTCAACAGCCTATAGAATGATTGACTCTTACAGATATTTAGAGACAATAACTGACCACAGGCTCACCTGCCAACCTAACACCAAATCCATTTAGTCAAAGTGCCAGCAATGCCTCTTCTTTCTTAGAAAACTCTGAAAACTTCAAGTCCACCAATCAGTGCTGAAAGCATTTTTCCAAATGTTTCATTGAATCAGTCCCAACTTTCAAAGTAATAGCTTGGTTTGGCTTTTTGTCTAACATTCACTGCAATCCATTAAACAAAATCATTACATTGAGCCGTAAAATAATTGGACAGGAGCAGGAGTCACTGATCATTATCTACAACAGAATGACTCAACGAAAGGGACAACAAATAGCCTCAGATATCTCACATATACTGTGTAGTAAAGCTCCTCCTCTCAGGTCACAGATTCAGACCACTTACATTCAGGACAACCTGAGCCATGTCGAGCTCTGTGCCCTCATCCATCAGACTCATAAATAGCTGATTTACTTAATACTTCATTTTTTTTACCTCTGAATTTAAACATTCATTCTAATTATTGCCTATAATGTAATTATTATGTGTTTAATGTTTGGATTTATATTTTTAATGTACTTGTATTGAGCTTTCATATGTTAACTGTATACACAATGATGCTTTTACATAAATTAAGTTCCTAATGGATAAAGTTTTTGAATTAATTTATTCCAACTCAAAAACATTTCTAAAATACATTTTTTCTGATTTCCATAAAGTTATTAATGTTCTTTTTTTTTCTTGCCTGAACTATTGCTATGCACTTCACATCACTCCCGTTTGAGATGAATTACACAGGCTGCCAATCTTATTCTGTACTGATTTTTAAAATCTTAAAGCATTAAATGGTCCAGCTCCAAATGAATTATTAGCTCTATTAATCCCCTATATGCCCAGGTATTCTCTTTGATCAGTGGATGCAGCTCTACATGTTGTTTCTAGATCACAACTTGTGACTGAAGGTGAGCAGATATTTGCTGTTTGAGCCTCCAGACAGTGGAACTCTGCTGAATGAAACTAAACAAGCCACTTCCTTAGTATTTTAAAGTCTTTTCTTAAAACCTTCTTTTAAAGTAAAGCATTTATTAACATTCAATATCTGGCTGGCTCCATCTCTTATATTTGTTATATAAATATGAATTATATAATTAAATTATATAAACTGTTTGAACCACTGCTGTTTTACGGTTATTGTAGGTTTGGATTGCAATTGCTGTTTTATGTTTTCTAAAGCACTTTGTGTTCTATGTGCTCTTTCTAGTGCTTCTAGTCAGAGAAGTTTGAGAAGGAAGATGTAAAACTATATTGAGATGGCTTTTGGTACTTAAAACCAAAAATATATCTTGTTAGGGATAACAACTTCAAATAAAACCCAAGGAAAAGTGTAAAATATGGGACCTTTAAGAGAGATAAAGTGAGGCTGAGAAGGAGAGAGAAGTGAAAAGAGATGAGCAACAGAACTATTGAAAATGATAACAGAATGATAGATGTAAACATATAGGGGAAACACGATGACAAAGAGAGTTAGATGGAAAGCTGAAAAAGGTGTTGTTACAGCTGGGGAAGCCTGCCAGAAAGAACATCAACAGCTCAAGGTCAACAGCAGCGGTTTGAGTACATCGGCAGCTCATCATTTGTCTCTTTCAGAATATCCACTACCTTTACGTCTCTTCCCTTTGCTGCTCTGTCCATAAGAGTCTGGCCACGTATGTGAAAAAATATACAATGAAAAAAAAAATACCCTCAGTCATCACTTCCCATCACCTCTCAAGGGTCACAGTACTGTTGGTAGTACAGTTTTCACAGTCCTCTTACTGTAAAAAAAAAAAAAAAAAAAAAAAAAAAAAAGATTGATTGGGCTAACTCTTTTATATGGCCAAGTACACACAAAATGAAAAAGTTCAGTATTTTACTTCTACATCTTCTCTCTCCCAACACCTCCTTCTCATTCTCTTTTGCTCCATTTGCTGTGTAGAGGGTTCAGTGAAAGCTAATCTGTCAGGAGGTGGAGCGCTGGCGTCAGGCACAGTGATGGTGGGCCCTCCAGGGTCCCCGTGCTGCTTGGCTCGGCTCTCTCCTATGCTGGGAATATGGCCTGGCTCAGGGAGATTTGTCTTAGTGAGGCTCGCTGATGGGATATGTGTAGCGCACCGCCGCTGATGAGGAGTCAGGTGGTGCAGTGTTATTTCTGCTGAAGGCTCCTCTACTTCATCACCAAGCAGAGCACAGCATCCAGAGAGCGAGGGAGGCATGGGTGGAAAGGGGGGTGGGGGGACTATGGCATGTGCCATGTGAATAAAGGGTGATCTTGACTGCAATAGTTATGGGTTCAGTGACCACAATAAATTCTGACTAGTAACCATAAAGAATTAAGTTAAATAATTAAAATCTGACATGAGCAGACTGCTCTTCCAATCATTTCACACTTCTGACTAATTCTAGGCAACAATTAAATGCATGATCAAATTATATTAGAAAGACGAGTTGGTGAAATTTCCTTTTAAATGAAAGGTATGTCTTCATACATGTCTCTATGTCAGCCTGTCGAGCTATGCCAAAGGGAATATTCATCTTAAAACAGAATTCACATATTTTATTCCTATGATCTTGGGCATGTAGGACCTTTGTTAATATGAAAAAAAGAGAGTCCACTTTAATCTCTGATGCAACCAAGAGACAGAATCTTTGGCCCCTCTCTTATATGTATGCATATGTAAAACACCTTTATAAATCCTGTGTGAATTTTAAGGAATATGGTTTGATTTTTCTTTTATATAAAGCCAGAAAGCCAGAGAGAAGTTGGATGTAAGAGCTTTAAAAACACACGTAGTTATTCAATTCATAATGCAACCGATTTCAGATTACATCACAGTCGATTGTGTCTGGATGCTGTGAAACTTGGAAGAGAAGTTCACATTCAAAATAATCCTCTGAACAAAAAGGTAGGAAAAATAATAGAAATGTGTACTCTGCCTTAGGGGGGATTTTTGCTTTAAGAACAATCTATCTTTTGCCAGCATGGCAACTCTTTCATATCTCTTAAATCTACTGAGCTAACTTTCACAACAAACTTGTAAAGCTAAGGTATTTTTTTTCAGTGAGGAGTGAAAGTAGGAGCATTACTTGATAAAGTGAGTGGAAGTATATCAACAAGTTCAATGCATGTCTTTGATATGATAGGTTCCTATACTTTGTTTGCAGATATATGGGTAGGCTATACTGCAGACCACACCGGTTTTGTTATTCCTGAGTGGCTTTATATTACGAGGAGGATACCACAAGCCGTGGCTATTTTGAGGCTTTATAATATCTGGTATTTTTTCTTTCTTTGGAGTACTTACTGATGAAGGGTATGTGGTCATGGTTAAGTAAATGTATGATGACTGAATTCTATATAAATACAAAGTGCAAGTTCTTCCCTTCAGGCAGGAATTGTATTATTAGTATCACATCCATCAACTGTAGTTGTTCAAGTTCACATCTTGACACTCGTCATTCATCTTGAAGAATCTGTTTGAATCCTCAAGGTAGAGAGGTCCTTGTGGGTTTCAGTGGTATTGTAAAGGCAAACGGTAAACCTGAGAAATCTGCTACAGTAAAGAAAAGCATAAAAAACATACCACAAAATGACAGTGTTGAAAGGTTTTCACCAAACATTTCAACACAGAGATTGCTGAATACATTGTTGTAGTTTCTACTCAACATCTTTCAAATGCTATAATTATTATTATTACTATAAATGTTGCATATCTAACTCTTTTTTTAATCTGTGACACTTTCTGTCTCTGAGGACCCTTGCTATAGCACAAAGACATAGTCCTGTGTAATACAAAGTAGATTAGTTGATTGTGGCTTGGCAGCAAGGGGAAATCATTAAGTGCAGCACAGTTGAGGGCTGCTCTAGTTGAGGGCAGCAGTGCTGTGTGTTCATTCACTGGGGGGGGTGGGTCATCCCATCAGGGCCCAGAGGAGAGGTGAGGTGACCCAGGGTGGAGGACAGAATAGCGCCCCAGGACTCTAGACGCCAAAGCGTGGGTGTCAAATGGCCCGGAGCTCCTCTCTACACCAACACTGGGACACGGCAGGGCTGTGACCATGACCGACTTTGCAGCCCACAGAAGGAGACAAAGAGGGATGGGGGGTAGGGGTGTGGGGGTGCTTTGTGAGGAAGACAGGCAGAAAAAAGAGGTAGGAAGAAAGAGAGCAGCCTCTGTGGCACAACAGATGATGACCTTCCTTGGAAACATTCCATACAGGTGATGCCATGCTTTGTCCTACATGCTAAAATTAACACCTAACATTTCACTTTTTAAAAAACATTCTGAAGACTGCATTATATCCAAAAGTTTATTGCGGAACCAAGTTTTTCAAAGGTCTAAATCAATTGTCCTGTGGGTGGGAAGTATTTTTACATTTGGCTTATCATCCATGAAAATGGGAGAGTGAGGCTAGCGTTGAGTACAATGCACGCTGTGTGACTCAATAAATGGGCTACGAAGCTGCTGTTCCCTCCGAGCACACACTCTGCTACCCACTGATACAGCATGTTGCTCCTGTGTACCTTGAAAATTCCCAACCCTGCTGGGCTAAGCTCCCTGTAGTAAACCCTAGGTTTTAAAAGAAGGGGGGACTTGCCCAGGTCATCGCTGGCAAGCTAGCAGCAAGCCATCACTGTTGAAAGATAAGGTGCCATGAATGTCTCCAACCTTCCTAATCCAAGACAGGGATGAAAAGAGCCAGAGCATGATGCTGGCTGGAAGGGGGAAAAAAAAAAAAAACCTCTTAGCTGCTTGACACCTTTGATCTGGACGGTACAGTAGAATGGCAGCCTGGACATACCAGTAGAGCCTGGGTGGATTACATCCGCATATCTCTCACAGCCACCAGTCAGTGCTAAAACTCCTCCGTCAACAATTCTCAAATCCGTCACAGAGACAGATGAGCCAAAGGTGGAGGGTGAGCAGTAAACAGGGACATATTTGTCCTAAGAGGAGCAGCGGTACAGCTGTATTGCTGGCTGCTGATTGTTTTGATAGGGTTATAAATGCGTGTGTGTCATGGCATCTGTCAGGTAAATAGTAGACTTAATGCTTATGTCCTTGCTTTTGCATCGTGCCAGTGAGCTCCGTACTAAGATTGATCTTAGCAGATGCCTCTTAAACTGTACAGCTCATTACAGGGCTGTTGGAAAGTGCTCTTTCAGCACCAGCTAAGATGGGATCTCCGCAAGGCTAAATTATCCACAATGCATCTTGAAATTGTTATGCATGTGGCTTTGCTTGAGCAAATATCCCTGCCTGCATGTGAACATGCTTGTGTGTCTATGTGTAGGAAAAACTCACATGAGAGAGAAAAAGGATGACAAGAGATAAAAAGGATGTATCAGAGAAAAGACAAAAAAACAAAAAAAGAGAGAGAAAATGACCTCTCTAAGTCTAGGTAGTTGGACTCTTGGCACTGATCGTGTGACACATTGAGGGGTGTCTTCTTCTTGGAAGGAATAATCCATTTAAACCCAGGTCGCATGGCTGTGATTGATGCGCAAACAGGAGCAGCACTTAATAACCTCTATCATGCTGGGGTGACCCTGTGGCCCATGGTGGGCACCAGTTTGTTTATGGGTGGTACCTCCGACACACTATCCGTGCAGAAATTCTGTTGTGGCTAATGGGCCGGACTGAGGGATTGGACTGTCAGCGCAGTGTGAGCCCTCATTTTTCTTTCCGAGCATCGAAGGTACCCCCTGCACACCCCTACTACACCCAACCTCCCTGTTCTGCCATCATCTGTCAATGGTGACTGAGTCTCCTGGAATATGGAGGCGTGTGAGAGAGTGTCAATTAGCATTAGCCGTCCTGACAAATCTGTTTTTCTCACTACAAAGGCCTTGGATAACTTGTTCCTGATTCCTTTCTGTCACAATGTTGGGAGCACAGGATTTGTTTTCCTACTACAATTCGAGTGTGAAAATGGGTCAAGCGCATGTGCGTATAGTACCTAGGTGCATGACCGTATGCATGTAAAACTATTGCTACAGCAAGAAAAAGAGAGAGAGAGAGAGAGAGAGAGAGAGAGAGAGAGAGAGAGAGAGAGAGAGAGAGAGAGAGAGAGATTCTGAAAGATGTGACTTCCACACTAAAAAGCTTTTGTTTACATTGCTGAAATGGACATTGACCTTAAAAGTTATCTAAAATGTACAAAAAATGTCAAAAGGCCTGACAAGAGAGCAGGGCCTCTAATACACGGCAGTAGTCAGGGGGCACTGGGGGGAGCGATAGAGAATAACTTCACAGCACTGTTCTATACTATAGTTCCTTTGAGCATCTCTCCTCCATTTGCCCTCTGTTGTGTGAAGATCTTCAGTCTTAATCAGCTGTATTGTTTTGTGGAGATAGAGTTATGGGAAGCACTAAGCTGTTTATTTATTGAACAGGGTTTAATTCCTCCCCTCTGTTGCATGCTTGGCTCTGCACAGTCTATCGCTTTGATGTAAGGGGATGCTGGTGGAGTGGTATGACGGCTCCCACTGGCAATGCAGCACATGGCACCACAGTGAATAAGTGAATAAGTCAATAAGCAGGGCCCTCGTCAGCAGCGTACATTACAGACAGTGAGCCCCGTCCTTTGTGTGTTCATTTGGGCTGCCTTTGTTCAATATCTCCACAACGGAGCTAAAATCCCACATACACACACATGAAAATGGACCATTATGTGAAGGTTATGAATTAAATTTTTGGAATTTCAGCCTGTTAAAGTCTCATCATTCAAATAGATTTTTCATGTTTTTTAAGAGATGCTACTGGGATTTCAGGTCTTTAATCAAATGTTTTAGGTTTTAAACAACCAGAGTTGAACAAAGTGCTGTACACTAAAATAAATAAAATTATATAACATGGTAAGAGTAAAAAAACAGTAGAGAAAATAGATCAATAAGCATACACAAATAAATAAGTAAAGAAACAGCTGGGGAATATAAAATGCAGAAGAGTAAGTGAAACATAAAACTTTAAGGACACTCAAAAACCATGAGAAAACATGTGGGCATTAAGTTTAGTCTTAAATGTGTCTACGGGGGGGATCATTAATTGAAAATGTTAAACTGTTCCAAAGCTTTGGGGCAGCTTTAAGGTGCTAATTAGTCAGACACTAATGACTCAGGCACTACACACATAGAGTCAGACATAAAAATGTTCTGCAGTGTTTTTCAAGGCACTAAGGCCCCACCAAAACTGTTGTGCTGGCAAAATAACAGAAGTGGTTACAGGAGATAATGCATGTTCAGATTATTGCAGTATGTGCTAGAGAAACTTCTTATGTAAGACTGCAAAATATGGAAAAAAAGAGAGAGATACTACTTTAGCCGTTCTTATTATTAGCATTTTAATAATTGCCATTTTAAAGATGCGTGCATTGACAGGTGGCAAAAAAGACAAGACAGTATTGCAGAGAGAGATGGTGAGAGGAGATGATGATGAGTTGCTGTGCAGTAAACTGTGTGAATCACAGAAGTGATGAATAGAAAATATTCAGTATCCCAAGAGGGAAGTTTTCTATCCAGCTGAGTGCATAATTATAAACACCAAGTGATTTATAAGCACGGAAGCTCTCTTTAGTGCACTCACTGAGCTACACTTGTTAGTGTACACTACACTAACGAGTGTATGCTGAATGTAGAGAGACATGGCTACCTGGATTATCTGGTACCCATGTACACTAACATTTGTCTATGCTTCATTTTACCTTTTGAACCATTTGGAATTTACTTTCAAATATTTTGAGTGACAACAATTATATACATTTTCCTTTTATAAAAGGTTTTTCACGTTTTTCTTTAAATGTAGCAGCAGCAGCATTGCAACTCAGAGACAAGGGTGTATTCCATGTGTGATATTATTAATAGTCAAACAAAAATCGGTTGATGGTTGGTGCTTCACTTGCAATTGTAAACTTGCAATTCAGCTTAAAATGTCTGCATTTAGAGTTACAAAGCCTTAATCAGGCCTTAATTAGTGGCAGATAATTCAAGCTGCGTCTGTGCACATTTACACCGCTGGTGTTACAATGTACCCCACTAAACTGAAAACATGCAGTGATGCAAAATTATTTGCAACTGTGCAAACCATAAATTGCAGTAGTTAATTAACCCCAAATTAACCCCAAGGTATCATGCTTTTTAAAAGGTTGGCAACTCTATTTAGAACAAAGCCTCAACACAATTATACAGGTGTAGGATACCACACAATATGATGTCTGAGGTGAACCTCATCATCAAGTATCTATAGCACAAACAATATAGCTCAGAGAGTTATTTGTCACCTTGTTGTTCATAAATCTACACTGGTGCCCAGTTGCTCCCTACATCAAATTCAAAACCCTGACACTCGATTACAAAAACAGCAACTGCGACAGCTGCTGCCTGAACTCCCTCATTCAGGTTTACACACCAGAGGGATCTGGTGCTACCACCACAACACGGCCCAAAGCCACTAGCTAGACTCTTCTCTTCTGTAGTTCCCCAGTGGTGGAATAAATTACCAAACCTTGTTGGATCCTCAGCGTGCCTCTCAATCTCAATCAAAGACCCACATCTCTTTGCAAACACCTCTGCACTTGACGGTATGGACCACATCAATTATTTAGTTAATAATAAAAACATGAAGGGGCGTATTCCTGGTACATGCACTCTATAATTGCCTGTAAGCACTGCCCTATTGGCACCGAGGTCTTGTCCGACTCAAACTTAGCTTTAGGGCTGTTTACTCTCATTGTTTTCTCTAGACGTGTTCCTTGCTGGCGTTAATTAGCTCTCAGATGTATATGTCACTTTGGATAAAAGTATCTGCTAAATGGAACCATAAACTGTGTAAAGCGCTTAAAGGGAACCCATTATGCTTTTCCATATTTTCTGTAATGTTGCACTGTTGAATGTTCATATTAAACATGGCCATATATTGAGGTAAATATATCCCTGTGAGCAAAAAGCTTAGACTTCAGACTATTCTGAATGTGAGGATTTCAATGTTTTTTTTTTTTCTAATTTTGAGCTGAGACAAGCCAGAGTTCTCACATGGTCATCTGCTCCAGGCACACTGCGCATGGTGCAGAGATACTATACAGTCATTTGGCGACAGCAGAACATTTTACTAGCTACATTACCTTTGTTATATTCCTGACAGCAGATGTTTTCCACTTCAGTCAGCATTTTAGCACATTTCCCACATGTAACTTTCACCATTATGTCACACAATAAGCAGGTAATGAGTGTAATATTTACCAAACAGTGACACCCTACTGATATTTTAACGCAAAAAAGGGGAAGCAAAAGTGAAATCCTGCTACAATAGATTTTTAAGTATCCTCTGGTGGTGGAAAGCAGCCATGATGCAGTGTTAGGAAGCTAATCCTCAGGACATACTGGGCTCAGTAGGAGGAAGGCCTTAAAGAGACAGGAGCTACAGCAGCCTGTTTCAGACAGGACAGTGAACTGAGGGTCTGCCTAAAGACACACCATATGAAAAATAAACATCCTTTAATTCTAAATCATGTATAATTACTTTACTGGAATAACTACATAGAGCTGGAAATTAGTTGAATATGTAGCCTATAAAACACTGTATAAACTGTCAAGCATCTGAACAAAACAGAATCATATTTGGCTACAGAACATTTCCAGTAGTCCTTGGTTTTCTATCCCAGCATGCTTTAGAGCAGGGGCGTCAAACTCAATTTCATCCCAAGCCACATCAGCGTTATGGTTTCCCTCAATTGTAAAGATCATATAAATGTTTCTACTTGTTATTATGTTAGATAATTGCCTCAACACTCATAAGAGTGTCTGACTAATTGTAACTAATAATTAAGTAGTTGCTGGTGACAATTTGCTAAGTTTTTTAAAGAGAATTTACACTGTAGATTTTAGGATGTAATTATTAAAAATACTGCTGCAAAACATGGCAAATCTTCACATATATCTAGAGACTGATACAAGAATATGCAGGTAACCACTATTTTAATAATTTATAATTTTATTTATTTTATGGATTTTTCAAAAATTGGAATCCATGGTTTTGCATTGCTAAGCTGAATGTTAAACACACTGCGGTGAAAGTAAAGTAAAATAATGACAGATGTACCTCATCAAAGGAAAAGAAAAACAACATTAGTGGTCAATTGAGAAAAGCCATCATGACCAACGTGTCTCCATTAACATTTATTCACTTTTCCATCTCTCAATAAATCACGCAAGTCTGCGCAAGCTTTTGAGGGGCCATAGAAATTGAGGTGCCAGACCAGATTTGGCCCACGGACCTTGAGTCTTTATGAAAGAAAGCCACCAGTTCTTTCATGGATGGAGAAGGTTTAATGTTTTGTTCTGCTGATTGGGGAGGTTGTGGAAGTGTTTCAAGTTCAGTGGTGTTTTAGAAACCACTTTTGAATTAGTTCTACATTGTACACTGGGGCATTATTATCATTGTACATGTACAGTCTGTCGGAACATCTTGGGAACAGTGTTTGCACCACAGAGAGCACCTGGTCTTGTAAAACGGTCTTTAGTTCCTTGGCTTTTATTGGATCATAGAGAGTGATCAGAGCACCTAACAACTCTCATGAGATGTCTGCCCAAACAATTAGAGGCCCCTGATCATATTTAACAGTTACTGGCTCCAACTGGCTTTTATTTAAACAGTGGGGAAATTATTATAGTGAGCAGAATTGCCTCCTTGATCATTTGAAATGATTCATAATTATATATTATGGTATTCATGACATTATGGAACCACTTTGCTGCTGAATTATTGTTAGTGACAGCCAATATAAATCAGCTAGCTAAATAATACTTGCATATTTGTCACCTACTGTGATTATTCGAGCTTGTGTGCATATACTGCACAGTATGTCAGGGTGCTGAAAAAATAATTATTAGTCTTCAGCAAAGGCAATTCACTATGTTTCCTAAACTTCAGTACTTTGTCCACATCTAACATATTTTGCCATTATAACTTCAAAGCCTGTTCATATCAAGAAGTTTGGCGGGTTTTCAATGTGACTTTGTTTAATGAGCACACTAGATCTTTGCCAGCGATGCCTTGCTGCATATCAGGCCTGGTCCCATGAGAGAGCATAAACATTGTTCAGGGTCTTCAGTTTGTTCACCTTATCCCAGGATGTGTCTTGTGCAACATGGTGTAATGTAAGGTGAACTTGTTGGTATGTTTGAACATTTTGTTTTCTCCTTCAAAGACAAAGTCTCTTTAAATACTTCATATGAATTATTTTGTGTACTCCCTCCCTCAGTTGTGAACGTAGAGCAGACCCTGGGTAGTTAGGTCCTGTTTTCCGTCCACTATCATGCCCATGCATAGAGCCACTGTGATTAGGTTTTACAACATGTACATATATGTCATGGGTGCAGGCTGTCATTTCCTGCGCCGAGTACATGTTTTACATGTACTTAAAGCACGAAATGTAATGTTAATTAAACAAAAGGAGAGGTTTAGCTTACCATAGATTCCTGTGGATATACATGGGAAGGCCTGTGCAAAAAAGAAAGATAAATAGCAATCAAAGCAAGTTCACACAGAGTGAGCAAATTAGACATAACTGTAGCTTTTATCAATCCCATTAAGCACTGAATGAACAACAACTGAGGTAACATGCCACCCAAGATGTTGAAATCCACTCAACTTTTTTTTTGTCAGCCCTTTATTTAATTTCCCTTTGTAGTAAAACACACTGAGCATATGATTTCTGTTTAATGAACTATTACTGTATAAAAACCACAGCAGAGCAATTCAATCTTCTGACTACTTTAAGTAAATGGTGCATGATTATCTGCATTAAACTGCAGCTGCTATAGCACACCTCCTGTTACCTTTGTATGTTTGCTGTTAACCTCTACTGCTTCATGAAGAGAAATTCACTTATGGGCCTAAATTCTTGCAATGCTGATACAGTAGAGTACAGTAGTAGACAATGTATATGAAAAAGGCACATTAAAACACATTCTTGATTTAAACACACTTTTTTTTGCACATGCAGATCACGATCACAAAAAAGACTGCTGGAGAAAATTCTATAATGTACAGTTTCACCAATGAACGAGGCGGCCTATTAGTACTTAATGTCTGCACTTGATGTCCATAAAAGTCATAGTTTGCATATTGCCTGAGGGAAGAGGGCATCAGACTCATGTGTATTCATAGGTACATGTAGTGCTCACTGCTAAATTTTCTCCAGTAAATGAATATCCAAATGATGGTAGATTGATCAGGACTGCCCTTCCACTGATGTTTGCAGAATTTTCTCAAGGTCTGAAACTACTCCCCACAACAAATTTAGTTTTAGACTATGGATCTGTATTCTATCAAAAGCACAACATAACTCAAGCTTGACAACTTTTTTATGAGATGATACCAGTGATTTAGGTAGGAAGTTGCAATATATAGACTTAAAGTTGCAGCAGACCACCAACTGTGATGCAGTTTTGCACCAACAACAACGAGGGCAACTCAGCACGACGGTTTTCATTTGATTTAAATTATAAAAAAACAAAAAACAAACACAAAATCACTGCTATCATTGCTACCACACTTGGATCAATCAGAATCAATTGTCCCAACAACCATCGAAGTGCAGGGGCACATACACGCAATAAAAGTTCAACAGCAAAACCTACATGTGTTTATGCCTGTCTTTCCCAGAAAGATTATAAAAAGCTTGTAATACCTTGTAATAGTTCTTGCTTTGTAGCACTTTGCAGCAGACACATTACTCAAGCATGGCTTTATAGCTGAACATAGTTCCATTATTCTTTACTTCTGTGAGCAAATATATTATGATACATAGGCCTTGTTGTAAGCTTCCCTTTTTCACATTCATCTTTTTAAGTATATTAATATACAGTAAAGAGAAAGCATTTTTTCAAAGGTCCCATTTGTCCTCAAAACCCGCTGAATGCGTGCTTTAGTTCCTGCATTCATCAAAAGGTGTGGCCACAACATTAATATAATAAGATGACAAATGAAAAAAAAAGAAAAAGGAAAACATTCCGCTACCAGCTCAACTGGATTAATTTAGAGCAACCGAATACTACAGACATTCATCAAAGAACAGCACCCACGTGTCAAATTATTCCAGGACCAAAACTATATGTCAAGGAGAATCTTTTTTCTGTGGGGGGATTTAAATCTTTTACCGAAGGTTTGACCTTTCCAGATGACTGTCTGGGTCTGACACAAACCGCCGATGATGAAGCGTGGACAAGCATGGCCATTTTTAGTTCTGTGCTGAGAGCTGTGCACGGTACACATACACGAGCATATTCAGATCGAAGCCACAGAATGGTCAAATACAAAATAATAACTGTTCATAATATTGATGTCAGGTTTGATAAAATTGTATTTTCTACTCCGGAAAGGTGACTAAACAAATTATAAATGAGGAACGGTGCTTCCGATATTTGTACATAGAATGCATGGACTCATTAGAGACATCTTGGCATTTAGACCAGTGAAATCTCAATACTTTTACCCATTCCTTAAATTATGCCATTACATTTGGCAACAGTCAATACAAATATGTATCAAGATTTACCTCGGCAAAAGGAATCTATGTGAAGCTGTGTAATGAGAGAGTAAAATGGATTTAGTCTTCAGCCAAGATGAGCATTATTTCCTGTCACTGCCTCCAGCCAGTTTTACCTGCCAAACTGATCCTGAGCCAGCGGCCTTGTTATCCTCTCTTAGCTGAAAGGCCACAATGTCATTGTCTTCAACTTCAACTTCGGCTCTCGCTGCAGCTAAACCTTGACCCTTTCATGGGCTGATGCAATGACATGCCATCAACATAATCAATTAAAATCTTTTTTATTAGTTCCTTGGCTGATCCATTAAAAGGGTATTGATTCACCTGGTGTGAAAATGCATTGGGTAATCACTTAACAGGATGCTGTAAAGCTCTGACACCTTTGTGGCAGAGGCAGATGTCAAGTTACTTGTTTAAAGGACGGTTATTGCCAGGAGTAAAGAGATGCACTGTATATTTCCAATAAAGCTACAAAGCCTGGAGAGCATTCTGGCAGAGGCGTCTCCTTTTCTCAATAAATCAGCCACCCAGCAGGCATCCAATAAATAAAATTATAAATCTCACCGCTAATCGATATCTGTAAAGCAGTTATTCCAAGCTTCAAGTTCTGTTAAAAGGAAAAAAAAATAAATTTAAACAACTTTCCTAATTTCAAAGTGAGCAGTGAGAGAACAACAGTACCTGTTGACTGCAGTAGTAACTGCTTTGAGACTGTATATTTACATGCAGAGTAGATAAGACTTGACGGTCAGTCCCGAAGGACCTGTTCATTATCAAATAAAGCCATAGCCTTTATAGAGACAGACAACAAATTATTGCTGGAGTCCTGTAGAATACTAATATGAGGAAACAGCTACAGCAGATTGCATAGTGTACTAGACAGCAAGCTTAGTAAAGCATAGCCTATTTTCTTTTTTTTCCTTTCAACTCTGGGCCACCGTAGAAGCTATTTTGATAGTTGTTAGCGTGCATACCTGCCTGCCATGTATAAGGCCCGGTGTTAATTAGGACAGCCAGCAGTATATATGCTGTCATGACCTATGTTTCTTGCTTTAGGTTATTATTTCTATCTCTGGCTGCTCATTAGATGTGAGTCAGCATGTCTGCTTGCACCTTGGCATAGGCCTGTGCCTGACATGTTGGCTTGTTGCTGATTTTCTTTGCTTAGGGAGTGTTCGGAAATTGGTCACCAGGGAAATTATTCAGTTGCTGGGGCTCCTCCCTAATCTATCACATCACTTTAAAGTGGAGCACCTCTCCTCTCAGCATCTCAGCAAACTTATTCAGCTCACAGTGTATTAAATATGGTGATTCTTGTTGGCAAAGCTATACTTGTGTTACTCGAATGCTTATTTATTTATTTTTTGCCAACGAATATAATGTTAATTATCCTTCCCATTTATTGCAAGAAACTGGATTGTAGAATGGATCATTCGCGATGTGTGTAGTGACTGAGTAAAGACTACCACTACTATTACATGTTTTAATTAGCTTATTAAAACAATGATTTATTGACTTTAAATGTGACTAGAGATTTGCAAAGACAGTGCTCATAAAAACAAGCCACCTTGTTCTACTGAGAGCATGATAGCCTGCAGCTTTCACTCATTTGTTAAGCAGCAGGAAATGACAGAGTAAAGATGGCTCAACCTGTGGCAAAATGCGGCTGTCCTGCTGTAGCTGTCACCTTCCCATGCCGCAGGCACTGCAGAGTAGCCATGAGCAGACAGGTAAAGGGGGGAGCAAAAAAAAAAAACATGCATGGGCACAGTGACTGCAGGATCCTGCCGGGGGACAAGCTCTTCTCGGCTGGCTGACTAAATAGCACTGGACCCAGGGTGCTGCCCCCGTAGCTTGAAGCCTCCTAGCCTGTTTGCAGACGGAAGCTCTGCTTATAAATCACAGCAGCGAGGGGAGACCTTGTGCAAATGCGACCACAAGTATGTTATTATTCACCAGTGTTGCCACACTGTGGACTTACGTCACGGAATCTGAATATGATTGCAAAAGAATCCTCTTTGTTGACTGCTGCAGTTCTTTAAGCATGTAGGTCATACCTGGTTTCTGTGTTTGAATCGGCTACCTGCTGCTACTGGGAAGAGCATCTCATGGTTACAGAACAGGATATTCAAATATTACACATTAAAGACCTTTTATTCTGCATATTTCCACACTCCATATTCTAATGTGAGTGCTGATTGTTTGAGTGTCATTATGCTAAATGGAGTATGGAGGAATGCGGAGGGTGAGAAACCGAGGACCATGTGGCCTGAGTCCGACCACCCATTTTTATATATGCTGTGATTAAGTGTAACTATTACTATGAATATACCTGAGAGTCTACTAGGGGCTCTGCCTCAGCATCACTGACTGTGTTTACATGCAGCGAGTAAACATCTGACTATGATACTGTGGAAAATGGCTTATTTACAATAAGCCGTTTGTGTGCACCTTTGCTACGGTGTGATGGAGAATCCTTGTTGTTATGAATAAACCAGAACAGAACATTCTCGTCCTCCTCCAGGGTCCTGCCAACAATAAAATATGAAAATGTGTAGCCACCAAGTAAATTCTTTCCCTGAGCAACAGAAGGTAATGTCTAATAGAGAGGAGAGAAATGACAACCCAAACTATACAAATTGGAAATGGTGCTTACCCAAATGTGTTTTTTTTTGTTTTTTGTTTTGGAATCCACATGTATCTTGTCTGTAGTGGCGTAAAAAGAGGGGAGAGATTTTCCCACAGTAAAACATTTAATACTGAAATATACCAGCAATCTTTACCTGATCCAGTATAATCACAGTGTCACAGTGTGAGGAGTGTTGGGTTATTTTTTTTTAGTAGAACATTTTTAATATAATGTTAACATATGTCAGGGCTTAGGACTGAATCAATGATAGATACAATATATGGACATAATTTACTATTGTTGGACATAATGATGATCATCTTTTTTACCAATTTAGTTAGTTAATATCTGTACCTGGATATACACATTTTATTTTATATTTATTTTGGCATAACCACAAGCACCTGAGCAGCCATCTGCTTAGATCTGTTCTCATGTAGCCTAGTAACTCACATAAACAATTATGTCTCTGTTTTTTTTTCCAGTTTTTTATGTCCACTTTGTTGAATATCAGGGCATCAACATTGCTGAAGTCTGTTCAATTTTTTTTTCATTTTTTATGTTACATACAATTTCCTTTAGATTCTTTTTACTTGCATTTTCTTTATGATTGCTGAAATTGTCATTGAAACGCCTAAATGTTTTTTTAAAAATAGGTAATTTGAGTCTTGTTAGGTGTAACCTTTTCTACAATAGCTCATCTCTAGGTTTTAAAATGTGTGTTTTGATCATAGCTTAATATATTTTCTGACAGGAATAGTATTTTTTTGTCAATTACAGTAGTGTTTATTCAATATGTTAAAGAGCAGGAGGAAGCAGTGCAGGATCAAAGCGAAATCACCTGGCTAAGCCTTTTAGCCCAGCAGACTTGTGAAAGTGGAATGAAGTGTTCTTTTGGACTCTTTCCAGACAAGTACGCAAACACCAATTTAAAACCTCTATGGACACCTGTCTACCAGGTAGATTTACATCTCCCACAGTTGAATATTCACGTCTATGAACATCTTGTTAAAGTCACTTGTGACAAATAAAACTAATTCATTGACTGATCGAATTTACAGCAAAATGTAGGATACTTTACTTCAAATACGATAACATTACCGTATTTAATTTAATAGTTACATACAGCTACCGTAACTGTGGACATAGTATCATTTACATTACTTTCATTTTAGAGATTTTAAGGTAGTTTCCTTACCGCAACTTTAAGTGTAACATCATTAAATTACATGTTTCACTTTACAGTTACTATATTGCAAAATATAAAGATTAATTATAGGTATAATAAAGATATAATTTGTTTCACAATAAGTTTACTATTTTATAGTCACCATCTGGCAGCAATTGACAAGTAATTTAGTGAAATGTAACTTACTGTGAAATAAATTGCAGTATGCTGTTAATTGCTGCCTGTTACTGTAAAAATGATGGTAAGTTTCTTACAGTGACAGTACATATCCCACCTGCATATGCAATGGATGCAGCTTTTCAGAGGAAGAAAGACAGGCTGCAGCATGTCTGTCAGCTAAATGTATGACAGGGGTGAGATGAATGGGCAAATAAAAGGTGTAAGTGCTGCAGCTAGTGGATAGGGCAGAGCAGTGGAACACATACAAGCAGATACTGAGCTGATGGCTGCTTGAGTCATTGGTCCATGACCAGCTGTATGCTTGATTAAACACATTCCACCCTGAAGCCCAAAATTACACTGCACCGGTATTGTGAGAAGCATTTTTAAAGATTATGTAAAATAAATTCAGAGATTTGTTTCTAAACACATTATACGTGTTAGGAAATTATTATTATGAGATTGCATTAGCATCTGTAGTTAGCAGCTTTCATGCCATAATCCCTTATAAATTTATAGTAATTTCTTTTCCTAAAAAATAAATAAATCAGTGTTGTATTAAACAGTGACTCCCAGCATTAAATTATCATCCTTGTAGGTCACACATACACCTATAAAAACAGGCAGGTTGTGTGTGTTTACAGCCAAATGAGGAATGTAACATGTATTGCATGTAATGCAACGTTAAACACAAAAACTCTATTCCGAATTTAGACTTATGTATGTAATGCCAACAGATATATTGCATATCCAAATACAATCCAGAGTTGGTGGGAAATTTTCTCTTTCTTATTATTCATATCACCATGATTTCCCACAGAGGTCCTCTGGTGACAATGATTCTCTCAGTGTTAAAGAGGGAGCATTTAGAGGAGCATAAAATTGCTACTACTCTGAACTGAGAGCACATGCAACCCATTCATATTTATGTATGAGAACTCCTGCTCTCTATCGGTTAAAATTATCACTGACCACTCAGCAACGGAGAGGCAGAGACAAAAATAAATTCAGATCGGTAAGACTAACCGACTGACCTTTACCTGACCCACACATGATTGACAGAATTCAAATGAGTGGGCGAGAAACATGTCAGGTAAACTCAATAACACAATCTATTCCTACTATTGCACTGCACTGTACCACTCTGCTGTACAGCTGCAGGCAGACTTCCTGTCAGATATTTTCCGTTTTTTAAAATGTAACTTATTGATTGGATTTAATTCCCATGTGGGTTGATCTAAGAGGCTGTGGAGTGCAGAGAGCCGCAGACTGTCAGTCGGGGTAATTGACTTGTGGCTTTGTTGTTTCATCAAGAATCATCTTAAAATACAGTAAATTCTAAAACAGAACATTTATTTAGCTCATCTGAAGGGAGAAGCACGACACTGTATTAAATACAGATCTTTATAACTCCTGCTCTATAAGATTTTTCTGTCTGTGTAGTGTTGCCAATTTATTTACTCAAACCCAGCATTTTATTGGTTTTTACAAGAACCGCAGATTAGAATATATGGCCTATGTACTAAGAGATAAGTGAGCAAAATGGATAGATGACATGACTATGTTGCACTGGTGGAAATGACTTCAGAGTAATGTACTGTACTGTATTATTCTCAATTTACTATGCAAGCCCTTATAGCACATGTAACGGTTTATTTTTTCTATCACCTTCTTTCACAAATACACTGTAAAAACATAAAACAATCCCTTGTTAATATATGTGTCATGTTAATTCTAAAAACCCAATAAATATAATTTTCAAAAAACCTTAATGTTAACTTAAAATTCATGGTGATTTGAAGTGGTCGAATTACTCAATTTAAGCAATTTTAGTTAATTTATTTTACTTCCACTCTACTCCAAATGATGCAAATTATGGTGTTAATTTTTGAATGAATTTATTCTGACTGAAAATGACTTTAAATTAAATAATTTGACCACTAAAGACCATGTGATGTTTGATGATTTTAAATACTTACAAGATTTGTCTACTTACACAAGACAAATCTTGTTAGTTGTACTGAACTAAGGCTACGTTTAAACTGCAGGGCTTAATGCTCAATTCAGATTATTTTGTGAAATCTGAGTTTTTTGCAAGGTTGTTCACATTACCAATTAAATGTGACTTGTATGTGACCTCCAGTGTGAACTTGAAAGCCTCAAAGTGTCCCGCATGCATGAGTGTAGCCTTTTTAAAAAAAAAATTTTCCAACAGACCACAGCCTCGATCATTGTTTGAATACCGATTTTATTTGATAATTTATGGAATCTAACCCTGCTTCTTTTAAAGCTTTGAACTTTACTTTGATTAAGATCCTCACCCTGACATGATTAAAATAGTCTTATGAAATGTTTTATTGTATTTATCGTAGTGCCATGGCATTATAAACTGAAGAAGGCAATTTGATTGAATTCCGAGATGGAAGTGAAGCAAATGAAGCAGAAAATAAAGGACAAAATGAATCCATGGTAATTCTGAGCCAAATGTTTGATTCAAATATTTGAACCTCACCAGTATAGAAGACATCATTCAGTATGCCACAGGGCCTCAAAAGCCTCTGACTATCCCAATGAGTGGTTAAGAAATTTAGAGCATGTGTGCATGGTGTGCAGCATTAGAATTCATTTGCATTTTGGAAGCCTAAATTACAGGTGGGCATAAAGAAAATGATCAAAGGAGAGAAAAGGAGGATTCTGTCTGAATCTATCAAACTCCTGTTTCATAAGTTGTCTCAAAGTAAGAAAACCTCTGAAATTCTCAAGATGAAATGGAGCAAAAGAGCAAAGCCAAGCCAGATATCCCTCTGTGCAACATAAAGCCAAAAGAAAGTATGAATTCTCAAAACACCCATATTCATGTCAAAGCGTTTCAATAGAGATTAGCAGCATATGGAGCTGGGAGATTCAAATTATCAGTAATCCTTAAATATAGTAACATAATTTGTACTGCAAAAGATGATGATTCTCAAGTGGTTGATCTAAATGAACAGTAAAATAATAATTATGGAGCATTTATTTTATAAGACATTACTTTAATTTCCATTCATGAATTGACTTAAACGACACATCAGAACAGAAAAAAGTAATAAAACGGTTTGTGGTATTGTAGTGTGAAATCCAGCCTATGGTGCTCTTGCACCATAAGGCTACTAATTAAAAGTTTTTTTTACTCCTTTCAAAGCGTCCTTCAACATTTCAAAGCGCCATATCAAAGGTGCTTCTAAGTAAAAACCCCATTCTGAAAACTACAGTCTGAATTTGGAAGTGACAGAACAGCATACATATGAAGACAAATGACTTGCTGCATGAAACCTGTCTTAAGACCAGTGTGACACAAAACTAAACTATTGAGCAAATACCAACGTCATCTGCAGATAGAAGATATAGATGATTGATGCTTTATATCAACTTTTATTTTGTTGCGCTGAATTATTTAACTATCACGGAATCAAAGGTTTACTGATGAGCTGCAGTGTGGTTGGGGGTATGCTAATATTTTGGCACTACATAAAATGGGTTGAGAGCTATTGTGCAGGGGTCACAGAAGAGTCAGTATAACAAGGTAACACACAGAAAGGGCATTTACAAGTGGTCAGTGGGGTTGCTGAAATTATAATAGCTGATGTGCAAGTAGAGATTATTCTTAGCTGCAGCTCAATGGTCACGCAGAATAGAGGTGGGGGCGTCATTGAAGTGTATTCCTCACCGCCGTCAGGGCTTTGGACATGAACGCCCGAGTCCCAGCAGATACGGACTCCCTCCAGCCGGTGGGCCGTTTCTACCGTATACAGCTTGTGAAGGTTGACTGATGCTCACTGTGCAGTGACAAAGTCAGGATTTGTCAGCACAACAACCGCACAAGACAGATACATAGACAGACAGGCAGACAGTTGGACTGAGACATTTCACCATTTCCCCAACCTTCCCGCAAGTAATAGTCATTTTATCTATATATACACAGTAATTACACAATGTTGCTCCTTTTACATTACAGCTAAGAGAATCCATAACTTATTCTGTTTTTTTTTTCTTTTTTCATCCAGTGCCTGATTGTTTAAAAATGGAAGAGCTAAGTAAAATATTACCCAGATGAATTTAGATGGGAGATTTGCACAGGATCATAACAGATGATAAAATAAGCCATAACCACATTTCCCAAAGCACTACATAAAAAATAAAAATAAAAACAACAACAAAAAAAACATTTGTTAAGATGCCCGGCCTCATTAAATGCAAATCAAATTGTGCTCTCTGATGACCTCATGGAAGCATGGTTAGAACATAATTATCATTGAATCATAGGGACACAAATTTCCAATTAGAGAAGTGAATGTTTGTCCTTTTCCCGTACGATGTGAGGCAAAACATACAACTCACCACTGGGGAAGTCTATGTCTTGATTTCTTGGTTGGCCTTGTGTTTTAGGAATAATTACTCCAAGACTTGAAGCCTGGAGGATGTTTTTGTCAACTGGGGATTTAATAGACTTGATGAACTTTCTTTGTTATCAGAAGCTCAGGTTGCTCTGTGATTGCCTTCATCGCATTCAGTTCTGCAACAGTGATGATAACTCATCCCATTTGCACAGCTCCAGTGATACACAGCCTGTGTGAACTCCTGTGATGCAATGTTGGGGGGAATAAAAGGCGGGCTGCAGCATGTCTCTGAGCAGAGGTAGGCTGGGATGAGATGAATGGGCATGAGAACACAAAAACAGTGCTGCTAGGCAGACAGATAACTAGAACCCCAGATAACTGGAGGGCTGTTTTTCACTTCTGTTGGAGGCTATCTATTTCTTGTGCTAAGTTAGGCTAAACATGTCACTGGGGTATCTCTGTACTGAATGTGCAGAGAGGAAATGGATATTCATCTTCTTATGCAACGCTTGATAACTCAACAAATATCCTCAAAATGTAAAAGCAACCCTTTAAAGTTTGAAATCATTGGCTTCCCTCTCCCCTCCCTGGAAGACCTGCACAGTTCCCGCTGCCTCAGCGGGGGCACAGAACATTCTCTCACCCCGGGTCATGCCCTGTTTGAACTGCTGCCATCTGGCAGATGTTACAGACAGTTGAAAACAAAAATAAACAGACAAAGAAATAGTTTTTATGCCACAGCCAACATTGCACTATATGCACACACACACACACAAAATACTTTCACTGCACACTTTGTTTTACTTGGATCGTGAAATGTCCAGCAGAATGTGAATGTCTTGAGTTTTGTGTGGAATATTAGTATTAACTTATATACATTATTTATTGATGTGTTTTTTTTTTATTATTGCACTAAAGAATGATACACAATTTTGTGTAAATTTCGCAATGACAACAGAGAGATTCTATTCTATCTACAGCACTGATATATAGTAATTCAGTACAGCACAACAAACTTCCACAATAGAAAAATACTACTTTATTTACAAAAACAAAATGTGAACATGATCCAATAGGTAATGTCAAAATTCGTTAGCTTACTTCCCTTTTGTTTGCAGTACTGTAGGTGGATTTTAGTATCAAATAGTACAATCATATGCATACTTTTATACAGTTAAGGAATCAGTATTTAGCTCAGCGCACTGGTTCAGAGTATGAAAGCCTGTTTATCCATGTAATCTGTGGACAGACCAGGCCTCAGCAGCACGCTTTCACTTTAAAGCTCCCCACAACATAAAGTCATAAATCTGAGCTTGCCCAGAGGTAAGAACAACCAACATTAATTAACTGCAGCAGGATAAGAGGTCAAGGCCTGTGTCACATTAGCGTGAGAAAACACTAGATTTTTGCATTTACATTATACTGATCTGGTGCACATTAAATAATAAAGATTTAAGCTTGTAGTCCAGGAATACAAATACACATTTCTGGGGAGGGGGTTGTGTGGGATAGGTCCTTCTTATTATATACACCACACGCCTTTGTCCTCTACCAACAAAAACATTAAAGAAACAGAGGATTTTTATTATTAAAAAATGCAATTTCAATACACAGACACAACAATGACTCTGACAGTCTTTTTCCTTCAGTGGTGATTTTTTTTTTACCCCCAAAATATGAATGTGAATATTAACTATGAGCTCATACAACCACTGAATCTTTTGTGGCAAACGTAATTATCCCAGACACAGTGTCTCCTCCTGTCCTCAACAGGCAGGTTGAGGACCATGGTGGAGCCAGAAAGGAGGAGGTCTAATATTAGGACAATTTTCTCAAAGTCTCAAAACCAACTAAGTAGTGAGCCACTTACTGAGTTCAATAGAAATGTTGTCTACTAATAAAAGGCCAAAATGTGTCGCATTCCTGTTTTCAGTGAGCTTCAATAACACAGTTAAGATATATACATGATTCCTAAAAATCCTCCCACAACACATATGTTCTAAATGGGGAGAAAGCTTTGAACATGAGCAGAAATCATGCTGAAGCACATATAATTGAATTAAAATGAATTGATTTATCATTAAAGGTTACTTACCCAAACAAAAGACACGAGGAGAATGAATATTTGACAGCAGAACAGAAAGCCGGAGTGCTTTATAGTATTATATTCAATTATATTTTTGAATAGTCACCTGGTGCCTGATTGATGTGTTTTCCTTTGTATAAGTGAACACATCTCCACTGTAAATTGGGAAAATGCAGAAAAGACACAAAGTAGTGAAAAAAAAAAAGTCTTTGATTTTCAAAATTTCCTGGGGAGGAACCCCTAGACACCAACTTAATGTGGTCTCCTCCCCTCCAAAGGTTCAAATGGAACCGCCTGTGTGCATACACAATAATCCATTTTTCCAACTAGTGTTAATTTCGTCAGACGAGACTAGACAAAATATATTTGTCAATGAGGTTTGTTTTTTATGACGAAAACAAGACAAAGATGAGTAATATATTGGTAGCTTAAGTTAATTTGGCCCAGTGCCAACTTAGTATCAGTAACAGAGTAAACTAATCGCCTTAAGATAATGTTAATATCTACATGCCATTATGTAAACACTGAGTGCATTTTTAAATAAATTCATTGTAAAAGTAAAATCTGCAGTGAGGTGTCATTTGTTTACACCGCCACGGCTCCTCAGAGAGCCTGCTGCCGCTGCTCTTTTTTGTCACAGACTTTTTAAATCACAATCTAAAAAGTGGCTTCACTGAAAGTGCGTCACTTGTATTTCTCCTCCAGGGCTGCTGCTAGGGGTGTATGTATGTGTGTGTGTGTGTGTGTGTGTGTGTGTGTGTGTGTGTGTATGTGTGTGTGTGTGTGTGTGTGTGTGTGTCTGCTCCACTTCTATCAATACAAAATCTACAATAAATCTTGAGGAAAAGGCGAAAATTAATCTATTGGTTTGACTAGATTAATTTTGATTTTGATTGACTAAAACTAGACTAAAATACTTTTTAGTCTACTTATTTTACTTATTTTCTTTGACTAAAAATAGATTAAAATGCCAAGACTTTTCCTTGACTAAAATATGACTAAAAAAGAACTGAAATCGACTAAATATGACTAAAACTAATAAGGTCATTTGACACAAGACTAAGACTAAAACAGAATTGGAAAAATAGATGACAAAATGAGCACGGTTTTCAACACCGCTGCACCTCTATGAACACAAGGACTTTCAAATGAGTTGACTAAACTGTCTTTACAGCTGACACTTTAGATATGACGACTGCCTCAGGGAATGTCCACAAAGCAAGATCACTGATCCAAAGTAAAGCTCAATTTAGGCACACAGCACAGAATTGGTTTTTCAATGAATATGTCTATCCCTTAAAAAGGACTTTAGTCCAAGGACATAGTAAGCTCTGAGGAGGTCAGCGCTCCCTCTGTGCAGACCTGTGGGCCATTCGCTCACACTTTGATCTGAGCTCTGATGATGGCATGGCAGGCACAGACTCAGGAGTGGAGGGATTAGGGACAGGAGGGACATGGGGAGTGGCAGCTTCCTTTGTATTCATTTTATCCTCATTTGGGGCATAACGGCAGGCAGCATGCAAACCAATGGCCTCTCTAGGTGTTTCTTTTTTGGGGTGCAATATCCCCGACTATTAAAAGAGAGAGATCAAAGGTAAAGCATGGCTCATTGATAACTGTAAAATGGCTCACTTGGAGAGAAAAGGCTGAGATTTTGCTGAGATGAGTGCGTGGTTCAAATTGAAAGCTATTAGTCATGCTGCTGGCTCATTTCCATATGTGTTTTATTGTCTCATGGGCAAAGGCTACTGCTCCTTCTCACATTTATTGCACTCACAGTATTTCTAATGATATTCACACCTACGGCAAAAACAAAGGACCTTGTATCACCTTGTCCCGTATGAAAAAAACTTTTGAAAGGTGACAATGTGAATGTGCATTTCAACAGTGCATGTCTTTTTTTATGAGCTTTTATGCTTGCCTGTTGGAGCCATATGAATGTATATAAAAGCAGAGTGATTGAGAGAGTGAACCTTTGTTACTATAGATTGAACATTGATTTAGTAATGTAAAGGGATAGACTTTATTAGTTCTAAGCACAAGCCCCATGTACTACCTATTATGAAGAGGGGACCCAAATACAGGGGACTGTAAATAACAGGAACTAGGAATGAATCTTTAATTGGGACTGGGCAGGTAAAGCAAAACTGAGCCGAACATAACAATGAAGCCGGCAAATACCAGACTTAAAATCAGGATCAAAATGCAAACTAAAGGTGGGCTCAAACTACAGTTTTAAAATTCTAGCCAGTTGTTAAAAGTGGGTGACATCAAACACATAAGGAGAAACTTCTCAGATATTCTCTCTAATCTCAAACATGCAAATGCGACAAGATTTTAAAATAATGGTGGACCACACACTATAGGATGTTATTAAGATTATCTGGACAGAAGGAGCAATGTGTAAGATTAGCTGAAAATGGAGAATACCATGGTGCAACAACTATCTTATAGATGCTCTTCACTGAACACTGAGGTTAAATCACGAATGGTAATATACTACTAGCCTCAACTGCTGCTCCAGTACTGGACTAATGATAGTAAGTATGGAAGTAAAACTTTATTTATATCAAAGTACATCATTTAGGCAGTGACCTCATTTAGGATCCTAGTGGCCTGATAGAAGCTCTTCCTGAGCATACACCAGTGCTGGCCTGGTGTATGCGGTATCTTCAAGTTTGTTTTTATTTATTTATTTTTTTAAACAGCTAAGAGACTCCACTGATCTAATGGGAGAGTGGGGAGGGAAGACTGTTACAGAGTCTGGACACCAGGCTGACAAAAGCAGCCACCTTTGATTTCTAGTTTGGTCCATTGAATGGCCAGCAGGTTTTGATTTGATAACCCAAGTGACTGCTGTGTAGTGTAAGGGGTTAGTTGTTTGAAAATGTAAGCCTGAAGTGCCTTATAAGTGATTACTTACTTACAAGTGATTAGGAGAGTCTTGAAATCAATCCTGAACTTCACTGGCAGCCAATGCATTGAGGCTAAAATGTGAGATTTTCGACCAATCCTAGTTAATAGTCTAGTGGCAGCCTTTTTAACGAGTTGAAGACGTGCCGGGGCAACTTGACTGAGGCAGGTGAAAAGAGCGTTACAATAATTGAGCTGGAAGAAAATGAAGGCATGATTGATGCATTCTAGGTTTGAGGATGATAGTAATGGTCTTATTTTAGAATATTAGCTTTGGGACAAATTTAATGCCAGGATTCTTGGCAAAGATGTGCAGACAAACAGAACAATATGCTGAATAATGTAATTTGTAGTGTTTTCAGGGTCGGTAATAAGAAGCTCAACTCAGCTTCTCATTATCAAAGGTTTTTTTTTTTTCGGAAATTAGCTGAAGAAAGTTGAATAACATCCAACATTCTATTACAACTAAACAGTTAAAGGGAAAACCAAAGTGACGTATTATCTGACCTAAGGGATGTATATAGATCAGGAACAGAACCAATTGAGCCATAGAGTGGAGTGTATGACACAACGTTACCCTAAGAGACTGATAAACACCTGTTTGACAAAAAACATTCTAGTGCTGTCCCTGAGATGCCTATGAATTAAAAAGATTGATAAGGATGGTATGGTCATTGGTTTAAGGCGATGTGCTTACATTATTTTGGACCAGACTTGAATCCTTGCTTTCTCCCCTCATCTCTCTAGTGCACCTGCAGCGCCAGGCCACTGTATACAAATGAGCAAAAGTTTATTAAGCATGTCAGTGCTCAACTTTGACCTTCAATCATTTTTCAGTCTTTCAGTGTTCCATGCTCCCACACTACTGTTGCCATGAGAAGGACTTGAATAATTTCAATTTCAAATGGGCTGATGTGGGTGAATTGCTTCCTGCGATCATCCTGAAAAATCCGTGCAAAAGCCTCAAATGTGAACTGTTGGTACTGTGAAAGTGCTTTTGAATCTGTTTCTATACACTATACTTGGAGATTGCATCCAATTCTTTTCAGGACAGGCTGAAAGTGTTGGCAGAGTGGTGATTGCCAGACACTTCCAAATCATCTTGTACTTATACTTTGGCCAGGTGCAAGTGTTGAAAACCTTTGCAGCTGCAAGCAGGTCTTGATCCTAAATGTCAAACCACTATCTGAGGTACTTAGAGACTCTGAAGAACGTTCTCTCTCTTATTGTCAAGCTTCCCATCTTCAAAGGCAGCCAGCTGCATCTCCTGGAAAACTCTTTGATGTCTGATTGATGTCACTCAATGTTATGGAGTCATCTTACAATTTTGAAGGGACAGTTCATTCCAAAATTAAAAATACATGTTGTACCTCTTACCTACATGGTAAGAGGCTATTTGATAACCACTAAGTGACTTTTTGTGGCCACTGGCCTTGGTTAATGTTGTACTCTAAATGCAGATATATTTAATGCATTGTGTCAAGGGACACTACAAGAATTATACTACATGACTACATGGCATGCTTGTTTAGATGTTCTTTCCCCAATAGCCACAAAAGTACTGGCCATGTTTTTTTTCCTGCATAGAGGATTTTTTTGGCAGTCCCCAAAAGAGCTTTTAGCCAGTGTCAAAGGAAAGTCACCATCTGAACTGCATCACTGCAAGTGCACCTGGCTTATAAATGGGATTGGAGATGACACTCAGATGGGTTATGTATATCTTGTGATAAATGACAAAGAATAAAATCACAGTGTGGGGGTTGGGGATTTCATTCTTGAAGCAGATAAAGTTGGTGTGATTGTAAAAAGTAAAATGTGTTCAGTAGTGGGGTTCATCATTTAGCAGAACTGCTGCATCACTGTTTAAAGAAAACACTCGACTTCTAACTTATCCAGAGGAACCGATAATTTTCTACAGAAAATCCACTTGATCTGGACTAATGGTGGAGCCCTGACTCGGGTGATGATTTTACCCTGTTCCCTCCTGCTTCTAATCCACTCTAAGAATCATGAGAACACAGACTCCCAGTGGTCACCAGATGTAAACACTGCACGAAGGTAATTACGATGTGATGAACTGCAGCCAGGATGCCCTGGGAGACCTAATCTGATCCCCTGTCCCCACACTTTAACTGATCCGAACTTGTACACACCAAGCCCAGCAGCAGCTTCATGGTCTCTTCTTGCCAACCTGAAGAGGAGAGTACATAATACACCTGCCTTGTCACGTAGCAGACTTCATTCATTCAAGGCAGGTACAGGGATATGGGGGATCAACAGATGTTAAAATGTTGGTAGGAGTGCTCCCCAAGGGTGTTTGCTATATTCAAGTAGTCCTGTCACTTTTACACTACAGTGGGGGTTATGGATATGAAGTATGAGGCTATAAAAGCAGTGTTTTGAAACATTGGGGTGTTAGTGGATTTACTGAGTGTAAAAGCTTGAAGGATTGCCTGATCAAATTATCCACCTTTAAATCCCAAAAGAGATTTATTTCACCAAGCTTGCAGGTTTAATCAGAGTCTCCTTTCAGACCCCAGTATGAGTTAGATTCATTTGCACAGGGATGGCAGCACAGAAAAATACATATACTGCATATACTCAGACAGATTCAGCATTGCAGATACAGACAAATATATGAAGGAGTAAGGAGCTGCAGTGTGAGTGCATGAGGCTGTGGTCATCATTAAGGTGCTTAATAGACCATGTCGGCCGTAGGACCTGACAGGCAAGCTGGGCAGAGTGGAGGATCCATAGAGAGGGTCACCTTCATGTAGAGACAGTCCTGTCACACTGGGGCCATGAAGGGAACCACTCTGCCACTCTGGCCTGGCCTAGACAATACATGTCTATGGCCAACCAAGCAGAACGCAGATACCCCCCCAAACACACACACACACACACACACACACACACACACACACACACACACACACACACACACACACACACACACACACACACACACACACACACACACACACACACACACACACACACACACACACACACACACACACACAGCTTAAAAGGGAAGGAAATACAGAAAATCTGAGAATGTGGATCAGAAGGGTACATTACATTGCATTGCATTACATTTATGTAATTATTATTATTACAAAACTCAGAATTGCTTAAACACAGTGATGTTTAAATTGTATAATAATAATTGACAACAGAAACAAAAATCTGACTGTATTCAAGAAACTGAGATGAAGCGACAAAATATGTAGGTGATCTCTTTTTACTCTCTTACGCTCTGAATAATTACAACAGAAGGCAGAGGTACCTAAAAAGAGCAGGCCAGTAGTGGGATTTTTGTTAAATGCAGTCAAATCTCAGAGCAACAATGCAAACTGGTGCTATCTTGGTCTGAGCACAGGTGCACCTCTAAATGAGGAGGAATGAGGGAGGACCCAGAGCCCACCAACATCCCAGTGAAAGAGAAGGGGACATGCCACTCAAGGTCACGGTGAATTGCAGCAGTGCCGACTGCAGATTGATTGGGAGTACAGGGAGCAGCTGGCTGAGAGGAAACAGGAAGGTGACTGAGGGAAGCACTAGGTGGCACCCCATGAATTATGACACTGTCCATCCACCACTTTATATCTCTCATGCAGACTAACATGCGCAGGATTAAAGTGTTCCTGTCATGTGCCGTTTGCCTCTGGTGGGGTGCTGATTTACATGTAGGTGCTTCAGAGTAAACGTTTGGTCAGAAACTGGAGTTGTTGCTGTAGTTTGATTTGAACTATATGGATAACTTTCTCACAAATGGCCAGAGGATAATACAGCTAATTACAGTTTTCTAAATGTGGAGTTCATCATGAATATTGATAAAGCATTAATTAGTTACTAAAACTGGAAAACCATTTTCTCTGCACCAAATACATCACATGTTTTTAGAGCAAAAATGTACTGCATCACGTTAGTGGAGTGAGGAATTAGATCCCACAGCAGTAAATAATGTGACCAAAAAAATTCTTGTCACTCAGGAAATATCGTCTCTTTGGACAAGATAGTAAACAGTGGAGCAGGATGCTTTTAAATAACACCTCTTGATGTGTGTATCAACTTAAGACAAGCATGACACAATGCAGGAAAGCCTGATTAATGTTTAGTGTGGATCATAATTACACTTGGGTAAGAGACCATCATGTAGGTCATTATCATTACATCCGATGGAGCTCTATGCCAAGCACATACTGTACACATTTTACTTTGATTCGGCATCCTTCTAGGAAAAGCCAAAGACTCTTGCAGGAGCCAATAATTCCTTGTATTAGGTATCTGCTGCCATGATGGCCTTGATTAAGCCAAAGCTATCTGATGTGTATACTTATCTCAAATCACTTCCACTCCAATTTTATAATAGAACCTCTTCACAGCATCACTGAATGGGAAATACTGTGGTGTGTCTGCAAATTAAAGGAAATTATCAGATGAAGTACTTTCTCAATATCCAAATTGAATGGTGTGCTCTGGTTTTGCTCCAGAGAGCTCAATGGTCTCCAGATCAAAAAAGTGCATTCCACCTTCTAACCATAGCTTTCTGCTACAAACACAGAAACACACACACTTTCAAACACCCACAGGCATAATATTATGCAAATCTAGATTTCAGACACAAATTGGTCTTTTTTTTTTTTTACACCTAATGAAGTAAATCGTTTGTAACATTTGCTTTTGGCATTCTACTAGACAGATCTAAAAAAGATTGGATACATACTTATTTTGTCCCATTTTTCTCCCTCTCACACTCTTTGCTCGCCTGTGAGGGGGCTAGGACCTAAACAATTCAGATCCTCCGATTTTATTCCATGCATATTGTCATTACCAGGGGTTTATGGATGCAACATTAGATATTAAGCTGAATGAGATTTGGAGGTTATCTGGCATTCCAGGCTGTGTGCAAAAAGTCAAACCATGTAACAGGATTCACCACTGTGCTCGCGCCAGCAGGCACTTCATTCAGCATATGGCATGGTGACTAAATCTTTAGGCTCCTGAGATTCATCTGTATGTGAAATGATAAAAGGTGGATAAAGGTACAGAAACACCTGATTTAAATGTAAATATGTTCTATGGTCTTGACAGTGGCATCATCATTCATAAAAGGCAAGTGTGACATTTATGATATTAAGGTCACTGGTTGACAATGAAAGAAATGTTTAATCTGGTAAATTACCCCATGAAATGATTACTTCAGTAGGCTTTATTCATAATGATTTAATGCTAACATGTCGTATAATTTTTAATTAACTTGGAGCAGGAGAGAATGTGGAAGCCGGGGATATAACTCAAAGACTAGCTGCACATTCAAAATCACATGTAATACACTGCTGCTTAACACTTTTTCTATCACAAATACAATTACCAAAATAAAATAAATAAATGCCAAGAGAGAAATTTTTCTTGCAGCAATACAACTCATTTAGGTAAATGTTAAGTGCAGGGCACAAGGCCAGGCTTTTTACTAACAACCAATAAAATAACCTTTGTAAGTAATTGTGAATTCTAATTCTGAACACAAATGTCACTGCCAGTAGGGAGAAGACATTTGCTCGCCTGGGAATGAGCTTCTTACACCTCAGTGGCAATCTCCAGCATCAAAGCAAGGCAGTCCTGCAGTGTTAGGGCTAATATACTGTATGTCCTCATAAACCTACGCAAGTTGCTGCATTGCCTTCTGAATTGCTGAGTAGGCGTAGACTGAGCCAGTTTCAAATTGTGAGTCAATCAGCTCAGGCCAGGCACAGTGCGTAAGTCCTCGTTAGTGGTGACCTTGGGAGATAATAATGGCACTAAACTGGGTGTATGTGTGGGGTAATAGCGCTGTGATTAGAGCATAAACATTGGCGTGTCTGCCAATGCACGCAATCATTCACCTGAGCCTGCAGGAAGACTGCTGTAGTTTTGATAACAAAATGATGCAGGGGAGCAGTCTTCTAACTTGTGTGCATTTACACATATAACTTAAGTATTGTGGTTTTTGTATGCAGTCTCTCAACTGCAAATAAATATTCATGAATATGGGCTGGCTGATTGGTCAACATAACATGCACCATTCCTGTGTTGCTGTCAGTTAAATCATAAAGCCAAACAATACAGCGTGTACATGTGTGTTGTGCAGATGGGGACTGTTATAAATATTAATTTGGCTGTATACTTATTCTGGATGTAGACATGCAGTTATGCACTTCTGAACCACAAACAGATCTGCAAACATTCCCAAGGCTCCCAATACCTGTCACCTCTCTTCCTTATGCATTCTCTTTGATAAAACACACGGGAACCAAGGCATTACCAAAACACAGGAAATAGTTCTGTTCACTGTGTTTTAAGGTTTGGAAAATGCTTGCTATAGAGGAATCTGAAGCGTACCTGTGGTTAAAAAAAAATGTAAATAATCTCAGAGCAGAGAGGAGAACAAGCTGTATGGCATCAAGATTCAAGTCCCAAAGTGTATGCAACACAGAAAAGGCAAGAAGAGGAAAGAAAATAACAAAACCGAGCCAAAATAAGTTACAAAGAAGAAATGTCAAATACAACGTTAAGTTTGAAATTATTATGTGATTTAGGACAATGAATAAAAACAGAGCAAGAATATCTTCTATTCTTTTTCCAATAGGGAACAGCAAGGGGTCTTTATGCCTCTATGTTTTAAAAAAGCCTTTAATTTTCCCATAACTAACAACAAGATTTCATATTCTGAGATCTTGAGATTTTTTCTTTCAATGTGTCGCAATAATTACTTAGTTGTTAAAAATGGTAGCACTTAATACCAGTTCATAGGGGATTCTAAAAGACTGCTGATCTTGTTGTTTCTATTCCTCTGTATGCACATTATGCATGAATAAAAAATAAGGAGAAAACTTAGGATATGGTGGAACAGTTAGCAAACCCTTTAGCAGTGTGACAGCTACAAATATGTATGTCTAAAGGTGTTAATATGCCGCATATACTGCACTGTGCCACACTCATGTTGGCTACTTATACAGTGTAAAAGCTTCAAATAACCCTATAAATAGGACTTTGGAAGACATTCATCTTAATCTGAGATGCCATCTGATTTCTTCCCTTGAAAACATTTCATGTGTACAGCCAGAGCCAGAGAGAATGTCCCCAGTGTGTCAAATAATGATAGAGAGACCTTGTACTTGGACCAAACACATCTGTAAGACCAGGGACTATGATTGAAGGATAATTGGGTGCAAGCTTGTTGAAATGGAACCCTGTGATAGACCAGGAAATTCCAGTTTCATGGATATGGCCCTGGCAAGGTCGACACTGGGTTCAACACCTGGCTTCATAAGAACTACAAATGAAAAAAGAGCTATGGGGCCAAGATGTCCATCAAAGGAGCACAAAGTAAGACTCACATTTTTGATGCACAGCATTGTAAAACTGCCTCTCCATATACATTTAAAGTGAGGGCGTAAGGAGGAATGCACATTTTCATCATTTTCATTATTATTCTCTCAATAATATTTCAAATATCCACCCCTTGAGTATTAAAAGGAAATGTTCAAGTGTGTCACAACAGCAAAATAATGCGTCACCAGGATCTGCGGACCAGTTGGAAGGTACAAGATGACAACATATTTTAAATCCTCCATCTCTGCTCAGCTCCTTTGATGGAGGAAAATGTTGATGGTAACAGCGTGTTACATGGAAGCACAACTCTAACCAGATTGGCAGGGAAAAAAAGCCTTTGAGGTGTACAGAAAGGACTGGGATATTTTGTTAAAGTTTGAGGAGGCTTCAAAGCATACACGATGCCACTGTCCAGGTGCTGTCTCAACTCAAGTTGTTGTCTTGTCATAAACAGTGTGATTCAAAGTATACCGACAAAGGCAAAGACGTGTGCCTTACTTTGGAAATAGGCAGTGTTATGAATGACTCATTCTAACACTGCAGTTTATTAGAATGAGATATAGTTAAACAAAACTAATCCACACTATCTAACCCTATCTAACTCAATCCCTAGGGTTGATCCACAAGCTTTCCTCCTGTTTGATTTCTTTGTATTCGTGTGAGAAGTCAAACTAGAGGTAAGAAAAAAAGCCACTCCCTCATTCCTGTTGTGAAGCAGAGACAAATATAGACAGAAATGCCTTTTGTTCTCCTGTGTTGCCCACATTTTTCAGGTATGTTTTAATTAATGCATGCTTATTGTGGCATTCTTGTCTCATGGCGTATGGCAGGAACGACATCTGTTTAATCAACAACTTCCTCTGACAGTCCCTCAGTTGGGTGCGAGCTGTCGCTTCTATTCTCAGATGGTACCACAGAGGGATAGGAGCCTCATAGAAATTCAAGAGACCATCTCCAGGAGCTCCTCACAGGTACAGCAGCAGAAGAAGATGAAATGAAAGCAGTCTGAGTGCTGAACCTGAATCTTACACAGCTCGATTCTGCTTTAGTGCTTAAATTATTTGAAGAGCCTTTATTATTGTCAGCGCACATTAATCTAGAACGGAACTGCTGCCATTTCCCTAACAGAACATCCAGGTGGAGTAGCCTTTGTAGGAAAGAGGGTTTAGTCTTGCTTATGATTGCTATGGGCGTCCTGTGCTTGTAATCAAGACACCAGCACGCTCACATCAGAATATTACCTCTTCAATCCCCCGCAACTGTGATTACCCCTCCTGAGGTGTGTGGAAATGTCACATTTTACATATCCTAATATTTCACCTCACATAAAGTTATGCAGTTTTCCCTGGAGTGAAGGGAGTGTCAGGGAGTGGTAATGTGGCAAGGCAGTCCCCCTAACCCGGACATGAAGGTCCTCTTCTTGTTGTGATTACCTCCTTCTAAAATCAGGGCACTGGGGTAATTGGGGCTCCAATGGTCATTAACTTAGACTTAGACTATTAGAATTAGACTTGATGGCAGACCACCACAGCTTCTATCAATATAATTGGATCTAATTGGCCCAGTGTTGGCAATGATGGGGATCAGACAAATAGCAATGGCTAATTTAAATTGCGACATGACCTTTTAGAAGTTTCAGTCTAATTAACCTTTGATGATTCATGCAGGTACTGTATGTGGAAGTCGGCCACAAGCAACAACTGGCTGGTTGGCCAAAGAGGGATCTGGGTTATAATCACAATGAATGGGAGATGATGTCCTGTGAAATCTGTTAAAGGATTTTTTTTATAGATGTGTTATGTATGAGATCCTCCTTCGACAGGCATATAGCCCGTGTTCCGGTCGAGCTGAACTGGCTTTGTGGCTGGTGCCATAGAGACAAAGCTAAAGTAAACAATTTTGCGATGCTGTGACGAGAGACAAGGTCGCCTGGGTGCTGCATGAATAAGTGAGTCTGCTCTGCTCTGGTGAAGGTAAGCATAACTCCTTGTTTAGAATCTGATATCCAATAGAAGACTTGCACAACAGTAGATAAGAAAGATGAGCCTCATTCGGACATACAGGAAACTGATGGGTCTAGGTGAGGGTAAAGTTAGATACTCTTCAACAGTAAGTGAACCTTTGAGTGACATCACACTGTGTTCATGTGTGTAGCGTTATGTTTAATTCTCCTCAAACAAGCTTCAACAAACACTCCAGTGTCAGGCATCATGGTCTTCTTCATTTTTCATCATAGCAAGGAATCATTCAAGCAAGGAATCTGGTTCTTCTTTAGCTATGTTATAAACAATGCTAACAATTCTTACATTTTTACAAAAAAAACAGTATAGCATATATATATATATATATATATATATATATATATATATATATATATATATATATATATATATATATATATATATATATATATATATCCCATGTATATATATTCCCATATCCCATATCATGCACTTTCCTGGATTTATTTGAAGTTTTGATACCGCTATAAGATATTTGCAATTTAAAGTACAAAAATTCAACTGTTTTACAGTGGTCTTTCATGCGTCTCAATGGAGCTCCAGAAAGCACAGGTCCTTTTTGGTCTATCTCATTAATATTTATGAGCCTCTTTTCTGAAGACTGAAAAAAGTGGGTCTGACAGTGGGGGCAGGTGGGTCTTACTTGGAACCTCTACAGGCGGAGGGACCTACTGCAAGTCATCAGGAAGTCAAAGTAGTACAAACGAGGCGTGAAACGGCCAAGTTTCTAAATCCAGGCTTTGTGTGTTTCTCCTTTTTTATGAGTGTTTGATGCATGGGACAGTTGTTATATAACCCCTAGACCTTATCCAGAATAAACAAAAACATGAAAGTGTATATTTGCATGATATGGGACCTTTAAAGAGTAAAAGGACACATTAAAATGCCCAGCTTCGAAGTTAAATAAAATTAAAACAATAAAGAGAAAAAAATGAATTAAAAATACAGATTTTATTTCCACTATGCATTCTCACAGCATTTAGCCTTTGCACTCTTCTGTGACATATGGGACTTTATCTTCGCAATTATATAGACAAGGTGCTGGATAAATAGGTGCTGAACATCAAAAAATAATAATATTGCTGGTCTGTAGCAAAGTCTGTAGCAGATGACATGCACAATATGATATCAAACAATAATGTCCATCTTGTCTCCCTAGCTGCCTTCAGCCTTCCCTTCATCCAGCAAGGGCCAAAGGAAGAACACTACACTACCTTGTGCTGACATTTTTACTAATGTTATTCCATATTCTATTTCTCCCAACTGTGCATTTTTAGAAAAATGCCTTGTATTTTCAACTATGACAATACATTTTGGTGGACACCCACCCTTAGCTACTCAATCTGAAGATTAATTTATGATTAATACAGATAACAAGATCACATCTCGCCCAGTCTGAGATAGGCAAAGGTAGATAGATGGTTCACCAATCACCTGCCACATATTTTTTAAAAGTGCTGCCCTTTTAGAAATGGTTCCTTAGGTTGACTTCTCAGACAGTAGGGATTTGCAAAGTGAACAAAACAGAATACTAGGTGACACAGGCACAGAGATTAACTGTGTTGTATAATCAGATAAGTAGTAAACCTTTCATTCTTTCATCCCAATTAATGGCACAGTTTACTTTGCTAGGATCAGAAGCCAAGTATGTGTACAATCAAACCTCAATACTTCTCTAAGCCATTATAGAATTAAATCTGGAGTCGCTTGCACTCCTCGACAATAATTTATGAGAAAAAGGCGAGATAAGCAGATAGAGGAAAACTTTGTGGCCAATCTGTTCAGCTCATTAATGAAAATTAATTAATCACTTGGGGAGGCTAATCAAAATGGAAAAGGTGAAGTACAAAGTCATTAAGTTTGATATGGTGTTATTTTGAAACATAAATACTGACGAAGACCCTCCAGTACACTTAAATGCAGTAGTAAAAAACACATTTTCAAATATCACCAGTGACCTACATTAATAAAGGTGGAACAATAAAAGTAATTTACTGCATATTTCTCATTATTCCTCAGAACAGAGGAGATGCTTTTAAAATTGATCGTCCAAAATAGAGTAGACCAGAGCCAGACCAGCCACACAGACACAAATGCATTTCTACCTCACAGATCCTTGAAGACATCATTCCAATGATGCATTGTTTGTTTTTTCCTCACTTGCTGCCCCTGTCATGTTAAACAGATTATCTAATAGGGGCTATCAACTGTCATCTTTAAGCAGAGTGTGCTTGCTGATGTGTTGCTATATCGTTTGTGGGAACGCATTTTGGGACACATGTTGGGCCAAATGAATGAAAGCTAATGCTCCTAGCAGCCTTGGAATGAGCCCACAGAGAAGGGTGGCTAATCCTATCATTCTACACCATTCATCTCCAATCCACTTGGCTTTCAGCATTTTTCTCAACAGGCAATTTGTGGCTTCCCTGCTGGATCTCCTTGAAGCCAGTATGTTATGACTACAAAACACTTCCAGGGCCACCTGGGAGTCAGATAGAAGGCCACTAAATGCAGTC